>OW804098.1:103413354-105813354 GCA_942159475.1 Sthenelais limicola
ATGAACTGCTAATCTGTGAGGCCCAGGTTTAAGACCATCTACCGTTCCATCAACAATACAAGTATCATCATCAGCTTGAAGAAGGCGAATAACACCTTTCGCTCCACCACCAAATATTTCAGATACAGCGGCCCCAAGATTTTGACCTGAAATAAACATGTCAGGGGTAGAAAAATGTATTTGTAGTTTTCGCTGACTTGCATAAGTAGGGACATTTGTGTGGAGTACCAACGCTATATATTCCTTAGATTAATTGATATTTATTAATGAAGAATGTGACAGAGATTCCATTGGGGAATTCAAATCTGAGAGAGAAGTAACTTGACCATAAGGTGCTGCCGTCAGTGCATGGTGAAGTAGGAGCGAGGCAGGAGGTACATAGTGACATATCTACCCTGTCCCATCCAGCTGGTATCACTCAACTAATCAAGATAAGATGCATGTATACAGGCAGTGGGGACCTCATCCAACAGCCATGTCTGAGAGGATACAAGCCGGTGGCACCCCCGAAATTTGAAGTTTTAAACTCTTATATATTCCAAATACATGTATTTCAGACATTAATGCTCCCAGGTATTGGTTAATGGCATAATGATCTAGAACATTGTTGAAATCCAAGCATATGTCCCAAAATTCAGGAGCTCAGCGGCAAGTGTCACTTTAATGTATTGTGCGGTGGCTGGGGAAGTGATCGTGTATTTGTGGAAACATTACAAGCAACAGTGTACAGTTTACAGTGCAAGGATAACTGTGGATAGTATTTGTTTTAAAGTTATTTTGTTAAAAGTCTGTACCTACTCAGAAATACAATGTACAATTTTTTAAGGTAGCGGCTGGGAGAGCTGGATTCTATCTAGAAGTCGATGTACCTGTTCTATCTGTTTTCTAATTAATTCACATTGCCAACTCCATTGATGTACACTGTGAATCTCGATGAATAAAGTAGTATCTTATCTTATCTTATCTTATCTTATACAGGCAATGGGTGACAGCAGTACTAGCAGCCGTACTGGACCACATACAAATGCCTCCTACATACATGGGCCAACATGTATACACAGGCCTACATGTATATACAGGCCTACATGATTGTATACACAGGCATATAGGGATGTATACACATGCCTGTGTGGTTGTATATGTATGCCTGCATGGTTGTATACACAGGCCTACATAATTGTATACACAGGCCTCATAAATGTTGCACATTCCCACATGGTTGTATACAGCCTACATGATTGTATACACAGGCCTACATGGATATATACACATCCTGCATGGTTGTCTAGGCCTACATGGTTGTATAGACAGCTTAGATTATTGTATACACAGGTCTACATGGTTGTATACACAGGCCTACATGATTGTATACACTGGCCTGCATGGTTCTAAACACAGACCTGCATGGTTGTATATACAGACCCACTTGGTTGTATACACAGGCCTACATGTTTGTATATACAGGCCTGCATGGTTGTATACATAGGCCTATATGGTTGAATACACAGACTTACATGTATACACACATAGGCAAATAATATTTCCTAGTTTGAAAATATATTATTTTTTCAGAAATATTCAATTCTTTTTCCAGACTTACAGAAAAAGGCAGTGCAATCATCGTAATAATGTTTACTTCTGAGATGGTAATGAAAATATAATTAGCCATGTGCAATCTGCCATTTCTACCTCTATAGTGATGTAGAATATCGGTTTGATGTATATAATGCTGACTACAAGCTTAACAGATCAACCAGAGAAATAAGTAAAATGAAGCTATACAACACAAATTGTTAATTTCTGAATAAGTAAGCTTACTTTCATTCCCTCCCAAACTGGCTAGTATAGAAACAGCTTAGACTAAGTCACTTGCTACATCGTATTCATAACAGATATACAAACCTGAGACTGCTGAACCGGAACCCATTAATACTGCGGCACGACCAGTAGATTCGATAATATTCTTGACTTCCTCAGAGGGTAAGGTCGTTTCCACCAGTACTTGCTGTGTATTAAGGTCAATGCCAGTTAACTTCACCCCTATTAAATAGAAAATGGATATGTATGTTCATGCGGTATACCACACCAATCCATGGTATGTACCCTAGATTTAAAAAATGAATTACTTTGACCATATCCTCCATGGTCATCATTTTGACACTAGTTAAGGAATAAATAAGTTGAAATCAAGTCTACAATACCCCAAATAGTCAGAAATAAGGGTATAGTCTTTTCTTGTATGTAGGACTATATATACAGACCCTCATTTCCTTTGAGTGCTTTCTTCACTGCATCCACACAACTTTGGCATGTAAGTTTGACAGAATATTCCAACTGAAATGGGAAATGGATATTAAATATATGATACCAAGGTAGATAAGAACACTGGCACCTTTGGCCAACATTTATATTTCTGTTGTCATCCCTACCCCTAGCTTATATTGAATTAACACTCTCCTTTTTCGCCCGACTTCTAAACTGTGACTGATCAGTAACATTTTATAGAGCTAGTACCAGTCCTGAGTAGTGGGTTTGACTGAAACCCATGTTTGTTTTTTATTATTTTATTTGATTTATCCAGGATCAGACCACAGCCAAACGCTTTGGAGTTCCTGATTTTTAAGGGAATTGCCATATGATACCTTGCACGCCTCACTGAAGATACCCATTAGACAATTAGACAATCCAGGGCAGCTGAAGGAGTGGTAACAAGTAATTAAGTGCCACTTCCCAGTAACATTCAGAAATTTGGAATTTGGATAGCTTTAAAATTCTCCTTGGGTCATGTTCTGAAAATTTTGCAATTTTTAAAGTGGGTATTTTTCAGATAATAAATTCCTTTTTCGGGACAAACTTCCTTTGGGTCATTGCCCCTCACTACATGGCTGCCGCCCCATCGTTGCCCGTACCCTGGCCTGGCCTATAGCTTGTTTTTGACAAAAGTTGCTGTAATCTAAAATTTAGCAGATGAATCTACCTGCAATTTGCTATCATTACTCTAAACATATTATCCGATAATATTGGATAGCAGACGATATAACAAAACCTAGAAATCTGGGAGAAAAAGGAGGAGAAAATTACTATGCCATGATAGGTGTGCGTATCCACAAAAACATGGCCAGATTAGACCATTGCATATGCATTAGTAGATTTCACTAGCGGAATTCGCTTTTCAAATGCATCGAATTTCCTATGCTATTCTTTGGTCATGTAAATCAAGTTGCGCCAATCAATGATGCTCATTTCATGACACAATATTGTAGGCGCATGCTTTTGCCGAGTCAAAGGCACACATGAAAGACATTCACCAAAAGCCACAAGTGTTTTGTGAATACGTTGTCGCATATGCAGCTTTCGTTTAGTTCTATCTTAGAAACCTATGGATACTGGTCCCTACAATCCCTCACCCGCCTGTAAAAGGAGGCTTACAACATAATAACAATTAACACAATATTGCTAGCCTCCTAACAATATATGTAGGCCTACACACTGTCAAACCTTCATCCCAGAGATCAAAGCTAGGATTGAATTAATTAAAAGGCTTTGAAAGCCCCCATTTATTAAAGATATGTAGAACTGATGAGAGCCAATTTCATTATGAAAGTGTTTGACTAGTCTATATGTACATAGCCTGTTAGCTTTGAATGTTGTTGCATGAGGCATATAATTTATGAATATTTAAATGATATTTTTTATGAAGTAAATACTCTAATTTTTCAGGCTCCGGGCCCGCCCCAACCTCCACTCATGCAGTCATGGGGTCAAATGTGTAGCCTACACATGATCGTTCCCGATTTCGCGGAGAAAGGGGTAATTTGTCACACATATCCGCAGATCATGTAATCAGAAAGAAGGGTATGACTTTTGCAACTGAAATCCGCGAAATGCTGAAAGCGGGGGTGTGTGTTTAATATCAGAGAGTTTTGTTACTCAATTTGTGGCACAGAAGTCAGAATAGCATACTATCTATGACAGAAAATCCCCATCAAGTCAACTTTACAATTTATATTTCATCATGTTTGTGAAAATAGTATCATATTATTATACAAGAATCCTGGAAATCATAAAAAGGGGTCCCTTTTGGAATAACACTTTCCGTGTTTTGCCACCAAAACGGGGGTAAAATGTTATCAAGTTCTACAAGTCATCATGTTCTACAGATCGACTCAGTCTCAGGGAAATAGCGCTATTTCCCTGACTGAAATCATAAAAAGGGGTAGGCCTACTCTGGGGCCATCCACAAATGACGTCATGCCCTAGGGGGGAGGGGGGAGTTTTCATGACAAGGTATGACAATGGGGGGAGGGGGGTCAACTCATGTATGACATCATGTTTTTATATGAAAACATCTGTGAGGGATATTGCATTTGTTTCTATAATAATTTGAATAATGTATTGGCCTTAAACAGAATTTTTTTTAAAAAATGAATAGAAACAGGAGTAATGTAACTTGAGTGGTAGCCTTGCACTGCCTTTATTAAATAAATGATATATAACAGAATCTCTAGTGCCATGTCTGCTGGTATTGGAAATGTCTGCAAATATGGATGCCATATGCAAATGAGAATTATTGCATCTGATGTAAAACTTTGACCAATAAAATTTGTTAAAAAAAAAAATATCTTGTCCTGATATAGACCCATGCATTTTACACATATATTGTATGAGACAAACTACTCCTTCCCACTCTCACCAAACTGCTACCATGCAATGAAGATTTGATAATCTCCATAGCGATGTATTACATCACGATCCACCTATTACGTCATAGGCGATGCCGAAACAAATGCGATGTGTCAGATGTTCCTTATTTATTTATTGTTTTTACCAACAAAATTGATGGTTCAAATAAATAAATCTAGGGAGGTGGTATTACCCTTAAACAAGGAGGACAGGGACTAGTAGGTGGGTTGTGGTTTTGTTTATTGGGGTCCAACGTTTCGGCCAACAAGAGGCCTTTGTCAAGGATGATGGGTCAAATAAATAAATACCCTGTTACCATTTCAATTTTCATGAAAATTGTTATATTATGAAAAGTATTTACTTCCCATAATCCACTAGTGGGCAGGGGGCCCCTCCCCCTAGAGGGGGGGGGCCAATTGGTAATACATGGTTTCGCTTCTGGGGCATCTCATCAGGCAGTCCTCAAGTATCATACCAGGTAGATACAGAAAAAAATGCATTTTACACATAGGTAGCAATACAATGACTGGTACCACACAAGATTTATGAATATTTAAATGATATTTTTTATGAAGTAAATACTCTAATTTTAACAATTTATTAACAAGATCATTCTTGATGCAGTTGATAATAGGTGCGGTCACAACCAAGTCCAGTAGTGTTTACACGTCACCTCTTAATCTTTTAAAGTGATGGTAGGCAAGTCAAGTTCCCTTATACATATATGTAAGGACTTTGTCACTCTCCTTTGAAGGTTCTCCAGAGTATTGATATTAACCATGTACTCAGGGTTCCCGACTGGTGCACCATGTTCTAAGTGTGGCCTGATCAGACCTTTGAAATGGTTGCTGGAATTACCTGTGTCACGGTCCTTCTGATTATGCCCATAATCTTGTTAAATTTGGCGACATAAGCATTTACCTCTCTTCCATCAAAATGATGTCAGGGATGGTTATCAACAAAGCACCTAGATCTTTTTCCATGGTGATTTCCTCTAGTACTCTCATGTTCCCACTTGCAATGATGTAAGCCTGGCACAAGGATAAGTTTCCCAGATGCATGAAATTTCTCAGGGTTGAAGCACTGCATCCATGAGTATGACCAATGCACTTAATATGTTAAAATCCTCTTGAATTGTTTGGCAGTCAATTGCTCCATTCATGGATTGTTGTAGAAACATTTTTTATTGAGGCAGAGATTTTAAATTACATTACTTTATAAAGCTTGATGTTGTTAGTGAATAGGTAAATGGGGTACTTGGTCCAGGAGCCAAGGTCATTAATATATATATTATGAAGAGAAGTGGTCATGGAACTGACCCCTGTCGGACTACACTGACTTGATCTTGTGTAAAAGCCTTTGATGTGGTATGTTCCATTACTACATCTTAAACTATAGCCTCCATAACTTTGCACAATATGCAAGTCAGGCTTAATGGGTTTGGGTATTATACCACTGCCAAACCCTTGGGGTGCTCTGTAACAGCCTAAGAATCAAGTGATTAATAGGCCACTTCATATATTCAGTGAGTGCAGGATTAACCCCTATCTCTGTGCATATGTGCAACTCATTAGATCCATGTCCATCAGCAGGCAGAAAACTAACCTTAACATAGTGGTTGATAATCTTGCCTGATTCGTTGGACACAAGCAAAATTTATTGCTGGTATAAGTTGGCAAAGTTTGACACCTATAGTTAATTAAAAGTATCAGGGCCCTGGAAAAATGCCTGCTTTGACTCTGAGCTAGGATTGAGGTCACCATAGTTGCTGTGGTACTAAATGAATTTGTGAAGTAGCCTATTCACGTTCAGGGGCTTATTTTTTTGATATGGAGATTCAATGTTGTGGATCATAGTTCTAATAATGGGGTCTGCATATTTAATTGTAATGTTATACCTAATTGATGATAAGTTTTTGTAACAAGAATTACAAGCATAAGCTTGTGTAAAGCGAGTTTTTAATTATTCGAATTATATAGAATTGTAATTATAAGTAAAAATTAAGTATATTTTTGTACTATAAGTATAAATATAGGTCGATTACATAATTATAATTATAAGTATAACAAGACAACATACTACTGCCCATCGGAAAGTCAAGATGGGCCATCGAAAGTCGAGATAGCCCATCGGAAAGTCGAGATAGCCCATCGGAAAGTCGAGATAGCCCATCGGAAAGTCGAGATAGCCCATCGGAAAGTCGAGATAGCCCATCGGAAAGTCGAGATAGCCCATCGGAAAGTCGAGATAGCCCATCGGAGTTTCCGATGGGCTATCTCGACTTTCCGATGGGCTATCTCGACTTTCCGATGGGCAGTAGTATGTTGTCTTGTTATACTTATAATTATAATTATGTAATCGACCTATATTTATACTTATAGTACAAAAATATACTTAATTTTTACTTATAATTACAATTCTATATAATTCGAATAATTAAAAACTCGCTTTACACAAGCTTAATTTAAAAAAATAAATAAAAAATAAATTTAAAAAAATAAATAAAACATAAATAAAAAAAACATAAATAAAAAAGAAATAAATAAAAAGAAAATTTAAAAAAACATACCAAAGGACTCCTATCATGTGATCACCCAGTATCAAAATCTCAGTATATACATGCATACCAACACTCTAGTGGACGCATTGTATCACATGTCTGAGCAGTAAAGAGTGTGTATGCAAACGTCACAGTACATGGGTACTCTCTGTATACACTAAGTTTTCATGAGTCTCCGTCAATTGGACTCGTGGCCTAGTGGACTATAAACGCGCTGGTAAGCTGCACCAAGGATCGTGGGTTCGAACCTCGGCCGAGGACAGGGACAATTTCTTTAGGCAAAGCTCATAGTAGGCCTAAGGGGGTGAGAGAGAGCGAGCGCAGTAGGCGTCCTATCATCGGGGGAGGGAGAGAGAGAGAGAGAGAGAGAGGAAGAGAGAAGAGGAGTAGGAGGATGACACCACATACCAATCCTAGACCTTTTAGTACATAGTCTATAGAAGGACTATAGAAGGCCTATAGAAGGATTATAGGAGGAGGAGAAAGAGAGTGTTTGACGACGAAGTAGGGGTCCTATCACGCAATCGTACGCAAAAATACCAGTTCAGCTGCAAAACGCAGCACCAAACCCTACCTATGCCTACCGAAACCAAAACTAAGCCTACGATAAGCTTACATACCAATTATAACATGGGGGATCTGTGAGAAGTATATGTCATTTTAGGATTGCAGCGTAAAGTGATGGCTCCCGGGGGACCTGTATGTCAATGCGTCCCGTCAGCTGCAATTGCAGCTGAGTCGGATTTCCCCTCAGATCTAAAGGCAACGTTGAAGTTGGCGGACGTAGTGCAGAATAGGCACGGGGCGAGCCATTAGTTTAAAGCGCGTATATGTCGTCCTATCGGACGAACTCGCTTTAAAAAGGGGAGTTGGGTTGGTGGGGTGGGTGCTGCAAACATGATTTTTTTATCATTTTTAAAGGGGGGTCTGGCACAGTGTGACAAAACATGACATGGGGGGGGGGGGGAGGGGGGGGGGGTCGAAAATGGCAAAAAAGAGCATGACGTCATTTGTGGATGGCCCCTCTGACTTTTGGCATAAGATTTTCCGCGTTTTGCCACAACAAGGGGCGGGGGCTAAAATGCCTTGAAAATACATTTGACCCCTGAGTGTGTGTGTTGGGCGGGGGGAGCCTCTCGTCTGGAAGCCTCCGCTATAGCCCGCGGGCCCCCGCCAGCCTATGCCTAGGGCTAGGCCCCTAGGCTAGGCCTAGGCTATGGCTACGCCTTTTTTTTTTTTAAGTTACACCCGTGTAGGCCTAGGCATCTCAGGTCAAACGACATATTAACAGCGCATCCCGATTATTCAATGCTTTGATTCGGAATGTAATAAGATGTATTAAGCTTCTTCTAAATGTTTAAAATCGCGGTATATGAATTAGTAGGTGGACCTTTACCTTCGAGGCAACCGCATGGTCAGCCATGTTTGTTGTGATGACGTCAGTACAAATGTGGTCACGTGATCAGCAGGTACCCGCCACAGAGTATGTTCAAACTTCAGGGAAAATAGGAGAAAACAAATCGCTCGTTCTTTCATCGGTGTTGTGAGTTACTTCCTCAATTCATGAGATCAATCATTAATATCGTTCTTTTTGTTTCCCAATCGAGTTTAAATTACACTACCTAGGTTGTGTAAATTAGGTTAAATTGATTTCGATAGTGTAAGTGTGTGTGGCGCTGGTGCTGACCTACAATCCCATCTTGCTTTTGTCTTTTGTTTTGGCACCTTTTCCGGGGGAGAGCCCGAGCGTAAAATGAATGTACTAATCTATGACAAGAAATCAATTGCTATCGATAACATATTACGTTTTAAGTGTGGCTATTCCAGTCACCTCCTTCCTGTGCCTTGACTTTTCCTTCTGGTTCCACACAGTGACACTAAAACTGTAACACTGACTGTCACGAGCTCAGCCTCAGGGCCAGAAGTGAGAGGAGTAGCGGGTACCGCGGGAATTCATTGGCGACATTGCCATTGACTTCGCTTCCAGACAACAAGTCCGGTCAAGTTAGCCACAGATTCGTACGTCTCACTGTTTTCATCTATTTGTAAGAATATGGGTTGCTTAGTTCATCATTACTAACGCCCACCATCCCTGACCTGGATCGCGAGAGTATTTTAAATATTATACATACGGTATGTTACGTAAGGGGAAGGATGAAGACTGGGCACTCCCCCATCCGCTGTAAAGCCAACATCTCCTGCATAATAAAATTTGTTTATAAAGAAAATATCAGTGCAGATGCTAAACGATGTTAATTGTTCCTTCAATGTAATACATTGGCCCTAAGAATTTCAATTAATATACAAAACTGAACTGGTATGCTAATGCAGACAAGAGTTGCATTGCATTCAATGAAGGTTTCATGAGGTGTGTGTGAAAATGAAGCTGAACTAAGACTTGTTTACTAACTTACAATCCCGATTTCAAATTGAGAAAAGTTGTTATAGATCTAAATATAATCATAATACGTTAATTAAAAAATACATTACGATATTCTTTAAATCAACCCAACCTTCAAGTTCAGGCTGTAATACTTCCATGGGATAATTCAATTTATTAATTGATGCAAAGGCACAAAGTATGTGTGAGGAAAACCTCTATCTCATAATCTGGGAAAATTTCATTGATTAATATGATGACATACCATTATACTATTGTTAGAATTAAGAATTACTCTATGTAGTATTGCTATCCCTGAGAAATGATATCTTGATAAAAAAAAAACACTACTGCGCTTTATACTTGAAAGTTAATGTAATATCTTTTTTAGTTACAGTTACTTTTTTAGTTACAGATAGCAGTGTACCACCTTCGTCAATGACGATTTTGGAAATGTTCACTGCATGAATAATATATTATGAAAGCAAGACAGCTTGCAAACCTCACTTAGCTGGGGAAATGCTTTCTTATAGCGACTAAGTCGATATTAAATGTTTCTTAATCTTAATACTAATAGCAAATACTATGTGTGCTGTTCTACAGTTTTTGAACTAGAACAATAGTGGTACGGGTAGCCTACCCTGAGCCTTGTATCTCAATTTTACCTCAATTTCCAGGAAGAAGAATGGTTCGCAAAATCTGAAAAAAATAGGGTACTGTACATATTAACGGCACATTTCTTTTTTGCAGTGCAATGTCTTTCATTACATCGGATCCAAGCTGACGTGCTGATCTGATGACCCATCCCTCACCATGGTAAATAGGAAAAAGAATAACGACCCATTGAAAGGGAAAGGTGTGTGCTTTATTTCTAATGAGTGACCTGTGAGTGTAATGTAGATGTAACTTATAGGTTTATGCATGTGAGAGTATAAATAATAAAATATAAAGAAACTATGTTGTAACTACTTTAATGTATAGACTTAGTTGTTTTATTTAGATGAAACGTTAACGTTACTGATGAAATGTATTATCAAGAATGCATTAACCACGTGTGTACCTTAAAGGTAAATACCAGTGTTCACTTAAAAAATGAATGAGTCATGGAATTTTCTTTAAACTTTGGATTTAGAAAGAACATGGTTGGGGGAACCCCAAAAGCCCCCAAAAAACATATGTCATTGGATTAGTTTTTATTTCAGGGACCACTGAAATTTATTACTGTTCACTATAGAAGTCTATGGAAAAACGGGTATTTTCTGCATTTTCTCCAATAGCATATGATTGAATCATACGATTTTCTTTTAAATCTGCATATACATTGCTGACATATTATTCTACCCTCCCAATTAAAAAAAATAAGGGGTCATTGAACTAAAAAAAAAGTTATTCAGCTAAACTTGTATCACAATGAGCTTCCCCCATTGAAATCAATAGTGAAGGGAAGTAAACTTCACTCATCCCTAAAACACAAAATAATAAGATAATATCCAGTTTTTTTCGGCATTTTGTATTCCCCCAACCATGTCCTTTCTCAATACAAAGTTTGAACAAAATGTATTGAATTCTATTGTTTCGTGCATTAGTTCCTTGAATTCCCGCCTGCTGCAGTGCTGACAATGCTGGTATTTATCTTTAATTTATCAGGGGCAGGAAAGAACCAAATTGTGCCGCGTACCAAGGGCGCGTGTTCGTTTTGCCATTCCACGGAAGACAACGAACTTGTGTATGGGAAAAAGTATACAAAGAAAGATCTTTGTATTCATTATTTTTGCATGGTAAGTATTTTTGTATTTGTTCATACTGTATCTTACCGCTTTAAATCTCCTTACAATATGGATGTGGAAGACTCCTATTTAATTAGTTGTCGATATTATAGTTCATACCTTTATCAAATCTTGTAGAAACTGGTTCTAACTTTACACATAGAACCAAGATAAATTATTATTTATATATAAGTTATGGGTTGATTGAAGGAATAATGAAATACAGCTATTTCATTTCCACGTGTTCAATAGTTGCATTATATTTTCAGCTGTTTGCTAGTGGACTTTGTCAAAATGGACGGACAGATCACGTTGGAATTCTTGGATTCCTCATCCCAGATATAATTCGAGAGACAAAACGGTCAGCTCGGTTGGTAAGTTGACAGTTGCTTTATTTGTATCCATTATCACTATTTTTCCACCCCCTTCATTATTGATTGTAGAGGAAAACGATTTAATTTCTTTCTCTTGTTACAAGTTGATTTAGCCACTTGTTTCTACTATATATATATGACTTTACTGGGAGAAAACATGTACATGTATACGGAGTGGATGCTTGATAGGTCTGGTCATAAAAAAAAATCAAATGCGACATAATTCGACCCCATTTCAGTCGTCATGGTCTCAGTTTTATCGCTTCATATGCACGCTAATTTTTTACGTGCTCACCCAAATTTGACTCCTATATGAATAAAACTTTTAGATATTAGAATTATTTTTTAAAAAAAACAATTTCCCTCCCTCCCCTCCCCTTCACTCCCCCCTCCCTCACTTCTCTCTCTTTTCTTTGAATTTTGTCTATTAATAAATCAATTATCATTATAGATCTTATCGAATCAACTTCGTTTATATTTCCATTACAGAAATGCTGCTACTGCAAAAAGGTGAACGCAACTATCGGCTGTGTACGACCGAATTGCAGAGTATCTTTTCATTTTGGATGTGGTGTTGAAAACGGTGCCTTGAATCAATTCTACGGCAATTTCAGGTAGGAATGACTTTTTTCATTGCATGTTTACCCATTACTCAACGTGACCCTCTCCAGACTTTCGGAAAGGTAGAATTTACATTGATCATTTAGTAAAAGATATTTATTTTTCTCTTTGTCCAGTTCATACTGTAGTGAACACCGACTCATGCAGCCAGCTTTATCCGTTGGAAAGAGGAAAACCAGCTCATGCTTGATATGTATGTGTAGTGTTGAATGCAAACCCACAGCATCCTCGCTCTATGTTACTTGTTGTAAGAGCAAGACCTGGTATCACCGGATCTGTCTTCAAAAAATGGCGATCTCTTCAGGAATTCATTTCTTCAAGTGTCCATTGTGTAGCAACAAGGATGACTTCCAAGAAGAAATGATGAAATACGGGGTCTACATACCGGACCAGTAAGCTTCCCTTCTGCATATTTTAGGGCATTTCAAAAGAAATCTATCTCTTTATATAAGTTTGACTGGTTAGACAACGATTTGCTATGATAATGCTGATGTAGAATCTTTCTCTTACTACTAACTAGAGTGACGAATTGATGAAGCTGAATATAATTCCGCATTTTATTAGTATTGTAGATGTTGTTAACCAAAAGGTAATAGCCACTCAACCAGATTTAACCATTGAAATGGTTAAAACTGAGGCTCATTTCCTACCAATCATACACATGTCACTATACTCTGCAAGAATAGATTGTATATTGTCATATTATTTTGTGTATCGATTAATAAACGTTTCTTTAAAAAAAATAAAAAAATTGGATATCTGTCCTATTATCGACAGTATCATACATTATATTTTGCTTATTTCGACACTGAATGCTTTGATTCCAGGGATGCCGCGTGGGAGCTTGAACCCGGTGCCTACCAGGATCTGTTAGTGCGCCATTGCCAATGTGACGTAGACACTTGTCTCTGTCCTGGTGGCAGGAAATTGAACGCAGCTGACACGTAAGTATTGGGTTACTCGGGGCTTTCCTCGACTTTACATTTTGTAGATTTTCTTGCCTTCAGTATTGCCCCAAATGATTCTACTTGATTGTTATATTATATTTTCAAATTTGATTGACGTATGATATCGTAAGACTCGCCTTTTAGCTGGGTCAATCGTGTTCCACAATGTCGTGGGACTTTTCAAATTGGTGGCATAACTGAATGGGGTAGATTATTGACTGACGCAGCCCTTTTTGGCTCTTAAGTAACCATGCCTTTCTCTGTCGCTCCCTGGAGTGAGCGAGGAAATTGCAATAAACAATCGGTGAATCGAAATCAGGAAAAAAAACCATTCCCAACTTATGTGGTTGTCAGCTTTACATTAATAGACGGTTCCTTTTACCCTCATACAGAAAATGGGAAATCGTTTTGTGTGATTGGTGTGGTTCCCAAGGATGTCATATGAAGTGTGGCAAACTTCGTTCTCCAAATGATGATTGGGTCTGTGGAGAATGTCGCTCGGTAGAATTTGAAAGTAAGGAAACCAAATTTTAATTCCTACCTACTTATACTATTACACAGCGGTTTAGTAATCCCGTTTGTATCAATCCATTTCCTTGGGTTGTTTGTTCCATGTTTGCAACCTTGAAATAGTCCTGACCTAATGGTTTTCCATTCTTTGTTTATTCCCAGGGGCTGTCGGACGGAAGAAGACAAAAACTAAAGCTCAAAAAAGAAAGCGGAAGTCTGAGCCTGCAGGTATCGCATCTGCTGAAGAATCTGAATCCGCTCCTTTGAAGAAGAAGCGTCGCTACACAAAGCGATCCTCCACTGGAAGAAATGAGAGCTTGCCCACCCCCCTTCCACACCCTCCTCGAGACACTCGGGCAAGTCGCCGTCTATCTCTGCGTAGAACATCCAGGAAAGGCCAATCTTCTACCATAGAACGTTTGCCAACAGAACAAACCATCCAAAGAGAACCAGCTACTCAGACGATAAATTCCGAAGGAAACTCAACACCAAGTCCAGTAAAGATGCCTAGTACTAACCACCCCGTCTTATGCCAGAAACTGGGCAATTCACTTGACCCTTCAGAAAAGGGGAGCAAACAAATGAAAATCACTAGCTACGGAGAACTTAGTCCTGATGCAAAAGCAGGCGAAGCTACCCCCTCCTCTGCAAATTTAAAATCAACTCCTTGTTCTGATACAAACGCAGGCAAAGCTATCCCCTCTTCTGCAAATTTAAAATCGACTCCTCGACCGTATCGAAAGAAAAGGACACTTTCACAAAACAATACTTTGAGCAAATGGCTCGTGAATATGCAATCAAGTGATTCCAAACCTAATACATGTCGTATGGATGAAAGCCAACTGATATTACATCTTGAAGAAACTCCTCCAAAAATGAAACCCAAGAGAGCGTACAAAAGGAAACGGTTGAGTGCGCCACGAAGGCAGTCACCAAAATATCTCGCTAAAACTAGTGAAGAAAACTGCTACATTGGATGCAATGGGGTTGAGACAAAACCTCTTGCCTCTGATAATTCTCAAAACATTGTTCCTGTTCTGAATATCGCCAAACAGCTCATCTCCCCACTAACAACCTCACAAAGCCCCAAGAAACCTTCAACTTCAGATAATTCTGATCCCAACGCCGCCTTGCCTGACCGTCCAGCATGGTTGCGAGGAATATTTGACTTAAACCGGTTAGAACACTCTGAGTGCAATAGGTTTTCAGAATCAGGTGACAAGATTTACCCCTCCACGAGTACTAGATACCCGATGCGTGGCGTAGGTATGCCCACCACTTGTATATCCAGTGATCACCCTCGGTCTGATATCTACAACGACCCTGATGTAAAACAGGCAAGTGATACTTGACCTGATATTTAGTTATACAGTGTTTTTGCAGTTACCGAAAGGAACTTTAATTCTATTAATTCCCCTCACTGTTTAGGCTAAGAAATTACTAAAGTTGGTCTATAGAAATCCACCAAGTATTTATCAGGTATTACCTGTTTTTCAGACTAACAATCACTACAGTATTATGTTGAAATCACGTTTTTAAGTCCTTCACATGTTCCTGCTGGTGTCATGATGTTGTGATGTGAATTCTTAGTTTTAGTGGAAATGCTCGATCTACCTCTTCATCTTGTTTGCAGTCCGTTTTGGGTGGTCACTCGTTCATTTTTCGTCATTTTTGTATAATTTGTACGTTTTGTTTGTCGCCTTCCGTGACTCACTTATTTGTGTCATTACATCATGCATTTCTCTGTACAACTATTGTACAGTTGGTCTACACATCACTTGAGCATAACTCGCATAATCGATAGATGTTCCAACTCACACTTCATTTGACAAACCCACTCCTCTCAATTTATTACTTTGCAGACTATCTCTGAGCCTAAGTTGTATTGTTCATATATTATTTAATTTGTATGGGTTTCCTAACTTGTCACTGTGTTTACCATCATTGATGGCTATTCTATCTAACATTATTTCCCGGGGATCCGGGTGGTGTACCAAGGATTTCTAAGGTCAAATCCTATTAGCAGCTGAATAGCTTTGGAGATGGCCAGGTCGGTCTAAGAGCCTTATAAAGCCTCACAAATCTTTATTCATTCAAAATTATCGAGGTCCAATTGTTTGGGAAGCTTTCTTCTGCTCTCCTGCCTGATCAATCAATTGAGACAGATTTATTTTTCAAAAATTCGTGCACGGATTTTTATTTTAGATTCGTGCACAACTCCCAATTTTGAACTAGGTGCGATATTACCCCTTTATGTGTACTATTGAATAAATAGTAACCGCCGACTGACCTAATCGGTAGAGACCTTGAAACCCCCATAAAACTACACCCCCGACCCCCACCCCCCAAAACACGATATCCGTAACAAACACTTGAGTGACAACCCTACGGTTACTAAAGAAGATTTAATAAGTGTTATCGCTAAGTCTTTTTCGAAAAATTCTAGTTAGCTAGGTAGTCTAAATAACTCGTTTCAAATTTAATTTTTCTTTCAGGAAAATCCGAGTCTTGATGTTACAACTATTAAGAAAAAGAGGGGCAGGCCGTTTGGAGCCAAATCCAATAAAAAGAGGGGCAAGCCGCCTGGATCATCCAAGAAAATAGACCGCCAGAAAGGAATGCAAGAAAAAATTGACAAAGATAGGAGGGCTATGATTTCAACGGTCATTCCGCCCGAAAATCTCAAACTGCTTTCCCCTAAAAAATGTATACAAAATGTGAAGAATGGGTTGAAAAGCAAATCCCCTGGGAAAAAGCGGTACAAATCCTTCCGTGGTTTGATGTCCTATCAGGAATTTTTTGATTTTCTAATCTCGGATGGATTCGAATGCCCATCAAACCCTCTCGAGAGGCTTGCTCTCTACCAATCATACAAAGATGGTGATTACAAACTTCATTTGGCATCATTGCAAAGAAATCTGAGCATTGAAAATCTTCGAGGGGCAGATAAAGACACTGTACATTTCTCTCTCACTTCTGCTGACGTACCTGTTGACCTACCCAGCACTCCAGAGTCGGAAGAACCTAAAGCCTCGGGACCTTTCGGTAAAATACAGTCCACAAACTCGTGCCATAACGATTTTACTTCTTCTATATCTAGGAATAGGGTAACCAAAGCCCTTCCGATTTTTGGTAGTGCCGCTATGTTTGGCAACATGTACAGCAGTGACTCTGACTCGAATAGCTCCACCTCATATATTGTTCAGAAAGCAGTTCATTATATTGACTCATTGCCGACAAAGAAATCGAGTCCCTCTGCTACTGTTACGTCCGAGGCCCAGATGGAAGCTCTAGAGAAGAGCAAAGAGAGTGTGATGCCTCTCAAAAAAATCGGGAGTTTCGAAGACTTAACTGACAAAGTGCCACTTTTGGATATACCATTACCACCTCCCATAGTCACCATACACAAAGACATTCCTGGTCCTGATTTTTGCTCAGACGATACCATTTCACTTGACATGGATGAATACAAGGGTTACATTGGCGCTGTCCAGAGAGATTTTGGTGAGCCAGAAGAGGCACATGAAGACGATTCTGTTGTGAAGGAAAATGATACAACCAAAGAATCTTTTAAGACCATACCAACTGATGATGTTCCTGTTCCAGACGTGCCTGTCTTGAATGATTCTGTTTCTGGAATTGCTCCTGGTGCGCTATGTGACATTCTACCTGCAGAAGACCGTGGCAAAAATGTTCAGAGATGGCTTTCTCAAGTTGATTCCACACCATGCAAAAAAACTGTAGAAACTCAAAACTGTGAATCAGATCAAGAAATAACTAGGATATCTCAATGTGATCTAGAATCCGATTATACTAATGTCCATGCCGACGGTGAATGTCCCGATTCCTGCCCATCTAATGATAAAGAACATAAATCAGATTTTCCATGTGAAAAGCGTGCTCAGGAAGACCTGTCCTGCGCGGCCGAAATTGAGAAAAGCGTCTCAGGTAATACGTCCAAGGATACTATCAATAATGGGGTGTTACTTGAGAATAATATATATCCTGCTGTCTCTCTAATGGATGAAGTTGTACAACAAATTGTCTGCTCTGAAATCAGGTCCGTGAAAAGTGCGTCTGAGGGTGGACCAAAATTCCAGTCAATAAATAAGGTTGAAACACAAAGTGTGTCTAATCTGCACAAACCGATCACTTCAGAAGATGGGTGCGAAACATTGACAGGTGCGTGTATTTCTTCACATGATGGTGTACAGGTAACTGAGCTGGAATCAGTTCCTGTTGATCGCCATTTGGACAACCAAGGTGTATGTGAAAATGCAAGTCCAGACACACAAGAGGATTCACCAATGATGAAGACGGTCCAAATCCAAACCTCTCCTGAATTGGATGACAGTTGTATGTATGTAGGAACAACTAAACCTGGAAATTCTGATTGGCCAAGAACATTGTCATTAGATGCAAAACCAGACACTTCACTGTTAGAATGTGGGGAGCATAATATTTATAGAGAAGAGAAGAGCTTGGAAGAAATAGATTATATACCTGCCAAGGAAGTCTCCAAAATGCCTTCGTGTAATATAGGGGGAAAAGCCAGCCATACAGATGCTTTGCTTTCCAATAGCGTTGAAGAAATCGAAGATAATAACTTGCTCTCAAATAGTATTGAAGAAATACAAGCATCAAAGTCAGACAGTTCCATAGAAGTGATTATCTTGGATGATGCCAAAAGTGGTGTTCCTCTAAACAATACTCGTGCTCCTAATCCTGTACATTGTGGTTCGACTCCAAAAGACAGGGAAGATAAAACCCAACACACCATCCCATCAATATCACTCATCTCTTCTGATGAATCTGACAATGACCGCTCTCCTAAGAAGAACGTGCCATTGAATCATCAGTCTGAACTCATTGATTTAACCGAAACTACCTTAGAAAGTACGACAATCTCTGACAATTTGAAAAAGGTTAGCGCCTCTGTTACTCCAAAGAAACCTCCTTTGACGTGTGAAAAATGTGCCAAGTGCGGACTCTTGAAAAAGAATAAAAAGCCACTTGAAACTCCAACTAAAAAATAATGATTCACCCGTGACTGAGCCAACAGATAAGACCCATGTTTTTTTTACTGCAGTGGGTCAAGCTTGTCGAGCATCTTGCTATGCGATGTTCAGTCTTTTATATCAAACCAAATCGATTTTTGTATTTCTTGCATCTTAGCACATCAATAACCTTTTATTTCTCGCCTTGAAATTTTATTTCTTTTTGAAGTTTTTTTATTACAGTGTCCCATGTCAAAAGATCGTGTTAATTTGCATATTTGTTGCAATTATTTTACGTTATTAATAGATTGTTCTCCCAGAAATATTTGATCGAGTTTTCATTATATAAGATCAAATGTGGCCTCTCCTGAATAAGTTCCATCAATTTTAATATGCTTCTTGGCAACTGTGCGTGTATTTGTTTAATGCAACGTTATTTGATTCTTTTTACACGAAAGTGTAAAAAAATATTGCAATCATGGTCATTATCATTATAGCTTAGAATAATGAAATGCGCGTGTATATTTTAAATGAAAGCTTGTACATGTAATGAACAATGGGTACTGTAGTGTTTTAGGATTTCAAGTTTTTACTCGCCTTCCACTAGCGCTAACAAAGTGGCATCAGGATTTGTACAATAAATGTATCAAATGTACGTCTCTGGTTTTGTTTGCTTTCACGTGATACAGTATCCACAGGTTTCTCTAGATCCTTCGTCGATGAACAATAAGACACTATTTTAACATCCCAGGTATCATTGTGAATAAACCCCATGCTTTGAGGAATACGATGGAAAAACGGTTGGGGTGACGATAAACAACATGAAATAATCTTTCAATTCGTTCAAGTATACAAATAACTAGTGATATATATATTCAGGGTGTTCGCGCGTTTGTTCAGAATAAATTCCAAGCCCAATTCAGTGATTTCTCACAACCTAATGTCGCTACCAGGGCAGGGTCTGCGCATTTGTCCAGAAGAAATTCAAGGCCTTTCCAGGCTTATTTAAGTGAGTTTCCTGACCCATAATGACGAGACCATTTTCTAGGCTTTTGCAGGCCTTGAATTCATTTTTCCAAATTCTAGGCTCTCCCAGGCCCCGCGGAGACGCTGCAGGTTTTAGTTATTGTACAGTCGGGCCAACGATGTATATATAAACAAGTTTTATATTCAGATTTTATATCAATCGCCATTCAATTTGGAAATTACTCAGTGGATGGTGTAAGGGGGTAGGTCAGAGGTAAGTGGACAGGAAGAAACAGAATCTTTGAAAATTTCAAGGCACTGCCCAACCGTTTCTAATATAAACAATTCGGGATCATCGATCTGGTGTGAGACAAACATAAATTTCGATTGTCAACTAGTTTACCCTTTGTCTTCTGACTTGGTGACCTTGACCTTTGGATCTGTGTGATGCTTTAACAGGGTTCCCGCGGGTCTTAAAAAGTCATTAAAAGTCATGAATTCTGAGTTTGGGTTTTTAAGGGCCTTAAAAGTCATTAATTTTCACTGTGAGTCATTAAAAAGTCATGAAAAACTATCTGAGTCCCCTCCCTGACCATATTCTGCATTGAAAAAGTTGTGCAGCCGGCTAAAAATCCTAAATAGCCACCTTACACAAAACTTAGGGACATCCCTGGATCTGCTAAGTAGAAGTGAAAAATCTATAAAATTGTAGCACTGAAGTCTCTAAGGAAATTATGCTGAAAATACACCAAAGCCACCATTCTTCATGTAAAACTAAAAGTAAAAAATTGTAAAAGTACAAGTCTATATTTCTATCTTTTATGTGAATCAAAGTCAGAAGTTTATATTATCATTTGGACAATATTTAACCCCCAAAAATGCTGAAAATGCACTGGAGAGCAAAGAAAACCCTCTGGCTTCTGGGGCCCTAAGCGGGCCCCAGACCCCACGCTTTAATGGCTGAGATAGTCTCTCACACATCTGACTTTAAAAAGTTGGCATCTACATTGTATTCAATACAAGTATTTATTGTTTTAAGAAATGTATTCATTGATTTTGAGGAGATTACATTGATATGTTTAAAAAGGTCATAAATAATCGGCTAACATGACTTCATTTGGTCATTAAAAAGTCATTAAAAAATGGCGGAATTGGTCATTAAAAGTCATGAAAAATGATGGGCTCTGGGCCGCGGGAACCCTGTTTAAGCTGCCGGTAGACATCACCTCCTGGCTTATTGGATTCGACCAAAATGATAATTTTCCAGGCTTTGAATTTATTTTTTCAAATTCTAGGTTTTTCCAGACTACGCAGAGACGCAAATATTATATGACAGCAGGGATGAGCTGTATTTTTTAAATAAATAATATATGAATGAGGGGCCATCTAGCCAATGGTCCAAATACTTGAGATAGAAAATAACCTTGGATTTTGGAGCGTCGATCTCCTCCTGACGAAAAATGTTAGATTTCCTTGGGCATAATTTGTCAATTTCAATTTTGTTAGCTCCTTTTCTCACAGTGAGTTTAGTTCACACGATGTGAGTGGCATGCCCACGTAATGTCTTAAAGTGGCTAAGATAGTTAACATGAGTACTAGTCATGAAATCTGGTGAAACTTTTTCAGTGTGATCTTATATTGTAGGTATAGGAGTATCTGAAGTATGGAGTACCAACATTGGGTTTTCATTCAAAGCTATTCAATGATTATTGAATGTGTAATGGATGGGTCAGTAGCCTCAACTTATTTTAAATCCTACAGCAAAGGGTTTAGCCACCATAAGGTGCTGCCCCCCAAGCCCCAAGTGGACAGGAAAGAAACTAATTTCCATTTTATTGACCAATCACCACCCTGCTCTGTGACCACACCCCAAAATAGATAGTGACATGGGGCCACAACCTGGGGTTACATAACTCCAGATGCCAACCCAACTGGCACTTTGGAATTTAGCTTTCACATCGAAATGAATTTACTCACTATTTTGACCAAATACCTCATACTATGGATTACATAGTTTTAATATCACCTGGGATTAGTTAGGAAGGTTAAGAAGTACCAGATACCAGAAAATTGAGTAGAAAAAACAGTGAGAAGTGTCACTTTAATGCCATGTCAACAAAACTTGGATATTTATTTTATTTTACACTGGCTTTACATGATTATTTCCCCTTTGGTTACTCCGCATTTACCTGATAAAATTTGGTTTAAATTGCAAGACTACAAAATAAATGAGTATCTCCATCATGTATTCTTGTACTATGAATCCCTTGCATTTTACCATTATCAATAGCGAAAATTACGATTCCAAGGACCATATTGTATTTTGTTTTCGCTCTTTAGTTGCCTCCAAAGGTTTATCCTTCCCCAGCTGCTTCTCCATAATGCTCTACATATCTGATAATAAGAACGTCTTGGTATTTATGCCACCCTGTTGAAAGTAAAAACATAAAAATTAATAGGAGTGCATTTAAAATGAATTGGAGCATTTTTATCTCAATGCTAGTAGTTATGTTAAAGACTTACAATAATAACTCCTGGACCATGTTTGATGTTGTACGATGATTGTGTAATCTCACGAAGAACATCTTCACTTATGTGGATTGTCAGTGCTGCAATCGAAGAAAAGTTATCTGAATGTCTTACTACTAGTACAGAAATGATTTTTGGAGTCTTGTTTTTTCCAGTATTCTTAGGAGAAATAAATTAACACTACACCACAAAAGAATTATCTATTCATCCATGAAAATGCAAATATCAACTGAGATCTCATACTTTGTAAATAAGATGATTTTTCATTATGTGTACGTCAAGTTGTAGAATGACAGCACAATACCCTATTATTTCATTATTGCTCTTATTTAATTGGTAAAGTACCTTCACAAGTTTCTGCTAGACGGATTGTTGCTCTCAATGACTCGCCAAATACACAGAACCGCGGCACCATTAGGCCAACAATCCCTGCCACCACAGATCCTGGAGAATTAGAAGTTTCCAATGTTAGCAAAGCTGTGAATACTAGTAACTCAATTCAACTCACCAAACAAAAAGCTACAAAACAAGACCAATAATAAGTCTACAACCTCAGGATTGATATTGTAATTAACAATAAATGTATATTCTGAACCATGCTAAAATAAGTTTGACCTTGTATAAGATATACTGCTAGCGGAAAGCAGTCCTTCAACTGCTAGAAGTTACCATGTAATATATGGAAACCATGCACCTTGATATTTGTATTACATCTATATACATAAATTATTAAGCTAGTGATTTCTAGCTTCTAGAAACTTCTAGATAAATTACGTGAATCGTTCATCACTATTTTGAGGATCAGGATATTGAACTTACCAGTGTGAACACCAACCGAGAGATTTATGGACAACTCAGGATCTGTATCCGCAGAATCCATCACCAAACCAGCTGCCATCTGGATGATGCTTTCCACACCTTCCTCTTGTGGGTCTGGACACCCATTCACGAACAGTGCTCCCCCTGACGTCGTTTCCATCTATGGGTCAGATTTTCAGAAAATGTACAATTGGCAGCTGTACACATTGAGTAAGTTCTGCTAAATTAGGCTGAAATTTGGTCGATACTAGATAAATTCGAGTATATTCGGCATTGCATTGATTCTAGCAATCTGTTTGGTTAGGTTGAACTGTATTTTGAACTTTATTTGAACTGAAATTTGGGTTATTTGAGAGGATTGGTGAAGGCGAATTGTACATTTTCTGAAAATCTGACCCCTATACACATTTACACAAACCAATCAAGACATTATCAGGCAGCTTTGTCAAGAAAAAGGAAACTTTAGTGATGTCTTTTGTTGAAAATATAATGATAAGTGGTTTCGGCTGTCAAGAAGCCAGCAGGAGCACATAGTCATATATCATACCCTGTCCCATCCAGGTGGTATGACTACAGAATACATTGATCCGCTTGGTCGATAGAAATTCGGAGTCTTAATTACTCAAATACATGTTTTTCAGAATTTAAGGCTCCCGGATATGGATTACTCATTATTACTGACATACTGATCTAGAACATGCTTGAGCAAATTTCCCCCAAATCAGGAACTCAGCAGCAATTGAAAAAAAGAATAAGTTCAATCCCATGCATGTATCCCTTAACTAGTTTTCATTCCAGGCTTGAACAGTTGTTGTTGTATTAAGGCTGCCATATTGGTATACTGGCCTTACCCCAATAATTCTATTCCAATAGCCATAACAGAAATAACTGCATGATACATGTCTAAATCAAATTGATGGAGTTATTGAATCAATAGTACATACTTTGAAGGTATTGCTTCCTGCTGCAGCAGCTTCAAATTGTTGAGTAATAAGGTTAAGCACATTTGTGAACTGAAAAGAAAATTTCCTCTGCATAAGCTTGGGCCTAAATAATTGAAACACCTTAAAAAATAATAAGTGAATCATCTTTTCCAAACAACTTCAGGTTCTGCACATCTTACCAGTAACTAAGCTTATACTATAGTTATAGGACTGAAATACTACTACTCTTGGACATACCTGATCTTGTGGCAACCTTTCAAGAATTGATTCCAAGTTTGTGACTAGTGCATAGCAGATAGAAACTTTATTATACACCTTCGTTTTTACTGCCCTTCCTTCCATCAATTTATTTGCAACAGACCTAAAGATTATATAAAGGTCAGAGGCTAATTAAATCCAAATGAAGCTGCAGGACAAGATTATGATAACATCAAACTCAAAGTACGTTTGGAAAAGCTTTCCCATATAGGTAAATATCAACCTGGTTGACAAGAAAGGCAATTGCAACAAAGTTAAGAATTACACTCCAACCTACCTCACATGCTAAAAACTGATTAAACGATAAAACATAGCATCACAAGTCCCATCATAAACCATCATACAAACGGGAATAAAACTTTCTGCCCACTCCAACATGGATTTAGGAGCAGAAAATGAATCTGTTATACTCAGGTATAATTTATTTCTGTTTTTATCGCTGGAGTCAACTCCCTTACATGTTATATGTGGAGTAGCCTCCCCACTACTTATATAGGGACACGCCCACCTCATGCGTAGATTACAGAATGGACCCATATCATTGGATTAGTGGACAGAAATTGTGTATTAAGTATTAATATGGCTGAGTATAAGAGTATAAACAGAAAGTGGTTACTGTTTTATATAAGTACTAGCAAAGTACCCGTCCTCCAGACGGTCACCTCCTTCCTCTCACTGTCTCTCCCCTCCTGTCTCACTGCCTCTCCTCCTTTTCTCTCCCTACCTCTCCCCTCTCTCTCCCTGTCCCTACCCACCTTCTCCTCTCCCCCTCTTCTCGCTCTATCTTCATGTCCCTCACCCTATCCGATTTCCCCCACCCTGTCCCTCCACTTCTTTCATCCTCTCCTTCCCTCTCCCTCCCTCTCCTCCCCCCCCCCTCCCCCACTTCTTTCTATCCTATTCTCCCTCTCCCTATCTGATTTCTCCCACCCTCTCCCTCTGCTTCTTTACTCTCCCCCTCCCCCTCCCCCTCTGATCTTTCTCCCCTCACCTCCCCCTCTGTTTTAAATCGCTCTCCCCCTCCCCCTCTGATCTCTCTCCCTCTCTTTCCTGTTGCTAGGGACTCTCACTGGAGCGTTGCTAGGGAATCCCACGTTGCCAAAGACAGTGGGACATAAAGGCATGACCTCAATCTCTTCTAGTGTAAAGATCCTGATTAAAAAGGGCATCAAAATCACATTTACACCCCAGATAACTTCACAAACCACATATATTGTCCTTCGGAAAGGGACAACTGTACAGACCATGAAATACGGTTGTTAACCTCATAGATTCCAAGAACATGCCTGACAAAAAACCCTTCTTGAGCTTTATATATTAGATATAGGTATCTAAAGGAGCCAGAAGTTTGCAACTGATGGAGACTGCTCCAATGCAATAGATGTCATGTGATGTCAGGCCATCAGTATAAATTCATTATCACGAAGCAGACATATGTAAGGAGGAAAGACTCATACCACCTGGTAGGAGGAGCAGTCGTAGGGGCACAACAAACATGCACCATCTGTTATTCCATGTATCTTCATGTAAAAGAGACTAGAGAAAAATTCTACTCTATACCACATATTAGAAAACCCTACCTCCAGGTGTAGTTTCAACCAAGACACTTGATACCTTCAAAGACTAAGTGTCCGCAATGTGTTAATACATGTATATAATTTGAGCTGTATCTATCACTGATGATGTCAGTATTTTACAAAATAAATACAAAAACATTTTCAATGGACAAAATGATGTGCATCCCATTCCTCCTGGCAGAATAATCAACTTGTTAATGGTGGCCATTAACAGGCAGAAGCAGAAGAATGAATGCAAATTAACTGTTTGTGAGTAAAAAAATAAGCATGATCTGCTTTTTGCAAATAATTTTTCAAAACTTTTGGGATAGAATAAAGACTGAATAAAGACATTTGTTGCAGAGTTTCAGTTAGACTTGCAGCTGCATCCAATAAAAGAAGGAACAAGAAAGACATACATGGGCAGTAGACTATGCAGCAAATTGTTGACTCGTTTCTTTTCAACAGTGAGTTCCTCATTTCTGGAATTGAGTAGTTCTTCTAAACGTTGACTATGATCTTCCATAAGCTTTAGCATGTTTTCATTGGCATTGAAGGTCCTATAAAATAGCATTCAAGTTATTTGGTTGACTGATAGAATATTCTCTGAAACAATTTCAATTTTCAGATCTGTAAGAGCTGTAATGAGTTATTTCTCTGTAGTAGTGTGTTACTTGCATGAAAACAACCCCATTATTTGGTTGTGCGTATTTGATAATCTGTTAAATGTACGGTCAATAAAAATAATTTAAAAAAAATAAAAAGTTATATATGTGTATTTTCAATATACTGTATTTCCTTGACCAGAAGCCTGGGCTTCTATTCAAATGGCTTGCTTCTAGACCAGGCTTCCATTCTAGCCTGGCATCTATTCAAGACACCTATTAGATTCATGGTGAAAGTATCATCAGATTATGATATAAAACCATTAAAAGAGGTATTCTTCAAAAACATGTGGATGACCACTTAATGTACTTTTTGACCTACTGTAAATTTCTGCCCCCACCTCTACCCTGGCTTCATTTTCTCAAGTTTTGATTCAGACCCCTGACTTCTGATCGAAGAATTATGGTATGTATAGTACCTTTTCCCATTCATGTCATTGAGTGATTGCATGACGTTCTTCACAATGGGTCTAATTGCTGGATCGTCTTCCCAACAGATAAACATCAGGTTAACCCAGTCACTGTTTGACTCAACTGTGTTCCCGTCTAGTGTAGGTCGGAATGGAGGTAGATGCCTCTCACTTATTCTTTGGATTACACCTATATATATGCCCAAAGTTTTGACAGTTTATCATACAGTACATTTTCTTGCAAAGTGATTAACAATGTTCATTTGTATGAACTGTTTTTGATTAGTTATTTCGGAAATATAAAAAAATAGGAGGTTTCACCAATTACTGGAGCACCACACCAGGAGTGGTGGCCTTGACTCTAGGTTAGGGTCAAAGGAGACACTTAGCTCGACCAGTTGCCATATATACCTTCACTACAGGCATCAAACTTTGCCCACTTGTCCCAGCAAGTTCTGTGTTTGACATGGGCAAGATTATCAAATAATATGTTTAGAGTAGTTATGCCAAATTACATGTGGATATACAACTACTTTTTTCAAAGAATATCTCCCAAAACAGATGTTGGTGCAGGGTCAAATGCAGCGACTCACTGGAACAGTTGTGACCCCGTGTAAAAAACATTTGCCACTAAAGATCTGGTCCTAGGAGACAAATTGCCTCCACCTTCTCAGTGCGAGCTGCTACCATGTAATGAAGACTTGAATGTCTCCATCGTGATGGTCTTATTACCTCATGATCTGCCTATGACGTCATAGGCTGTGCCTCAGAACAAATGCGATGTCTCAAAAGTTCTTGTTTATTTATTTATTATACCGAATTGATGGTAAAAATAATAGTGGCCCATTATATCCTGTTGTTCGTGTTAACGAGGAATTTCATGGAAAAATCCATAAAAATGTCCATAGGTCAACAGACACAGGGGGCCCCCACCCCCTAGGGGAGGGTTGTGGCACTACATGGTTTCGCTTCTGGGGAAGCTCATCAGGCAGCCCTAAAAAAGAAAAAAAACTATTTCTATAATATGCCAATGCCAATATGCCAATCCTATCTGTGGATAGGGGGAGGGCATGAAATGTGATGTTGGCAGTGGCCTGGGGAGGGAGGGAGCAGTGAAGAGTCCAGGATGCGTTGTGGAGGGGAGGGGTTGATACTGTGTCTGATGTTCCCATTTGTAAATGGACATGGATCTAAGAATCAGCATATGTTGAGTGATATATGCTAGACCTATACTCACTGAAATTGGTGAAACCTCGTAATTCATTTTGCGCATGGATAAATAAATATTACCTTTTACTAGATATTTGATTTAAAATTCAGAGTTACCTCGGAACGTAAATTCCTCGATTTCAGCACGATAAGGCACTTCCCTTGTTATGATTTCCAGCAATATTATACCAAAGGAATACACGTCCCCTGACCTTGTTCCATATGGACCTGTATGCTTGAGCTTTCCATCAGAATTAACAAGAAACTCAGGGGCCCTCCAGAGATCATCTGGTAATATATAGATTTTACTTCTTAAAAATCTGCATCAATTCACGTAATATCTATTTGAAAAGACAACTTCAAATTGTATGTTACATACCAACATTTTCATTTAATATGGTCGTGAATGAATAAACAACAACAAAAATCTTTATCTCTCAGTGTCTTATTGGGTATTGTGTCAATCTTATACCATCCTGATTTTCATCTAATAATTGATGAACTCACTGTAAACCATCGGAATATTCTGATCTATGCCAACAGCATATATAGGTGATTTGTATTAGTCAGTATTCGCGAGTTACCAATATATTCCAATTGAGAGACATTTTAACACTCTAGAAAGCTAGATACAAATACTTACGGTTGATTTCTGAGGCTCTGTGGCCTTTCTTGAAATGTGCGGCCCCATAGTCTGTTAATTTACAAACCCAGCGACTGTCTATCACACAATTGTTACTAGTCAGGTTACCATGGGATCCGATAGAACTATAGTGAAGATAATTTAACCCCTTTCCAATAGAAAGAAAGTATTTCAATCATTAAATGCCGGTCCAAGCAAACATCATATTAATGGGAATTACGTCTGGGGAAATTCCAAATAAAGTTTTAAATTGAATGCGCACTCTCTAGGTGTAGTAAAAGCAAATTAAATCTAAATGACATTACAAGGCACTAATTAATGCAGGCATAACCATTAAGTGCCACTTACTTTGATTATATCAAGCGCTATTGATATCTTATAATCCCAGGTCAGGCTCACATCTTCATTGTACAAAACATCCTGAAATAGTTACATGGGTCATCTCAAGCCATGTTTGAATGTGCTATTTGAATGAACTTAACATGTCTTATGATTGTATCCTGATTAGTGATTGAAAGGAAATGGTGTGGCAATACATAACTTCTAGAATATGATTTTTGCTTACTTGCAAACTACCTTTCTCAGTATACAGCATACAGATGGCTACATGAGGATGATCACAAACAGCAGCAACAAAGGGGTTGATGTTAGGATGTTTCATATCTCGCATCTGTCCAAAATAATGTACATTACCACTTGTAATCTCGAGGCTAATGAAGCACATTCATAATTCCACACGCTTACATGTTATAAGTAGGAGGATAAATCCAAATGAAATTCGATTTTGCTACTTTTTATTTTGCAGCATTTTTTCTAACCTGGTTGGCTTTATATATTTAATTCAGCATTAAATGATTTAATAGTTGAATAATTATTATGATAACACCTTCACCCCTGAAGAAGAGAGCAAAGCTCTCGAAACGTTGGGAATAAATAAAAGGAACATCAAAAATTTCAAATCGTCATTCTTCCACAGTCTACCAAACGTTCACGTGGCCCCTCTACTTTACCAGTTAGTAGTGAAAACTCCCCATTCTTATTATGATACCGTACTTATATTTGATTCCATAATTACGTTCAAATACGGCTTAGATCTCGATAGAAAGGGATGGCCCCATGCAAATGTGAATTTATGAGATATAACAATGAAATGAAGTAAGAATGATATTAAACACTCAACTGTTTTCATCTCCCTAAGTATTTGATAGTCTGTGACATCGACGCTCTGCCTCTTCAATGATTTCACGATACAAAGCTTTCCCTACAAGATAACTTGGGCCTGCTATATCATGTATTTAACTTTTATTTTGTATCATTTTTTTCTCATTTCATGCTAAATCCGATATTGGGATATGGATCACAAAGTAAATGAAAACAATACATAGCTTACCCCAACAGTTACTACATTATTTAAAACTTGGTTGCCAAGACCCAAATTGGCTGTGGTCCGGGCACGTAACAAAGCCCTCGTTGCCATCTGCAGAAAAAGGAAAAGCGTGTTGGAATATTTCGCATGGATTTTCTCGGAATCAAATTTGATAATTGAAATTCTGGTTTGAATTTTATCTAGCTGCCCTTCTAGAAAGATGAAAATATAATCCGTACAAGCTGAGTGTGAAGCCTCGAATCACTCATGTCCATAATGGAAATCTTCCACAGCGTTAAGTCATGAACCTCTTTGTTCCACTTCCATTTCCTTTAAATAGATAAGAACAAAGTCTAACCTTAGATTTCTGTTTTTCATTTGGTATGACCTGTTTAAATCATTTGATATTGATGCAGTTTAAAAAAGGTAAAACACTATTTTCCAAGTGTCAGGATTTTGACTCATCGGCATATCAAGGTCCGATCACTAGTTATAGTTTGGGCTCATGTAGTTAAATGTATGTCATATAATAATGTTGATGCATATGTATGCTATGTGTAAAATACAAAACATATTTGCTACCTGTAAATGAGATATCCTAGTGCTCCAAGGAAAATTAACGAGAATAATAAACCGAGCGACACCTTCAATGCAATTTCTGGAAGACATAATTTTAATCAGATGAATAATTGTTACAACGAGCTTATTCATTTTAATAACTCGTCGGCGGAGCGACTTTATAATTAATGGGGGATAATATGTTACCTCATTGTGTCACATATACCCATATATACATACCCATACTAGCATACTAAATTTCACTTTTCCATTCCATTCTACCATTCGGACGAATGCATTTTCTACACTGCTGAGGCTCGGTGGAATCACTTTAATTTCATGACCATCTCCCCCTATATGCCTTGCATAACTCCTTTTGAGTCGCTTTGACCGGTACACTCCCTTGGCGCTATTATTCTCATGATCTGATTTGTATTATTTGTATTGTCAAATGTATTTATTTTTTTAAAATCAAATGTATTTTACCGTATTGTTATATTTGCATAGCTCTGCGAGCTCTTTTTGCCGCTTTATTTTCATGTTTCTGAATAAAAGTTTCAGGGTTTTAAACCAGTGAGTATATTAGGTCAGTATAAAGTTATTTTCTCCGCCTAACTTTATAAATAACTCAAGGAATGTCCAATGTACACATACCATCAGTTTATTACATAATATCGCATCTAATTATGGCATTTTTCATACTTAATATCTTCCAGAATCTATCTCGGACATTAGACACCTATATGTCTATGTATTCGTATGGGCAGAAGGCTTCGCGCGTTCATTAAAGCTGAAAGCGAGCTCCGAGGTAGGAAGCGCTAGCAGCACTCACCACGGCAGCCATAATACTTTTCACCGCGCGAGAATCTGGGTCAGCCTCAAGACCTCGTGCGCCCAGAGCCTTAAATTCTTATCTGCTTTAATAATTCATCAACTATTAACACGCCCGTTGGTTTCTTTACATTCTGACGCCTCGCCATGCATGGACGTGCGTCCCTTCTTTTATAAATCTTGTTACGTAATTGGACGTAATCTCTTATTTTAATTACGAGTATTTCTAACGATCATTTATTGTATAACTTGCAAGGTTATCGTCACTCGTACTTTTTAATTCCAAACTTTAATCTTAATTCCAATTACGTAACTCTTACGTAATATCACGTGACAATTAGACTACTGTTATCTTTAATTTTAATTTTATAACTTTAGTTACGTAATTACTATGGAATATTACAGGCCACTGTACTTTGCATAATTTTAATCATTTTTAATTGCTTAACTATTACGCAAGGTTAACTGGTACTGTGACGACATTGACATCACAGTGTATACACATGTTCTCTTATGTAATCTCATATAACGCTCCGTATTGTATTGTATAATTCTTTTGCCACAACACGTTTATTAATTATAATAACTCGTCGGTGGAGTGACTTAGTAATTATAATAAATATTAAATATAATATATATATAATATAATAAAATATTAAATTCTTATTGAATGTTATAAGGAATGGATATTTCTAAAAAAAGAAAGCAAGATTCCCTTAACTGATCCAGCATGTAAACGAAATGCGAAAATCTTAAGTCTCATAACCAGACCCCAAACAAAAACATGAGGGACAAGGAGGAAAGGAGATGGATAGTCAGATTAAATCACTTATTCCAAGCGGACTAAATATTTTGGGTTAAAATATCCGGTAGAACAAGCTCAGTCAAATACACGTTTAAAGTAATCGAAATAAAAATGAAATGGTTAATCTCTGAATAGGAAACAAATTTTACTTTTATCTGGACAGTACTCTTGGTTCCAGCCACATATTGGTGCACTTGAAGGTGGTCCACTAAGGTCTCCTTTCCATTTAAGACCACTGAAATCAGCGGGTAAAGAGGGTTTGAAGACCTTGGTCATCAGCTGGGTAGATTCGCAATACTGGAAGATGGGTGTGTTCAGCAGATCTTGAACAATTGAAATGTCATAATCTGGCATCCTTCCCCCATTTGCATCGAAGTCTACTTGGCCACTAATTCCTAAAAACAATATTTGATTAGTAATTTGAATCTGGTTCGTACCTTTACTATGTGTTGCTAGGTATGCGAGATCATAGTCCCCTACATTAATTCAATGTGTCTTTTAACATTTGTGACGAAAATGATAACAGGTACTTCATGACGGGCATGTCTGACTTTTGATATCCGATCTTTGATGTCCTCATCCAGAAGGGCTGATATTTTTTTTTTTTTTAAACATATCTTTATTCAGGTAGATAAGTGGAGGCATATGCCAAAACAAACAGAAGAGGCTCGGGTAAACCCGATATTCCGCCTAACCCTGAATTTTCGCTATTAACTATTGATCACAAATATGGCAGGTATTGGTAACTAATACATATATCGATTCAATAAGTGGTGGTGGTGATGGTAATAATGAGATGAGATGGTTGGGGTGAATTGGTGGTGAGTTGAGTTGGGTGGTCAATATGAAAATATACTATAACAATAGTTGGATAACAATGGTCAAAGGAATAAGTCATTTTTCTTTAAGAAATATGGAGAGGATTAAAGATCCGGTAAATTAATAGCATTAGCTAGAATATCTTTTTTTAGTCTTCTTTTAAAAACAAGTTTGTCATCAATACTTTTCAAGTTATCATTCAAGTTATTCCACATAAGCACTCCTTTATAGGCAAGGGAATTTTGGTAGATGTTACACGTCGGGTGATTTACCTCAAAGTTGAGGCCCCTGTTTTCTCTTAGGAGATAATTGGCTTCTTGCCTCTTAATAATCCAATCAACCCGGGGGACATGGAGCTGCTTCTGATAGAATTTAACATTATTAAAATAAATACGTTGTCTAACAGTCATGACTCCAGCTTCCGAGTGTAAGTCATCAATATTATATCTACGAGGTTTCTTTAAAGCAAATCTTAAAGCCTTATTCTGGAACACTTGCAGCTGGTTAATGTGAGATTTGTTACAATTGAGGTAACATACATTGCTATAATCCAGATAGGTTAGAATCATTGATTTGGTTAGCATTAGTCTAGTTCTACAGTTCAAAGCGTGTCTATTGATATACAAATTACATAACCTCACATTGGCCTTGCTAATAATGTGCTTTGCCATAACCTCAAATTTCAGACTCGTATCAATAGTTAAACCAAGGTAAACAAATGAAGTAACCCAGTCGATATTATTTTGATAAATTTGTAAATTCAGGGGTGGGTCTGCATTAACTTTAGTCTGAAATTGCGATGCTGGAATAAGCATTGCCTTCGTTTTAGGCAAGCTGATGGATAATTTGTTGGCAAGGCTCCAGTCAGCAATTTTGTTTACATCTGCTTGGCAATATGCCAGTAGGGTATCTCTCTTAGGTGCATCATTAAGTAGTACAATATCATCAGCAAATAGGAGTATTTGGCCATTAAAGTTAATATTACAAATGTCATTAATGAATAAATTGAATAATAGTGGGCCCAAAATAGAACCTTGTGGGACGCCACACGATACCGTCCGATACGTGGAAAATAAATTGTTTGCTCTAACTTTCTGTTGCCTACCTTTTAAATAATTCCTAATCCAGCAACGAAACCATATTGGTAAACAGAGGTGGTCTAGTTTTTTAATTAACAGGTTATGATTAATAGAATCGAATGCCTTTTGGTAATCGAAGAATACAAGGGTACTTGTATGTCGTCGGTTTCTGTTATTGGCAAGTTTGTATAGTAACAGATATGTTGTTTCAATAGTTGAGGCATTTTGCCTAAAACCGCCCTGGAATGGTGAGAGCAAATTATTAGTTTCAACAAAGGACTGTAATTGGTTATTAACATGTTTCTCTAAAATCTTCCCAAATATATGTGTAAGAGAGATCGGTCTAAGGTTAGTGACGTGGGTGGCATTACCTTTTTTGGGGATAGGTATTACCGTGGCCTGTTTCCATCTGTGGGGTACACTACTATGAACAATAGACAGGTTGAGTAAATAAATTAGCTGAGGTTTGATACATTTAAATAGGAGACTGTATACCTGCATGGGTATATCGTCACAACCGGAGGATTTAAAGGGTGATAATTTATCAATAATTTCAGAGAGCGAGTCCACTGTTATAGCTTCATAGGGTATCTGTTCCATAATGTGACCATTAGGGGCTACAGGACCAAGGTCAAATTCGTTATCACTATCAGGTAATAAAGCCGCAGTTTTGGGGCCAATGTTGGCAAAGAATTTATTAATTATGTCTGCGACATCTTTGGCATATGCCATGGTGTTTGTTTCTGGATCTATGATTTTGGAAATAGATTTGGATTTATCTTTAAATGGTAAATAATCATTTAAAATCTGCCAAAATTTTTTATAGTCATACTTGTGTCTTTCAAGTTGGTTTTTAAAGAACTCACTTCTGGCTTGCCTAGTCTCAGAGTTAGCTAGGTTGCGAAAGTGTATTGCTCTAAGTCTATAGGCTTCGTTCTTAGTCTGTCTGTATTTACGGAAATTAAAATCTCGGTTATGCGCCAAATTTAGTAACTCATTGGTATACCATGGCGGCTTTTCCTTCTTAGCTTTAAATTTCCTTTTAGGACAGAGCTTGTTGGTTATAGTCTTCATATGTTTAAATAATAGTTGCCAGGCTGCGTCAGGATTAGTATTAGTATAAAAGCGGTTCCAGTCATTAATCTTATTTAATTCCATTTCAACATTATTTATGTTGAGGTTGGTGTACGACCTAGCATAGAAATTACATTTGGCATGTTTCTCTCTGGCTTTCTTCTTAATCGCAAAAATAATATTATGATCGCTTATGTTGTAGTCAATAACTCCTGTCTCCGTAATATAAATGATGTCAGTGAGAATATGATCTAAGATTGTTCCTTTCCCATTGAGTCCCAGTCTGGTCGGAACAGTAATAAGGGATTTAAGGAATTTACTATTAACTAGTTTAATTAAATCATTTCTATGGTTATTCAGTCTAGCTGAATCGGGAGAAGTGTCAATATTTAAATCACCCATGATTAGTAGCTCAGCGGCAGGATGTAATTCACGGGCTAAGTCAATGATCGATGATGCTTCCTCATGGAAGTCTGTTATTGATCCCGCGGGAGGTCTGTAGAAATTACAGTAGGTAAGGTTTTTCGAGTTAGGATATTTGATAAAGAAACATTGTGCTTCAAGATGAACCTTTTGGCAATTAAGATTAGGGAGACTTTCATATTCTAATGAATTATTCAAATAAGTGCAGAGACCTCCCCCTATTTTTTGTAATCGGTCCAGCCTTTCTAATGTATAGCCTGGGAGGGTCAGATTAGAATCCAATATGTCTGGTTTTAGCCAGGTCTCGCTAACCGAGAAAACATCAAATGCCAGATCAGTTAGGTCTTTCTTTAGCATATGCCATTTATTCAAGATCGACCTAATATTTAAGTGCAAATATTTCCTTCCCTTAATATCACGTATACTCGCGATGGAGTGTTTCAGTTTACATACTTGAGCCATATATAAGCGAGTGGAGGTATATGATTCAGTCTACACACTTGGTTTATATATAAACAGGTAATGGGTTGTATGTCTGAATAGGTGACATTATTATACAATACAACATTGGTACTAGGGAGGGAAAGAGAGAGTTTGTTACACTTGGTAAGCGGTGCACGCAACAAAACAGGTGTCGGGTATAACAAGTCCCGGAACAAGGTAGACATATACCCATAACGGGTCAGTGAGTACTGTACTGTACTATTTTTAGGACTGGGTCCAGCTGATCGTATACATTGCTTAGGCGCCACGTGTCCCCATTTTTTAGTGGTGCTAGGCAAATGAGAATCATAGCAATCAATAAAGAAACTTAGGTCTAGACACATAAGGGTAATTGATAAATATACCTGTTTCTAATCGTAACACAAGTTGTCAATACGTAGCAGCAGCTGCTTGCTTTTATAACATAACATAATGAGGTATGTACACCTTTACCGCTCCAATGTATTCGCCACACATAGTGGTATGGAAATAGACCCATCAAAGCAAGACACGGACTAGGCATACGCTTCATACATAACAAATACAAATCACATAACAATAAAATAATCACAGGGTATGTTTGGAAAAGAAAGAAATAATGGCTGAGGCCCCATATGTTAAAGAAACAAGAAAACACAAATGCATATGTAGCAAAGCAAATTCGGCCCATCAGAACATATGACAATAGGTCATTTGAGAGTCTACCATCCGATAACTGCTGATAGTCAATAATAGATGGCAAGTGCCAGTGATATTACTGTGAGTTGGCGTAATGGTTTCTTTCCATTTGCCTGGCCCAGTCGTGGACAATATGATCCTTCGGGTGTAGACCATCTACAAGGGCAGCATAATTGTTTAAGGTGACCCCTTCTGTTCTTCTATGTACCTTGCTGGTTAGGGTCGGGTGAATTAGATTGCGGGACATATTGTGACTTTTAATAAAAAAGTTAATGTCCGAAATAGCCCCGTCCAGGATAACCTGATTGACATCGCGGTAGTAATCCCTGTTGTAGGTATTAAGGGACATGCCACAAATCCCCCCGAAGACAGCATTGATATGTGGGTAGTAATACGTCATAGCGTCGGTTACCCATTCCACTTGGGATTCCACGTGGTTAGCAATAGCTTGACGGTTGGTCCAGCGTAATGAGACCCTCTTGGTGATAGCACTTTTTGAGGTGATATCACAAATGCCACCAAAGAACAGTACCGTGTTGGGTTGGTAGTAATCAATGGTGTCCCTGCAAGACATAAACATCGGGCGTAGGCCCTTACCAGGGTTCACTTTTATCCTTATCTCTTCATTTTGTAAATAAAGCGCAAGGTTTTTACCTCTGGAGTCAGCAGCGATAATTGTCTTGACATTGGTCGGGTCGTCCAGCATGAAATTCGCCATCTTGTACAGTTCAGGGTTCAAGACTTCAGTTTGGGTTTTTGCACGTTCTGGTCCTTTGAAGGTTTGGCTGCAACTGAAGGAGCCCCACCCGAAGTGACGCTAGCACGTGTGGCCCTATATTCCCGTGCAGGCCTATTGTTCACTGGTGGGGGGAGAGGTCTTGCCTGGGCTCCCGCGCCGCGCTCCACAATAGGATTGGCTTGATTGGCAATTACAGGTGTGGTACCGTTCATGGTGGGGTCCGTGGGTATATGGCGGGCGATGACATGGTTGTTATTCTGAGCGTGGGTTTGGTCATTAATAATGGCATTTTCTGTCTCTGGTAAATTCAAGTCATCTCCTCCAACTGCCCCTTCTTCGCCAATCTCATTCTCGCCGGTAGCATTTTCATTCATAACATTGGTTAAGGAGGCAGTAGCAGAGGTGGAGGAAGCATTAGATCTCTCATCTGTATTGTTCCTTCTGGGACCAGGGGGCAGGCGATACATATCAGGGATCCTCTCTAGAGCAGGTATACCGAATGCATCATCGTCGTCCTCACCAGGGAATTGATCCTCTCCCAAGCCATAATCAAAGAACTCAGGCGTGTAGAAATCGTCGTCATCGATATGAGGGGCAGGGGTGACATTTCTAGTCATTTCATTGCGCCGGATCTCCTCTCTGACTTCAGCCAAAATTAGCCCGTGGTGATTTTTACCGGGAATTTGTGTTGCCTCTTCGGTAATTGATTCATTGCTGAGTGGTATTCCAGTTCCCCAGAATAGATCGTGTGTGCACTCCACTAGTGGTGTTATACCAGTTTCAAGGAGGTAACTTTTGGCCTCTTTGCACTTGGTGAACTTTGTAGAAAGAATGTTTTTCATGACCTCCTTCTTAATTCGATCCCAAGATGGGTGTACTCCGCAGCGATCACCCCATTTTTTTGCTACTCTAGGGCAAGTTGTTTTATAGATGGTATCTGCAATAATGGGGTTTTTGGTAAACTTAGCCTTGGTATATTGGTAGGCCTGTTCGGCACTGCAGAAATCTTCCCCATTGAAGTTGAATAGACTTTCACTAAAATTAGACAACGGGGAGTATTCTCCCTGGTATCCCAATGCACCTCCCGCAATATCCTTCGTTTTTAATTCACTCATCTTCAGGCCGTGGGGTAACTGATCCAGTTGGTCATGGGTGTATTCCACTTTATCAACTTTAAGTTTTCCCCTGGCTAGGGTAACTTTATGTTCTGATTCGGTTGACTTGGCATGTGCCAATATATGTCTCATATCAGCATGGCGTTTCGCTATAAGATCTGGTAAATCGGGGTTGAAGTAACAATTGGCGTAACGACGGTTGGCTTTAAGTCTTGCTTTCCCCCTAAAGACCCTGTTTCGTGTCTCCTCGTCCCTAAACTTAAGGATCACATTTCTATGTGCATTCTTTCGTTTAGGTTTGTTGCCAATCCTAGAGGCGAATTCAAGATCCGCTGCGGTAAAGGTTGCATCAATGTCCTTACAGAGAGCCGCCATTTTGGTCCAAGTAATATTTCTCTCACCTTGGGTCTCATCCGCCGTTTCTGGATAACCTGATAAGATAATATGTTTTTTACGCTGACCACGATCGAGCTCAAGACAATAGTTCTCCAGGTTTCTGGTAACTAGGTTTACATGCGAAAGTTCAAGTTCAAGTTGTTGTATACGGGAATTTAGGCGGTTGGCATATGCCTGGATTCTATCTACCTTAGCTGTAGTTGGGATAAACTGTCCAGTCCAGTTCTGCTCCAATGCAGTTAATCTCTGATTCACATCCATGTTTGGTAGGCAGTAGCACAGATAATACTCCAATAAATAACACAGGTCAGCGTCGTATGCATGTAGAATAGGCAGGGATATATGCACCACAGTCACCGGTACATTGTAAACAGTGGTAAACAATGGATAGCCATAAGGCCGGTATACACACACACAGACAAGTCCCGAATGAATAATCCTCAAATTCCGGTAGAAATAACTAGTCAAATATCCAATTAGGCATCTTAGTCGACACTACCCAGCTCAGATGATAAGGTGAAGGTGATGAGAGGTGAAATAATGATGAAATAATCCACATTATTGGGAGGAAAGTTCACTGTAGGCCGAGCGGACTGAAACAACGTCCGTGCGCCATCGCTGCTACCTGCTATTCCGATTGGCAAGGTGTTTCCTAGGTATGTGAATTATCGACAGCATATAGCTCTATTATGTCCCAAATCAAAATGGACCGCTACAGACTTGTAGTAAAAAATAAGAATAAAATAAGAGAGCTCATCTAAAATAAAGGCAGTGATGCGCGATAGAAAAAAATAACATGAGCGGCAGAACAGCTAGGTAAAGAAGAGCAGAAGAAGACCAAGAGCAGAAAAAGAAGAGAAGCCGTTTCCCACCCAGTAATGTGCTCCCTCACAAAAATAACCAGCTAGTACAGGGGTAATCCAAGATTTTCGGAAAGGGCGGTAGTCCTGCAAGGGTATTTCTTAAAAGAATAGAAGGGAGTCGATACATATTTTTTCTCATTTGATCTACTCTTTACAATGTATGGGAGGGAGGGGCCCTCGCCACATGGGTCACAATTTCTACCTGTAGTAGTACATGGGAGTCGCCTTGTCGAGTATTAAACACTATTTATAGACTCACCAGCGAAGGATGCGAGATTGATAATTTCCTGTCTTATCACTTGACCATTGTCCAGGTCTGCTGCATTGGCCAAGTGAGCAGCTTGCACACCGTATGCCCAGGCAAGGAGGGCATCATGAAGCTGTCCAGCATGCACATCCACCTGTCATTTGATACATAGACTAATGAGTAATGACTACTATTTTTAGGTGATATGAGAAATTAATGTAGAGGAGGCAATCTAGCGTGGAGTTGATTAATAATTATTCCATCCACCTGATCCTGCTCAATGCTCTCGCCAAGCTTAAATATGAAATAGTTTAGCAGAATTTAAAAACTTAAAAACTTGTACTCTTGATCTTGAAATGAAATATGTACTCGTATCGAGGTAAGGGTTATCGCTTGTATATCGATGGTTCCCGGTAGTTGGTTGTAAGTGATGTAATAGGTAGGAAATAATAAACCCTTTATTTATATTTATAAGTATTTTGTTTTTCACTTGAGCTCTGTGAGAATATCATGTACTACCGAAATCAGTCTCAATAAAAATTTCTTTAAAAAAAACCCTGTATCATCTATCTATCTCTATATGATATACCTCAGTGATAGGAGCTGATGTACCAATCGTCGGATGTCCCTGAGCTGTGATTTTAGCATCTCCTAGTCCTGCAACCACTTCAGTCGTAAAAGTGTCCCATGTTGTACCACTAGGCTTGGTGATATGAAAATTTATAATTCCATTGTATGATGTATGCACATCTTGTGGACGAATTGTTTCAGTGTGTGCAACACCTGCGGGAAATTAGATAAGTGTCAAGAAAAGTACCGTATGTAAATAGTAGAGTTATTGTATCATCCATTACACCTGAAGAAGGGAGCAAAGCTCTCGAAACGTTGGAAACAATAAAAGGAACATTCAACATTCAAAATCGTCATCTCTCTGAGGATCTTAAAAAGGTTCACGTGGTCCTCTACTCCACCAGTTAGTAGTAAAAACTCCCCATCTTATAAATAAATATACTCACTCAAATCAGCATCGATGGTGACATAAGCATACTCTCCGTTCATCATACCCTCGTCTCGACACGCCAGAAGAAATGCGCGCAAGTCGCTGTTGTGCATTAGCACCACCATTACTGCAATTATTGATGAACAATTTGTTTTATAGAACTTTATAAACATTTCTCCGAATACAATTTCGCTACTACGCTCATTTTTTATTTGTTCAAACATCTTTTCATAAATCTAGGAAAATGATAAACGTGTGACCATGATACTCCATCCATGCAGGCTTGAATTTTCTAACTTGCACTTATTATTTTATGGTTACATTTGTGTGGGATCCAGGCTGGGTTTGCATCCTGATACACCTCTAGAGTAATCATATAATATCTCCTTATCATGTTCTAAGAATTTATTTTGTATCAAGAGTAGCATCATGTGATACCGTACTTTGAATAAGAAATTTAGGTGAGAACGGCGAGACGGGCTCTCAACTTCTCCCATTATTTATTGAACATAGGAGATGGGGAGAAAATTTGAAAAAGTAATTTCGCACAGACCTCGAACCATATCCTTCATGTATGCCGCCATTTGTCTCACAGTAAACATGCCAGAACTGTCCAAACTCCGATATACTACTGTTTTCTGAGTGTGTCCAGGGATGGGCGGTTCCTCAAACGCCAGCTTGAATATACTGGCAGTGCTCTGTGGAAAGAATATATACCGATTTTTGCCGTGAAATCTTTACGAAATCTGTGACATCCATATTGAGATCATTATAATACATAAAATCATAAATCAATGACAATGTTAACCCTCTCTTTACTTAATCATAGTTATACCACAAAATAAATGAATTCGGTGTGATTACAAACACATTTATATATAAAGACTTCATCACATGTCCACCTGACGAGAATTCCAAGCAGAAAGATTAGAATTTGAGTGCCATAAAATTTCTAACACAACTGATCTATATTGAAAGGAATAACTTTACCGAGTGAGGTTTATATAATAAAGATCCCTCCCCTGCTTTAACACATCTTAATTAAGAAATCCTCTCTATGTTATTAATAATAACTAGCAAATACCCGTGCTGCACATGGGACAAAGCCACGGAGGAGAAATGGGACAGTCACAGGGTGTCCCATTTCTCTCCTCACATATGTTTGTGTTTTCTTTTGTGGATTTTGTGGATTTATTGAAGATAAAAGAACTTTCTTGTCATATGTCCCAATTTCTCCCTGACGCATCCCATTTCTCCCTGATAGTGATGCGTCCCATTGTTGTGTCCCATTTCTCCCTGGACTGTCCCATTTCTCCCCATTTTGGGCTGAAGATTTAAAGCGATATATAGTATAGTAAAGGAAAAAAGGGTAACCAATGAACAATGTACAATAAGGAGTAATCATATAGGGCCCTATGTCTCTCATGCAAGGTACTGCATTTAATTGCTACTAATAACTTCCATTCACAATGTGCACCACTCAGTGTCCCTTTCTCCCCACTCTCCAATATTAGGTGCGTCTGCCTTTCTGTTCTGCAGGAGTAACTAGTACTAGTAGTAGATAGTAGTAGGAATTAGTTTTGCCTATTAATTTAGGCTATTAAAACATTTATTAGATTTGCATGACTTTTAAGTAACATGTCTCTTCTTTTATAACCTTATCTGGAGATTTGAATGACATACGATACATGACGGCCTACTGTGTATTAGGCCTAGTACTGGTACTAGTAGGCCCTAGGCCTACTGATACAAAAGTCTAGCCTCTAGCCTCTAGGCCTAGAATTTAGAAATAGAATGAGTTAAATGTCCAAATAGAAGAATCATATATTTTTCCCGCTTAATTTCCTGTCTCCTAGACTGAAGTACGAAGTCAATTTAATGTCATTAGTGACCTTTTCATATTCCACCAAATGTGTAAATTCTATCAATAAAAAGGTTTTGCTAGATCTATGTCAATAGACTATGTGGAAATACATTTCTTGACTCAAGTCTCAACACAATTAGGTCTGGGCTTAAACTAAAGCACAAAGCAACTCACCGTCATGATACCTTCGAGGCCTGTTACGATTCCAACCCTTGTTGTCCAACCAAATCTTTCAAATAAACGGTCAGCCATTGTTGCTAGAGACCCCCAGGAACCAACAGTTCGGACGAAAGTTGGATAAGTTGCGCTATCTGATAGACTGTTGTCATTACATCCAAATGATACAAAGGGTATGTTGAAAGCTGCGGCAATGAGTGCAACCGGCTCGCAAACCGCACTGCATCCTCCCCCAATTATGGCATCAAGATCTGTTGCTGCATCCCAGAGTTCAATCAGCTTTTTTGTTCCCTCTAATGGTTCACATTTTGTGTCTCTCCACTCCCAGTTAACGCTATATGGTAGAATAGAATCATTTGATATCTTTTCGATTGCCACAATAGGGGCTGATGCTATGGATTGCCCGACCGTCCATTCACCTGTGACTGGAATCAAGACAGCCACATCAAATGATGAACCATCTACTGACCCTTGGACATTAGCGCCATAAACGGCCCCAGCAAATACGGAGCAAATTAACAGACGAAAAACAAGAAACATGTTGTGTTTCAAGCCAACAAATGGAAATAATGGTGCTAGTATGCAGAGCTCAGATGATGATGAGATCACAGATGACCTTATTTCTTCTAGCTTTAGACGTGGTCGCCATTGGTCACGTGCCTGCTACAGTTCTCCTTATCTCCACCAGGTGCTCTTTTCCCGCGCCGGCAAAACAAACCCTTATCCGTTTTTACAAAGTCGCACCGTCCGAATGCTATATCGTAAGGACCGTATTGTTCCGGGAAAGTGTGGGGAGAGAGGGGGACCAGAGGGAGAGAATGTAGGGGAAGGGACAGAAGGAAGGGAGAGAAAGCAAGGAGGAGGGGGAGCATGAGGAAGAGGGGAGGGAGCAGGGGGGGGGGGGGGGGTCGGAGATGGGGTTGGGTGAGAAAAACAGGTATGAGAGACAGAACAGAGGCGGAGGGAAAAGAGGGAGAGGGGGAAGTGTGGGGAGAGAGGGGGACCGTCCGGAGGACGGGTACTTTGCTAGTATATATATATATAGTTTCTATTCTGAATTATTCAAAATATGGAACAAGGCGTACACGGAACATGAGCCACAAACTGCAAGTCAGATTGTCAAAGAAAGAATTTGGTATAACAACCATATTAAGCACAAAAAAAGAATGATATATAGACCCGGATGGGAAGAAATGGGTGTCACCTCAGTTGGCGACATTCTGTATGAAAATGGCAACATAATACTACCAAAGACATATAGCATTGAACTATAAATTCTTGCCACGCTTTTATCACAGGAAAGAAATAGCTCTTGCTATCCCAAAAAGATAGTTGAATAAGTTAAAACAGCAAGGTATAACTAGTGAGAAAAACTCCATCGATTGTTGTATTGGAGAAAAATGCCTAGATCTCATTGAGTGTAATGCTAAAGATGTCTATCAGAGTCTAATTCTGAGCTAAAAAGTAAAAAGAGAAAAATCCGATAAATGGCAAACCCTACTCAAGCTTAATGATCAACAATTCGAAGAGGTTGACTGGAAAAGGAATTTTAATCTCCCATCCAAAGTAACCTCCGAGATGAGACTATAAGTTCTCCAATACAAAATTTTACACAAAACTTTAACATGTAATAAATATTTGAATGACAAAAGATACATGCGATTTTTGCTCAGAAAAAGATGGCATAGTGCATTCCTAAACTTCGATAGCAATTAAGGGAGAACAAATATTCCACAAAAAATCAAATATAGTGGAAATAAATCCAGTCGACATAGTGTTCACACTGTGCGCGACAATGTATCCGCGCGATACGAAATTGGATACAAAATTCTTGTCCCCACTTTTGATACAATTTTTTTCGTCTCGTATCTCGCGTTTTTCGTACCCGCGACGGGTAAATAATAACCTGGGAAAGCTAAAGGATTAGGAAGATCTCCTAATCCCTGGTGTGTGGTGGTGCGTTAAGAGTTGGCGCGCCTGGCTGTGTGTGGCAGTGCGTGAAGGAGTGTGCACTCACCCATGACAAAGTGACAAAGCAGAGAAAAAAAACTTGACCATGCTTGGGTTCGATCTAAGAACCTTGGGGTTCACAAGCGAGCATCCTAACCACTACACCACAGAACCAGCTGTGAGTAAGACCTCAAGGAATCAGTCTGGATGATAATAGTGTGTGAGAGAGAGGGAGAGAGAAACAGAGACAAGGACAGAAAGAGAAAGAGGGGAGAGGCAGACAGGAGGATTGCAATTGAAAGAAAGTAAGAAAGAGATGGGCGGGAAAGGAGAGGAAGAGCAGGGAATGTTTTTTTTTCATGAATATATATTGAATATATCCAGGTATATGTGTGATGAGTTACAGGAAAATGTGCCAGAATATAAAAAAAAACTCAACAATATTTCTTTCTGCTTTAGATAGCTCATAACTCCCTCAAAATGCGTCCGATCTGAATATAAAAATTATCCCCGAACCCCATGAATGTCAGGAAGACAGCCATTTTATAATCAGGCTATTACTTTCTTCGTAAATAATTATTTTCGTCAGCCGCATCAAGTCGTTCGAATTGATATAAAATGTATTTTATATTCCATCCTGATGAAGGTATAATGTTACCGAAACGTTGATCACCCCTTACTGAATAAAACCTCCTTCACAAAATATATCTGTGTCCTACATTTTTTTTTTTTTGGAACATGATTTATTGCAGGATATAGACATCAGCGTCGTCGCAGTGACGATGTTCCCACTGCCTGCCTATTAACAGTTACAATGATACCGCAGGATATATAGAAAAATAGCATTTCATGTTAGTAAGTACATTTGGGTGGTCGGTCGAGGGGGAAGACCGGGTGAGCTATTGATGGAATTTCATATTAAGTACGGACAAATTTGAGTGGAGTTTACGTTGCCAATATAAGGGAAAGTAAAGGGATTGTATCTACACCTAATCTGATCTAGTCTAATCTGGTTCTTTGGGAATAAATTCTTTTTTCAGGAATATCTTTATTGCAGGGGGTTCCAGGTTCCTAATATTTGGAGCAGTATTATTCCAGGTGTGACACAGTTGGTAGCTGATAGATTGTCTGTTTTTTTCTTTACTGGGCTGGAATTGGGTCAGGGTTACAGTTTCACCCCGTCTAGTGTTACGGGCTGGAGGGTTTACATATCTTTCACATTGAGTGAGTTTTTTAGCTAGATTTATTTGTAGAAATTTTTTTCTATCGTTGATATTCATGACTCTGCATGCAGCATGCAGGTTAATAGTAGGGGTGTCAATGGGAGATTTTAGGGCTATCCTAAGAGCCTTATTTTGTAGCCGTTGGATTTTACTAGTTTTACCAATACCAACTGGCGTTAGAAATAGTAGGGAATAATCCAGGATGGATAAAATTAGAGATTTTACAAGGCAGATTGCTGCACTTGTAGTCAAGTATTGCCTCATTAAACCTAACTGGTAGATTCTAATACCTAAGTTTCGGATCATTTTATCATACTGCAAATTCATGGTCATCTTGCTGTCTAAAGTTATACCTAGGTATTCATAACTATCTACATATTCAATGTCAATGCCTTCAATTTGTATTGCAGGGGGGGTCAATATTTTCTTTTTACTAAATACCATGCTTTTAGTTTTGTTCATATTCATAAGTATTTTATTGCGGATAGACCAGTCTTTGAATTTAGCTAAATCACTCTCCATATCGGTAGCCAATTGGTTCAGAATTGGTCCAGAGTGGTATAATATAGTATCATCAGCATATTGGATTATGCGGCTGTTAATTTGGAGGTTCTTTAAATCATTTGCATATATTAAATAGAGCAATGGCCCCAACACTGACCCCTGGGGGACCCCACATGGTACGATACGAGGTGTTGACATAAAGTTGTCTAGTTTTACATATTGAGACCGCATACCAAGATATGAGCTTATCCAGGCACTGTATTTGCCAGTGATACCTATATTCATCAATTTTTTCAGTAGTATGTCATGCTGGACGCTGTTAAAGGCCTTACTGAAGTCTATAAAAGTGGCGGTCAGGTAGTTGTTTGAGTTAATTGCTCTATCTATATCATAAATTAATCTAAACAGTGCATCACCAGTCGATTTCCCTGCTCTGAAGCCGTATTGGTCTTCCGTTAGTATGTTGTTATTTTCGAAATATTGGTACAAATTATCCACTACAATTTTTTCTAACATTTTTCCAAAAATGTGCATCAGGCTTATAGGCCTAGTGTCATTGGCTGTAGTAGGGTGATTCTTTTTGGGTATTACCTTGACTATGCTCGTCTTCCACATTTTTGGGAATATACCGGTCTCTATGGATGTATTGAAAAGAGTAAGCAATTGGGGGATCAACTGTAAGGCTGCATCTTTGTAGATCCTAGAGCTAATTTTTTCACAACCTGACGATTTTCTTATATTAATCTTGGATATTCTTTCAAAGAGTACATTTGCAGTAGGCATAGAGAATACTAATGGGGCTCTAACTACTTCCCTGTCTAATATTGGAGGCCTGTCCGGAATGGAATTTTGGATATTGGGCCCAATGTCACAAAAATATTTGTTGATATACTCAGCCAAGTCCGTACCTATCAAGGTATTCCCATTATTATCACTTAGATGGGTAATATTATTGTTCTGTTTGTTTTGAATTTCAGTTATAATACGCCAGAATTTCTTACTGTCATGCTTGTTCTCTTCTAAAAGCCTGACAAAGTATTCCCGCTTACCTCTCTTTAATAAATCATTGAAATTATTTCTAGCAATCCTAGCTATGTCCTTGTTCTGAGCCGATTTATACTTATGGAACTTTTTGAAGGCTTTGTCTCGGATCACACCCAAACCGATTAGCTCGTCTGTATACCATTCCGGCCTGTCTTTTCGTAAATTGAATCTTTTTAGGGGCGCAATTCTGTCACTGATTCTAATTAATTTGTTAAATAAGATCTCCCATTGTTCGTCCGCGTTATCAGTATCATAATACTCGATCCAGTGCTCTTTAGTCAATTCAATATGTAAAATGTCTTTAGAATAGTTCTTATAATCCCTACCTATAAATTCTTTTTTTTCTTGCCTTATTTTCTGACTTTTGATATTTAGATAGATGCCCTGATGGTCCGAAATATTATAATTGATAGTGCCACATGAGAATTCTTTCTTAATTTGCACAAGAAAGAGATCGATGACTGTGTTTTTTTGAAGCCCGAATCTGGTAATACCATTCATGTGTATACTTAGATCTGATTCTTTACTAAACTTTTTTAGAAGCTTAGTTTTACAATCATTCCCACTTGATATGTCAATGTTAAAGTCACCACATATGATGATATCATAGTTCTTAGTTTTAATTTCTTCCTTTGCACTGGTGATAAGATCACCTAACGTGTTAATGAAACTGTCCAGATTTCCGCTCGGTTTTCTGTATATATTAATCACTAGCTTAGTCCTTACATTCGTTTTGAATACACTAATTGCCTGGGCCTCAATGTTATCATTATTTGCCACTACAGTTGTGTCAAGCTGTTTGACATTGTAATCTTTCCGGACATAAAGACAGAGCCCACCTCCAGACGTTGTTGTTATCCTGTCTTGCCTGATTAGGTTATAATTAAATGCCGCTAAGAGGTCTGAGGGGATAGTGTGTTTGAGCCATGTTTCAGAGATTCCTAGAATTTCTGGCTGTTCAGATAAAATATATTGTCTTATGCTATCTATCTTAGGTAGGAGGGATCTGCTATTCAGATGCAATATCTTAAATCCTTTTATCTTGTTCAGCTCCTTCCAATTGTTTAAAGCTGGGACATTCATATTCAGGTATTGACAGTCATTATATCAGAGAGGAGTTGGTAGTACCCAGGCATTGAATGTGATAGGATAAGAGACGAGGGGGGGAGTCGACCATCAGAGTCCACAATGAGTTAGTAACAAGTCGTACATGTGTTCTGAGTCGCCTCAATCTCTTTGAAATTTCACTCTTTAAAATGAGACTTTTATCATTTCAAACCAACCGATCCTGGTCTCATTTTAAAGCTAATAGATAGACATACTACAGTAATAATTTTCATTTCTCTACCATTTTTTCCCGCCGTGCAAATAGCCAATCTCTGGCCGCCGCATTGCAACCATATACCTTAGGTTAAACTTAAAACAATATTTAATACGTTTCACCTTATAGGTAAGCTTCCAAAATCCAAAACTCAATACGAAAAACGGAGCACGAATACTGAGCATATCATATTTCGTCTCCGTGATTCAAATGACCGTTTTTCGTCTCAGAAGTTCAGGCAATTTCGTCACCACAGTTCACCAGTAGCGTTCGCGGTGCTCTGTAGACAAAAATCGTCTCAATGAAGACGAAATAACTTGCCGCTCCGTATCGCGCGGGTACGGCGCACGGGAGAGTGCAGTATTACCTCGAGAAACACAAATTTACATATTATAAATTGGATATTATTACAAGCGAAGGCCTTTGTGTATAGGCAAAACCTATTCGGGAATGGAATATTAAAGCAATTAATATTAATGTATGAACTAAGAGCAAGATGTACAGTGTTCATTCACTCCCTTTCGCATGGTTAAAAAAGAAGAGAAATCAATATGGCAAAGGCTTATGGTCGATATCGAAGAGCAAATAGAACATCTAAAATGAAATAAAAAAGGTCCAAAATGCTCAAATCCAGGGAGATTCTACAAAACTAATGTACGGTACCCTATCCCCTATGTCATGTCCTCTATCGGTGTGAACCAAGAGTCCAACATTCGCTGCTTCCCTCTTCCCAAAATGTCCCAATATCATTCATACATATAATTGCACAGTTGTTGATCTTCTTTTCCAGCCTTACCAATAGGTAACAACAGAAAACCTTAGCATTGTAAACGCCCAAAAGGCAGGTTAGAGAAAATAAAAGATTTCAAAAAAAAAAAAAAATCGTTCTATTTTTTTTTTATGATATAATCAAATATCAGCTTTTACCCCTGAGTATGAATAGTTAGCCAGATTTTTGGTAAATTATTCCCATTTGAGGCTTCAAATTTGAGCGACGTTTTTTCTGGGTGAAAAAACGTCGTCAAATTTAGTCAATTATATACAGCTTGATTGTTATTTTTGAAGTTTTTAATACATGACTCACACTTTATCATTATTTATTGAAAAATTTGTCATTCATGACAATATTCACTCAAGGATGGGGACGTTTTCCTGCAGTAGAGTAATATAATTATGATGTGTTTCGGGAAAATGAGTCACAAGTCAGAAAGGGATGTTTTTAGTATGATTAAATCATCGGATCTCCTTGTTGGAATATTCTCATTTTTGGGGTGCCTTGCGCTAATGATCATAGCAATATCTGTACCAAATTTCAGGACAGTGTATTGAATATATCCTTGATATATCCTTGCATTCTTGTCAAGAATGGTGACAAGAATATCTTGTGTCCACTGATGTCCATACCTCTTCCATGCAATGTATTATAATCACTCATCTACATAAGATACACTCCTACCTAATACCGTGTTTGAGCAACCAAATTTGGGTGTTAAATTGGTCTGCGGTAAGAAAGGACCATATAGCGGCCGGTGCCTCGTCGGCTCTTAACCACTAACACATGTTTGGAGCGAGAGGCCCTCTATGAGTAAGGTGTTAAGGTCAAAATTAGATATAGCTGAATATAATTAAGTTTAAACAATAATGCAATAATGCAAACTAGACGCACAGTGGATTCCAATGCAAAAATCCGAATTAAAATATCTTTATTCAAAAAAAAGTTATGCCATGTCAAAAGTCAGAAATTTGGGAGAAAATTACCCTCCTTAACTTCAAGAGCCCCAGTCTCAGTAACCCTACACCTTGTGGTGACAGCCTAAGAGATGTTATTGGTAAAGGGCGATCAAGCGCGCAGGGGGTAAGGGACATGCTATCTGGACCCTGCGGAAGTAGGTAGGAGTGGATATATTGATCAATCTTTTTTTACGTTGTCAAGTCATATACTGAGTGAAAATTGTAAAAACGTCGCCCAATCTAAAGTCTAAATATCTCAGTTGTTGAAATCTTGACAGTTACTGGAGATGATTTTTAACAAATTTTAAGATTATATAATTGTAAATAAGTGGAAAATGATTTAATTTGGCCAATATTTAGCTCATTTTTTCATGTAACAACATAATGTGGAAAAAACGTCGCCATTGGCGACCGTTTTTTCCACTGATTATTAGGATCAGAGTATGAGAATCTTCCAATGTTGGTTTACATGTGTCTGCGAACCTATGTTTATGAAATCCAACTTCTTAGACAAACTTAATTTAACTGTTTTAGAAAGTACAGCTATTTTATCTGGCGACGTTTTTACACCTCAATTTAGCCATTCTCACATTGATTGACTTAGGAGCATAAATTCTGCCAATATATTCAACCTTAGGCCTAATAATATATCATTTTGCTCGGTTTTCATCCCCCATTTTATGGCACACACTTGATTTATGTATATCAATTCAATTAGATTTTTTTTTCAATATAACTATGAGTTTAGTAGGCCTACTGATTAATTGGGTATATTCCTTGATTTGATAGTATATGCACTTAAAAAGATATACATCATAGATACCCAAAAGTATATTAAATTAAAGGCAAACGCTACTATTCACTGCCACGCCCCCCTTTACCATATACCAAATCTACGGGCATTTTACATACTATTCCTTTAGCATTGCATTTTATAGAATAAAACAAACAATTAATGGCTACTCCTACTGTCCCAAAATTTTCTACACATACAGTTCAGGTTATATACTACAGATAAAAAGGGAAAAAAATATATGTCATCGTGTTAGATTTTTTTTTATAGCTGTCTGAAATAGGCATGTTTGGGAAACAGAGCTAGCTATGGATACTATCAGTTGTACCCAATTAGCATGCAAGTCTATTGGGAAATGCTGCATTTTCCTTTCACGGTTTTGGGAATAAAACAAAAATGGATATTCCAAATGTCCCAGAATTTTCTACACATATAGTGCCGGTAATATTCTACACATATATAGGGAAAAAAATATATGTCATCGCGTTGAAAAAATAATTGTAGCTGTCTGAAATAGACATGTTTAGGAAACATAGAACACTTTGAAAGCAGCAGATTTTTGGGCTGTCAGCCATGTTTCAAAGCCCCATAATTCAGAAACTAGCCCGGTGACCCATTAATTTTTTTTCAGTTTTAAGAACACAAATACTTCAAAAATCATATACTAAAGAATCAGAAAAATGACATTTATTTTCAGTGGTGAGGAAAAAAAATTGTTTTTATAAAAATGGTGCAAAATATTGAATTTTTTCGAGTTTTTAATTTAAAATTCACATTATGTATTTGTTGTTTTCAAAATAAAAATAACAATGCACCCTATAGAAAAGAGGCATAGAATTATTGGCCAAATAATACTGTCTCTGAAACTGTTAATTTTACTTAAATTGAGTGAATATAAATAGCAAATATGAACTATGAAGTCGAGGTACTGCAAAATGGGCCCCCCTTTTGGTCCTCATTGGTTTTTTTGAGATACCAAATTTTGAAGCTCTGTAATTCAAAAATGAGCACGGCGACCCAATGATTTTTTTCCATCCTTATGACCTGAAACACTTCAAGAATCAAATACCAAAGTTTCAGAAAAATGACATTTATTTTCATTTTCCACTAGATAGTAGCGTTTGCCTTTAAATGATGCTTATCTCAAGACGGATGTATCCAGTGAGTAGCGGCTGCGAGTTGCGTCTTGGGGTGACGATTATGATTTTTGTTCAACATTATTATGGATATTTTGTTTTTCAAATGACCAGAAATCCCCCGATCTGACCCATTGCAAAAGCCACCCGCCGTCCCGTCCCCCCGGCCGTCCCGTCCCGGCCGTGTAGGCTGACTGTACAGCTCTACACGGCCCAACAAGTAGAGGATGAAAAAATAAAAATTTGGGCTCACGACCAGCCTTGAACTCCCAACCCTCAGGTCTGGAGTCCAGCGCCTTGGCTCGTAGCTATCAGCGGTAGTCGGGAGTGCAGTCCTTCATTCCAGGAGTCATACGCCTAGGGTGACTCATGCCGAGTGAGTTTTAAATAGAAAATGTACTACAGGTAATAGAATTCGTAAGTTAGCTAAGATTTTTCTTCATAATCGTGTCGAGGGGATCAATATCTACGGGAATCAGTCACTGGTTTGGGGCCTGCAAGTTGTTTTCTATGCAAACAGGTCGATATTGCCTGGGTCCCGTACTATGTTCCTTGTCAAACCTGACTGGCCTGATGTCACTCATGAAAGGTTAAAAAGTAGGCCACGGCCTAGGCCGCGGAATTGTGACGCTTCGTCTAGTCAATTCCTTTGTCTTTAAGATCAAAATCGTCAAAGTTATTGCCCAATAAATGGAAAATACGGGGGGTTGCACTACTTTCGTGAGAATGGGTTATATATAGATATGCACTCAGTTTTGAAATAATTATGATGCACACCCTCTAAACTCTGATCAAGTTGAAAAGAAAAGCTGTAGGTCGCGTGGCGCCATCTGTCAACGTGAGCTGCTATAGAGAATGTGAAGGGAAGGGTTAGCGCGGCGCCCAGGCGCAGCGACACCGCCGGGCCTCGTCCACCTGCTCATGCATGGCTGGTGGCACTGCGATGGCGGGCTGAACACACGGGTGTCTTCATAGTCGAGTCACTCGTTGTCCGGAGACAGGCCAGGCAAGACCTACAAATGTCAGCCTTGGGCAACTGGAAGGAAGGTCCTGCCAGCAGAATGAAGCGTGTGGGTTATTGGATGAGCGAAAAGAAGATACGCCGCCTTAATTTCGGCGAGTTTGTCAAGATCTGCAGGTCGGTTCTCGCCTCCCTTTCTCTCTCACTTGATTTCCCGATGGTGAATAACCGCGGCTCCGCCTTACTGTTGGCAGAGCTTCAGTATGTTTGCATTGGTGTGCGTTAGTGCAGCGTTTAGTGTTACTCCACACAACCTTGGTTTTAAGTTCATTGCCTGGGTATTACTGGAGATCATAAAAACTCGGAGAGAATATTCTAGAATTGAAAATATGCTACGCGTACGTTAATTAGGCCTAGTGCACGTTGCCGTACCTGTGTTGTCCTGACGGTCACCGAGTGTGTTGGATGCAGGCCCGTCACCGACACATGCAGTTGTCGGGCTCTCACAGTCGGCCCTCATACCCACAGTAACAACAAACATTTACGTGTCCTGTTTCCTCATGCCATGCGCCTCGCATTTGGAATTATTTTAAACAGTACCAGTACCGATAAGGCTATGGTCAGTCCTCTCATTTCTTGAGATGGATATATTGAAAACCGGCTTGAAGAATTATGATCTTTCATCACTGGAGATCACACCCTACTCTTCTAAACACTTTTGCCAGATGGGATACATGTCTAGACTGGTCGAGTACATGATTGGAACTTCGTATCCTACTATTCAGCATTTAATAGCGTATAGGGTACTGATTCAATCTTGTAGGCCTACTTAATCAAATGGGCCTATATATCACGATTCATTATATGTACAGTACGGTACAGTAGGCCCCCTACCGTACCGTAGGCAGGGGCCTAGCCCTATTTATGTATATGGTCACGGAACAGATGACACGCATTGGGGAATCATTGTGCATGTATACACAGTCACAGCCAAAAAATGTTATTGCACACGGGGAGGAATATCTTTTTTATGTGCCTTCCTCTTATGAAGTTTTGTGATACACAAGTGAGAATATATGTCATTCAATTTATTATCGTTATAGGCCTACATATTTATAAGATATTACAGACTTGAAAACGCTTGAATTTAAAATCCTACAGCTATATAATATATAATAATTGATACGTATATAATATTGTTTACAACTCTTCTGATGGTCTAGGCAGTTTTTCCGGTATAGGCTACCCGGCCCTAGTCTATTGATGGGGTTCTCATGCTAGCTGGTATTTGTGGGTTAGAACTTAGATTAAAAGATAATGTGTGGAAAGTGGCTGATATTACTCTAAGGTTAGAATAAATCTTTTGTTACCGTTCAGGTTTGCACACAAAAATATAGTATAAATAGCTACTGCTCGAACGCTGTGTATAGCAATATAATGTAAAACAAAATTGTAGGCCTATATTCGGCATTATTATATTCGGATACATATTGTGTGGTCCGGGGTTTTAAACCCAGATTTTTCATTAATCGGATTGAATGAAACACAAATAAATATATGACTTTGAGATGTATATATCGCGACATCGAATCATATCTGTTTTTTCCCCCATGATTGACATTACACCAAGTGAATGTAATAGGGCATAAAGAAGTTATTCGTGTGAAGAATATTAGCAAAAGCGTAAAATAACTAATGGTAGGGACTGGGTATATATTAATCTACTCTCAAAACTTTTCTTTTGATTCCTGGAGAGAAAATAAAACATTTTCTTTAATCTTTAACATTTTCTTTAAGTTGCTGACTCATGGTTTTGGTGTTCCTAGACTAAAATCAATTTTCTTTAATTCTTGCATTTTAGCTGGCGAAACAAGTAATAAGGCAGTATTGCTTTACCAATGTCAGTATATAGCCTAACCACGAACCTTGACAAACAATTCTTAGCTATTCTTTTGTTGTAATAATTAAATCATTATGCTGACTGCTCCAGGACCAAATTAAGTGTCCCTCCCTAAATTAAGAGTAGGCCAATGCAGTAGTTTAAAAACAATTTCTTCCTAGACAATTGATATAAAATAGGACCGATAAGAAATATTCCGACGTAGGCCTACAGTGTACAACACTGATAGAGGAAATTAGTCCAATGGATATAAGTTATTATTATGTTTAGATAACATCCTTTTGCATGAGGGTTCCTTCACCGTAGCTCTCGTATCTATTTTAAATCCCGGGTTGGACAGTTTGTCACCCGGATATATGCTGGAGGAAGGCGTGTGTGGGGGGTGGGGGGTGGGGGGTGGGGGGCGGGATGGTCAGATCATCCTCTATATGATGACAGGCCTGTGTTTGAGGTGTGTATTACCTAATCGTCAGGGATAACATCTGAGTCACTTTTTTTGTCCCCTTCAGTTTTTAGTGTATTAAATACTAATGCAGGCTTGATATATAATTATAAGCATAAGTATTTATTGGCTGAGAGCGTCCTCCCCTACTCTTGGCCCTTGGGTACATTGTATTTAGGAACAAGTACAGTTCAGAGTTTAACCACGTCCTCCGCTCTGATTACTTCAATGTTTGTAACTATTTGCATTACTCATTCTATAATTACAGGGTGGGAGTTCAGAGAGTGGGTGGTGTGGTTTAATTATATAGACTGAAGCAAGTTATTTCATTGCTTGCTTCATAGGAACCTTCCCCTTCCTATAACGTGGGATATTGCTGCAGTCATATCGAACTTGAATTAAAGTACCCATCAGTGACTGTCGTCGGGGAGATGAGATTGCAAACACCGCTTATCCAGTTGGATATAGCTGACTCCCAGAAGTGAATTAATTTCTTACGTATTCACGATTTTCTTTTGGTTTGTCCTAACTTCAAAGTTTGAAGAGGGTTGGCAGACGTTCAGACTAAGTGTTCAAACATTTATGGCACTGCATTATCCTCATTTATGGCATTTGCATTATCCTCATGAATTAAGGGGCTTAGCCTATATTTTAACTACATACTCTAACATAGGCTATGTTCAGATGGGAGATTGTCCTGAGGAAGTACTCTATTAACAGTCTATTTCCACTGTTGTATGAGCTCAGTGAGTCAGAGGGAATTGTGATAATGGACTGTAATACTTGAAACCATTCCAAATATACTCCTTTGATACACATTTACTTCGAATGTGTTTCTGAAATGATAATCTATGTTGATTTGCCTGCAAGGCATGTAAAGCTAAATGTCATGTATATTGAGCTCCATGTGTTTTGGTGCCACTGGTAATAAATTGCATGGCTTGCATGAGGTAGACTGATTATATCTTATTGTTTACCTATCCTTGTTCATGAACATATCCTTATCACTAATTGTCCCATTGGATTTAGTAGTAAAACAATGATAAGGATCCGAGGTGCTCAAGAGCACATCGGATCATTATCCTTTTTACGACTAAATCCCAAAGGAACAATTAGTGATAAGGATATATGTTACAATACGATATAATAAAGTTAAGGATACCGCTGGGACACTCATGAATGTATTAAATTATTAAATGAAGTGTGTTTTGGTATCTTCCTAGGTTTTGATGATAAATTGATACTGTTACGCGCGACAGACTTGCACACTGCCTGGTATCAATTGTCGAACGCGGATAACTTTGTCCATCGTCTCCCATTCTGTAATATAATCCTATTTGATATGTGTTTATATGACACTTCTCGTTTTATGGTCAAACGTTTGATTGAGTAACATACTCTCATCTTATCTCTAGAGGTATTAAGTCAACCTGAAATCAGAAAATCACTTCCTAAAAAGGGATTCAAAGTGAAACGTATCACGTTGTGTGAAATTCTGTCAAATAAAATTATTTAAAAAAAAAAAAGTATTTTTTTCTAAACAATTTTATTTGGCAGGATTTCGCAGATGTGATATGTCTCATCTCCAAGTTAAAGAAATATACACTTTTTAAACATTTAACAAGTTACATCAATATAGATCTTTTTTTACCTTACTATTGTAAATAACAATCTTAGATCTTCATTTTTTGGTTAGTCGTTACCCAATACCTACAGTAGAATATATACTCCTTGTTAGGCAGTTTACATACAGAGGAAAGAACAAAGAAATAATTTTGTTTTTGTTCGTGGCCTCAATGTATGATGGTACTATATATCCAAGACTGAGCCCATATATGCGTTTGAACATTTCCATATGCCTGTACGTTTCTCTTTATTCTTTAATGACTGGCATTTTAATAACTTACTTAGTCGAACGCTGCAGGTATATGAATGCTGAAAATCTGACATATTGAGGATACATCCATTATACCAGCGAAGCAGGAACTGCCGAACGTGTTCTCTTTGAACAGGATCGTGAGAAAATGAAATATGGAAGTAAATGTTGACTCTGACTTCAAATTAATGCCTTTATTGTAGCTACTATGCACATTTAGCTAGCATTTGATAACCCATGATGCTCAATATTCAAGAAACTTCAAAGTTAAAACTGCTCTGCAAAAACGGGTCTTATTTAGGGGGTATATAAGACCTGTTTTCGCAGAGTGGGTCACATTTAATGAAATTAAATGGCGCCTTTGACTAAATGTTTGCTGCGATTAATTACAGTTTATATGAGTTGCGTGCTCCAATCAGACCAATGTCGGATGAATTTCCCTGAGCATCATCGAAGCTGTCGTGTAGTTGGTCGGGGTTGGTTACTTTTCCAGTGATTTTTTCACCCTCTTCCAATTATTGACATTATTGAGCCAGAGCCATACTCTTATAAAACACACTGCCACTACCAAATTCGTAATGCAGAGTGGCTGCTGAATGTGATGTTAGTACTGGCCACCGGAATGGGTAATTTTCTGGCCCTTCGTTTATGACGAGGGATACACAGTCTGAAACCCAGACTCCAGTCTGCTCCAGCTGTATGGTCGAACGCCTGTCATTTGTATACATTAATCTGGACACAGATCTTCATTGCCAGTAGCGGGTGGCGCTGGCCAGATTCCTTGTTAAACAGTGAATTGCGCGATACTGCCCCCGATTGTTCGCACGTGATGAAACGCTCGTTCTGTTTTATATGGCTTTATTTAATTAAGACTTGTGTTCGCTTCACCCATCCAACATTATATATGGAGTGTTTGAGAGGGGAATAGTATACACTCGGTGTTCTGGACAAAGCCCAGGGTACTCTTCGAATGATTTGTGTTTACATAGCCATGATTGCCACATAACAGCTTGTTCCGGCATATCCCTTGTAAAGTAGCCCAATCTGACACACTTTTGTCTTAGGTTATACCAAGTCCCAGATCCAACTGGTAATGCCCAAAGGGACTGTCGATCGCCATAGCCGGTATCAAATTTCCACAAGACTTACTAATTCAATTCCTAATAAATGTGGTACTGACAGCATGAATTTTTCATCCACCCGCCCGCATGTTTGCCTGGTGAAATATTACTTTGCCATATACTACTTTCCTGTGAATAAATACTCCGGGTCAATATGAAATAAGCCTTGCGAGGGAGTTAGTACTTCATTGGCAACCGTCACTCATACTCACACTCACTTATTTCTGTATTCCCTTCCTCATGCTCCTACATCACTGCCTCCTATATCCACATACTATAAGTTATTTAGTTTTGAGATTCCTACCTCTCCCTGTTAATCCTTCATTTCGCTACACTTTGTCTTATTCGAATCATGCCGAGATTCTTCATCTCTATCTCGCCCCTGGCCATGTTGATGGGAGTTTTCATGTTAATAGTTATGATTCATGTGTCCCTTTCTCCTATTAACATCACGAGTTAGCTCTCTCCTTACCATCTTTATTGTGTCCCTGGGAAAAGTAAACTGACTGTTAGTTCTCATGGAGCCTGTATTAACCTGCCCGAAACCAATTCGGTCCATCAAGCTGAAGCCTCCATGTAATGATAGGAGGGGAGCTTTGTGGGACAGTATGCGCTCTCGGACCTGTATGACCTTTCTACCCCAGCCTCCTACCTATAAACTTTGCTCTGCCATTGATGGAATTTCCCCCCTAACATAGACACTGGTCATATATCCTCGACTTAGTGGCATTTTGTCTATGCTCCATTTACTTCTTTTGTATTTATACCACGTGAAATCAGACTACCTGGTGTATAACTATCTATTTATCGGGGGCATTCACTCAGTGAAATGATATGACCTATTTGTAATATGCCAAACATTGCTTGATAGCACTAAATGCCTATCTAAGTATCAACATGACTTCATCTCTCCTAATCTAATGCCTGGTCTTAAGCTTCTTTTCTCTTTGGACCTGCGATTGTTTGAACTTACTCTATGTTACCGTAGAGCGGGTAGTATTCCATGGCTTGTGTATAATATGTGGAGGCCTTACTTATTGTTGTCAATCTTAGGGACACAGTCCTTTGCTTTTAGTTTCTGCTGTGCGTGTGTCCGACCCATAGGGGGATTGTCGTGAAGGTCACCACCTTCGAAGTGGTGCAATCGGTCCCCCATGGTCCATATAAGTGACCGCCTCTCTGTAACAAAAATAGTATTGCATCTTATAGCCCTGGGGATATATCATGGGAATTGCCCACACTTTCATTTAACCTTTTAAATGTAGTTACTGATGTTTTAATGTGTTTTAACCATTGCATGGAAGATAAAACTAATCTTAAGAAAGCCACACAAAAAACGAATATGATGGTTCTTACGTTTTTGCCTTGAATGGATAAATAAATGCCTATGGCATGGGGCTGCGTTTTGGAATCAAATGTTGCCTAACAAATCCTTTAATTAGCTGATGTCATGCTTTGTCGTGTAACAAATATTGTTTTACATTTTACTGATCTGCTTCTATTTGTTGAAATAACAATGCAGCTACGTTTATTTTTGTCACAGTGGATGCGGCAATTGACGCATGTTATGAAATATTCAGATGCAAAATTTGAATCCATTGTATTACCTTTGCCATCCATTGCACAATGACTTCGTCAGCAGCCAAAGCAATCAGAAATAATTGTCAGGTACTGAGCTAATTCAGACTTGACCCATCAATGACAAAGGAAGAGATGCGTATGAGATTTATATCACGAACGCTAGAATTATAATCTTGGTTGAATACCTAATATTCTCATGAAAGTTTGTTTTTAATCAGTTAAAAAGAGGACTACTCTACGATTACCATTCAGCATTATTATCAGTAGTTTTTCTATGAATTTTTTCAAAGTTTAATCTCTCACTGGTGGAAATTACTTTTTTAATACTGGTTAATATTTTAAAAATATTTTTTGTCCTTTTTACAATGAAATATTCAAATTATATATTGGTCTATTATACTCTCAGGATTGCAAATATTTCTGGACGACCAACATGATTTCCACGTACTTCACTCATGGGCCATTCAATAGAGCATTGACCTGGTCTCTGTTGATAAAACTGGGCCAAATTCCCCCTCTAGTGACGAACAAGGGAAACAGAAAATCTGATAGATGTCAGCATTTTTACGTATGCATTGAGTTTTACATACACATCTCCTAAGTATCTTACGTGGAGTATAATAGCTATACTACTGTGACAATGTTACTTGAGAAAGAGAGAAAATGTGAGATTGTTTTCTTTTCATTTTAGAATTATCATTTTAGGAATGCTAAAAATGAAGCCAAATACTCGTACAAAGTTATAATTTTCCAAATAAATGTCTTGTTAAAGACGCATTCTGTAAGACAAAGGACGGGGACAGAGATAGAGCACCTAAAAGAGTCTGAATACGCTGTTGTCTGAGTGAATGTAAATGGGATCTAACAAGATGTACTGAGGTGAAGGGCCATGTTTCCATCGTCAGCGATGAAAGATGAAACTCTTGTCGGCCAATTGATAAAACGCGACTCTAGGCTACAAGGAACTTTGGAACAGAGCCAACACCTGCTCCATGTCCATGTATTCTGTTAGTAACCCCATTAACAGGTTTTCTTCTTGTGCCCGGAGATCTAAAAGTGTTTGCCATGAGCGTAATCTCTGGACGGGTACAAGGCATCGAGACCCATGTCACACTTAGAGCTGTCATAGAGAATACAGGACTAACAAACGAGAGGCCACCAACAAATGTTGGCAACTTCGATATGTACAATTCCTAGATCTGTACCTTGTTTTAGACTCTTGGTGTGTTTCTTTCTAGGTTTAGTGTGGTATTTTTATATGAATGATTTGAGTTTCCATGCCCCGGTGTATTTAGCCTGTACGTTTTGTGTGAGTGCGAGGAAGTTCATTGATGCTTTATATGCCTAAGTCTGAACTTCGGTGCTATTTATAGAAATTACTCTTTGGATTATTTGGATTGCCAATAGCCAAGGGCTTATATAAAGGAAGAAAGGTAATACCTCATAGCATTTTTGGCGCTGTTCCATGTCTCTATAAGTAAAAGTTGATATACTTAAACATTTTATGAAGGCTTATAAAATGTACTTTCATCGTGTTTTGTTTTCCAATTTGCCACTTGTATTGTCATTCGAGAAATTCAAATCAACGAGAAAAATCCAACCGAATAATTGACAAAGGATTTCCAAAGGAAAATAAAGCTTCGTGCTTGATACCTCCCCCTCAATAACAGGGCAGATAAAAATGATGTTGGCACTACATCATATGTAGCTAGTGGATAATTGGCGGTCGACGGCGAGACTGACATGGACAAGGTGGTAATTGTGAGATGATGATGTGGAAGAGGAGGACCCTTTTGATCCCTTTTAAAGGACCATCTGTCGTTAATCATATACCTCGCTGCTAACATTCCACCACTCTGCATCCTTGCTATAGGTTTATCCATCCTTGTGTTAAAAAGCAATCGATGGGAAAACTATTATTATCGCATGCTTATAAATTATACATTTTTACTTATATCCTCAAAATTATATGCTTTGAATGTATCGTATTTGGTTTCGATTATGGACCATATTCGCAGCTTCACATTAGATTTGTCAAGGTGTTCTATAGATATCGCGATGGGGTTTTAGCTTGAATTTATTTTTTAACTCCTTGTGTGTACATATTTACTGAGTGTATAGTGTATATAAAATGTTCTCCCATTCTTGTTTTTGCGCTTGGGTTCTTATCTGATGAGCGTTTTTGTCCTGGAGGAAAATTTCATTTTATAAGCTAGCACTTTGTGAGTTAAATCATGTGCTCGGGGAAGAATTCTTTAGAGAGGGAATTTAATGGACAGTTTTCTACCCCGCTCGCATCGGAATCCAATAGATAGTAAATCCATCTATGTATGGTCGAATGAATGGGAAGTGGAATAACCCCCGAATGGATTCAGTGATGACATTGTGTCTCATAGCGCCAATATAACAACGCGGTAATGGAATATATGCTTTGCTTTGTAAGGAAACGAGATAGTGTTATGTGGTCCAAAAGAGATTATTTCTTCCTGCTCTTTACCAACAGGAATAGGAGTGTGTATTGGCTGCTAATCCATTAATGCTGTCCGCTTTTACTCCTCTCCTCGGGGCCTCTTTAGGCTAGAGTAGATTAGGTTGTATATATACACCTATATCTTGCGGTCTATTCTAACCAGCTCTTCATTGAATGATTCACGATAACATTGGTTCTCGTACAACAAAGAGGGGATCATTAGAGAACTGCATATTTATACAGTGTTTCCTTCTAATATTGCTTATCAAGGCTATATGTAATTTTTTTTTTTTTTTTTTTAATAAATTTTATTGACAAAGTTTCACAGAGTGATAGTTCTCATTCGTCCAAAAATGCTAGAATATACAAGTTTAACGTTTTAAATTGACATAGATTCAAGATGGTATACTTCCATACATAGAAATTCAACACTTTCTCATAGTTACGATGGTATCATACAGCTACTATAAATCATTACATTAAGTTACTCCACCTTTACTTCATTTTCTACATTTTTTTCGCCAAACCTAAAATACATACCCCTTCGGGTCAGTCCACAATTATAAAAGACAATCACAGTTTTCTAACCCAAATTTCCCAATATATCGTGGGACCTAGCTTATTCAATCTCAATCAGTCAGCGAACAATGCTGCACTTACATATGATTTCTGTGTCAGTTCCAACCGGATTACAAGTTACAGTCTAACTCCTCATTATTCCTCAAAGAACCTCTCTGTTCTTTAGTTCTTGTTTCAAGCAAGACCATGTCATGCACTTACAAGCTACCGTTAGTTCATTCCACATTTTTGGGCCTAAGTAGTTAGGGCTTTTCTTAATTTTCTCTGTTCTTGGTTGAACTGTTACCATGTTTATACCTTCGGCCAACCTCGTCTGCCTGGGCATATCCTGGATATACATATCAAGATTTTTTAGATTATACATCAAGCCATACATGGCAATGTTCCCTCTTCGTTCGATGGTATTAAACCCAAATCTAGACATGATTTCACTCACAGGTCTAAAATTGTCTACTTCAATCAGCCTTAATCCTCGGTTGAACACACTTTGAATTTTCCTTACTATGCTTGCGTTTGTGAGCCTGAAGAAAATCAAACCGTATTCTGTCAGAGGTAACACATGGGCCTTTAATATGCTAACAGTCGCTTTCTGATCAATAAAGAACCTTACTCTAGCCAACTGGTTGACTTTAGCCTGCACTGCGTTTTTGATTTTCAGGAAATGTTTGTTAAAATTAAGACAGCAATCAATGTCATACCCCAAATATTTAACATTCGCTACCATCGCTAGTTTACTACCTTCGATGAAGATAGAACCGATCTGCTGCTGCTTCAGTTTATTTAATTTCCTTTTTGAGCCCATAATCATTACTTGACATTTTTTTGAATTGATAAGGAGCTTATTTGCTAACATCCAAGCGTTAACTATGTAATCTTCGGTACTTAGGTAAGCATAAAAGTTAGTATATTTTGGCCTTACTCGGGCTGTATTGTTTAGTTTAGCTGGTATCATGTATAGTGCGATCAATTGATTAGAAATACTTGTTCTATTCTGATACATATAAATGTGAGATGCATGCTATATTCTTCGCTGAGGAAGCACCGTGCCTCCGGGACAGATCTAGCCTCTGTGGACTTTATTGTGCCCATCGGGCGTGTTTGATAGCTGTACATATAACTTCAGCCAGCAGAAAATTCTCAGACTCAAAGGAAAGGAAGGCAGGAGACATCGGATCAAAGACCATCTTATGTGGTTGGCGCTCATGCTGAAGAACCCACTTAGCCGTCCTGTAAAAGAGAAATAAGATCAACAGCCACTTAGAAACCATTCCGTCCTGCACTGTGCTCAAAAAACGGCCCCTGTATCTCCTCTCATTATTGATCGACCTTTTGTCCACGATGCTGTGTTAACATTTTGTTAGGTGCGTAACACGACCTTGAATTGACTAATTGACCATCTGTAATGAACTGTAATGAATGTCATAATTCTCAGGGGCAATAGACGATATTTAAATTGGTAGTTAATGTTAATACTACTCGTACGGAGGGAGTGACGGTTTGGCTGCGTTCCAATGACTCCAGCTCTGAGTGCTCACGAGTCTGCCTGCATCTTGATGGTTACTATAGTATCCGCATCTTCGCTGATAGTATTTTCCACGTTTTTGCTCCCCTCTGAAAGTTCTAATCAGTAAGTAATTAAAGACATTTAATTGGTGAACGCCCGGCATTCTGATAACATGTCTGTGCGTCTGTAATTGCTGTCAAGTGAGAATGTCTTTCAGGGAAGTTGCTGGCCATGTGAGGATTGAATTATGGCCCTAGATAGACTTTGAAATATAGACGTTTGCTCTTAGTTAACCCCTGTTCTCCCTTCCATGTGGGATCCAGGGGATATATTTGTTTAATTTTAAACTTGATACATATTACAGGTGTGACAACTGTCATACAAATTATACTGATACCTAGTAACTATATTCATGGCATGAATATAACAAACAATTCTCCGAGATGCTTCAAAATGACTGATTTTTCATCTAAAAGCTGGCAATAGTAAAATGGAAAAAAGGGAGAAAAGCCTTGGATGTAAGTGTTAAGCAAGTTAAACATTGTGAGACAGATAAGAGGTTTTTTAAAAAGACAGTAATCAGTTGTATAAGTGCTTCTAGCATAATACTTTTACAATAGGTTTGTCTCCGGCCTTAAAAGCAGAGTAAACCTCTTATTATTTCCATGAAAACCACAATACGTCAAACCAGACGATCCCAGGTGCAGTCTGTTGTTTTGTAGAATGATTGGTCCTCGATGTAGTTTCAGTTAAGTTTCAACTTACTACTTCACAGGTAAATCTCTGTTAACGCGAACTAATTCCTATTTGGCTCGTTATTTCTGAAATAAGTTTTAGACCGAATCTCTGAGTTAACCTTTTGGTGCTAGTATACCCAGACAATGTACCGTAGGTGATTGTGCTTACCCTTGCACTTTTGTCATACCCTCAGACGCGTCTACCATTATGGACCTAATCCCCCCACGAATACTATGGAGGAGTGGGTTGCGACCACCTGAACCTCCCCCTGAAAAGGTCAAGGTCCCAACACTAAGTTAAAACTTGTCAATTTTGTCCCGATTCACAGAAAACTAGAAGTCGCCGAATTCAGCTGTTCTCCCTAGAATATAGCAGTCAACCGTAGGACACTGTCTGGTTCGTAAAAGAATGCAGGATAAAGCACCTGCTAATAGGACAATTGCATGTTCTTGTTTTCTTTTATGTAGTTTTGTCCTACCTGTCGTGTAAGGAGGAAGGACACAGGAGGAAGGTCTATTTGCATATTGACTACATATTTGACTATTCCTGTTATATCAATATGACAGACAAGTCATTTACGAACAATTGATTACATCAGTTGGATCGTTAGACTAATACAATAGACAATTCTATGTAAATAGCAGGCATGTATATATGTGTAGTGAGCCCTTGGCGAACACACTACATTTGTGTCTGACAGAAAATTATCTCCTGTACCACAGACAGAAAACGATTATTTATCTTATCGTTGATCTGCCTAGTTTCAACCACAGAATTTGCATAGTCAATTCTGCTCTGACTCTCGCTACATATCATGTGAATGGCTCAGAGTTGATCACGTTTATCTTATGCGAGCAAGTATGACTATGAAACCCCGCGTAGTCTGTTACAAGTTGGGCGATGGGTATATTTTGCTGTGAAGACGTTCTACTGGGAATGCTTCCATGAGTCTACTGAGGCTATTGTGTCTGGTCCGGCTGCAAATTTTATCAGCCCAGTCACTTTATATCAGTATTTGTGACGGGGGTCTCTGGGGACTATAGGGGCCGTTAGGGTCCCCCTTCCAGCATGCAAGAGGCCTAATGGAAAGCCACTTTGGGCCTGAATAGAGAGGAGATAGGGAGACCGAAGGGCATTCTTCCATTACTTGTTGCCTACCTGAAAGGAATAGACGATTGGTGCGCCTTTTGTTCCTACACCTGAGTGACGTCCTATGGATTTTACAGGAGCCTATCTTCTCTCGCTTGAACATAGCTAAAGGTATGACTGGCTGAGTACAAGGTCCGAGCTTGTGACTACAAGGTCCTTAATCTCGGCCAAGGCCAGGGCAATAGTAAGCGTGTAAAGGCATGGGACAAGAGAGCTATAAACATGTACCATGTCCTCCCAACATCGCTCATGTCTCCCTGCCTTCCCTACTACTGCCAGTAGCTCCCGGGGACTATCTGGTTTAGGTAATCCAGTTTCTGGAAGCGCTCTGAAAGACCAGATTTGAAAGAATGGCATTTCATTTCCTCGGTGATGGTTCTGGCATTATGTATAATTCGTTTGATAGGCGTGTGATTTATTAAAGCTGGCAAGAGTCACAAATCATCCCAGTCGATTCATTACCGTGGGAGGGCGTTTTTGATTAACGGGAATGACATTTGTAATCAGGCCTTTTTATGTTAGCAGTTAGAACTCGACTACGCATAGCTTGAAAGAAGCTGATGAAGTCAGAGGAATGGAAACGGTTGGAATTAGAAATAAACTTCCTCGACAGAGATTGCGCCTCAAGAAATCAATGTCCCTTTTTGGGGCCAGCGTTTTGAAATAAGAGGAAAATATTTGTGTATTACTAGCGAACAGTTTCTAATCAAAGAGAAGCGAGGCGATATTATAGGGTTGATAGTCATGTCTTGGGTGTTTTGCCGACCGTGTTTCCATCTGGCTCTCCCACGCTCCATTCGATTTGTACCTCCCTTTGCCTCTATTTGCCCACGCTATTGATATTCATGATCGTTCCTCCCGCCTTGCAGTGTCTTACATTTTTTTTCTCAATTTACTTTCACTCCTTACCTCCTCGCGACACTTATCCAGTATTATTAGTAATTTCAGACGCAGTGTTCTAAACTGCAAGTCAATTCGCTTCCCCTGATGCAACATATACTGGAGATTATTTCAGTATCAAGTTGAATCATAATGTGTGTGCTCTCACTTATCAAAGGCACATCACAGCGTTGAACCTCCAATACTACTCACTCTTGCCTTTTAGTGAAAGTGCGAGTAAAATTTATCAGAGTGAAATGTCCATGCTATATATATTAAGTAAAGGTCATTTGTAAATTAATCTTTATCTAGATGTACTATCCCTCTGAGAATAGTGTCCTTCCGGGCATAATGCTGAGGTAGAATACAATATTCAAAAAAAAAGAAACGTGGGGATGTGCGTGTGTTATACGCGTCCTTTAGGGTGTATACGTGTGTTATACGCGCCTTTCTGCCATGTTTGCGTGTTTGGGTCTATTTCCTGATCTGTAGCGATCTGTTTGGGCGATCTCCTATTTCTGACAGTTATTAGCGGGCCTCACATCTCTTTTGACTATTGATATAGTTGAATTCACAGTAATAACATCCCACCTTCGTGTCCACATATCAAAAGGTGTAACACTCATCTTTCTAGGGGAGCAAGCGAAATTTCAGAAGTTAGAAGATATATCGTTTTAGATTTCGCAATAAAATATTAATAGCTAGAAGTAGAAAGGGCAAGAACGCCTGGGGGAAAATTTGTATAGAAGCTATGCCATTGTAATAGGATGTGAAGGCTTCTCGCTGTAAAGCTGCAAGGTCCTCTAGCAAACCTGCATGATATTGGCCCAGGAGATTGTGAAATTCCGTTATAATACAATTAAGTCCTCCACTCCTGGGGTGTAGAGCGGGAGACCGAATCGGCGACTGGCAGCGCAAAGCTAGATAAGTGCCTGTCAAATTTTTCGCATGTTTCTCAGGAAAATTGGCGTCTTCCATATACACCAGTGACCAGTGGACCAGGAGTCTACCGGCCAGACTGGTGTGATTAGAGACGCCTGGGAAGCTTGCTTCCTCCGCCCCGATCCGACCAATCTTAGTAGTATAGGTGCGCCAGGCAAGAGGGGAAAAAAGACAGTGGAAGTGCCTGGTCTGTAGGCTTCTGTATATAGGAGCAGCTCGATTGTCATTGATCTCCACCCGAGGTCAGTGCTTGCTTCACGCAGGGGGGAGCACGCTGGCTGGGGTGGACTGGACACAAAAGGGGGGCCGGATGAAGCGATGAGCACTGTTGAGCCGTATCTTCATAGATGGCCAATCGTGGGTGGAAGGAAGTGCTGGAAAGGCCAGCTCGGTATGACGGTGAGATATCTGGCTCCAACCGTGTATAGATTAGCCCTGGATCAGCGTTACCACACAGGAGATGAACGCCGTCTCAAACGCTTCCTTGGTATTGATGACCTGCCGCTGGCTATAGGGCCTGCAAAGAGCCAAGGCTTTTGAAGGCAGAGAGAGGGAGAGAGAAGATCTGGTAAACTGATTGGCATATCTTGGTTTTCTGTATTAAAGATGATACTGCTACACAGAACGGGTCGGTAGCAGGTCAACCTCAAAAGCCAGATCAATTCTACAAGGGTAAGCGGGCTCTAGAGTTTAGTTCCTTTCTTTGGTCCTGCCCCAAGTGGAATTGTTATCTGTAGCCCGTCCTATCACTCATCACCCTCCAGTAGATGCCCCATCACTCACTGTCACAATGCTATTGTCCCAATACCCCATACCCCCATACCAATACAAGCCAAGTTCGGGGCAAACAATGAAGTGCAGCGAGTCAGGGTCAATTATGAGTTATTGCATTTTTTGCCTCTTCCATATATTGAAGCGTTTATATATAACTGCATAGCCTGTTGATGTGCTCAATTGATTTTATGTTCATCCGGATTACAAGTTCTCTGTTCACTACGTAAGCGAGGCTCGTGTTAAATCTAATTTGGGATACATGTGCGTGTACATGACTCTCTGACTCTAAACGTTTACCATCTCTTTATGAAAAAGTTATATTGTTTTCATAATTAGATGAGATTTACAAGAACATGACTTCTTGTTCCGGGTGCATACCATGTAATGTCACTTCAGTCATTGTGCCCCCTGACCACATTACAATTTCCGTATCCTTATGTTTGGGCAGATTGTCATTTGGTATTTTATTAGGAACGATTTGGTTGAAAATGTTGAAAGGGAGATCGATCCAAAATATTTAGTCCCATTATTAGTCCTACTAATGTTGATAATTATGATCAGAAACCGATATGAAAAATACGGCGACAAATGTGGTCTCAAAAATATTTGGAAGTAGTCTAGAATACTAATTAATGAATGAGTTTGAGTATTTAATTCTCTGTTGACCGCCCTATCAGTAATTCAAACCAGGATCAATAGAGGATTTTAAAACCACCAAAGGGCGTTGTCTGCTAGCTGACATGTTTTGGTTGCCAACCAAAGCTGACCAATTTGATATTATTAACCTTGGCTGAACTTTGGCCCCATATTGATGTGCTATCTTGTTGATAATAAATTCACTGCCAATACTTCACTTTGACCTTATTATTAGAATGATGGGTCAGCTCAGATCGGCCACCTTTACTATACACCTTGCTTATTCATAGCTGAAGGTGTGGGTGATGATTTATCTAGTTCCTAGAAATCATGACGTCTATTTCAAGTCCCTTTCCAATTTTAGATAATGATTTCGCTACTGTGTCATTTCCTCTTCCCCTCAACCTCCTTCACCTCCCAGTCTAGATCCCTCTCTCCTCCACAGACCTAGTTTATCAGCCAGTCTTATTTCACTCACTTCGTGACATTCTATTCGGGGAAATCCAGACAGCAAGCCTTCTGCCTGTCAACCCGCCGATCTCATTATGACCAAATTTTGCTTCTCGCTCCCTCGAAGTTTTATCAACTCTCGCACAGTTTTTCCCTCGGTGATTTTATAGGATGGGAGCAGCTGTGGGAAATTGTCTGTGGATGGCTCGTGCCTGAGATGAGCCCTAATCTCTATGGGTGTAATGGGATTGTCAGTGATAAAGGTATTGTATCCCATGGCGACTACATCTGCCAATCCCTTCATGAAGAACGCATTCGCTAAATTGTAATAATACAAGTTCTCGGTCTTTATTATTTCACAAATTCTCCTCTAAACCGGTCCTGTAGATCCAGGCATGGAAACGTCTGCTTTAAATAAAGTGAAATCGTAACTAAGCCTATGATATATATGGAAACGTCATTTAAAAGCTTCCCTTTCCTTCCCTCATCACTCATCTTTAAGTCGATAGTATTGTCCTGGGATGACATCGTATTATTTCCATTCATATCGAGACTAGACAATTTTTTCATGATCCTTTTTCCTCGAAATCAAATGCACTATACTTTTTGTCCTCAAGCTTCCAATACTAGTTTACTGGCACTTTTGATATCGTAGCTGCGCTGAGACACTGCTAGTGCTATACAAACGCTTTCAAAAACACTATATAACGATATTACAATGCAAATATGATATAACAATTTCTCTATTTGAAATACTTAGTGCCATGTAAATGTAGAAGCATTTCCTCCTTTGGTCTACTTCATTAAATTCTCTCATCAATTGCGGTCCAATCTGTGCTACGTCAGGAGATTCTCATTGACAGTGAGCTTGTATAGAATTGGTTCAATCAGCCCATTGATAGGTAAAGATATCGGTCAGCAAACAAGCCCTTTTTTCTCTCAATCCAGATAAGCATTATAGATGGAAATTTTGATCCAGCTTATATACTTTATTTATATAGTTTACTGGGTAATATGTACATGAAACGGTGCGTTTCGTTATTATCCTCAATTTTATCGGATGAAACGGGATATATGGGATGAAAGCACGACTCCGCTCTCCAAAGTTTTATGTTTGAATATCGTTCTAAATTTTCAATCACAAGAATGCATTACTCTATGTTTTATATGTCCTCCATTATGATACTGCTCCCCCTCTCTTTCTCTCTCTCAATCGCAGTCTATGTGCAGAAAGAGATCTATAGAATGTACGGCATTTCTCATGACTAAGCATGTTCTCAAAGCCCAATACTTTGAACTACCAACTGCATCCCTGCTCTTTAATAGGGTCATGTATTGATGCATGTCCTCGGTCATCCCCAGGTATCGAGAATGGTGATAATAACACCTCTTTATCACTTTATCTTCTTGTCCTCAGACAAACAAAACACTCCCTCGTGACGTTCTGGAGGAGTGTTGGTGCCTGTGTTGTTTCAACCGATGCCTTTTACCTCTGAATGGTTCTCCCTCAGATTCTGAATCATCCAAAAACGCTCTTAAATATAGGCAGATTCTGGGAAAATGTCTTGCTGTCTTTCATTATGTCTAAAATACTCGAGCTTTTAGTTGGGATTATTTCTTTTTATAACTAACGTCTAAAGGAACATGTCCTTGATAATCTTAATATCGATACCTTGTGTGTGTGTGTGCTACATTTTACAGCCGGTTCGATACGTGCTCACAGGTCCTGAGGGGATATTTTAAAATAATTATTCGATCCGGAATTCTCTCATCACACGCCACGTGCGGCATAATAGATACTAGTCAAGTATTATAATGGCTCGGGTTAGCGGGGACCTCCTGTAAAGTATCTACCGTTTCTTGAGAATATGAGACTAGTATTACCCATGTAAAACGTGTGGATATGATATCACAATCAGAGATCTTTCCATAGACTTCGTGGTGATGCATATCCTAGGATATGCCCGAGCGAATACTCTAGAAATCTTCTGTAGCTATGTATACCTTTGCACGATACCACATCATCCATATCTTATTGCCTACATGAGAGACACCGGCTTATTTATGCACACTTCGTTATTACATAGGCCTCTGTCATGCCTACCTATGTGTGCGTGCTTTGCTTGCTGTTGTAAATGATCTAAATAATTAGTAGTACGGTTATATTTTTATGTTTTCGATTTTCTCAAATGTAGAATCACTAGTTTGCATGGTCTGTCCAAATGAATTCTGATATGCATACTGGCTTTGTTTGGCCGTGAATTGTTTCCTGATGATGCTAAGAAAGATAATGAACTGAAGACGGTCAAGATTATAGAGAGCCTCCGAGGGAAGAACAGACAAGAGAGGAGATCCAACGTACTTGGACCTATGTTAAGTTTCCCCCTAAATGGTTCATGTTCCCAATCGCCTTGATCCTGATCGACCAGACTACTCATTCCCTTAATGAGTATTATATCATATTACTGAGAGCGACTGCTCTAATCATGTAGTCAGCCTGATTAATGTATGATATAAATTATTCACACTCGTCCTATTCTAAACTTAGTGCCGATACACACACTCCTTCCCATTCGTTATACACAGCTCCTGCTAGTGGTGAGACACGGAGGCAAGATGAGCTTAGCTCTCATCCCGTTGTTCCTACCTTTAACTATTGAACACAAGAGGGTAATTCATGTATTTACTTGTGCCATCTTCCTTTCTAGATTGGGTTTATATCATGATTAAACGATTCGGTAATGGTTCACTTAATTAGGTGGATCATGTAGATCCCCCTTGACTTGCATCTACTAAAACCCTATCGTTTACATCGACTACATGCATTAACTTTAGTCTAAGAAGAGCTTCCCTTTGAAACTTGGCAGTTACGGAAGGCTATTAGTGGCAAATCTGCGCTTCTTTACCAGTGAGTCTGTGTGGAAGTAGTTCTAAACAAACTCAATGCATCGCTTCCTGGAAACCCTATTTTAACAAAGACGAGGGCTTAACTTTTCAGGGTATGAATATAACTAACATTTTCATTACTACCTCTGTTCATTACGCCCAAGCTGGGTTTAACGATCCTCCCTATTATGGCAGTGTGTAGGCTGCGTTCCTCGTACGTTATATGGTCATATTTTCTGAAAATGTACAATTCAACCTCGCCAACTTTCTCGAATAACCCAAATTTCAGATGAAAATAAACTTCAAAATACAGTCCAACCTAACCAAACAGATTGCTAGAATTAAATTTAATGCAATGCCAAATATACACGAATTTACCTAATATTGACCAAATTGCAGCGTAATTTATCAGAATTTACTAAATGTGTACAGCTGCCAATTGTATATTTTCTGAAAATCTGACCCTATAGTAGGGAGGATGCGTTTACTATAGACTCGTTGGTTTAACGGTAGATGAACCTGAGGACCTTTGGATTACTTCCTTCAACCTATTACCGTAGATGGAATTGGTGGATCTGGAACCAGAAGCGGTAGTGTGATTAAATTAAAACCTTTTCCTGAGTCGCTCTCATAATAGGAAATACAAAATCCGCTGCAGAAAATAGGAAGTTCATCTTTTCATTTAAATTCTTGTTGTATTGCCTGAGTAAAAAAGCATTGATTCGACTGTTCAAAGTCAGACCGGGTCCCTTTTTGTGCCTTGGAGATGTAAGTGAGTTTTGTGCCTGTCGGGCACAGGAGGATGATTTGTATGTACAATGTCTTTCCCTTGGGTTGTGTTTGGATGGAAACACAATACAAGCGCTCAAGTACGGGCGGACAAAAAGGCTTAAGGGAAGGAGGACGAGACACCGAGGGACAAAAAGTCTAAAGATAGTTACCGGCATCGGGGGATTATTATTGTTCGCTGGAAATATTTTTAATAGTGATATCTGAGATGGATTAATAGATAGATAGATAGATAGATAGATAGATAGATAGATAGATAGATAGATAAATAGATGATTAGAGACATTAGTAGCACAAGTATGACTTCCTTCATTTCATAGGTTTCAGTCATAGGAATAGAGTCTAGGTTCAGAGTTGAGGTAGTCCCTCCAAACCAAGCCGCTCGCTCATAACAGCAAAATGCTATAGAAATCCCATTCGGACGCCTTCTCCAGGGCCAGGAACCAATTAATGCAGCAGACGTCCAATCACTCATATACCATTCTTATTTGATCTGAGAGGCTCTGAGCCTAGACTGAATAACGGATAAAGTCAGATCCAAGATGAGAAATGCCTCTGGACTAGTCATACATATATGCATGTTGGTCGGACTGGGGAAGCGTGAGCATTATGAGTGGAAAGAATCTCTTGCTCGGTGAAAAATGTGGTGCCAGAGTAACAAGAACCAACCCAATATGCCTGGCCGAGACTGGTCTGCCAGGCCACATTGGTCGTACTGTCACGACAAGAGTTGCTGCGTCAGCCATTAAAACCCTACTTGGGGGAATAATTGAGGTGGGCCTTGTTTTCCCAGGCGTTCAATAGCACCCGCGCAGTGACTAGCAAAGTCAAAAAAGAAACTTATGTTTTCTGTATGTATACTTCATTCTATGTAAAACACATCGCACATGAATCACATGAGTACCGTGAATAATCCTTTATACGTTTTCTTTCATCTGCGGAGACAGGCTTGACCGTTTTTCAATTACTGACTGTGTTATCTTTTCCCATCTCTCTCACCCCTCGAACTAAATCGATCTCGTTTAAAATCATCTCAGGTCTATGAATATTCCAGGCACTACCTCGGAGCATGTTGACTAGGGCTGATAGGAAGTGTAAAATACGAGATTAGAATTTCAACTGGGGCAAAATAAATATTATGATGGCATAGCATTTTTATCCAGTAAATTTCATCGTATTGAATTGCAAAGTCATTTCTAATAAATTATGTATTCACTTTATTCGGGGCCTGTTGGTAAGAACTAGGGATTATGTCGCTATTTACCAGATGTGATATAATGATCGAGTATTACATATGATAGAGTATGTCCCGTACACAAGGATCCGCTCCAAGGCATACAGGTTTTCATTGTATGATTCGCTATTCTTTTAACATCTTTTATTCAGGACTTAAGCAACAATAAGCTTATTTGATTTATATAATATGTAAGACATATATATATGGAATCTGATTACTACGTTATTTGTCATTTGAGTTAGAATTTGACCCTGAGATATATCGCCCTTTCGTTTATACATAGAAACTGGGAAATCGAAATGAACAATTGCCTTCTTTGGTTTCCGTATCCGTAAATATAACATGTAGCCTGGTCGAACCAGATACGAGTAGGTTATGTGAGGCTTGAGGTCTGAATAAGTTATACAGACGTGGTTGCATAGAATGATCTCAAGTTTTCAATAAATACTCTACAGAATCAACATCAAATGATCGATAAACTCAGGAAACTGACTGCCTACGTTGTGAACTCTTCAAGGACACAGCTCTGGGTAAATGGATACGGTTGAAGCACCGGCCAGAATATCCCAGTTAAAACAAGGTTGTGGGTGCTGCTTTTAGAGCCTTTATGTAGGTTCCTCCTGGAAGTTTACGACCCAAACCAGATCCTGTTATTAGGACTGCATTATATTTTAATCCAAGGCGCTTTGTTGTGCTAGAGCTTAACTCTCTATTATTGTATTTAACATTCTTGGTTACCGGTCATAGTGAAATGTAATTGCATCATGATGTAACCCTCTGTGTTTATATCGAGCTGTGATATAGTAACGCCTCTCGTGGCACAATCATGGACGCCCTTATTTAGTGCGAGCAAGAAGCAAAGTCTGAGTCACGCACGAATGTAGTAGAAACATCTAGGAATATCCGCTGCATTGCTTTGTTTTATGATGCAAGCAGATTAAATGGATGAGCCTTGAAGGGTTTTAATTTGCTCCTGGGCCTAGACTTTTTCCCACTGCCTCAAAGGGGCTGACCAATTATGGAAATAGTCTCCGAGAGTGTTCATATTCATAAGGCCCGCCTGGCGAGCTTCTGCTGTGAGATGGCTGGTGTCTTTTATTCAACTTGGTGTTTGTTTAGGCAATAAGGCATTGGTAACAGAAATGAGACGCTCGACCCATGCAGCGCCAGTCACGATGCTGTCTCTTATTTTCCCTTTCACATTTCGTGCCCCATAGCACTTGTGTAGCCATTCAAATTTCCCTGTGTTACGTATAATATATTTTGCGGCACATTCACGCTTCTCGTCACATTGATTCGCATATTCCATCAGACCTTCATTTCAAATTGTCGTATTGAGCGTGGGGAAACTTTGCTCCATTCGAATTAGCCGCGGGGAAGTTGCCTATTTCAAAATTACAATTTCTATTCTCGCGTGGGTATATTACAACTCGGGGTCTGTTTGATTTTCCACCGTACATCTCGTTCCTGTAATTGAGCTGTTCCTCCTGGGATATGAACCTCCGCTTGAAAATCTCGCATATTTATGGACATGTCCTCCCCCTCCCGACATACCATATTGGGAGCCTGTGCTGTGCCGTGAAATAGAATATCATACAGGGCACACAGCTGTTGGGACAAAGCTTGCGTAAAACATTACCGTGGATCAAGTTGGCAAATGTATTCACTTTATTCACAGTGCGGTGTCTAGGCAGTTCTCAATCTGGCCACATTGAATTGAGGGGTCGATGAAATGTTGCTGTAGATCACGATAGTGCACCATTGTCCTCTGACAAAGCATTGAACCGATTGGAGGGGTAGATTATATCTTTGTGCTCTGGCTTTTGTGTTGGGGATAAGGGGAAAATGGACAGGAAAAGATCGTGTTATCCATGTACCCGCTGGTGTTCCCTATCTGTCGCGAACTTTAATATCAAAACTTTAGAATATATTTGCTGATATAAGATATAATGTCTCATAGATTTAATGACTGGATTCCTCAAGAATATTGTTTAATCAAAGACTTATTTTCTGATCAATTGTCTCCCTTGAAAACTGGAATACGGATCACCTGCTTAAAAGTGGCACCAAGTTTGGGCAGGCCAAGTGATTAGTTATAACCTCGGGGACGAGGTCCAGTTGACACAAGGGCTTGGGAGCACTCGCACTGAGGAATCTAAGGGGTCCAGACGCAATAGGGCCAAAACAAAAATAGGTGTGTTTCCGATTTATCTGGCTGAAAGCTAGGTAGGGAGGGGTGGTAACTTTTTTTTAAAACTTTCTTTCTGGGAAACCACCTCCCAGGAACTGAAAACAATTTTCTTTTTAAATATTTTTATTGGCCTTAAATTTAACATCTCTGATCTTTAAGAGTTAGAAAATACGCATGACTAACAAATCGTCGCATCAGTGCAAAAAGGTTGTAACTGATATTTTGTCATTTTTCAGGAGAGGCAAAAGAAAATTTCAAACTAAGTTTGTATCTGCCAGATACAACCTTATTGCTCAGAAGAAATCAGGGGCCCTGTAGATACAACCTTATGAAATTGGGCTCTGTAGGCGTTTGTATTGGGAGTGCAGATACAGCACTTTTGCATGGACAAGTTCTTAGCTATGGGACCCTAAAAGTGAAGAAACCCACATTCAAAAAAGTCTAGATACAACCTTTTTACCCTAGAATGTCTAGAGCAATAAGGTTGTATCTGCCAGATACAACCTTATTGCTAGGAAGAAATCAGGGGCCCTGTAGATACAACCTTATTGAATTGGGCTCTGTAGGCGTTTGTATTGGGAGTGCAGATACAGCACTTTTGCATGGACAAGTTCTTGGCTATGGGACCTCAAAAGTTAAGAAACCCACATTTGGCTAATTTGTCAGTTACAACCTTTTTGCACTGACGCGACGAAATGTAGTTTTCTTTCGTGCGTCGCCAAGAAATCCAAATAACGATCCTAATTACTTTCTCAAGTTCATGTTGGTTACAATAGATATTACATAATATAATAATACACATTACATAATAGGAAATCTCCCATCAAGTCATTTGTTCCACCAATAGATATTGTCACCGCATTTTACTATTTTAAGAACATGGCTGTTAAAAAAAACTCAACGTCGGACAAATTCCCAACTTAAGCAAGATGACTCATATAGTAGAGAACTGGTTATCTTAAACAAGGGAAATGTGCTTTTTGACAGTTCCGGGTAAGGACAACCTGTTTTCCTTTTTGTCAAAAAAAAAAGTATGGTAAAAAATAATAATCAGGTATGGTCAAAAAGATTTTTAGGTAGGGGAAGGTTTTTTCTAGGTAGGGGTAAATCGGAAACACACCTATTTTTGTTTTGCCTAGTCGCCGACACCCCCTGCCGGGAGCGATGTCACTGGCAGTGACTCGCAAATACAAAGTTTTGATATTCCATTGCTATCGTTACAAGCATGCGACTGGCACCAACTTGGAGCGAGTAAGTGGAGGAGCCCTATTAGCCGTCCTCTCTACAGCAGGGAGAGAGTGTAATCTGACTGAAGCTAGAGTATTCGGCCGTGGACATTGTTTGCGTTAGGTTACCTGGCACCATTAGCACACTCTGGTTTCATTTCACAGAAAACCCAATAATAACAACGCGTCAGGTATTATATCGCGTCAAGGTCAGTGTCCCACACCCCAGCTCTGTATGTACAAACACGACCAGGCAAGAGTCCATGCTATCTTGATGACTCGTGGTGGTTATGTCTCTAGTGAGTGTTCCACAAATTACTGCGTGTAAACTAATAACGCTTTAGCAGTGTTACTTCGCCCTATGTGGCTGCAATTACTAAGGTCCGGTGCCAAGTAAAGCCGGTAATCGGCGACAAATGATGGTAGACCTGGCGGCAAAGTGGAAGTGCCAACAAAGTTTGTGTTTGCAAATATTGGATCACTAGCACGTATGTTTTACAGTACGTTGCACTTTTTAGGTACCTGTGGGATGGGATTCCAGTCTTTGATGATGCCTTTCCGCCACTAACGAAAAAATAGGTTGACTATTTTCAAATATATTCAATTTTAGCATTTTAGCCATGCAATAATGAAACTCCCTATGTTTATATATCATAACATCCTTAGAATCGCCTTAATTTGGTTGTGAATCCATGAAACTAAGATAATAAAGTAAGGCCTTTGGTATTCATAGGCCTTCATTAACGGTCTATTTAATCACACCAATAGCTCATAAATCAGACCCTTCATCCAGCGCGCCTAAATGCATTATCGATCTTCCTAACACAAAAGGCCTTGCCATCGTCATCTTGTCTGGCTTTTATATCATAATATGGAATACTATTAGCATGCAACAGATTCCCCCTCTCCACAGGCCCAAGAAATAATAGGTGGAGGCGCTGGGTGGATAATCTGCAACGGGGGTCGCGGATATGTGGTGGGGATGTTGATTGGGGTTGGAGACTTGTTCCAGTGCTTTCCCGCGCCTAACAACATGGTCCTGGAGTACATAGACGTTATCAGGAGGCACTGATATAAAGCAGGGGAAATGAGTCTTGGGCGCTGATCTGCGTGGAAAAAGTACAGAGAGGAACTCGCTTCACATTCTTCATTAAACAAGAAAGGAAGAAATTTCCTTATGTACCCAATCTAGTGCTATATACCCTGAACAACACTTAACACGTATATATCTATATTTACCCTGATGTTGGCATCAAAGTAAATGGCAACAAGATTTCTTTTTATCTCGAAGAACAAAGAGACAACATTGGGTGATGAGAATGTTGTAACTGGGAAACATTATCCATGTCTTTGCGCTAATAAAAGATCTGACAGATACGTTGTATGATACAAGCAAGCTATAAATAGGATAGTGCCGGATCTACACAGATATAGGATATACACAGATATTTTTGGCTGCTCTTGGCTCACTAATCAGTTCAGACCAGTGAAATTGTAGATAATAATGATGATATAAATAGTGTTAATCATTACCGAAAATCCCCCGAAGGTGATGGAGTAGGAAATATGACAAAAAAATCACCGATGTTGATTAGTGGGAGCGGAAATGAGACCAGGAATATATAAAAAAGTGATAGGAAAGGACAAAGAAATTGTTGTGGATCAGAGATGAAAGTGTAGCTGACCGGGATTTCTGGGCTGTATCTGTGTTTGCCAGGCTGATTGGCTTTTCTTGCTGTCATTGACTTCGACAAACAGACGCAGACAAAGTTGTCTGTCGATGGTATGGGAATAATGGGCCCAGGAGGGGTCGCAACGAGGATGTATCTCCTCCATTTGCACTTTGGCCGACTGATTCCCATACAGTGGATATATCCATGCATGTATCAAGTCTAATTCACTTTATTGTACATACACACAGTGGATATATCCATGCATGTATCAAGTCTAATTCGCTTTATTATACACACAGAAGCCACTCGCATTTCTTGTCTCTGAAACAGACGTGATGCAACAATTTATTTGAACTTAATGATATAGTTACATGGCCCTTTGATTTAATATTCTAGGATTACATTAGCTGTCGTTGCATTAAATAGGTTTCTTTCACCATGCACTGCATTAGCATTTTATTGGCATGTTAACAGAGAAAGGAGGAGTCTCTTTCTTTAGTGATGTGAAAATACATAGAGATGTGTCTGTTACTGCAAGACTATATTTTTATCTTTGAATAATTATAATGCATTTGTATTTGTTCATCAAAACTCGAACCAAAAGGAGGTACTGCTACACGTCTGGAGAGTTCCAGTTCTTACTACGTCTGGAAAGTTCCCAGTGTATACCGGTACCTTAAAACTATCAAAAGTAGACTAGTGAAATGCATCAAAATACAATTTAACAATTCTTTCTCTGTGGAATGTACAGTAAGGGAGTCATTGCGAATTCAATTTTCATCAGAATATGGACTGTTTGACATTTATTATGCAAGTAATCCGTGCATTTCCCTGGTACATGTGAACTGTCTGCCTTCCTACAACAATCGCTTTTAAAGCTACACTCTCAGTTATATAACATCGGTCAAAAACTAAAGATTTTCTCATTTTTGTTCAGTTCTTTTCTAATCCATCTAAAAGTCATTTGATCAGAATGTTGGTTAGGTTGTCAGGTTGTTTTTTTTTGCTGCGATGGCTTCACTTATCATGGCTCACCGGCGGCCGTTTTCTCTTGGCCGATTCCATTTCAAATTCTTGTAAAAACATATAACAGCAGTAGAATATTGATAAATCCAATCCTATAAATTTGGTAAGAATGCAGCTTTAACAGGGATATCGGCGCATGTCCCTTCCCTTACACTTGATACCAATAACTGGCTTCAACGACGCGCTTAAAAGACTGCAATAATCCTCGTATCCCGCTGTCATGCACGTGTCCTGATTGATTCCCTTTCAAGTGCACCTTTCTTGCCTGCCGTAAAACGAGACAATTGGTTAACTTAGTTCTCACACCCGGAATAATCACCCGATGAAGTGATAAGAGGCGAGTGAGTCAAACGAGAGGAGCGTGACACCTATTGACACCGGAGCTTTGCCTTGCTTGTAAGGCAGAAGGGCGTTTGGTATATGTGAGGCAGCAGTAATGACTAGAAACACCAGACTGTCATGGCCTTCTATCTCTTGTGTGTGAGGGAGTGAATGAATGTCCTCCACTGTGTCAATACCTGGAGAATGGCCCAAAGACTCAATGATTGCTTCCCATTGATCTGTTTCCTACCTATAGCGCGTTCCATGTTCCCCAGTTCACAGCGCTTCGGTTCAGGGAACCGCAATGGGTTCGCCACAGGAGAGCCCAGTATCGAACAAACACCTTTCTGATCCATTCACCTGCTTTAGTTAGGTACATGCATCACGCTTTCATCGATTTCTTGTTCTCTATCTGCCCACAGGTACACCAGATAAGGCCTCTGATATCGGGAGTAAACATGTTGTAGACCGGTAGATTCGTGTTTGATCCTTGTAAGAACAAAGGCTAGCCAAGTGCCTTGGCACCTTTTGTTCTGGTACAACATTGTTCTTCGCATATATACGTCCTTTCAAAACTGAACCTGCTGTTCGATTTTATCTTATAAATATATTTTTTCCCCCTGAATGTACCGGATTGTAGAAAAGTGAAAGGGCTGCCGATATTTAATTTTCTCTTCGGTCCCTGCACATATATAGAGTTCTGTTGACAAGACGATACCCTACACCATAAATCATAATCCTATATGTCAAAGTTGATTCTGGCTGCTCTTGTAAAAAGAATGATTGATTGCTGGTCTATTGACCATACATATGGCTGGGCTGGCATTGATCCCCATAGGTTCCCCACCGTTCAGCCATTGAGGTTCTATGAATACCTCGCCATTACACATAATGGCGCATTATGAGGTACCCAAGCTATATTTACAGGCAATGCTTCTAATTCGCCTTGCACAGTGAGCACACACTTCTACGTAAAGGCACTGCCTAGTTCTCTGCAACCTTTACATCTGTCAAGGGCTCTAGATTTTTTTTCTTTCAAGTAATTTAGTTTCCCCAGGACAGAAGTGTTTCCCTATCGCGTGGAGGAATATTCTTTATATGTCGGACGGAGTATGTTCTCTGTAAATTGGATTTAGGCAAAGATTATTTATATATGATATATATATTGCGCACGCTCGGGTAATAAATTGCCTATTCTATGTCCTATTACATGTCTCAACCTCGGTCAGATGGAGAGCACTTAAAAGTCAAATATACATAGAAACATTTCCATTAACCCTTAACGCAATGTTCTAAATATAAGAAAATCGATGACGAGGGAAATACCACTTGGAGGAAGAAAAGTCTTAAGGTCAACCTTACAGGATCCTGATCATTACCAAGTCTGTGAGGAGGTGAGAGCAGCATATGGCTTGGAAAGAGGAAGTTACGTCTTTACACTCTCTTCTCTTATTTCTTAAAGCCCAGATTCTAAAATACACTGGCAGTGATGGATTCTTATCTATAGATGTTTTTGTATAATAAACCGGCTACTTGCTTAGACATTCTTCGCCTTAATTAATCAGCGGAAGGGCGGAAGACAAGGACAGATCCAAATAGTAGAAATTGGCATGCAGACATGCCAATGACATTGTACATGTATTTATCACATGATCTACTGTAATCACGTGTGTCATTTAGTGCTAAAACTTTTCTCATTGCGAGAGCGTAAGCTTATCCATGCTTGCATCATAATATGTTCATCCATGAATACATATAAGTATTACTTATTGTGTTGGATGAGAGTCTACCTATATATAGACAGATCAAGGTGCGCAGTGGGGGCGTAGATGCAGGGAACCACGTGCACACAGTCTGTACAAATTATTTTCCTGTCGGCTAATTGCTTACTTTTTATCCCAACTACCCCCATGTAAGCCATGATTGCTGAGCAAGTAATGCAGAAGGTCAGGGGTGGATCCTATTATCCATGGCATTGGAAATGGCTTTCTTTGTCCCTTCAGTTTGTACCTAATGGGCGTGCGGGGCCCATTCCTCTGATATTTGCCCAACTGAGCTTTCACGTATTGATGGTAGCAGTGTTGTGCATGAGATCTTTTTTTGTTGTTGTGGTAGCATTTGTGTTTAGGTCCGCGTTTTGTCCTCTGATCGGCTAGAACCCTGGAATAAATTGCCGCCCAGAGGAATAGAGATGGATTAGATGGTCTCCTTCTCATTATAGTTGTTTTCTTCGCAGCCATTATTGTCTAATTATCTATCGCCGCCTTCGAGATTCTTGAACAACCACCGATGCAACCGTAAAGTAGTACATCGACCAGAAATGAAAGAATCGATACCCGTTCCTCATTTCAATGTGGATCGTTCATACCAGAAATCTACCAAGCCATTTGCCTTAAGAGCTAGAAAAGAATCCATTGAACAACATAGCTGCAGGGGTGTAGAAGTCTCTCAGAATTCAACCCGTTCTCCTATTCTATTCAGAAAGTCTCCAGCCTTGCCAATCGGCTGTCCCTGACTGCTGTGTCTCTTGGATCTTTTTGTGCGAGCACGTTTCTCTCGGCTGCGTGAACTTGCAGGCCCCGAAGTGGAGTGGAAGTGTTTGGCTGAAAACCTCGGAACGAAAGTTCTCTCCCATTCAATGTAATACAAGGGCGCATCTCTTGATCTCAAAGCAACAGTTGCAACTGTGTTGGGTCGCAGTTTTGTAGAAGGAAGTGTTGGAAGTCCCACTTCCTAAGTCCTTTGAATCGCAGTCTTGTAATCGACTTGTTTTAAATCCCACCTTCTCTGTCGCGATCAAAACTAGATCTGTTCATCTTATCAATGACATAAATGTATTCTACCGCACCGACATTGATTCTAATTGATCAAAGTCCTTTCGAAAAATACCGTGAACAACGCATTGCTAAGATGAGTTTCCAATGGTTATTGTTCTTTTGCAAATGCTAAATATCTTAAAAGTTAAAAGACCATCCTTTTCTATGTCCATTCAGTATAGCTCTCCATATCAACTTATGAGACTATGGATTGTCTAAGGTCTCCAGGGACCTCTTCGGAGTGTGTGCGCTAAAACTGACCCCACTCTAAAAGTTCTGGAGTGGCACAGTTAATGCTAGTTGGACCGATCCACTATCACTGGCCTGGCTTCCATCAGCTGGTCTTGGCCAGAGATAGAGTTAGAGATAACTCTATTTCTAACTCTATTTCTGTTTAGGCTTTGGTAAGAGGTCGCCTCCTACTTAACAATCCATGTATATTATAGTATACTGGCCTTGTTTACCCCAGTAAATCCCTTTAATCTTGTCACATGTAAATGGAGTAATTGACGTAGGAGACCTACTTAAGTTGACATGTGGCATGGCACTTATTTTTCAAGTTATCAAATGTATGATCGCATGTATGCTCATATATACCACTATCGCAGTTATCGATTGGTAGTTGATGTTCATCTGTGTAAGTCGTTTTGATCATCGTCATATGCCCAGCCTTCGGGCATCACATTCAGAGATCTACTGTTTGTCCTTTGAAAACCATGCTGTGGATTTTATCTCAAATGAAATTAGTTGGCATGGGTTCGGCACGCCTGCCTCGACTATAAATCCTAATGTGCCATTAATGTGCTAACACAATACATTAAATATAATTTACGCACGCTAACTGATTGTCAATGATGAGTGGCCTATATAGACACTGTTATGAAGACTTTGATAAGAAACCAGTCTGTAATGCAGTTTCTGAAACTGTCAAACATTGGTTCTCTCTTGTTTGTTCACTCATCCCAAGATAAGTAATACCTACGCTAAGTATTCTTTGTCAGAATGAGAAAAGGATCAGCTGGACCTCTGTAGTATAGTTTATATTTGTGTGCACGCCGCATTAGGTTCCTCGATGTATTAACACATTCATGTTCATTCTGGACTCCTCTTTTGATAAAATGTCTAGATGATAGACAACATAGTAAATTTTTGCATGCAGAGAATCGTATATGTTGCCGCTTACAATGTCAGAAGATGAAATATGTTTCTGTAGATGAAAATACATTTCGCTCTTTGATATTTCTTAGATGCTTTAGAGAAGCTTTATTGTCGGCGCAAAGGAAAGTGTATATAGATCTATAGGCCTACCTTGGGCGCATATATATTTTATGTTATATATATATATATATATATATGCTAGCCAAGAGGGCAAGCAGCTTCACCGTGCCCATGTCATGTAAAAACCTCTCTATTTCTCGATCACGCAATATCTTCCCTTCACTGGAGTGGATTATGGCATGTATCCTATGTGAAAGGGAATTTTCAAAGGCCATTAGAAAAATTGTACACGATTGTAATAATGCGTTAGGGTACATGGTCGGTAGACTGTTGGCTTTCATTCATGAAATTCCGCGACTGAATTATCTGTACATTCCAGATGCGTGCCACGCCATACTTTTGAGTTTATTTTTGACTTCTCCATTCTTTCTATCTCATGGATTTTTTTATTTGAAATAAAGGTTTTAAAGTAGTCTTCAGCTTACAACCTCTCAAACATAGATCGTATTTCTTTATTGATATTCTCAGACGTTCACACCACCTGAATATCACACATTCATGCCACCTGAATATCAGTCATGTAACATTTCCGATGCCTCCATTCATTCCTCTATTGGTATAAACATCATCTGCGTCCTCGCGGCCCTCTTACACTACAAATGGGTATGCTCGATACCTACAAATGCATATGTTCTCGGTGTAGGATTACTCTCTGATATTCCCTATGATCATCTGCACGCCCTAGCTTCTATTTGTTTGTGTGACCATCAATCCAATATAATCATCTTCATCTGATACTTCTGCATGTGTGGCTCGTTTTCCCTTCTCGGTCTGTGACGCTTTCTCCACCCTGTTTTAACTAATAGGGAGCTAAGTATGTCTGTCCGCGTGTGTCTGTATCTGTCTGACTCTCTCTGTCTGTCTTTCTCTCTCTCTCTGTCTGTCTCTTTCGCTCTCTCTCTCTCCCTCTCCCTCTCCCTCCCTCCCCCTCGCTCCCTCTCCCTCTCTTTCTCTCTCTCCCTCTTGCTCTCGCTCTCTCTCTCTCCTTCTCTCCCTCTCTCCCTCTCCTTCTCTCCATCTCTCCCTCTCTCTCTCTCACTCTCACTTTCACTCTCTCTCTCTCACTCACATCACCACAGGAGTGAGCGTGCTTGGGAGTAAATAGCGTCGTTTCTTTCCGGTAAATCAAAGTAGTAACTTATCCTGGGTTGATCCCGTTGTAAGTTTTTTGTGTGTGTCGGGTCTGCCTTCTGTTTCTCCTTCTTTCTGTATACTACTCACCGTCCGTCCACCACCTCACTCCACACCCGTCTGGACTGATGAGGATTCCCTCGGACACGGTGATGGATGGTCCCAGACCACAAACATTACCTGCATCCAAATTAAGGCGCACGCACCTCTCTAGAACATGCTCTGTGTGAATAAATCATGGGCTTTCCTGCGGTTAATGGTCATCTACTTCTAGATCAGCACTCTGACACTTGGGTGTACTCGTGCGTCGTAATTTTACTAGATAACCAAGACAATCTTTGTCGAGTCTCATCGTGGTAAAATTCGCATTTTCCCCATTTTTCTTCATGTTTTGATGAGGGCTTTATGGCTGGAGTACTTTGAGTAGAGACAGGTCGGTTGTCCGTTTTAATCACTGGTTTAATGTGAGCTTGTTTATAAGGGCATAATGTGATCACCACTCGGGTTTGATGGATGGTGGTGCCTATGATTTTTGCAGGGAGGAAATGTCTGACAAGTATGCGACGACGGAGAGACCAGTATTACAGGAGACTGAACCCTTTCAGATTATCGATGGACTCGTTCCTTCGCTGAATGGCCTCGGGGAAGGGTCTATGGAGAGCCGCCTTGCCACATCAGTCCCCCCAACACATTAGCCAACCTATTACATGTACACGTGGCCAGAGCCACCCACAGATACTCGTTCTGCTTTCGATTAGTTGGTTGCTCGGAATTAACAGTCAAGCCATACCTCAACAAACACACCCATATCATGAATATTCATTTAACAAGCTACGTCAGGTATATATAATGCTAATATCTGAGGAGGACTTCTGAACTATTATTAATTATTGGCCATGTAATCAATATCTAATCACGGGAATACCAAGTCTTACTTATCGATGTAGTTAAGCTTTTCCATTTCATTATGTATACACACGCATTGCTCTGAAAGCAACGTACCTAGAGTGATTTACGCATAGTGCGTATTTCACTAGTTAGTTACGTGGGGTTGCCATAGCAACCAATCTGTTTTTTATTAAGATTACTGGTAACTTACTGGTAATCTATGACTCGATTTTTTTCTATTTTCATGATTGAAAGCATGTATAATAAATCTGTTAACTAACTCCTTCAACCAACTTGTTAATTAACTTGTATATATTCACTTGGGACTGCATCTGGGGTGGTAGAGGTTTAACAGATTTTTGAACGAATAGTGGTCTAAGCTTGGAATTGAATTGAAGCGGATCTAGTAACAAAGCTGAGGTCCGAGGATAAATTTGGGTGTAATTCATCCTCACTTGGCATTGTTTGAGGCGATGGAGTGTTACATTATCCAACTGTTTCCTGCTTTGGCACCCTTTTGGAGATTTGGCAGTGCTGAGACATGATATGACTATCGTAATAAATTCCTGACTCGCTGGTAGCGCAGCGGATGATGGGTTTCTAATCTATCTTGGCACCTCATGAAATATGCACATCCTCGCAAGGAAAGGAGAGACATCGTGCGACGAAGAGGGCATACTACAAATGACCTCTCAGCTTATAGCCTCGCAATTATTTTGGCGTTCCGTTCTTGCCCTTTCATTCAAAGAAACAAATGCACCTTCAGCTCTGGGGCTTTCAGGCTTGGAAATAACTCATGAAGGGAAACCATGTTCCCGAGAAAGGGAAATAGATGGTTCTTCATAAAAAGTTAACTGGGTGATGGGAAGGGCAATGGGGAAGACCCTATGTGTCATTGCTCGACGATGAAGCATCGTTTTTCAAGCGCTTTGCCCCTCCCCTGAGAGTCTCCTTGTACTACTTTGCCATTCTCAACATGTTTCTTTTATGAGTTGAAGATAGATTTATGTCTACATCGGCAGGGTCTTGGGCATGTTGCATACGCATACAATCTTTATAAATGAATACTAGCTAGCCTCCGGTGTTGTTTTAGCCAAGGCAAAGAATAAGATTTTCAGTTACTAAGTAAAAGAATGCAAGTATACGCTGACCATGCCTATTTTCACGTATGTGACTTCCAAAGCAAATCATAGCTATTTCCAAACATGTTTAATTAATGCGTTCTATTGACTGCTCTGCTACCTGTCATATAATAGTTTTCTATTTTCATTTCAGATTTGCCTACATCGAGCTCGTTAAGGTGAGTGGTCTCTATTTATTTAACAAGTTGGTTCCTATAAAAAAAACTCCGGTATTGACTGGATCCATTTTCGATTATGATTTCGACGCTTTGCGATTCATTCTTCCCATACTTGGATACATCCATGCAGGTCTGACTATTTTCATTCGATCTATGATACTCTGATTTAGATTAACATAAAAGAAACATAACATTATACACAAGCGGGATGGTATCGACCTCGAAGTACCGTAGCTTATTCTCCGCATAAATGTTTAAATAAGACGGTCAAACCGATAGCATTTCACTTTCTCCCGATGGAACTGGATAACCATCAACATAATGGGCGGCCTTGTGAGAATTCCAACTCAAAGCTCACAAAAGAACGCGAACCTGTTCAAGTATTCTGAGTACGAACGATTTCCCCCTCCCTTTATTCATCCCTGTGGAATCAAACAATTTGTGTTTCGTCTAAAAAAAAGTCTGATGGTGCAGGGTTATATCGATTTTCCTTGCACCGATCTCCTTACCCGATTTGGGACATTCATCTTCTTGTAGCGTGTAATCTATAACAAGTATTGGTGGCTTCGTGGAGAAAGGGTTTTACTTAAAAGCCGAGCCCGGGAGTGATTTCCTATTCGCCCTGAATATTCCCGCTAGAAACCGTCCTGGGGCCAAGGCCGTTACATACGGGCCCAAGCCCCATGGGAACGAATCCCAGCCTTTTGATAACAACAGTTGGATTGTATTACACCCGGGTACAATCAGATTAAGGGGGAGTTACAATTTTCACCAAGACATAGTTAGATTACTTGAAAGTGCTTCATTGGAGCGGTACATGTGCCTCACGCCGCACGTTTCCCATGATGGCCAACTCTTGGTGATTGGGCCTGAATACTTGCGAAGAGGGGTAACAAATATTAGCATTCTACTGCCATCATCGATAAATCGGATTGTGCAGTCTAATTAGGCTGGAACAAGCCTCCTCGCAGGGCAGATTTTATAGATTTTATATACCCAGGTAGGGTTGGAAATAAAACGATAATAAGGGTTTCCCTGGTGCTGATGGCCAATACCAAGTGCATTCTGCACTGAAAAACGACCTGTCGACACGCAAGTGACATCCTCCTGTCACTGGACTCCACCCATCAAAATCTATTCCATATTGAATAACGGCCATTCATAAATGCATAGCAATCATTGTGTAGGAGGCAGCTTGAGTGAAGAGCATGAAGTTACCGAAAAGGGAGAACGGGTGACAGAAGTAGTTATTGCCTTTTAGGGTCCTCCTACAGTGGAGATATTGGGGCGCCTGCAGCAAGGTGCCAATTGCCGCACTACTTCCCGCTCCACTCCTCCTCCGCTGCTGTTGCTACTCAACACCAAGGTCACCTTGGCCCCCCTGAGCGCAGCAACTATGAGTGGTATTAACCTCACTGGGATTGCCTTTATACATATAGAGAAAAAAGGTTCGCAGATAATAGTCTAAGTGTGTTATACCAAGGCCACCCGCTCCTTAATAGGGTACTATCAGTATCCATCAACCCGATAAGGGGTTTAGGGGCTGGTCACGCTGCGCCAGTTAATCCGGTCCGTCTAGTTTCTCTTGCCTTCGTTGAATATAATGATGAAGAGCAGCTGCAAACCTGCAGGACGTGATCAATAGTATTGGCTTAGCCATTTGCCTGAAGTTTGGAATATGTTGAAGAAAAAAACGAGCTTTGAGATTAAATCTGTCTCTTGAGTGGCCACCAAAGGCATTACGATGCTTGCATTTCTAGTGCCAATAGAGCATTCCTTCCTGAACTTTCTGTCCCCCCACTGACATTTCTCATTGGCTTTTCTGATTCAGGGAAACCGATTTTTAGAAGCTTCATTCAACAGTCATTGAATAAACGATTTATTTCTTTATGTGTGCGAAGGTGCTGCGCTACCGATTCCCAGAATATTACCGTTTTGGGTCAGCGGTATTCTTGCCTTGTGACTCGATTTGAATAATAGATGAACTCTCTTCCTCTTGTTGTAAGCTCTGAATAATTGAATCTCACATCCTTCTCTTCATTGGGAAATTAAATTTGAAGAAGAAAGCTGACTACTAAATATTATTCAGTTTCAATTTTCTATATTAAGGAAACATAATCCGATCAAATTTTCGACGGTGTGAGCATGATTTTACTTATATAATATTCATTATTATCTCTGACCCCTTCAAATTACTTTAGAACAAATTAAACCGAAAGAGTGCGATTTTTATGCGACCTTTTTTTATCTTTACGTGACCCTTTTACACTTATTATACCTGTAAATCGTTCTAGTTCATCGCAACCTTTATTTTCTGCTTTAGTTGTGTTGCTTGAATGTCTATATTAATATTCTGCTGGTTTGTATTTAAACCCTGTATGATTGGAGCTCATGTTACACAAACTGCCGCAATAATTGGCAAAAAGTTGGCAAATTGATATGACTTGTATTCCCTCTTACTATGTTTTATGGCGACATACTAGATACTATATACACATCCAATATCACTCATTTATTCACTCTAGCGTATTTCCTCTCCCGCTCTGATAAGACCAAATAGTATACGAAAGTATTGAGTAAAACGGGGCGTAAAGCAATCAGTCCCTCATCCACTCCTCTCACCTACTCATCCCTACATTAAAAACTGCCCTGCAACCAATACTTAAGGCCCTTGTCTACTAAGCTGATTCTCAGTACAAAAGGGTCCTCTGCTGCGCAAAATCACATGAGAATCGGCTTAGTAGACTAGGGCCTATACGATATACCAATACTTATTTCCTCTCAAATTAATTGGCAAATACACTACTATGCGTGATGGGGTGAGAGACCTGGATCTCCCCAAGCCCTATATTTTTCTGGCCAATGCCAATTAAATGTTCTCCCGGTTGTTAACATATATTCCCCCCCCCCCCCCCCCCACACACACACACACTCACACACACAAAAAAAATGTATATGAAACTTCGTCCCTATTTGATATTCATGTATTTACAAAATATGGATCCTCCTACCTGACTTCCTGGCCAAGGGTTTTGTCGTCGTGTGTGGCCTTTGTTTGCCGGTCCCATGATTAATGTAATTCCCTTACTCCCTTGCTCCACGGTCACTATATTCGAGCTCTCGTAATGCCCCTCGGGCCACTATTCAATTACTGTAATAGGAACCTGCCGTATAGTGGAACCGCAATGGAACTTTCATAGGTAAAATTAATGTTCTCTATTACGAATCTATACGCATGCAGGAAGGCTGGAAAAGAGTGAATGGGCATTTTCGGATCATTCGGGCCGTTCTCCTATGGTCGTGGATGAGGCCATTCAAAATATAGACATCAGTGGGGTTTTATACACAGACAAGGGGCCCTCTACACCTGATGACTATAAGAAGGATTTAAAGATTTCTCTCCTAAAAACCTCCTTACGGGGATTGGACGTCAGAGGCTGGGCGGACCGAGTGAAGTCCATTTGGTACATTGACTGGATGGCTCTATTAGATTGTGCTTTACCCTGTCGCCACTCGCATAGCGAAAGAGGATTGGCAGCGTTTGATACCAGACCGAATTGGTTTATATCCGAAAGCACCCTCCATCCATACGCCAAGTTTTCTCTTTAAGCATCCCACCAAAATAGCATTTTCAACGTTGAAAGTGTATCAGAGTGAGTGGAGATTTTCATATTTCCGACTCTACCAATGCCATCAATACTGTCCCGCTATTACGCATGACATTAGTACCCAATGCAACCCTCTTCACTTAATCACTCGGCGCACCACACCAACTGAAAGGGGTAAGGTTGTAAGCATATGGGTGAAATAGCCAGAAAATGTACAATTTGTCCTTACCAATCCTCTCAAATAACCCACATTTAAGACAGAAATGAGGTTCAAAATACAGTTCAACCTAAGCAAACAGATTGCTAGAATCAATGCAATGCCGAATATACTCGAATTTACCTAGTATTGACCAAATTGCAGACTGATTTAGCAGAATGTATTGAATGTGTACAGCTGCCAATTGTACATTCTCTGAAAATCTGACCCATATACTAATGGACGCTTTGTGTCGCGTCATCAAGTCATGTGAATGACCATGATATTCTTCCCTCCATCAATTTACTATACCAACTGCACTAAAATAACGGATGCTGCAATCTCACACTTGTCCTGCTTGATGCTTCCCTCTCATGTGGCGTCTGACAGACAAGTCAATCCATGTTAACTTTGAAGATGGATATCCTTGTTATGCAACTAGGCAGTACTGCAACAGATTTGTGCACATTTTCCGGCTCCAGACTTCCTCTGTCCCTGTGGTTCACGTTTACTTGCATTCAATTCAAAGAGCTTGTAAGTGCTTTATCTCAAATACAAGTAATTCCTATAGCAACAGTTGTTAGTATTGGAGAACATGTTAAATGGCTTAGTGATACGAATAGCCAATTTCTAAGGAGCTAGTTGACGATGAAGAAAATGGCAAGCAGTTTACTCTCTTTTTTCAGTTATGTCATCAACTGTACTGCATCCTACCATCAGCTACTCTTAATGCACATTTGTCCCATTCTTGTGACTTATTAGGTATCTCAAAAGGCTAGTTACAATGCTTAGTAATTACCTCCCGATGCCTCATCTGCAGAAGCAAAGAGGAATATTGGTACCCATTGGGAAAGAAGCTTTTAGTGTCCTCAGACCCTCAGACCAATGATCACGTATGAGCTTCTTCTTGGAAGTGTCGGTGAGCGTCGCTATTAAGCCCTTATGGATATGTCAATGCAGTATGATTGTCGAAGTGGCAAGAATTCAATGATTTCCCATTTTGCTTTCAGGCTTTGTTTGACGAGCCATTATTTGCTAAGTGGGGGGAAATCTTACCTGTAGATATTCATCAAAATTACTTTCCCCTCTCTAGAGACTCTTTACTGTGATGCATCTCATATGGCTTTAGATCGTGCAGCCGATTAGAAAACAGCAATTAAATATGCTTCGTTATATAGAACGCCCATATATATTACATATAAGACCCCTGTACCTGAGGATGGTTTCGAGATGATAGAGTTGGGTGTCCTGGATCCAGGGCTAATTGGCTTGTCAGCATGTCTAACAGTGTTCCTGATCACCCAGGATGGATAACACTGTGTCAAAGGTCATACTGCATCCACTTTCTCCCTGAGACCTATAACAAGATATCCATTTTGAAAACAAGTCATCGTAAGCCATGTTTTTACTTTAGATATAGAACTCGCCTCGATAACCTTCTTCGTCTATAGGCGTTCTGAATTCACGATCATATGAAAATAATATGTTATCAGCAGAAACATGAATGAATTCCACTATTTTTTACCAGTTCATTTAGTTAGTCTGATAATTATGCCTACTATATATTACCTCGAGTGTGAACTTGACGCGTTTACTCCACGTAACTCCCAGTTATTGTCTTACTATTTACAAGGATACACGAGCCTTCTAAGATTTATGTACTATTACTTGATGAAGGCTGGCGACCACGTGTTGGCCGTTTCTTCCCTCCATATAAATCAGTCGCTCTGCTCTCGTGGTTAGTATAACGGGCGGCAGGAGTATACTCTATTAGGGAGGTTCAGCAAGTCTAACCTATACATAACAGTAAACGTATCCGTATCTCTGACATACCCACATACGTTAAAAGAAAGAAAGAGTAGAGTAACATGTTTCATCTCACCATCCCCCCCCCCCCCACCCCCACCCACCCAATAATGTAATTCACAAAATAGATATGAATACTGTTACGTAATTGAGATACGTTTGCTTGCGGAACCTCCCTATTTCCTGAATACAATCTGTATACAAAAAAGGTAGGGTATATACTATAGACTGGTCTACTAATCTATCTTGGTATATAAGAAAAGAAAGCACTCCATGTATACAGACAGTGGATGACGGAAGCGATCACAATGGGCCGAATTACTCTCGGCAGCCTCTTCCACATGACATCTCACCACCAAGGCCATAGCCCTGTCACCGCATCTCGTTACTGATAGTCAGGGGCACTTATACCAATGAAATGTAGGTTTATAATCTTGCTCGTGGATGTTGCCTGGGTCTTGAAGCAGGGGGCGGTGGAGACGTCACTAACTATCCATGAAATTATAAAATTTGTTTCATATCAATTATACCTTCTCTGCTGCCTAAATTAATTAACTTGGCAATTATCAATCTTTATAGCTCATGGGAATGGCTCGTCCAGACTCAATATTTCACAACAATATGGCTTCTTCCCTGAGCGCAGCCGTCTTTGTCAAAATGAAGTCTTTCCCCCTCTTACAGTACTCCAGTATTTGTCGCTATGAGGCTTACTTGCTGCATTACAGATGCTTACAAGCTGCTTGGCAAGTATTTAATAATGGATGGAGGATTTTGGATTCCCACCAGGTCATGAAAAATGAATTGTTTACATCCGCACTTCCTTTCCTTGCCTTTCGAGTGATGAGTGGAAGGAGCAATGAGCAGCAACATGTAGAATTGCTTTTCCGTGAGAGGATTTTATCTTTTTTAATCGAGGAATCGAAAAGCTCCAGGTGGTCTTAGTATTTTGAAGTTAACGCCACTTAGAGCTACCTATCTACCTACCTATTAAAAACAATTCTATTGGAAACTCGATTCTCCCGTGTGGCATCTATACACGTTCGACCAGAACTGAATCCTTGGATTTAATGACCATTAGGGTTTCCTCAGAGGGACTAACCAACTCGAGATCTGTATAAATCGTCTCGGTCACGAATTTCCAGGGTCTCTGGTGCCTATTTTCACCTTTGCTGAAGGGATTTGCTAAGTTTCTCTTAGTGATGTGCTGGACAAAATCAGTACCGAAGTTCTATCTTCTGTATTTGCTATAGTTGCCTCTTAACTTGTCTCCTGTGATTCCTGATGCCAACGTATCCAAGGTTCTTTGCCTCTTTTTACCAAGCCACAAACACAGTCACATACTTGTAACTCTGATACTAAGTCCCATGACGTGCCAAGAGACTGTGAACCCTAAATCGATGCTCACAAATGAGAACCTAGGAGGAACCATTCTCTTTGGTATCGACTGCATTTATTGTGATATTCGTGTCTTGGCATCGCAAAAAAAGGACATGTTCATGACTCACATAATTCAACTTCAAGCGCTTTTTGTGAAGAAAAAAAACTCTTATCGACGATATGAGCTGCGCCAAGTGTTGCTGTGATCTGTCATTCGGCCAAGCGAGATGGGGATGAAAAGGTGTTGTATCTGGCTCTTCTGTCAATGAGCATGTGTTTTTATAATGATGAAATGCGACCTGAGGTTAATTAATATTGTTTCCCATATTCTTGGACTCAATGTCTATCGCCCATCTTCCTCTGCGATCTCCCGGTTGTCTTTTCTGTCCTGATTCAAATGAATTCTTTTCAGGCGGTTTTTTTCTTAGGAAAATGATATGCTTAAATGTGTTTTAGTATTTGAAATATGATCCTTCTTTCATCTTCCCGGTTTTAATCCGGTCTCCTTAAAGAGAGCTGAATTCTGCATTGCCATATTGATTCTGCGAACAATACATTTATGATTAATTGGGACACTGTTGCTTTCTTTTCCTTCTTGTTTATCATACCGTAATAGCTTTTGAAAAGTAACCCAATATCATTACGACATTACATTTTTCATAACTATTGTTCTAATTAATGACTTGGCCTTTAAATGAATATATTTTAAAGAAATAAAAGAAAAGAAAATCCGGCGTTATACTCTTCATGTGAGTGGACGAAGGGCAATGCCGGAAATGTTGATCTATAACTCTGCAAACGAGGAGCCGGACGTTGCACCAAAAGTAATCAGAAAAAACTTTATATGCATGGCGCGGATCCCAGTGCGATCCTTTAACATGGCAATAAAGGAGGGGAACGGGTGCGAAATGGCCATAGTGATGTCCCTACTCCAATAAGGTATGATTTAATCTAAGGCCCTATGTCATAGCTAACTCTCATACGATACCTAGGCCCTGAGTGGTAGGGTCAATCCTTATATGATGCGATGAATACCACCCTCTGGAATTGTTGAAGGGAAAGACACTCTTACCTTTCACTCCCCTCTTTTAGTTTTTCCTACCATGGACCACTTCAAGGACAATACCATGACATTCTATAACTATATTAAAGTGGCTATCACTATGTTGACTGGATGCCGCAGAGCATTGTTTTCCAATTCAGTGTATGATGTAATTGGCAATTTATATGTAAGCTATAAAACTGAATAAAAGTTGTTATATATACCGGTATGTCAATTTTAAATGTAATTGCGGATTTCCATGACTTTCATAGGTATGATCATTTGGGTGGATTATCACAGTTATGTATTCATTAGATTATTTGATATTTGCAAATACAGTTTCAGTGGAGTGGAGTCGATGGCAATGGGTCTATTCAAATCAGAAGGAAGCAGCTCGTAGCTGCCAACTGACTATAGTGGAGGGTTGGGTACCAGATAGGAGGCAGTCATAAACCCACCACACTTACCTTAGTACCAGTACTCCATGATTGCTGACATAATCATCTGGAACATATTGGAAATTCAAACAAACTTTCCAAAAATCGAGAGCTCATTGACATGTCTCACTTTAATATTGTAATGATATCAATAGGTTTTAATTCACTTTACAGTATATTTTTATTCGTGAAGTTCTGGAAAGCTGATATTTTAGTAGGACATACAAATTTACTTTACTGACGGTGATGATTAAAACTCGTAGGAAAGGGAAGTTGAAGTTGTCACGCAGAGAAAATACTAGGTAGCACTTGCATGCGACTACAGAATGAGTCTACACTAATGACCTGCTAAGTTGTGTATGTGGTCTGGACAATGGGGGAGCAATGATCGTCGACGCCAATACACAGAACACCTAATGATGATGTATGTTTACCATTGGATCTTACATCGCACTTGGTGAAGTTTCCAGTGGTGCTCTGAATCTACAATAGGTTTGTTGGGGTTTTTTTAAAAGAAAAAAAAGAGAATACGATAGGAACAGTAGGACATGACAGTCTCTGTTACTGTATATTAATTCCGTACTGATATTAATAATCAGTTTTTACTTCTGGGAGTTTTATAGAAAGGTGATAGAGGGTAATTTTAACTGCTGAACATCATTGTTCCATCGGCTTAGGCAACATAATTATTGGGACGACGTATGTTATTTTGTATTCATCATATGTTATTCGTCAGCCAAGCCTTCTCATTAAAGCAATCCTTTTGTGAATAGATTCTTGATATCGGAAGGGCATTTCCTATGTTCGTTTTATCAGATTTCCTATTTTATTCCCTCGACGAACTGGGTTCACATTTGTGTCCCTTTTTTGTCTCGACCCAAGGGAACCGCTCGTCTAATGCTAGAGAAAGCCTAGACATGAGAAGTGAGTGGTGCATGGCGGGTATGGGGGTTGTCGAGATGAGAATTGGAACAAAGATGAAATTCCAGCCATTGTGGATATTTACAATGGCACAAGCTGGCCGATCCCTCTCCTCCTGATGTGGAAAGCAGCAGAACTACACGAGGACTTTCAGTGGCAGACTGAGAGGGCGTGGGTTAACTGGGTTCCAGCCCAACTTGGCCCTCTCCCATTACATCAGTTTCATTTAATTAAAACCATTTTCCTAAGGAAACCAAAGAATTCATTTGTCACAAATGTAATTCATATACAGTGGAACCTCTCTATTGAGACTGCCCTTGGGACTGAACAATTTGTGGTCTCATAGCGAGGTGGTCTCATTACAAGGGCTAATCTTATAAGAGGAAACTGAGAGAAACTGGTCTTAATAGAGGGGTGGTCTCTGTAGAGAGGTGGTCTTTATGCGAGGTTCCACTGTATGCGTTTTAGCACATACCGTATATCTGTAGGTAACACGAGGGCAACAACAAGTATCTAGTCCAAGATCTCAATCAATTTGAATTAAAAATGGATCGGCCCCTGGACTCGTAGGCTATCTAGGGCCCTATCCGCGGTCTCCACCGCCTGATATTGTTATCGATTGCAAAATGACTTTGATGCTGTTATTCAAGATGGAGACAAAAATCCCGCCACGCTTTGTATAATCTGCACACGCTGTTATTATATGGAATTCATGCAGTCAAGCATACATGTATGTCTCTGTATCCATCGCAAGTACTTGATACTATGAACACTTTCTCACCATCGCGTTTGTGATACCCTTATGGAAGAAAAAGGAGAGGAGCGAAAAATTACATACAGAGTGTGTAATGATAAGGACAGAGGAGCTCTGGGGGAAGGTCTCCCCAATAATCTACTTGAGCATATACATTATCATCGCCGGGTGGGCGGTTCTGTGGGTTTTTATCCCGCTCCTTGTCATCAATACTGGCTGCTATAAAAATTGACGCAGAAGCTATTCACTGATACGATGGTTACTTTTTCATTTTTCATTTTTCATTCTCGCTATCCAATAAAATGATGATCGCCGCTTCTGCATTGACCGTTTTTCCCCTTGGCTTGGTATATTTTCTGATTAACCGATCGATCCCAGGGATGATAAATGGATCCATAGGAATTTATCTACATCTTACATTCCCAGTTGGGGGAGAATGGACCTACCTCCCCCACGATAAATTCTATTTAGCAATCACTTTGGCGGCTGTGCGTTGAGATACGTAGGACCGAGTCTAACACAGGGCCCATTCCTGTTCCAGTTTGATCAATATTTCTACTTTGTTTTTACCTCATTGATATGAACTGTTTTAAAACTGAAACATTATTGCTAATGTCGATAATTCCCTGCGTTTCGCAAGTATTTAATATTATTTTCGTTTTGGGAAAAAATAAGAGGGGATGGTATATATGCAGTTACTCAATGGATCCTTGTTCAGCTTCTGTTCAGGAAATAAATCTAGGAAATGATAAGAAATACAGGACATCATTTTCTGATACATTTTCAGTTCTTCCAGCCGGCGCCCATATCCCCCCCCCCTAACTTTTTCAAAAACCAAGAAGAATAACGACAAATAAAGAAAATCTCACTCTAGGTTAAGTAAGGATACTTCATCAAAATATCACCCCTCATGTATCGTCACTACCCCAACTTTACTATCATAGTTAAACTGTTGATTTATTGCTTTCTCACTAGAGCAGAGTAGGCTAAAATCAATGACCTGAAAGGCAACGCCTTGGGTTATCGGTACCAATAAATAAAACTGTGTGGTTTTTTTAGAGACATTATGCTTTTATACACTATTCTCAGTTTTAGCTGAGGGAAAAGATTAACATTAGATTCGATACATCAAGATATTTAATTTCGACGATATGTACATATGAATTTAACATTAATAATTCAGAGAAAAGGAATTTAATCATGAAAAAATAATAAAGCTAAAATCGAAGCAAAAAGCTTAAAAACGGACACCTTGGCTTAATCATCGTTATACTACTGACCAAAGTTATTCTTCCTATATATATATATATATCCAGGGAATTCTTCCTATATATATATCCAGGGAAAGTAATAACATGTTCTTGTTACATACGGAATTCTACTTCACCTTACAGGTAAGCCTCGTGTGATTTCTAGATCAGACCAGGCCGAGACCAACTGGAAGAGAGTTTGTTGTCACTGTGCCTGCTGGATCATATCCTGCTGAACCATGCTCACTTTAGAAGTTTATGCAACGCTCTGCTATATATATTATATCGAAGTGCTTTCATTGAAAGATAAGATTGAACGATTATTGGTTCTGTATACAATATTGAGCAAGTTGGAGTCATTATTGGAATGAGCTTTCAGCTGAAATTAGACTAATTAACGACCCCATTAAATTCAAAACCAGGCTGAAATACCATTTACTAAACCTCCAGAACAACTTGAATATTGAAATTATTGGATAAATGGCTACTCTGGCCTCCCACTGTTCGAATTGTACTAAGTACTACTGTAGATTATCGTCGCCACCCCACTGTACTGTATTGTTATTTCCACATACTGTCGCCATGTATAGCACAATGCCTCTGCGATCTCATAGACGCGTGTACATACTTAGTTGTCAGAACCTTGATTGTCATTATACTAATGCACTCGCAATCGTAACTGAAAGAGCATGTATCATATTTACCAAACATCAAATGGAAGTTTATATTGTATAAAACCATTATCACAACCATTTCACTCACTACGGTACTAGTCTGTAAAAGAAGAAATAGTCAGGAACCGTAACTACCATCCTCACCCTCATCTCATACCATCATTATCACATCTGCACGAGTTAAATCAAAGCTTGCTGGAATGCTATCGTCGATAGCGGTACATATCGTACATTGTATATATTCTTATTTAACTGATGTCTTCATATTATACCAAATGGATCTAGACTAGAACATTGTAATACCCTACTACTTGTATGAATGTTAAGGCAAGCATGCCTACGAAAATCACTACTTTGTGAGAGGGGTCTTGTCATTTATTTGAATAAAAACATTTCAAACAAAAAAAGTTCAAGGCCTTGTTTCGAATGAATAAATGAACGAATAGATGAGTGAGTGAGTGTGTTTTGAATGAATGAATTATTTATCAATATTGGAGACTTGACAAAAACGTCATGCGCTTCTGAGCAAGGATTATGTCTTCCAGCCCACGCCTGGAAACACAGTGATCCATACGTTCAGGGAAATAAATCTCTTTTACACTTTAATGAGATAATAACTTGGACGACCAATGCTTTTATTAGCATGAAAGCATTATGACTTGATATACGGCATACCTTATATACACCGTAATGCTATAGTCATAGCCTCTAGCTAGCGATATCATATAGTTAAGGTTACAACTTGGTTGCCGTCTTCTATACTTTAGAGAATGTCATAAAATATTGATTGCAGAGAGAGACCCAGGTATGTGAGCGTAACAAGGCCTTTGGTACAAGGTGCCTGTCTGCGCTGTGCAAACTTCCACCACGGTTAATGAGATCTGTGTTTGTCCGTTAGGTTTGTCTGCCCTGCTGGTCCATAGTCTCACCATTGTTGACACTATATCCTTTCCCCTTTGTATGAATATGCGGGGTAAGACACCACTATAGATACATGGATCCTGCCCATCATACATTTGAGGAGTAAGTGATATGTGGGCCTATCTATGACTATGAGATATTGATGTTATTCTCTGAAGCACTCCCATGGACATTACCTGAATCTTTGCTTGGCGTCCGAGATCAAATGTTCAATTTTGAGCGGCAGATGCCCTTATTTTCTTGTGGTATGTGGCTAATTACAGGAAAAGAGCAATTTCATGCATCCGATTGAAAGTTCAAAGTGGAATGACAGCCACTATTGGAAAGAAAACTTTCAATTAAACACACACGCTTCTCTCCCTCTTCTCTCAAACGCATTTTAGTATTATGTATTAGTCCGTACATAACCTTTGAAATAATTCATTCCTAAAGTGTCTGCATAAGAAAAGGTTTATGCGATGCAGGCGTTTTAAATTTAAAACCTTATATCTGAAATATGAAAATATTGCACCACATTTTAGCTCTTCTTTGGGTGTATTTTACTTTCCAGCATTTCAACACAACGAGGTATGGATAAAGAATAGTATGGGGCCCCTCACTGGGTCAAACATCTCTTCACTAAAGTTGGGCAAGCTTTCATGAAGTGAGTTAGAGCATGTGGCCTAGCATATTAAATAAAAAGGGAATATGAGGGATGCCATGGATGAAATCTATGTATAGCTTGGGAACGGAAATTGAACAACATACGTGAACTCATGGCAATTATACAGGGATGAAAGGTTTTCAACACAAGCCCATCCTCCCTAGGCAGGCCCTCTATTCCGCAATGAGTTACTCCATACTAGTACGTAGAAACTGGTTGCGGAGTATAGGGCCTGCCTAGGGAGGATGACACAAGCCATGCCCCAACACTTGCAATGATATCCAGCAATCGGTAGTCTTTATCAAATTGCCTGAGGGCAGCCCCCCCCCCGCCTGATAGTGGGAATACAGATGTATAGATTAAACATGTTATCTTTATAATTGGTTGGGGGCGGGGGCTCCTTGGATGTGGAAGCCCTCACTTCATAGTTTCCTAAAAAAAAATAGCATTTGTCCAGTAGATTTTAAACAACTAATTAAATTTAGCATAATATTGTTCGTTTTAGATTTGGTACAAATTATAAAGCTGCAAATTTCTAATAAGCGCCCCCCCCCCCCCGCACACACACAAATTGACCCTGCTCTATCTATCCGTTGCCTTTCAATGGGAAACTTAGGTAAGGACTTAACAGAACGGGAAGTCTACTCCTGCCATTTGAATGTAGTAGGCTACAGAGCTTTCACTTATCCATTGCAAAAGAGCTTTTCAAGTCCCATATTGAGATAATAGTAGTCGCGAGATGCTGTCGTGTTGAAACGTCTTTGCTTTAATTCCCCTTTATTCAAGCATCCTTATTTCTATCTATGGAACGTTATTGTTGGCAATGTTAGATTCCGACGAGTAAGTTGATGCTCCAATAATAGGAAAAGTAGGACAGGATAAGATCGGGACCATTATATAAGGTTAATTTGAAAAGACAAATGGGAGTCTATTACTTATCTATTAGATTATCTCATTTATATGCCTTCTACAGATCCAGATCTCGTCACTATACTTATAAGGAATGCGTTTACATAATATTAATCGTAGGAATCTTTCAGTTACTGGATGATGAATGTTTTCGGTTCATCAATCAAGAGTAGCTTACTTAAAAAGCTTTTTCACTCGTTATTATCAAATTGCAACTCCTCACTGGCGCATTTTTGGAAATTAAGTTCTAGTTGAAGTGTCATTTCACAGAGTTTTGCTGTAATTGAATCCGGCAGGTTCACTGTTATTGGAACGCCTTGATTTTGTTAATGTATTGGACGCCAAATCTTTTAAAAAATGTTGACAGAATGTGAAAATTATTTTCTCATCTTCGGCAGATTGCATTGGACCGCCAAAATTCTCTATTTAACCCGTATAAAATGCCTTGTGTTGAAGCGTGGTATTTATTGAACTTTCCTTACAGTGATTTCCTAGAATTCACGAAAATTTAAACATCCTTGTGCATCCCTAATTATATATTTAATATATAAATATATAAATATATATTTGATTTAGGAGGAAGAGGATAAACCACTAGTTTTTGCGCATTTTTAGGATTTTATTGTAGCATAAATTGCTGCCTAGTGTACTTGCATTCGGCTTATTTTAGGTCTCCATCAGGCTAAATGACCATAACAATATATATATATGTATTATATGGCATTAAATATATATATATGTCGTGCACAGTTCATTCCCGAGAAAGCCACTCCTGACCGCGAAGAACTTCTGTAGGCCTAAAATCCTGTTCGTGTAATTTATCTTCATCAATCTGAACATCCTAGCATACAGATTTGTGTTATAAGCCGGGTGGATATGGGTTGGTTGTCTTGTCCTGTTTTACTTTACGTCCATTACTCTAACCCCTCACACACCCCTTATCCAGCCATGTTCAACTTTAGTCACGACGTTTTTTCATTTTTTTCATTTATCCTATCTCTAGCTTTCAGGTCATTTCCTTCATTTTGGTACAAAGAAAGGCCATTTCTATATAATAGGGTTTTGATGGAACATGAAACGTTTATTCGCGTAGCAAGGTGGTTTATTCCAGTTAAATACTCTTTCAAGTAGAACAAAATACATCATGCCCTTTTCGTTATTACTTTCAAGGCAAATCATGTTTCTTTCAATCGTATTTATACTATTAATAATTTACCGGTGTCCTTTCCTCTTGTTATTAGACGGTGGACTACCATAGACCCCAGACCTGTGTGTGCCCATTACATGTCAGAAACCTATATTCGAGCTTAGTTCATGTCAGAAATCGTATCTTATCTTTAGATATACACGTTCTTCTCTTAATGTATATCTTATATCACTCGATTGCAAAATAAACAAACAAATCATTACTATCCCGCTGTGAACCAGAATACATTAGGTTAGTTGATTCAATCAACTATTCTATTATTCAATGTGTCCAGTAGTTGGGTGATAATTCGTTATGTAGCACCCGGCGCGACGAGACCGACTTATTTGATTTATTTGCTGCGCACTCACAATGGAGCAGTTACTTAGAGCGCGATGTTACCTACACATTATATACGTCGTCATCAAATCAGCCCAATTGTGCGCTTTAAATGATTTCTCCGGCGCGGACTTACATCCCTTGGCCTTGACTATCGTTTTTTTATAACTACAGGTACATCTTACCTTCTCATAGATGTAGCGCTCGAAAATCTTGAGTCAGGTTTTTTTTAATATCGACAATAGAAGATATGAATATGTAAATGATCAGAATTGCCTTTTCTACTGTGGTTCTATTATGGGAACGCAGCTTCATGTAGATAGCGTTTGTAAATAGTGATCTAATCATTCCGGCGAGGCATACTATTACTTTGAAATATTGTTCCTTTGTAACCATTATTTACATCAGGAAGCCCCCTTATTACGGTTGCTCTTGATAAATGGGGTTGAATTTTTAAGTAACACTACATCTGCACTGCGACTTGGAGAAAATAAATTGAGTAATCTCCTTAAAAGATGGCCTCGTTAGGTGGCATTTGGGTTCCAAGCTAATGATTTTTAAGCTTCCCTCGAAAAGATATAACCCAATGATGAATCGAACGCAATACCTCCCGCCCTTTCAGCTATAATGTTTTTCAATTTCAATCAAAGTGCGTGACCTTTATCTAATACCTAGATATATATTATGCTGTCTGTCTTTTGCAAGCCAAAATGTGAGGAAAATAAATGGAAATCGAAATAACTCTATTACAGATATATGTACTCTTGGAGTCCTTTTCCCTTCGGGCTTATCTATCCTGTTCTCTTTCTCCCATGAGGTCGGTCATACTCACAGACTTAGGGGGCGTTTCCTTGTGTCACAAAGCGTTCAAACAGCCCCCAGTATCGGACCTAACTGTAACAGGCTTCAATACTATCTATAATCCAAATATTTCTATTGTTGGTTATTAAAAGCCAAAGGGCTATTTTGTAACGTATCTCTCGGTGATAGATCATGCTGTTGTCAAATTTTCCCAGAAGCGGCTCGACTCACATTGAACGCGTATGAATTCTCTCTTTTCAGCTTGACTTGGACAAGTCGCTGGAGGACCAGGGACCATTTGATGTTATCATTCATAAGATAACGGATTTGATTGGACTGAGTGCGCAGGGCGACGAGAAGGCACGTGCCAAGGTGCTGAGACTGCAGGTTAGTTAGTTGTTCCACGGCGCTACATCTGTCACCTCGTCTCCTTAATGGCAACACTGTTCAGGAGGCGAGACCTTGATATTGCTCCTTCACCAGTGTGGCTCTCTCTCCCCTCCACCCTCCCCCACCCCCACCCCTAATACCATCAATAGTGTTTACCTGTTGAAGTCTGGTCCTTCGTAAACTAACGTCTTTCGAGGCTATTGGTGTTAGGTTTATGTATGTTCCTACAGGTGTATGATATTATGACGTGCAACGCTCGATTGATGGTGATAAATTTAACCACATGATTGATATGAACTCGAGATAAACATCTCGCTAAGTGATACTGTAATGTGTTGATCAGAACGTATTATAATTCAATTGTATTGATAAGAGTATTGATATGTTTAGCAAATGGGACACTGATAACCTCTTTGTGTTGATAAAAATTAGTAGACCATGACAATGTCGTAAAAAAAAGCGCAGATTTATTTTCCACGCCTCTTGTGGTGTCTAAATTAAATCACTAAATTAAAATTAAACTTCTCCTTCCCTTCTCGTTTAATATTAAAATTGTCTATTTTGACCAAATGTCCCGGTTTCGTATATTTGGTTCATTTTAAGATCTAGTTACCTACTTTTTTCATTTACGTTATTATTGGGGGGGGGGGGGGGGGGCTAAACGATATATATGGTCCCAACATAATTACAGATTGAACCTCAAATTACATGTAAGTCTCAGATAACATTTTGTGAATATTCATTTAGAAATATATAATTCTTATTTTAATTCAAAATCAGAAAAATAATTCACTGTGGTTAAATGTACTTCCTAGTATAGTATTGCTAGAGAACGAGCAAAATGGCAAAAAAAAATGACAGCTCTAAATGAGACGGACAATGAATGTTCTCTGAGCGGCCATCCCCAGAGAAATATTCCTGCGCCTAGGGTCAGCTAAGGGAGCCTCCTCCTCCTCCTCCTCCCGCTCCTTCTCATCACTTTCCATTAAATTATACTTAAAGTTGCTCTTTATCTATGCTGCAGGCATACGTGGATGCCAACCCTGAACTGGTGGTACTTGATCCCACGGAGAACGTCCGCAAACTACTTGACAGACACACCCAGTATAAACTCGCCACAAAGGCCAACTCCAAAGCCAACAGACTTAGCTGTGATGATGGTAAGCACGTTATGTCATTCCCCGGACGAAGAAAAAGATGCGAGAAAATATATCCATATCGACTGGCTGAAACGACAACTTTTAGGCTATTGATACGAACATCGATTGCGGCCGAAACACTATATCGAATTGACGGAGCAAGAAGGGGTGAGCGAACGTTTGGGGAAAAAATATCTACTATGAGATCGCATTGACAAACTCAGTAGAGATGGAAGCCATTACCAGGGAGGCTATTGAACTTGAACAAGATTGTCCATCGGGTGAAACGTGGAATGCAGAGAGAACGAGAGGTTATTCTATCGATTTTTGTTAGGCGAGATACTCTTGAGTCGACCTTATCTCTGTACTCCCAGAGCCTGAATTTGAAGTGGCCAGTTGTGCCCGAACGTGGCTACCCACTTTGACAGCGGTGATTCCCGATACTACCCTCGAATGGACTCCACTAATAATCACCTCGGCCCCCCGCGCGTCCCCTCGAGGTTTTCATTTCAGCTTTATGAATGAGTTTTGGCGTCTTGCAAGACGGTTTTTATTGAATTTAGTCTCATTCGACAGATCCATACGGATCTCCTATGCGATTGACAGAGCTGTGTTTTCTCAACGTTAAAAAGGTGATTCTGTCCTCGACCAATCTTTTCACTGAAGCTCCTTTGAATTCCCTTTTGAAAATGGCAACTGAAAATAATCTGTTTTCCCCGCTTATCTTCACAGGTTATTTGGTAATATTGCTTCATTTAAGAATTCCTGGATTGGAAGGCAGGCGTGAAGTTCTAGTTTTATACCCGAAAACAGCTCCTCGATATTCTATTGCTCGTGTTGCAACATCGACATTAAGAAATAAATAGCATTTGCATGACAAACAAACATTACTTCTTCTACTGTTAAAGCGATAAGGACATAGATACCATCTTATAGCGGCAAAGACTATATCCCACCCCACTCCCCGCAAACAAATTATTATCAATGCCTGGATTTCCAACTGTCTACGATTCGATACTTCAAAATATTAAGTTTGATAAACTACATGAAACGTGATCCTCAATATTCGCTAAAACGAAATCCAGGGCAGATCTTTATAATAAATCCAAACCTCATATATTATGTACAAGTCATTCAAATATAATGTATAATCTCCTATTCCGTCTAATGGTAACATATAACAAGCAAGTGATTCATTTCACACTATATTTGTCGTGCATTTCTATATCCTGTTTATCAAATTTCTGTTTTGTAGAATCCCTATATTTTACACCGTGGTTCGCTGAGCTGACATCACTTGATGTAGAGACCAATAAGAAGATACTTCATCAGTTCGATGTCTCCTACCCCTTTGGTAAGTCGGTGCTTCAGGTGCGATAGTTACAAGCGAGCTACGCGTCAAGCTATAAAACTTTATGGGAATATTCTCGCAATTTTTCATGGGCCTCCTACTACTACTTTGGCAGCAGATAAAACAAAACACTGCCGCAGGTCCTTCACCTGGGCACTGGGTACACATATATGCAGACCATATCTCATGAATACGCCAGTGCATGCTTGCCCCATGTCATCTCTTCTGTCATATTCGCGACTTCTTTTTCTTTCACTCACTATTTTTCATCTGCGTTTATGTCACTGGCTCTAGCAGATTATATTGGTTAATCTCTCAATGCTTTTGTACTCCCGGACCTGAATGTGATAATGATTGATGCGAGCCATAAATACATTTTAATGTGGATAATTTCGATACGCCTTGTTTATCATAGTCCAAAGAATTAAGGCAAACATTCAGAATGTATGTTCAGGTGATAATAAATCATACGATTTCTTTTTTTGACAGAAGACACGAATAAAACCTTATCTTATTCTGTATAATAGGGGGACAAAGCATGAGACCTGTACTGTAAAAAAAGAACAACAAAATAAATTTAAAAATAACCTTATCTATATGTATTGATAAAAATGGAAAACATTTGCATTATCTTCACTGTGTTTCTCTTCTTCAGTGTGTAAACCCAGCATAGCGCATGGTTCCAGCGAGTCCCACCAGATGGCCATCATCTTTAACGAGGCTGGGCTGAAGGACATAAAGCCCCCGTGTGTGGCTCAGACCTTTGTCAACCACAACGCTGTCCTCTACAAAATCTTCATCATCGGAGACCAGTACTTCGTAGTGGAAAGGCCATCTCTGAAAAACTTCAAAGCAGGGGGTGGGTATTGTCCATAAATCAGTGTGAAACTTTCATTTCAATTTCTTACAGAAAGTAGTTTGTCTGATGCTGTGAACTAAGTGAACCCCAGTTACCCCCGCCTTTTGCTACCACTATGCCATGGTGAAAATCACATTCACCATTTCTATAATCAGTGAGAACAAATAAGGATTTCTTTTCGTTGGTTGGTAATACTAGAGCAATACCACTCTATGGGTTGTCTGTGAATATCTCCATGATTAATTAAGCCTCGCCTGTTTAGCCCATGCAAACGCGTCATCATAGTCACCATGATGTGAGCATAGTATATGTAATTATAGAAAAAAGTCTTGTCGACGTTAATCTCTATGCCATAAGTAGAATACTTCTGGTGGAAAGAAAGCAAGTCAGTCGCCATTTAGCCCTGGTTTTTTCCTTGCTCTGTTGTAAAAGGCTAGCGAATTAAATGTTATCATCGCCGCCGTTAATCCAAAAGCTTGGGAAAGTGAAAGTGATTTGTGGATAATTGTCTCTGATGGCTAATCTGGCTTTTGCTTTGTGAGATGTGACAAGCCAGGCGACTGCCAGTGGGAACGCGTTCTTAGCGTCCCTGACAGGCAGCGCTAGTGTTCTATCGGGACTAGACGAAAGTGACGTTAGTTCGGAAACATGCTATTCATCACTATTGCGCCATAACGTTTCATTGCTCAATGAAGTAATTAGTTCCCGTGTCTAGTGAGAGAAAGCAGGCCGGAGAAGCAATAAACACAGGAAATTATGGTCCGTGGATTTTAGAAAAAAAACTGTTGCACTGTGGAATTACTCGATTTTGATTTATTGTTTGCTGATGCAGGCTATCTCTGTTAATAAGCATTGATAACGGAAGGAAATGTATTTTTGTTACAATTTTCTATGGATTAGAACACAATGGGAATCATCTATTTACAATTTTCCTGTAGTGAACGCCAATGGTTTTTGGAAACGCAACTTATTATTTTGCAACAAATTTTTTTAAAAAAAGTGTTTATAACTTGCCTTTTATATTTTCAGACCAAACAACCATATTCTTCGACAGTCACGATGTATCGAAGGCGAATTCAGCTTCTTTCCTAAATGAGGTAACGTTATTTGCCTTCTTTTTACCCAAAGGGATTGAGTAATTGGCCAAATTTGGACGACGGCGCCGAATCCGGAGGCAGGGCGGAAAGGAGAATGTTCCATCTGCAGCATCCGACTCGTTCCGGAGTATTTTACCAGTCACATTCATAGAACGTTTCTCTCTTGAGTCTTCGGTGTTGCTATTTAGGTGAAGTGAATTATGGCAACAGTATTGGGTATCAATAATATTGTCTGTCCGTAAACCCACGTGCTTATTGATTCGCTGCGGACAAGTTCTCACCATGGCACAAGTTGAGACTTAATGTTGACAGTGTTATCAAGGTCGGAGGACATGAACCTGCCTTGTTATAAACATGTGCTATTCTTGTTTGTTTTACTTTTAAATATTTACTTTGCTTAGTTCTGTATCTATGTTTAAACATGTGGGGTCATCACAACCATGAAATATACTCCCAGTAGTTCACCATTAGGATGAAATTTAGAATAAAGTTAAATCTTGGAAATTTGTGGCCCATTTCTTGTCTGGTATTTGGCATGAGTTTTCCTAATTTAAATTGTCATATCTCAAAAATAAGCACGGTGAACTATATCTATTTTTGTCATTTATGGGACCAAAAATACTTCAAGAATCCCATTCGAGAAGCTCGAAAAAATAGTATTCGTGTCGGATTTTACGAAATGGTATCATTTGCCTTTAGTCGCGCCGAATCTCAGCAGCATCTAAAGGAAAAAAAGTAATTTCAGCATCTCAGAAAAACTCTGTTCTCTGTTGTTCCTCTAGCTTGACGATGGTGACGAGTACAGCCAGCAGATGGCACCAGAGCCGCAGAAGATGATCCAGCTGACGAAGGCCATACAGGCAAAGTTTAAACTCGATCTCTTCGGTATCGACGTCATCATTGAGAACAACACGGGTAGATACGCTGTTGTTGACATCAATGCTTTCCCAGGTGAGACGAGCCGCCGCTGCTGCCTTATTAAACGTTCTATCAATAGTCTCCTCCTCCTCCTCCCTGCTGCCCTCGCCCTAACCTCTACCTATTTCCATCAGAGTCTGACTGGCGTTTCAACTCAAGGAGAAAGTTCCTCCCGATCAATGCCAGATTTCTAAGGCAAAAAATATCTCCTCCTGGGATTGGCCTCAATCGGAGAAATCTCCATCGATTGAACCGAGAAGGATTACTAAGGCCTTTTAAAAATCTGCAGTTGTTTTCTGGCCCATAACTTAGGTCCTATTTTTAAACCAAGTATTCTTTGTCTTAACGTTACTGACTTGGATATTTTGGTCGATATGAGAACGGTTGATGCAAACATTTTATCAGTTCTGAAATCTTTGAATTACCAAATTGTTCTACCGCCGAAGGGGCACCATATATTTGTAGGTTATATAAGAATGAATATAAATCCTAGAAATCTTTGGCTATAGTGACAGAATGGTCTTCTTTCTTTTGGCATCTTTTTCATTTGTAAACCTTTTACAATGCCAATATTAAAAGGGAAAGTTAGGTACTGGGCAGTGGAAACTGCGATGGCGATGGTCCTTCCCTGGGCCTGGAAACTACTCGGGTTACAAGTGAGGGATGTTAAGTACAGATTGCATGCCACTGGTCTGGATTTAAAAGAAAAACCCACTGCCCGAAAGACCTGGTTAATTTCAGAATGGTTTCCCTTTAAAACAGCAGTGAGGAAGGAAACTGAAAAGAATATTGCTGGAGAATTATTGCCCGTTTCCTCTCGATGTCGAATGCACCATAAGTCATTTATGCTGGGGTTTCAACTCAAAAGTTGGGAGAATAAGAGATTTCACCAGCTCCAAAAATAACCAGCACGCGTCCAATTTAGAGTAAACAAGAGTTATGATATTGACTACTTGAGTTCTCTTCGTGTGCCAATATCCGTACTTTTCAGTTCTAATCCTACTGATATATTCTTTTAGAATTACGTCATAAAGACAACCTCAACCACTCATTTAATAAAGTCAAGTGTTGTTTCTCTAGAGATCGCATTGTTTTCTCCAAAGAGATACAAATGACCAACAAATATCTAAACATTTATGCGACTAGGAATATTAGAATAAATTTTGAACTGGGGAAATTACTACCAACTGTCCCGTGCCTATGTAGACTTTGAATTATCAGCGAGGACAAACTTTTGTTGAATGGTGATTTTTATTCATTTTTGCCCAACGTCTCGGAGCGTTTTGCTCCTTCTTCAGGGGATGAATATATATAAGGATACAATCTTGGTTAATGCGCTCTTATATAGAGGATTATGTGCAGTGCATCATGGGAAAGTACCTAGGGATTCTGGGAAATGCATTTTTCTTTTCTTCCATTAGTTTAATACAGCACAGAATACATTTTTTTTTTCATTTTTTTAACAAAAAGCTTTTATTCAATATATCCTGCCTTCAAGACTTTTTTTTCATATCTTAAAAAAGGTTTTATTCAATATATCCTGCCCTCAAGGCTTCTACACGTCTAAGGTTCCATATTTGTCTCCGTTGTACAGAATAGATTTAAATCAATTTTAAAATCTCCCCGTTGCAGGTTATGACGGAGTTCCAGACTTCTTCCAGGTGCTCCTCCGTTTGATACAGCGTAGCATCCATCCGGACCAGATTCTCCCAGCTCCTCCAACATTCCATCCTGCTGCCTGCAGCGAGTGTAGCAAATCACTCCCTACTCCCGCGAATCCTCCTACCCTCGCTGGTGGTGGTCCTCAGCCTAACACCAACGGAACCATCTCCTACCGGACAATCACTCACATCAACGGTTTCCTACCATCCACTTCTGACCACCACCACCACCATCAGCCACACCATCATCAACATCACCACCACCATTCACATCACCTGGAGAAGAGAGGCCATTCCCAAAACGGCCCATCTGAGAAGGTGGCCGAAAAGGCCCTGCCCAATGGCTTGGCAATGGTCGGACGCAACCACAATGTATTCAACGTGTGAAGACAAACTTCACACGTTCCATTCTAAGGTTCCCAATCCAGGTTATTCACTGGCTCTAACGGGATGATTTTTCTGTCAAAACTTGGGCGGGCTGTTTGAGTTCATGATTTTATTGTTTAAAGGGGGCAGCACTGTACAGCTAGAACAATAGGGGAAAGGGATGAGAATAGTCACTTTAGATTACATTATAGGAGTTGGGTTGAAGCGGGGCATTTCTGTTAGATGGTGCTCCTCTCTTTATGACGCTATCTCCCAGTAATCACCAAGTTACAGGATCAATATCTACTACTAGATATATGTGTATATAAAATGAATTGTTATATATATATATTATGTATATGGAAATGTGCATAGACAAAAACATAATGAACCATATAGATATCAATATCTGACCATGTTCATTGTGTTATTTTGAATATATTTTTCTATCGTTTCTTATGCAAGAACCAGTCGGAAGTGATATTATTCTTGTCGGGCTCTTCCAGTCGTTACAACCTCAAGGGAAAGATTTATACAAATACTCACCGAGTATTAATCATCAACTTGTTTGTGGTAATATCTTTTTACTTTTACTTCGGGCATTTCCATCAAACTTACGCTACCTTCTTTATTCGCGTGGCAGCATAGTTTAATTCTCTAAACTTCGCCGCCATTAAACTAGTAAAGGTGTTTTTAATAATATTAATTTAAAAAAAACAAGATCCGGTGGCATTTACCTTTAAAAGGTCGGTGATATATCGCTAAACGATGAAGCATCTTTTGATTGTCATTTTGCAATCTACTCTTTTCTTTATTTTAGAGAAGCGTTTGAATATTCTCACATTCCAAAGCAAATGACACTTAGACTTACGCTCTGTCTATTTGGGACGAACCAAAATTGTAGCGCATGCCGCTTTGTCCAATAATTAGATAATGGCCAAGAGCTAAACTATTGATGCCGTCTAAATCTCAATTACTCACTGTGTATATGGCAGACATATGCCGAATTGTTGACAAAGTACTTTTAAATACATATACTTATTGAGTATATGAATTGCATTTTAACTTCCCTGTTGGCTTAATTCCCTACGGTCTGAGCAGATTTGTATGGCTTGTTTACCATTCATAAACATGGCAACAATTTTACTTCGTCACCAAATAAAGATGCACACACCTTTACTAAGTTCTGTGATGGATTATATTTGCGATCTGGTTTCCAGTCGTTTCTGTTTCTGATTATGAGAGCGAGACGCTTTTATGTAGAGATTCTTCTTTTTTCTGAACGAACAGGGGCATTCTTCCTGTTTCGGTACAGGATTACAACTTTGTGTTCAACGAGAGTGACTCAAGCTTTATTTTACTAAACTCATGAGTTGAAGGCATGTGGCAGCGTAAAGGTGGTTCAATTTTGCCCAATGTATCAAGTATTCTTTGTAGCAGTTGTGTAGTCTAGTCCTGTCTAACTGTCCTCTATCTACCCATGTAAAAGGAAACCTTACTCCTTCCTTTAACAATTCGTTAAATTCTAAACCCCTGACTCTTCATCTCCTAGAGATAACTTTCCATTGTGAGTATTCGTACTCAGATATCCCGATTAAATTGATCTGGAATCTCGATGGCACTTCATGAAGAATTCCAAACTATATCCACCTGTATGAAAGAGAAAGATTTTGTTTTCTCTTAAAATAAAAGCAGGAAAGAAACAAATACTTGCAGGTTGCCATGATATTTTGCATTATATTTTATATAGATTGTTTATGAAATAAGGGGTCCTTGTATAATTTATGCCTTATTTTTTCAGTGGGATAACGATTGTTACAAGGTGTTTTGTATCATATCCATTTTGTCTCAGTGGATCGAAACCCATTCCCTCCTTATACTGTACGAAACATTAGCGGTGTCAACTTTGATGTTAGCTTAGAGTGTACAGGGATAAAACAAGTGATGTAAATATTGTGGATGTACATACATAAAAGTAGGTCGGGAGAGAGCCTGTTCATATTTATATAAACCGAGTCTTGACAACTGTTAGTGAGCAGTAACTGTTGCGTAGATTCTTGTATATATGACGTAGAGAAATAGCATTGGAAAGAAATCACTCCTGGAATAACGGAACTGAAACAATAAATATCTACTAATTTCTGGGTACAAAGAAAAAGTTCTAATATCTACTTTTAACCACTATACTACTGCCAAGTGCCTCATCATGTATACACAAACTACAACTGATAAAATAGTGATTCTCTGGACTTATTATGTACTGATCCAGTACAGTTGTCAAATTCTGGAGCTATATTTCTACTGAAACACGACACTTATTAAACCGAAGTTAAGAAATCGCTTTGGGTCATATATTCGCCTGTAATGTTGCATAGACCTTTCTCGAGAAAAAGTTAAAATGCGATAAAGTATTAAATGAACATTTTGCTGAGATTCTATTAATAACATAAATAATGTAGAAATTTCCAAATGAACCACTATCTTTGGGTCACACTGGTTGGTTACTTTGGAGAAAGCTTGGTCACCCATCCGAAACATATCCATTACTGGCGAGTATACGACTCGTATTATAAGCCTTCATTGTCTTTTCCAATTGTAAATAATATTACCTTTTGTAACAAAAAGAAAGCCAATGTATGATTATACAACTTGAAGAAACCACCCATAGTAAATATTTATTCCTCTGAAATGAAATAGAATATTCTCCAAGACGACCGAGTTCATCTTAACCGTAGTATGATGCTATGGGAAAAAGAATATCCATAAATAATGTATTCATATTCTCCTGTTATGAGCGCACAATGATAACGGCTGATAACATTTCTTTCAAGAGTATTAACAGAAAAAAGACTAAGAACCCAGACTGTGCTATGAAACTTTAGGATTTTCCATGAAAATTAGTCACTCAGAAGGTGATCGTCTTGGTTACTTCCATTGGACCTATTGTTTGTTTACCATATAAAGTCAATGTGATTCTCTAAACTAAACGGTCTCGATCTGTGCAGTGATTGAACTGATTCCACTCGGGCTTAAATTGAGATCGATCTTTCGGGAAAAAAAACTAAGGCATTTTTTCCTTAGCTTTCTTGATTTGGCCTGTACATGTATGTGCAGTACACATGTATGTTGAGTTGCGTTTTAAATGGAAATGACGGTAACCATTGGTGATATTGCACCACTTTGTTTAGTACGAAAACGTCATTTTACTTTTATTCTGGCGAATCGTTACAGCTTTACAATCGGGTGAATTTTCAATGTTAACTTTTAATTTGTGTCAGAAAGTCAGCTGAAACAAGGATGAAGATGTGGAACACTTGGTTGGTGTCATATTCACCGTCTAATTTTCTCCGTGCAATATTTCCAGGTATCTTAATGCTTTCATTATTTCACTGGTTGTTCTGCATTTGGGGTGTATTTCGGAGGATAGTTTGGAAAATACCCTCGATCAGTCAGATTTGATCCATAGTTTATTGTTATGTCAATACGATTTGATTAATATCTCATGTGGAATCAATGAGATTGTATTGTTTCACAATTGTATAGAGTGTCATTAGTCCGTGTATCCACATGGTACTGTACACTTTACTTTTATTTTGAGATTTAATCTCTATCCCAAGTGGAAGGTAGGTCTATGTGTGTTATATGAATACGTACATATGCATTATATACCTGCCCGGTGCAACAGATACAGACCAGGTTCAATGCATTGTAAATTGTTGTGTTGAAATAAAACTTCCCATTAACTTCAGTGTGTTGAAATATTTCAATCCTTTAAATAAAATTTATATTAGAAATATTTTTTTTAAAATATGCGTTACAGGCTAGCACTTAGTCTCATGTAGTCTAGCCCTCGTCCCCAAGACCGTTGTTTGTATGCCCCTAGTGCAGTCTTTGATTCCTCAGTAGTGGCAGAAGTGACTATTAAGTAGTGATTCTAATATAATCGATTTTTTTTTTATTTAGTTTTTTTTTAAAAAACAGCAAGGCAGTCAAGGCAGTAGGGATTCTAATAAGTAGGCTAGTGATTCTATGATAGATTATCCCATATCAACATCTCTACTGCGTTCAAGTATTATAGCCTTATTCTGTACCGATAGGCCTACCCTTTTCCAATTAATTTCGCCGCCAAGTAGAAAGGAATTTCAATGTGTATTAAAGCTGTAGATTATCTTCTGAGGAACTTAAGAGAAATGTAACTATACAATATGTAAACCTATCACCGGTAGTGGTACGAGACCTGGACCCAGGTTGGTTAAATTACCTACATATTAGAACTCTTGTGATATTTACTAATTGTGTTCAAGATAGGAATCAATATTGTAACGAACGATGCTCAGCTAATAGCTAAAAGATCAAACAAGGATGTAGCCTACCAATCTACCAGGGAGGCTGTGGTTTCAGTAGCCTCCACGGTGGGCCTCGCTTGTACTCGGCCTACCAGCGATCTAATGCCTACAGATGGGCTAGTCTGATCTGAGGGTGTACATCCATTTCACACGAAATAAATGATTATAAACTAAAGAGTACCTTTATATCTTTGGGTGTACCTTTTTAAATTGATCCAAACCAATGATTTCACTGTTAATTCAGTGTATTTCTAAACGAATCGAGTGACGAGATGGAGGCCATTTTCAAATCTTGGACTTTTCTGGATTCATGAATAATTCATCAGCCCTTTAATCCAATCACTAGGCTTGCGTCAAGTCACGTTGTGGTCACTTCTCAGACCCTCTCAGACCCTCCTCAATAGGGGGCTTGCATGTACCACTGCACAAGTCTGGGAAAGATGGAGTTTTATGCTTTGGAACCATGTAAAACATATGGATATTAATGTTAGAGCATCAATAAATATCCCATGATGAACTTGCGATTTTTTAAATATGGAATTTACACTGTATCATAGGTCCCTTAATTCTAATTGAATCAAGAATCAAGTAGGCGGACATGCAAGTCCCCTATATCCCCTCGGTCCCATTAAGTTAAAGAGACCAGATGTCCACAGCTGGGGGTCTGCACGCAGAAAGTGCGGTTAGGTTGTATAGTTGTGTTTCCAGTGTAAAGTCTATGGAGGGCTCTTCATCTCTACATGGGGAGTAGAGATGAATAATTTGTCTATGGTTTCAGTTGCATCGTTATCCTGCATGCAACACTCATATAGCCTCTAATCATGCTAATACCTATAAAACTAAGTGTTCTCAGACACATGATACCAGTAATTAACATCACATTTTAAGTAATACCTGGATATTTTGGGCTACACTTAAATCGAGCCTAGGGGTCATGCAGCGCATTGCCCTCAAATCCATCAAGCTGAGTGCGGCGCGCGACGTAATTTGCTGCCATCTTACGGCTCATGATTGAACTATTGAGGAAAACATTACACAGCCAACTATCCGACCGCGACACCCAGCCGGAAGTGGTCCAATCATGCGGCTGGTGTTTACGCTGGCAGCAGACATCGATCAGTGATCCGTCATGTGAGTCTATAATGGCTGTAGACAGAAAGAGTTGATTTGGCTCATCTATTCGATACGGCCACAGGATTCTGATTCCTCTCACCCACAAGGTAAGTCCACATGCAGTCATTGCTGCCGTTCTGGATATCCTCACTTTGAAAATCTACCTCCCGTCCAGTTATGCCAACTTTGCGCTGGCCCGGCTTGGTCGGTCGGGACTGCAGTGCCAGTGGCCTGGGACTGCATGGATGGGTGCCTGTTTGCTGGGCATTCTAAAGGAGAGAGCGTTGTTAATTAGTTCCGTACGCTGGAGTTCAACCGTCACGCTAACGTTTTCTTTGGTTCGTTGGCATTGCCAGCTGTGGATGTCAACGTGGCAGTCAAATAATATTGTCTCTTCTGCTGGGCTCTAGAAATAGTAGAATATATAGACTATAGGGGTGGTACTGGTAGCGTAATGCATGTCCATCGAGGACATACAGTCATACGCCCATAAATCTCACCTGTAATCTCACCTGTATCTGTCAATGTTATATATCCCTTATCATAAATCATCCTATACGGCATAAGTTTCCAGTTACAATCATGTGTGCACATATATTTGACATGTGTCTGATTAAGAGTGATATCATTTCCTCTCATAATTTCTCTTACAATATTTTTGGGCCAAGGGTTATTGCTCATCATGTAGGGCCTATAGTCCCAGTATAATTATAAGTACTTATAAAATAACGAATGACAATGATTTTTTAGTGGTACGTACCATAATAATTCATCAAATTTAGTATGTATTGTCTCTCCTGGAAACATAAAAAGCAATTAAGAGGGATGCTGATCTTCCTAGTCCATGCATGTATTATTATTACGTATACATAACTGGTACACTCGTGTATATATTTTACTTTATAATGTTAGGATGACACTATATCCCATTATCCCATTGTTCGCCAATTTGTGTTTTCCATAAAATATGCAGCCAAACCACTATGCAATTTCATATAAACTATATTACATACATAATACATATATATCCCCGTATGTATCCCAAGATTATAATAGCTGAACCATCAACTTTATGCCTTGGTGCTCACGTACGCGGGAATAGGCACTCACTTGAATGGATTGTATCTACAGCTATACTTATAGCTAGCTATACTATATCATTGGCTATAGTATATATATATACATACACGGTACATGCTTTGGCAGAAGCAAAAAAAGACTATCCGAAATAAAATATACAAATATTAACCAGAAAATGCCATAAAATTTTACATTGGAACGACAATACTAAAGTGGATTTATTTGTGTGTCATGGAACTTTTTTTTTTATAAACTCTTTGGTTTCTACTGACAACCTTCCAGAGATGTTACTTGTCGACAGGCTTTAAAACTAGTTTAATCTGAGATTCTAGCAGGGTGGTATAATATGAAATAAAGTTCACTGATTTCATGTTAAAGATCGCTGTATCACTTCACCTTAATGGATTGGAGTACTTATTATATGTATATCACTAGACCTGGATGGGCTTGAGCACACATGTAGACGAGTGCCTCATCCTAACCCTTCGCTTGCTCGCCACACAGCCCTGAGGGTAACACATGGAGGTCATATTACCATCATCATCACTTCTCATCATAAAATGACCATCTCATCTCTATGAGTCATGTCATTCCACCCCTCCTAACAAATTTATTATGTAAGCTCAGTAAGAACCAGGAACAGGGCGAAAACCAAGAATAAATTCTTGATCCCTGTACACATTGGTATAGGCCAATTAATCTGATATATTCTGTCATGGATAAATAAAATAATAATGATTTTTCCATGATAGGCGTACATATCCACAAAAAGAGGGCCAGATTAGCCCATGGCATATGCATGTGTACATTTCACTAGTGAGGGCTGCCTTTCGAATGCAACCAATTTACAACACTATTTTGATTGGTTTGCATAAATTTAGTTGCACCAATCAATGACGCTCATTTCATGAAGCAAGGCTGTAGGCGCTTGCTTTTGCCAAGTCGGAGGGTTGCGAGACATTAACTAAAGATAAATAATGGTCAAATATAGGCTTAAATATTTATCATGGCATAAAAATAGAACTAAACTTGAGCTGCATATGCAACAACGCATTCACAAAAGCCACTTGCATTTGGTGAATACGTTGTCGCATATGCCGCTCGCGTTAAGTTCGATCTTAAAACTCAATGCTGCGAACAGATTTGAGGCTATCAACACCTTAGCCATTTCAGTTCTCACCTACAGCTTTAGCATGAGCAGGTGGAAAAAGAATGAAATAAAGAATCTAGACTCCAAGACACGAAAGCTGCTCACCCTACTGAAGATGCATCGCCCAGAAGCTGATGTCTACTGACTCTACTTACAGAGAATAGAAGGAGGAAGGGACCTGATCCAACTTGAACTGACCTACTAGACTACCATTCATACTTAAAGTGGCTAAGATAGTGAAAATGAGTAGTCATGAAATCTCGTTGAACTTTTTCAGTGTAATTATATATGATAAGTATAGGAGTATCTGAAGTATTGAATACCAACATTGTGTTTGTGTTTTCATTCAATGATTATTGAATATGTGTAATGAATGGGTCAGAAGCCTCTACTCATTTCAAATCCTATACAGAATAAGGTGCTGCCCCCATGCCCCAAGGAGACAGGAAATAAACTAATTTCCATTTTATTGACCAATCACCACCCTGTATCAGTGACCACACCTCAAAATAGATAGTGATATGGGACCCCACCCTGGAGTTACATGACTCCAGATGCCAACCCAACTGGCACTTTGGATTTTAGCTTTCATATCAAACTGAATTTACTCACTAGTTTGACCAAATATTTCATACACTTTGGATTACATAGTTTGAAAATCACCAGGGATTATAAGAAGTACCAGATACAAGAAAATTGAGTAGAAATTCCGTAACTCGTGAACCGTTTGAAATGTCACTTTAACAAGAACCACTTATCCCCTCCTTCAACTGATACAAGGGTATAAAGAAAATAAGAAGCTATACTCCACCTGAAAAGAAGCTGCAAAGTTTAAACAAGTGCCCCAGAAGTACCACCAACGGACAACGAAGCAACTTGCAGCTACTCCAAAAGAGTCAAACAAAAGGCTAAACAACATGCCCAGGAATGATTGCATAGAAACAGGGAGGACAAGGCAATGCTCAGAAAGTATTATGAAAGACTGAAAAAAAAACTGAAAGAAGCAGATGTTTACCATCAAGAGCAGAAATGGAGGGACTCATCATCACTGCACAAGATCAAAGCCTTGCCATCAGATCCTGTTATCATCACATCATCAAAGACAGAACAGAACCTCAATGCAGGATCTGTGGCAGATTTAAGGAGACCATCAACCACATCCTATCCGGCTGCCCAGAATTGGCTAAAACAGAATATCTACAAAGACACAACAGGGCAGCTGCATATATATGCACTGGAAGATCTGCAGGCAATAAAGATCAAAACATTTGGAAAATGGTACGAACACCAACCAAGTACACTCACTGAAAAGATGAAGTCGCCATACTCTGGGACATGCCCATCCAAACAGACAGAAATAGCAGCCAACAAACCAGACATCGTAGTCAAGGAGAAAAAGAAAAAGACATGCATGCTTATCGACATGGCTGTATCACCTGATAGAAACACCTCAGTGAGTCAAAGTGAGCAAAAAAACTGTCCAAATACAAGGACCTAGAAATTGAAATTGGAAAAATGTGGGGTATGAAAACAGAGCTAGTACCAGTGGTCATTAGAGTGCTAGGACTTATGAAGAAAGGCCTGGAGAAATACACCAACCAAATCCCTGGCAAAATCAACATCACAGAAGGTCACCCTCCTGGGAAAAGCTCACATACTCAGGAGGCTACTATCTACAAAGTAACGTCTCCACTTTAGTGCCTCAGGACCATGGTATGGACCTGGCTCTAACACAGAACGAAGCACAAGAAGAATAAAGGAAAATTAATAATTCCGGAATAGCGCCACCTTTGTTGGTCCTCTATTGAATGAACCATGCGAAATACACATAATTCCCTGTTATATTTTTAAATTAGAAGGACTGTTACCAGGAAACAACGTCTTATCAATTCTAAATATAACTGCATTTGTATCAGAATCTAACTATGGGCGCAACAGCCATGGATTTCCCACCTGGTTTTGCAGTTCCATTCCAAATTTCTCATCAATTACCTTTTATTTACTTTAACCAACTGCCTCCCTTTCAATTCACGAACATCCTATATCCTCTGTCAGAAGATAATTAAAATATTACGTGCGTGAATAAAGCTAAGCATGGACTTAGATCTAAAATACAGCATAAGGTGCCATGCAACCTTTCTAAATGGCACTCCAAACTAATACATATCGATTATGTTTAATTGATATGTATGAATGTGGTCCCGTACTTTCATTTAAAACCGATGAATATAAAGTGCCACTATTGTCCTGCTTTTCACTGCTGAGAAGAAATATATATATACCTCCTTGATTCAAGTCAGAATTTAAAATACGGTACTGTACTATTAATTTAGATCATTTTCTCTATATTTCTATATGCTCTATAAATTGCTTCTCAACGTTTGGGAAAGATTTCAATTTCTTCTTACTAGTTGCTTTTCATCTGCTGTCAATGTGGTACCAAATAAAGCTACAGCCAACGATGCGGGTAAAGCATTTATTACGCCCCTCTGTAAGTTTTTATTGGTCGTACCATTGCTTTCTATATTGCCTGTAGCATTTATTTGGAGATATCTGAAGCTACCAAGCTGGATGTCCCTGTTTCTGAATATAGAAAAAAACATACTGTCTATCGAGAACCCTCGTCTCCTTGATAGGCTCTTACGATGAACCATATTTGGTCTGAGAGCCCAGCCTGCATCATTCTGTGATACGATTTAGACCTTGGGGAACGTAGTCATTTTTAGCCAGAGAAACCTATCATACCTCCATCAAATAATATGGTATATATCCCTTTTAAGTTCGTGGCTGGGCTTATTTCTATGGAGCGAATGATACGATCATCGGTTGAGGGGAAACCGAATGGATTATGTAAAATAATCCTGCGCTGCAGACTGTGGTAATAGGGTTTTTGATTTATTCATTTCATATGTCCTATTAAATGACACCGCGGGGAAATTACTTTCTTGGATTGTACGTGCTTAAATATATATGTGGGCGATTTAATAAGATTTTGGGTGAATGGGTATTAAAGCGAGCAATTTCTGTTCTTAAAAGCTTTTTGAACCAAGTCAGTGCGACTAAGAGTCCGAGCCATCCATCAAACCTTTCTGCTACAAACTCATTTAATCACAGGTAACCATTCCCTTTGGCCTGAAATAATATTTTATATAGTCGCGGTCTTCTCTGATTGATTTCTTTTTCTCCTTGAACCGACACTTAACTAATAACATATGTCTTTCTATTATATTTATATAAGAAAAGTATGTATGATGTATCATGCACTTTATAAAAGTTTGATTTATACATATGAGCGCTATTGTTCCATATTGGGGGAATATATATCTAGTTCAGTACAATTCCTTGGCTAGTCCTGAAACAAATAATGCCAACTGGAGGTTATTCTACGTAAAAATACACATAAATGGCCTTTCCTATGTTACAGTTTCAGGAAATGTCAACCACATAATTATTTCCGTTTGCATTGAATATTTCCGTGTGTCACCCCTATGTGTATATGGTAATATGCATTGTATCCGTCTAGAATTACTCGAGTTTAATCTAATATGACACACGATAACCTGAACAATGGACAATATACAGCGAAAGCCTACTCTAGTGTCATAATATGCGGTTTTGGGACAAATATGGGATATACCCACTTAGAGCATCCGGGGAGCAGGCTTTTATGTTCTCCTCTTTCCGCTTCGTTATATGAACATTGAGTTTCGAAACTCTAATGCTTTCTAACACGCAGACTTTTTGCTCTAAGTATATGGATATATTTGCATGTGTGGAGTACGTGTGTATTGATTTTTCTCTTGGCAGTGCTTGTACAGAACCGGACCGTCGAGCTCTCTCCATGAATGGGCTGCAGCCGTGAGTGAAAGAAAAAACATCAAATTTCTCATTATAGTTAAGGATGCGAGACACGATATAATGTAAAGAATTATAAAATAATATGAATATGCGAAGCATTCCTTTCTACTGCCACGCCAAAATTACGCCCCATACCCTGTACGGATATACACACGATACTCTAAAAAAGCACATGGTCAGTATGTTTACATCGCTGAGAACTGGGTCAGGGGTCTGTTTACATCGCTGAGAACTGGGTCAGGGGTCATATGCCAGGCGCAGGCGCAGGGTGCCTGGTCGCGCAGGGTGCCTGGTCGCAGGTCAACGCGCTGGTTGCAGGCGGGTGCTGGTGGTCAGTGCTCAGCTGGGTCACTGCCCGTGCGCGCCCTTGGTGGTGGTCAGCTGTTATGTGGTGTGCGGTTATGTGGTGTGTGGGTGGTAGCAGGGGGGTGGCGGAGCGGGTGTGGCCGGGTGTGGCGGGGCGGGTGTGGCCGGCCGTTGCAGGGGGTGGCGGACTGGGGTGGCCGGAGGTCTGGTCAGGTCAGGTCGTCTGGGTCATACCAGGTCATACCAGGTCGTCTGGGTCATGGTGGGTCGCTCCGGCTGACACGGCGCTAAGAGTTGGTAATATTATGTACTGTTGCGTTAGTTGGGTGTCTGCTGCGTTAGCTGTTAGCTGCTTGTTGGTCACTTATGTTTATATACCTTGGTTGGTGGGTTTATGATCTGAATTGATCTGAATATAAAACCTTGGCTGGTTGTGGATGATTTAGATGATCTGAATAATTACAATACCTTGGTTGAGTTGAATACAATATTGAGCGCCTTGGCTGGGCAATTCTATGTTAATTGATCTGAATATAAAAAACCTTGGCTGGTTGTGGCTGCTGGTTGTGGATGATTTAGATGATCTGAATAAATACAATACCTTGGTTGAGTTGAATACAATATGGAGCGCCTTGGCTGGGCAATTCTATGTTAAATCACAATATCGATATATTATATTGATGAATAGAACGAATAAAATACATTGGTCTGTGCTGTGAGTTAAATAAAAAGTTTGTTTGTCTTGCGTGGTACATTGCTTAAAGTGATGGCTAAAAGAGAGCCCAACCCGCCGTGCAGGGTTGTTCTTGCGTCCATTAATCAAGGAAATACCAAATATGGAACTTATGCCGGAAAACAATGTGTTGGAAACTGTGCATCGTTTATCCTCTTAACTTCTAAACTGGGTCGTCGGGGAATGGAAAGTGTAAACCGTTCACATCTAGATGATATACTGGACAGTGGTAGTGACATATATGGGCAAGTGAACCAATTTGTCGGTAATGAATACCTTTGTATTGATGAATTGCCCCGGAAAATCCGTATTGCTAAGTGTGATTATTACCTTTCGTTTGGTGACCCGCTGTGGGGTCATTTGCCGTGTGGCCCTTTGCCAAATTTGGAGATAATTAGTAGTCAACTAGTCGAACTGTTTGGCATATACTCTCAAGTATTTCTGATATGCAATGATAGTTGTATCTGTATCAAGTTTGAAAAGGGCAAGTATTATCTGTTTGACTCACACAGTCGGAATACTAAGGGATTGCCCTGTCCTGATGGATATGCTTGCCTTTTGAAATTCGATTCTTTTCAAAATCTAATTGAACACTGTGGAAAGTTATTTCAAAGCACTAATACTGTGAGACCATATGAGATTACTCCTTGCAATTTACAGGTTAAACAGAATGGTTCAAAGAATGCTTTGGTGGTGTGTTACATGGACACAATACCTGAACCGTCTGTACGCATGTCAGTAGCTGACCGATGTTCGAGATCTTGTTCCACTTTTAACCCTAAGCAGTCCTCTACTTCGAATCAGTCCAAGCAGTCCTCTACTTCGAATCAGTCCAAGCAGTCCTCTACTTCGAATCAGTCCAAACAATCTGATTCTTCTAATAGAAAGAAGGTAGAAAAAACTCGTGTTTCTAAAGCTAATACGACAAGTATTTTAAAGGAAACTAAGAAACGGAAAAATGAGAGTCCAGCTTGTACAGCGCAAAAAATTAAGAAAAAGGTGAAATTCGGGGATAAACATATTTTGATTAATAGGGAAATGGTGGAGAAGGAGTTGGTACAAGAAGACACATTGTGTGACCAAACGGGTGCGGAAGATGATCTTGATGAATATCCCACAGTGTACCCCACCGTGTGGAACTATGACACCGATTTTAAATTGGTTCAAGAGGAGATGAATGAAGGGCCACAATTTGTATGTTGCGTCTGTTACACAATGCTGTTTAGACGCGGTGCTAATTTCATCTCTGCAGCTTCTAGATGGAAGTATGAATATTTTTTGCGACCTGATTATTCTGACCGCCAAGACCTGACTGTATGTCATACATGTAAATTACACATATCTCGTGGAAATGTTCCAAAATGTAGTTACATTAATGGAGTGAAATTTCCCAGAATTGTCCCCGAACTACAGTTAAGTTCTGATGAAGAAAAGCTAATATCACTCAGGCTACCATTCATGCAGATACGAGTGCTGCCAAGCGGGGGACAGCTACAGATATTTGGAAACGTGATAAATGTCCCTACACAGATTGAAAGGGGTATTGTGCTACTTCCTAGATATGTAAATTCTCAAGGAACTGTATGTGTGCGAATAAAGAAAAAGCTGCAGTACCGTAGTGTTTATCGCCGAATGAATGTCAGACCTGAACTTGTTCTTAACGCATTACGCTATCTTATGACCAGCAGCCACTTATATGATGGTGCTGTTGCAATAAATCCTGACTGGCTAACCCATACAATTGACTTGTTATATGGGGATCACAATGAACAAGAAATGCCTGAGGCTGATGGTGGAGATGATCCGAGTTTTATTGATATCGATGAAATCAATTGTCCAGAAAAAGGAGTTGCAAGTGATAACGATAGCAATGATGGTTTTTCTGAAGTTGATCCAAGTGAAAACTGTAATGTTCTGAGCACATTGCTGGATGATGAAGGACTAATTCCCTATTTGGACGTTGCTCCTGGTGAGAACCAGATACCGCAAAATTTAGTTTATGACGAACACTCTGAAGCAATGGCATTTCCCACTGTTTATGGCGGTAAATCAATTGAAGATCTATTTCCAAATGAATTGACATTTATAGATAGATCAAAGTGGGAATTAAAGAGTGATGATAGAAGGGTTGCCATGAATGCAGAGCTAATATTCTTTAAATACAAGAAATATCAAGTTTGGTTTATAACCAAAAAAGTTCCATTTGCTTTACGCTATGTGAAAAGTGGGCGGAGCTATACAGCTGGCGACGTGATTCAGGACAAGGACAGAGAGGTAATTAGTGGACTTGATGATGGTTATTACATATATAGACATTTGAGAAATAGCCCACATTACTTGAAAAGTAAAAAGTCCGAATTGTATGCCACCATTCGACAGTATGGTCTTCCGACCTTTTTTGTGTCTTTGTCGTCGGCTGACACTCGTTGGATTGGTCTAATTAGAGCAGTTGGTATTGTTGTTGATAACAAGGAGTACACAGATGAAGAAATTGAAACCATGGACTACAAAGAAAAGTGTAGACTTTTGAATTCTGATCCTGTTACATGCGCTAGATATTTTGACAACCGATTTAAGAAATTTCTGAATGGTATTATACGTCACCCAAGTAAGCCATTAGGCAATGTCGTAGATTTCTTTTTTCGAACTGAGTTCCAATTTCGCGGGAGTCCTCACATTCACGCATTATTGTTCTGTGACGATTGTCCAACATACAATCCTGAAGGAGACAACAGTGACTTGTGTAGATATATCGATAAATACATAAGTTGTAGCTTATCAACTTCTGAAGCAAATGCACCGTTTGTCCGATACCAGGTACATCGTCACTCCAAGACATGTCGAAAGAATCAGAAAAATAATGCAAAGCCTACATGTCGTTTTGGCTATCCACTTCCACCTTTTCCTGAAACGGTCATCCTCAGACCTAATAAAGAGAGTGACAAGGTTGACAAGGAAAATTATAGAAGAATACAATCCTTTTTGGACAAAGAAGATTATGACGATAGTTTTGAATTTGGTGATATGCTAACTGCGTTGGATCTTACATATGACCAATATGTTTTGGCTGTGCGATCATCCCTTAAGTCTGACAAAGCTTTTTTACACAGACGGGTTAATGAGAGTCGGGTCAATATGTATATGGTAAACTTACTTCACATATGGGAGGCAAATGTTGATTGTCAGATTTGTTTAGATCCATACAGCGTTGTTGCATATATAGTGAATTACATTAACAAAGATCAACGAGGCTTGAGCCTGTCACTTGCTGAAATTGTTAAAGAAAGCAAAAGGCGTGGAAGTAATATTAAGGACTTAGTGAAAGGTATGGGCAACGTTTTTCTGAAATCCTCCGAAGTAAGTGTCCAAGAATGCATATACATGTTACTTGGAATTCCTTTGACCTGTCTCAGTAGAGATGTGGTTACAATTTGCACAAAAGTACAAAGTGAGCGAGTTAAGGTTGTGAAAAATTCAAAACAGCTGCAAGAGCTAGAGGAAGGAAGTACTGATATATTTCTTGAAGACAAGTTTGATATATATTCCAATAGACCCGAAGCTCTGGAAAGTTACACGTTTACTGACTTTTGCAGTACTATTGTTAGATCACGAACAACTGACAAAGAAGGAAACAGTACTAATTCTGTTTTGTGCTCACAAGATGGCTATAGTTATCGCTTACGCCAAAAATCCTTAGTACTATCCTACTTTTGTCCATTAATTTCCGAAGACAGAGAAGGCTATTTTCGGATACAACTGCTTCTGTTTAGACCATGGCGCTCAGAGGAAGAGCTGTTGCAACTTTATGAATCATATGAAAATGCTTTTAATTCACTATCACATGAAGAGAAAGATGATATTGTACAAAGAACACGTCAGTATAATAAATCAAATATCAGGCAAATTGTGGAACTGTGTCTAGAAAAAGAGACAAATGATTCTGAAACTATTACAGCAGCTGGGGCACAAGAGGTAAATGAACTTGACGAAGAACAGTCCTATGACCTTTTAGCAGATGAAGATTTCTTTTCTCCAGTTAGTTTAAAGGATTATTATGCTAACAGTGAAAGTCACGAGGATGGCTCAGGTGGCTCTTGTATAAACCCAACAGGTATTGCCGAAACAGTGAACCGTTTGTGGCCTTCACAGAAGTTGAAAGATGAAGTAAACACCTTGAATGAAAAGCAAAGACGCATATTTGACCATATTATGAAGTCAATTATAAGTGGTACAGAAACAGTTCGTTTGTTTATTAGTGGAGGGGCAGGCAGTGGAAAGACCAAATTGCTCAAGTCTCTCTACCAAGGACTTTCTCGACATTTCAACTTGTTGCCCAATGTTGATCCAGATATGAAAAGTTGTCTCTGTATGGCTTATACCGGTAAAGCTTCCTATCTAATCGAAGGTGAAACAGTTCATAGCGCACTGCATATTCGCATGTTAAACAACTACATGTCCTATGACAGCTTGTCACCAGACAAGATGAACACGGTACGTTCTGAACTGGGAAATGTTCGCATTATATTAATTGATGAAATATCTATGGTTGGGAACAAATTCTTTCACTTCATGAACATGCGGCTGCAGGACATATTCGGTTGTCGGCAGACATTCGGTGGTCGACATGTAATAGCATTTGGCGATTTATATCAATTGTCACCTGTAAAGGATGGCTGGATATTTAATGATAGTGCGTTTGGATTGAAATCATTAGGTGCCAATGTGTGGAGGGATGAGTTTGTGATGTATGAGTTGACTGAAATAATGCGTCAGAAAGAAGACCAACAGTTTGCTCAGACATTGAATAGGATTCGGGATGGGACGTACACACAAAGGGACATTCGACTCATTCAGTCTAGAAATATTGTGCTCACTGAGGCTACAATTCAACAAGATACAATGTACCTTTTTCTGTTGAATAAAGAGGTTGACTGGATTAATGAAGTAGTAGTTGACAGGAATGTCAATGAAAAAATTACGGTTGTTGCACATGATGAATTGAAAGGAAATGCCAATAAAACTGACATGGCCAAATATTTGGACAAGGCTGCATCTTCTAAAGATGTGACTAGCCTTCAACATAAAATAGATCTGTGTATAGGGTTGACATATGACATCATTTACAACGTCAATGTGTCTGACGGCCTAGCCAATGGTTGTGCAGGTATCCTCAAGTTCATAGAATACAAAGAAGGTTTCACCAAGCCCTCTATTATATGGATGAAATTCCAAGATGAACGGATAGGAGCAGTCCAACGAATGTTATATCGCCATTACTATACTGAAGAAATTGACCCACAGTGGACACCCATATTCAGCCTAACGAAGAATTTTACTTTAGGACGAAATGGTATGACTGTTTACAGATCACAGTTTCCAATCAAACAGGCGACAGGAAAAACAGTACACAAATCCCAAGGGTCCACTGTTGATAAAGTAGTTGTAAGCTTATCATCTAGTAGGGGCGCTAACTTCATAAAGAAACATGCGGCCTATGTTGCTCTAAGCCGAGTTACATCATTAAATGGTCTTTCTGTTGTTAATTTCACTGAGAAGGATATTGTCCGAGACATATCAGTAGATGAAGAAATGCTCCGGTTAAGAGAGGAACGGCAAGTAACACTCTGTTATCCAGTCCTCAAAAGAAGCACTGGCATATTAAATATATATTATCACAATGTGCAATCATTATGTCAGAACCAAGATTGTCTGCTACATGATCTACAAGTGCAGCAATGTGATATACTTTTATTAAACGAAACCCATCTGAAACCAAACAAAATGATTGTGCATGACTTAACAGCTAATAAGAATGTTTACAGATTAGATGTCACACAATCTAAAGAATCGAATGGACTAGCTGTCTTGGTTGACAATTTGTATCCAGTTGATCATGTGTATAGATATAGCCAGAACAATTGTGAATACCTGTTAGTTCACCTCACTCAGCCGATTGACTGTATGGCTGGTGTTTTTTATTGCAGACAGTCAGCGAAACGTTCGGCAATAAGAAACATGTTTGAGGATATAGCAAACAAGATCAAGGGTCACAATATCATTGGTCTCCTAGGTGATATGAACATTGATCTAATGATAAACAAGAATGTGGTTTTCGTCAATTCTCTGTGCAATAGTTTGAAGTTATATCAGCTAATAGATGAGGTTACAACGAGGTGGAATACATTGATAGATTACTGCTTTGCGAGCAAACAAGGTTCGGTTGGAGTACATTATTGCAGTTGGTCCCATCATATGGGTATATCGAGATCAATAACTGTATAGACTAGGTCAGAAATCAAAACAGATATGGCTGGATATTGGAGTCAAACTTGTGGTTTGTTGTACGATGGTTAGGAAGCAATGGCTGTGGCTTAGCCGCAGATAAGATATCGGCCGTGGTATACGTGACCCAAACCACAAACGGAACCTGCTAGTTAAAATGAAGGGTTAACGGCTGTTTAAATAAGAATAGAGAACTATGGTTCTAGATTCATATAGACTGAAATGATGAAATGAAAATAGGCTTAAATATTAGATTATTAGAATGGGATTAGAATTACATTTATGATTTAGAAAGATAGTGGTGGATACTCCAGGTTAATGAAGGGTTAACGGCTGTTTAAATAAGAATAGACAACTATGGTTCTAGATTCATATAGACTGAAATGATGAAATGAAAATAGGCTTAAATATTAGATTATTAGAATGGGATTAGAATTACATTTATGATTTAGAAAGATAGTGGTGGATACTCCAGGTTAATGAAGGGTTAACGGCTGTTTAAATAAGAATAGACAACTATGGTTCTAGATTCGTATAGACTGAAATGATGAAATGAAAATAGGCTTAAATATTAGATTATTAGAATGGGATTAGAATTACATTTATGATTTAGAAAGATAGTGGTGGATACTCCAGGTTTCCAAGTAAATGACATTTTTCAACCTTTTTTAAAGAAGAAAAGTAACTGCAGGAAATATCTGAACTAATGAAGATGAAAGATAATCCCGCTACAAGTGAAATACAAAATTGAAACTGATATCTGAATTAGGCGAATTATAGAACTGCTACACAGCTTAAGTAGTCTGTACCAAATATTTTTCTGTAAAATGAATAAGGTATATTATATTTATTTAAATAATGAAATTCATATTTCGCGATGTAAACATGAATTAGCGCAAACAGGAAAAAATTCGAAACACTTCAGAGACAAACGGTGCTGTCTCCTTGCCAGTGAACAAGGTGGATTTAGTTAGGAAAAGTACTGGCTATGCCCCGAGACTTAGAGATGCTAGGGACGCTGGTCAGCAACAGGAGGTACACCCGCGCCTAATTAGACAAATTACATCAATATTCATGAGCTAGTAGAAAGACCCGCGAAAATTTGGCCCAATCATATCCATATTCATAACATAGGAAAAATACTGCTTGTGACCCCATACCCCCCGCCATACCCTTATTAGGTACGATGCCTAGGAGGAAAACTGCCCGCGAAAATTGGTCCAATCACATCAACGTTTGAGTTATTAATATATTCATAACCTGATAAACCGTTGCGTCTTGTAACGTAAGGAAGCGTCACTTCACCTTGGACACTTCAAGAGTAAAGACTCGTAATTTTGTAAGCTGAGATATACTGTAACAATGTCGGACTTGAAGAAGAAAGGAAAGACATTGCCACGCATTCCAAAGATAAAGACAACAGAATCAAAGACTACAACTACCACCTCATCTCCTGGAGGAAAGACTCCACAAAAGAAAGTAGCTGGAAAAGTCCAGAAGAATTGCGAAGAGAAATCTTCACCGGCCGGCCGAAAGGTTGCAGCGAAAGCATCGCCAGCAGCAAAACCTTCACCTAAAGCAAAGTTTCCAGGCAGCTCACCGAGCACCTCCTATTCTACAAAATCGCCTAGGACACCAGGAACGCCCAAGACACAAGCAACAACCCCCAGGACACCATCAACCCCGAAAACGCGGCCATCAGATTTCAGTAGTACACCTAAGGGACGGCCACAAACTTCCCCCTATAGTCGGCCGCCAAGTTCGTCCAAATTCCAGGTGAGCTTTACATTATAGTAATATGTTGTTGTCATTGATATTCATATAACGAATGTACAGGAATACGTCCAAACTCTAACGTCAGTACTATTACAATAGTTTGGAAGGAAGAAAGCAACAGTGACTGATTACATTAATTTAACTGTTAATATCTCTATTCAGTTATTATACCTTTACAAATCTTAGTAAAGAGCTGTCGCTGTATTAAGAACAATTTCAGGAAATAACTCTTTAAAAGTTATCCTATAAGATCAAGAGCTCTTGCTGTATTCAAACAAATATGAGGAAATAGCTCTCCCTGTCTTTATAAGTGTCCTATAACATCAATACACTGTAAATTTTCACCATTAATATTATAGATACAACCATAAACCATTCCTAATAGATTATTAATCAATTCTTTAAAATCTTTAGGGTTACAGAAGGCCGAACGCACATGCCTCGCCACAGCCGCAACAAACCATCACAAATCCAACCGTGAACTGTCTGGAATTAAAAGGTCTGAAAGCATCACAGACCATCATGCCAAAGTTGATGGTGCGTATCATATCTATGCAAGACAGCCTGCCGCCCAACGTCAAAGTCCATCAAAACCGGCGCAAGTTCTCTGTGGCAGATGGGACGGCGGCCCTGTTGGGATATATCAAGAGAAGCATACCCGTACAGTTCTCGGAAGGGGACATGGTGGTCATATACAACTTCCGGGTGACCGATTCGGTGCTAACTCTACACGACCACACGATGATTAGCCGGTAAGTTGATACAAAATTTAACATGCTGTTATGTCATATATTGAGGATACTTGTGTCAGCAATGAATTACACACTAGGGGCAAATGTACAATAGTTACTATCCCTATTCGACTTTTAACTTTGCCTGGCTGAATTGGACTGTTTTCGATATAAAATTTATCGGAGTCAGGCGTTATTTGATACATTTTCAGCCATTACTATTTTGTTTAGGTATTCGCCACTTTGTGTACCAATTTTCTTATATGCGCCATGTTTGGTACACAATGTTCAACTATTGACTAACAAGTTTCAAAAAATTAATTGTACTGATGGACTGGACTGAAAATTAATTTGAAAACATGAGATCAATTAAATTTAATAATGATTATTCCATCAATTTGCGATCATATATTTTTTGGTATAACTAAATCATTTTAAACACTAATTACAATTCAGGTCTATTTGTCGTGATATATTTATGATATAAACACCATTATAATCAACAGATGCCGACTGGCCAACAACTGCGGGATTGAAATACCCGACCACATTCGGACAGATGCCGAGGATCTGTTTGAATTCCCAAAATTTCCGATCATGCCCATCGGTGATATCATCGCCCAAGGACCGAAAAACACCGTCTCATTGGTTGGACGTGTTATCCAGGTAAGCACATAATGGTCACAGTCTAATGTTGTATGTTATTCACAGCTGATTGCTTCTAAATTATATACATATTCCAATATGTAGCACAATCTGTCTAGATGTTTCATTATTGCCAGTAAGTACAAATACGTACCACAATCTATCTAAATGTTTCATTATTGCCAATAAATGGAATCTCTATTATATTGTTGCCATAATATTACAACTGTTCAACTGTACGGTAATCAAATCTCATATTTCAACAAGTGACTTGATGTCCTATTGTTATTTTCATTCAGACGGAGGATGTCCGAACCGTCAATGTAGGCAAAGAGGGCACTGCCAAACTGGTGAAAGAAATAATGGTAGAAGAAGACCAGTACACCATCCGCCTCACTTTTTGGGACGCCGGAGCGGCTTATGCGAACCTAAACATTGGGGATGTCATCGAAGTTCAAGACATCCCAGTGATATGGAACAAGCACTTCAACACGCCGGCACTTACGTGTAATTACATTGACCAACTTAAGGTTAGTATTTAAATCAGTAAATTATTTATTAGTCCACAAATTATTTATTATTATCCCCATATGTATATTTACTTAATATTGACGACTAATTAAGTAATAACCTCAATATACGAACGAATTAGGTAATCATTATCTGAATAATATAATGTACTGGAACAAGTCTGAAGTCTATACTCGATATACATAACAATTAGATAATTATTATGTAAATAATACATTAATACAGAATATATAAACGATACGGTAATACATTAAAAATCGTTTATGGACTATTGATATCACTACCCTTCATCATATATCTGATAGTTATAATAATTATATTTTACAGATCATGATCCCTGAAGACGTAGAAGAGGAATGCTCGATGATTGGACTGGATCAGTCCAACGTACCAGGCCGTCTGGATTGTGTCCTAGATAGAGATACAAGTCTCGAATTCGTGACAGTAGATCTGACGGACATGTGTAATGCGCTACAACTAGACTGCCCAAATTCGGTCGAAAACATGCTCCAATACCTACCCATGACAGTCAATATAATTCTTCAGGGGCAACAAATCACGAAGATAGACGTCATCGCTCATTCTTACACTGACCCAGACCAGAACGACAATGACAACGACAATGACATGCATAATGATGACGAAAATGATATCGGTGATGAGAATGATATCGGTGATGAGAATGATATCGGTGATGAGAATGATATCGGTGATGAGAATGATATCGGTGATGAGAATGATATCGGTGATGAGAATGATATGCAAAATGATTATGAGGAAGAAGATATAGTCATTGATGAGGAGAATGATAAGGCGAATGATATGAAGAATGATGAGGAGAATGATGAGGAGAATGATGAGAATGATAAGCAGAATGAGGAGAATGATAAAGAGAATCATGGCGATACCAAAGACGAGGATGATAACTACAGTCTCAACAGTGAGGAGGGCGAAACCAAAATGAAATGAAAATGAAAAATGGAATAGAACAATAGAACTGTAGAAACTATAGAAAGTGTATGATTAGTACAGTGGTGATGAGGACAACAAAATACTATAGAAACTATAGAAAGTTTATATTTAACATGACACGAGGAAATGAACTGTTTCTAATTTTAATTGTATTGACATTTCTCATATCTCATTTCTCATATGTAGGTGTCTTTATCATATGGGCACATAGTTATACAGTTCGTCTTGAAAGAGTTGGAATTCTTGAAAGAGTTGGAATTTAAGTTCTTTTATTATCATGTTGGTATTAACAGGATATGTACTTACACTACACGGTTTAGTAAATAAAAAAATGAAACAAATGCAATTCATTCTTCATTTTTTCATTCTTTTTCATTTATTCCCAGAAACAAATGCAATTCTTTTCAATTTATTCCCAGAAACAAATGTAATTATTCTAATTTCATCCCAAACAACGAGATCCCCTCACATTATTAACGAATAGATCATAACACGATTTATAACTTTCTTAATCAGTAATAATAAAAAATATAATTATGAACGAATTCTTTGATTGGATTTATTGGCTAATGGACAAATAAAAGTAGTTGCATGATAAAATAATTCAAATGACGATCGCTGATGTGGTTCCTTCGGAGGAAGTCAGATTATATGGATCGGCTCAACGTCGTGAATGTCGACGGCAAGGTCAGATTCCAATTGCTCCATGACCTCCGCCGCTTACGTCAGGTACCTACACCGCGTAGATTGAACTCAGTCGCCCCCCATCGGCTGTGTATATAACCAAGTATATTTTTGACTGGTGAAGCAAAGCCCCCTTTTGCTGCACTACTTGGTTTAGCGTATCGGTTGATATGCAGCTGATACTAGCACCAGTGTCCACCAGGTAGTGCCTACATCCACCGCTTCGGTGAATGGCGCCAGCAAGGTCAGCTTCCAATTGGTACGGAACCTCTGCCGACATAACATCAATGGTTGAATAATAGAATAACAACTTATAATATGGTTTAATAATAGAATAAAAACTAATAATATCAATAAAAATGGTTAGATAATAGAATAACAACTAAATAAATCCGGTCTCGCATCCTTGTGTCGTGAGACACTCTGTTGATATAATAATAGAACGTCGACTGAAAAAAAAATTAGACTAATAATATGATTGAATTCTCAACGCTTTCTTGTTCCAACTTCTGCTTTGGAAGTGAGATTGAGGCCACACGAGCTGTTAGAAAAAGCGCCTCTCACAGTTATAGACTATGCACAGCCTTCCGATCTCACTTGCTAAAACATAATTACAAGCTGTGCTGGCCTTGATAAGCTGCATAAAATACGACGATTTTGCCGATATGGAACATCGATTTTTACCACAGAAGCTAACCACAAAGGAATATGTTTTCTAAGTACGCACCAGAGCAATAAAGATTATATATCCCCATGCTTCCCAATGACACCAAATATATGAAGGTGTGGCAAAAGTTATCGATTAAGATAAGTATGTATTTGTATACATACGTGGCATTAAACTTTTCTCGTAAGATTATCTCAGTCCCCTGCCATCTCAAGGCATGTTTTATGTCTTCCTGGCGATGTTTATATCTCTGGGATGGGTTTTTGCCAACCCCTTTGTAGGAAATGCCTGCCACGTTGCGGGTAAGATTACATTATTGCGCCTGCATCATGACATGATAAAAACAGTTCCATCGATTTGCCTATATGTGGTGCCCTTATGGGTGGGTGTAATCGTCCCTGTGTTTCTTTGATTATATTGCCATATGTATATTCCCACACTACACCCTGGATTTTTATTCCTCTTTGTTATAGCATATCGATTCATGTATTTTAGTTGTCACTTTCCACTAAAGCCTTCCTTGTTTTGTGATTTTAGAGATGGTCATTTACTTGAAGATTTACGAGATTCTTAGTAGTAAAGGTCTGGGCTGACAATGATTGTTGCCTCCCATTTCCCTTCCTCTGCCACCTTTTGCCTTTGAGTATATATAAGAAAGACAGCTAAAGACTGATCAAATAAAGCCATTCTTTGAATACCTCCCCATAAAAGCTCGTCTTGAGTCTCTTTCCCCTTGCCTACACGACAGCTAATGGTTATCGTTGCTGTCAGGTGAAAACTATAGAATGTACTGCCGCCCAGTCAAATGACAGTTATCGTGTAAAACTCCCCATATATATGGGGCTGGCTAGCTCTTCTAGTGGACCGCGTGTCAAGGTTCCATAGATGATAAATGACAGTGAGCAAACGGTCCTAGCTAACTACCAGCATTTAATTGCTTATGGAAGCAAGCTGTGTACATACAATATTACTTACAGAACAAAAGACTCGGTGCACCTACTCGCATCTTCTTTTTCTCTTTGAGGGAAAATGAAGGCCGGTATATATATATATATATATATATATATATGCCATCAAGGCTGATGGTTCTTTCCTCGTTTGAAACGAAATCTTATTTACATTCGAGTTGGGCTGCGCCGATATTGCCAGGAATCCATTTAGAGGCGCGTAATAGAGCGTCCCCCAAGCGAAGAGTCATCAGTGTGTGCTAATTAACAGGATAATGAGTCGCAGGAACATGAAGGCCAGAATTCACTCTTACATAAAACTGGTGTAGCTTTTACCTGGCCTGCCTGCCGCTCTCACTGTGCTTCTCTTCGTATATATACACATTGAAGCCCCGGGATTCAAGCTGTCGGGATATGCCGTGATTGCCCTTTGAGAAGTTCCTCACTTGTCCCCTCCCAGAACCTGCTTGTTCGAATCGTGCATTTCACTTTCTTTTAGTTTTACTCTTGAGGTTTAACTCACTGCGGCGTCTGTACTGTCACTTTCATTTGCATTCATTCTATTCTGTTCAACAAGGCTGCAGTGCTTTTAAAAGTGTCCGGGAGATTAGTCATTGATTCAACCCCTTTGTACTGGTCTCCCCGCCTTCTAATTTTACCATTTTCGATTTTGAAATGAAGGACAGAAAGTAAAAGAAATCTGCCACCGGCATCAAATAAAAAGAATCGGTAAATCAATATCTCTACTTCTTGTTGAATTGAGCCGAACGCTTTTTATTTTCTCAGAAGACCTGATGTCTTTGGGATTTCTTTTATCTGTGACATACCTCTTGCAATACCATGGGGAATGCAGTGGTGGGCTGTGGGGCGTTTTATTCAGTTCCATATATAGGAAACCTTCGTGACTTGACAGCCTATAACCAAACGAATGAGGGACAGGACTCACGTCGATTTCGTCTCCCAGTGGAGGTCAGAAAGTGGTCAAATGAAGTCCTGCTGCCAAAATAAAACATCTTAGCAAGCAAGTCATGACAAGTTAAATGTACGTCTTGTGTCAGCATCTCTGACATTCAGTTCGATATACCCCGAGATGGAGGGACGTATAAATGTGTTATAACTAGAGTTATCGGTAGGCAGGCATTGGAATGGTCGTTCTCGGTCAGTGCTCCCATGCCCCTGAATGTGGTATGGATGTGGGTCTGGACTATTTATCATAACTTCTCTCCCCAGTTATGGAAAACTTGCCTGCCCCGACCTCTGTACAGGCCTATGGTCAAATCTTGCGTCTCGCTTATAATTTCCAACACAGCTTGACTGCCGTTCACTTTGTCCCCCTGCGAGGGTCAGGAGGTGAAACACAGTCCACCGACTGCTGACTGGTTGCCGGGGGTTATATTGAAAGTCATCACTTCATATCTCATATTTCCAGCGAGGCGTCACCAGAGAAACCAGCGACCGGCACCGGACAATAGATTACACACTGGCTATCTCCATGATAATGTGATTTATCAATCTAGGCTGGCTCTATGTTAAATGGGGTGCCCTGCAATCTTCCCCCCTTACCATACCACCACCCACCCGCCTTCAGACCATCTCATGTCTTCTGCAAGATGGGAGAGATTCAATTTGATTTTCTTATATGGAAAGTTAGTCCCAGGTCAATACAGCACTTGGCTGTACTGGCTATAGATTAAAATGTGGAAAAAATATGACAAAAAGTAAAAGTGCCATTTAAGGGGTAAATGATGGATATGCCCAACCCTGTGGCGCTCCGACCCAATGTGTCAAGAGTCTACGGTATGTAGTGTGAATTCCACTTGCTGCTCTTGCCGTCCCCAAACGACCTTGGAAGCGCCGGCCATCGCCATCGAGCCGCCCAGCGCCAGAGCTTCTAATTCAATCTTTCTTGACAAAAAGCAGGCCACCCAAAATGCAATTAGTCCAGTTGCTAGTCACAGTGTCATATGTCGTTATCGGAGGACTTACCTTATTCATAACGTAGATATAAGCCCTGTATACTTTGGAACTTGATTAGATCTATTCTCCGGATCAAGATCAAGCGATCGAGGAAGGACCTCTCGCGCTTACTATAATATATATATTATATTAAAGTCAGGAAATGCAAGGCGATCGCACTTTATTTCACGTGACAGACTCTCTTCATGCCTCTGCAAATTTGTGTGAAAGTGAAAGATGGAGGCAGTGGTAAGGATCTGACTGGGGACACGGCGCTAATAGGTGAGTAGGAGGCACTTGAGGAGGCGTGCTCGTGGTAATCTGCGAAAACTATTTGACCTCCAGGGAATGAAGATAGCGCCGGGTGTCTAATATCCGAAACACCACTCTCTCCTACCGCTCAACTCTCTAGCCACTTGCTCAGAGCTACCCAAGTCATTCACAAAACGCATCCGAACATCCCACCACCTAATCAAACCAGCTGTCATGTCCCGAATCCACAATTTGTCCTTTCAGTCCCTCCCCACCTTTAATACCTGAATTCTACTTTTAAAACAGATGGGTTTTTTTCAGATGTTTCTATGCAAGTATCGTGTTGTTATCGTGTTGTATGCAAGTATCGTGTTGGGAACGACCTGGGACATTTTAACATTCAGGTTGTGGTTGTCATGGTGACTGCTGTTGTGGATGATCAACCAGCAGGTATAATCAATCCTACCCAATCCTGACCTGGGCTTTATTCAACTTGCTCTAGATGTGGCGGTCTTCCTGCCAAGTAGACACCAGGGAACATATCGTAGGCTGACCAGACGCCTTTTGTCACCCAGGCAATTAATATACACAAAACCTCTGCTCCCTAATGTATGGCGAATACATAACTTGTTGAATGGTGGTTATTCATTGGCCATTGCTGACCTTTTGTATGCATTCAGTATCATTGCCGGCCTTATCTGCAAGATTATTGATCGCTTCGATCATGCACTCGCTGAATTTATAAACAGTTTCTCTTCTACCTACTCTCATTCCTGCCTTCATGAATGATTCATCAGATCAGATGTAATATTCCCGTGTGTGTTTACTGCTTTACACCTGCTTCAGTTTTTATATGGAATATTGTTTCACAGGACACGCCCATTAATTCAGATTATATTGGGATTTAATTAGGCTTGTCTGGAGTAGGTGAACCAACGGATTGGTGGAATATCTATCGTATATATAAATAATATATTGCTGAAATGTGCGGTTTCTAATGTTTATTTAAGCTGTTCAGTATGGCTTTCTGTTTCTTGGGTAACCTTAAAATGTTATGCGTCTTGCCTCTGTTGTATCTCTCTCTTAAAGCTGCCCTCTCAGTTTAATCAATGGTTATAAACTAAGGATTTTCTCATTTTTGTTGCGGTCTTTTACCATTGATCTAAAAGTCATTTGAACAAAACTTTGGCGGATTTTGTCTGGTTGTATTTGTTACAGGGCTTCATAAATGTGGAAAGCTCCATAAATGTCCACATTCATATTTCGGGGACCAGCCCAAAACCTTTCCTTTTATGGCGCCCTTTTTCTCTTGGCCTGTTCGACCTCAAATGTGTGTACAAACATAAAACAGCTACATAATAACTTCAGCCCTATAAGCCAAACTATCAGTAGATTATTTTGATAGTACGATAGTGTTCAATATGATAGTGTTCAAAATTAATTTGAATCAGTGAATCATAAATTTGATTCTCACTGATTATTTAAACATTTTAGAGTGCCTGATTATTGATTCAGATTCTGTTGCTTATACGATATTAAAATGCATTGATCTTGAGGATAATATGCATTAAATGAGGGGTTGCTGTATCCTTATCAATGACATCAGCATACGTCAGATCTATACCTCACGCCTTTCATGCAATTCATCCCATCCATATTCTAGGCCTGAATATTTTATATGGCAGCCACTTATATGTATCTGCAGCCTGAACATTATGTCCTGCCCAGATTACCATATGGGTTGCTTTTACTGTTAAGTTTTATTTCCCCTCAAAAATTCGAATTCGAATAGCATCGGAGTAATTACGTTGTTGATGGACTCACTATGCAAATCCCTTGAGGTGTTTCGTGCCATTTAGTTTATATATATTATGAATTGACTGTAAGCCATGTTATGTCTCAGTGCCACATTCTTGGAAATTCTGCACAAGTTAGGTGAATGCATTAGAGAATAAAAGGAGTGTGCCTAGTCGAGAGGCTAATGCCAATATATGTTTTCTATAAACTCAAAATGGTGTGTACCAGAAGGTCATTTTAAAGCAATAAATCCAATACCTCTAAATAGCTACTAGTGGAAGAACAGCTGTCTCAGCTAAAATAGTCTTGGTTAAAATAAGACACCTAATGGCACCTTGACTCACAGCTTATTATATCATTTTAGATTAATTCAGAGATATATAGCCTTCTAATAACTCTTCGTATAGAAAGTAGAAGTACATTAAATCACCTCATGTCTTCTAATAACATTGAACTTGGCCTATTGCCACGTATTTCCATAAATCTTCTACATATCATGGAATTCATTTATGGCTAAATATAAAGACCTTTTATCTCAAAAACTAGGCCCTTTCCACCAAGTGCTTTTTAGTGTATTTCCTAACATGTGTACAATGTGTGAATTAAGCTGGAAGTGTCTCTCTGTAGCCCTCTTTTATAAGCCAGTTCTCCCTTTAATATCAGTGAGTGAATAAATACTCGAAGAAGCCTGGGTTTCATATCGATTGCAAGGGATGCTTATTTACTTCAATACTGAATGGGTTGGCATTAAGTACCAAGCCCGCACATGTCTTCTCTGTGGCACTCTTTATGAGATATTTCCATCATTTATATGTATTAGTGATGGTTTCCACTTGATCGCTTTTTCTTTTTGTCGGTTAATAAAATGGCGATTAAAGACAGCCCTGGAACTAAATCATAGTAATATAGCGATAATCATGATTTAAAGAACAAAACAAAAAATACATAAACCATGACTAGAGCCAGCGTCCACTTAACCCTTATCATTGGAATTTAAGCCCCAAGTGATATTAATAGAATAGGGGAGTTGCATGTGCCACTGCGCATGTCTATCACAATGCATTCTGGGACGGATTCTATATGTACAAATATTTTTATCGAAAATTGCCAGAATGTTTTCACCAATATCTTGGCTTGTATAAATGATCTATGAAAACCAAATGCATGATAGGAAAGATGGGGACTTGGGTTATGGAAACATGTTGATATTGACATTAAAGCATTGATAAATAGTCAAACCCATGGATATTGACATTTGTAGTATATTGAGCATTGATAAATAAGCCATGCTGAACATGTTTTCTATAGATTTTATACTGTACCATTAGTCCCATAATTTCATGCGAATATAATCAAAATAGCGGCTATGCAAATCCCCAATTGCTCGTGCAATGCAGTTCGTAAATCTAAATTTCGTTACCCTGCTGCCTGTGATGTGACTCGTACTATCCTGCTTAGATCAGCAAATTTGAAATCTAAGACAATGCTTTGTATAGCAGTAGGAGTGCCTACGGTTCCTAATTAATATCAGATGATGGGCTGGAGACCATTGATAGAATCCACTGTCAGAACTTCTCAATATTTGGATGGAATGATTCAAACCAAGTCCTCATGGATCGTATGCTTTTACGGCTTTCTCTTTCAAGAAAATGCCACGGTTGCTCGTATTAATCATCCATTTGTTAGTTAAGTGCACTAGAATTCCTAACTGAGAAAAAAGACCTGGTAAAAATAACTCTATCCCATTGAATATGTGGTAAATTGTTCGCCCTGTTTTATAAATTGCCTGCCGAGCAATTAACGTCGCGGATGAAAAAGGGGATCCACTCCTTCAGTGGTAATCTACCACCTTGGTTTGAAGCCGGCCAGCGCCAGGCCGATTGGTGTAGTCTCTGCTTTTTAAGTCCCTCAAGTATATGGCCTTGTTCTCTATGGCATATTAATTCTGGTGTTTTTTTCTATGCCCTGCAGTCTTCGCAGACAATGCAATCAATGGATTAACTTGCCTAGATTGGAGAGCCATGACTTGTAATTTAATGCATTCAATTCGCCTGCAGCTCCCCTCGTATAAAGTACTTAGTATTTGAAAAGGATGCATTATTCATGGTTAAATTAGAACATTATCTCTTCTGGATATGGATGAAGTTGGTCTCGAGGGAACCATTTCACTTTGCATTGAGGGCATATGGTCGAGGTGGCAACATAAATGTTTCCTCAGCTTGCAAACGAGCGATGTAGGTGGTGTTAAAGTTTGGAACAGACCTATTACAGGTTCCATCAGAATCCCCTGTCACAGAGCAAATGCACACCACTAAGATGGAGGCTTTATTAAAAATGGATTAATTGATATACCTCTCCCGTTCAATTATCCTACATCACGTTTGCACAAATTGGATTTACTAACACCTTTTTGAAATTCATCATTCGCTTCTCCTTAATCTCTCTTCGTCTGTTCAATTATCGAAGAAGTCTAATTTTTCATGTATCATCCATCCATCTCTCACCAATTGGATTCGAATATCAGCAGGAAATGTGGCGGGTCGTCGTCCTATGCATTGATCCCCCAGCTTATGCAAATATCAACGATAAAACAATATAAATGATATAATTGCGCATTTCGCTCGCAGCAGTGTTTACTATATTCTTATGATATGCGATAAGGGAAATGGATTTCTCCTTGATGACCAATTGTTCTAGAGGATCATTTTTGTTCAGCTATCTTCATCTCTCTGGGTCCTTTCCTGCCTGGTTCCTGAAGGGCGTTATTTGCATCGCCGTCGTTTGTATTCATGGTTATTTGTATGTATGGTTCTCATTGCAGCCGTGGGATCTCCCCAAGAATGTATATGATAATTAAAACTCCCCGTCGGGTTATAATCTTTAATGAGAAGTGTCTTGCTTATTCCTCAGACACACATAACAAGCATCGGAGGTTTGACCAAAAATTCAATTTGCTCGCTCTTGTTGCTCCCAGCAGAGTTAGCAATGAAATATTCATAATTAGAATATCAAAAAAAGCAAGCCTCTGGTTTAAATCATAAGCAGACTGGATAGAAAGCATAAAGGGGAAAGCCTTGCTGGGCGGGTGAGTGGGTGTGTAGTCCGTGTAGAATATCATCTATACTAATAGAGGCAGCGGCTCTGGGATACTTGAACGAGACGTACACCGATAGAGACTTTTTGGGTCAAACTTTTGTGTGCTTGTCACCCGCCATCTTGCCGTCTAAAAGCTAGTGTTTGGCACTGAGAGAGGAACGCAATCAAACAGTCCAGTGCACTGTATTCACGCTATATTATTCGTGTCATCATTTGAGTGGATGAGTCTGGCTCTTATGGCTTCTGCTGGTAGGGACAAGTGGCTTCCAGCGGACACTTCTGAGTGCTTGTGTCTCCGCCTAATGGTGACACATGACAGTCCCCTCTCAAAGATGACTTTGCCTTAGTTCAACTCGGAGCTGGGGGTGTGGGGGTGAGCAGATCTATGCAATACGATGGGTGCGAGGTGAGAGAGGTGGACTAGGGGTAGGGGGAGAGGAGGACAGTTCATCGTTGTTCATCTATAATGCAAAAGCGAGACAAAACTATATATCTACGGGACCGTAGAGAGAATATAAATAATCAATACTATTACCCCCAACATTTTTTATATATTTATAACCCTGCAACCTTAAAATCAAAGGTGGTCTAAGACTTTGTCGGTAGAGAAAATGGTGGGTAGAGTCCGAGTGGAGGAATCATGGAACTGGTAAAGCCAGTCAGTGCCAGATTAGTGAAAGGTGAACAGAATCAGAGCTTTCCTTCCTTTTACTCTGAGGTCTTGGGGAGTAAGAGTGACAGACGATACAAGAGAGGCTTTGTGGGAGCAGATTGAGATAGCGAGTGAGTGGAAGGAATGAGGAGAAAGTACAAGATATAGGAGGAAGGAATATCCTGAGTAGATCCTGTAGTCCGGCCATCTCCCAGCCTGGCCCTATATGAATCTTTTATCATCCGTATCAGGCACAGCTCCCGCTGTTCATCTCAAAGGAGATGTACCACCAACGCTACAGGATGGGTCATAATCAAAATTTAAGGTGAGCCTTATAATACAAGGTTGGCCTGCTCACCAAACATGTTTTTTTCCTCTCTGTTATTTGCGGTGGCACATCTACCAGGCTGTGTGCGAGTTCTGATCGGCATCAAAGGATTTAGGGACTGTCACATGTCGAGGCCTTATCCAATATTAACCGTGACCAACGGGCAATAACTTCAGCAATCTGAACATTGAAGCCTTGCCTGTTGATCATTTCCATATTTGATTAAACATCATGGCGCCATCAGATATTATAAACACAAGTCAATATTGTCTCAACATACTAGTATCTATGCGGGAGAATTTTCGCCTGTAATGGTCCAATAACCATAAAAGGCATAGGGGTTGTACAGATATTCGCTCCCATTCTTAAGCCACGGGCCTATGGGTCATAAAATGGCATAGTATATACGGGGAAGGATCATCTGGGGAGTTGAGCCTATATCAGAAGATAACAATAACCCTTCTACATCGGTGGATAGGACGTGATTGTAGTTTCTCAGAATTTACTTCGTAATTGTCCTCTTCGCCATCGCGGGCTTCGGGGACCTACAAATACTCTATCGTATTCAAGATTGAAAAGAAAAGTAAGAGATAACTCATACGTTTCCATATTACGTGGAGGAGAGCCATCAAATATACAATATTGGTCCTGCCATAGGTTGCTGCCGTTTTGGGCTCTACCGTAGTAGTTTTTAATCCTTATGCCCTCGTGATTTCTGCCTTAAACTGTGAGTCAGAACCCTTTAGCCTTACTGTGAGTGGCACTTCGGGGGATTGCTCAGGTGGCCTTGTGTATTAGTAATTGCATCAAATTGCTCGTGATCTTCTCTTCAGAGAAAAGAACCCCTAACCTTTCATTTCTTCTTACAAACATTGCCATGAAATCCATCTCTCTTCCCTCAGAGGACGTACATCACTATGAGAACTATTCAGTCATTGCCCAACGGCATGGGTTTTTATTATGGTAAAAAAATTCCTCTCACATAGTGTATAAATGCAAAATACTAATGTATGTTATTGGCACTTTCTATTGGAAGGAATGATAAGATGGTAATGTAGAATAATATTCAAACCGAACGATGGGGAAGAATTTTATTTCATGCTCCCTCTTTTGCATTCCTCTCAATCCGGTATCTTTATCGGTTTAATACACTCACATATAACCGATATTCTAATTACCTGAGTGTTCCTCAGAACTCTAGTATCACTTAGAAGCGCTAAGAAATGTTTGTCCTATATTCTTTCAAACGATGTCAAAATGTACTGATGACTGACAGAACAAAATAACCCTACACTGAAAAAGTCGATGACACGAGGACATTAGAGAACCTTGAATGGGCTGATAGAAGGACGTTTTAAAATCTTGCGGTAGTCAATTTTCAGACCTCATGTAATTAAAGAGTTGCCTTTGTAATGCCACTAAAAGGGCCGTATGAAGACAGACACCCTTGCCAAGTACCGATGCTCTTGCCAGATTGTCGACGTGTGTCTCAGTGTATGCCAAGGTTGGATTGTTCGAGTAGCATCTTTAAAAAATTGCCTCCCTTTTTACGCGTTCATTTCACCGATAGAGAAAAAGGACCTTTGGCCTAAGATATTTTTTGCCTTGTATTATGAACAATTCTGCAAGTGTTATGGTGCACCGACTAACTGCCAAATCTCTGTTTAGTGTTCATTGAAAACAGCCATTCCCAACGCCCGAGCTGGTGATAAAATAATGATATCTTGATCTACTGTTGTGCTGATAATCCACACAGGGATTTAATACGTCGAATGTTATCATTCCCATCGCTCATACATCTTACCTCTCAACAAATCACATTCAGAGTGGGGCGTCAGGAATCTAAAGCGAAAGCTGATGGGGAAGACATAGGTTGAGGCTTTTTAGAACTAGCAACATCACAGCACTCTGTTGTCATACTCATTATAAAATCCTTTCATGGTACAGCAACACGTCTTCGCTGACAGGCTTTACAATCACGGAAATACGCTTTGTAATGCTGCCAGCCTGCGCATACCTCTCCTTTAGTTAGTGTCTAAATTGCTATCTTGAATATGAGGCAATCTTGGAAAAGAGATTTCTATTTATATTCATGGGTTGTGTTCTTTTTATCTCTAAATCAATCTCACAATGGTTGATATAGGTGTTAATAGGTCATTATTTTCTCTTCGCATTGTACATGTAGGACCTATGACTGGCAGAAATAATTATACTATTAATTATATTATATTATATTATATTATATTTGAGTACATGTATACAGATTCAAAATAACATCTAAATATACCCCCTTCGGCTCCATTTAGAACGCATGGCATTGGACATAATTCCTGTTTGACAAACCAATTTTATTTCAAAATACAGTGTGCCAAGATCGTTGGCTCTGGCCGGAAAGTATTGTTGGCGTGAATGCGTTTGAAATCTGTATTTTGATTTAGGCAGTTGGCATGTTGGTGCTCTAATCTGGCGTCCTAGGGAAATCAAATTAGTTTTTGAATAGGAAACACATTGATATTTCTGGAATGTACAGACTGAGCTGCAGCTTTCTGCTTCTCATTAACCAGAAATTCCCTCTCACTCTATTGTCCTAGAACTAACTGGTCCCAGCTAGTCGGCTAAGGATAATTATGCCATCCTTCAAACCTTTAAAACACCCAGGTGTCTGTGGGGTGCATTACCAAAATCCCATTCTTATGGCGAGTGTAATGTCCTTCCCCTACCCTCAAACCGCCAGCCTTGTATGTAGGAGCCTCTTGAATAATCACCATCGGTGGCAATTGGGTAGGAATCTTTCTCTTTTTTGCCTGCTGCATGATGATCGATTCTTGATTAGCTGGCCCTTTTATATGCTAGGAGGGCGGACCCCAAACACTGGGACAATAGCGCTGATTCCCCTAACGAGCCTGCCAGGACCGGAGCTCAATTAGGAAGAAAAACCAGCCAAAGTCTCGAGCCCAGTCACCATTTATCATGTTGCCATTGTCTTTGTGAGGATTATATATTCGACCCACCTCACTGGAGCGTCCCCCTATATTCTCGTTCTGCTTTGTAGGTGTCTGTTTCATCAGGCCCTGGAATAGACTCTCAAGAAAAGCCAGTGTGTGCATGGCTCCCAGCAAATAGCTCGCACCCTCTTCATGGCGTTCTGGTTTATGTCATATCACGTTTTATCCCGATTCTCATTCTCTCTCCATTGCAAAAGTTCTCTCCCTGCAGCTTTGTGCAGGAGTACCACCTGTCCCATTCCACCGACTATATAGAGATGGCGCACATCTTTAGGACCCGTGTTCATCCAAACAATTCTGACTGTTCCTTTTACTGGCCGTTTTCTTGGCGAATGCAAAGTATCTACGCTTATAGTTATTCCCCTGTCCTTCTCTCGTACTCTTCCTCCTACACCTGTTCCCCCTGTTCCTCCCCCTGTACGTTCCTCCTCCTCCTCTTCCTCCTCCTCCTCATCCCCCTCCTGCTCCTCCTCCCTCCTCCTCCTCTTCCTCCTGCTCCTCATCCCCTCCTGCTCCTGCTCCTCCTCCCTCCTCCCTCCTCCCTCCTCCTATAGCACTCCTACCCTTTTCACTCCATTTATTCCAACTGTCTTTAAAAAGCCCAACTTTTATTTTCTTCATGCAGCTCATGCTCTTGTGTTTATGTTTCTTACAGATTTTGTTAATACATTCTCAAGTTTTATGTTTATCTTAAACATAACGAACAGTCGCATAAACAACTATTTATACAATGATTGTTCGCCTGCTTTGCCCTTGGGCATTCTCCCTTGAAACGCTGGTCACAACCTTCCAAAACGTGGACACGCTCTCTTTACCTTTTATGTTGCTGGTCTGCATTGCTGAAAATTAATAATTTCCCTTAATATCGCTGCTTTTCCTTCCGCTCCACCTTCCCCGTTCCACCATCAGCCCTACTTTGCCACTGACACCGCCTCATCAGCCTTTTCCCTTTCCTATTTCCATTATGTCAGATCCTTCGATCGGCCCCGCGGTCCCGCCCCGCTTTTGAGTTTGACCCATAGGAAACATGTGCTGGACTAACACAATCACGGATCATCGCAATTATGGGCTTAGAGGCCCTCTCTCAAGTAGGAGGCGCCCTGTGTCGGCTTGGCGTATAATTGCCTTTGCAAGGATTCTCATGGCTTTGTGTTTGCTGCCAATATAAATTTATGAAATTGAATAGGATGTATAAACAACCTGCTTGATGGTTTTAGCCGCGATGCAATTTGTCGGCTACCCACCGATGGGAGTGGGGCCTAAGCGTGCGTTTGGGGCTGTGGCAGCGCTATCTATCTTTTGGGCTGGTTTGTCAGTACAGTCCCCCATTACAAGCAGGTGGCTAGCCGATACGAGAAGGAAGCTGTCTTAGCCTTTACTCGGGATTAATCCTGAGTCTTCCCTCAGCAAATTGGCCCTCTTGCTGCGATAGCTTGTTTACAATTATATGCACTGCATCCGTTGATTCCAAAGCATGCGCTGCAGGCCCTGTATATAGTATTCGAGTACAGGGATAGAGATGGACATAATTAGGCCCACCTTTAACTATACCTCTTACTTAGTCGGCAGGCACGTGTTATGCCTCGTGATATCAGACTGTTGGAAGATGACGGGTCTAATGTGAGCTGCACTATAGTAGTAGCAGTCACTTGTTAGCGAGGATTTCAGCAATTAATCCTTCCAGGCTCATTATTTAGTAAGAGGCCCGAGATCAGTGATTTATATAGGGACAGCTCTGATTTAAGACCTGAAGAGAGACATTAATAAACTCTGCCGTATATTATGCATTACGCCTTTGTTTTTTACAATAGTCAGGTAGATTGGTGCAAAAAAATGCAAGAATTGTTCAAATTGGTATGAAAGCATGAAATTTGGTACAGTGGTAGATTTTGGTATGCTGATTAATTTTGGATATTGACCCATTCTGAAATATTGTTTTCTTGGGTTCTGTTGCCATGGTAACATTTTTTCAGTGAAATTTTGGCCATTCCCTGGAAATACTCAATTCTAACCAATAATTTGATATGGTATACCCACATAAAGTAGTCTATGGAATAGTTCTCTAATTTTTCTAACTATTTCAGCTAATCATATGGTTGCTAGGCTATGTATGGTTGCTTAGCAACTGATAATATACTGAAATTTCTCCAAAATGGCTCATTTTATGTATATTTTATGGGGTAAGGCAAATATTTATGTTCTAAAATATAACTTTTATTTAATGATAACATTTTCAGTGATATGCTCCAGCTTTTAGAATTTCCAAGATGGCTGCCAAATGGTTCTAAGATCCAAAATGGCTGATCAAAAGACCCTTCGGGCCCACTTCCTAGTTGACTTGACTTTAGTTTGCTGGCTCATTCATTGTTCATATCAGTATGTACTTCAACCAATTCTGAACATTAGAATAGATCTGAGAACCTGAAATTTGGTACAGAGATACATTTTAATATGATAATTAATTTTTTATATTGACCCATTCTGAAAAGAATTATTCTCTTGGCTTCTGTTGCCATGGTAACATATTTTTAACTAAAATTTCATCAATTTTCCTGGAAAAACTGATTTCTAACAGATAATCATTACCAATATATCAAAATAAAGCAGTTATGCAATAGTTCTCTAAATTAGGTAACTATTTCAGGCAATTCCATGGTTGCTAGGCTATTTATGGTTGCTAAGCAACTGAAAATATGCTGAAATTGATCTGAAATGACTCATTTAAAGCATATTTTCTGGGTAAAATCTATTTTTAATGTACTAAAATGTCATATTTCTTTGATAATCACAATTTCGGTGATATGCATCAACATTTAGAATTTCCAAGATGGCTGCCAAATGGTTCTAAAGTCCAAAATGACTGATTGAAAGACCAGTTTTGCCTATTTCCTAGTTGACTTGACTTTGATTTGCAAGCTAATTCATGGTATATGTGTAATACAACAAATTCTGAACATCAAAATAGATCTGAGAGCCTGAAATTTGGTACAGAGGTAGATTTTGTTATGCTTATTAATTTTTGATATAGACCCATTCTGAAAAAATTATACTCTTGGCTTCTGTTTCCATAGTAACATGTTTAGTGACATTTTGGCCATTCCCTGGAAATACTGATTTCTAACAAATAATATGTAATAATATACCCGTATAAAGTAGTCTATGCAATAGTTTTCTCATTCATGTAACTATTTCAGGCAATTCCATGGTTGCTAGGCTGATGTAGGCTTGCTATGCAACTGAAAATATCCTGAAATTGATCTGAGATGACTTATTTTATGTATATTTTCTGGTACTTTTCATGCCCACAAATTTATTTGATAATCACAATTTTGGTGATTCACTCTTGACTTGAATTTGGTTTGTGAGTTCATTTGTTGTAAATAATTTAAGTTCAAATACATCTGAGGACCTTGGTCATTCTAAGAGTAGACCCATATTCAAATATTGTTCCTTGGTTACTGTTGCTATGGCATTTTTCTGCATTGAATGTTGCTTTTAAAATATTGAAGACACCTAGCATATACAATTCCTGGGCAATCATATATCCTTTATTTGTCTACAAAGGGGGCAGGGTCAGCGGGTCTAACTCCCTGAATAGTGATGATTTAAAGTCTAGTGGATATGGTAATGTAAATATGGGTACAATCCACCATGTGGAACCACTTGGGGAGAATTGATATGGAATTCCAATTGATTTGATTGGTAATGGAGAGGGAATAACAGGTATTGTGCATATTGTGACCATTTATTTGCAATTCAACATGGTGTTATGATTGAGCATAAGGGTATAAGGAGATAGTGAGGAATCAGTGAGCATGCCAGGATGACATCTGTTAGATCTCTCCTATATGGTATAACTTCTTTGGGTCTGACACTTCATTCCCAATCCCATTCACTGGGGTCTGCAATCTTGGGTTTGGCAGAAAATTGTTTTCAGCTGGATTTAGCATGTTGATTAGCAAGTATTCTGGGTTGGAAGATGTAGGTTTCCTACATCATTCGCTGAGTCCACACACCAGATCTGACTGTAGATGAACACACTGCAGTGCTGGAGATAAAGTGTGCCAGACGGACAGCACCCAAGTGGAATCAAATTCTGGGAACAGAATTCTTTAAAATGACTGGCAGCACATATGGTATACAGGTCAGAAGAACATACATTTCCGACTCATTTTCATCTCCAAAAGTACCCCCCACATGGCCAAGATATTACCACCATTGGAAAGAACATTAAAACTGTTTCAGAAAATGTCCTCATATGTACCTCTACTCCGACTAGAAAACAGTTCTTGGTACTTGAAATTCCCATACTTCCTGTGGGTATACAGATATATGACATGACATCACTGCACCTACAAGAGCCGTGAATCGAATGTACATGGTGTGTGCTGGTGTATGTCTTTGGAGGTGGGCAGGGTTGGACTATGGTTGGCTACTACCACTAGGCCTAAAATAGAATTAACTTTATGTTCAGTCCCTGACCGACCTGAAAACATTGCAACTGACTGAAGCATTTTTTAGGGCATTAATTAGCACCAATTGAATGGAATTAATTATCAATTTAAATGAATCTCATAAAATTTGATCAAATTCATTCTGGCACATGTGGCAATGACTCTTTTAACACCATGGTAAGGTTGGATACATATGATAAGTCTCCATCACTGCTACCAAAAATAAAATAAAAAAAAATAAAAATGGATTCCTGACCAACCAACCCACATTTCTACCATGAGGTGACTGGAAACAAAAATAATTTATTTTAGGCCCTAAATATGCAGCAAAACAACCCACTGACCATGACTTACCCCCTGGGAAACTCTTGGGTTATGGCATAACACCTCTTAACATTGTAAATAGTGTGTTGCACTCTGAGAATGCATAGAGGAAGGGAGGCTCAAGGCAATGTTGAGGTCCCAACATACAGGTGTGCAAAATGGTGGATTTTAATTTATTTGTATGGTTTTCCTGATTCAAAACAAACCTTCAGGTCTGACTGATCACTATCCACAGTCCTGAGACTGTGAAATACTGACTGTCAGGCAGGAGTTAGCTTTTTCTGACTGGCATGAGGTCAAGCCTGCATGGGTAGTTGGTTTATTGCCAAGTTTTAGTTGTTCAAGGTTATCTTTTGTTGTGATGAGGTGGTAATTCAAATCAGTTGTTTTCCACTGAAGTACCTGAGTGACAAAACTAAATATATTTCCTTTATTTTGACAAATGAAAATCTTCTCCCGCTTGAATCATGGCTGAGACTCTAAGTCTCACCACCCTTGGTGAGCAGTTTTTCCTTTTCAAGCAGCCTTTGGGGAAATAATCCTATCAATATTGGTAGAATACTTATAGTCATCAAATACATACATTTTAGGTATACGTTCTAAAGATCAATCATTGTTAGTAACATCAAATACCACCTTTTTATTTCGCCACTTATAGAGGCCAGCAACTAATTACTTATTTCATTGTAACTGATCTGCTATGCCATGTTGGACATGGAGAACCCACCATGTGCAGCTAGATCCTGGGAGTAACATACTCCCCACCAACTTTACTTTACTATATTGACTAACATGGAATTTTAGCTTTAATATTTACTCTTCCTTCTAGTTGTCACAGTATGGGCTCATCCTAAAGAACAATGTTATATGGTTGATGTTTACAAAAGCAAATAAATCAAATGTGCTTGCTCTGTGAGATGCTTTCATTTAGGTCCTTTTTAAGATCCAGGGGAGTATCTGCACGAGAATTTGTGTATGGTAACTGCTTGGCTGGTTAGTTTAGTAAGATTATTGTCACCTCTCTCTATTATAGCAATAAACCATGAAGATTTTAGCGTGAGACCGGTCTGTAGGTCCAGAGACGCCACGAGGCCGCAGGCCGAGTGGCGTCACTGGACCTACAGACCGGTCGAACGCTAAAATCTGAGTGGTTTATTGATTTTAGTCCATAATGGATCAGATCACACCATCATCGACCTTAAACAAACTGACAGTAACAGAAAAAAACAAACAAATGCATTTAGGCTAATACTAGGCTAATAACCTCTCATCATGTTTTCCTCAATGCCCATTGGCCCCCTGTGAGACACACCCCTAGCCTGCCGCTGCACTCCACACCACCCATGCGTGACCCTACCGACTCACTGAAGTCCCATACTGTCAGGCCAGGAAAAATGTTGCGATCGCGTCCCCACTGGTGCTGTTCGAACGGCCGTGAATAGAGCTTCAAGTGGCTTTTTTCTGTTTCTTTCTATCGCCATTTGCCGTCGATGTATGGCGATTTGAATGGGTGCTAACCTTTCATAATTTTAAATATATATCGTTGTTTCCGTTGGCTACCAATTTTATGAATGCCAGAAAATGGGTAGATCTATCTGTGATCAAATGGGCGAAAATGGGGGTTCCGCAAAATCAAAACAAACTAAGTTAGTAAGTAGCCCTGGACTGACCGAAAGTGTTGTTCAAGGTCCCAAAAGCCCATTAAAACAAGATTCTGCGGCTGAAATGTCCCTATAAACCCCATAAGTAAGTGTATAGGACCCACGGAGAAGCCATCACCCACAAATCGATCGGTGGTGGCCCGTGGGAGCCTCCATTTTATTCTCCTGCATGCAGGGTTGTTGATGTGGGTGTGTCGCACCGTGTCCAATGAGAACAAAGCAAATCATTAAATGGACCGTGGGTCCTGCCAGCGGCTAGTAGCCAATCGGCGCCGGGGGCACAGGTAAACTGACGCCTACTGACCAATGGCTTGCTAGGAAAAGAACAGATAGACTGTCACTGTAGTCACGGTCTGGGGGGACATAATTGCACACTAAAACACCCAAAATCTGATCCAAAATGGACTAAAGTCTAGTTGACCATCTAGCCTCCACCCACCCCCCTTCCCCACAAAGCTGTTGATTCTTCTGTTGACAAGCGTTGGTCATGTCCACTGGTAGCAGTAGTGGGTGAGTGAGTGTGGAGGGCGATCGGACGGGTCATCGGTACTATTTGTGAGCCCCCATGACACAGTATGTAAGGCGGTAACCACAATTTTTGTTCGTTTTTAAAATAGGGCCATATGAAGCAATTCCTTCTGTCCAAGTTGTAGATTACTATCAATGATGTCGATAGAGCGTAACAATAGCGCAGTTTTACGGGAAAGAAACATAGAGCCCTCGGCGGGCGTAAGTATGAAGCGAAGGACCCAATTTATCGGGCATCGTTTTAAACGTTCAATTTTCAAGCTACGCTATGTAAACATAGGCGGATAGATGACGGCCATCTAGAGCTAAGGAGCTAAAATAGGACATTTTGCTTCCTGGTGGCAGCCATATCGGATTTTGAGCATACCTGTACAAGGAGGTGACCTCAACACCATGCTGACTTGCAGATAAAAATGTCTCAGTATGCACATCTTTTTAAATTATGACATATTCTCTGTCCCCTACCCATCAAATGAAATGGAATTTAATAGTAACTATCACAGCTAGCAATTATTAATATAGACTCCAGGGATGGGGAAAATAAACAAATAGTGTCTCCCTCACACTCCTTCCCCCCCCCCTCCTTCCCCATCTCCCCCTTTCTGCCCTCCCTCCCCTTCCCCCTTCCCAATAAAGGGAAAAGAAAACCCTTACACTTAAGGAGGCCTTGAGGACTGCCCTGCCTTCCCTCCACACATTCTCATACACCAACAAAACAAGAAAACAGATATTGAATCATCCCAGCAAGGTAACTGTCGCAAAATCGGTTGTTGAAAATCTTCAAAATCACCTCCCTTGAAAAAAGTGATTTTGGGGAAACCAATAGCCAGGTAACTTTTCTCGATACCAATGGAAACCACTGTGAAAGTTAGAGCCCTGTACATGCAGCAAGTAAAAAGTCTTTCAAGGATTTGTGTACAGGGTCCATTGTCATAAATCCACAATTAATATAGTATGGATAGGCCACATCACATATTTGGTAATCAGGGAGTGTGGAGTTAATCTCTCTGTGTCCATGTGCAACTCATTAGAGAACACTGCTCCTACACTCCAGGGGAAGGCAGCTGGTTATTCCCCCAGTTCCCTGTTCCAGTTTGATATATGGTTACCTAGCAATAGTCTATGCTAGACCTTCAATAGCCTCAATAGCCTCTTATAGCTATATCAAGAGAGAAAAAAGTTCATAATATTATAATTTATTTTAATATAATTTATGTACCAAAATTCAGGTTCTCAGATCTATTTTAAAGTGGCTAAGATAGTTAATAACACACATTGCGGAGTATTCAAGGACTGCTTTGAAAATGCCCCCAAGAACTAAAACAAAGTGCCATAGTCCAATCATGATCTTTTTTTACTTTTAGCTCTCCAATTTGCTTTGAAAATAGGAGCTTTTGTAACTGATGTTACTTATGAATCTAGTCCAGAACAGGAAAGAGAGTCACTTCAATGGTCAGAATGTGTTGAATTGAATGTACCATGAACATGCTCATGTCTAGGAAATAGGCAAAACTGGTCTTTCAATCTGCCATTTTGGACTTTAGAACCATTTGGCAGCCATCTTGGAAATTCTAAATGTTGACGCATATCACCGAAATTGTGATTATCAAAGAAATATGACATTTTAGTACATTAAAAATAGATTTTACCCAGAAAATATGCTTTAAATGAGTCATTTCAGATCAATTTCAGCATATTTTCAGTTGCTTAGCAACCATAAATAGCCTAGCAACCATGGAATTGCCTGAAATAGTTACCTAATTTAGAGAACTATTGCATAACTGCTTTATTTTGATATATTGGTAATGATTATCTGTTAGAAATCAGTTTTTCCAGGAAAATTGATGAAATTTTAGTTAAAAATATGTTACCATGGCAACAGAAGCCAAGAGAATAATTCTTTTCAGAATGGGTCAATATAAAAAATTAATTATCATATTAAAATGTATCTCTGTACCAAATTTCAGGTTCTCAGATCTATTCTAATGTTCAGAATTGGTTGAAGTACATACTGATATGAACAATGAATGAGCCAGCAAACTAAAGTCAAGTCAACTAGGAAGTGGGCCCGAAGGGTCTTTTGATCAGCCATTTTGGATCTTAGAACCATTTGGCAGCCATCTTGGAAATTCTAAAAGCTGGAGCATATCACTGAAAATGTTATCATTAAATAAAAGTTATATTTTAGAACATAAATATTTGCCTTACCCCATAAAATATACATAAAATGAGCCATTTTGGAGAAATTTCAGTATATTATCAGTTGCTAAGCAACCATACATAGCCTAGCAACCATATGATTAGCTGAAATAGTTAGAAAAATTAGAGAACTATTCCATAGACTACTTTATGTGGGTATACCATATCAAATTATTGGTTAGAATTGAGTATTTCCAGGGAATGGTCAAAATTTCACTGAAAAAATGTTACCATGGCAACAGAACCCAAGAAAACAATATTTCAGAATGGGTCAATATCCAAAATTAATCAGCATACCAAAATCTACCACTGTACCAAATTTCATGCTTTCATACCAATTTGAACAATTCTTGCACCAATCTACCTGACTACAATCCATCCTTCAACCCTTGCAAATTAAAGGGCTGGGTGGACAGACATTTACTGAATGAATGAAGCACGTGTATGGTTTAATATTGTCCCCAGCTATTGTTTCATTAAGTGTAGCTCACTTCTAATAGAAGCAGTAGAAATGTGAATATTGGCCTCGAAAAAGTCATTCGCGTTAAAGTGAGACCCAGAGGATGTATATGGGTCAGATTTTCAGAAAATGTACAATTGGCAGCCGTACACATTTAGTAAATTCTGCCGAATTCTACTAAAAAAATGATAATTTGTTGGTATATATCTGAGTATATTTGGGATTGTGTTGTTTTAAAGAATCTGTTCGGGTATGCAAAATTCTTTTTTGACGCTCGTTTTTGGGTTATTTGAGAGGATTGGTGAAGGTGACATTGAAGGTACATTTTCTGAATCTTTACCCATATATATGTCTCGTTAGAGAAATACAGCATGATGTCTTCTCACAGTAATGGGACCAAGCAGAACATAATCTAGGTGATGACCCGACGCTAGAAGTTTGATGTATTTCTGCCTCAATTCGCAGAAAGAAATAGGAAGCCTATGTTAAATGAAGCCATTCTACTTGGAGCTCACTTTACTTGTAAGAACTCCATGATTAGGTCATATATAGTTCTCATTTCACATCTCCGCTCGATCTTTCGCTCCACCAGTACTCATATTAACCCTTACTTTCTTACACTCATATATATATATTTTTTCCCCCCACTCATACATTGTATCATATATTACATTTAGTCAATGGTTGGACCGGTCTGTTAGGTACAGACTGTTATAACCAACTGGTGTGTCAGACCGTTTTGCTGTTGTTACACACCATTTAGTAATTAATACATAGTCATAATAAGGAATTCGGTGTTGACTAAACGAAATAGACCCCTCCCTCCCTACAACTCTTAGCTGTTGTGTTAGATAATACCAACGCCGAAAGCGGAGGGCACATTACATTATGTGCTCTCCCCGCTCGGCATCTTCATCTTCAGCTATACTTCCCAGGCAAATGATATCTTTATTAGTAGTTCATAAGATGGATATTACGACAGAATTGTTCGGATGCTTTCCCTTTGTGTTTGATCTTTTGTTCAAATTGTTCGGATAGCCTCCAGTATCTATACTACTCGCCTTCTGTGTGTGCCTGTATATATTTGCCTATTAGAAAATAGGGTCCGGGCGAAAAGATGTGAATAGTTTTCAGAATTACACTTATTACTGTATTGATGGTCTATTGTATGTAACGCCACGGTCGGTGTTCCGTAGTATATACTATTATAGTGTTATAAATCTATCAGGTGAGGTAATAGGGGGCCTTTGTATCGCCTGATGTATAGATTAGTTCCCTGGCCTCAATATATGGACATAAGATTGCTTCTATATGTGGAGAAAGCATGGGTCTCCCCTACAGTGGAATGGAGATAAGTATAGAGAGCACATTTTATCAAATTACACGAGTGGAAATCCATTCTCCACTCATGTGCAGTTCCATTAATGTCAGACTGCACGAAGTTGCCTGGCGCTGGCACTATGCCTTATGTCTTGCTTAATACCGTCCAAAATAATTTCCCGGTAAAGGGTGAAAACCTATAGTCACCCATTAGAGGTTATATACAATCTAATGTAGGTCCTTTTATTCCACATCCTGAGCCATATTCTTTAATATATATTTCAAATTAATATGTTTTCTATTGCAGACCAAAATAAATGAAGTAACTAGAGAGAACCACTCATATTTTTCAATATATCGCGCTTGGAAGGTAATCATAGTAATTTGAAATTCTTCCGATCGCAGCTACCGCGATACTGCGCCCAGAAATGCCTTTAAGAAGACTATTTACCACCGGCGAGGAAATTCTAGCCATATTGAAGGAGAGCTTTTATGATTTTGCTTGCGATGTAACATCCCTCATTGCACTTTGATGACAAGGGCGCCTCAGAATCCCAGAGGACCTTGCCTATCGGTAATTTCTGGCCCTTTAAAAGGGCTATTCCAGATAGATCGTGTTCGGCTTTGTAGCCTGGATATCTCGGATTTATTAGCAGGCAACTAGCGTTACCTTGCAAGAAAAGGACAGGTCCCGCTGCTCATATCTGCCCCTGCGCCAGTTTAATCCTTCTCCTTTTATTCATATATCGTAAACCCTTATCTGCTCTCAATCCTCCTTTGAATATTCTTATTTCTATAAGGGGTGGTATACGCTGTAGTAAGAGGTTTATATTCATCTTTGATTGGTAACGGTTCTCCTCGCCTAAGATTATGTTTTTGTAAATTACAAAAATGTGCCTATGTAGCCCTATTATATAAATTGTTAGAAATGCAAAGACGGCCGAATAGATATAAATATACGAATTTTTTAAACGCTTAATTACATTTATACCGCATAGACTATCAATAAATACCGGTATGTGAGATGAAACCTAATATCATAATGGGGTTCACTTTTATGTATTCTATGCTACCCTCCGCAATACTGGGCACAGAACTATAATCTGTATGAGACAAGGAAGGACGCAGAAAAGCGTGAACCTGTCCTTTGTCATCCAGTTAGTGGAAGTCAATATCACGATGGCGCCAGGGAGCCGGACTCGTTTGGAGAATGGCGATCTTAGCCTCACAACATAACAGGTAGCAAGTCCAGTGTAAGTAGTATATGGAAATGGGAGGAAATACTGCTCCGCCGAAATGCAATACCAGGCAGAAGGGACAGCGGAGCTAGGACATGCTGTGTATTTTCATTGGTCTTGACTGCCACAGCAATGGCGCCAGGCCGTGAGGAATGTATTTAGGATATATTCCCATGGCCAACATGGTATTGTATGTTATGATTAGGTTCATGTAAAGTTTCGGACAATAGTCAATAAACCATGCGGGCATTGCCCAGAGTTGACACTTGGTTCTGTGACTGCCGACTGGGAATTGCTCGTGAGAATCCATAGTTATAGCGCAGGGTATTCTGGGGGTACTTCTTCACAATAATGCTTTCCTTACTTATCCGAGTGAATGCCTGCTGCGATAGTTTCCACAATGGGTGTATGCTCACGTCGGGCGGTTAATGCTTGGCCTTATATGAAATGTGCACTGTCAGTAAGAATGACTACAGATTTCCTTTGTGAAAGAGCGAATGTATATATTCAGATGGGTATATATATGCTTTATAATTGTGCATACCAAAGATTTTATTTATTGACCTTCAGGCAGAAGCATACCAACGGTCGTCACTGCTATGTTAAAACACTATTATTGAATATCTAGAGAGGGAATTCCCCGTTTTTATAAACTACAACTGAATTAATCAGTGTACTAATAACGTGTGTTATTAAAAAGAAAGAAGCAGCTGCTTCCAACGTTGAAGTAAGATCATATTTCGGGATGACACAGTTTAGGTAACTCAGAATAATGTTACTCTCCAATATTATCGGATAAAGAATTTATACCGTGTCGTACGTTTCATAGAATATAATCAAATAACCAATTAAATCGACACTGTACGAGTCATCTAGATTTAAATGACATTCTGTTTTTCCTTTTTCTCGTTAAGTAGAACGTCTAGGTCGACGTATATGGTGCGAATATATAATTTGTGTAAAAAGGATGCGCTACAGATAGCTATAATTATATATTTGTAAACACTTAGCTGGCGAAGAAAAATCTATTTCCATGAGTCACGCCAGTGGACCCATAGGCCCTACTGGGGTCCTGTCAGATGAAAAATACGCTCGCAGACAAATCGCCTACATGGCAACTCGTTACTAATAATGAACAGAAAATGTATCACCCCCATTCATCATTCATGAACACGACGCATAAAGGGAACAATCTGTTTGTGTCAGTGTTATCTCATGACGCGGGCACGACAGTAATGGACCATGCATACTTGACCACCGGAGACATGTAGCCCACTCTCCTCTAGCAGAAAAGATTGACCGTTGCAGTGGACAGTAAGGGATATGCTCTCCATCATACTGGACACTCCCCGGTCTCTTCGTCCAGACAAGAGTGATGGTATGGTCACTTTGGCCCTGGCCAGTCTCACCCCTTATAAATACCCCTGTCAACACATGCTCCCGCTCTTCAATTCATCAGGAGGGGTTTCTAAAACCCAACCGTGTGTTAAACTCAAGGGAATTATTTCCTATACAAGGCCGGAATTGAGGCGGGCACGAAAGTAGTCAGGGGATTTGTTATATAAAAAACAGACATTGCTTTTTTTCAAAGCCTGTCTTCTAAGCACCAACAAGGCATTTCGCCGAATATTTTTAATTTTTCACGGAGCATGGATAATTTAGTGTTCTTTTGAGAAATTAAAATCCAATTCATTCCTTTGTGTTCTGACACTACTACATTGCGCCAGCCTGTTCTTAATCTTTTTTAAATTTCAGAGACAATCAGTGGGGACAAAAAAAGGATTTCATTAGTAACCTAGGTTCTCATTTTCATGACCGAGATCGTTTGATTTGTTATTATTTCTGTCGATAACACAGGAGTGCGCCAAGGAAAAGGTCCCTTTCTTCTGATTCATGAATCTCCCTGAGTTTAATATCGAATGTCATGCCATTGTCCTAAAAATATCTCCATGTGTAATGGACTGGATTAGTATTTGAATCGAGTATTTTTGATTTGATGTATTTTTCTACTCGATTTCAAGATGTAATAAACATGGGCAGTCCGACTGCGTCGCCGTGACACAACATGGGTGATAAAACGGCCATTAGCGTTCCATTTTTACGTGTCTTCAACCGACTTTGTTTGATCAACTTTAAACACCGTTTTTCATCCAATTTCTCCCCATCGTTTCACCTGTCATTCCTTTACTGGGGCGGCTTGGTAAAAATCAGCGATGGAACTGACAGAGGACAGAGGAGACTAGTCGGCCATGCTTCCCAGCCAGGAAAACGATAGGCGAACCATAGGAAGAAGCGAAAAATATCCACATTTATTAATGGAACGCTATTTAATTGCAGGCTCGAGTTAATGAATCAGGCTCGTCATTTGTTTGGATTCAATCTCCGGGTATAACCCTGTTTTAGTTTACATTTTAGACGCCTGATAAACGGCAAGGCTCAGGAGCCATCAAGGATAATCCAATGTTTAAAGAGTCATTAGCCTTTTGCCAGCGATTTCCTGCCTCCTCCCTAATACGTATCAAACTGGGCGTATTATGAAAGGTGTCCTTAGGGGCCGTAACTGAAAAATTGGTACGCTACTGGCCTTAGAGTTAATACCCCTTAATAGTGTAATCAGTGAATTATGCCCTTTTTGTTCCATGTATTGACATCATATCGTACCAATTTAATGACATGCTGGAACCTTGCTTCTCATGCCACATCGTCTCCGCTGTGTCGCTATTGAACTATTACGTTTGGCTACCTAATAGCTAGGCAATTCGGAGACGTGAATTAATCCTGAAAAGCAATTAGTTTGAATGTCCAATTAGAGAGAACTTGCTCTCGTCAATTAGTTCCTCTTCCCTGAACGTAGGTTTGCGTTACGGTAATATTTCCAAGTGACGAATGTACTTTTATGGAAGCCAAGGCATTGATTTATGGAGGACAATGTAATAAATGCGCCGGATTCCTTGCCTCATTACTAATCATTAATTTTAATCAGGAGAATAGCAGTAGGCTCTTTGAAGCAGATGCTACGGACACATTCCCCACACAAGCGTCTACTTCTCTCTTTTAACTTTGATATCATTACATGATTACGGTTTGCCCCTCTCCTCACTCTAATGATTATAATGTACTTTGTAAGTCCATCTAAAATACTATATCTATTATCATTTAATAGGTTTTAAAATTCATTTTCCGGTTTTAGTGGCTTTCCGTAGAACCATGAAGAGTCTTACTTTCGCTGTACGACCATTTAGTCTGGATCTGAACCCTTGTAGTCTCCCCTGGCATCGACGCCTGTACAAGCTGCCTATTTGCGATGTGAGGACTTGATCAGTTGGGTTCAACTACCTTTGATATAAGAGCCCGCCAGATACCCTTTCCCACCAGAAATAGCCCCCACAAAGGTCTACATCGCATGTAGTACAGCTTTCCCTATACCCTAAACATGTGTGTATATATATTAAAGCCCTTTGCCTGAACTGCCTCTCATTTAGTATAAAAAACACTCTTACATGTTTTATATTGAACAGTTCTTGTATATCTCTTTTAAAATGCATGTCATGCGATTAAATGCAACCCACACCTCAGTTGTCCATCATTGGCCAAAAAAAACAATAGAAATTTGGTTTCTTGAAACATTGAGGAATGTATTTGAGCGAGTATAAATTGTCTCAGGCCGCACTCCCCTATTTATCTTACAGCCTAGCTAAATCAATGTCTGTAATTTTGGTTTTAAATATTAATGAAGACCACTTGTTTTGTGTTTTAATGAGAACTGTTTCTGAGGGCAACCATTACCAATAGCTCTGATGCATTTTCCGTCTGTTGTCAACATGTTTACATTTTATCAGCCTAAATCAGCGTAGAAAATCTACATTCGTAGATGTAGTTTGTCCTGAATGGCCTTGATGGGAGTGGAGACTCCAGCTATTTGGGGTTTCTGTCTAAAAGACCATCATTTGTCTAACGACCAGCTTCCTTAGCACCGCCAGGGGTCGCTTGAAGAGTGCAAGGTCTTCAATGAGGGAGTTTTGCTATATGGGTCAGATTTTCAGAAAGTGTACAATTGGCCTTCACCAATCCCCTCAAATAACCCAAATTTAAGACGAAAATCAGGTTCAAAATACAGTTCAACAGAACCAGGCAGATTTATTGAATGAATACAATACAGAATACACTCAGTCTCAGATATACTCAGTATTTATCATTTTTCACCACAATTAACCCAAATCTGAGAGATGTGTAGAACTGTAGATGGTGCATTTTCTGAAAATCTGACCCATATACAGACGACCGGTCCTTCCCCCTTTCATCTCGCTTTTCTTCACTCGACAACAACCAGATATCTTTAAAGGTGTAACATTGTTTGATAAGTATAACGTTTCTGTCTTAAGAACGGTTGTCCTACAAGAAGGTTGTTTATCACGCTAGCATGGATATGTTATTGTTCATCCATTTTATGGCTAAAATGATAACCATAGCTTGTGGTGAAATTATTCATTTCTCACTTACTTGACCGAAGTTTGGTCTGTCTGAATGTTTAGTTAACTATAAACTATTTATGGTCAAGGACCACCGTACCGTTCTCTCTCAGATTTGTTTAGTGTCCAAATGTTTTTTTTGTGGTTATGCGACAAATCTGGAAACCGTAATTTGAGCTCAAAGCTTTTTTGGTTTCTTTTTCAGTTTTTCAGATGAAATCTCGAATTCCCTTTGGCCAGTCCACCCAAAACTCTTTAATCTTATTTGCGCCAAATTTGATCATTTTGATAAGCGGGTAAATGGATCACGCTTGATGATTCATGAGCAATGCCTCGAGGCTATATTTTGAATAAGTGATTACAAAATTAATATTCAACATCAAGATTTTGTATCAACAGGTTGATGATTATAAATGTTGTTTCGGCAATGTTTACGTCTGCCTCCTGAATGATGACGTGGAGCTTCAGGGAGATTAAAGATTAAAGAACAATTATAACAACTTTTATTCAGTATTAAAAGTTCATCAATTTCATAGAGATTTCGTGTCCTCACTTTCTCGGCGACACATTATGTGTCGCCACTGACACATTTTGTGTCGTGGAATTACACATTTATTGCACATATTACGGTATATAAAGGAGCGCAAAAACAAAACCATCAAAGATGTCGACTTGAGTGAATATTCCCACTTCAAGATTAAAGAATACCTTAATTAAATTGCCCAATTTAATATGCTAATTCACCTGTATTAGGCTGGACTTTGTACTGATCATTCCCGTCAGTTGATGAGTCTGTCTTGACCGTTGGACCTGCCCAGCTAGTTTATAGGCATGCCAGTGTAACACTAAACCGATTTATTTGTCGAGGATTTGATCGGATACAAATGGAGATGACGAGGTCGATTATTCGCGATCTTTATCACTTTTGCATGTGGTACTCGTTTAAGTATAAGTTACTACACACTGTAGAGCCGTCCCTTGTTGTATCGTATGTTCTACGTGCGGCATACCCATAAGCACTTGAACTTGCTGTCTGGTCCTCCTCACTGACAGATTATGTTCTAGAAATAGGCATGTGTGCAGCTGGTCGCCGATCCAAATCTGCCCCAAATGCAAAGATATTGCCCGCAAAAAGAAATCAATTCTGTACAGTGCACCAAACTTATTTCTTCGTTGATTCACACAGACCCTATTCTGGAACCGTACAAATATCAATGCTATCCATTTCTAGGATTATTCGTACTCCCTGGATGGATTTGACTTTGATATATTTCGAAAATATTAAACATATTTTATTCAGGATAACATCAGATACACGCTCAGTTTTCAGTGTTTTTCTTTGTGTCCTGAGTATGTACAATCTTTAAAAACAGTCAAGATATACATGAATGGTGATATTAACACTTTGTACAGTATTTCATTTTCTAATTATTCGATTTTAGTTTTTTATGGGGTATGAATGAATAGTTGAAGCTACCTTTCTATGACGGTACCCTCATAACGGGAGAGCTGTTTGATTTTATCCATTTGGGACATGAAACCCCTATCCTTAGAAATCCCCTAAACTGCTTAGAACGTATGGTCACCATAAAGTGGGGTCTCCACCGACTTGCGATGGTGTTGCGATGGATCTGTAGGTGGCCAGTGAACCATTATAATGAGGAGCTCGTCACTCCTCTCCACCTACAGAACCATCGCAACACCATCGCAAGGCTTACCACAGAGCTTACCACAGCCAGTGGAAACCTCCCTTAAAATCTTAAACATGGGGAAACAGTGGGATGAAAGGATGAGACCTAATGGGAAGCCTTTTTGCATTGTTGGTGTTGCTAATGGGTGCTTCTCTTATGGGCTTTATCCACGTGTTCTTGCTTGTTGACATTTGAGAGAATGCTCGCTGATATACCCGCATGCAATGTTTGCTGGTAGGGAAAGGAGATCAATCACAGCCTTTATAAGTATGTGACAGGGTTTGTTCACACGGTCCATCTATATGTATGTGCCCTCGGGTGAACCTCTGCACGCACGTTTATGTCCATGCTGCGTTTACCGCCCTTTCCTATATAAACAGCTCTTCCACACCTGCGCTGATATTATAATTTCCACTCCTTTACCTTTGTCAAAGACGCTCTTAAATAAACCATCCTCAGGATGCCATTCATCTCCAATTTACCATTATGGGTATCTGCCCTCAGGATGCAACACAAAGGTACTTGTTGAGAAACGGATGTGGAAGCCAGATGTGAGATGTAAAAATGCAAACTCTCGAGTCTTCAAAAGAAGCTCAGAGCAGGCTTGGAGTTGGCGGTAGCGTAAACAATGGATCCCTGTTGTCGTCTGCTACGGCACGAGGACACCTACCTTGGTTCTTTTCAGACCGAAGTGAATTCCCAGTTGAAGGATAGGACGGACCGTTATGTGGAACTGAACAATACTGGATAGGGCATGGATTTTGTTCAGTTAACATGTTCTGTACCGCTTTGACGAGAAAGCATTCGCTTGTCTGTATGCGTACACACATTTGCTGATCGATATGATACGTGAATGCATGCAATGCTTCCTAACATTTTAAACCTCAGTTTAAGTAATGGGAGGGGTGCGCCTGGTTTATGTCTTGCCAACCAAACCGGGTTGATTGTCCCGCATGGCCATTGCATAATATAAACGTTCGGACGACCACACAATCACCATTTAATAGTAAAATTTACAACCCCAACCTTCGCTAACAACATGGAAGCAGTCACACATCGAATCCCATAAACCAGGAAGGATATTATCGAACGAGCTTGGCCGGCCATGGGAAATAGGCTTGTTAGTTTCAATTGTGCCTACATCCATCAAGCGCTTTCATCTTGCCATGGTAGAGCCATAATGATAATTCCAAAGGAAGAGGTATGAGGGAAAGTTGCGCCTTTATTATTGGTGCTGTTGAGGCTAGCCAATGCTGTGACAAGCGTTTGCAGGATCGGCCCTGTGTCAAAGGCGGGAAAAAGCGCTACTGCATTAGGCCCATTCTGAATTATAGATTGTTACCTCCCCTTCTGCAACACTCACCGCTTGTGACTAAAGGAATTAATAGGGCTGCTCTCCTTTGATGAATTCCTCTTCCAGAAAATATCTGATCGGCCAGACTAATGGAGTTTCATTTTTTATCGCAGACAACAATTTCAATGTGCATATATAAAACATCCCTCACGCCCATGATCAAACGCTTTGATATAGCACTCAAAAATACAAAATAAAAAGTCCTTCTAAATGGCTACCAACAGCCTGGCTTTTAACTGGTTTCAGAATCGCATGGGATGAAGATCTGTGTTGGTGTTCAAAGCGTTGGCTCTATGTTGGCTTGGTATCACTGAGAGAAATAAATAAGCTCGTATAGAGAGGGTCCCCGGTGAAGTAAAGTTTGTGGTATCCTGAATGTGTACTTCATTCCTTGCTCGCCTGTCCTACCCCAGCCTCTTGCTTCGGTTATCTCTAATACGATCGCCACCTCAAGATGGCCTGTATATCACTGTCTAAAGGCTCCAAGTCGGGGCTATTTCTTCTTGTAGGCGAAAGCAAAAGTTAAGTGGATCTCGTCAGCTAGCTTGGTCTATATTTAGACCTGCACTGAAGTATGTCCTGCCTGTCAATTTTCAGGTCACTATACTCCATCACTATCACATAAAGATAAAGCCAAGAGTCATCTCTGCTCTTCTCACCCGGGCTTGCTTTTCCCAAAATCAATTCAACCTTTTTATTTTCCAATTTAGTGATCATACAGGCTGAGATTGGCTTCTATTGTCCCTATTTGTTAAGTCAATTATCAGTCTTTTGTAAAAAGTAATCGATGCAAAACGTAATGCAATCGACCAAAAAAATCCCTAGTCCAATTAAAACCACCAAGCTACTTGCATGGCTGGATTAATTAGCTGAATTTCAATTTAATGAAAAATTAATGGCCTTGATATTAATCTATTTCCGATTTCTAACTTTTTTGTCTTCCCATGTTACCTTCGTCCAGTTACAAACATCGGGAATAAAAGCAAATCAATATTAAGGGAATCAAACTAACTGCCACTCTCGAGCACCTGATCGAATTTCTAATCAGATCTTGAATTAAAATCTCCTCTTTAATGCACTTTTATCCTTATGCCCGAGTTATACTGCCATCCCAAGTCACAGTCTATATATTCGTTGAATGCCTTTAGGAGCAGTTGCTCGGTAAAATCTTCAACATGAAGTCAATTTCCCGATGGCATATTAAAGACTAAAACTGGCCAGGAAAAAGATGCCATGTACCATGGGCGCTTGGATATTGCTCCAGCCGATGCACTATATAAGGCACGTAGGTGTTCATTGAAGGCCTTGGAGGAGAAACTTCGGATTTACTCGGTGCCCGAACCAAGTGTCAGCAATCGTTAATGCATTCACAGAGGTGGCGATGGGACCCCTCATGAATCATTCAGCTCTTCGGATCTCTATCATGTATAGGCAGAGCTGACGTTTTGGACAGTCCATATATAATAGACCTCATATTTGACATGTGAGGGTGGCTCTCTTCAGTGGACGTGCGTAAGCACCAGACAATATAGTATACGCAACTCATTTTCATCATGTGTTATATGTATGTAACAAGAAGATAGGAACAGCCGGAGCTATGGTAGTTGCCTGGGTTATACGTTAGCGAGACACTGATGGCTATGGGTGACTACAAAATGCTAAGATAAGGCCTACTTTAGATCCCTGGCTTGCCAGTATAGAATAATTCACTTCATCAACAGTCTCCATAGAAGCCTGTATGGAATGACATAATGTAAGATCACCATACCGGCAAAACACTCTTTAACTTACTTACTCTGTCAACGCCCTCTCCCCTCATTTCTCCTCCGTCAATCGTTGGTCTCTGTGCATGCCTCTCCGTATAACCAGAGGCCATCCATTCATCGTTGGGTTTCTTGGGGTGACAAGACCAGTTGTCATGTCAAATCCTATATTCCCTAATTGTCACATGTTCGGTGATATATGATGGGGTCTGAGTACAGGGCGTTGGAAAAATTGATCGGTCTTAAACACGGCGATACTTTCAATCTTCACTAATGTATGGGTCAGTTTTTCAGAAAATGTACGATTCAACTTCGCCAATCTTCTCAGATAACCCAAATTTCAGACGAAAATAAAGTTCAAAATACAGTTCAGCATAACCAAACAGATTGCTAGAATCAACGCAATGCCGAATGTACTCGAATTTACCTAATATTGACCAAATTTCAGTCTAATTTAGCAGAATTTACTAAATGTGTACAGCTACCAATTGTACATTTTCTGAAAATCTGACCCATATAGTGCCACCCGAGGCTTGTCCTAGCTGTACAGATTGGCTATAGACGCTGCTAGTTCCCCAGCCCATTATTACAGAAAAAGGATGAGATAATCCCTGGTGTTCGGGTTGGATGCTGTGTGCTTAAAGCTAACTGCCAGTGTTTAATAAAAAATGAATGAATCATGGAATTTTCTTTAAACTTTGGATTTAGAAAGAACGTGGTTGTGGGAACCAAAAAAACACCAAAACCATATGTCATTGGATTAGTTTTTATTTCAGGGACAGCTGAAATTTACTACTGTTCTATAGAAGCCTATGGGTGGAAAAGTTATTCAGCTGAACTTGTGTCACGATGAGTTTCCCCCTTTGAAATCAATAGTGAATGGAAGTAAACTTCGCTCATTCCTAAAACACAAAATAATATGATAACATCATGTTTTTTTGCTTCTTGTATTCCCCCAACCATGTTCCAAAATAGTGTGACTTCTAATGTTTCATGCATTAGTTCCTTGAATTCCCGCCTGCTGCAGTGCTGACGATGCTGGCATTTACCTTAAAGGGGAGACTGGTCATTATTTCAGTCCGAACTAAAGTCCTTGCTGTTTTTGATAAAGAAACATCCATGCTATTTATTTATTTATTTATTTATTTATTTATTTATTCATTTATTTATTGATCCTCTGATGAAGACTTAACTGCAGGTCGAAACATGGCAGGACATGAAATCTACTTCGATACGAAACAAAAAATACCCCCGGTGGTTGTATTCATTGAGACAACCCTGTGACATTTATTTATTATATATTGAAAGAATAGTATGTCTTCTCTTTCTTGGATCTGCCGCTGAATTGACCAAATTTTTAATATGCATTTTGAAATCCTTTTTTCCCATGGAATCATCTATTATATAGATCTATACAATTGTATCATATCACCATACATTCTAATGGTATAGGAAATTTAGAATTTAAGACTATTTGCTGCATGGAATTCTTGTTGACACGTGGCTAGCTGTTCTCAGCCTTTTCGCTGTATTATCACTAAAAAGTTAACAAAGTAGAAAGTAGAGTAATCCATTACACCTAATATGATTTTTCTCCTTCTGAAAGTTCCTCTGGCTCTTGGGAAATAAGGGATACTACCCTTGCCGAAGACATATCGCCCAATTATAGTAGGCTCTCGTAGGATTTCACAATGAATAGCCACCCATTTTACACTACAATGGACTGTCCTTGATGTTGTGCAGGCCTGGATTTGTTTTAGGTAAATAACTTTCCAAAAACTTAACTTTTAAGATAAATTCGAGACGTTCTTGATTCTGTGGTCCGACGGGCTTTGGGCCTTTGGTTGTTTTTCGATTCTATGTACTTCTGTATTGCACCTTGTATACACATGGGTCCTCATCTATGATTACTTAATTTAGTTTGGTTAATATTGGTCAAAGCTATATTATTAGGTTAATATTGGTCAAAGCTATATTATTAGGTAGTCTCCTTTGGAAAATGAAACTTATACTCTTTGTTTCACTATCTGAACACAATTCCCTCTTTTTTGTGTCCAACATCGTCTGTTTTTCTTTGGAAAATGAAACTTATACTCTTTGTTTCACTATCTGAACAAAATGCTCTCTCTTTTTTGTCCAACATAGGATCTTTATTTCAAAACCTACTTATGTACCTGAACACAATTCTTATTAATTTCGCCCAGTTCCTTTTACCCTGTGGCCTCATGCACTTACGGGGCTCATGCATTGCCGATATTAATATACGTACATATACTATGGAAAAGTGAAAATCTCAACCGGTTTCTTCTTTTTCAGCACAATACTCGTGCAATCCTCAGTGCTCTGTACCAAATATTGAAAGACTTATTGGAAGAATTCTTTGTCGATGTCGCTGAGAATGAGTTTCAATCAAATATTTGCATAGTGGTATTCGTTCCTCAATGTTCGGCTCATATTGTGAGGATGTAGGCGAGGCCATTATGATATATCTGATATTCGCGAGCTGTTCACAAATTTCGGATAAATAAAAAAGAATATTGGTTGTATAAGTTAATAGGAGGCCAATGGGGTCTCTAGTTAAATTCCCATCCCTACTTTGCAAGGAAAAAGGTCCATAATGGAAATACATACAAGCCTATCGAACAAAAATGCTGATTGATAGAGAGCGTCACATCTGCTGCAACTCGAGGAATATTTCTGTTATATTCTTCTAAGTAGTTCCGTTCGCGCTGCAGTAACTTTTTTCCGGCCAGTTGCCACGCTGCGAGCTGTATATCAATCAAAGGTTTTGGTGAACGTAAGGCCTGGTTTTATGCCCCAGTAAAAAGCCAGGGCCCGGCTCTCTTCCTGAGAGCTTTATTCTTTGAGGAGCTGCTCGACTTCGTACCATAGACCCAAAAGCCACTCGGCCAACGGCTCCAGCTGCTGCCCTTGTGTGCCAGAAGCTCCGATAGTTGAGAGAGCGAGACAGAGGGAGCGGAAGGAGGAAGAGGGAGAAGGGGTATAGGAGTGGGAGAGGTAGAGAGAGGACAGACGCTCTCCAGTCCTCGTAGAGCGAGCAACTCTTTCCCAGAACAACAGTCAACAGGAGGCGGAGGAGGGGCACTCGGGGTTTTGCTGGCTAGGAACCATTCCTTATGCAGCAGCACGTTTCCCCGCAGCTCGGACCCAGCAACAGGCGTTTAGAGGCACGAGCACGTCTGTGTACAATCGCCTTCTATAGCCAAGTTGGTCTTTACATAATCCGCCATTCACCCAGCCTTTGCATTTAGGAGAGAGAAGAACTCTACACATACTAAAGGCTGGGGGGCTCTGTTAACGACCATTTGTGCTTGAGAGTGGAGGTGTTCCACAAAGAACCAATTCAGTTGGAAGCGTGAGTCTTGTTGAAGGTTCCTTGCTGATCCCCCAGTTAGACATGTTCGCACCACACTAAGTTTGTTCAGGATCCTAGGCACTTAAATTATATATATCTTCATCTTGGTAGACGGTGCCAAACTTATATGCCAAGTCAGGTCCATGTAGTTTTGCACAGGGATGTACTTTTAACTTTGGATACAGCTTTAACATCTGGTGACCTACCGTTTCTAGGTGTCCTTCCGAGGATTGCATCTTAAGTTCAAGGTAAGAAAATAGTTGTTTAAACTTTGACTATCTAGAACCTGTGCACAATATGCTTCCTAATGGAAAGATGGATTGAGAGTATGGGGAGCTTTCGCGTGGGCTGGAAGAGTCGGTGGATTGGTGAATGCGAAGTGTTATTACATTATCTATTCTGAATACCGCTGGCCTATGGGTGATAACCTTATTATTGCAGCGCAAATAAGATCTGCAGCATAGAGACGCGCCGATTGTCTGTCAGATTGCCACTGCGACGAGTAATTAATACCACAGACGGGAGGAGTTTATCAACAGTGACAGAAAAGTTACTGCGGCCACAGACGCATGGCAGTCATTACCCCGCGAGAAATGGCCCATAGAGTAGATGGGTAGGCTCGATAATCGCCCGCATGGTGTTGTATAATATAACATTTTTACCCTGGTAGTTTCTTTTCTCTGCTCACCAGATGGAATGGGTTTGTGATGTAAAGGTGGATCCAACCCCCACCCGTCGCTTATCACCGGGACGCCTGGCTTAAGTCCTTATCAGTTGATAATACCAGCAAAAAGCCAACACAAAACGGGCAGGTTTTGACAGGTGCATGGGATTTCCATGCTTAATCAGGTTTGGTCGTGTTTGTGACAGATTTCTTAAATAGTTTTGATTTTGGCTCTTGTTTTCCAACAGCTTGATGCGGTTTGACCATAGTTTTTCCGCGGATTAAAAAAAGCTCTGCCTGTCTTCATTGTTGTTATTGCCTCTCGGTGTTATTCTGAACGCGATCTTATGAGGCGGAATTCCCTGGCGTGTGCGCGTATGAATATAGTATAATGAAGGTATCCAGACTCGCTCTGCTCTTTTACTTCGTTATTGCCATTTGAATAATCGCGAGTAAGTCAGGGGTAAATGGTTAAAAAAAAAGCACTGCACCTTGGCCATTATTGTATTAGATATTCCTGGCATGGCTCTCTGGAGGTCCCTGTGACAAAAGCCAAGAGCCCTTTGAAATTGCTTTACTAGAAAAAAACGATTATTTCCACAGCGAGAACTACATTATTAATACCATGAACAGGTGCCTTTGATGTGATATGAAAACATGATGTGGAAATCCCATTTCCACTTTTATTCTGGCATTAGAGGTAAATAGATTTGGGGATGCCTTGGTTTCAGATTTTAGGAGCTGTCTGAATGAGCTCCCGTTAACTCCCGATTTGTTATTGTGTGCGCTGATGGCTGCACTCGGAAATGACGTGTGTTGAATTAATTCCTTATCTGTCAATGTTAACAGAATACTTTTAGTGGGAAGAACGGGCTCTAGCATTCAATCAGACCTAATACTAGTCCTATGGAATGAAATATTGCTGGCCAATCAATTACTTTGCCAACGACGGCTGGTTGTATTCTTGTGAGATTGTCATTCATGAAACTTAAGTTTTTATTGTCTTGTTCTTTTACTTCCTGACTAATATGAAAAGTGTTCTAAACATCAATTCTGGCGTTATGCATGACGGTTGAGGCAGCTGTACCATACCCTTCAACCAGGATTTAATTCCCATGCTGTGTATTCCCATGCTGTTTGACGATTGTTTATACAAGCAGAATCTCCGTATATATCCCTCAATCGAAATATAGCACGATATTTTCGAAAATAAGTAGCCTGTATCATTGTCTACTAATTGCTTCTAAATCGAATGTAGTCCTTTTGTTTGTTTTTCTTTCAACCGAACTAATTGGATTTTTACTCGTTACCATTTCTTCATAGATATTTGTTTTTGCTTGGGTTTATTGTTTTGCCATTTTTTCAAAGCAATATTTATCCAAATATTTTAAAATGTTACAGTTAGGGACATTCATTGACGTAATAGGGGATTTGCATGTTTCATGACGCTTGTCTGTTGGAATGGATTCGGTTCAATTCTGACATACAAATACAAATATTTAGCCATTCTTGTATCGAGAGTTGCAAAATCCTTCCATCAATATCATCATGATCATTATCGATGAAAACCAAATGTATGATGTTTGTTTTGTTTGTTTAAATGTTTTATTCTATCACAGCATTATGCCCGGAAGGGTACTTTTCTCAGAGGGATAGTACATCTAGATAAAAAGGTTACCAAATAGGATTGAATCCGTAGGAAAGTATGATGTAATTCAATAAAAGGAATAATATCATAGATCAGATCAATTTAATTTATCAGATACAACCCAACTAGGTTATCTATGTTAGCAAAATTGTCCCCGTTTACTTATATTATGATACATAAAGAGACGAAGCGATCTCGCTATAGGACACAGTTAATGATTCACAGAAAACACAGGTAAAAGTACAAATAGATAAAAAGAATGGCCCATAATGATGATGTGGCAGATCAAATGAAAACTTGTGTTATGATGCTATGGATATTTATAATTTATACATTATTATTTATGTATTTATGAACTGTTGAAGGCATCTTAAGCACCAGCATATATATGTAATTAACCTAGTGGAAGAAAGTCCCAAATATCTAAAGTTTATTAACATCTATAACGTTGACAATACTTTTTCTGTTCCATCTGTGAAGGATTTCACAGTTTCCAGTTCCTTGAATATACATTAAATTTTAGCTCAACAGTACTCGCTTCAAAATATTCGACCATATGTGCAAGTATAGAATGACTTCGTGATTACTTTATTTTATTGCATATGGGACATTCTCAGCCGAGTACTAGATACGTCATAATTGCGTGAAGTATGTTCTGTCACCTGATAAATCCATATATATTCCGTTATAATGAATATACGCTGCTGAAATGATAATCCAATGTTCCACACTTAAGCTAGCGAGAAATTCAATATCTGTCACCGAATGTAAATATACAGATCTTTCATGTCACTCATAGTCTGCATTACTTTCTGCTCTATGAGAAGCAGGTGAAGAGGCTGAAAACGCCCGTCTCACTAAAGGTTCAGGACATACACTGACAATGGATTTGGCCAAGTAGTATACGAAAAGTGGGATTGTACAAAGGCGATCTGAACATTAGTAGTATACGAAATCGCACCGTTTCTTCAGGGCGACCTAACTGACATGCTTTATATTAAAGTAGTATAAGAAAAGTAGGATTGTGCGAAGGCAATCTCAACGTCAGTAGTATACGAAATCGGAGGTTTTTCAGTACAGGGCCACCAGACCTAATGACTTGGAGGCGGGTGCAAGCTGCTTCATCCACTAGTTATATTTCCGCGATAGTGAATTATATTTTGCAATATGTAAAGATTGTGGCGATAGCGTGCCGACGCCCTGGTGCCTTGATGGCAAATTATTGGCTTTGCTATTGTCAACATGCCAGCTAGATTCTGCATACTCACGTTTCAGATGAGACTATAATGGTATCTGCTGCTCAAAGTGAGGTCTTGTCCTTGTAAATCTAACGTGCACATTGAAACAGATTTTCTTTTGAAAATTCCTCAGAAATTCAGATATCCAATCCTTTATTTTCGGATACCATTATACCTTTAGCCTCACTGAGGAAAAAAAATAGGTGTGTTTTCGATTAATCTTGCTGAAAACTAGGTAGGGTGGTGGTAACCTTTTTTATTTTTTTATTTTAGGAAACCACCTCCCAGGAACTGAAAAAAATTTCGGTTTCATAACAATACTTGTTTTAAACAAGGGAAAAGGGCTTTTTGACAGTTCCTGCTCAGGAAACCTGTTTTACTACTTTTATTACCTTTTTCTTTAAGAAATCCAAAGAAAAATCAGGCATGGTCAAAAAAATATTTATGTAGGGGAAGGTTTTTCTAGTAGGAGGAGGGGCGTGGGGGGGGGGGGGGCGTTAAATCAGAACGCTGTTAGTGAAAAATTTGGCATGTTTCGTTCTGACCTGAATATAGTTGGATGAAATCTGCAGTTCCCAAACCTTTTTTAAAGTGACACTTCTCAATGTTGCTGGCTAGATTATCGAGTAACGGAATTTCTACTTCCTATTCTAGTATTTGATTCACCTTCCCCTACCTAACTAACTCCTGTGGATATCAAAACTCTAACATTCATATTATATCAGATATTTGGTAAAATAGTGAGCAAAATCGTTTTTGCACTCCATACAGAGATGCAGAGTGGCAGTTGGGTTCTGGCATCTGGAGTTACATAATGACAGGCTCGACCAAAGGTCGTTCATAGACTCCTAGGGTAAAGCTAGTTACATCCCTGGTCATTTAGAGAGTGGGGGCAGCACTTGACGGCTACTATTCTGTGATTTGAAATCTGGTCTATTCATGACACTTATTCAATGATTATTGAATGAGGAAACAATGTTGGTGCTCTATACTTTAGATATTGTCATACGTATCCTATATGGTTACACTGAATAAGTTTCATGTGATTCTGTGACTACTCGTTTTAACTATCTTAGCCACTTTACCTGATGAATCACAAACCTATATCTATATAAGATGGGTTTTTAGGTGTATTTGGCAAACTAATGCATTTGTTCTAAATATGTACTTTGTTAGTTTAATAAAATAGTTAGTGTCATTCTACAGTTATTTGTTACCCAAGGAGATTCAAAATTGACAGGATATACTGTCATCATTTATCATACTATCTGTGTGTGACATGTTACCAAAAAGGATGTTTCGTATGAGATTTGTTTCATTCTATCACACGTTTGAGTAAAGAATTTGAAATCTCTTCACATAAGATTTTGTGATAATTTGAAGGAATAACTCATAAATGTGTGGTCATTAAAAAAATTAAAATCTCATATCTTTGGAAACTATTACTCTAGGAAATTGCTTTTGCCTCTTTTCAAATAATGTCAAGAAAACGTTGGGTTATAACAAGAGGGAAATTGGTTTGCGTCAGAGGGTAACATTTACCAAACGGCTATCATTATTTATATAGAAGCCAGCTCAGCCAGTCGCATCCTTTTGACATCGCAATAAAAGCTTCATCCCGTGGCCGCAGCTACCATTCTTCTCGTATACAAAGCATGGCCTTAGATAAAAGGATGAAATATTACAAATCTTAAATCCTTCCATTTATAGCCAGCCATATTTCCCTTCCCTTTCAATGGATTACCAGATTGATGGTGCAAGACATGCATTGGCTTGATGGACGGCACTGAAATCCCTTCTAAGCTGCTATAGCGGTTACTCCTTATTATCCCTATATTGAGATATAGGATATGCAGATTCCCAGTCTGTAAATTCCTTCCATTGCCATTGCATGGTTATTCATGAACTACCACCATACATACACAAACGATGTATACCAAGGATATAATCAATATGCACCTTACTCCTTATCTGGAACAGGGTGTTAAGAGATAGGAAATGGTGATTGCTCCTTGACCTTTCACATCCTATGCAGGCTCTTTGGGGAATTCGTAACAATACCACCACCACCACCCCTTGACGCCATTCAGTCCAAGTATTATATTGCTCTCATGTTTTATTCCACTCGTAAGTGACCACGTCGATACATATATTCAATTTGTCTGCAACATTTCTATATGAATATTCACCCTTCCTCAGAAAACTAAGGAGAACCAAAACAATATAGGTACCCATGCGTACTCATCAGTTGTTTATATATGCTACACTCGGGTGAAAACTATATATATATCTTGGTGTGGTCCACATAGTCAACCCCTTTTGGTAATTGTGTCTCCAACTATCCGGCTAGAGATGAATAGAGTTTTCGAAGAATCGTATGCTTTGATCAGACATATATTGCTGAAGGTAGGAACTCTTGATTTGTGATCTCATTGTCAAAGATTCGGATCAGCGTTGGATCATGTATGTAACGACATGAATACAATTAGGCCGCCCCATGCTGCTTGTGGGAGCGTCTGACCTCGAATAGCATCCAGCCATTAGCCACGGATCAGGTATATGCCATCATAATCTTAAATTCAGCCAAACCACACTTCTCTCTATTCCCATCGCTTACTCGTTGCGCTGGCTTCCTCAGTGGTTAATGTTGGCCTTAAGTGGATCGATCCTGTCTCAGTTGTGCTGTTAACGATGATGGATAAAGCCCGAAGATCTCGAGTTCGTTAATACGTCCGAGACCATTGTAACCCAGTATCTTACATTCAATATAAGCGGGCCCCAGCACATGGCTATTGCGTTAGATTCACGCATTCAGATAACTCGGAAGTGCTAAGTAGCCGGCTGTTCTGAGAGCCACTCTCGATATGGAATATTGGATGTTTCTAATGTTGGTAATCCCAAATGTCATTATATCGGGTATATTTATTGCTCCGAGGGTCGGGTCTAGTATATAAATTCTGACATACTTTTCTGGCCGATCGATTGGGTGGAATTCCAGATTCTGCGGCGATACCAGGTTGTGGTTTTAATCCGGCTCTTAAATGATTGACTTTGGAATTGTCTTTGCAAAAACCATGCTAGATTTACATGAATAAAATATATGGTAAGGCATATCAGGGGATGCTGCCTTATTTACTCGTGTATATTTAGACTACATAGACCTTCGACCCGTTCTCTAATGCAGGCTCGAGGTCGATGTATTTTTATATATACCCAATTTAAGATGTGAACGACTATATTGCCGTTGCACCTGATAGGATAGAATTCTGCCTCTTTTTATAGAAGCAGGTTTGCTTGTTATATATGTTGGACATAATGGTGTTTCGTGTAGCCTTGAGGCTGCCGTTTCTTTATCCGAAAACACAAAATTACAGTGCAGTGAAACTATATTACCGAAATACAAGAAGTTATAGAATCAAAATACATCATCAATAATATTATATCACCTAACAGAATAGCACCTGTATCGGAAACAGATATTGGCGTTTCGGTTTATATAGTAATTGTTCCTGGCTCTTATTTTTATATTTTTGTGTATATAATATGTAGTACAGAATGGTGTAGATAGAAACGGAGAAGATAGAGAAGGAAGGGAAGGGAAAAGTATAGGTAATAGGAATGCTAGATGATTATATAATCTTATATCTAATCCCTTAAAGTCACACTACAATCATCTTACAATAATCTCATGTCCTGGAGTTAATTAATTATTACTTCGTCTCGCTCATCAACGTTGGTGGATAAGACTAATACCTTCGATACAAATCCTACGTGACTGGAAATAATACTGATATATAAATATGCAAGATATAAGCAGGAAATTACTTTAATGCTGAGGGTGTTTCTAAAGGTTATATTTTGTATATTAGTGTAATTTGATGATATTTATTAGTTTATATTGTAAGTCAATAGAGATTGATTTTTACGACAAGGAGGAATTTACACTAAAATACGTAATATTCTCAAAGGAACACCCTAGTCTAACACAAGTCATCTTCTGAAATAAATAAAATTTAATTTGGACATAAATCATTGACTACAATATTAATTTTGCTCCATATCAACTGAAGGGAGATATAAGACAATACCGAACCTTGATTAACACTATGGAAGTACTTCGGAGTACCTTCAAGAACTAAGCGTGTGTAGATATCTTATAAATTCGCACCCTCAATGAATTGTGACTTTCCTGATAATAGCTTATGATTTTTAATGAGCGTACCTCCCTGAGCGCTATCATCGTCTCAGTAAGTTATACCTCCGGACGGAGGGAAAATTATCATTTCTGTAATAAACTGATAATCTTAATAAGGACAGCTCGGAGACAGTGTCCACTGAGCGCAAATCTCATTGATTACTGTGAATCTATATTCATGAGGCAAGCTATAATTGTGATTGTTTCTTGTAATCAGTTGCAGTTTCTTTCCACTTCTTGTCTTCCCAAATTGGATTCCATCACGGAATTCGTTATCAGTGAAACAATAGTGTGAGATTTATTTGCGCAATAAGTATGATTACGATAGTAATTGGTCTGATTACGATTGCATACTTAATGTGGTGTTATAATGGTCATCAATTGAGTTACAGCAGGGTTTCCCTGGATTTACGCCTCTTGCCTTTATATCCTTGTTCGTGGTGATTATAGATTGCCTTTTCATGAAATAGTTACCTTGATTTATGGCTCGGATCTCCGTCCTGAATAAGAATTATGTATAACGCTGCACACAAATTTCCATATGAGAATGCCGGTTCTATGGCCCTGTTGCTACAAATTAGTGCACTTTGCCTCGCAATTCTTTTGTTCTTTCGCAATTCAAGCTAATACGTGAATACCGATCACTCAGGCCTGTCCATATCTCTCTGACACACACCCATATATATATATGAACTGGGGAAATTATATCTATTGCTTATTCTGTTGCAGATTTTCCCATCGGTGCAATGAAATAGATAAATGGGCGCTGATGCTGCGAAGACCCCAGGTAGGTCCAGGGCGAGGTGGGCTTTTTCACGTATATATCCATTCTCTCCCGTCCGTTCGTCTCATTCACTATCAGGCTGCAATACATTTATGAGACAATTGGCCATTCGTCAAACGAATAATTGTTTGCTGTTTCCAGCTGGAAGTGAACGTATAACTCTTGGCCAATATCCACGAGGCTCTCATTTCTAGCGGTGTGCCACCATGCTGCTCTTCTCTGATTAGTAATATCAGTTCATCTCGAATTGTGTAAAGCATTAACAATTTTATATAGTTTAACTGTGGGTGAGCTTTTAAGGGGTAGGTGGCCTAGGTGCTGTACTGTACAAAAAGGACAAGGCCAGCGATATTTAGGACACGCACCCCTGCGTTACGATTGGAATGGACTGTTTAAATGTATTAAACATAGAGAAGAGTACGGCTATTCGTGGCTCATCGCTTTGCCATTGTTAGAATCACTTAACTGCATTCCACGCAAGACATAACGAGAAAAGCTGGAATCAATTGAAAGATAAGTCATGCAATATTAACTAAGAGTATCACTCTTGGAACAACGGGCCCGTACCACTTTATCCACCCATAGATCTCTATTGGCAAACGCCTGGCTCAAATTGATATGCATAGTATCAATGGCTTTGTTAGACCATACACCAAATTACTGGTCCAGCCAGTCGCTTCGTGGAAGGGAAATAGGTGATAGGTCTAGAAGGGGGAAATGTCAGGGGAGTAGTTGCCATTTGTGAGGACCCATAATTTACGTTTTTACTTCTTCTTTGACAATGCCTGCTCATGTGTCCCTTCGATTTAAGTATTTAACATTTCTGTTTTCAAACCTCGTTTGTTTTCGCCTATACAGGACCCTTCATATCTTTTGCATTTTATCTTCTATATCCATGTCATGTTTCGTTAAGAACTGTTTGGAATTCGGCATCCACTTATATCAAAACTCTCGTTCATCATACAGCATGTGATGGGAAGCCGATCGTTATTATATCCCTTATCTGACCGAAATCTGTCCTCAAGAAATAGAGTGAAGGAAATGGGGAGGGAAGACCCTTTTAGGAGTCGTTCGGTAAACGAGTGTTGGCAGTCGACACTCGGTGGTTGTCGTCAGAAACCATAACGTTGTTCCGACCATCGCTTCCATTAAAGAGTCTAGCTCTTGGAGTGTCTATTGACAATTGGGTTTTCTTTATGTATAATTTCCCTGTTTGTCATACCAGTTATTGGAAAGCGAGTCCTACTCGCTTGTGTCGATAAAATGGAGAAAGCCGTTATCGGCCCAAATGCTAGGAACGCGTGTCTCTTGACTGCGGTTACTTACCCTATGCATCATCTCCATCGATTTGAGAAGATAAGGGGCATATCAAATGAGGGTTATATCCAGGAATACCCCTATGTTTTCGCTCAGACTTCTTGCCCACGTCATTATTACTAGCCAAAAATCTATACAATCAGTCTGCGAATGGAGCGAGAAGGGCCTATGCAGATTTCTTATAGATATCCAGTATGGGACGACCGAATGCTTGGTGTTCTCCTTTGCCAGTCTTGCTTGACCCCTCTAGTAGCGGACGCCTTTGTCGGACGGATAGCTGGGTAAGGAAAATCGAATCCTGAGTGCATTGATCAGTGATGTGTAATGATAGACTGATGGAGGAGTCAGGGGATGGGCGCTTGGTTAGACAGTCAATACCCTCCAGGCCTCCACTGCTATATATACCAATTGCTCAGCTGCATTGTGTGGTGTTGGCCAGTATACAGACCAAGCGACAGCCACTTCTCACAAATACGCTTTCTCTGGCACGACCACCATTTACTTGTTGATTTCTGCAGCACGCCCTCTATAATTGGAGACAATGTTTAACTTAGGGCTGGGTGATATGCCAAACAATTGTTAAGCTCGCAGTCCATTGTGATGATTTACATCTGGTTATGCAGGGGCTAGCGAATGCCTCCGTATTGCACTGAAATATTGCCCAATTAATTGCTTCTACATTCCTGGTTATATTATCGCCATTATGCTGTCGCCCCTTTCTTTATATTCTTTATATTCACCCAGTAGTAGGCCGAGAAATATGTCCTCAGGACAAAAACGATGACAAGAATTTTTTTAAAAAACATAAGTTGCCATGACATGAATTCGCCATCAAGAAAATGGAAATCTTCTGTCTTCTTATCTTACTACTTTCTCTGCGCATTGCCCCTAGCCCTTTCTGGCACTTTATTTCCCGATCCCATTCCCCCTTATCAAATGCAGATGATAAGATAATGGCGAGTTCATTATTTTCATTTATAGTCGAGCGTCCAGGAAAATGGCTTTCATTAAACCGTTAACAAGCATGGAAATGGTACAGGTCCCCGGGTGCGATTAGCGGCAAACACTGTAGGAAATCTGTGCCAGTATTGAAACCGTCTTCTAAATCATTTGATTATTATCTTCAGGAGAACCATCCTAATTATTTCAATTACATCAAACGTTCGTAAGTCTTGTACATCTTCGGTTTTCAATTTTCCTTGGCACAAAATGTAAACAGAGCCTAAATATTATACAACGTGTGTTCTTTATTAGTTTTATTTTTTTCTGGAAGGCTTTGCTGCTACTAGAATTAATAACATTGTAGATCTGTGATAGCCATCAATAATAATTAATGTTATATCAATTAGATTTTGTGAGAAGGCAATGTATATACAGGGATAGAGTTAAGAGACTTGCCTCTGGGACAAGACATTCCTTATAAAGGAAGCTGAGTCCCTTTATATCTGAAGTTCTAATCATTCCTCCCTAAGAGCAAAGTAACTACTGATCACTATGTTTGCTTGTAATAAAGTCTGCACGGACGTCAGTATCTGCATTGACATATTTCCTGTCTACTTGTGTAAACATATCGCCCGAATTCCCCAGTGCTTTGACCTCGCCGCTATACTGCCTTGTATGGGCTCGAGCGTTAAGCAAGGTCATAACCCGCCGGACACTGAGCTCTTGACCACCATCGAGTGGTCACTGGCTATATCCCAGACCCATGGTCAGTATCCCAGTGTCACATCAAAGAAAGCTCCTGGCCAATCAGTTGGTACTATAGCAGATTGATTCCCGGGTCGATGTGGTCACAAATACACCAAACACCTTCCCCGGCTGGATGGATTCCTTTTATTAACGCAAGAGATTTGTTTGTAAGGCCTCATGCCAGAAAAGGGTGCATCTTCTCACCTCGGGTCAACTATGGGCTGGTGTAATGTCCCAGAGCCAAGTCCCTTAACCCTGTCTCCGCACGTCTATCCTTTACCTATCTCTCGCCAGTAATCATCATTCCCTTCTCATAAAAACTGATTGACATACCAATCACCGAGAGGCTTCGGGACGGAAGCCCTCTTTCTCCTCAGCCTACAGAATAAGCATTAGCAGATGGGGTTTATGTAGATGTGTCGGGGTTTTGTCTCCATGCTTATTCAGAAGGCGGCTTGACCCGCAATTTCCTGCGTGTGTGAAAGGAATCCCCAAACGGAATAGAAATCACAGGGTTTACACATGTGCAGAAACAGACTGGCTAAATTCTAGAAATCCTCCCATTCAACATTCTGGTATTCCCCTTCTTTTTCGCAGTCAACGCTGTCATCGATTTGAACTTGGATCTTTTTTCTTAAAGCATGGGGCTTATTCTTTCCAGTCGGTAACCATCTTGTCTTCCACTAGTAGGAATTGCCTTGAGTTTATGCCAAATAGCATTCTACGTATGGAGATAACAGAGGGATTATATGGCATGCTCCTCCGATGATAAATTTCACTTTGATGTGAATTTCTACCTCGATATGGCACTGGATGGCATTGTGTGTATCCATTGCCTCCAGGATCACAAGCAAGGGCTGGGTATCCGAGTAAAGCCTCTGGGTGGGCCTCTGGACGTCTGTGTTGTTTTTTGTATGAGGCATCGAGGCCTATGTCCTATATCAGCATGTCACCACTTCTAACCGAGGGATGGATTCCGAATGGAACCCCTGACTATCATGAAACATTTTCCCTACAATGTATAATACCGTTTCGTGTGTTTAAAGAAGTATCATAGAGATTATCTTGTTATCATTATATGCAAGCTACATACATGTGTTTATGAATATGGTTTCGGCCTGTGGTCAATCACATCCCACGCCACCCGCCGAAGAAATTGTTGGACCCGCCCCTCCATCCCACAAGTATTAGTGGCATCTTATGCCAAGTTGGGACCCAATAGTACACAGTTTTCTGTATTCCTGCCGCGTTGCCTTCCCTGTACAGTTTGCTTGTAACCCTTATTTATAGTTACCATTCTACCAACTAATCTTATTTTCGCTATTCTCTCGTAGATCCTGATTCTTTGTGGGATCTCCCTTGTCAGCAGTTTCCGTCCCATGATAATTCAGACTAGATGCTATCTCATCTCTCTGTCTATTAGATACACACTCTCCATTCTGCCCTCGCCACTCAGTCTCTCCTCTCTTTTTGGCTTGCTATATTGAATGTATCTTGACATATATATATATGTGTGTAGCGGTCCATGGCTTAGACCAGTGGCTTCGGTGTGTCACCGCAGCGAGCTATCTAAACTGTACACAGAAGATGTCCGTCCGATTCATTCTATGCAGATTGGTTTAGCTGATATCAGCTGTGCAAACTGGCTAGGAACCACTTTAGTCGGTCCTGCCCCAGATTCCTCCCTTTTCACCACTTGGTCAAAACTGCTAAGCCGAACTGGTGGCCCCGTACAAATTACCCCAGCCTGCTTATTTCCAGTTCACCACTTCCAAATTATCTCTGTCACTTACACATGTTCATCCATCACTGTTTCCTACATCACAGAGTCGACCTTCCTACGCCTAGACAACTCAATTCACATCTTTATATATATATCTCCGAACACCCAATTCCTTTCTTCCAATCTTCAAGACAAAGCACTTAGAAACATATATCAGTAGATCTTTTTTTTTTAATTTGCTGATGTTTTGTCCTTCGGTCTTCCACAGTCTGTCTTTCCTCTGGCGCTTATTTTACGCTTTTGACTTTCGACCTTCCCCGCACCTTCCCCTTTCCGAACCTTGTAACATCAATGACATATGTCCCTTCAGGTTATGAGCTGGGACTTAGCGACCGGAGGCAATGTATCTCTTGTCCAGGGCGATTTTCTAAATTCACTAAACTGCTGCCTCTGCAATGGTGGTGGGTAATAGGGCAATAGATAGTCAAACCAGTGGTGTTCCTGACAGTTCTGTTTGACCTTCCAGGGATCTGCTCTGTGTTTGTCAAAGACGTAGGAGTTAGATGTATTTCTAACTCTAGAGTTTATCTTACGTTTGGACTGGGTTTACTGAATTTGATCCTATCCTCCGAGATGATAATTATTAGAACACTGCAGCAATCTCAACAAAAGTAGTCTACTATATACTAGTTAAATCCGACAGCTCTGTTTGATAAACTCTACATTTTGCTGCTATGTATAGGCCTACATTCCGTACCTTATACACAGAGTCCTGGCTTTCATTACAGATATAATCTATTAATTAATCATGTGTTATATTAAAAGGCTTTGATAAGGGTTTTTTCAAGAATTTTGGCCCGTAAACCCTAGAGCTAATTATTTTTATTTTTCAATATCATATTCAAATCTCGGGGCATAATTAATGTATGTACGGTTTACTTTGCAATTGTTTCATTCTAGTACGGTAACTTTAGATTGACTAACAGAGCTGCGGTATTTCATTTTGATATTTGTGGTGTAGCATTTTGAGGTAGATTTGTTTGTGGTGAAACAGTTTGAGATGCTCATGTATATAATATACATTAGTTATCGGGGGTCATGAGGTGTGTGAGAGATACCTTTTTCAGTTGCTCTTCTGTCAGTTCGGTTCAAAGTGCAGCCTAATGAGTACCGTACATTAGAAAGGTAAATGCGCATATTCTTGTCAATGACTCGTCCTTTACTGTTGTTATTATTATTGTTAGGTGTGCATGTTGAGATTGGGGATACAGTCTAGGTCCAAAGTTGAGAGAGTCCCTTCAAACGAAGGGAGAGCCTCTCGCCTCAAACCGCAAAGTGCCATTATAATTCCATCGAGACCGCAAAATGTCATTATATTCCCATTAAAAGGCCGAGTCCGAGTCCAGAAAACCGATTAGCGAAGTAAGCTGACATACCATTCTTATCTGATCTGAGGGTTTGGACCTAGAGTGAATAGGGGATTTGCATGTGCTATTGCGCATGCCTGTTGCAGTGCATGCTCAGATAAATTCAGTTCAGGTCTGACTTACAAATACTTAGCAACATTTTTATCAAAGGTTGCAAGAATATTTTCACCAATATCATATATAGCTTGTATGAATGATCTTTTTTAAAAAAACCAAATGCATGATGGAAAAGATGGAAACTTATCTTATGGGAACATGTATCACATATATATGGAGATTGTCATTGGAGCACCGATAAATATTCCATGCTGGACATAGCATGTGTTCTATAGACTTTACACTGACATACAACTCCCATAATACCACGTGACTCCAGATTCAAGATGGCGGACATGCAAGTCCCCTATTCATCTCGGCTGGAGTGTGTAGGGACGGGTAGCTGGGTGTGCGAAACATGCCAACAGCCAACAAACTGCATTAGACAGCCCCAGAGGTGATCTCCAGAAGGTCATTTATGCCATGTAAGACCCGCGTTTAGAGAGGAAGGATGGGAGGAGAGAAACTCGGGGTAACGAAATAGCTAAGCACTGTGGTGGTGGACTCGGTGTCTCATTCATATGAGTGCCTAGTAAGTGTGCCGCTTCATAGATAGGATAAATCACCCGATCCCTCTCTATCGAGGCACACTGTGTTCCCATGGATACATTCTTGGGTAGAATGGTGAAGTGCTAACGTGTACTTAAATGCTTTGTGGGCGATTTTCTGTTATAGTCCTGTGGCTACTTCTTGCAATATACATCCTGTCATGCTACTTGAAATCACATTGAAGAATCTATTATAAATGTTCTTTTCCGTGCAATACATGTCAGGATTAAATAGCAGTAGGGCCTCGGACTACGTAAGAATACTCTCAATCAATGGGGATATCTCTCGTACATTCGAATTTGTAAAACAAGGAAATCTATCATACTGAAGACACTTTTTGCTTTTCTTGGCGTGCATGCACATCAAACGATCAATATGAGACGGCCCATTGATTTTCTTGGACGGCCTTGAAATGTCTCAGACAAGATTTAGCTAAAAAGATAAAAACAAGATCTTTCCCGGTGACAACACTGCCCAATGTAAATGGCTTGTTGCTTGACGATTGGACCACAACGCGTGTCATATTTTATTTGCTGTGTTCGCCGATATTGGTCCCAAGACTTTGGGCCACAAATTTCGAGTTGAAAGATTGAACATTCACAATAGGATTAAGCAATCTCTAGTTAACACTCAATGATAATGCCTTTTGTTCCTTGAGAGACGAGTATCGTATTATATATATGCTGTACCCCTGTTACCGATTGCAACATGTCCAATTTAGAAATCCAGAGAAATCAGTGACGAGGATTTCATGTTTATTGGAAGTAATTGCATTGACTCTTTTGTCTCCTATTGTGACTTACGAGGGGGACTCTTCTTTCTTCTATTCTACGTTATTCACGGTATATATTCGTACTCTTTCAGAAGTTTCCTGGAGACGCATATAGTTGTGATGCAAAGTGTATGTCTGGCTCAATTCCTTCGCATATGAACATTATTCATGAGCTAGGTAGACGGAGGCCACATACACTATACTGGATTTGTGATGCTTTCTTCGCATTAGGGCAACGTCTTTTCGCGAAGGTCCCTCGTATATGTAACTCCCAAGTGTATATATGTAGCCTTGATACATGTATATTTAATGTATTCCCAGCTAGACTGGGTGTGTGTACATAGATGCATGTGACTAAGCAAACCTCTAACAGGTTTTTGAACGTGTGCCTCTTATTATGTCCTTTATAACAAACAGCAGCCACGCATTAGCGATATGGATACTATATATATAGCGTCAAAATCTCACCGAAATCGAAAAAGCTATATATACAATAGTGAAGTAAATACTATGTGGTTGTTGTACTGGGGGATCTTAAGCCAGTATCCATTATTTACATCTTTATCCTTAAAGCTACTGAATAATCGAAGCGCCATAGTAGAGTAAACGAGTAGTAAGATATTTTTCACTATTATCCTTTGCCTCAATGCATTGCAAACCTCATTATATGCATATATGTAAAATGATGGTGGGAAAGAGGAGCAGAAAGGGCGTTCGAAAGCGGACTTATATTGTGATTACTATGGTTAAAGCCAGACTGAATGACGGAACATCTGAGCCTTAACTTAGTAGATTTCTCCTAATGATACCAGCCTTGAAACACTGATGGAATACGTCCCGGATTTTGGGTAATCATTCCCTTGGAAGTGTGCGTTCTTCTCATTGATTCATTTGCGTTTGATGTCCAAATTGCTAATTTGCAGGGTAATAAAAGAATGGGATACCTTCGAGCTATCCGAAGCTAGTTTTCCTGCTCGCCGATATGCTAGATGTAACTGCCATGGAGAATCTTTTTTATGCGTCAAAGGAAGGAGAATGTGGCTGCAGCTACTTCGTGTAATGGAAATCTGCAATCAAGTGATTGAATGTGGTTCTAAATAAGTATGGAAAGCGAAACCTGTTTTGGGCTTTCTCTACAGAACCAAAATGGCTTCTTATATTTGGGAATTGGAAAGCAATATATCCACTTGTGAATTCGATAGTGTTTTAAGCCTCTGCGGGGAACTGGTTCCAAATCTCTTGCGTTAGTGTGGAGGGGATTATGGTGTGATAGGTGATTTGCTTGCTCTGCCTTGGATGTCTGCATTGTCCTTTGTGACCTCCCTAAGAAAATGATCAGGCCTCTGCTTTGATTGCCTTAGTCCATGCCCCGCTTACCATGTTGCAACCAAGCCTCGGGTCTGTCGCAGACACCAAGAGGCAGTTTACTCTTTCACCTTTGTAACCTCTCACTTTATCATAGGCAGGGCTGCTCTGCAAAGCGAGGCAAAATGGTATTAATATTTTTGCGCTGCGTATGTGTGATGGTAGACATAGGCGGCTGCTAAACGTACAGTACCTGCAGGGCATTTTTAGTTTTTTTTCTCCTGAATAGTAAGATTACTGTGAGACATGTTTTAAATTCCTTTATACACTCTTACTCTATATAAATGGAAGACACTAGCAATACCTTGTGTTTCCAAAGGGTGTTATTTCATTCCAATAGTCATTTGCCAGTAGTTTAAAAAGCAGACAGTTGGGAAGATGTTGCCAAAAGGATCTTCGTTCAAATTAATCAAAGCTGCTAACAGCTTTGCATGACTGCATCCCATCTACCGCTTCTAGAAAGCTTTTTCTCCTGACCTTGGAAAGACAGACGAATTTATTTTTCCTCTTACGGTCTTAGACCTTCTGGAAAGATTCGTCCCTATAAAGGACGAATCGTTACAATCTATAACATTTCCTTTCTCCTTCATTCCCCTTCACCCTGACCCGCGCATATCATATATATCACGGTTGACTGATCTCCATGTCCATACAGCACGCCTACATTTGGAATCTGCACCTATCTTTCTCCTCCCTCTCTCCCCCTCCCCCTCCCCCTCCCCCTCCCTCCCATCCTCCTTTATACTTCTCTCCATCTCCCCTCTCTCACCTCCCACCATGGCTCGCTCGCCTCTTCTCAGGGACAAGGCAACGTAGACATCTTTGAAGCGAATTTCTACGGCCATGTGTGTAGCCGCCAGTTGCTTTGATCTTGTCCTTCTCAAAGACTGTCACTTGATCTCACAAAAAGGAGCAGATTTCAAGCTGGTAGGCTGTGAATTAACATCTGTGCTCAGCGTGTCTTCCGGCTCGATGCTTTATCGGAACGACCTGGTGATCGATACGATGAATCTCTGTTTCACTTGAAGAAGTCCATAGTAATTTTCCTGGCCGTTTAATCCTGCCATTCCCCTCTTAGATTGGCAATCTGCTTTCAGAAGTGAACCATGAGGGTTAAGTGTGAAACTAAAGAGGAATTATTTCCCAAGCCTTCCATTTGCCAATGCTTTTCCATTTGTCAATACTTTGTGTGTATATATACGTACCATGGTACCTCTCTGTCCATGCAGAAAATGGCAGTACATTCGGTTCCCTCAGTCCCCCACCACAATTGAATTCTTTCTCGTTATAATCAGTATATTTTTCCCCACCCTTTTTACTGCCGTAAACCACTTCACCTTCGGCTCCTCAGCACCTCAAGCTTTCAAATACCCATATCTGAGGTAAGACTTGGGATCGAGAGGTCAGGAGGGTGTTTTTTCTTGTGGCAATGCGCTCATTCATTTATGAACTCTTCAGTAGATAGGGAACGAAGCAATCTGAGATGGATCCAGCTTAAGGGGGCTGCTGCTACCCTAAAGCTAAGTCATGAATCATGGAAGGATGGCTGTGTGTATTTCATATATATAAGGGGGGAATATGTTTCGACCAGTATGCCAATGGACCAGCCTTGGGTCTGGGACGTATTGACTGGCATAGCATGGTCTTCAGCTTTTCCCCTTAAGACCACCCAAGCCCACCTCCATACATCAAGCAGCAGACTCATTTAGCAATGTACATTCGACAGGTTCCCGTCTTCAAAAAAACAAAAACCCTCAGACCTTAGCATGTGTCTGGGAGATTAGACCGATAATCACAGCTAAATGCCACTTGACGATCGTATTTTGCTCTTGCTCTGATATGATAGACATTTTGTATAGTTCATATATGCTACTGTATCCTTGCAAGCCGTTATTTCTCATGGTTTCCTATGTGGCTAGACCTCATATTTCATACCAATGCTGAATCACTTCCCCGTCACAGGGTTGTCAGTGCTTTGATACACTCTGTCTAGAAAGACAATAATCATCATCATTAATGCTTACAAAGTGATGGCAATGACAAATATGAGTGGTCTTTGCAGCGTAGTACCACCATAAATAAAGCCTTCGGTCTGACTGATCCTTCCTAGATTTTTATCGTCACGATGTATTGCCTCAAATCCATTTGATGCAATTGATACGATTTATGAAGGGGACATTGGCCAAATTCAGACTGTGTTCCAACCATTTTATAGTGATATTTAAGGTCTTTAAATATTGTGTTCTGCTAAATTCCACGATCAATCGGTGCTTCTTTCTTTGCCATTTCCATAAATCGTTATTCTAACCGTTTCTCATTATTCCGGTTTTTCCTGAGTGAAATAGCAAGCAAAAGCACTTGGTCGGGCTTCTCCAACTTGGGATGACATATACTGGTTATTTTTTCTGGACGCGGAGATTCCACAATAGGATTTATTGCAGGCTGCTGTTCTGTTTGCCAGTAGTGCCTATTTTTAGCGTGCAGTAACCTGGAAAGCTTCCTGGGAGAAACAAATGGCTTGAAAAAGTCTGGGACGGGTAAGGTGGAACTGCCATAGTTTCACTTGCTTCCAGGGGCTCGAGCTAGGTCAGTTCACGGCCTACTCGATCTGTCTCCTTTAGTGTGGCCATTCTATCCTGTCCGGTGGACAGGACTCGTACAAAACAGGACTTACGCCCCGGAAATGCCAGACCCACTTCCGCTGTACCAAACTCCAGATAGCCACATTTCCCATTCCTCTCTTCCACACAAACCGTCACCTTTTATTTCGACTAACTAGTCATAGAACAATGCCGCCGCCTACCAACCAGTTACCTCCCCCGCTTGTTGCCTCAACCTGCCCCTCTCCTTTCAGCAGCTCGGTGTATGTATATATGTATATAGTTTTCCAAGTCCCCATACTACCTCAGGCCTCCTCGTCTGGGAATTGACGGTTGCTGCTGGCGGTTCGCTCCTTATTTCCCTCCGGCCTGTTCCGTGCTGAAGGCATTTTAAGGGGGTGATGCATAGTACGGAGGACACAAGGCTGTAGGTGACACTTCCCCTTATACTGTCGTGGCATCTATCTGGTTTGTCCTCGTGGAATTTAAGACTGCTACGTGGACGTTCCACTGCCCAAGGCTAAGTTGGCATTGTCCTGACAGAATTCATGCCCATGGAGCAGGCGAGAAAATGAACTTGTAAGAAATACATTACCATCAGGAGAGAGTAAATAGGAACAAAAACGACCTTCTCTATAGCTTTATGACTATCTTGCATATTCTAACGGCGTGTCTCGTGCCTTTGTAAGCCTTAACTTAAATGCATCAGCTCTCTGTCCCTGCAAGGGCTGTCTTCCGAGGGCGAACTTTTTGACGTAATGGATGTTCGCTAAAAAGGGATACTGCGCTTGCACTTTAATTTTAAAACCCGTTTCACCCGATGTCTTATTTCTTCAGGAGCTCAGGATGCTGCTATATCGTTCCTGACGTATGTGGGCGTTAGGCTTCCGTCTATTACGTTCAGCTGACATAGGTATATATAGAAGAGGCACGTCTCTTTGTCTTTAATTTACTTTAGGTTCATTAAATATTTGTCTAGTCCTCCTTATCCGAGGTTTGTCACTGCCATCCTTGGCAAAACGAACTTAGTTAAATGTTTCCTTCGTCTGGGTTCTTTTGCTTCTCTTGAAAAAAGATCATTCGGGGAAAGATGTTTTATACTTATTTTTTTTCGTACGTGCGCTTTTATCAAGTTTCCTCTTCCTTCCCTCTTTAAAGGTCCCTTCAAATAAGATCTCTTTCAAGTTTTGAGGATAAAATAAACTTTATTTCATGTCGGTGGAAGAGATTGCTTAGGCATAACCAGCCAGAAAGACTATAGTATAGATATATTCTGCTTTTAGAGGGAAACAGCTGGTTGCATTTGTATACCCTAATCCTGTTTGGACAGGGAAAAAATAAATAGCTTCGCTGTTTGACTTAGACATGGCTTGCTGATGGCTTCCCAGACAAAACTCGGATATTTGACGGGGTGGTATTTGCAAGAAGCATATTCGCTGCAACCCGCAGTTGTATTCAGGGGCACGTATGGTGCATGACTCTAACAAAGCTGACAATAACTTTTTATTGATGTTTTATGACCCCGGGCGGAATGACTCCGTTATGACAGGAGAATTAACTAAAGCAAATAGCCCCAAGTAACATACGAAACGCCGTTCTCTGGATCTGCAAACTGAATTATGCGAATCCACGTTTCTCCATAGGTTTTTGCTTGATGTTTTCCCGCCTACAATGTTGCGTTTTTCTCCTTTTTCTCTTCAGGCATGATGACGTAAATAAGTGGCTCTGGCGAGGAAAAATATGCACCAACTGTTACACAGTTCAGAATCATTCAAACGAGATGACAGTGTCTTGATAAAGCGATTATAAAGTGATAGAAATCAAAATGTGCGTAGAAAAATGTTTGAATGCCAGATTGCGTGTATATCAAACACATGGGAATAATTGCGAGCATTTTAAAGTCACTTGCTTTGTGTGAATACATTTTGCCTTATTCATGCATTTGACAGGTACACTTGGGACCAGCAGGCGAAGTGTAATTTGTTGCCTTCCTTCTTGAGACACATTTGTGCCAGCCAGTTGGCTTTCTCCCTCTAATGCCCTAATATCCTCATTGTCCTCGCCTGTTACAATTACATTACTATCTAATGAGAAACCTGCGGACATTTCATGCTGCCTAAAATGTAGCACTGCGAAGGAAAATAAACACGTGGGAAAGCGCTCCTTTCGTGAAGATATGTTTCTCCGATGATGCATGCATCCAGGCATGGAATGGAATACTGCTGAGTCATTAATCATAAATGTCATTCATTGCTTTTTAAAATATAGATTTCTAGGAGAATGTATATAAATATTGATTACATAGTATATTGTCTATATTTAACATTACTTGCTCGGATATGATCTTTTCTCAGTGGAACTTTTTAAAGGAAATCCAATGGTAAAGGCTAAAGATACGAGTATAGACCCGGTGTATCATAAACTGTACCATATGTTTAATATGTATCCGTCGAGATTATCAGGAATTTCTGGTACACGATCACGTTCAAATTTCTCGAACCTCTATTAGCTTCTTTGCATTTTTTATTACGTGAGGGTAACAACATTCCGGACGAACCTCCATCAAATTAGTGCGGTTTTACGTCGTGCGTGGCTCTGGACTATTATTTGACAATCCCTTTAATCATTATTGTCCTATTGAATGATGTAAAACCACACAATGCGAGCAAAAATCCGCCTTGCAAATTTTTTCCCGCGACTACTGCGAAGTGGCTTTCATCATCATATCATTTCAGGAGCCCCTTGGGTTATTCCCCAGCCGTGGATCTTATATCCGAATCCTTATAGAAACAGCTCGGGATTTCAGAATTTGTTAGTGTTACTATGGCTAGAGATGTGGGCCCCGCCTCCCCTGGGCTGTCCCAGAGGTGTGTAATGTGAGTGTTACGCAAAGGATGTTGCTTCCCACGTTTGAGGAACAGCTGAGGCTGGTTACTCGGCCAGGGTGGCTGAGGCGGCACCCCGGGGAAACCTATTGTCTCTTTCAATCATGCCCTGCCCCCGCACTGCCCCTGCTGAACTTTCTAATTTTAGAAATCATTTGCATATATAGTGTATGTAACGATGTTGATATAATATTAGTTGCCCTATACATACACACATATATAGCGATGTATTGTATAAAAGCAGTTCGTGGGATTTGAGGCAGATACGTGCATGGATGGGAATGTTGTCTGTGTTGATTTGTAGCATTGCAAGAGTCGAATTCTCGAGTAAAAATACTGTACCGGAGCCCATAGATCTCACCCTGAAGAGCCCGATATATCTTAAATCTACAGTGTGCGACAGACTTCTTGGTGCCTCTATTGTAAAGGAAGCTCCATAAAGATTCTGTCTCTTAAGTAGCAGACTTCGTCAGTAAAGCTTCTTTCCTTTCCTTCTACATACAGCAATCAATAGTGAGTTCCACTTCTGGAGCTTGGCTAACACTTGACCTGTGCTGTCAAGATAGGCATCATGCACCTGCGACCGCTTGACACCACAGCATCAGGAGACATGTTTTTCATCCATCTGATATTATCTGGTCATTACCGCGAGGCAAAAGGTTCCTTATCAGCCAGCTTCTTAACTCTCGGCAAGAAGGATTCTAAAACATGCCTCTCCCCAGGTCAATGTGAGGGGTCATCATGGAGAAGAATGTCTCCCATTTGGCTGTTAGAGACAAGGAGGGTTCCCAGGAGAAGGAATGCAACACTCCCAAGAGAGAGGAGCGTGTTGCCTCGGACGATTGCGCTCTCAGAACTGATGCAAGTCTGTCAGGAAACACTGAAGGAGTTAGTTGTTTGGTACCGGTGATTACGTCACAATTTGCTGTAAAGAAGCGAGCAAATGTCTGTTTTATCGCTCGGCAGGGTGTTCGCTGCTGCGGACTCGGGCGCCTTCTTCCCTAGAAAGGGTCCATCCTTTTCCGAGTATACTGTTATGTGTCATTTTGCCTTGCCTCTTGATCTGCGAAATAGTTTTCGCTGTACGTACGTACGTACGACTGGATTTGGAGCATGTATGGAGAGAAAACAGCAGCCGCCATTCCTTGGGAAAGGGACGTATTAAATACTCCTGAGAGCATTAGGATAAAGAGGCTTGCCGCTGTGTAAATGAGGATCTTTATTCTCATTGTATTTGAAACTGCCCTAATCAAGAGTGAACAGACGGCAAAATACTAAAACTACCAGCTTCATCAAAAGTTTTAAGATATTGAAATTGTTGGATGGAGCTATTGCCTACTTCACCGCGTTTCTCAGGTCCATTGAAGTTTAAAAGTTGGATAATTATTCTGAGCCAGTTAACAGCATGATTCAGCGCGATTAAGACAAATGCTCCACACTTTTAATGGCCGCCAACACAACTACCGGGCCTTGTTATATTAGTTTCGCTGAATCAATTTAAATGTGTTTCCACTCGATGGACTCCTTTTGTAAAGAAAACAATAAAGAATAACACACGCAACACATTGGTAATTTCACTGCCACCTAGAAGTGTGTGTCTACTGATAGAAAACTCTGAGAGGCAGTTTGGGATGGATTTTGCATGTTCAATTGTTCCAAAATATCAGAGCTTTTTCGCATATGAAATTGGCCTTAGTGCCTGCATGATCACCAATACATTGTAAAGAATGAAATTCCCTCCCGGTAGGGTGTGATTGTATTAAGCAAATACGAGAACGCCTTCCGTTGTCATCTTATGGTATATTTGCTTGGTTCTATAGATTTTGTATTGCATGTATTCGGCGGCATATATTCACACTGAAATCTAGCTTTCCACTCCCATGAAATAGGCTTTTGGAGAGAATACGACTGATAAAGACTGGCAGTTTTGCCTTTCACCTTGTACAAGTCTCGGAATGTGCGTGTCACGACTCCATTTGAGACTGTCCGCTTTTGTTAATGGAATGTGATTAGGCTTGGGTTGTGATCGGTATGAGGCATGGGTCCCCTTCAGCAAGCATTTATTCTACACGAGGAGGATATGCGGTCACTGATGCATATTGTAATCTGTAAACCTTTTTTTTATGTGCAGTCAATAGGGTTCTGATTTATTCCCATGTTTGATAAGTGTGGGATAGTTAATTGACACTGATCCACACTGATTCTTCGGCTCTGATGGAAATATGAGGGACAATTGCATTAGTTGGGGGGTCACAGTGCAAGCAGCCATTGTGATTCCTATTGTGCAGCGAGGCGTTTTCATTTGCATTGCGTGAGGACGTTGAGAGCTGGTCGTTTACGACAGCAGAACTGTGTCACAAGGTCAAGAATCAAAATACAATTTCGATAACGTTAACAGTAAAAAGATCTCTATACATGTCAGTGCGTGTACATTTACCCATCCGAATCTAGAGGAGTCATATTGTCAAAAACATTCAGATGTATTGCTATACCGACTAATTTATTTCATTCTTCTAGATATGATACAGGGCGATATAGAAAACCTGTCATATCTGTTACATGTCAGCCTTTGAACAATCAAATTCTCATTTCATGCTTTCAAGGGGCTAGCCCACGGATAGGAATACGCCATAAAGTTACTCCAATATTCCCATAATGAGAGTTGAATAGGCCATAAATGTTTACATTGTAGTCACATAGGTTTTTACCCTCGGCCTGAGAACTTTATTCCTTTTTATTCCCAAGGCAAATCAAATGTTGATTATTTTCTTAGTACGTGGGCAATTCGTAGAAAATTTCCCGAGGGATACACCTGCCAAGGAAACTTATTCAGACAGATCAATCTCCCTGCCTCGGAACTCTTCATACGAAGGCAGTATAAAACATCGAACCATATGTTAGCTTATGTTATCAGATAGAAGCCGCCTCCTAATAGGTTTAGTTAATGATCGAAGGCTTCAAACTGTAGGCTCTCGTCTCGTATATTCATGACGTGTCTTTACATAAGTAGTATATGGAAATGAGAGTTGTACCCAGGTAGATACTTATATTCCCCCCTTTTGACAGTCTAGATGAGATCTCGTGATATTCAATGTGGATTCTTAAAATGATATCCCGTGTAGAATTTTACTCGGGCTGAATTTTTAAATCGCGTGATAACTTTTGGAAGCATTCTGTAAATGGGGCACCATTTCAGATGGGCAAGATGAGCAGTTCATTGCTCAATTAGTTGGCTTTCCAAATTACCAATATTGATTATTTATCTGATGGCTTGATATTTGTAACGTTCTGACCGTAAGTGACCGGGAGAAAATTATATTGAGAAGTAGCTTTCAATTCACATCATAAATGTTTCAGGCTTGTAAGATTTCTTAAATGTGTATATGGGTCAAATTTTTAGAAAATGCACAACCGGCAGCTCTACAAAATTGGTAATTTCGGTTAAATTAGGCAGAAAAATGATAAATAATGGGTATATCAGAGTATCTTTGGCATTGTGTTGACTAAAAATATCTCTTTCATTGTGTTAAACTGTATTTTGAACGTCAATTTTCACTTAAATTTGGATTATTTGAAAGGATTGGTGAAGGTGAATTGTACATTTTCTGACAATCTGACCCATACATGTACATTAAAGCCGATATTGGTAGTGCTGGAGTATAGATCTTCCGAGAAAATGAGTTTCAAATGTTGTATCTCTGGGCTATGGACGGATTTCCATATGCAAGGAAAGTCAGTATGAACCCACAAGGTTGACAGTATCGCTTTTCATATCATTGTAGCGCTTACATATGTGTCTAACTTATTGACTTTTTTACCATCATTGTATACCCAGCGGCTACGTTCCCATGGGATTGATGGGTGGGTGTATATACATTGATCTTGAACTTGAATTTCCGACGTTATTTGGGTATTTTGTCTTTCCTGTCCTTCCTAATGGAACGCCCATCAATGACATCTTGCAATGTAAGACGACCCGCGCTCCTCAAACACCTCACTAAACATCAATTAGAAACCTGATATTTTCTCCGTGCTGCCGGTCACGCCGGGGGAATATATGAGGTTATAAAATGAAAAGCCTTTCCATAAAAATTGGGTGGCACTGGAACGGTCCAGACAAGACTATATGTAGAGCCAATATGACAGAACTCTGCTGCACACCTCTTCCCGATGGGGAAAGTGTTTTTGAAGTATTTCATTCGCCTATATATATAGACCACTCTTTCAGATGGCTAGAATGTGTTGTGACAAATCATATTTCATCATATATAGAATGATGTGATATAGATAAAGCCATCATTTCTGTATATATAGCTTATGGTTATATTACTTCTGTCTCTCTTACTTGCGACACAAATGGAGTCTTCGTTTATATGGCGTTTCTTTCTCATCCACTAAGCCCCGGTCTTTTATGTAACTTAATTACTCAGTTTCGATCTGTCTCTTGGCTTCGCTCATGGAGCTGATATGATCCAATGATTGCTATACACTCTCCAGCCCTCGAAGGGCCGGTATACGCTTTCTATATATGATCTTCATACGAGGGAAGTTCCCTAGTGCTTCATAGGATAAGGGGTCTTTCTTACAAATCTCTTACATTAGGCAATATGACAGATACTAGCCAAACAATACATTGTATGGTCTTTGTAAATAATGGAACTGCTTATATCAAGGGGTTATCGTCTTCTATGGGATTGAATTCCTAAGGAAAACTTGGATAACACGCTGCGCCGTATAGATAGAGATATTATATATCGGTGGGTATTCATGCTTGATATATTATACCAAATTTTCCTTCAGCCGGGGAATATTACTCTAGTTGGGTTCCTGTCGGCTGGGAGGAGGCCTTTGGGAGCGGTGCACATTGTGAACATTACCCTTGGTAGCCAGTCTTTAACTGACTTCTGTTTGACCCCTGATAAGCCAAGAAACGAGCTGGTGTTTAGTGTATTTGCCAACGTTCCAGTTCCCGGGCTCCATGATGACCAAAGCAGACAGGAATCTATCGAGACGCCGCCGAAGCCTTTACATTGGTGATAGAAAGGGGAAGGAAAGGGAATCCTCCCAGGCCCTGCTTCCTCATAGAAAAATCTCTATACAAAAGCCTCGACCGGCGTGGAAATGTCAAACTAAAGTAAGAAAAACAGGATTTGGTGTTTCCTTCGGGGTAAACTCTGCCTTTAGTGATAGACAAACACGGTCGCTGTCCAATCTACAGGACCCTATCAAGTCTGATCCCCCTGGGATTCGAGGCCATAGCCCTTCAATGGATTAGGCTGACATCCCTATTAGCTCGCTGAGATTAGCTCTTCCCGTCCGACACAAAACCGTCCCCTCAACCCTAGCACCGGCGACACATTAACACGGTAGTGGCCGCCTCCCCCTTGGCTCGCCCTCCAGTCCTATACCCCGCCCCACTTTTAGCCTTGTATTGTTTCTCTTGGAATCTACTCCGACTGATAGAAACAAGTTAAACCCAGAGGCATTACCCCTCCTGAAAATCCTATGCCTACGCCTAGAAGCTAAGTGATGGCGGGCACTGGTCGCACACGAGGGACCTGATGCTCGCTTCCTGAGTGATGAGGCAGCATATTGGATTCCACCGCACTGATTCCTCCCTGCATCCCGACAGCTTAAAAAGTTTATCTTCAAGTTAGCCAGCACTTGGAGCCGCCCGGTCCTGATGATCTCAAACTTTTGTCACCTAAAGAGATTGCTTGCTAGCCGATAAAGTGGTGCTTGGAATGGAAATAGGAGGCTGGATGAAAGCCATATAGGGCCGGCTTTATATAAGTTGGTAGATGCTGGTCAGCTGTGCCGCGCGTCCACGCTTGGGTATCACTGGTCATTCATGCCTAGCAAGGATGGGATTATAGTCCAGGGATCAATACCCTTACATGGGGTTTGGGGACTTGTATAGGCCAAACCCCTGCTCAAGCAGAGTGGTCAACTACCTATAGCCTGCGACCGCACAATGACCCTTCATTCTAATGAACCTCTCCTGCTAGTTTCCCCCAGAGCACCGTTTAAGTTATAAAAGCCCGCGATAATGCCTGCTGGCTTCGTGTATCTGTCTAAGCTGCATCATAAGGAACTTCGATCTGGCTGGCCATTTATGGACTCTAGGTATTGGAATTTGTCTTTTACGTGCCTATTTATTCCGACCGCCGCTATTCACAGCGTGTCAATATTACACGGACATGGATCGATTCCCGTGCATAATGGCATCATACATTTGATTTTATCTCCTCATGTCTGGAGCTTGAAAACAAACATTCATATTCTATTCTCGCACCTAACAGAACCTTTCGGTCCTTGCTCCTTCATTCGCCTTCTACTCATTAGGTTGATGCAATCGAAACCGCTTGTGCGACCGGTGGAAAATTAGCCTTGCCAAGGGGTCTTCTGTTTGATGTAATAAAGGCTGGTTGGAGTGTGACCAGAGTGACAACTATTCATTCCACTCCCCCATCCTACAACCCCTTTTTGCCCACCGCCCCCACAACCAACCGTCCCAAACTAATGTTGGGAATTTAATATGCACCCGTCGGTTTACGTTCAGACAAGACTGCCGTAGCAGGAGCGATATCTAGGACCTGATTGCATATCTTTTGCCAGAGGTGGACTGGTGCCCCAGAAGCAAGCGACCAAAGTGATCGATCGCCAGAAGTTAAAAACAATTTCCTGACTGCCAAATGCATTTTGCCTGCTCATTATGTGATGGTCTTGAATGACGCTTAAGTTAGCCAGAAAAAAGTGTTAGTAATTCCATGTCATATTGACCCTATCGCACAGGTCTGGGCGGCTGGGATTGTGATTTGAAGGCCACATGACAGCCTGAACTCTGTGGTCACCCCGAGCCCTCTGCTAAATTTGAATTTGATCTTAAATCAAGGACGAACAATTTTTGCTGAGGGGAAACGTCCTTTACTTTGCCCTTGCCTTTCCATCTTCACTTGTAATTCCCATGTTGGATTGGTGTTTTGGCCGTCACTGTCACGTCAAAGCTTTCAATACCGTGCCCAACTTATCATGCGATCGTTCATGTCTCATAATCTCCCTAAAGGCCTCCACCAAGCAGCATAACTTTAAGTACTCACTGAAATCCAACCTTGTTATTCGAGCAAAGTCAATGACGTTTTTGAAGCGCCTACTCGGCCTCCTTCGGTGCTGCCCAGTGCAAACCATTTCGTAGACTTACCCTCCCAAGCCCTCACTTAGGAATATGGATTTTGGAATTGAATTGAGTCATGCGATATTTCAGTTATTTGTACAGCGCTTGGATATCAGGAAAATGCTGTAGCAAAACGATACTTCACGTGCATATCATGTTTCTTATCGAACATGTCAGAAATGACATGAAAGATACTTATCACCAGGAAGCAGGCTCCCTGATCAAATAGTATGGAGAGAGGATGAATTGATCATGCTTTAGTTTCATACTGCCACATAGAGGAAGCAATTAAACTGTGTCGGGCAGGCAATCTTTTTAATATATGCACTTCACTGATGTGCAACGCCAGAACACTCATACAACAATTATCAAAGAGTGTCCATCCTCAAATACTGCAGAAAGTTATTATTGCATACTTGTTGTCGTAGATCGTTAAATAGATAGTTTTAAGACTGGGAGAAGCAGTACGTTCCAACCATGCTCTTATGCTAGTGGTCTGGACCTCCTGTGCTTAATTCTCACGATATTCACAGCTGAATGTTATTTTAGAGATGTTATGCATTAATCACAAACGTGGGGAATGCTTCTTAATTGGTCCTCCACCAGGCAAGTGACACTCTGGAAGTGCCAGTGTAATTGAAGGGCATCCTGATGATCATTATCTTTTCATTCAGAGCCACATCCTGGCGTTTGCTTATCTCCCAATTTGACTAGTTCGCAAACCCTCTGGAGATTGCATTATCCGGAGCAGACCCAAATGGTCCATGTGTCGTATTTACCCGATAACCCTGCCTTTCTGATGCCTATCTTTGGGATGAATCTGAAATCAATCTTTTATTCCGCAGTTGCATCTCTCCAGTGGGACACCTTGTATATAGTTAGCCCAGTGAATCTGCTATAGAATCTATTTTGCTATCTACCGTTTCCTAATTCCGTTAGCCAAAAACCATAATCCTGTACTGTTAACAAAGATATATAATGGAAGATACCCATGAGCGCGACGAGGAGGGCTTTCCAAAAGCATGCCCTCAAATTAATATTATATGGAGAGATGCGTGGGCTAAGAATAATTACATTTTGATTTAGACTTTCTGTACCCGGCTTATTGTATAGATCTCTTTCATGGATTTATGCTACTGGCATATGAAAGTAACCGATTTAATGTCCCCCGTGGGGACGCTAAACTTCATTTGCCTCGGAGGCTTCCCGCTGCATGGTAATGTAAATGATACACCTTTCGTGTGAAATACATCTCTGTTATAGGCAGTTTTCTGTGTGGCTTCTCCTATTTAATACTGCTAAATTATGGTGGCGATAGGTCCGGGAGAGAATTAATGAGTACATTTTATGCAAGAGTTGATTGATAATGCATATATAACGCCCAGATAAGAGTCACCGTACTGTAGTTTTATCGCTGCGGAGAATTATAGGTTGGAATATAGCGAGAGAGAAAAAGAAGAGATTAGTCGGCAGCTATTAAGGAGAGACAGTAGTCGGTCCAAGAGAGAAGTTTGCTGTTCTCGTTATTCCAGTGTTGTCAGTGTCTAACAGATGTTTGCCACAGTTGGAGATTGATCAGCTATTGGGTCGCACACATCGTCTGATGTATCGGAGCTATTTAGGTTCTCCTATTGACCTTACACTATGTCCAGAGCAGGATCACTATGGCAATGGCCTGGCCTCAGCCATGAATATGTATCAAGAGGTTAGGGTAAAAATGTGTGTGTGCACGGTGATCAAATTTCGGCAGAGATTGCATTACCCTTTCATGCATCCTTTACTGGCTTCCCGAGTGGCTTCCGAGGGCTATAGATCGAATATTACACAGGGATTGCACCGAATAGCTATTGGTACAACGTTAACCCTTAACCTAACCTTGCTTGATTTAATCTGAAAGCTATTTCGCGTGGATGTTTTTTCTCCCGTTGTGGGGAAAAAACCCTCCTATTTCCGGCGTATAATAGAACGGTGTTTTGTTGCTTTAGTCTAGTAAGGAAGTCATTTATGGGGAAAACAATGAATCATTCTGTATAATATGTGGTACCCCGTACGGGATGGGGGCACCAACTTCGGCTATTGTAAACAAGATGCGTGGGTGTGCCTGTAGGTTAAATCGAGGGTACGTACCCTTCCATAATAAAACGATGCTTGACCTTTCGTATCACCGCATACACCTGTTTTGCCATTCAGCACCCAGCTCCTGCCACATATTGGATATATTTATTGCCATAAAGTCTCTATTCTTCTGAACATTCACGAGTAATACTGTCCCACTCCGCCTCTCCTATATCTCCTCACAGTCCCTTCTTCAAAATACTTGAGTCATTGCTAACAGTGCAGATCCAATCACTTCTGGTGTTACTTAAAACCTTCTATTTGCGAGTTGATACTTATGTAGTGAATATGATTTCCTGGGAGTTGTGCATCGGTATACTTGGCTCGCTTAAGGGGGATTTTCGCCACAGTATTTCCTTAGTCTTCTCAACAGGTCTAGTTCGTCATGAAAACAAACTATTTTGTTCCAATTCACTTACTAGTTTTCTGTGAGAATACCCTGTATTATTTACTGCTGAGTCATTTTAAATCCCCATGGACAGATGCTTACAGAGGATGTCTTCAATCCATCGCGTGCTGATTATTTGGATTTGCAAATTAACTATTGAAAGGCCATGTAAATGGGAAGGGTAATTCCTGCATTTAGCGTGAGAGCAATAAGCTTACTCAAACTTTAAATGCAACTTGCAATTATCTTGGACAAGCTGTCGGGTTCCTTTTGTAAATGACATTGAACTGTTGCTGCCACGATTTCTTTCGTAATATCTGTATGGATGGGTTTTCTGTCACTTCTACTCATCACAGATGGAAGTCTTATTAAGGCATGTTAAATGCCAAGGACCGATTTTAGTGAATACTTTATTATAAATTGCATTAGGAAAGGGAACAGTTGCATTGCCAACTCTTAGCAAAACCGTTTTTCCTTCTTTTTTTCACAAAGGGCATTGCATCTTTTAGTATTATATTTCATTTTATTTATGAGACATGAGAATTAAAAAAACCCAACACATAGCTTATCAGTGGCAAATGTAGGGACTGCCCTCGTGCATGGCTTCCTCCAAATGAAATATTCGTCCATCCAGAATATGATTTTCGTCTCTAGTCCTTTCCTGGCGCTATATATAGATTGTTCTTCATGTCATATAAATGTTATCTTTTACACCTTCTGCATTCATTATGCACATGATGCTATGAGAGATACTAGACAACATCCCCCTTTACCCACCCACCCACCTACACTGCGCATGTGCCTCCGGATGTGGCTTCCTTTGACATGATTGTTCCTGGCGCCTGTGATTAGTTCGCGCTCCTGTGGCATAGGAAAAACAAATTGGTGGCTAAAGATAGCGAATAATAAGAATGGATTAGGTCTGTATAAACCGAGGAAAAATACTACTCGTGAGTGTATAATTAAAAGCTGTCGGAGTGTATTTAACGATGAGATAGGTGAGAAGGATTTTGATCGATCAGACCTACTTCGAATATTGCGACGAACTTTAAGACTTCATATCAATTGAATCCCGATAAATAATTGTTCATTATGATTATGGGTGGATTAAAGCCTAGCCCTAATATCATATTTTCCTTTTTTAACTTATGCATAGTTTTCCCGTTAAGTGGCATTCACATCGCGATGAGTGATGTATTGCTCTCCTCCGAGCATTCCTTACTCAAGAGGCTATGTCCTTTCGGTGCTTAATTTCTAACCGTAATGTTGAATTGCCGGCGGTAACCGTCCCAATGCATAGTTTCTTGCTGATAAGTGCTCACCACACCACATTCCAGAGCGCCCCTTATTGCCCCAATGCTCGTAAGATTTTTAACTGAAATTCCCCGAAAGATACCCACATTGTCTTCTTATTCATATTGGTGTAATCGAATGGAACCTCTCGATCTCGTTTTCCATGATTTATCATTGTCCCAAGTGGTTGTTTGTGTCGAGATATTCTAGTCAAATCTAAAGAGACCCGTTGCTTGCCAAAGTATTTAGCTAGTGCCATGAATACGTTCTTACAATAGAGGCGTACCACCTCCCAACTTTCATCCACAGTGGTCATGATACCGTTGAACGTATGTCATACAGCCAATTATGGTGCAGCAGGCCAACATATATATATATATGTAAACACGATTATATCATATTATCAAAGGCGGCAGTTTTACCTTGATCTTTTTCATTATAGTCGTATGGAGTGATACTTCTGGGTGCTCAATGAACCCACTCTTCATTCGCGATATTGGCTTTAAAAGAACAATGATAGTTTATTGAGTGAGAGAGATAGTGAGTGAGTGATGTTTAGTATATATGTTTCCACTGGCAACTATTCATTTCTTTGGGAATGTTGAGATATAACTCTTGTAAATGAGCGTTTTATCGGTTCCTGACAAAACTAATGTACTGGGACAATCAGCATGCAGTTCAGCATTATTTCATGCAGTAAGAATCCAAGATGCGAGACAAAAACAGAGTCTAGGTGGTCTAGTCATATTTTAAATGTACATTGTATACCTCTCAATTGAGTTTAAAAGAAACTAACATTGATATTTGGGTTTCACGACATTGAACCAGTATCTCTCACTCACTCACTCACTCACTCACTCACTCACTCACTCACTCACTCATGAATTAAAACAAAATTAATTGCGACGAACTTTAAGACTTCATATAAATTGAAATATACTGAGACAATCAGCTTGTACTTCAGCGTTATTTCTTGCAGTGACAATCGAAGCTGCTATAAATCAGATGCATTGTACATTGCATACCCCTCAATGGAGTTTAGAACACTCACTCACTCACTCAATGAACTATAATTAACCAAGCCAATATCACGAGTGGGGAGTGGGTTAGTTACACTCACATGTTCACATTGTGGTAACGCTTCCCTCACCTCTGATACACCTTAATTCGAAACCTTTTTGTAATTTAAATTGTTCGATAGAACCAAACACCAAACGGATCAATATCTTTGAACTAGTAAATCTGACTCTATTTAAACTATTATTAGACAAGGTATTTGGTCATAAAATGATGCCACCGGGACTTGTTGATGGTTAATGAATATTTAATGTGATATTATGGCGAGCGTCTTGGTGCAGTTATTGGTCACCGAGGTATACCTTCCCACCACAAGGCTGTGAATGTTTTCACTTATATACTCTTGTGCAGTGGCCAGGGATACATACCACACCCTATAACTATAAATATCTGGAGTCTGGCAACCACTTCTCATAATGGTGATAATACTTCCATTTTGTTAGCAATTTGTGCATTGTGAAATTCACCCTTAGTAGTTAATTATACCCGGTAATCTTTCCATAATGACATCATGATTTAAAGCAATGCTGCAGATTATTGAGTCATCTATGATTAAATTAATCCTTTTTAGGTTGTGTCAGAAGGCTTGGAATAAGCATTCATTACTTCCACATATATGTGGAGCTCCCTCGAAATGGTTGGCCTATGTATTGCACTCACGGCCGCTTACTATCTGAATATCTTTTCCGTGCATCATTTATTTGCATACATGTATTGAATCATTAATGCTGACCTATAGGTCTCATTGATGTTATACCGAGGGAACCCTCGAAAGATCCTCATCTCTCGATATTATGTAACTCCTTGAAGTATTCCATCACGTTATGGCCTCTCTCTCTCTGATGACTAGACGTAATTTTATGAGGCCTGCAAGTGATGGGGCAACAAGGTGTTTGGCCGAGGTTACATGGCGTGGGACTTGGGTGACGCCCTCTCCACCATATAGAATCGCATTAGCTCCCACTGCCTGTCACCACCCGTGTAACCAGGCCTTTACTATAATAGACCAGGTTCCATCCCGGGATCATGGCCGACAACCTCCCTTGCCTGCCAAATATTTGCATCCATTGTCCTAATACAAAATAACACCAAATGATACACCTTCACGATTCGCCTTTCGCATCCAATTCCTCGGCATAACCAGCGTTGGCACGTATGCAAGCTCTCCCAAGGTTTTCAGCCCTGCTGGGTGTGGCATTAATGTGTTCGATATATTAACCGAGAAAAGTGACTCTTCTGCGAATCTGGTTAAGCTTTGATGAGAACTCATTTTATTGATGCCTGATGGTAATGGATGTTTTATATTGTGTCACGGATGATAAAAATGAAAGCCATGAAAGAAGTATATGAGCCTCCATTCGTGTCAGTCACAGATACTTAATGTGCATCCTGTTTTAGCCTGGGAAAGCTTTCACTCTGCTGGGGTAAATTAGTGGAAAGCTGAGAAGGATGGTACTGGGTATCCCTTCCTTGACACGCCTGTTTTATATCATCGCTTAAATGGCTTCTGTCGAATCGTTAAAAAGGTTGCAGAGGTCCCAGAGAAAATAGATCTCTACGTGTTTGGCAAGTAACACCCATTGATCCTCCCCTACGATCATGAAATATCTAGTTTGGAAACCTTTGCAAAGTTACCCCCTGGCCGCCACAACAACTCGAAGCATTGGCGAAGTTTTGTGGTGCTACTTTCTATGGTTTACATTTGGTAGAAAGGAATTCGATGGATTGCTATGGCCACTCAACGTTTCGGCCGATGCCTGCTGGGATCGAGTATTTATGTGGCAAGAGTGAACTGCGTAGGATTAGCCTCACTCAGTACTGTAAGCCATGTTTCTATCTGATACTTCTCAGGTTTTTCCAACGTCATTTTTTAATAAAGGTTACTTTTTCCCACTTTTTAGCCAACTTCAATGTTGAAACAGCATCATGCCATCCGCATATCAAATGTGTTATTTGTTATCCATTTGACAAAAAGAGCTCGGAAAAAATATTAAATACTAATACAACACAAATAACCCCTCGAAACTCTAAACGATGTCCGTTTTTATATGATAGACGCAAAGTGATAGAAGGGCGCTATAGGGGCCTATAATGTTGTTATTTTGTATGAGTTTGCGTGTAGGCCTACTATATTTAATAGAAGCATGGTTGGGGTTGCCTTTAACGCTGTTGCCTCTCATCCTTCTTTAAGCGCACACCCTGAAACTCAATAAAGCTGTCGAAGCAAATCGATGCGTGGAGAGATCGGGGATCACCTATCCTCAGTGTACACACCGAATCACTTAACCGGTGAACAGGAGAGTGTCTTCTCAGAGTACGACCGCTTAATATGACGCTGCCTTCTATATTGCAAGTACTCTCATATTTTAAAGTGACACTGTGTTCATGTTCTAAGTCAAGATGTTGATTATTGGGTGTAATATAGATGGGCAAGTTCTAGCAGCCATCTTATTAGCAGTAAAACTCTTGGTCTACAAAAAGATTAAATAGAGGTTTGCTCATATATCATCTCTTGATTTTTGCGGCTCGTGGCTGTCAGAGAGTGTAACTATTTCCCCTGGGCTATTTGTCACCCTGTTTACGCCCTTAAAACGTGTCCAATTATTGATATTCCCCTGCATGTCAACATGAAATATTGCTGCCACTGATTTCTTAAACTTGGTTAACACCATCGAAAAGAATTGCAGCGGAGGGAAGGCCCAGCCTGTTTCCTCTAACCCAATCGATGACGTCCCATCGGGCGCTTTAGGGTTTTACATCTGATTAGAGCCGTCAAGCAGCGATTAAATCACACAGTCACTCCTTCACTCCTAGTGTGAGGCACGAGGCGCTGGTAGTTTACTATATTTGACGCGGTAAGTCCAATATGTGCTTGGAGATAGTGGGACACAGGCGAGTGATTTTAATGGAGGAAATTAACCTTAAGTTCCCATCAGAGAGATTACATTCTCAGAGCTAGGTTAATTCGCGATGGTGCTGTTGTTTTCAATGAGCACGGGACTTATCAATTTTATTGGGTTTTTTTTTGTGTTAGAAAAAATATGAAAGTCATGTATAATACCATCGCTTCCAATGCCCATGTAAACGAAGCATTGCTGATAATCGAAAAGAGTATCCTATCCTATCCTGATATGGCCATTATATACATAGCCTAATAAGGCGTAAAAAAACACCCCACCCCCACCCCGCACACATGGACGACCAAACAGTTCACTGTCCTCCCAGCGCAGTAGCTATAATATGGAGTGTGATATTTCAGCTTAGTGCATTTTTCTCTACTTTATCGCATCCAATATTTCATTTAGAATACCTTTCTTTTTTTGTTGTCATGTGACTCTCCAACTAATCTCTAATGCCATCAGTTTTCATTTCCCTAAACGTTGTTCACGATCATCTTTTTATGTTTTTCAATTAAACTATGTAGTCACTCTAAATGGATTGATGGATTGATTTACATTACTACTCAGAACATTACTAAATACATACATACATACATATACATGCATACAGACATTATATACATGTATACATACATACATACATACACACATACATACATACATACATACATTGTAAGCAATAGTGTGTCCGGACGGGCTTGAAATCCCCCTTCTATTTAAAGAGTTAGACCACCCGATCTGACCTTTAATATATGGCAATAAACGTTACAACTACAACATTGCCATTGCTCAATGCTTTGTCAATGTGATACGGAATAGATTAAGCATTGAGCCATACTAGCCACACCCACACACACTTATAGATAGATAGATAGATAGATAGATAGATAGATAGATAGATAGATAGAAATATCTTTTATTCATCATAACTGGGTTATGTATTATACCATCACCGTGATATTTACAGGGGCGCCTGGCTGTATTAAATATACAAACTCGTTTCATTTGCATAAATAAGCAAAGGGTATACCCGATTATGGTTAATATTTGCCTCCATTATCAGAATTCACAAGGGAAGCTTCCCATGTCTTCCATAAATGTCAAGGGTGGAATAGTTCTTGCTATATCCACCCATTACTCATCTGCCTGAGGAAGATCTTCCCGTGGCTTATTTCTCCAGTTGTTGGTCGGAGGCCGATTGCCAGGATCCCATGCCGGATTCGCCAGGATTTAGTGAGGGTTGGGGCCAATAGAAACAGCTCTTCTCATCTACCAGACCTATGCTGGGTATTTCCCTATAGTCGAGATAAGCGGGCTTTATAGGTCCAGACGACACTCGTGAGGTCTTCAACTCGTGGTCCTTTTCTACCAGTAATCAGCCCCCGGGTTATGTGTTACTAACGCCAGGCCCTGTGTCTTATTTCCCTTGCGCTCCCCACTATACCCCTGTGCGCACGCATCCTTACCTCGGTCCTTCCGGTTAATGGGCTCTGAGACAATTGCCTTCCCATAAATAAGGCAGAAATGTAGTTATAAACGCTGCATGTCCCGTTTCGTGTACAGATCCTTTTCTGTGGTTTCCTGTCTGGCCTCGGGTTATCTTCAGACCATATAATGTCCTGAGAACTATTATAGCGACCCTTTGGAGATGGATGGCAGTTCAGTGTCACGTCCGGTTTATTTTCTCTCATAGGATTGAATACATCAGTCTTGTTGGATGTAACACTGTATCTCTTTGAATATATAAATCACAATTTTATATCATATTCAGCTTCCTTAGGAAACTCTTTACATTTATAGTATACTCCGTATATCCGACAATAACATTAAGTGATTAAGAGATGGGTCGCGGAGGTGGATACCTTTATTTTTTTACTTCTCCCAGATAACAATGGCTCTGTATGATGGAGCAGAAGAGCCTAGACAGCGTCATACTATTCTGCATCAGAGGGTTGGTGTCATAAAACATCACTGCCTTTGTGTCGCATGTCTTACTTAATGTGGAAGACAAAACATAGGATGCATCAAGGAGGAAGCAGGAAAAAATACAATTGCTTGGCAGAAGACTAATGAGCCGCGGAGGGGAACTGTTTTATGTTCAACTGCTTTCACGCTGATATTTTATCCTCACCATTAGCGTTGTGCTGGGTGGTTGTATGCTACCACAATTATTCAAATTAGATTGTCCGGGTTGAAGGGTCTTTTTGGTACCAAAGTCTTTTCTGTTGATGTTAATCACATTGCCTGACTCCTGGCACTCTTCGCATAATTTCCCGAGATCGAATGAGGCAGTTCCACCTTCTTAGCTTGATTCTAAACAAGTCCGGTTGACCCATTCATTCATTGCCTACTTCGATATTTTATCATAAATTGTTAAAGGTAAAAACACATAGAATGTGTCTCTAGCGGTTTTCTCCTATTACTTGTGCGTTTTTCCTTGCCAGTCTGGAGACAAGTAAGATAGGAGGCCATGAGCAATTAGGTGTTTAACTGTGGCAAAAACCAAAACGTCGAAGCGAAAGAAAGAAACAAATGACGGATCTATGGAAGTAAGCTCCCACTTCCTGGCATTGCCAGAAAAAAACACGCTGCAGAATTTCCCTTAAATTAATGGGCGGGACACAGAGATAGAAAAATTACTTGTTTATTGATCAGTCAAATATCTATGGTAGTTTCTGACTTGATGACTTATTTCTACTTTATGGGTCATGCAATGTGATTGATCTGCTGATAAGAAGACTTAATTGGCTCCTGTGGGGTTGTTAATACACTGGTCTTCGACTTCCAACATTTTTACGCGGGCACGTGAAGGGAAATAATTTATCCTAAACCTTTCCTGGATTATCATTGTCATTTTCCCAGTCCTTTATTCACCACTCCAGTGGCTTAGCCTTTTTGTATGTTCTAATTTTGGCCATTAGCGAGAACATTGCCACCGACCTTAGTGTCAATTAAATAGATTGGAACCTATCAAGCATTTCTTTGCCTCAAATTGTCATTGGTATTGTGCTGGCTCAGGCCATCTAACCCAGGGCTCTTAGCTATAATGGAAGTACATCGCGGTCTTTCCAAATACTGATTGTAAATCAATACCAATGGGATTAACAGAGGAGTTGAATGCTTAGGGGTTAAATGGCCATGTACCTAATTTGCCACTCTTTGCATGTAGTCAACACATTTCCGAAACTGAATGAACCTAAAGGGACTACTCGTAGGGATTATTCATAGAACGTTTTGTTGTAAAATTAGATAACACTTTGTTGTCCTGATGGCGAGGTAGAATGACTACAAAAGGGAGTAAGTCTGCATGTCATACCGAGACTCCTTTGTTCTGTTTTACAGACCAAATAACAAACGCATTCTCCGCTCAAAAGTTTCTGTGCTCCTTTGATAAATCAGCATTATACGTAACACTTCCCTGTCTCGAAGCAGATTTTAAAATATTATCGACTCAGCACATCGCAGATGATATCAACCGAATTTAATCAACTATTTCAACACAGTGTGCCGAGGCAGACATACGGAGAAATATGTTCAGAAACTAACTACCCGATTAGAAGCAGGCAACAGCCTATAGTACCGTGACACAAACCATTTGCGAGGACTGCTTGCTTCCCCCTGGGATAAACTTTCTACCCATAGGACATAACAATGCCAATCCCTGGCACATTCCTTCTATAATATTTTCCCAACGTGTTCGCATTAGTCATTAGTGAATTTTTATAAGCATGTCATCGCATCTAAAGTGTCTATAACCCTAAGGAGGTATATGTCCGACTGTGAAACGCATAGTGCCACTGTTCATCAGTTCCAGGGGTGTTTGCAGATCTATACTTACGGTTGCTTTATCCTCGGAGGAGCTTTCACGCCTCAATCACTGATTACATCCCCCGGAAGTGACGTAGGTATCACCACGTGTCTCGAAACTGGGGTAAGCGATGAGTCGCCACCTGCATTAGACTCCCGGTGGAAATGTAGGTGGAGGTCTAGGGAATTAAGATGGATCAGTCCGATGGGAAATTTCACTTCGGAAAACTTAGTATACACACAGACAAATCCGTTAGATCCTCTATACATTAGCCCACAATAAGACCCCATTAGGCTATTTCAATCCAAGCATGAGCGATAAGCCATTGATCATTGTCCGAAGATTTCACTTCCACCAAAGCCATCATGTTAGCGGATGAGGATTAGCTGCCCCACCGGATGTTGCGCAGGATCTTGAGCAAACAAATGTCGTCTGCCTCGATCTCATTCCTCGGAGATGAGCCACCAGGCGCCGATTAATGTTCGATAAATACAGGTATGAGCGCCATAATTTCTAAGATAAAGGTGTCTTTTGGGACAGATAGGTTAGTGAGTAAGTCGATGCTCACCCCTCATTAATTGTTTATGGTTTGATAAGAGGCCACCGATATCGCCTCACCAACATCTTCAGTATGATTACGATGAGGGAAAGAACGGTTGTGAGGCAAACAAAACCAGGCAAGATGGGGCCCAATCAATCATTACTGTCACTTTGATGGAAGAAGGGTGACTCATGTCAAGCTATATTGATGTGACTAATAACTATACTCGCATATTGAAAGGCGCGGGTGGGCACTTTCTTTTAGCCTAGGGTCTGCCCCTCCGCGATTCCCCCCATTGCTTTGGCTGAGAAGACATTAAGTGAGCCTTGGTGATATCGTTGCTGTACTGGCAAGAGGCATGAATATAATGCGCCTCAGCCAGAAGCAGGAGACTATAGTGCCATCAGCCTGATTACCCCAGTCCACAAAAGTCACCTTATTATTGGCAACCATGCCTGTAGCATCCCCTGGCCCGATTTTTTGGGCTTCGTTACCACAATCTGTGATATGTGTTGATCAAATTCCGCTCCATTCTACCCATCTCCTTTCGGCATCGATCGGTTAAACACCACAATTGTGTCATTGTGCAGCCCTAGCAACCGGCGGCGGACTGTTTAACAATCAGCTATGGAGTTCTGGACATCTTTGAGCTGGTAAACCTCAACTGCTCCTGGTAAAGGTCTAGGTCTGCTAAAGCAGACTGGTAGACAACAAGTATGCGCCCCCGAATGAACTACCCAAAAGATTGGTATGACCCAAGTCTCCAAGGCATTTAACGTAATGGCCTTCTGACTAATTGCATTAAATATTCATCTTAAAGCAATCTGTTGCTAAGTAGTTGTTTCATCACTTATATCCCGGCTTATTCCTCCAATACAATATGTGTCCTTTCATTCATCTTGGAAAGAGGATAAAAATCATTGCTTCTTTCCATGGGAACTCAGTTTCTCTCTCTCTCTTTACTAGCTAATAATAGCGGCTTAACACCCGAAGGCTTTCTTTACAGCAAAATACATTTGCCGTCGAAACCTAGGTGTTATGTGAAATCCCCTGGACGTCTTACCGACCTATACGTATTGTCATTGGTGCTCTTTGTTGGTTGTGGCTCACACTACAGTCTAAAAAGTATGGCCTGAACTAGAATAAGGGGGGCTTGGCATCCCGTTCCCTCAACACAACCACCCGCGGACACATACGGGGAGATCAACAGACAACAGGATGAGACGAAGGGGAGCAATGTTTTTGTAGGATCATGAACTGATTGGTCCCCCAGGATTGGCAGGCCCCCTGGGCTCGGAGTGGAATAATAATAGATTCTCCCTCCTTCTCTTTCTCTCCAAAAGACCGCCAGATGTGGGATGAGTTGGCCTCCTAGCCTAGAGACGCAGTACTTTGGTGATGAACCAGGAGAGGTGTGGTGGTGGTGGTGGTGGTGGTGGTGGTGGTGGTGGTGGTGGTTTGAGGGCATCTGGCCACACCCAGGTCTGTGGAATTTATTGGACCAGAGGGCACATTGTCTCTTGACCCATTTCCATCCATTATTTAATGTGGATCCACCTATGGACCAAGCTGGTGTTTTATAGTGCCTACGATTTGTGCCACGACTTGGTTTTTAATGAATAAAATAAACACCACCTCCACTCTTGTTTATACCAGAGCCTCCTTCAGATTCATGCCTTAGGGGTCGTGGGAAAATAATACAGGCGGGTCACATTAAATGTCAGATGTAATTCTAATTCCAAATAGCAGTTGCACATCCGCTAGTAGAAACCGAGAGTGAATGTCACTCCAACATGTTACCTTATACATGATTACGTGTTTGACGGCCTCTTTTTTGCCTACTGATGTTACCGAATATGCATTCGAGCTCCATACTCATATCGGGGATATTATTCATCATGAGGGATTGTCTCTCTGTGCTTCTCACATTGCTGCCGTGTTACTTTGTCTGGTAATTCTGTATCCTGACCCGTGAAACAGTGCTGGGGGACACTCTGCTCCCAGCGGTTGATGTATGAGATCGAAGGTCTCTGCCGTTGTTATAGATGAAATAGCCAAACTTTCAGAGCATTCCCTAGCAGTGCTAATACCATGTATTTTACGACTGTTGTATAGTTTCAGTTAAGCTTACGAAAAGAGAACAGAGGGCTGTGAAATGTTCGTTATTTCCACAAATCCAGACGCCACGATATCGATCATTAATCTCAATATTGATAGTGTTAAACGTCCCACTTTCTGTCCTTACCATTCTTTCAAAATAATTCTGGCAATGATTCCGGGATGAGTATGCACACTTGGAAATAAAACTAACAAAGGCAGTTATGACGATGCTATTTAAAACACTCAGGTCGTTACTATAAGGATCCAAACAAACACTCGTAATTAAAGGTGGGAGGCGTCACTGTTCAATATGCCTGAGTCAATATTAATGATTGGTAAACTGTGCCATAATCATCTTAAATCTAACTTCCCTTCAATCATCCTTTTGAAGAAGCGGGGAATAAATATATGAATTGTATCAAGCCAGCAGTTTAGTGGGGATGTGAAAGTCATTAAAATAGAACCGCTTCTTTGAGCCCATGTTGGAGAATGAGACATTTAAATAGGACTATTTATATTATGCAAATTATTCTACTATATTTTGGGGGCACTATCTTTTATAATGAGATTCTAATTGATTTGATTTAATATATTTGTTCTACACACAACTTCCTGAATATATTTGTTTGACTTAGTGCCTTTCATAGTAGTACATCGTTCGCTGTGATGCAAATTTGTTAAAATTGTTCTTGTTTTTTATCTTCCGTAGGTGCCGCGATGATGCTTTGACATTCCAAAGAGAGAGGGCCTTAAAATTGCCTTCAGCTGGCTATAAACAAGGCGGATTATTGTGATATATACGCGAGGTGTCTGATACACCCGTGAAGAAACATGAATTTCAGACAGAGGATAGCCTGGGTGCTTGTGACCATCTTCCTGGCTGCCACCTGTGGCTTGGTTTATTACATTTTTGAGATCAGTGATAGGTTCAGTGTTTATGCCCTCGAACATGTGAGATCTTACCATCCGGAGCGAAGTAGAACGGTGGCAGGGCGGAGTGTGATAAGTGTTGAAGTAAACTCAGGACCTCGTGTTGTTAACGAAGGGATTTTACTCTCCCTTGGCCGTCACCTCATGGACATACCGTTGGCAGTGTGGTTAATCTTCCTCGTTTTGCCCTATCTGCAGATCTTTTGTTTACTACTGGCTTGTACCAAGGCAGAGCCAAGGTTTTCACCGGCTTACTTATGGCCATTACTCCTGTACCTTCGATGTCGTACCTTGTACCATAGATGGAGTCATCCTGTGTATAAATCATTTAATTCCCCTGTCGCCAACGGCCATGGTGGTCATGCAATGCTCATAGATACATGACCGAGGGGAACGCCCTGTTGTAAGCAGGGCCCTGCAATCGCCACCGCCACAACAGAGGCAACAACAACAAACATCAACAATAACTATTACCATTACAGTTACAAAGATAACTTAGTATGACAGAGCTTAACACTAACACGAGATAATGTATAATTATATGTATGTGTGTCGACCATTTAACCACTTGCAACACTCCAACAGGGACAGGGATTTTTATTTTTGTTTTAAAACTAATCCGTCACATAAATAGGAGGCAAAGGGAATTAGCTATCGTAATGTATTTTATTCTGCGATATTTGTAAAGAGAGGAACAAAAGTGTACATCGAACTATGGATGTGTATGTGTTGAATGATGAGAATGTGCGAATGAACAACTATTTTAGCTCATATATTATGCAGCTTACGAATGATAAAATGTCGAAGGACGGAAGCAAAAACATCTTTGGATATTCCAGGAACTACAGTTGTGACTATTAGCTGAACTTTAAAAGTCCAACGCTTCCATCATGGCGGATGTGTTGATTGTTTCTTCAATGCCTGAATGAAAGGGTTTAAAGTATCTCATCTCTGTTAAAAGAGTTTTTATAAAATTGTAGGTTTAGAATATATGACTGATGTATTTTTCTGTAATCCGAGCTTGAGGTATGTAAAATTAATTATGTTATGCATTAAAGTAGACTATTTGTAGTGATTAATGAACGGTTGTTAACAGTTTACATACCGGATTGCGGCAATCCTGGGACATCCAGATCTTTAATACAACTTGTGATATATTTGTTGATGTTTACCGAGTGCTCACGTATTATCCACTTGAAGGGGTTTTCCTTGTGTATTTGGAAACCTTCTTCCAAAATGCAAGATTGCGTTTAAACATTAAATTTTGTTAATGATAATGACCATGCTTGCAATTCCCTTATTAACAAGTTGTAGCCTTATACTTCGCCATGATATTTCACTACAGGCTATAACTATGAATACTATTTTGGTATATGCTCACTAGCCTTGAAGGGATGATAGGTCACGTCAAGACATTGGCATAAAACACACAATGTTTACAAGCAAAAAGCCTTCGAGTGGATGAACCATACTTCTGTGCTGATTAAAATCGTGATCACTGGAAATACACGACGTAATCGATTGGGGATTAATTCAATTGTATGGAAATAAATATTATGATTTTATTTAAAAGTCGGAATGACACTGTTAGTTGCAATTCAATAACTGGACGTTGTCTCACTATACTATTCACTTTGTCCCGTCTATAGATCACATGGTCTAAGGTAAATACTGCTGATTCAAGGCTCAAAACTAAGCTCGAGATCCTTCTCACTGTCAACTGTCTTAGCTTGTAGGGTCATGCATTTCCTGTGGGTTTTAAATATTTGGGAAAGATATAAAAGTATTGATGCACAAGATTCTGAGGCTTCTCTTTCTGATACCCGTCTACACAATACTCATTTCCGCTAAGCCCGGCTCCCTCAAATCGCTCCCGAACCAGATGATGAGAGAATGAAGTACACCGAATTCTCGTATGTGAGAAGTTATTAACTTCGTCTATGGCTTCTTCATCTCATTTACCCCGGTGCCAGGTAAGTAATCGTGGGGTTGTTGGATGGTGCCGGGAGCAACATTAGGCGAGCCTTAGGGAGGAATTGCTGCAAGATCACAACACAACAGCAGTTAATGTCCAAATTAGTACGCCTGTCACGTTAGCTGACAATGCCTAGAAAATGGTAGGACGTGTGAACTGAATGGTTAAATAGCAAGTCCGTCTGAGGCCTGCCTAGCCTCAACTTGCCCCCTTGTTTAGATAAGACTTGGTGGTATTTAATGAAGTGGTGTATTGAGATATAAAGGACGCCTGATTTGCTTATCGATCAAACCTTTATGTTCTCTAAGTTTCCGAATCGCATTTCCTATCCCCTGAGGAGCCTCCCCACCTATCAAAATGGATTCTAATCGTTGAGGCTGTTTTGCATAAGCTTGCACCATCATGTTCGTGGTGCATCTGATCACAGCCTTGGCATCTAAAGCGAAAGAAATAATGTACAACTGCCATTGTCGCGTGGCCGATTCTGTTGAATGATGATGAATACGACGGGAGCACAGAGAAGTATCCAAGTGTGACTATAGAACACCATTTGTGACTATGGGGATGCCCTTAGCAGCCTCACAAAATATTGACCTCTGGCCTACAGTGGTTAATGTATAAAAAAGGTCTTTTCTTTCTGTTTCGAACTATTGGCAAGGTCCAACATATCATGCACCGTACGCCGTTATTTGATCATTTGCTCGACAATTTGGCTACACAAAAGTATAGTATGATTTCGTATTCGCAGCAGTCTCCTGTGACAACTCCTCATTTCCATGTACTACTCATAGAAAGGTTCGAGTAGTATACAACAAGTAGCAAGTGTTGCCTCATTTCCATATACTACTCATAGAAATGTTCAAGTAGTATACAGCAAGTACCAATTGTTGATGGCATGACATACCATACAATATATCACTCCTTCATTCATTTTTGTTTGTGGATATGAGAAATTAGGTTTTGAAGTAGCAGTTAATTAATGCCATCACTGTGATGTTTTGTCATTATAAATTTACCGATCGTGAAATTGTAAATTAGGTTGTTTAGAAGTGCTGGTTTCACCAGATCCATTAATAATTTCTGGGAACCGGTCCCTCAGAAAAGCGAAATACGATGGCAGTGATTATTTAATCACCTTCGTTCGTCCTGTCTAAAGTCACATTCGCTTGGGATTGGATGATAAATCTTTCTGTAGCTCTTCGTGATACGCGAATCAAGGCTGACAGTTCAGTGATGCGGTCCTGTCATCTGAATCACCGTCTTTTGCAACACTTGAAATCATCCCTGTGATGAAAGTTGTCTTCCTCAATAAACATAATTTAGGAGCCAATGAATGAGTCCTAAACTCCTGTTTTTAGAATGATATCAGTTTCTACAGCCAGAGACGTTCTCCCTGCCGATACGAGCTGCCCCCGGTGGTAATGTGCTTCTTTTGGCCAACCATTACTTGGGCTGTACATCATATTTGTTGCGCGTCATTTATTAGTGGGCATGTGTACATTTATTACATGCCTTTTAGGGGATGGCCCAGCTCCTTTCACGTATTCTCCCTAACCGACAAAGCTGTGTTATGCACGGAGTGGAAGAAACACTTCATGCGTGCGTTTCGGAAGAGGCTAAAGAACATAAAAGTGTTTCTCACGTCCAAGCACATTAATTCTTTAGAAAAAGCTGTACAGTTGATAATAGCTTGGGCCAGGACCGGCCCCAGCTCCCGGCTAGGGATGCCATATTCATGTCATTTGTTTTGCTCACCAAAATGTATCTTAAGAAAAGCTGATGCGCAGGGGTTGCCCCTTTTCTATGTGAATCATCAAGATGGATTCAATATCAAGTCGTGACATTTGCATTTGTTATATATACTTTGCCAAATCTGATAACGCATTGCTATCAAAATTACCCTAGAAATCAAAGTACTTATCATAATCTAGGTACTTCGTATAATTCTTACAGAAACTGCCCTATATATGTTCACATAAGAAGGGGCAAGACTCGTGGAGAGTAAGTAACCCTTGGGGAAATCAGAGCTCGACTTCATTCTGAAGGCAGCAGCCCATGTCTGTTATCGTCCATTACTTGTAGCTACGTCCTGAATAATGCCGCGCCCTTCTCAACTCTGCCCGATGCAAAATCCCTTTCTCAAAGGACAATCCTGCATGTGGCAGACATATTCTGTGTATAAAAGTCTATTACAGCCAAGATAACATTGATTCAGCATCGGGGAATCGTTAAAATAGAAAGGTGTCCATTTAAGAATTAGAATTAAAATGTCTCTTGAAGTGTCGTTCCATGACAACAATTGAGAAGACAAATAATTATGTGACGATCCAACGATCGGGATGAGAGAACCACAGAGGAAATCCTTGAAAATCCATCGCTTTGATTTGTCAATTGTTTCTGAATTATCTACTGAGTGCGCGATCAGGCGGATCTCAAGATTATTGGACCGCGCTTCCGAAAATAGAGAGGAGAGACGCGTCCCTTAAGAATCGACATTTATAATACAAGTTTCATAATCAACCTGCCATCTTTAATCACTTTTGTCGAGTCGAGTCAATATAATTCTTAATTTTCCACGGTTAATTCGACGCAAAGGACAATGGAAACTTTAAAATGGAAGCATCCGGTGATGCTATGCTTGATTAGGGCTCGTCTATTGGGTCTCCCTCCAAACTGGTGGCATTTGAAATTATCAGGACTTTGCATTATAATTAAACATGTCCTGGAAATCGAAGGCGGGGTTATAATTTGCATTAGGATATTGGAATTTTCCCTCTATAGAAGCAGTTCTAAATCCCCCAGTCAACACAAGCGACCGTTGCTATAAAAGCGATTTCATTAGTTTATAAACACACGCATGTAAATTAACTAAAATCACTTAAGAATAGCCTTTATATAGTTACTATATTGAATGGTATAAATGATGTCGTTGTTTCCTCGTATTCCGTCTTAAAACACTGATATCGACTGCATTGTTGAAGGCCCTTCCCTTCATCAGCAGCCGTACATCAATCCTTTCGATACTACAACCATGCCCTACCTTGACAGGGATCAATCGCAGCGCTGCGTTCAGTTCTCTAACAGGCTCAGGCGAATTTGATAGCAACGGCCCACGTTAGACCTTTCCCTAACTGCATGAAAGGGGCATCATGCATTAAGGGAATTGTGCATGCCAACATGTAGCCCTACGCGCGGAGCACTCGTTGGAAGGGCTCCTTTACTTTAGAGATCTCTCGAATTGCCTCATATACCAGGATTCTATGCAACAAGTTAAATCTTCCTATTGCATAAAAACGAGAGCATCACATTAAGAAGTGTGTGCTTAGAGGTAGCCTACACAGGATACCCTTTTGGAGGATGGATTATTTAGACCCCGTTTCTGAACACGACAAAGCGTGTGGCGGCCTATAATAGTGTCAGTCCAGCGTAAGACTACACCTTTTTTCCCTTTATCATATATCCTCAGGGGAAATCGTTAGCTGATTGTTGATATAGGCCTATATACAAACGCTTCTATAGTGTTAGTCATATTCTGCGAATCCCGGAGTATCAGTAGCCTATTATATGTATCTTTTACAGCTAGTTTCGTTTACAGGCCAACGGCGCTTCCACGAATGTAGCGTGTTGAACTGGAACTTGAAAGGCTTTAGGTAAAAAAGCAATGATATTAATGTCTCGTGATACGCTGGACAAAAGCAAATATTATTCTCCGTCTTGATCCTAATTTGGAAAGGTCCTTCTAAATGTTGCTATGCATACCACATCATTGCAATTTCATACCTAGATAATTGCTTTCTAGTTTCATATCATTGTCATAAAGGACCAACGTTATAAATAATTATTGTCCTGGCAGGTCTGTGGAAGTACAAATAGATGTAAACATAATTGTCTATGAGCAAATTAAATTTCTACAGAGACCACCTTTGTTTTGTTATAGCCTATTTATAGAGGTATATGCCATAATTTGGGATTTTTTTAAAAAGAATTGTTTCATTAAGGCAATTGCCTCAGCATACCATGAACGTGATAGTTTCATTGCAAACTTCACCCCCAAAATGTTGCTGTGTTGTCCAGGAAAAGGGCCTATCGTTGAGGTCGTTTACGAGGTGGTCACACAGAGGTATAATAGGATCATTTATCACTCTGCTGCTGACTCCTAGTTCGTGGCGCATAGGAGATGGTAGTACGCAGGGCCAACGGTCACCCGCAAGGTGTGCCGAGTAGAGGGCAGACCCCGTCGCCCTCTTGTGGAATCAGGTGTCATGAGTGATCGTTAGGGAGGCCGGTCGAAGCTTGCAAATGGCGAAGCTCGCACATGCGTGTAAGGTCTAGTCCTAGTAGGTTGTAGTCTAAGGGAAAACTGGGAGGCATTTCTAGAGAGAAGGTGTCTGCCGCACGACCTGGCTTCCAATTGCACGGCGAGCTTCATTTTGTAAATGATCCATGCTCTTGGTGATGGATCGCCGAGAGAAAAGTTCACCCGCGACAATTTCAGCTATTCAGGCTGTCACAGGAACTACCAACAAGAGTTCCGGTGTTTGGGACATTTTCCCAGAACATTCCTTTAAGGAGACTAGATTTAAGTGACATATTCAATCAGCAAATTATTACATGCAGGTATATAGTTCTGCTAAATTGGTCAATTGGTCTGGTAACATTTGATATTAACAGGGCAGGTGCAAAACGATGTGAATCATTTGAAACAATGGATCTTCGAAAGAACGTCCATTACTAAAGTCGCTTTTTGACAATTCAAATTACTATGTTTGGCCTAAGGAAAAAACCCCCTATTGTTAAATGTAATATAAGACAACAACCGAATCTTCGGAGTAAATTCCTTTTTCCTTCGAGCATCCTCTTAATTCTTTCTGCAGTGGGAACTTTCATATAATAATCATATGTATTTGGAAGGGTACATATTATATAGGCCTATATCTGTACTATAATCCGAGCTTTATTTGTTTTTGTCTGTTTTGAATCTGTAGTCAACTTGGATTCTTATTGTTTGTAATTTGATCCGCTCCATTGTACGTGCCGCCAGGTCCCAAAAGAAGACCATCGAAAGGTAATTAGGGTCCCTGGTTAAAGATTGCAGGCAAAAATTAAAAGAAGAAAAGAGAATATTTGTCAGGACGGTTGGGAAATAGTAGCCCTCGAAGGTCGGATCGACGTATTCATGATGTTTAATGGTTTTAATGTTTAATGGTTATTGAAAGTATTTCAACTATACAGATATTATTCCCGGCATTCCATATACAGGTCATAGATATTACATTACTATTACTACCACTACTAGAAGGATCAAACATTTAATTTTATGCACAATTAGTTTGTATTCATACATCAAATTTCTATCCATTACAAACATGAGACACACTTCATCTATAGTAACGTTGCATCTATAGAGAAGCAATTCATCGCAGTGAAATCTAATATTTCTGACATTTCCCCATAGGTAAGATCATCATGGCGGCCTTTTAATTGACAACAGTTTCTAAGGTCAAAAAATAATCTTGTATCCCTATTTTCTTTATATTCGCTCCAGTATCTTTCTGTGAGTTTTTTCTTCAAGAATATCTGGTCCGAATTGTCCCTATAGGCCTACTAATGTTCAGGAGCAGATTATTCTGTGTTTGCTCTTGAAAGAGTACAGCGAGATGTATACCCACAAAAATTGTCCCCAGTATACTCTGAGCGCCACATGCATATGGGTAAGATTTTCAGAAAATGTACAATTGGCAGCTGTACATATTTACTAAATTATGCTAAATTATGCTGCAATTTGGCCAATACTATGTCGCATCCTCAAGTATATTTGGCATTGCATTGACGCTAGCAATCTGGTTGGTTAGGTTGAACTGTATTTTGAACTTTATTTTCGTCTGAAATTTGAGTTATTTGAGAAGATTGGCGAAGTTGAATTCTACATTTTTTTAAATTCTGACCCATTATATATAAGGGCCTACCATATTCTTGTTTAATTATGCCTATAACAGTCGACTGTTCAGTAGCTTCAACTTGGCGTCTTCTATTGGATTTTCATCTCAAGTCAGGTCCATGATAATGCATGTGGCTAGCAATAGTTTCAGACTTGGCCTTGGCCTGGCGGCAGAGAGCAATGGGGCATGAGCTTGAGTAGTGAATTCTGGGGCCTCTCATACCCCCGAGACCTCAGCCACCTGCTATTTTGGGCTGTGTGGCAACCTTGGGGTGTCAATGTTCGACTTTATTGGGTCATAAAGCTTTTACCCAGAAATATGGTGGGTGATATAGCTTGTTTATAGGACTCTTTACCTCTATGCACTCTAGGGCATTTTACCCTGAAATACTGATTGTCGTGGGGTGGTTGTGCCCATATTATATGATCTGAACCCTGAAGTTGATCAATAAGTCTGCAGCATGGATGGTTTCATTGGAGTTATAGTAAGAATTCATATAAGAGGTTCTTTTCAACAAACTGCGAAAGTGTCTTAAATAAGCAACAATATAATTATGTATATATTTCGATTTAATAATCTTTTCCGATTTTAACATTTATTTTGTAACTGGGCATTGAAGCCTGCTGAAAGACGCAAGTGATGATCGAAAGGAAAGTTCAGCTCAATTTTCCTGAAAGGTTTTCCATTTCCATTTTCCATTTTCCACATCGAGTAGTACCATGCACTGATTAACGTTCTATTTATATCTAGTCATTTATAATGACAAATGCTGTGACTATCATTTTATTGAGGTTAACTGTTGCCATTTATCTCAATTTCTGTCCTTGTTCAACTGATGTTTCTTGAATGATGCAAAGAGTAAACTTACGGTGTCACCTTGTTTATCAGCAACTGCAGATGCAGTGCCAGTGAACATTGCTTGATGGAATCAATGAAATCCCCTCGCAAATTAATTAAGTGCGTGAAAGTATCTACCTCTGTGCTTAGAATTTCTGTTACTGGTATTCTAAGATCCCTGACATGCCCACAGCTTGATATAGTTTCATTCAGAGTGGCATCAATCCCATGAAAACGACTTCCGAAGGCGCAATATTGGAGCTCTGCGCCCCGAGTCACAGCAATTCTGGTTTTGGGCCGCTTCAGATATAAGTGACATGGAACACCCTGAATCAAGAGCTCCCAGTGCTCCAAGATCTCTTTCGGCTCAAATAATATACCTGATTTTCATCCCGAGTCAAGTGCAGTCGATTTTATTTATACAAAGATTTGTGTTGTTCCAGTGGCGTGATGTGAATAAGTAAATGTGGTTCACTGTATTTTGGGAGTATTCATCGCTACAATTCTAGTACATTCTAAACTACTAAGAAAATGGTATGATAAAAACCTTGTATAATACATTCCCGTAACACTGCTGTGAAATGATAGATGAATTTGGATTGCTCTATTTGAGGGAGGTAATTGGCATTTTTTCGCATCATTTTGCCCTGACAGATCAGCCCATCAGATCTAAGGAAGACATCCATATTTCTCATGGAAAAATTGTTTTATGCAGAGAGATGCTACGTCCTTGTCCTTTCATGGCGTTCGATGTTTCCTGCCAATGCCTGAGACCGTTTGTCAAGCTCGGCCGTGACCCAGGCCATGCGTTCTCCTCCATCATAGCAGTAAGAAACAAGCCTATATCGACTTGTGGGGGAAGTTCGCTCAGACAATATGCAAACTGCAGCTGGACGTCAGAAGGGATTGGTCAGATAGGAACCGTCGCACTCATAGTCAATGTAGCGCGTTAAGGGCTTCCCCTGCATCAAGCCAGTGCAGGAGCGTGGGCAACCAACTGGCCATCCCCCTCTTGGTCTATCCATTACGTGAGGTCATATCATTCAGAAGCTAGGGGACAATGCACTACATAGATTATCCGAGGCCCCGTAAATAAAGAAACCCCCTGAGGATGTCAACTGATGATGGATGATGGATTCGAGAATTACTCCTCTCAATCTGTATGAAAACAAACGTACGGTAACATTTGTTAAATCAAATCAGATACTCCTAATGCATTTAACTCGGGGACACAGTGTGCAAACGCAAACCTCGGGGAAATCAGTGACTATAACCAGCTGGCTAGACTCAATTGGGCAACATAATTTCCATTTTCAATCAAAATTATTATCTTCATTATAAACCCTCTAACGACAATACACGACTTTAATTTGAATGTTAGTTTGCTCCGAATACTGAAAAGACGGTTTACAGGCCTTACTTAATGCAAGAGTGAATTCATACCAATACTAATATGTTTTCATACATTTAAACTATAAAATGATAATAATCTTGTATCGATTTGAAGGAATTAGTTTGTGGCGGTTCCCCATGCATTTAATCATAGTAAAAAATTCTTCCTTTCTGAAATGCTAAACGTGTGTTATTACTTCTTACATAGGACCGACGTTCTCATCATGAAGTTAATTGACCTGATTTCTAAATAGCGCTGTAGTAAGTATCCTTGTGCCGAAGTCAAACTGAATATGCAGTAAGTATAGGAGACGCTGACATTAACGAAAGGAGAAGCCATTCTAAGAAACACTACATAATATGATGGATGAAGATTTGATAGATTACTCCAGTTGTATATAGATGTAAGAAAAGGCTTGTCAGCATCTGTTCCTCCTTCATACACATACTATATCACCCACATTCCCTTTTATATCCCCCGAGTCAAGGTCACTGCCAAGCCTAGCCAATGGTACAATTGCCTTCCGCGATTTTGTAGACGATTGCCCCCCATCACGGTGGAGAAGCCAACGCTCGATTAGGACAGGGATGAACAGACTCCCAATCCTCCTCTGAAAGATCTCGCTAACTGCAAAATTTGCTGTTCTAGGCCAATGCATTCACATATAGCACCAGGCGCAAGATATGTCTTGAATACATGGTTCAAACTTCGTCTGATCGGCGGTCCAAGGGAGGCTAAGTTTCTTTCAAGAGCGACGCACCCAATAAATGCCTTTCCCTCCAGATGTAAAGAGCAGAATCGGTAATAGCCCATCTCAAAAAGCGGTTTCCTTTATGTCCCTCTTATCCCAACGGGTAGACTCTAATAAGCAATGTAGCACGGGGGGAAATATTTGAGAAAAACCGTGTGTCTCTCCAGTGGACTGTGAAACTTGTCCACCAATACTTAGAAATGTTAGAAAGTGCCTCTTTCTAGAAGTCTTAGGAAAGGTACTCGGTCGATATTAACATTTGACTATATTGCAATATAAATATTCTGTTATGCATTCTCGATTTGCATCTCCTAAATTTTCTCTCCATCGGAGAATTCAACAGTTAACGCAAAACATTGATTTTCATTAGTCTACTCTAATTGGATGCATTAGGAAATAATTACTTGCATACTCATTACATTAATGAATTTTGAATATGCCTGTTTGTACCATGGCAATATTCTATATTTGAAGTGGGGAAAGTGCCTGATGAAATAACAAGACGAAGTACTTCAGAGTGTCCATGAAACGGGGAAAGCATCAATTGCAATACAGACTTTATGAACTATATTCCCGAATCCCATGTTCAACCTTTAATGGAGAACACTGGCTCACCGTGAGAAAAATACGCTTTCAAGTTCTACGACCGAGTTTGAAGCATCACGCGAAAAACGCGAAACACAAATGAATCCAGAGTCATCTTGATTAAGTTACCTGAAAATATGAGAGCCGTCTAAATTAAATCCAATGTAATTATATTACGCACAGTCACTTTGAACGACGCCTAATATCCCAAGAGATTTGGTAAACATGAAGATTTTGATTTCATATTCTGGGCTCGCTGCAATCTAAACTTCCCTTAGCGCTGCAATTTTATTGTTACTTTAGTCAATTAGTCATCACGCCGTGAAGGAACGCTCAAATAATGGATGCCATTGATTTCATTATGTTATCACTTGGTAAACTGCTAGTTATTTCTGGCGTCGTACACTGCAGGCTGGTAAGTTTTAGATTTAAGTGCCAGCGCCTGTGGTTCGGGGGCCACCACTGCCTTTGGTGGTGGTGGCTGTGGTGGTGGTGGGGCCATTGGCTGAATCTGCCGAGTGTTTTTCTGCCTCTTAACAGCAATAAAAGACTTTACAATGACAACACAAATAAAAATAAGAGGAATTCCTCCTATTATGGTCAATGGTATTATCACCATAATGGGGTCTATTCCAATGGGAATAGTTTCTGCCGAACCGCTGGGAGATGCAGAAAGGGTCAATTTAGCAGTGGAACTCGGCCCGGAAGTGTCCTCTGAGTCTGCTGAAGACGTTGTCAAAACAGCGGTCGTTCCTTTTAGGACCTCTGTGACTGATGTTACCATTCGATTGGTAGATTCAGGCTGCGCTGTTTTTGTTTCTGTGGCTGTTTCAGTTCGTGATAACAACGTTCGGACTTCAGAAAATGAGCGGGACTCAGATACAACAATAGTGGACCATGTAATTTGGGGATTATTTTCGATGGTATTGGCTTCTGAAGACATGATCTGTAATAAACTAGTAGTTGACTTCGTGGTTGACGAAGGAGTTGCGGATGCTTGAGTTGTTAAAGGCCTTGCGGCGGTAGATGTAGCTGATGGCATGGATGTCAATTTGCTCTCTGTCGAGGGAGCAGACGAAATCTCCCTGGAGGTACTCGTTTCCCTTAAGAGGCTCGTGCCTGCCTCGCTAAAAGAGGTCGTGGCTGGGATTTCTGGAGATGAATAGGAAATAAATGCCATTGTTGTTGCTGGTTTGTAGGTAGTCGCCGCCGTGGAAAGGCCAACAGTTGTTGCAACTCCTTTTGTAGTTAAAATGTCTGCTAATGTTGGAGAACCCCCTTGTTGAGTGGTTCCCATTGTCTCGTCCTTCACCGTGCTTGCTATGGGTAGATAAGATTCAGTTGATGGAGATGTTCTCTCTGTTGTGGAAGTCAAAGTCAAGTCTACTGTAGGATCACTTGTATAGATGTACTCTGTACTGATTTCTGTATCGACATTCAACGTTTGTACAACAACACTTTTTGTAGAATGAATAACTGATGGAGTTTCAGTGTCTGTAGTAGCTTCAAAAGGTCCATCGGTTGCAGAATGTAAAATATCCGCTCGTGTAACTCCTTCCAGGCCTGTTACCGCTTCACTTCCGTCTTGGGGGCGTGATCTATATTCGTTGAAGACATCTTCATCTATCAGCCCATCTCCATCATCGTCTATTCCATTCAAAATCTCTTCGTCAAACAACCCATCACAATCATTATCAAAAAAGTCTTCCTGTTCCTGGTCTAAACTCAGACAGATATCTCTGTAAGTTAGGGAACGATATTTCTGTCCAACCGGCAGCCCATACGACTCTTGGAATTTCAGTCCGTAGAGTTGAGCTCCGAAAACAACATTTGGATCTTTGTGAGAAAGGTGGTATGTGCCATTCTGTAGAACCAAAATTGCTCCAGACATATCGGAATCGGCGATTTGAACCCAACCCCAGTCTAGATCATCCCCACTTATAACCATCTTATTGAGGATCAAGTCTGTCCTTTCTTCAGTCTTTGAGACAATACTTAGGTAATTGGTGTACGAAGAGCCACTTCTTGTGGATATAGTCATGAAGTGGTAGTTATTTGCATGCTGGGATCGAGGGGGAATAAGCATCATGAAAGGATCCGAATTTCGGTTGTTGTCTGCGCTGTGCGATTTGCAGAGCTGGGCAACAAGCACCCTCTTGTTGGCCATTATCATAAGGGATGTATTGGAGGGATTTTCGATGTCCACGAAACCCAAGCCATTGAGCTGATGCTTTGTGACCTTTGAAATACCATCTAGCGATGAGAGAACCCGAAGTTGAGTGTGTGGCGAGTACCCTAGAGAGAAAGGAATAAATGATGACCTTAAACCTTGGCTCACACCATTGTTCTTGCATTTAAAACATTCCAAAATATATTATATAATTTAATGAAGCTATGAAAGGACGCATGTGTGTATGGAGGGAGCGTATTAGCTTTAAGTTAGACAAAGTCACTCCTATTTAGAAGTTTATGTAAGACTGTTTATATTATAGATTATAATATATTACTTTGAAGATCCTCAGATAAGTTGAAATTTATACAAGGTAGAAATGAGCTTAATATATATCATTGACTTTATGGACATTACTCGACCTTACTTCAGGGAGAAGGAATATATTCTCTTTAGATTGGAGGACATGGTCTTATAGTATGTTAGAATCGCCGAGTCATTCTGTATGCAGTGCTTCTATTTTTAGTATCAAATTTCGCCGCTCACCGAGCACCCTGATGATGTCCCCGGCTGTCCTGTTGGCTATAGGAACCGTATAAAACATTGTGCCCCAGGTGTTGACGGGAGGGAGGTTTTCCACGAGGTGGTCTCCCATCAGTTCCTTGCCCACTGATGTCCATTTGGATCCCGACACCACCGACACAGGCAGATTTGATGTGATTCTCACTCCAGTCAGGTCATGGTCATACTTGCTGCGGAACTGTTAAAGACAGAATTAAGGGAGAATTAATTAGTGAGGTTCCTTTCCGAATTCGGTCGTATATAGAGTGCAAGCTGTAATAGGAAAAATTGCTTTCAGTTGCTTCCTCGTTTACACTGAATAAATACTGCAGACGCTTTGGCTTCGTTGAATATGGAATATCTCCAGGAATTAAGTTATGATGGTATGGTATGTGTGATGCCCATTTATATCTATGAATAATATGTCCATTTATGTGATGAACGTGTAATCTGTGTTATGTGTGATGTCCATTTATATGCTCATTTACATGATGAATTCACAATTGTTGAGAGGAGATCGCGGTTATTGCCCTTTCTTTCAACAATAGATGATAGTGAACTACCCCGGGAGATAGTGGAAAACGAGCTCTATATAAAATTCCTTTTAATGTTAAACATCATGCAATAGGTTATATAAGAAATTAATTTCATGTTTCTTTGAAAATTTGTGGGAAACGCAACAATTGCTCTCAGATTTCATAGAGTTCCCAACTGCCGTTTTTCCAGGCATGACATTTGTTCCAGGCGGTACACAAAGATGTTTTGGCACAAACCGTACCTACGGTAATAGGATTCTGAAAGAAGATGATGGAAGAGTTTGGATGTTGTCTTTCCCTCCCCTTAGCTATGCAACTGACCTGGCAGCGAATGCGCTTCTAGTTCGAAGGAAGCATTCAATTAGAGACGCGAGAAGAAAGACAAAATGCCATCTTCAAGGCGGTCCTTCCTGACTAGAGAAAATGTCTTCCATGCAAAACATACAATGAATGTGTTAGGTATACTATGTTTACGCATTCACACGTCTAAATCATAGACCAATTTCTTATAAGATTGGAGATCTACGGTATACATTTCATCGGATTTCATAAACAAGGGCGGCTCGCGACTCACCATAATATTATGGGTTCAGGTCTAAATATGGTCTCAGCCAGAAGCACACAACATGCTATGTGAAAAATATAATTTTGTACACTTTTTGCATAATGATCCGGACCACCACTAATGATGAGAAAAGAGGGTGCGATGTATTGTATCTTGGTAAATTGATGGATGAATTAAATCGCTTTTTGTAGGTTTACTTATTATGCTCGATATTAAATCATCATTAGGTATCTTTGGCAACGCACAAAAATAATCATGTAAATGATTATGCGTCTTTTTCTAATGAAATTGTTAAATGTACTAAGGCCAATACAAATATTTTAAAAAAAATTGTTCCTGTCATCGACCCCGAGAAGAAAGAGTTCTTTGTTGATAGACTGAATAAAAGTTTTTTAAAAAATAATTAAAAAAAAGTATTATTGGAATCGGTTCTTCAAAGCTGGCATCCAGGTTTTAAGAAATAAATTCTTAACCACTTAAGTTTTTTATTTGGCTTTCCATCCTCGATCGGCTATGTCTCTGTATTATAAATGCAATGAATGTTTAACGTGTGTTTCAGTCTGTGATGAACCAGTATTCGACCAAGCTCTGCACCCTTCCCACGACTGGTCTATTTATTGGGAGGCAACAATTAACAGACAAATAACACGCTTGTTTCGCTGAATGAACAATACAAGGAGTGTGTTGTCGGTGATGTTTCGGGTTAATAAGTAGCACATCAAAACCCAACAACACTGCGCCAAGCAACGATCGATACTCGTCTTGGAAGGGTCGACTTAAATGAGGCGCTCCCTGGCTCTTCCTGCATGGGACCGGTCTCTGGCAAACAATTCTAATCAAAAGTACAAGATAAACCATTTCCAGCACTTCCGCGTGACTTCCCGACATCAGGAATTGTGATTATACGAAACGTACTCCGGGGACTGCCATTATGGGCGCACGCATTTCCTCTTTGTGTGTTACTTACAAACAAGTATTCTAAGGATGACCATCGGGAAAAGCAGGCCAACCACAGCATGCAATTGCGTGGCTTGCTACAGGGCGTGACCCATGCACATCGCACCAACAGATCGGGATAAGATAAATGCGTGCTTGTATAGGGGGCGCTGAAGTTTATAATCATGGATGACGGCATTGTAGCCATGTCTTTGTTACTTAAGGTCAAGATACTTAATATTGTATAATGTTTACTTCGCCTCAAAATATATTCATCAGCACAAAAGTCCAATTGATCCCTTCTATAGGAGCTTGGCAAACCCCAAAGATAAGTGCAATTTATTTAGAAGCCAACCTCTCTTCTATTAATTTTATAAGTATAATATTAAGAAGGTGGGTTCATAGTATTCATAGTCATCTGAGAATCTTGTATGTTAAGAAAGCGAATAGGAATAATCTGAGTCCTCCTTTTCACGTTATCAAGCGAAGCCTCGATCTTGTGTAAGTTCACTGTAACTTGATTGCCATGTGTATTGTAACATGATTTTGCACCCAAAGGGCAATGGTGTCCGTTGTCAAAAGTGCATATATTACACACTCTTAAAAGTGTGAGGACCAATCCCGTTAGATTACTATTGGGAAATATCAAATCCATACTTATCCATTATTACTTAGGCAATATTAACATTTCGGTTTCTAAGATGCAAGCCAACAGTCTTCTGAAAGTACTTACGTGAAAGGTCTGATACTTTTCCAGTGTAATCACAATCTTGTTTTCCTGTAAAAATGTGCTTACTTGACCGCCAGGGCTCGTGTCTAGTTGCAGCACGTCTGGAAACTCTAACTTCAATTGCGTGGCGTCTTCCAGGGCGGTAATTCCAACGCTGGAGGGCCCCTGCCTCTGCTGAGATGACATGGCAAACACATAGGAAAGCACGACGTAGTCAGTACCGAGAGAATGAGTTGGGAGAATGAGGAATGCGTCGGAGGAATGGTCATTCAAGCTAGCTGCTTCCACGACGATTGGGTTGTCAGACTCGATGTAAACCGCTAAGGATAAACAGAACAAACCACATTCATGGGCTTCCTGCCACGGCAATAGTTGACACTGGGGTGAAGGGGGATTAATAGATTTATTAAGTGGATGGATGCCATTATATTGATATTCCTTTTATAGCAATATTTTGTGCAGGCAGGCAGTGGAGGATCTTTGTCTTAACTCTAAATTGATCAGATGTTCATTGTAATTATTAGTGATATGGTGCGTAGATCTTCGTTGAAGTTATAGGAATTTCTGAGAACTGATGCAATTGTATTGATCTCGATGCTAAGAAACGATGATATTGTTTGTAAACAAAGTCAGTAATAAACCAGCTGGCAAAAACAAAAACAAAATATCTTTTTCTGCAATGTGTGCATAGACGCATAGGCACCAGATTTCGAACATGAACAACTGCACATCTACACCCTTATCTCTCACTATTTATTAAGGAAATAGATCTCGAAAGACTGGCGCTCTTAGGACGGTGTGTTATATGCCCGAGTCCGGCGGGGGAGCGTCATAATATATGCCTCTATCAGACTCAATGTCCGAGGAGCGCAAGGATTGAGGGGTCCATTACGTTTATCAGCTAAAAAATTAAGGATAGCTCCCGGAAAATGAGTCAGGCCGTGACATACATCAGGTCTTATTCAAACGTTCACCAACAGATCAAACACGAGGTATTCTCGAATCTGCACCATAGCTAGGGTCAACAATAAGCTATGAAAACATCTTTGACATTTACTTCCCGATTTATTTCACTTACCATGAGGATTATGATATATAGTTCGCAAATGAAGGGTAATGATTAAAGTCCAATGATATTAAATGGATCTATGATTCGGAACCTGAAGTGCAGGAATAACCATAGCATTCGAGGGCCTTAATTCAAAGACGTTAATCTCTACTCCCTATCTTAGAGAGATGATTAATAGCCGACCATTGAGTGCTTGTCCCTTGTGCCAACTTGCAAGTAAGAGGACGAGCACGTTCAACTCGTTATTGTAAACAGCAAGCCGGTCCTTTGTGAATCGGCCGGAGCTTGGCACTTCTAATCAACGATGAAGGATCGCGCTATAAACTAACAACAAAGGACTGTCCCTGTGTTCACATATAGATATGTATCATATCAAATGGCCTTGTCAAAAGCACTCGGACACTAATGATGCATTAGACATCCATGGCCTCATCTGGGATTTGCTGGTCTCTATCTCAGCAATGGTGAATAGGTTATCATTAATGCAAACGGGAAGCAAGGAATTGTATTATATACATTGGATTGGCGGGGAATGTATAGGCTATGAATATCTAAACCTATACTCTACTTATGTACATGTATACAAGCATCCATCCTCTTGAAATAAAGTTATTAATGATACATCAAATGCAAATAAGTATTTATATATTATGTACTCTTAGGTGGTTAACGCCATTTAAGCAAATCACTTAGAAATGTTCAAATACATCATTAATTGTTATTGCAATCGGTAAAAGCATTTCGATTTACTTAATAATGAAGCGTGGGATGATAATCCATATATTCAAAAAAGGCATTTAAATCTTCACGCGGAATTTTAGTACTAAGAAGATGAGGTGACTTGTGGCGTGTACCTTTGAAATTGTAACCATCATCGATCATGTGAATGTCGTATGGGAAGCTGTGTTCCATGCCCGTTCCTGGGTGAATAGTTAAAACTGTATCCACGAACACCAAAAGTGGTACACTTATTGTAACAACGGCTGTCTCATTTGTCGCTGCCACAATGAAAACCTTGAATAAAAGATAGATTGTTGAGAATGCATGGTCTCCTGGGAGCAACTATACATCTACATTTCAGAGAACTTTCAAAGGATACGACTGAAAATGAGTTTGAATCATCTATAGGGCGGGGAGGTGCTGTGAGTACGTTCAAGCCGAATGAGGATGTATTTGAATTCAAGATAGTGAAACATTGCTTTGTACATAGCCAAAGTGTTTTTTCATTTCTTCTGGGAAAGCATCCACTGTGGCACGACATCAGGACCCATATTTTTATACCCAGCCATTTGTTGGTAAGCAATCATGAGTTTCATAGTCATGCAAACTGGAAATACAATTCATAATTCTTCCCGTCACCTCAAGCGTCGAGGAATTGCAAAATCGCTTTTTGTATGAACCTTCCCCAGTCATTTCATAGCGAATGATGGATTGCCCATCATTCGCGGGTGCAGCGACTGTATTTTAGGACACAGTGGATGCGGATGCTTAAAGGTACGTTTAATCTTAATATAAGCAGATATTTGTAATAATTAGAAATGGAAATTTTAATTCTTCGTATTTTAATTTTCTATCATGATTTCTGACATGTATGTATACATACCCTGGGTATGGGTTCATCCACTAGATATCTATTCTCGATAAACGAGAGAACAAAGCTGGTACCCGAATGAGTTGGCGTACCCTCTCCCGACACTGTGATGATGACAAGGTTAAGGAGAAGCAGCAGGGAGAGCTGAAGGAGTTGGAGTAGAGGCCCTTGAATACCTAGCCACCGAAGCACCTGGAGTAGTACATAGGAAACATAGGAACAAGAGCAGAAGATTAGTCTGCAATAACGTTATTATAATTGTATATAAGTTCACAAAGCAACATTCAATAACCTTTTTAAACCTTTTTAAAGGGTCGCCAAATAAAAGACTACAAAACTACGAACATGGTCGTTTTCAGTTGAGTTGCCTCAATCCTTCAACTATTAACCTTTTTAAACATTTATTCCACTTGAGAGGTGCAATAATGTGGGCACAATAAAAATATTTTTACCGTAATTCGTAACGTTTTTTCTTTGAGATTAAAGATACTTTGTGACGATTCAAAACCAAAAACAAAGATTTATACTTCATCCTTGCCAGTAAATCTTATATCCATCGAGAGAGACTCTCTATCACATATGATAGCTTCATGCCAGAGCTTTAAAAAAAAGGTTAGGTGGATTGAAAGTTGCCGCAGAATTGAATATTGCTGCGATGAAGCATAAATATCTTCCAAAATGTGTAAACTCTGAACTTACTTTACAGTCAGAGTAGGTTATGGTGATGCTCTACTCGTGTAGCGAAAGAAAACAGAAAATCATGAAAAAAAACATAAAATAAAGAAACTCCTTCAGGAAGATAACGTCTAATATTTAATCTATTACCTCAAAAAATGTTTATTTGAACTTCAAAAGCCAAGTCCCTCCTGTTCATATATATGTAAGGGATCACGCATCCGTAATAATCACCTCGGTGTACTGTTTCGTTTTTAACCCTATGTGTCTGTATTGAATAAAAATCCAATGTTGAACAACAAAAAAATATAGGTAGACGTAGCATGAGGCACCAAACCTGAACTGTACTGCCAAAAATACTTAGCACCTCGTTCCATTCTCTATATTCATTGTTCACCCATTTTGTAATTCAGATGCCTATTTTATTTCAATTTGTTTTCCGCTTGACCAGTAAGTTCTGGTCTTTGATGACCGTGAAAGGAACAACATATTAACAGAAGCATAGATATGTGTACACTGCAAAACATTTCTCAAAGAAAGCACTCACGCTGATGAAAGGAGCAATGCGATCAGGCACTAATTACTCAAAGTGGCTCTCAAGGGGGACCATCTGCAGTGGTATCATGAATTGCAAATATGAAATATATATCTGGTTGCCAGGTGTGGAACCCATCCAGTGTAGGATCTAAATGTGCAGTTCTTACACATTACTGCGCCATAAGTTAAGGGTCACTAAACGGGTTCGTGTTTGCTTTTAGGATAACAAACTTTATGGTGCATAAGTGCTACACCCGAGTGCCAATTTTTTTTACCTCCATTTATGTCCAACTTATAGTCGCTCACAGGCACCAATTGAGAAAGCTTAGTATAACAAGTCTGTTAAGCACAAGAGGGCACTGAGAGTGCTGTGTGACGTCACAAAGTATCGCCTGAAATGTATATAATAAACCTATCTTCAACCCACTCTCCCAGCAATTGAAGCAGTTATTCTATACAGGTATTTCAAGACATTTCCCTCTGACCTTGGGAGAAAGAATCGATGGGTAGCATTTGTGGCAAGTCAACAAGAGCCCACCCACGCCCTTTCTTTCTAGCAACAATTAGGAGACTTGTTTATTATGTTTATTGCATGTTCATTGTCAGGATTTACGCTACCTTGTGACGTAGGCAAACGGTGGCGCCTTGAGTGGAGTGTTTAACTGTGGAACTACTTTTTCCCTCCTTTAAATGGTAAAAGTAAACTCACTAAATGTTAGGTTACATTAAGTAAAGCTGGGGCGGTTACATAAATTTGAATAATAGCAAAGAAGTTGCTTTTCTCATAATATTGTGGGGTTTATTGAATCTGGAGGATGGTGTTTTTGTTTGAAGTCTTTATATCGCGTCACACCTTAGTAAGTGGATTGTCATCATGGCATGAGAGGTCTATAGGTGCCCAGAGGACGGTTGCAAAAAATGATTTAACCTATTTATTTATTTATTTCCACCGGGAAAGTGAACCTCAGTACATGTATACTGAAGGTGGCTGGCCAAAAGAGGTCCAATGATCTGGCCTTGCCCCCTACTTGTCTACCATCACTGAATCCCCCATAGAAAAAGCCTCTCAATTGGTTCACTACTCGCATGCAATCAAGCTGTTTTCATTGCCGGTGTATTTGTATGCATGTTCCAGGACATTTCCGAACTCTGAGATGGATAGCTGTCACGAGGAGTTAAAAGAATATCATTAGACAGGAATAGAGAGTATTTTTAGAACGTGTTTGTGATTTAAGTATGCGGTTCCTTAAGATCGTGTGTATAAGAAACATGCAATGTACTAGTCCGGGGTACTTTAAAGGTGTTGGTTCCTATACCAGCAACCTTTTTTTTTATTTTGCTTTCAACATAGATATCGAACACGCTTAGAGGCTGTTAATTTAAACCAATGCACTCCATGGTCTATTGACAGCTCCAAACGCACCTTTATTCTGTCCCTTCAATCCCATTCTTTCTTTCCTCCTCAATAGTTCTGCATCCTTGGTCCTATCACTTCCCCGAAGTTGGTATACCTATTCCACTGCACCTCTTCAAGTACCCTACATAATTACGGCATTTCCCACTCACTCTATTCCCATTTCCACTCAATATAGTTTGTGATAAATATTACACATATAGAGAGGTTTGATAATCGACAATTTAAATTCTATATTATATTTAATTCTATTCAATGTAATACCCTAATCACAGCATTTCATAGTAGATACCCGGAAAAGTAGCAAATAAACCACACCAGCCTTCAGTTTATTACGGTACAGATATATGTTACTTAAATTTATTGGTAAGCTTAACAATCAGTAAAAGCATCAATAAAACATACACGTACGAAATTAAAAACCGTCACCGAATGTCAGCAGAACTCCATTATCAATTTTATAATAAGCTAATTATACTTATCCGTTATCATCTAATAATTACCAATATCTTCTCTTTGTCACAGCCTTACACTTTTTGTTTTCTACAGGTTTTTTCTGGTCGATCTATCCAGATTATTTCCCATTCTACCAGATCTTGCAATCATACATCTGGATAATTTATCCTTCTTCCATATCCGGATACTTATCGTTTTTTTCTAGTGATCCTAGTATGTCTCATTTTGCCTTGTGTTTTAGTTAGCCCGGAGTGCAACAACTCTTGCTCTGTAATTAATTACCTTCTCTACTACTCAAATAAATCTGGCATCAATGGACAAAACGCTCACTGAATTTTTCTTCTGTCACATAATTCTATTCTATCCACTGTTGGATAAATAAAGTAGTTTCTTATCTTATCTTATATAAAAAATGGCATGGGAAAGTAACCATTTGGTGTTCACATAGTCTGGATTCAGGGAAGAGCAAATGGCTATTGGAATACCAAGGCTGTCTACCAACACTTTCAATCTAAAATGGCGAATGAGACAACCCCAAATACAAATCATTATTGAAGGGAGACCCAAATACAATCAGGTGAACTCGACCGATATCCATCTAAGGTCCATCCCTAATCTAATAAATCATCCTGTCCTAAGGATTCACTCTAATGAAGGTACCGCAACGTTACTATTCTCCGTTGCAAAATATCTAGCGCGGTCCTTTCTCAGAAAAGCGCACTTCTTGTACATACATGCATGCCACAGTATGGCTGTACTGCCTATATGAATTAAATAAAGATTAATCTAGATTGTTTTATTTTATTCTGTAAATCATCATTGTAAATCACCATGATATATTATATCGATTGTTGTTTCCAAATGGAGATGGACTGATTTTACTCTTTCAAAAAAGACGCGTTTGATCGTATTCCACCAAAATCGATGATACCAGAGATGAATGAGATTGTTATGAATGTTCCATACGACGCTCATTCATCAAACGCTATATTAGCAGAACAATTTATCACTCAAGTAACTTCTGACGCCTGGCTTTGTGAGCTACATTTATAACGTTAACTGCCTTTATGGATCGTCGATGAACTTGAGATTAATTATCACTCTTACCTTTCTAGTCATGGTATCCAGGCTCCAAGTATTGATGATTCATTCCCACTGATGCCGGATCATTGTAAATAAAGCAATTTTTCATGTAGGAAGCGCGACCTCTGGCACATGCCATATACATCAAAAGTCCAACCTGCTCAACTAGAAAGCCTCCTTTCGCCAGCTGCTCCTCGTGAAAATTGCCCTGGGTTATATAGATCTTTTATATATATAATATATGATGAACATATTCATTACAACGTCGAGGTAAGCTGGCGTTCAGTTCACTGCTAATGAGCTCATAATAAGTTGTTCGTCCCTCCTAAGGTCATAAAGTATTTATCTTCCCACGTCCGAGCTTTAATCCTTGGTCCAATAGCTCACACTCAACCTCAACAACAAGCGAGCTGCTTATTAGGCAACTTTTGAGAAATTTGCCCCAATAATCAGGGGTTCTGTGTGTGTATTACTTGAATCGTCGTGGAGGAGAGATGCATAGTGAATTAAATGCATCCAGTTGATTTGTCCCTAGTATACCAACCAATTACTTGTCCGTGTCCACTCTCGGAGAGTAAATTACAGTCCCGGGTGGAGAGGAAGAGGCAACATATTAAGGGCCTAGTCCACTAAGCCGATTCTCATGCGATTTTGCGCCGCAGAGGACTCTTTTGCACACAATTTTGTGAGAATCGCATGAGAGTCGGCTTAGTGGACTAGGCCCATGAGTTGGCGGCCTATCAATAGGTTGCTTATTGCTCAAACTGGTGAGCTTTACAAGCAGGTAAGGGAATGGTGGTCCCATGGGATACATCCATTATTGGTCTGGCCTCATGGATTCAGCCAGGTAACAACACAGACATGGCATATTGTTATTAATTAGATCTCGCCCCGCTAGTTTCCGCCTCTTATACGTCAAACTCTTTTGTCTTTTAGGTAAACAAAAAATGTTGTGATATGTATACAATTACTATACGAGACTTATCCGATGAACATATCTTTATTATCGGAATTGAACTTGTTTCTGAATTGGATATCGATTATGAACATGGACAGTGCCACTAATATGATAGATTATTATGATGACGAGTATATAATTAGCCAAAAACACTCTTAAACATCTTTTAAAATAGAAATATCTAAACAAGTGATTATCATTATCTTGATTACACTGATTAATTAATGGTAAATGTACAACAACTCATGAAAACTGTTCATTGAACAGCTTTTCAAATGAATTGTCAAATGTTGGCCGTAAAAGAAATCATTTTGTTTATGAAAATCTCTTAGATTAACTCCTAATTTCCAATTAGAATTTAAAAGAAATACAAATTTACACAATACGGTACCAATACTACCCTACATGGTCCTGCCTTTGTGTCACGTATATTCCTCTCTCCAAGACAAGGACAATTTTTGTCCCGTGTTACAATTCTTATAATCATCATTCAATGCTTTTAGTGGCCCTCCTAAAGCCTTATCCGCGGTCCATCTTAAGATCTGATTTAAGTTAAAAAGGATCTGCTCCACTGGCAAACTGGATTTAATCATAATGGCTGGAAACTCTAAGTGGCTTAGGCATGCTCTTTTCTGTGGAAAGACTCTTCTTTTTTGGCAACTGGAGAGGATAGTGTTGATATTCTCGCCAGGGCTTTCAACCCATCCGAGCGTGGACTAGACGAATGACTACCCCTCACGAAAGTAGTCTGCCTCGAATGTAAAAGACTTGCTTCGATGCATGTATGCATGCAGGACCAGGTCCATGATGCATTAAAATGAATATAAAAAAAGCTTTGAGAGCCTATGTATTTTATCATGGGTCATGCAACATTGTTTCCTTCACGAGAAAAAATAGGGGAGTGTCAGGGGAAATCAACTCTTCAAGATAGAAATCAAACAAGCTTTCCAAAGTCTCTCCTTAACTCGGGCTTAGTAACTTTAAAAGTTACGAACGCGGGAACTTTTCTATATGTATTAATGTTCGTAACAACAACACCTGTATACCTTAAACAATGTTAAAGAATCTATATACGATACCTATACATAATAATACGATTTAGATTCTTTAGGTGCCAGTTTTCTCCGATAATTAATAATTATAAGTTTGAAGGTGGTTCCATTTCTTTTGTGTGTGGGAGAAGGTAGACCTGTACGTGTATCCCTCCCATTATTTATCCCGTTGTTTGAAGGCGATCTATCTTTAGGCGCGAGGAGAGATCAGGAAAATCTTTTTCTAATGGTGAATACGTCACCAATAATACTTACGATCGTACAGATATGAACTTCTATGTAGCTTTTATGAAGCAAGGATAATAATGTCAGCGGCTGTAGGGACTATTAGATTTAGGGATTAAATAGTTGTTTGAACAAACAACTTACGTCCCATCTACGTCATGTAAAAGTGTTCTTTTTATTAAAAAGTCGATCTTACAACATTCATGAATGCGAGTAGCTTATATCGTATCACACACGGTTTTACAAACATTTTGCAAGTTTAGGTCTACTAGAATAATGACCCATACAAGTCTATGATTTATTTATAGTTTTGATATTGTGACAGATCTTATTTTACCATCTACATGATTAAACTACACTAAATATTCCATGAGGACTAGCCGATACTTGAAGTGCCCTGCTTGGTTATACTTAAATAGTTTCTTTTATCGTTCACGTGTTTTCTATAATTTCAAACAATGCATGTCCTATGAAACTAAAGCGAGAGAGGAGTTGTCTCTGTATAGTGGGGATCCCGGGGTTTCTTTCGTCTTGTTTTTTTAGTAGTAAGGACTAATTCCCAAAGTGATGGTTTTGTGGGTATTTTATTTTTTCACTTTTATTTTTTCTATAAAACTAGTATCGCCATTTTTAAACGATTTTACTCTATGTGCCCGTTGTACAAGTTGCGATGGCCGTTTGCAAATGCTTCGTAGTGCGTCGCAAGTCCAATCTGTATATAGTTCTTTACTACCAGTGTTAAAAAGTTAAGCTTGTAGCTTTTTGTAGTACCATGGATCAATTTTACCAAGCAGCACCTCTCTGCATGAAATGATTTGCATATCATGAAAATTTCTATCCCCCGAAGACCCAGTTGCTTAACTGCTCCTATAAATTTTCCACTTTGCTGGAACATTTATATACAAAAAAAAGTGTAGGCCTACATTATGTTATCTGTTTCACCGCATTTACATCACACAAGTTCTCTTAATTCCTTCACTCTTATATCTTTTAAGTGTTGTTGTTGTTGTTGTTGTTGTTGTTGTTCCCTTGTCGCTACTTTATTGTTTCCTGGCAGTGTCTATAAGCTTGACTCCACTGACATCTTTCCCTTTTATTATTATTTTTCAACTCTATTTTCGTAATTTTACATAATACATAATGAATATATAATGATATATTGACTATCTGAAAATAAGTCTCACGCCTCTGCCATTGGCAGCTCTTCCGATGGTACCTTCTACGTCGTCTCGGATTCAATCTGCATGTGCATTCTCAATGCGAATATAGTAAGACATGGATCTGGTCAGAGGAGACTCTTGATAGGTTGTGCAACTTTGGGTCTTTATAATAACCGTATGGGGCCCTTATTCCGTCAGGTGTCCTAATTCCGCCACTTTTTTCAACTGGTCCCTCTCTTCTTACACTAAGAGCAGACATATAGTAGGTGGATGTGTTTAAAAAAGTAAAGCGTATAAGGTATTCTTTAATTTGGCCCGTTTGCGAGAAATCTAACAATACTCTTTCATTAAGAACAGACCCTTGAAAGATATGTGATCACAAAACAAGAGAGGTTGCTGTCCCCTGACATAGGAATACCCCATTTGCCGAACGGATTTTGATGGCAAGGGAATGTGCCAGCGTCTTTTTTCTAATGTTTTATTGTTTGAAATCTTCCGTCTTCCTAGGGCACTGAAGGGAACATTTATTCATTTGAATTATAAGCCTATAAAAAGGTAACATTAATGGAATAAAGATCAGAAAAAGGGGGTCTGTGACGACATAGGGACACCCACTTGGCCCTTATTCCATCAGGGGGTGTTCTATTTCCGTCACCGAGGACGATTGCAAACCTTAATTGCAATCAAAGCTTTGAAAGCAGTGACTATGTCAATTTTTAAAAACAGTGAATATATCTAAAGTTTCTATCCATTTTATACTGACATTTTACGTTTCCCTCCCTGTCTCTCTCTATCTGATACACCACACTGTCGCTCTCCCCACATGTCTCTCTCTCTCTGACACTCTCTGTCACTCTATCTCTGAGACACTCTGTCTCCCTCCCTGTCTCTCTCTCTGACACACTATCCCCCCTGTCTCTCTCTCTCTCTATCTGACACTCTCTGCCACCCTCCCTATCTCTAATACTCTCTCTCTCTCTCTCTGACACACCCTGTCTCCCTCACAGTCCCCCCCCCCCCTGTCTCCCTATCTCTGATACTCTCTGTCACTCTCTATCTCTGACACCCTGTCTCTCTCTATCTCTGACACCATCTCTTCCTCTATCTCTGACACTCAGTCCCCCTCCCTGTCTCTCTCTCTCTATCTCTGACACACTCCAACTGTCTCTCTCTATCTCTGACACTCTCTATCTCCCTCCCTGTCTCTCTCTCTATCTCTGACACACTGTCTCCCTCCCTATCTCTCTCTGACATTCTGTCTCTTTCCCTGTCTCTCTCTCTCTATCCTTGACACTCTATGTCTCCCATCCTGTGTCTCTCTCTATCTCTGACGTGGTTGGGTTTTTTGGTCAAAAATGTTGAAATGTGACTATCTTTGTGACCCACACATGCACGATTTCAACCCAATTGAGTAAAAACTGAAATCGTGGGTAATTTTGCACACACAGGGAAAATTCTGTCTACGATTCTGCTGTACCATCTCATGTAAGAAATGTATGACAATATAATAGAGCTTCATAATAGTTTTTACAAGTATAATCAAAACTCATTTGGTTTTCTTGGTTGATTTCAGATATTACTGTGTATTGATGTGTTTGTGTATTATGGGTAGAGAGGAGAGAGAGAGAAGGGAACGGGAAAGGGAGAGAGAACGGGAGGGTGATGGAGAGGGGCAGTGAGACAGAGAGGTGTGGGAGAACAGGAGATGCGACATTTAACGTCTGGTTACCTGTGAATGCCCTAATGATAAGGTCATTATCTATATCTACTAAAATGACCAAAGAAGGAGGGGCGTGTGTGTTGGGGGGGGGGGGGGGGGAGAGGAGCGTTGAAAGGGAAGGAAGGGAGAGATATAGGGGGAGAGTAAGAGCTTTGATTTGATTTTTAAAATTCAGGATACAACATGATAGGTCGACGCAGTTCTCAGTCTGCTGGTTTGCTGGTTTGAGGACTTAGCTTCTAACACAAATTCCTATTTGTAATTGTAACGTTACGTAATCTGAATTTGAAAGTCAAGCATAAAGATGTTCTATCAATAACTAAGTGACTATGAGAAAATAGCCATGAAGGAAATAGAGCACCCGACTGAAATTGCATGCCAGTTTAAGGACACCCTGACAGAATAATGGACACCCCAGGTGAAGGAATAAAGACACCGGTGTCCTTATTCCTTCATTTTGACTTTGCTAAAGATAATATTGATTTTTGAAGCTACAAATCAATGCACAATGCTGGAAATTTCCATTATAGTTAGCAAAGAAGTAACGTTATATCTTTATAAAGGACACAAGAACACAAGCCAGAATTCAGTAACGTTAGTTTCTGAGCAATCTATGGGTAATTTATGGAAAGCCATTTATACATGTTATAAATTAACCCCAAACCGGGAGAATTAGTAGGCTAACCCGGAAAATGACTGATGATTTCACCATTGAAAATGCATGCGAACTGGGGAATTTTGTTGTGGGTTAGCTGAGAATTAGAAACAAAATCGGAAAATTCCTAAAATTTCCAAATTGTGCCTTTTAATATTTAGCTAATCTTCCCTTTCCGTCATTCCTACTTAGACTTCACCAATTCCTGATTGGGACATAGCTTTTGTTAATTCACTCCGAGCTGAGATCTAATTCTCTAGACACCCTGCTACTTCCTGGTTAGCCTACTAGTTCTCCCGATTTAGGGTTAATTCATTCCGGGTTGGCCGCCCAGCTGGACCAATTCTCCCGAAATAGGATGCCAGTTCAAAAAGAAAAAGGCTAATCAGGAATATGGTTAGGTCAATTAGGAAAAGTATTACTAAAATTCTGTACATTTGGTTTATATGTATAAACGGCTTTCCATAGTAATTCAATGGTGTGACGGAATAAGGACACCATAGTACCACAAATGGAACGAAAAGTAGAAAATATTTAGATTTGGACCCACGTTATAGCTGAGAGTTCAGCTTTAAAGCTTCTCAATCACTGTTCACGGAATTTTACTTAATCTTCTGGTATCTGGTACTTCTTAACCTTCCTAATTAATCCCTGGTGATATTAAAACTATGTAATCCATAGTATATGAGATATTTGGTCAAAATAGTGAGTAAATTCATTTCAATGTGAAAGCTAAAATCCAAAGGCCAGTTGGGTTGGCATCTGGAGTTATGTAACCCCAGATTGAGTCCCATGTCACTATCTATTCTGAGGTGTGGTCACTGATACAGGGTGGTGATTGGTCAATAAAATGAAAATTAGTTTCTTTTCTGTCCATTTGGAGCTTGGGGGCAGCACCTTATGGTGGCTAAACCCTTTCCTCTGGGATTTAAAATGAGTATAGGCTTCTGACACAGTCATTTCACATATTCAACGATTACTGAATGAAGACATAATGTAAGTGAATAAGTAATGAAGACATATAAGTACTCTGTACTTCAGTTACTGCTAGACCTATCCTATATGATTACACTGACAACGTTTCAAGAGATTTCATGACTACTAGTTTCAATGAGAATAGCCATTTAAGGGACGCTACTACTGCACGGGTAGAGACGTAGATCTACGCCATACTCATCACACTCAAGGGTTGCCACCAGCAATATGAGCAGCCGAGCTCTAGCATTGAATAAATATCTAATGTCTGGAATTAACTTGAAGCTCCTTAAACATAAGCTTTACATTACATAGTTTATCATGGGTATTCCCACTCTCCAACGTAGAAGAGAGGCATATTTACTCGAAATAGCATACAAAGAGACATTGTCAGATGAAAATATTGAAGAGAGGAAGCCTGGACTTAGGTCCAGCAAAGGTAGTAATAAGAAAGTCTTGAGGTTATCACCCCTCACACAGAAAGAATAAAGAGATCCTGTCTGTACACGACCCCAATGCTGTGGAACTCTAAAGATAACACCTTTTACGAGAATAAACAGGTAGACGACCTGGTAAATTTTAGAATCTATCTATAATGCACATTTATGTTACGAGAATAGAAGAAGAGACACTAATGTATGTATACATGTACTAATGTATGTATGTTTATATATATATTTCAATGTAATATTATGTGTAGCCATATATGTGTATATCTATATATAACACAAGCATAAAAAACTAACTCAGGTATGTAAGTCTTGTAAACTGAAATAACTGAACAGAAATTTTGTATCTTATACCGAATAACAAAAGTACAAAATAAGTACCGAGGGTGATTGTACCGAAAACATCAATGAAGATGGACAAACTATGTAAGAGTAAAAGGTTATAGTGTAGACGGTAAACCGAGAGAACATTTAGAGGTGCTGATATTCTATTTAATTATTGTTATATTCTAGTAGAAAACGATGTACCAATTAAGGTATGTCAATCTTAGTGTTATGGGGACATAGCAGTTAGTAGTTCTTTATCGATAAAAGTAAAAGTAACTCTGGGTTTCTTGGAAGAGCTGTGAGGGCACAGAAAGTATATTATCCTTTTTCCTGTCTATTGTAACTGTTTATGGAGGAAATAAAAGCATTTATATATATATCAAATATACATACGATTTGTTAAAGGTAAATGCCAGCGTCATCAGCACTGCTGCAGGTGGGAATTCAAAGAACTAATGCTTTAAAGAACGCTATTTTTTCAAACTTCATCTTGAAAAAGAATATGGTTATATGGTTGGGTGAATACAAAAAGCGGGTTGTCACATTATTTTATATTCTAGGGACGACTGAAGATTACTACCATTCACTATGGAGATCAATCAATGGGGGGAAAGCATAAATTCTTAATAACTTTTTTTAGTTCAATGACCCCTGCTTTTTTAAAATTTTGGGGTAAAATAATATGTCAGCTATGTATATGCAGATTTTAAAGGAAATCACATGATTAAATCATCTGGTATACTGAAGAAATGGAAAAAAAAAACCTTTTCCTCATTGACTTCTATAATAAATGGTAGTAAATTTCAGTGGTCCCTGAAATAAAAACTAATCCAATGACATATGGTTTTCATTGGCTTTTTGGATTCCCACAACCATGTTCTTTCTAAATCCAAAGTTTAACAAAAATTCTATGATTCCTTTTTTTTTTATTGAACGCTCGCATTTACCATTAAGTATATTACATGCAAATATACGGTTAATAATTCTGAATTGCAGAGATTGTAACTTGACACTAGATGAAACATCTTTCATTGTGATTTTGAAAACCCTCTTTCTTGAGCTAACAATAGGTTCAATATTTCATTTCCGTTGGAATAATCGATCCTATCCTTTAGGGCTACATTATACACATTCTTTTTAAGGTTAATATATCAATAGTAGGCTAATCCACATTTGTTCCGTGTTGTCAATTACATCTTCATCACCAAAGAAATTTAACCACCTGCTCGGTATGACCGTTCCCAGAAATTCAATGTGAGTTCATACCTGTTTCTTATTTCCATATTTGTCAGCACACAATTACCGTTTATCATGTCCTTCACAACAGTTACCGCATTGACCTTAGAATTCCAGGTTATGTATGGGTCCCAGTTTAGCGCTTTATAGACACAAACAAGTCTTGGGGTTTGAGCTACATGTATTTATTTAACTCCTAATGTGAACAAACTATGAACAATGGTACAAACAAATCAATAACAGAACAGGGATAATTAATCCAATCCGGTGACCTTAACCCTGGTTAACCCCAGCGTGGTTAACCAACGCATAAACTGGTTGTACCAATCCAAATTCCATTAACAACGTTGGAACCAATAGAGTTCATATTGTGTATATATCATATCTTAAATAATTATAATCTCGGTTAACAATATGTATTACAAACAATAGATATCTTAAGGTTTATGTCCAAAGAACGCAACAACCGTAAGGAATTATCAAACATTCTGTAACGGTGTTATATATTCGAATATCATGGTCGAGGTAGCTAGAGTTGGGGTCACTATAACAGTCGATTATACAATTCACCAAAGAACACAAATATGTGCCAACAACTATTAAATATAGGAAGATAAAGAAAGGGTCATAAGTATCCTTGATGTTATGTCTTATATAAGAAATGTGACTAGATAATACAACTCAGGGACTAAATGTTCATTCCATATTCCGTAAGGTGGCAGCAGTGTTCAGCAAATTTGAATGCACCCATGAACACTATTATTCTTGTATTGAACCAGATGGCCACATCGGGTCTGGTGAGCCAACCCTGACATAAATCATCTTATCAACTATATATTTCCTTCGAAACTCGTTCAACTACCTTCTTCCTGTAGATCTATTTAGTCCTATATATTAAACATAAGACCTGACCACAAATATATTACATACATTCAGATGTCCACGACCCTTTTGTAAAAACAAAAACTTAAGACAAATAAAGGATACTTTAATTCAATTGAAGTCTAAAAAATTTAATTCAATTCAATTCAAATCAAATTCAAATATATACTCCACCGATCGTCTGTAGACTATGTAGTTATATGAACATGAACAGTTTATAATACTAAACTGGGGTAAGATTCAGAAAGCATTATATAACAACAGTGATTATATATAACAGTAATAACAATATATAACCTCACAGATACCATAACTATACTAGTCCATGAGATGGACCCTCCGGAGCGAAACTAGGGATTCAACATTGGGTCTCGTGCATAGACTAGTATATATACTATATACTCGATCCCTTTGCCATGGTTTGTTAGTGGACCGTGAACACAGTATGTGAACCATGCAAACCTTCGACGACTACGTTTTATACGCATATACACGTAATTATATATGTATGGAAGGTCTAATTTTTATCATGGCCTATATAAGAGGTGGCATGCCACAGATTACTATATATCTCTAATTATTTGCCATATCACACATTTACTTTGTTTTCAACCCTGTCTCTCTCCCACACGTTACTAATTACTACAATATATCCCCTATATACCGCCCCCCCCCCCCACACACACACCGCCACCCAAACTTTATGTGTGTAGGGGTGGATAAAGGGGACTCTGTTGCAATGATAAGGACCGACCGGGAGATCTACTCGTAGAGGCTCGAGCCCGATTCTGTACTTATATTAGTCTGAATAAAAATTATATATATTATATATATATCAGTGCGTCCCTATTTTTTTATTACTGAAGGCCGTACCCGTTAAACTGATTATAGAAAAATACGCATGTTCACATGGTGAATGTCTTGTCGCGTTGCCATAAATCTAGACATGATTCTATTTCATATGACATCTCTATCTTATACATATCATGAAGCTCTACAAACTGAACAAATATATACATGAAAAATCAGCAATTTATGTCCTCACCATATCTTCAATACTTTCATTCTTACATCAGCCTCAATTCAATTTAATTATGTTATATGCTGTCGCACATTATATTTTTATTAGATAGCCCTAGCGTCTGATGTGATCTAATGACTATATAGTTCATCCAAGGAACCATATTACTATGTAGTTTTAAGAAATATAACATGCACTTGTTAGCCCTTGGTGTTGGAACAGTTTAGGCAAGATTCCAACTTTGTCTGGTCTTTCTGTACATCGATGCCAATTCCTTTCCTTTCACATTCTTTGACAGTAAAACGGAATCCCATAAACATGAATGCTTATATTCATATCGTATATCACGTTTTCATCGGTTAAAACTGTCTTATTTTATTTCCCTCTGACATAGGACATAATAGATCTGATTTTCAGGTACTTTTAGTGTAGACTTTCTAAAAAGAAATGCAATATATGTTATTTGCATTTCATACAAATGATTTCCAAGAAATTTGGATAACAGATGGGGAACCGTTGGCAGATATATAGTGCTGGGTTGATTTGTGCAAAACCAATTCCGTCCGTTAGGTCATGTCATATTGTTATAAACAATACATATGATGATAAATTTGGCTGAGTTCCTTGTCGACGTTTCCAACCCTACCAAACTCCCCCTGCATATATAAGACATGCTTATAAAATAGTCTGGAACGATCACCCCATCTCATCCCATTACTTCATAACAATCACCAAACATCGCCAAAATTATCATTAAGGTAATCAAATTGTATATGTATTAGTCAAAAACTGTGTCATATATTGAATCAACTGACAATTAATTATATTTTCTAAACAATACGTTACATACACCCTGCAAAGCAAAAATGTATATAGATAATTCAACATCAGGGCATTACGAAAATCACCGGAATTTGTGAGACCCGTCTTGATGTCATGTGAATAAAATTGATTTAAAACGTGAACAAAAAAAAATTATTTCTCACATTGAACGAGAAATTCCTGATAATAATGCCATTTTACATTATTTTTTTTTAAATAATTATTTTGCCCCAATATTGCCATCGCGTCATTTGGCTAGTGCCTTGTACTAAAAAATCTCTCAATCTATGTATTATACGGACAAACAGGTTGTCTCTCGTATGACCTTAGAAGTTTAACCCTCTTTCCGTCAACATGTTTGAATCGCTTTGATAAGTAGGCTACCAACGAAGGGCACATAAGGTACGTAATGGCGCGGTCTAGATTTATGTACGTTTCCTTCGGGTCGAGCGTAACCATGCATGCCTTGTTGCAAGATACAGGTGGAAACATCACAGAGAAAACGGGTGTGTCGCAAGTTATCCAAGGATTTTTCGTACGTGTAAGATAGGGTGAGTTGAATTTTTCTTACTAAATCAAAACAAATAAGTGGGTAAACAGACTTGCATCTATAGGAAATATAGGTACGTGAGAATGAATTAAGAGAAGTACGTTAGATTAGATTAGACAATTCTTTATTTGCTTTCGTGATAATACATTGACAAACAGGTCGTGGTTTTCTCAAACAGAGGTCTTCCATACCTATCTTCTGTCCTTGTCTTTGTTGCATTATTACTGAAATATAGCTACTCTACTCTACTGTGTTTCTGTTGGGTTGAGAAACATTACATACAATTACAAAAGTATATATGAGAATTACTCATGAGTAAATGAGAACTGCAGTTCAGTTACCAAATTATAAGATTATAGAGATGTGGGTGGGAGAGGCAGGATGTCGTTAAACACATGCCGACATTGTCTCTCCCAGTAAATCCCTACATATTCTTTCTAATATCATGTCGACGGAGGAATTGAAAAACAAATTTGGAATTTTTTGTGATGTTTCCGATAGATTAAAATTAGTTTCTGCTATTCCAAGAAGCTGGCTACAAAAACTGGCTTCGGAAAATTTTGTGATACCCAAGAAAAAAGGTGCGATTTTCAAAATAAACAAGAAGGTGTTTAATATCAATGATTTCAAGAACAAATATGTATATAGAGAACTAGCTAAGATGTCCAAACCTGACTACGAAAAGCTAGAGGGTTGGAATGAAGTGCTCAGATATGAAGGTTTTATTGGTACCAAAGCTATATGGAAGAAGAAATTTATTATACCTTACAAATGTAACAGAATAGCTAAATGGCAGGCTCTGCAGTTTAGAATTATTCACAGAACGATTGGTTGCAATGGGTATTTAGCTCAGATTAAATACAGGAATTCTCCAAAATGTAACTTCTGTGACGAGGAAGACACAATTGATCATTTCTTTATTCTGTGTGAAAGGTCTAAAGCTCTGTGGCGAAGACTAGAGGAGTGGATCCATAATAGTGTGTTATTGGTAAACTTTGATACAAATGACTTCAATTGTACTAATATTTTACTCGGATATAGTGGGGAATGTCCACAGAAAAACTTCCTAAACTGGATTGTGACGGCAGCCAAATATTACATTTATAGACAAAAACTATTCCATGATAATGAAATTGTATTTGCAGCATTTTATAATGAAACCAGCTTGAATATGAGGATGTTGGATTATAATGTAAACATACAAGGGCTAGAAAAATCATATATGAAGCAGTGGAGAAAACTTCTTGAAGAAGTCGAATATTTGTCATCTGTGTGATGTGTTAGATCTCCTTTTGTTATAGAAGATGTGTTGGTCTTCAATGTTAAAGTTGGAATTTCCTTCTTATGTTTGTGACAGTCCGCTGAGAGAAACGAAAATATAGAAAATAACAAAAAAACTACAAAAATAAGGGACACAATGTTAACTATGCCTTAGAGTTGTATGAGCCACGATGGCAGGTTACGCTTGAATAAAACCTTTTCAAAAACAAAACAAAAATATCAGTATATATAATGTTATGTCAATACTGTGAATTAATACAGTACCCATCCCCATAATGGTGTAGCTCGATAATAAAGGATTTAATAGCATGAACTGTGGAATGGGGATTTACTTCGCATTATATAATTATATGCATATATATTTCCAACTCAGCAGGGGCGGTACCAGAAGAGGGGTCTAGGGGGGGACACACTTGAGGTCAAAATCTTCTGAATTTGCCTGTTTGGAATGCCATCCCAGTGGATAGCAGTTAGTTTACCTAATGGCAATGAAATAAAGCCCCCCATTCTAAGTTGTTTAACGAAAACGACAACCCTCTAATATGTTTTCTTGTTTCACAAAAAAGCTCCTTGAGAAAATAAAATTAACCCAATTAAAAAAGATACAGTGGGCCTTTATACCAAACATGGACACATTTGTTCCTTTTATAATTTTATACTGTTAGAACAAACAACACTGTTAGGTAAAATCCAAAATAAATGGCATTTTCTTTAGGTTCTGTTCTAAGATTATGGTTTCTGGAAGTGTTTTGGGTCACAGGAATGAAAAAGAAAGAATGGGTCAGTGCTTTTTTTTTCAACCTAGGAGGTTTTAAAATTCATACCTCAAACCAAGTATCAACCATTAGCTATTTTTATGGGAAAAATTTTAGAAACTTCATCCTTTATGGGAGTATTATTTGGGACTTCCAGATTAGAATTTCAGAGAATTATTGAGAGAACATCTTACATAGTTTATTAATTTAATCATTGTTTTTTCTCTGAACGATTTTGCACACTGACATGGGGGGTTATTGGGAGTGTTGTACATGTAGAGTCAGGGAAGAAGGAAATTGCAAATTCTGGCAGTGCACGTGGCCCCTACTACAGGGGCCCTAATCAGGACTTTAGGGGGCCTCTGCCTCTCTGAGTTAGGGGGACACAGGTTCAATTTTAAGGGGTCTAGGGGAGGGGCGGTGCCCCCCAGCAGGGGCGGATCCAGGGGGGGGTTCGGGGGGTTCGAACCCCCCCTTGGGTCCCATGATGCCCTTTTTGCCCTACCAAAAAGTGCCGTTTTTTCCAGCCCTAATGTGCCCTTTTTTCAGCCCAAAAGTACCCTTTTTTCAGCCTCAAAATGCCCTTTTTTCCCAGCCCAAATTGCCTTTTTTCCCAGCCCAAATTGCCTTTTTCCCACCCCAAATTGTTTTTTTTTTCTGCCACAAATGGCCTTTTTCCTGTCCCGAAATGATGAATTTGTCTCAAAATTAGCCTTTTGGGGGCTACAGCAATGTGACAATGTGACCATTCACTGCGTAACTTTTTTTCAAAGCTTTTATTCATACTGGGTAGATCAAGTCCCAGTAATAGGGCTTTTCACTTGCCCCAGGTTGCATTATATACATTACAATTTATGCAGTAGATACATAGATAGGATAGTCCCAATTGAAAGAAGATATAACTTACCTATTTGCCCCCCATATTTGCCCCCATAATTGCCTAAAGGGTTCGTTTTCGACCCACCCTATATCTCAGAACTTATTTAAGGAAATTTCACCAAATTTATCCCATGTACTCACAGTACCTTCCTAATCATTTTATTAAAGTTTTAAGATGATTAAACAATTTTTGCAACCTTCGGTTTAAATTGGTTAAAAAGGGCTTCATTATGACAAATGATAATTTTTCAACTGGTTTTCTGACTGGAATCTATTAATTGTTTGAAAAAGTAAAAGGGGAAATTAGGCTATAATGTATCTAACAATTATTGCTTTCTTTCATGTGATTTAAGTATAGCCCTTTGTGCCTATACTATAGGATCTGACCCTTTTGTCATGTGCAAATGATTGAAATAATCCTTTCAACTCTATATGGAATAGTAAATGGTGTACATATACATAGGGGCATAAAGTCTCATAAGGCTATTAAATTCTTAAGATTATTATTTTCACCTCATGTGAAATAATCCCTTTCGTTTGTGATGTGATGCCCTTACTGGTCATAAAATCTGGCCATTTTGACATACATAAATAGTTGAGATAATGTTTTCAAGTGGATACAAGATATTGAATTCTAATGGTGATTAGAGTGTGGCTCATATTGTTTTTATTTCGAAATAGATCAATTGTGATGTCTTTCAGGAAAATGAGTCATGGGGTGCAAAATTGCTATTTTTCACAGTGTTTTTTTGAAATATTCTGATTGTTAGGGGGTCTAGAATTTGTAGCCATATAAATTTGCAAATTGTATTAAATAGATCCCTGAATTTTGAAGGCCTTTGTATAGAGTATATTTAGTTACTTTATTGGTAATTGCCCATCCAGAAACATTGCAAAACTTCTTTTTTTTTCAAAAATAAAAATATAAAAATTAAAATAGAGAAATACTTAATATATTAAGAAATACCGTCCCAGTGTTTAGTATCATTGGAATCACCATGTTCTCCTTTTTCAAATATGATGATATTTCAAAATCCATATTTTGCGACTTATGACTCATTTTCCTGAAACACTATTCAACTATTTGTTTGATTTGTATTTAATAGTTTGAATTTTTTGCCTGAATTTTGATGAATTTTGAGGTTGAATAGGGCCTCATTGTGATCCGAATTGATTTTTCAACTGGCCTTTTATCTTTATATGTTGCTTTCATTGTTGGGAATTTGTTTCTAATTTTACAAAAATATCATTAGTCATTTCAATCCCATGAATTTTGTCCAACTAATGTGTTATAGTTTTTGTCATTATGGTGACATAAGTATATCCCATTTGAAACTATTTTACAAAGCCCTCAGACAAATTCCACCTGTTTTTGGCCTAAATTGTGAATATCGATTTTGTATAAACTTATGTCAAAAAACTATAAGGAGAAAGACTAAAATAATCAGCCGTTTACTGAAAGAGGGGGATGAATTGGAAAGAGAATTACTTTTAATATCAGAAAATAACCCCCAAACCATTGTAAGTATTGATCATCAGGTATTGAGACTACAGGTACATATCATAACTGATAGAAAGACTCTTTACACAAAATATGGTTTTCATCTGTCTCATCTTTAGTGGAAATTATTGAGTTTTCAATAAATACCAACAATGAAGGCTCTACTTTCATCACAGTAATTGAGGACAGATACTCAAAAGGCACAAAAAGACCAACTTCCCAATCTGATTTTGTTGGAATAAAGTTCTCCTGAAAGCATAAAACCTATATATATATTACAGTCACAGTGTCTTAGAATAGTTTGAGGGACTTTCAAAATTTGCCCCTCTGTCATGTAGCAACATCACACATGAAAAAACTGACCCAGCCTGAACATGTCATTGTGAATATCTATTATTTTTTTCTACATCATCTGTAACATAATGAGCAGCAAATATTGTTAAAATACAAATTATAAAATTAATATACAAATTATATTTATCCACTCAAAATGCACCAGGAGGTGTATATTTTCCCGGGAGAACCCTCCTGGACCTTCCTCTGAGCACTTCGCGCCTTCGGCGCTCACAGACTCCCCAACATGTGCCCTTTTCTAATAACTGAACACCCCCCTTCATGAAATCCTGGATCCGCCCCTGCCCCAGCCCCCCCTTGGTACCGCCATTGCTCAGGTACTGGAAGACCTGAATTAATTAAGATTTTACGACCTATCAGTAAACCAACTTGACAACTTGACGGCATAAGGAATACAGAGAGAAGAGGGGCGGGAGAGGGGGAGCGGAGGGAGAAGAGAGGAGGAGCGAGAGAGAGAAGCCGGAAGGGGAGAGAGAGAAATAGAGGAGGGAGAGGGGGAAGTGGAGAGGGAAAGAGATCAGAGGGGGGGGGAGTAAGCAAGAGAGAGAAGAAAGAAGAGTTAAGAGGGAGGGAGGGACAGAGAGAGAGCAAGTGTGGAAGAGAGGGGGAGAGGGCGGGGATGGGAGAAAGAAGGGTGGGGGAGGAGAGGAGGAAGTGGGATTGAGAGGGGGTGAGAGAGAACAGAGGGGAGGGGGAGAAAAGATGGAAGGGACAGTGTCCAGGAGAGAAGGGGAGAGGGAGGAGGGAGAGAGAAGAAGAGTGAGGGGGAGGGGAGGCAAAAGGGGAGGGGAGAGAGAAGAGGGAAGAGAGAGGAGGGGGGGGGGAGATTTCTATCTAAAAGTTCCTACCCATTCTTGACCATAACTTCCATAGAGAATATATCTGTTCTTAACCGTCCGAAGGACGGAATTTTTTCTATATATTTATAGAATGTGAGCAGTCTTTGGGAGAATAAATGTTGGCCAACATATTTTAACATGTGATTTTCATTTAGCCTTCGCATAATGTGGGAGAAAATAACTGCCATCCTTGTGGTGGCCGCCCTCGTTCGACCATCGAATGCCGTCTGGGGTATTCCGGTAAGATATCCTAACTATATTTGACTACATTGTATTGCAGTTCCAATCAATCAATTGTATATTCCATTAGCTAATGTGAAATCTTGTCGAATAAACATTTTAAAAAAAAGAAAAAAAAAGGCGGTAGGGGTGATCATTAGCGACACCTTTCGGACTGACTCCGCACTACACTCTCACCCTCTGCATCTAAAACCAAGTTCAATCAGTCTGCCTTGGCCGCAGTACATGCGTATTGCAAATTCCACCCACTTACCCACCCAGCACACGTACATCAACATATTTATTACTTGCCACTTGGTCCTTAATTGTTACTGACTGAATATGTCTAATGAATGCTATCTCCATATTTAATGATAACTCAGCTATTTTCTACCTTTTGACAGTCCTCAAAAAAACCTGATTCGATTGACTTCACCCTTTAAAATTGACATAAATCCCCTCTGATATATTGTTGTACGCTGTCCTCTATATTGATATTCAATTCAAAGTAGGTCCATAATAAAGTTGTCTCTAGTAATTGGCTTAAAAAATGAAATCTATATAATTATATTCCTGCGCCAATGTGAGCCTCGCCGAATATTCTATAATTTACATGTAGCGAAAAGGAGCTAAAAGGCTAAATGAAAATATGCAATAAACATGTGCAATAGCTTGAAGCCTGCCATTGATTCTCATCTGAATCACATACTGTTGATAACAAAGCTAATATTTACATTCTCAATTTTTCGTTCTATCTGACATAGTGATTTTATTATATGTTTGTCAATTTGCCATTGTAGTATTGTACAACCGATTGCGACGATCTGCCCGACTATCCTCCTATGAATTTTGTAATGGCCCTCGGTCATGTAAGTACAATATTTTTTCAATCATTACACCTTTTCCTTTTATTACGTTAGACAACACGTGTATAGCAGACAGTGGGTAGCAAGAATTATTAATGTTGAACCAGGGGCCTGTTACAAGAGGTATCCTTATGTGAAAAACCTGTCCTTAAAATATTTACTGTTGCACCAGTCAATATCTTATCCTTAAGTCATGTTGCGGATCCATAAGAGGGGGTCCTTTATTGAGGTGCCTTCGAACATGCTGTGTGTGTATCGTATATTATATGATCCTAAATGAGTTGCTCGTTTCTGAGCGATAATAGAACATCTAGGGTATCGATACTTTGAGAATGAGACTTTATTTGAGAAAGAAGGGAGTACTTCCAAAAGTAATTTCTTCTGTTAAGGTGAGGATACTTATGATAAGTAGTGTTAGATTGTGTAAACTTAATCATCGTATGGTACCGCCCTCTTGTGTCATCTTATATAACTGATATAGGGACTCTTCTGCTTTGTTCATTGGAACTCTCCTGTGCTTACCAGAAGAAATAAACCTCTCTACCTCTTCCGGTATGACGCTATATACAATGTCGTCTCATGCCGTTTCTTTGCTCTGAATAGAAGTATATAGATATCCACCTCCATCCATCCTCAATATGAGCGGAATGGCCTCAACAAGTAGATGTCATGATATCAAATAATGTTCTTATGTACAAGAATGTCAAAATATGACAAAATGTACAGGGTGGAAATGACGCACCACTTTCACTGATGTTTACTGCTGATAACAGTCTCATGCAACACTAGGGAAATCATAAAATCATAATGTAAATGTATCCTCAACGTATCCGTTATATATAGTATTAACATACGATATCACCAAAAGTGGTGCAGCGCACCCCTAGCCTCCTGTATAATGCTTATTTGTGGAGTTGTTGCGATTTTTGCCTATGTTCTTTCCAATGTCTATGTGGCCATCGATGTACATCTGTCTTTCAGCTCCGGCTTAATATTAATCGATATTAAATAATGATATTTCGTGATCGTATAGGTTTACTTCTGCGAGAATAAATATATTACCAATATCGTTAGCAGGAGATGGGAGGAAAGGAACTATAGTGGCCGGATTATATTAAAGTTCCAAAGGACCAAGGGTTGAAATATTCTATGTTCCAAGCGCGGATCCGAGATAAAACATCAAGAGTGAAATGCTTCTTTCATATGTTCCCTTTATTCCTCCTTGTGTGTTGGGTTGAAGACCTTGCTCCTCAACCCGATAAATGAACAGGTACATCGAGATATGAATAATTTTCAAACCAAGGAAACATTATGTTTGCAACATAATTCAGGAATAATGGAATAAATATAATAATCACATAAATGCAAAGTTGAACATAAATATAGAAATATGTAATGAACATCATGGTCAAAGTCCGGATGAAATCAAATGAATAGTTAATTAATGATAAATTAAACAAATAATATAAACTGCAAATATCATCAATGGTTGCAATGAATATCCTAGTGGGATCCGGAGGAACTACCCGGAGGCGGAGGTCCGGGTCCGGGTCAATCCGGGGCTATCCGGAGCTCAATGGAAATCTTCATAATGGAATCGTTACACTCCTCCCCAACCAAGGGAAATAAAATTGCAAAAGGAGATGAACATATTCAATGACTGGAGAAATTTTATGAACATGTAAACTCAACAAATAACGATTCAAATATACAAATATACAGTAGTTCTCCATAAAAAAAAAAATCCTTGGGGTAAGCACCAACGTTTAACATTTCTTGAACATAAAAAAGTTACGAACCAGATATGAATAAAGATTCATAATATGTACATCACAGACGAGGCAACAATATCACTCAAAAGTTAATAATGTCTATTCTATGCATTAATGATTGCTCGTATGGCCATCGACTGTTCAAGCGAAAGGCCTGGAATCAGAGCCGGGGGATCCTCTTTCTTCTTGTCAGCAGAATCCACTATTTCAGAAGAGGGTCGGTAGAGGAATACATACGATTGTCGACAAGGTTGCACTGTCGGTCGGCATTATAGATGCACCTCATTGCTCCATGATTTTGGCTGGCATTGTGCATCCACATGTAGTGCCTGATGAGACCGACACTACGTAATTGCTTGTTTTTGCAAATTTGTCCAGTTTGCGGATTCTTAATCCCACACGTGTATTGCCACCTCTTTGGCAAATGGTTCTCTTCTAGATGGCGAAGCCAAGTCAACTTGGAAAACAACCGCCGACCACCACATCTGTCGTAAGGACATACAACACCGTCCTTTACATCAGTCTTAAAATTTCAGCTCTCTGCTTTTTGTCTTATCCGTCATTCTCTCCAATATGCCCCTGATCCATTGCTCATATTTGTCAGTCAAGTCTCGGCGGGACACATCAAAGAAAATCACATCTTCAGTTTCCGAATCCTCGTCTGTACTCACTACCGGTACACACCGATTAGTAGCAAAATCGGCTGGTTTCTTAATCCTCAGGAGAGCCGGCCTGACTCTATCAGCATATTCGCCCGGAGCCGTCTGCCGTTCCTCCCTCCGAGTCTGCTCCGACTTTGTATGTTCCGGAGATTTCTTTCGTCGATCAGATGTCTTTTTCTCCTTTTCTCCATGATTCTTCAATATTTTAGAATTTTCTGTCCGAAACTTATCTTCGCGAGAGTAAACTTGCTCGTCTTCGCTTGAAGATGGCATATTTCAAGCTTCAGATTCTTCTCTTACAAGCAACGGAGATCCGGACCGTCTCAAATGGATTCTTCCAACAGCTCCGGGTCAGCTCCGAGGTAGTAGTAAGGCAGCGTGTCAGCACAGATCAGATCACACATCCAAAAGCCAGCTTAGCCAAGACGCTATCTCCTTATATACTGGCGGGTGCCAAGCACGTGCCACGCCCTGATTCCATGCCCAAATATGGACATACACGAGGTGAGCAGCGAGAGGATCCAGCCCGCACGCTTACATAACCATATTAGGTAATAGATACGGAGACAAGTTCCTTATTACCTCGAAAACAAAACATTATGTTAAATAAATACATATCCAAGGTCAAATTCCTGAGAAAAATCCTAGATTCCATATACTACTCTCTCGGTATAAATAGAACGCCAGATTGCAGCGATCCAAGGGCACCAGCGTCTTGCCGGCAATGGTAGACGCTCTGTATGACGAGGTGTCCGCCATGGCGCTCGCCAACGCAACGTTCCGCGTTGTTTATTTCTTAGCGCGGTGTTTGTTTTCATCGGTGATAGGTTGGAATATGTAGACAATATCATCGAGAATCGACTTTGGCAAGGAATTTGAACAGAAAATGTTAAATAATAGTTATATAGTTCATATCCTATCATTATATATGAAATAAACACAACTCAGGCTCTTTTCCCCGGGCCCCGATGAAAGAGACCGTCTCCTGATTGGTAGCTCTACCGGCTACGCTCAAGGAAGAGCCGTAGAAACTGTTTTGTACAGAAATGCTTCAAAGAAGCCTATCTAACACCTTAGGTTAGCTTGAAATTGTCATTAAAAATAAAAGGAATATTTCCATGTAGAAATAGACCCAATCATGGTTTCAAAATGGCCGTAAATCCACCATGTAATCGTATCTTCTCACTCCTGTGTTCACCAGAGGCTTCTTTACGTGTATATGGCTCTCCTGAAGGCAGGGAATAAAATCTAATGTTAAGTCAACATTCCTCCTCCAGATATTGAATAAAATTATCATTTAAAATCAGGGAAAGCCATATCTTGTGGGAGCCTTAATCACCCTCGTTCTGGTTCTCCTTGCACTTTCTGGCGATAAATCATTATCTCTGCTTTCATTATCAGGTTTTAGGCAGGGCTTCAGATAATCCACATGTATTTTCGCCATTTTCTTCGTGCCTCTATCAATGACATAGGTCCATTCATTTAGTTTTTCAACTATTTGAAAGGGACCTTCCCATCTTCCACACAGTGGCCGTCCAGTTTTCACTGTGATAAATTTGTAGACCCAATCTCCAGGAGCATATTCTCTGACCAATGTATTCTTGTCATAGACCTTTTTCTGTGCTTTCACCGATCGTTTTAAATTCTTCATTACAAACTCGTGTGCTTTCAGGAGTTGTTCTCTGATGTATAACACTTGGTTATTTGGACACCTTGCTTCAAAATTCTCGTCATTATTCCGATAAATGACTGCAGGCACCAAATGTCTTCTTTATAGACATCAATATGCACAACTCTCTCCATAAAGAAGAAGTAAAGTTGGCACCCCTATCCGAATGAATATTCAATGGAGCTCCAAATTTCAAGATCCAGCCTTCCATAAGGTGGGTGGCACAAGTGTCAGCTTGGTAATTTGGCATAGGAAATGCCTCCATGTATTTTGAATAATAGTCCTGGACCACCATAAAGCATATGTTACCTCTGAGAGTCAAAGGTAAATTTACAGCAATATCCAGAGCTATCCTATCAAATCTTGCGCCAGAAATTTCATTATGAAGCGGTCTCTTCCCTTTCCTAGGGAAATCTTTCACACGTTGGCAAATATCACAAGAAGCACACCATCGCTCTATATCTTCAGACATAAGTGGCCAGAAAAATGTTTGCTTCACCTTTCCTAGGGTCTTCTTTCTTCCAAAATGGCCACCTTGAGGAGAACCATGTAACATGCGGAAAATAGCCATCCTTATCTTCAACGGGCCAACGATAGTCATGTCAGAAACTGAGGCTTCTTCATGATATATCACATATAGAATCCCATTGCGTATTATCATCTTGCTGAGGAAACCATACAATACTCTAAACTCTTGTGTTTCTGCACGAATCTCCTGAGTGGAAAGTTTCTCTTTACTTCGAACCAGTGACTTGATTTTGGCAATATCTCTGTCTTCATCCTGATATTTCGCCATCTCACCCTCTGAGCAAGGGAAAACTTCCTGCAAAAATCCTTTCTTCTCCTCCCATTTGGTTGTCATATCGTCGACAGAAGATACCATACCAATAGGTTTGCAAGGGTCCTTCCTGCACGTGACACAGCCAGGATTTTTACATCTCCTGATCTTCCTCATTCTTGAAAGAGCATCGGCATTGCTATGAAATTTTCCTGGCCGGTGGAAAATCTTAGATTGATCCACATCAAAATAAGCTAGAATAGACAGCCACCGAACCAAAATTCCATCAGCATCCTTGAAATTCAGGACCCATCTCAATGAAGAATGATCCGTACGAATGATAAATCTTGTGCCCCAGATGAAATGCTTGAACTTTTTCAAGGATTTAATCACCGCAAGCAGCTCCCTGTGCGTTGTACAATAATTCCTCTGAGTAGAATCCAATGATTTGGAGAAATAACAAAGAACTTTTTCTTCTCCGTCCTGTACCTGAGACAAAATCGAGCCAATTGAAAAATTACTGGCATCAGAATCGAGAATAAATAAATCATTCTCGGTTGGATATCCTAGGATAGGCTCAGAAATCAATGCACTTTTCAGTAGGCAAAACGATTTCTCCCGATCTTCATTCCATACAAATTTCGTATGATCCCTGAGCAGTTGGAACATAGGCTCAGCCTTCTCCGCAAATTCTGGAATAAAATCCCTATAATATCCTACAAGTCCCAAGAAGGAACGAATATCTTTGATATTTTGTGGCTGTGGCCAGTGTGTAATAGCCTCAATCTTCTCCGGATCTGGTCTGCTCCCTTCGCTGTTAACTACTCTGCCTAGAAATCTAACAGAGCGTTTGAAAAGTACACATTTTTTCGGTTTCAAGATCAAACCAAATTTCTGTATTCTCTCAAAGACACACTTCAGATTTTTCCTGGCTTCTTCCAATGATTTTCCATAGGAAATTATATCATCTAAGTAAACCATACATTTTGTCCAGCGCAATCCTTGTAACATACTCTCTACCATGCGTTCAAATGTGGCTGGGGCATTGCATAGCCCAAATGCCATCACATTGAAACGAAACAAGCCTATATGGGTGACGAATGCAGATTTTTCCTTCGATTCTTCATCCAATTCCACTTGCCAATAGCCTGATTCGAGATCCAGGGTAGAATAATACATGTTTTTTCCAAGAGCATCTAGACTTTCGTCGATTCTAGGTAGGGGGAACGCATCTTTCTTTGTGATTTACTTTGCGATAATCCACACAGAAACGAATGGAATTATCCTTCTTTTTGACCAGAACAATCGGTGATGACCATGGCGAGTCACTAGGCGAAATAACTCCTTTATTTAACATCTTTACTAGCTCTTCTTCCACTGTTTTTCTCCTGCCTATGGGTAAGCGGCGATAGCTCTGCTTGATAGGTTCCGAATCTCCAGTGTTTATGTGATGTTTCACGTTATCCGTTCTGCCTAGGTCTCCTCCAGGTTTTTGGAATATATTGAAAAATTCCAATAGGTCAGATCTAACCAAATCTTTCTCCCTCTCAGTGGTAATGTCACTCTGAGAAACCAGCTGTTCCAGGTATTGAGGCAAATTATATTCGGTCATTGCCGGATCACGAGCAATTGTTTCCAATAATACAGTAATTCGCTCATCTTCCAAGGTAGAATTTTCAGGTTCAGCGATGTCTATCGACTCATCATTCCCAGTGTTCTCTATTTGAGAAACCACTTCAGCAACGCCTAATATTTCACCCTCTTCAATGAATTGTGCCTGGTTGGTGATATTCATCACAGGCAACCCATACAACTCCTCCTCTTCTCTATATCCTATCATGGTAGGAAAATTCACTAATCCTCTGTCATCGACTATGTACATAGGAGGCTCCACGAGGAAATCACATTTGCTCATGCTATTCCTAGGGCCAGTCCAGATTGCTTCTACCATCGTCACTGAATTCTTCTTAATTTTAGTCCTTTCTTTAACTCTCAGGGCTCCATTATTCGATACAAATTCACAAAAAGTTTTCTTTCCATTTATATCAATCTCCCCAGTTTTGCTTCTAAACGCCATGTCCACTGCCATCTGGAAATCTAAGCCTAATATTCCGGATTCTCTATGGATACGTCCAACGAAAAATCTCCAGACATGCAACTTTCCTCCAAGATCAAAGTGGAAATTAGCAACACCTAACAAGGCTATATCACTGCCATTAGCAGCAATGACCTTATCCGAAGTGGGTAACAATGAAGGTGGGTTGATCATAGAGGAATATATACCCTCATCAATCAAGCTGATGGAGGCTCCAGTGTCCACTAATAGGTGATACAAATCTCTTCCAAAAGTAGCAGGTACATACCATCTTGCTCCCTTTAAGTTAGGCTGACAATAAATATTTTCTTCAGGCCTGGTCACCAGTAATAAATCAGGAGCTTCAGGGGCCGTACCCTCCCCTAAGAAAGAAGGTCCTGAAGAATTATTCATTGCTGTAATTGTCTGGTCGGAAAAGCCACTTTGAGATAGGGTGGTTGAGTTGATGGCCTTGTCCAACACAACCACTAGTCGTTTCCCTCAAGACCAGCCATGCTTTTACCAGATTTCTGATCCAAGATTCCGGATTTGTTCTTAGCATCAAGGAAACCTTTACATGAAAAGGTAGAGTGTCCGGCTGTATCACACCACTTGCAATAAGGAGTCTGAGATGATTTATTCCTCCAGGGTCCACTTTTCCTGTAGCCCGACCACTTTGTTCTCTCTCCCAAAGCATTTATCCCATATTCTTCCTCATCTGACTCGTCAAACTCGGCCGCAGTTGTGTGAGAAACAGCAGCAACTGTAGTCAACACATCAGAGCTGGCATTAACTCCAAAAAGTGTTTTTATTCCACTTTTATACCGATTTGCTAAGTCCAGGGCATCGAATAATGACTTAGGCTGACGAGCATGAACCTCCAATGCGATCTTCTTGTCCAACATGCCTTTAATGAACTGCTGAATCAGCAGCCGAGTATGGAAATTATGTCTTTCACCCGGAAAGGCCCAGATCATCAAAGATCTAAGATGAACTGCAAAGGCATTTAGATCCTCACCAGGAATTTGCTTTCTTGAATAGAAGGTATTTTCTCGGTCTTCAGGAGTACCTCCTCCATATATCCTACATAATACGGTGACTAAGTCCTGATATGATCCTTCAGAGATGTCAAAATCATTAACAACGCTTGCAGCCTCGCCTTTACATTTGGGGAAAAGCACTTTCATCCTTGTTTCTTGCGACCAATTATTAGCAAAGCTAATATTTTCGAATTGAACAAGGTATTGGTACCAATCCTTTCCTTCGAAGGCTGGAGGCATTGAGCATTTGGGCTTCTCTGACCAATGACTCACAGATAGATCTGTGGAAGAATCCTTGATCTTGATCGGACAAATATTTTCATCCTCCTCAACTTCCACAGCATCAAACAACGACAGAGATCCTCGTGATTTCTTCAGAAAAGAAACCTTTTTCCCGCCGCGTGTGCCAATATGGCCATACAAAGGATTGGAATCCAATGATTTCCAAAATTCAGTATCTCACATCAGACCCATCTTTCAATTTAAACAAACTTTTGGTTTCGTTTAACTCAGCTTTATTAACTCGAGCTTCACTCTTCCAATAGTCCACGTTTTTCACTGCATCATCGACATTAGCTTTAGCTAATAGCAGTTCCGTATTCATACTCTTCAAGGCATTTTCCTTCGAATTAACCTCCTTATGCAGCAAATCCGTATCATTAGTAGCTCGATCTAAAGCATTCCTATTACGAATAAGATCCTCCTGGAGCAGATCCGCTGTATTCATGGCAGCATCACGTTCACCAGCTACATCCTTAAATTCGCTTTTTGTCAAAGCCAATCTCTTATCAACATCTTCCTTGTCTTTAGCTGCTTGTAAGATGTAATCCCTGATCTTAGGATCCACGTCCTTGAGTTCTATGCCAGATACTATCTCCTTCGCTAAATCAGTAGCCATGTTTAATCCTTCCTGTGACTCCAAGTCCGTTTATTTGGGAAGAAATACAAAAATATACAAAGTAAAAAAAAAACAAAAAGCAGTCCAATCGTGTTTGAACCCTTCAGGAGAAGAAAATCAAAAATCTCTCCAGAGCAACAGCAAGGCGAAGTAGTGTCCACACCATCCAGGAGTCTAACCAGTGAACATAAGTTGTCTTATATCACTCTGCCCAAAAATAAAAATAAACCCAAGTTTAAATATTCCGGGTTAATTTGAGATGTATCCAGACGATATCCAATGACTATCTCCAGCTCCGGACACTTCCAAAGAAAAATGGAGACAAAGATGCAATGAGATCCGGAGGATCCTGGAGGTCCGGATGGGTCCGGATAGTGAGAAAAATAAGCAGACTGTGTATATTCCCTTGAAACTTCAATGTCCAGCAGACAATCCAGTGTTCTAGGAAGAAATACAAAAGTATTTTTCCCTCACACTCACGGCACCAGTGTTGCGATTCTTGCCTATGTTCTTTCCAATGTCTATGTGGCCATCGATGTACATCTGTCTTTCAGCTCCGGCTTAATATTAATCGATATTAAATAATGATATTTCGTGATCGTATAGGTTTACTTCTGCGAGAATAAATATATTACCAATATCGTTAGCAGGAGATGGGAGGAAAGGAACTATAGTGGCCGGATTATATTAAAGTTCCAAAGGACCAAGGGTTGAAATATTCTATGTTCCAAGCGCGGATCCGAGATAAAACATCAAGAGTGAAATGCTTCTTTCATATGTTTATTCCTCCTTGTGTGTTGGGTTGAAGACCTTGCTCCTCAACCCGATAAATGAACAGGTACATCGAGATATGAATAATTTTCAAACCAAGGAAACATTATGTTTGCAACATAATTCAGGAATAATGGAATAAATATAATAATCACATAAATGCAAAGTTGAACATAAATATAGAAATATGTAATGAACATCATGGTCAAAGTCCGGATGAAATCAAATGAATAGTTAATTAATGATAAATTAAACAAATAATATAAACTGCAAATATCATCAATGGTTGCAATGAATATCCTAGTGGGATCCGGAGGAACTACCCGGAGGCGGAGGTCCGGGTCCGGGTCAATCCGGAGCTATCCGGAGCTCAATGGAAATCTTCATAATGGAATCGTTACAGAGTATTCCGGTAAAATAATATGTAATGAAGTTGAACAACCATGGGAATATATAGCCTAATCATGGTATCATCATCTGAAACTCCAGATCGTTCATTCAATTGTTCAAGCCAGGTTATATTAGCTAACTATTGGTGTGAGTGGGCTGCGGTTAAGTGAAAAACAAAGGTCTCTCTAAATGTATTTATAACGTGTTTATACTTCTTGTTCCACCCCAAACTGGTTCCCTGAGCGCCGGTGTGATATCGAAAAGTGACCCTGTTGAAAAGTGACCCGTTGGTCGATTTTGGACGTCAAAAATCGAACCATGGGTCACTTTTCGGCAATCGAAAAGTGACCTACCACATCGAAAAATGACCCACCTATTTATGAAGAGATATTATAGCAATAAACAACGATGATTTTAGCATGAGAACGGTCTGTAGGCTCAGGGACGTACCAAGGCCGTAGGCCCAGGGACGTCACCCAAAATCTGATCCAAAATGGACTAAAGTACCATGATTGCACGTGAAATTCCACAAATTCTGACCCAAAATGGACTACATAGACATAACTTTTATACCATATTGAGCGTTCATTTATCAGCAATTATGAAGCTACATGGAGCTAATATAACAACATGGAATGTGTTTTAGCTCCTGAATATTGTCGCGCTAAATGTTACACCTATTCCCCTCACCAGTACATTTTCGCGCATGGTCCTGTCATACATAATGTCTACATAAGGTATCATATATAGCATGTATACATACCATCGAAAATTGACCCCGTACTTGTATGGTATCATTGAATCATACCAGTTTTACTAATACATGATGTATATGGTATCATATATATTTATGTATATAAGCTGTCATTATCTAGGCAAAACTACGTCCACACCCGCACACATACTTGTACCAACAACCCCCCCCCCCCCCACACACACACACACATCTACATACAATATCAGGCATCATAATATATTATTTCAGAAGATTAAGTTAGAAAAGAAGAGGGGGTCGATTTTCGATGGGGTGGGTCACTTTTCGATTGCCGAAAATAGACCCATGGGTCACTTTTCGATGGGGGTCACTTTTCGTCATGACACCGAGGTCTAATTTATCTTTTATTTGCAGCTTACCCAGATAGCATCAGACTTTGCACATACAACGGAAGATCCATACGATATTATCACCAATCCCTATTGTCCCGAGTACTCATATTACACGTCGTTTTTAGCTAGTCAAATAACGAATGGTGTAAATGGACCAATAGATCCATGCGATGGTAAGTTAACAACATGATAACATGTGTATGTATGATGAGCTAGAGTTACAAATGAACACATTGGTCTAAAGGTACAATCAGAACTGCCTTTGAACTGAAGCTCTGAACAAGAAATTTTGTGTATATATTTGTATTTGGAATTTTATGATATTGAAACTATCGGTAATGTTCGTTGCAGAGATTAAGAAATCACTGATTTTTGATATCACAATAAACACACAGATATGATTAAGAAATCACTGATTTTTGATATCATAATTAACACATGGGTATGATTAAGAAATTACATATTCAGTGTAGAGATTAAATATGGTAAAGTATAGGAATACATCTCTCAATCTTATGTAGGCCTATATCATATTTCTTGCTTGCAATATCTAATTGAGTATTCCAAGATTAATGACTGTTTATCATTATAGGAGCCTGTGGGGGCGACGACTGCGTAACTAACAACTATTGGTGTGAAGGATGCGGTGCCCCCCCTTAAGTTAAAAACAACGAGTATTACTCCAGAAGGCAGGCCAACAGAAAAAATACTCTTATAAAAGTAGAATGTGGAATGTTGTTTAAAATGTAGTTAACTTTTTCTCTCAGCAATTAAATCATATTAATGTTACATTTTAACTTGATGAATAAAATATAGAAAAATAATGTAATGCTATTAATTTAAAAAGGGCGGGGAAAAGTATAGAAGATTTACTTATTCACACATTTTCTATGTCAGATAGATATTTTTCAGTGAGTATAAACAATCAAGATGGAAATCTACACAATGCATGAGTCCAGATTTAAACAATGACTTTCGTAATTTGCCTATCGTTTTTAATCGAAAAATCAAGCATTTTCCCTCTCGCTGTACATATACCGGGTATCATACAAATTTTTTCCATATTCACGCATTCTGAAGGGTTGATTAATTGATTGATTGATTGTTTTATTTCCACAAGCATCTACGTGTCTAGTATACTACAAATAATTTCTATTACGTAATTGTCAAAATATATATTTCTCGTTTATCTATTCCTACTATACCCTTTTTATCTATGACATAAACACAACAAATAATAATTTCATACTTATAACATTTTCTTTTCAGTATGCATAAGATCAACAGTGACAATTTTTAATGTGATTATTTTGGATGAATTGGATGCAATTTGAGCGACGTGCGCAAATACATAGATTCCTAATTATTTCTTGTCATTCTATTTCTATGGATGTGTACAGAGTTTCCAATGTACAGAGTTTCAGAATTATTGTACAGCAATATTACCGATTACAGATCATGATCACCTGGACATAGCCATTCAAGTTAAATTCCACAAAATATGTCCTGTGAGTGATCTTGAGTAGAGGAAATGATGAATGATAAGGCAGGAATGGCCAGGAACCTAGCTAACAGCGAGGTTTATTTCCTATAACAATATACAGATACAATAATAAGAGAATAATAGATAAAAAGAAAAAAAATTCACAATGGAAACACCTCCGCACAGTGCGGAATCAGGAGGATTGTGTATTGGAATGGATGGGTGTGTGACGTAACAATGACATAAGAGCTAAGTCATCGCACACCCACTATGACGTCACAGGGGGCGTGGCTGTGGCGTGGAAATGCAAGGATCACCGGAATATCTTCATTGATGGCTCGATTATATGTACTGATTTTTCAGGATAGTTTTAAACCTGTTTGCTTCATAGGTCAACCTTAAGTCCTGGTTTAGATTATTTCAAAGCCTATGCAGGCGACCAGTGAGTAATATAGTGTGAGTAGTAGAGCAATAGGCAAGATTTGAATTACCCAGTTTGGCTTGAGATAGGTGCAGCTGACACGGATTTCATACACACACAGTGCAGGTGCATACATCATGCACTCAACCTGCACCTACATACAGCGCATCCAATGATCTGTTGAGAATTGGTTCTGGTACATTCTGGTATTTGTTTTCCATAATTATTAGAAGAAAATAAAGTAAGATGAAGATAGGGCATGGTGTTGTCTCATATATCCTGAAGTTTTGTGGCAATATTAGATGTTTTTCTGTCTCTAAAATTACTTTCAATGAAGGGCCTCTCTGTGTCCATTGGAACCTGTACCCACATAATGTAAACACAGGTGGCCCAGACCCCTCTTCCGGTCAAAATTACCCATGACCCTCTACTCTGGCCTCAGTTTCCCAGTCATAAATTCTATTCCAAATCTTCCCTATTGTGGTTACTCGCTGATCAGGCACTAAACTCAGTGAGTAGTATAGTGTGAGTGGTAGAGCAATTATGGTTACTCACTGATCAGGCACTAAACTCAGTGAGTAGTATAGTGTGAGTGGTAGAGCAATTGTGGTTACTCACTGATCAGGCACTAAACTCAGTGAGTAGTATAGTGTGAGTGGTAGAGCAATTGTGGTTACTCACTGATCAGGCACTAAACTCAGTGAGTAGTATAGTGTGAGTAGTAGAGCAATTGTGGTTACTCACTGATCAGGCACTAAACTCAGTGAGTAGTATAGTGTGAGTAATAGAGCAATTATGGTTACTCACTGATCAGGCACTAAACTCAGTGAGTAGTATAGTGTGAGTGGTAGAGCAATTGTGGTTACTCACTGATCAGGCACTAAACTCAGTGAGTAGTATAGTGTGAGTGGTAGAGCAATTATGGTTACTCACTGATCAGGCACTAAACTCAGTGAGTAGTATAGTGTTAGTAGTAGAGCAATTGTGGTTACTCACTGATCAGGCACTGAACTCAGTGAGTAGTATAGTGTGAGTAGTAGAGCAATTGTGGTTACTCACTGATCAGGCACTAAACTCAGTGAGTAGTATAGTGTTAGTAGTAGAGCAATTGTGGTTACTCACTGATCAGGCACTAAACTCAGTGAGTAGTATAGTGTGAGTAATAGAGCAATTATGGTTACTCACTGATCAGGCACTAAACTCAGTGAGTAGTATAGTGTGAGTGGTAGAGCAATTGTGGTTACTCACTGATCAGGCACTAAACTCAGTGAGTAGTATAGTGTGAGTGGTAGAGCAATTGTGGTTACTCACTGATCAGGCACTAAACTCAGTGAGTAATATAGTGTGAGTGGTAGAGCAATTGTGGTTACTCACTGATCAGGCACTGAACTCAGTGAGTAGTATAGTGTGAGTAGTAGAGCAATTGTGGTTACTCACTGATCAGGCACTAAACTCAGTGAGTAGTATAATGTGAGTAGTAGTGCTTGACTCTAGTAATCTGAGATCTAAGTTTCTGGAGTATGACTTAATAACTTAAAGGCGCCTTCCCTAGTATTAATATTCCATGGTTCTTTTGAATTCACATTCAAATTAGTTCCCAAACTCAATATTATTGATCTCTTCCTTAATGAAAAGTTCAATAAATGTCTAAATTCTATGATTTTACGATCATGGACATACAAGAATAAGAGCGGACAAATTCGTCATTGTTTTGGACTGCCATCTAACAGGTCTCTTTGAAATCATTGGAAATCTGGGGTATCCACAGACAGGCTTATATTTGGGGTGGGGTTATATTTGGGGCCCGGCTTATATTACAATAACTGAAAACCAGTAGATTTAGCTGAAACACATTTTTATTATCATCTTTATTCATTGATCTGGTTTCCGTGTTTTAAACTTCAATTCAACAAAAAAACACTACCAGAATTCACAATCAATCAACAACAACTGAGTTCTGTTATTCAAACCTATCATTCATCATCCACTAAGAACTCATTCTAGCCAGTCTCTTCAGCATCTTCCTCCTGAGAGGAGACCAGGCCCTCCATGTTTCCATCCACTTGTGATCTAAATAAGTGAAATTCGAAATTTGTTTAGGAAATGGCAGGGAGTGTAGCTTTAATGCAAATTCCACCAAATCTAAGTCATCTTAGTTTCATAAATAAGAGATCAATGTTGATAGAATTAAATGCCTTGGAAATATTGAAATATATAACCTTACTCAAGTCTTTGGTTATTAAAAGGTCACTAACGACTTCTGTAAGGGCAGTATCTGTTCCTCTGGACCACCTAAAACCATGTTGGACAGGTCATGTTGAATAGGTTATGACCTTCTAAATATTTTTCAATTTGAATCTTATCCCAAAGATTTTCCCTGGAATGGGCATAATGGATATTGGTCTAAGGTCATCTAATTTTGAGGATTTTGGATTCTTCCTTAATAAAGTGACGATATGGCACATCCCAGAGTCTAGGAAATTCACTTCGATTTTTAAATTTTACTCGAGGATAATCCCGAATTTCTCCAGTAGCCTAAGCATTTGGAGGGTTTTTTTTAAAAGAAAGTCGGCGGTGAAGAATCGGTGAACTTAAAAACGTCCATAATGACTTCTACAGCAAATCAAAGTTACAAAAACAATTGAAACATGAACTATATAGGTTCATGAAAATTCAGCTTCAATACTGAGGTTGTAATAGTGCTAAATCCTTCGTTAAGCCGAAAAATGGAGCCAGACAGTCTCTATGCTTTCAGCTAGAGCGGAATCGGAAACCGTTCAAAATAACTAATGCTAAGAAACAGAAATTGCCATCGTTGAGATAAAAATGTCATCCTTATGTAGAATCACATTGTATAATATAACATTATCTTTTATATAGAGAACTAATTTCATAATGACATAATCTTTTCCCTCAGCAAATGCAAGAAATGTTGTATGTTCTGCAAAGTCAAGCTAAGAAGAAATACTATATAATAATATGTCCCCCGGTAGAATACAGTTCATAATACAAAACTTCAAAAAGGCGTGGGAAATCCCTGTGTTGGGGAGACATCTGGTGTTTAATAAGTGATTTTAAATTAATTTTGCTCCAAAATAAAAATGGCTGAACAGAGCAAATTCAATATGAAAAGGAACGAGATCTATCTAGTTGTGTGTGTGGCGGGGGAGGGGGTGAGGGGGGGGGGGGCGGCAATTCGTCAGGCTTTACATTTGATAACTCATGACTTTATCTGAGATCTTGGTGATGAAATTATTAAATGGCCCACTGCGAAGTAGTACTCAGAAATACATAGAGGTAAGAGGTTTGTCTTTGGTTTCGGATCGTCAACAAAAATAAAATTCAATTCGAATTTCCATCCTATATGGCCTGTTTCCAATGACCCAATGAAAGCTGGAACTGCTGTTTCAATGAAAGCCGGAACTTGATTATATTGATTTACTGAAGTTGGAGATGAAAATTATATCGGCGACTCTAAGTTATTAAGAAGAAGACAAATCCAGAAGCCATTCATGGTTTAGCGCCACATGGTTTAGTTGCAACTGAGTTCAACATTCTAGGGGTCGCCACTGCAACAGTTCTCACGTGAATGATGTGCATTCTTATTACCAGATGGCGGCACTACATGGAGAACTGCCATAATTGGTACTGGGGAAGAAACAGCTGATTCTCCTGTATTATAAAACTGTTATGTTACTCTTGCAAGAAGGCTGTTTTAGTAGACATGGGAGAAAAGGCCATTGAATTACAGAAACTTCAAAATGTGGCACTGAGTATTATTCTAAAAGAAATAGAAATTACGTAGAGACTGGCCTCACCAATCTGAGAGTGAGACGAGAGGTGTGGAGACTCTTATCTGGTTTATAAAGAGAACCTATTCATTCCGCTATTCTAACAACCAGTACCTGCCAAGGAACGTAGATATTAACAAATGGCAGAAAGGCGATGAAAAAATACTTAAATTGTATAAATCCCTAATTGGCGAAGTCCAAAATAAGTCTAACTTGATCAGAACCAGTCTTCTCGTATATAATTATGTTGAAGAAGCAATACTGGACACGATTTGTAACTAATGGATTCGTATGGCTCTAAAGAATAACAATTCTCTACTGAGTTCAGCAATAAAGTATGTTTCATGGTGTCTTGTAAATTTGTTTGAAACTATAATTACATTAAATATGAATAATATAAAGGCCCTATTGTAACTTAAGCTTATCTTGCACTCAAAATTATGTTAAGAATAATGGTTAGAAATAAATGATTATTGTTTAAAGAAGAAGAAAGGAACTGAAATAGAGTAAATTTCCTTGAATAATGTCGACGTGTTATGTATCAACGCAATGCATTGTATGTTTATTATTACTGTATTTCATAGAGGTATTTATGTCCTGTTGAACTTCTGTTTATAACACATTTCTCTGAATAAAAGATTTAAACAAACAAAACGTGTTAACCCCCAAAGGCTTCTTAAGGTGATAACATACGCCTACAGTTATAAAATCATTGTTGGTTTGAAATTGTTGGCTTTTCCAGAACGCAATTCAGGGTACCTATAAAAGGGGGCGTTTATTGTTCTTATTTTTACGTTAGAGAGAAGAACATTCTTTGTGTGTACAGAAAGAAGTTTTCCATGACGGTATGTCTGCGTCATATGGATAATTTACCACTGCCTCATTTAGTTCCTTATTATTAGTCTCTTATTTGAATCTGTCAGCTTTTGAAACTGAAGAAAACCCCAGTGCACCTTAAATATGTGCCCAGGATACGATTTTCAACCAAATAAGGACACCTATACCACTAGAAGGTCATTCACTAGAGGACTCGATCATGAATGCTCTATTTCTCTACTAGAGTGCGCCACGTTATGTTCAACCATCGTCACCTGGAGGCCCGTCTGTAGTTTCTCCTTCGCGTGGCAGAGTTGAAAGTTACACAAAGTTTATGAATTCCTTCTATGAGTTCACCCAGAGACCCTCTACTTTCAAGAGATAATGGCCCAAAGATACATGTATAGTTTATTTATCACACGGAATTAATTCGTAATTGTTACGCACAGTACTGCGCTACGGTACATTGTTGAATTTTCCAATACAGAAATTGGCTGCGGCTGTGTCGACTGTCGTCATATTATAATGCATCGCCGAGTTAAAATGAATCTTGGTGAACCAATGAACAAAAGAGTGAGCATGTCTTTTAAATAAGACCTGGAAGTCGAAAGGTATCATAATCTAGCCATCAAATCCACAATCAAAACACTATATGGGCTACTATATGCATAGACCTAGCTAGACCTCGATGATTACTATTTGTGCAGTGCGACTGTTACATTTGCCAACCATTCACCTGTATTTCAAGTTGTTCGCATCTGTCCGTTTCTGTTTTCCTACTGCCATCTCTATCTATCTGTGCGTACAAAACCCATAAACCACAGGAGACCACAGCATTAGGAGATCCACTTTCTCATCACTGGCTGATCCCGTGACCCGGGCGCCCAGCTAGATCACAGGCGGCGCACCTGAGCCGACTTTTGTTCACCTCCACAAGAGGTCGCCTTTCCAACGCCCACAACAAGGCCTTACAAATTGGTATGAAAGGGGGCGGGGGGTCACTATGACGTATATATGGGTCAGATCTTCTTAAAATGTACAATTCGCCCTCACCTATCCTCTCAAATAATCCAAATGTAAGAGAAAAGTGAGGTTCAAATTGCAGTTTAACACAACGAAAGAGATATTTTTAATCAACCTAATGCCAAAGGCACTTGGATATACATATCATTTATAATTTTACAGTCTAATTTAGCAGAAGTTACAACATTTGTAGAGCTGCCAATTGTACATTTTCAGAAAATCTGACCCATATCCGACCATGTCTATGTCAACTAGCCCATATTAGCAAGAGGTTTTAATATATTGCCCATGGGGCGGGGCTTATTTTACTAGACAAAAATGTATAGTTCAATAAAAAATAGTAACGTTAATAAAAACTCTTTTTATTAGTCATGTCAATCAATAAACCCTTCAATTAAGTTTTTTTCTCAGTTTGTTAAAGGTCTATTAGTGTACCCAGGATCGAACACGGGAAAATATAACGAACATCCATAGCAAAACATTCAATGGGCATATATTATCTATACTGTCTATTTATCTAAACTGGGTTTATAATACTTAATAATAGCCATCGTTCAAGTAGGGTCTTGATTATTGCATTTAGCCGTCATTGGGAATTATAAAGTGATATAGGTTTGTGGCAACATGCTATCGTGTTTATTTGGTCCTTGCTATCAGATAGGGGAAAAATCTATGATGATAAAAATATTAGTTGTTCATTTATTTTGTACTGATTGGGCGAAACATGTTTTTTCCTTTTTCAGATGTGAAAGGTCAGGGTCATTGAATACATTTAGATGCATTTCATTGCCAAATAGTCTGTGATTATTTCATTCATTGTATCAAAAGTTAATACTGTTACTTAACGTGCTTCGTCTGAGGAGAATGTTGGTCGAGGAAAAGGATGCTGGGTGTATGTCCATGCATTAAGTATAACTAAATATTGCAGGCTTCTCTTTTACCAAGGCTCCAGTGAACAAAGTGACTCACTTTTCTGGTCCAGGGCTGATGGTGATGGTGCACTGCCGTATACTTATTGTTTATCAACTTGTTTTATTATATTAGCGTGTGTTGCATGTGTACATACCAACAAATTGCGATTTAAATTTAGTGGCGACCACTTTTACACACTGGCGCTGCATTGGTTATGGATATGCACAGAATGTATCGGAGCGGTTGAATAACACAGCTAGAGATAGCTTTTACTTTCAATAGCGAATATGCGACAATTCTTCCATGGACGCGATCAAATCTGAGGCAGAAATTGGGGGATAAAATATTTCTATTAGAATCGAAACCAGGAGAGTAATTAAATCAATCTTGTTTTGATCGAACTATATATCGGTAAGGGAGTTAGATTATCTATTCATCCTAACTTGTTATTCAGCGTATATCCCGCAATGGTAGTCCCAAATCCCCCATTGGCCACATTTACAAGGAATATGACCTTGGTTTATAGTAAGATGATTACATTTATGGTTGACAGACCCAAAGCGATGCGAAACTTGAAACTGTACAATTTCTTTATGAATGTTTAATCATCGCCATGCACATCGCCTTTTTTTCAATGCAACCCATCGAAAAGACATTCTCATTTAGTGAAAGTGTATTTCTTAAGAAGTACAGTGTTCCACTGGGAGCAAATGACGTGTATGTATTATGCAGGGCGACAGTTGTCAACGTTTCTATTATATGCCCCCTAGAATAATTATCAAAAATAGTAAAATTTAATTTTTCCAGATCCCTTGTCATAGTGTTAACAAACCAGCAAGAATGAAGTATCCAAATGAACCCATGTTTAAATGCACGTAGAACCAGTTGCCTTGGGTAGGGGGGGGGGGGGTGACTCCTAAATGAGTATTATTCTTTTAATGCATGGTTCGCATACTCTCATATTTGCCTATGCTGTGTCATGGATTATCATAGATAAAAAGGTAATAATTCTCGTCGCTCTTTTAAAAAATTGTATGTGCACTGAGCAGCAATTTCCCTTCTCCAACTCTCATACCCAGAATATCTACCGACCGATCCCCGCCCGCCCCCTTCCACAAACGAGCAGCGAGATATCCCTCTCCAGTGGCAGTGGGAAAGCGCACGATACCTCATTCTCATATCCACATTTGGTTAACTCGGCAGTCAAACAGCAACGCGAGACCTAGCGCAATGCCACAATTTTAAATGGGAGAGTATGATTTCCGTGGCCGACTCGAATAGTCTGCTAATTGTTTACCTCGGAACACAATGGTTAGGAGAGCGGCTGTGGGGTATCGATAATAGGAAAACAATGACCGCGAGTAAATAAACTTTAATCGTATTAGCATATAAAACAGTAGAGGGGGATCCCGCTGCAAAAGGTTCCTAATCCTGGGGCGCTGGTTGTTGGACGGTGACAGGTGCTAACATTCTCTGAAATCCTATTGTTCATTGTCTAGCTAGTGTTGCTGCTGAGTGCTTGCATCTTCTACTCATATTGATGCAGAATCTGATAGCGCAGCCTCGCTCAATCTCACTGCACAAGTCTCGCTTTCCCACAACGTTCACTCCTCTCTCTCTCTATCTCTCTCTATTTCTCTCTATCTCTATCTCTCTCTCTCTATCTATCTCTATCTCTCTCTATCTCTCTCTCTCTATCTATCTCTATCTATCTATCTATCTCTCTCTATCTCTCTCTCTATCTCTCTCTCTATCTCTCTCTCTATCTCTCTATCTCTCTATCTCTCAATCTCTCTATCTCTCTATCTCTCTCTATCTCTCTCTCATCGTAATAAATATAGATTTGACACATTATATATGTATCATATTTATCGTTGCAGCTTTTCGACAGTCTCAATTATTATCGAAGGCCTTTGATACCTATACGTTTAATTAATGGTATTTCATAAGGAATGGAATACGCAAACGTTCTCGTATGACCTTTGGTGAATTTACTATTGGGCAGAATGTTATAGACGTTCATTTGCAAGCAAACATAATGACATTCGGAAGACCAGGCAAATATGGAAGGCTTTTTACACATCGCATAACGTCCTTTGCAAATATGAATGGCTTATCGTATATGTTCTATACTATACTTCCAATTTAACCAGGTAACCCCGTTAAAATCCATCAGCAATGTATGCAGTAACGAATATGACGAATAACACTTGCAATCAATAAGTAATAAAGATGATGAGGATAAAAGAAAATGAAAATCCTTTGTTCTAGGCGAGTTTCATCAGCCATGACTCTGAGTGCTAAGAAGATTAGTGTATTATAAATAGCATCTCCCTCGCCCTCCGCCTCTCTTTCTCCTGCTGGCGCACAAGCCAGCCGACAGAGCCACTCCGAGCAACCCGCCACCGAGCTGCCGAGCGCGAGACCCCGTCGGTGCAACCTCCTCCATTGCCATATTTTTCTTCCCTGAAGGTTAGTTCAGCCGATGCTTCTGTATTTAGTATTGATACATTTTAATGTTTGGAGTACCTATAGACAAACATGTAGCTTGCCAAAACGCCACACAGTTCTAGTAGGCGCGAATTAGGCAATCATTCGTAATCGATAAGGATTATATCGATTCGTTGACCAGCAGTGCTTGATTCAGGTGAACGAATGGTTATGTATGATACCTAATGGTTCCATATGTATAAATAGTGGTCAAAGTACGGCGCATGTTTAAAATATACGTTACATTTTTTCGTAATTATATCTATGGAATAATTCATTCGAAATTTTACGAATTTCCGTTGCCAATAATATGCTGGGTTTTCCTCCGCAAAACATTCTGTGAAAGCAAGTGCAGAAACTCGTCTAGGAAGTCAATGATAGCAAGCTAATCTTGACAGTGAATGAAGCTTCATAACTGGATGATGATATATTCATGCGGTATCTTGTGCTTGAATTTACTTGCAGTAAGTTGTCGCATAGATGCCGGTTCTCCAGGCCGCCGTTCCCGGGAGCAGTCTCCAGAGCCTGGGGGTAGGACTAGAGAGGAGGCTTGGTGTGTAAGGATAGCAACATCGATTATGAGCTGTCAACAAGGCACTCTTTATATATGCAACATCATCGATGGACTATATAGTTCCGACGCTGCAAGACTGAAATCAAAGAGAGTTTTATACTGAAACACACCCATCGAATGCTTCAGGGCTGTATGTTAGATTATCGCTTCATCACTAATCATAAGCTTGTGTCAATTAAATGCAAGTTTCATCTATTTAGACTCAAATATTTGCAATCTTAAATATGATTATACTTGTTAGGATTGGGACCTTTCCTAATTCGCTTTCGTGACATATATGTCAGGACTTACTACTTGATGAGAAAAGGTCTACTCTTATAATACATGTGTCTTTCTAATGATAGAAATAAAATAGCTCACGTATGTATGGTGAAGCCTATTTATTCCAATGACAAATGTATATTTAAGGGTATTGAATCTCTCTCATGCTGCTTCTAACCTGATACAATGCCCCATGTCCATGTACTACTCACAATATATACCTACTGTAGCTACATGGAGAATATTCTTCAGGACCTACTTACTGAGATAGGCATTACAAGCGCTGTAATCCAACTCTTTAAACCGTCCTCCCGGTAAGACGATAGCTGTATCTAATTGATAAAATGAAAAGCCAAGGCCTCCAGGTGATTTTATTCCCATCCAAGGAGACCGCACTAATTCATACAAAGCATTGCCTTCAGGAAAGCCTGTGGCCTCCACCACACCACACCCTTGACTAAACATCCGGCCCTTCCCTTCTTCGATATGCGCCTTCCATGGTTCATTCCAATGGCCCTGGTGCGTGTGATTGCAAAGGATGGAGCCTGGATTCTTTGTGTGGTAGATTGAGGCATGTCTTGGGCTTGCTTTGGCTCCCCGAATCCGGGGAAAACATCCGTAATTCCAGGCCTAATACCTATAGCTGCTTGCTGCACACCAAGGTTTTTCCCTATTTGATATATAAACAATTCAAACTCATCAAATTCAAACTCATCAATATAATTGGTGTTCTTTTAGGTTTGCATGATTGACTGTTCTTCTAAAATGTTGTTGATTTCTTAGTTTGCTGTCTTTCTTATTTCCCGGTTGTTGGAACATGTCAGATGTTCTAATGGTCTAAATGTCCACGACCTTGAAGAGGAAAGTATATCCCCACCGTTCTTTTTCTATGGAGATGTTTGATGTTATCGTCGAATTTTACATTAGTATTGATAGATCATATCACTTAGGGAATAGAGAAACTCCCTACAGGCTATGGGATGGTGTACCACTTAGACCATGGAATTGAATAAACGTTGTTCAATGAATTACTATGTGTCAGTTTTCGGTTTGTAAATGGAATCAAACTTTCGCAGCGATTTTCCTTTGAATTTGCATTCAACTCTTACAATTAATATTTAATTCTGGGGATCATACATAATATTGCACCATGTAAGTATTTGAGATATATGAATGACTTATGGCAAGGGATTCTTTGAAACATATATCTAAATTAATTTGATTATTAGGGCTTAAAATGCACAATATATATGAGAACAACTAGTCACTGTGGTATATTCCGTTTACTATATAGAGCACATCCTAGCAAGACATACATTGAGGAGGGCACAGTGAATATAATATATAACGAAATCTTTCCTTCGGATTCCGTAGTAAAATTGGCAAAATTATAGTCAAATATTTGCTCTTCTTAGGGATCAATACTTCAAAATCATCTTTATTATATAGATAAAATTATTATATCTTGCATCATATCTATATAAAGTAATGACAATCTAATATTCTATTATAGGCTTACTGTCATATAAGAAAAGAAAAGAGAAAGGGTGACAACGGCAATCCTGCACACTACGAATTACGCATTATTCCTTCCTTTAATATATATTTTACCAGGACTATATCAGCTCTTACCACTGGTCGTGCCCTATTATGGTTCCTGAAGGTGGGTGGCGGTGGGAGGGGGTGGGGGTGGGCATTGTAGCCTAGCCAGGAAGCGAACCCACAACCTCCTGGGTTGAAAGCCAGCACTTTTGTAAAGACCCCTCTGCCACGCCCAGCCCATTATATAATTGTATATATATATATATACTGTAAACATCATACACAATATGACTTTCCCAAGTGGATGGAAGCCATCAGCACTTGGTAAAAGATATGAAAGATTTTTCATAGCAGCAAGGATAATTGCTCTGGGATTTGATTTTCCAGAGAAGACCTGCCGACTGCTGGCGTATGTATACACGAGGGCGTGCCATGTAACCGGGCGCCCCCACTGATCATAGGCGACATATTGAGTGCAATTATTAATGTTCTTCAAAGGCGCGGGCTTCATCTCATCTCCACTAGAAAGTCGCTGTCAATGTGGGAGGCTTTTCGCTGTCGTGTCAGTCCACATCAAGCGTCCGCACTCTGAGGGGACATCAGAAGAAGGAGGAAGAGGAGTAGTAGCAGGAGGAGGAGACTGGGGAGGAACGACCCCTACATCCACCCATGCACCCACCCCCTCCCAATACAACACACACACGACGTGATGCGTGTGGGAGCAAGAAAGACGAGAGGCTGGAGGGGGCGAGGGAGGGGGGCAAGGGAGAATATTAAGGGAGAAAGGCAAGAATGGATGCTCACTAAAATGCTGCGTCTTCCTCAGGAGGCAATGGCGGGGGGGGGGGGGGGGAGTGGGTCGAGGGGGGAGGTGTGCAGTAGAGAAGGGGGTTCCATGGAAGCTCCTGGCGAGATCTCGCTCGTATGATCAGAGCGCGCGAGATCTGCAGACGCTTTTTGACAAATGGCAATTTCCCGAGTGACTTTGCGCCATGGCCTCGTCGCTACGTCGGCGACAAGCGCCCGCGATCATTTCCCCCGGGCGCCTGCTTCGCTACTTTTAATTTACTCCGAAAGGCACCCACCGCGTTCGGTAATGGAATTCCTCAGACAAATGGATCAAAAATTGCGCCTAATTCTCCATTAAATCACCCTTTTGCGATATTGCGGTGTATCGATCGAGTGTTGCGTGGGGTAGCCTGTCTGCTTGCCTTGCCTGCTTCCCCATCCCCGTTTACTTTAACTGCTTTCTTGGAGCAGTTCCTGATGCTGTCAGAAGAGTTACTCGTTCCTATGGGTGCTGTCAGGCCATTGCTGCCAAACAAGAATGGTCTAGACTAATTGGTTTGGTTCCCAGCAAATACGTGGTTCTCCTGCATTGCTCATATATATATATGTATAATATATATATTCAGGAACATATACTTGAACATATTGTGTTTCCTACAAATGTACGTCAAAATGAAAACAAAAACACAAATGACAGTTATCCATTATATGATCTATCTCTGTGATCTTTCAGCGAATGGTTTGCCCATTTGGGACGATTCCATGCTGCTTATTGTTTATGAAATAATTGACTAAATTATGTAAAAGAATATAATGGACATCTTGCCTAGTCTTTATGTAACGACTTCAACATTGACCTTGACCAAAATTACACCTTGCAGCGAGCACTGACGTATACAAGTTATTAAATGAATCTCACAACAGTATAGTATATATATACTTTTTAGGGTGATAATCAGGGGATGGAACTGATATAAACAGATTATATTCTGCTATTATAGTAGTCTATCCGGCTGTGATTTGCTTTCTATTGAGAGAACTTGGCTAGTCACAAACAAAAGCCTTTCAGAAAGGATTATCCTAAGATCTTCTATTGCAGCTCGTGTCTAACCATTTACTTGAAGCTGCCTAGACTGCACCATGCAGCATTGACTCGAGTATAGAGATCGAAGCTTATCCACGTATTAAACACACTTGCGGCGTTTTTCTCTCGGTTCCTAACTGATCCACACATATTAGTATTATTCATTATTGACTTTAAGAATCCCATCTACACCGACTGACTTTGTCCTTTCTGCGACAAGGGTTATTAACCCACATTTCAATGACGACTCTGGCTTCTGTGCTCTTGTAATAATCTAGTGAACATATTTACCACACAGCCGTGATAATACATATGTGTACATGAGGTGGTGGTGGTGGCGGCGAAGAATGTTGGCTAGGGACGATATTTTTTTGAATATGTTACATGCATACACCCAGATAAAGGTCTCTGAACTAGAACTTTTAGATTAATATAAGTATTTCATCAAAGGTGCAGGTATGTACCAGACCGGAGAACAAGAGAAAGAACATGATGTAAGATCGATCGGGATTTTGTTAAGGAAGTGAATTGTGGAATAAATGACACTCAACTGGTTGTACTTTTAGAACAGCACCGGTATTTTGGCGTCATATTTCAGACAGACCCTGCAGTCGGTCTTGGCTTTGGTTTATATACATTTTAATGTCAATGTATGAAAAGTATACAATAACTAAACCCTATTTTTCTAGATGGAGAGATTCTAAATGAAACCATGTGTTAACTGTTATCAAAGCTCCATTTCTGGTTCACAAAATTAAGTGTGAAATTAATCTGACATATAGGATCACCTATATACGTATACTTGTAATTTGAAGATGTAAGCATAAACAATTTCATATACTTTTTTTGGAGTCTCAGTATTATTTCCCCTTTCTTTTTTATCCTGAGCAATTGTTTTCGGTCATTTAAAACAAATATCCTACGAGTACAAAAACGGTGGTCATGATTCGCTAGCGTCTTATTATTACAGGTATCAATGTTAAGTATAGTCAAAGCGCCACACAGTCTACTGGCTTCAAGCCAGGTTCATTATATGAAGGGGAATGAAAATGAGCATGTTCACTGAGCGAGCCAAAGGATTAGGTTGTGTTTATCGTTCCCCAAAACAAGCGAGTCCAGTTCGTTCTAAGTATCAAATCGGAAGTCTGGAACTGTTTCTAAATATGTATTAACCTGCCCCATATCAGGCTACTCAAGTCTGAATTGAATAGCTTTAACTTGCTTTTACATCTAGCAATAAGCTGTAATATTTATGCCTGTTCCTTGTTAGTGACCGTGGCTTTCAAAGCCGAGAGGGAAACACAAAATTTGAATTCCGCGTTGTCGAATATGCAAGACGAAATTCATTCATATGTACATACGTGTATATATTATTAGTATATAATATGATATGAAATTTAATATATATTCACGTTCATATTAACTGAAGAATGATTTAATCTTTGTTGGATCCTCTTTTGTTGAATGTGATTTTATATGGAGAGAGATTCTATTGGATCCCTCTTGATGCCTGCTTCTCATGGAATTTGTGACTTTAAATGGTGTGATATTCTTCTCAATAGGCGTTGACATCGGACTAAATCATACGCTTTACCCTGTTATTGTAAATATGTACACTCGCACATAGTTTATTTGACTGACTTATATTCAACTTCTGATGATAACCATATCGAGCATGGCTTGCATTCAAACACGATTCCCCTCCCGAGATTCCTCCCTGGACTCATATTACCTGACTGTTTGCACAGCGAGGGCGCCACTATACCAAATCACGCGCATGCGCGTCCGGATGTAGTAAGACAATAAACACATATATATCTTCGGGATAAAAAGGTTTGCACACCAACAACATGTTTAGGACCTTTCGCAGGATTTGCCCAATTCCTGGGTAAAGGCAAATGCCACGTCCTCACTGACCAATGCAAGAACATATTTGAGAAGCCATCAGCGGTTGTGTGTTTCTTCATGCATGACTTACTTCAATATTTATAGAATGTTTCCCTGCCAACCAATCCATGCTACTTCTGCTGATATCTCCATCTGTTATCACATTCTCCCTGACAATAATACACTATCAAGACGACGTAATGCTATATATATATATCATTATCGTTGTTTATAGCGTTTCTATTCACACTAAATATTCACAAATGTCTCTTGCAATAAAAATGAAATCTATTTTGTTGGTATACAAAGCACAATGAGATTATTTCCATCGCTCTTTTGTCTGTGGTATGCAACACTCAGGGTAAAGGCCCTCTCACGCCTTGGTTCTTCTATGTTTGTTATTGTGGCGGATGGAAATTTACTCTCTGTGAGCACACCTCTGAGATAATATTGACTGCATCCAAGACTATTTGAGCTAATAATATGCAGTATGCCTACGCCACTTATGCCCGATGACAGTTGCAACCATCCATAAAGTTTACGTTTAGGCTTCCAGCCAAGTTCCTCGCCACCCGATGTGCACAGCATGTTCAGACTAACCTTAATTACGTGTTCGGCATACCTCATATTATGTGACCATTTTTTCACTATATTATATACTAACCATAAGGGGCAACAGATATTGACATGACATTTTTGGAGATTTTGAAAAAGGGGATGAGTTACTAAAAGGTAGCTTAATTATATGAGATTTTAAGTAGGAATCATGTATATGTTACTGGAGACATTTTCACTTTTGTAGCATCAATATTTTTTCTGAACGCTTTATCCTACAGAAATTCGTTTCTCATTTTAATGGTTTGGATTTATTCTCAACTGCTTTATTGTCACGTAAATTAGACCAAAGTCTTAATAATTATTATTGTTATTATAATCACTTTCATGAAGATTGTATTATATCTTTACTTTTTAATTGATTGCATCACTACATGCTAGCAAAAATCAACATATATTTAAGCAAATCCCAACGGCTGAAAGACAATCCAGTGAATGGTGTTTCACCAATTTGAAAAGGGCCTTTTTTTTTCTCTCGTTGGACAATTGACATGAGCATTTATACCATTCCATACGTCCCCAATGTGTGTCCACGACAAGTTAGCGTGTATCCTGTTAAACTACAATACTAAGACTTGGATCTTTTTACCCCCGGACTCCTTGCACCTCTTGTATTCCCCAACAGCGCTTGTTTGTTTATCTGTCGGCAATCCTATCACTTTTTTCTTTCTCTTCGGGACAATGTTTGCCTGCGACACCAGCCATCCATTAAGTGGAATTGTTGCGTGGCATCCATATGCTCTGACATCGGGGAGGCAAGCATAGGCTGGCGGCAGCTTCTCTCTGTAGCACCATTGTGCAACTCGGCCCGCCAACAAATAGAATAAGCTTCTTCTTGCCGGAGTATGGAAACGGATTGGGACTAAGCATCGGGTTGTAGAGGTGCTTCTCAGACACCAGCGTTTTCCTGCCCGAGGGTCATGGAACCCCTGGATTGTATTCCGCCTCCTTGCCAACCAGCCAGCGTACATAAAGTGTGATATTACTATACCAAACAAATACCATGAAAACTTAGGCCAGACTCACAAGAGGGGATGCTTTTTCAGGCCGCGAATAACTGTCGATCATTCCTATATTAAAGGAGGGAAATTGGATTCGCAGTTTTCAAACCTTTGAGGGGTAGTCGTGACGAATTATGTCACCTGGCATACTTGGAGCATTGTTGTACGAGCTCAACATCCATAAACGTCTTTTAGACACGTGTGCTATGAAAATGGATCTGTATTATATGTCACCGGACACCCGGGAATGTAAGCAAAACGCCTTTTTATGACTTCAGATGGTCGTAGATGCTAATAATTTGTAATGCAAACATTTGCTAAAAAGATGTGAACAAGGGGGAAGGAATATTAGTTCCTCTAGCATTCATGGAAAGGTCAGTTGCGATTGTGGCTATAGAAATACGATACTTTCAAATTAAAGGGGTAGAGGTCATACTATATACATGTTTTATCCCATGGAAAGTCGAATTCATAATAACGAAAGAATAGCTGAGGCTAAATTTGGGGACACTATATGTATTGAGAATATTTTTAAAATAAGCTAAAGGTCAACATAATGGGCGATGTTATTTTGAAATAAGTTAATGGACAAAATAATGGGCGATGTTATTTTTAACATAAGTTTATGGACAAAAGAATGGGAGATGTAACAAAAGGACATTCGCGTGGGGTTTAAAAAGGAAGAAGTCATATACATTTTGTACTTAACAAGTGTAGTTTATTCCAACACAAATCATTTTCTCTCTCGAGTCTTTCACATCCAAACAGTTTTTTCGAAAGGATATCTGCGATATCGAACACTGTACATCCATAATTTACACAATTATGCTTAGGTAATCTCCATACACTTATACGCGTGATAAAAAGAAGTGGCAACAGAATACGAAATGAATCCCCTTTTTCTAACAAGTTAACTTAGGAGGAAAGTTCATAATAATGCAATGGCAATAGGGTGAAAATGGGGAGGAATAAGAAGAACGTTATTACCATTTTCCTGCCTTATAATTTATTAACTCTTTTTTGGCATATTGGTGTGTGATTCATTCATAAAGAACCCTGTATCTTCTACACGTTAGTTCGATACACATATTCAGTTAGTACACCGTAGCTGACTCCTTAAACTCCTTAAACTGAACATTTACAAGAATGTGCAAATAATAAATGGTAGTGTAGTGGCACCTGTGCCGCATCAGTAGTTATTCCATGCAATACCTTACAAGTGAACCCTTAACTTAAACAATGATATAGTTATTATTCCTCAATACTCGGTATAAATGTTTCGAGTGAACAATCAATGAACATTCGAGAGGGAATGCCTGTTTTTCTTTCGCAATAGCCGTCTCTGGGTCAATAATGGCAAAACATTTCCAATATACTTTTGTACATACATAAATAGTCAATGGAATAAATCGGGGAAACGCACCCATAGCTTCATCATTTCGCACAATAAATTACATACACGTCGTGAGAATGATTTCTTTAAGTAATGGGAATGACAAGTGATGATTGTCGATGAAATGGTGAGTACGAAAGTACAAAATGGGCACCGTCTGAATGCCATTTAATAATAGACAAATTTGATCGAGTTACAATGAACAACTATTTATTCAAGGACACATTCTCTATGAAGCCGCTTCTTTCCCCTATACACCCTTTTAATGAATTGATCTCAAGTTTTTCAAAGAGGACGTGTATCGAGATAGAATTAATCGCGACTCATTGTGAATCACATTCATACACTTCACTTAAACTACTCTTATATCTGATCAAAGCAAATTGATTCGTGGCCATTCTGTACACATTATTGACCAACAGGAATATGTCCCCCCTGGCACCCATATATTATCACTCACATGGTCCGTGCGCGAATGGCGCAAACCACTGAGGGTTACTTTGTATAAATGTGTCACTCGTGTTTTAATTGTCGTCTGCTCCTCTTTCTCAACACGGTCATCTTTGGTCATCCGGCGGAAGGACTAGAACATGCGCAAAAGCCTTGTGCATTATCAGAACATTATGGTCCATATCCACTGATTTGTTCTACCTGCTTCATTCCGCCTTGTAGATCTATACAAAGACGATTGTGATGCCCGGGACTAGCTCCGCCGCCATTTTGGTATTATTTACCGCCACTTAGAAGTGGAAGCAGCCACTGAACTACAATAGTCTTCCAAGTTCGTATGAGATCGCGCACTTTCTCATATATTCTCACTCCGGGCGAGATTTACTTAGCCTATTTGTCCCGTTCAGTCGCGTCCATTTTCTCTTTTCAGTTCATTGGTTCTCAAGTGGAGTATATACCAGGTTTCATCATTAATATCTTTCCAATATCATTCTAACCCCCAAATAAGATTGTTTATATTGTATATTTTCGCGTTACAGCACTTGGAACTTTGGCCAGGAAGTGTAGTCTTTGTAATCCTGACAATCGGTGGCGGGGTTGGGTCCTCTAGGTAGGCCCTGTGAGCTTCCGGTGGGTGGCAGACCGTAGGAACCCATCTGTGACGTCATATTTGTGTGGTTAGTGATACTTGGCGGCGTCATCTGGTTGGATGTCATGACGGGTAGCTGCATTTGAGAGAAATAGTCCATATTTGAGTAGTAGGACGAAGGTCCGTAGTTCTGACTCGAGTAAGGGGAACTCGATTGGACTGGATGTGTGTTGGAAACGGTGGGATAACTGGATCGCTGCATACAGGACTGGTTCTGTACCATGTCGCTCATGGGAGGGATGCTAGCCGGAGACCAGATGGGTGCACCAGTGGATCCAGTTGCTCCAGATACCATGCCATTTGAGGGTGGGGCGGGTGAGGTACTGATAGGTGCTGGAGGTTTGTACCCTGGAGATGGAGAGCTCGTATTGCTTGTGTCACCTCCGGATGGGGGAGGAGATTTTGATTTCTTGATGGGTCTGTTTGTTGGACTCTTTCCGTCCTGGGCCTTCTGTTGTTGCCTACATTTGGCGCGTCGGTTCTTGAACCAAACCTGGAGAGAGAAAAGAAGATATATTTATTAATAAAGTCATATATATAGACAACAGAACATAGTAAATACAGCAACAAAACGTAGAAATAACATTCGACATAAGAGCAATGCAAGGTTATATCCTATAAGGGCCCGGGATGACCAAATGCAGCTCAGGCGTGCTATTGATAGCTATATGTAACTGAGCCATGTATACTCTAAGGCGAGCATATTCAGTCCCTTTCCTCTGATTCCCTTCCTCCTTGTGTCCTGTATAAATGGTTTTCTAGAGAGACCGCATGGGAATCTCTATGTGTGCCTTTAATGTAATATTTAATATGGGTCTTTATGGGGCCAGCTGGCGCTGAGTGGATCAATAGCTGGTCAGTTGTCCAAGCCAGACTGACCATTAAATATGGACGCTTGTGTCCATTAAGAGTGGGGGGCTAACGTCCGTCCGCCTGTACTGCGGGCAGCTGGAAGGGGCAGAGCTTTTACCCAAGCAAGGCGAACCTAAATGCCAGCAATGTGTGTCATGTGTGGAATGCTATCTTTCATTCCATTCCCTTAATGTGCATTCATATCCAAAACCGATGCGACATCAATATATTTCACTTACATTTTCCAGGCAATCATCACAACAACGTTAGCATGTTAACTCCGATGTGAATTATTAACAGCACATTACTAATGAAACACTGTTTTCAAAATGACAGCTTTGATGGCCCTCTTTTCACCCATCTATTAATTCCGACGCCCAGATCCTTCCTCCTTATCATGAATATGTATCTCAATATATAGACCCATTTTAGAGTAGCTTTACCTACTGCTATGGCTCATCAGCTTCATCTATACTATCATCCGTAGCCAACCCTCGATTCCTACCTACACCCCCCCCCCCCCCTCTTCCACCTCCCTATTTCCACCCCCATCATCTATACAATACACCCACCCATCTCGCCATCTACTACTACCTTGGATCCCGCCTATGCGTGCCCACAAAAAGCGGCTGTCGGATTAAGTCGGTTGCCTTGGCAACGTGAGAATGATGTACATTGGTTGCTGTGAGGCTGTCGTGTGTGCTGGTAATAGGCAGCGTCACCCTGGAGACACCCTACTGGAGGCGGCACACCTCACAGGAGGACAGACGTTTGCCTCCATCTGCCAACCAGTCTCTCGTCTATTACTGAGTCTGTATATATATTGCCTCATAAATATATCAGCCAAATATTTCTACATTTCATCTAATCGAATTAAAGCCTGATATTCAGAAAGTTGTTTCAAACTCGAAGACCAATGCTATTTGTATGGCAAGTGAGATATAGTCATATACACATTAATTTGTTTTAAGACTAGCGACATTCTAATATATATACTGGCTCGAGTCGTTCCTATGGGTTTTTTTTGTAGGAGTCGAAATGAATCCACATGTTCCCACCAAATTGCCTAAACAAGCTATCAGTATTGATGCCGGTAAATGGCTAAAGGATTTCTTCTCCCTCCGCCCAATTCATCAGTGTTCGCCCTTCGGCTTTCTCTCTTTTTCTTCTACTTCTCTGCTCTCCTCTCACTGCTGACTTTCTTCGAATATTCTTCACTACACCAGTGGAGCTTCATAATCTCCACAACCAGTCCGGGATGCGGGAGTCTCTTCCGCGCCCGACACAAATGACCAATTTGTGGCTACCTGCGGGGACCCGAGGCTTTCGAAGCCGACCAACTGTGTTACCATTAAGCCGGACCACATACTGATGGTAGCGGACGGCGCCAGGACGAAATGAGAGGAAGACCTACTTGACCAGCGACCACTGATTAGCTTCCACAGTCTCAAGATGTCCCAATTCGATAGCTTGCTCCATACTGATCACTCTGCGCTTCTTATCGCGACCTTTTGCAATGGTCTGGCGTCATGAGAGGCAATCCATTTTAACGATGCATCATCTTCAGCATCGCTCAAAATCTGCCGATGTGTTAGTTATTGAAACCGAATTTTCTAGTCTATTTTTTCAGTTTTTAAAAAGTTGATACTTCATGAAAACTATTCCAGCCCTCATTTTGAAAAAAGGGATATGCTATGACACCGGATATGGTATACATACAGGTATTCGCCTTTTTCAAGTGCATGACACCCTCAAGGATTACCGGACATATGCACTGTCCACTTGAGAAAATCCTTCTCTTGTGTATTCAGACTATTCACCATTTAAACTGATATTTGCCGAGATAAACCCATTCAATAGAACCATCCGTTATTTGTTTGTATCAACCATAAAGCATTGAGACTTTCTGTATTAATGGGCATTGGTGAAAGTGGAACCCTTTAAGGTCAAGTTCGGGCTTAAGCCCTCTCGTGTCCAGAGCTTCTTACGTAACCAATGATCCATATTGTTTACGTGCGAAGCCGTTGGAAACACTTGAAAACCATGGGAGATGAAGTCCATAGTCCCCCATAACCCCTGTCATTCCTCGCCACAAAACCTGCCACTCTATAGAAATGTGGGTTTTGACTGCATAACTCCTCCCACTCGATTTTAACAAGCCCAAGCTTATATCTCAGACTGGCCATAGACCACTGATAGGTTATCATGGTGTCCATTGGTGGTCAGTTGATTGGGTAGTGATAGGGAGAGTGACCCTTGATACCAGACAGTTAGCCCCAGGAGACGTCCATAGCTTGGAGGTATGTGTGCTTGAGTATGACGTAAATGAAAAAGCAGAGTGACACTTCTATCTCTAATGCTGATTGCAGGTTTGTTTGACCATATCAAAGTTCGAAATGCCCTATATTGTACAACCGCCATATCAAATCATATGATTATAGGAACGACATGTCAATGCTTGATCGCTGAATAGTCTTTCTATAAATCTCAAATATGTAAACCACTCTTCTAATGATTTAAAGATTTACTGAGGGGAAATATAAACAGTTGTCTTAAACTTCCTTTTTGATTCATAATTGTTTGGTAGGTGAACAACACCAACGTCTATTCAAACAGTGAATGTCTGCAAAATAGGGCGAAGTATTGACAATAAGATTATAATGACTACATCTAGCGATGCGAGTCACTATACAAAAAGAGACGAACTTCCATTTCATCTAAAATCACTTTTCCATTAACCCAATTTTGAATGGGATAAATATTGATTTCTCTCACAGCATTATGTATGAGGCATATGCCAGGCCAGCTAGGCCTCCAGAGAAATCGATGGCAGAGAATTATTCTGCAATCAATTAAATGGGATAATTATGTAGGCTGTTAAACTATAGCATTTGCTGTTTAATTAAATGGTGAATAGGGAAACCGGAATAAGCCAGTTTACTTGCTTCCATTAAGAGCGATCGATCCACTTTGTTTAGACAAAGAAGAGTATACACTATATGACTAGATGGGGGTATTTAGCACCACTGGGAGGAAGTTTACTTATTATACTGATCCTATAGAAAGAGGGACCTAAGTACCACTATGGAGAGTTCTCACAGTAGTCTTTACTACCCCTTCTCTGTATCCTTCTACATGGGCATGGTCCACCATTCTGAGGTATGGAGTGGTCAGCTCTTGACCACTGGTCTGGTCGCTACTGTACTGGTATAGGCGGTGGAGGTGGAAAATGTTTAGGAGGGGTGCTTATATTAATCCAGTTCTACAGCTGACACGCGCCACAATGGTTAAACCTCCTAGATTATTTCTAAGCCTGGAGAGGTAGTTCTGACTGACAGTGGTATCACCGAGATATTAACAGATATACCATGCACATATATAGCCGTTGATAACATAAGGGTAATAATCCAAATATGACACTTCACAATCACCAAGCAAGCCCCCAAGACAACCCAAACACATTACAAAAATGATCCGGGATATATTCTGAATGGAAAATGATGAAGTCAGCACAATTTGACTCTGCATTTGGTCATGTTGGGCAAATGAAATTGCTGTCGGCATTTATACTAAAAACTGTGGCAATTCCACTATGTTTCACGTTAAGTATGTTTTGAAATATATTCTTACCTGAACCCTAGATTCTGGAAGGTTTATTTTGAGGGCGACTTCTTCCCTCATGAAAATATCTGGGTAGCGTGTTTTCTGGAATAGTGATTCTAAAATGTCAAGTTGCGCCCGTGTGAATGTTGTCCTCTCACGTCGCTGCTTGCGAGGATTATTTGAAGGACCTGGAAAAAAGGAAAAGTCTGCGTTAAATAAATTCCATTTCATTCTCAGTTGGTTGCATGGCAAGTTAGGCGCATTTTGATGCGCTCCATTTTCAATGACGACAGCCAATTTGATAAACAATGAGAAATATTTATGTATATGTTTCTTATTCTTATAATGTTCATTGCAAGGTGATTTTATTTGATGTTATTTTTTTTTAAATAATTATATATAGTAGCAAGTAATAGCGGAGTAAAGGCTAATCTATGGTGCTTGGACGTAGTGTGCAATTTGGCAATTGTGTGCATATTGTCTCTAACTAAGAGCTAGTTTTTTGTCAAATGGATGTGTACTCTCATCCTTCGGGCGACTGTCAAAGGCAGACAAGCAGAGTTGTGTCGAGGCGAGTCCGGGTGCCCTAGCGCCTGAGGCCGCCCAGCACCGGGCCTTAGATCGGTCTCCTCGCCGCTCTCCCGGTGCCATCCTCTCGCCGGAGGCTTTTTGTTTTCAGCGCCAACAACATATGGCGCGACCCGATTTGATTAAACATCAGTTTATATCCGGACCCCATTCCCTCCTTTTCTACTCCTCCTCCTACTACTACTACTACTCTTGCCGCTACCTCCTCTCATCTCCACCCTCTCCCCTCCCCTCCCACTCTTGCACTACCGACACACACTCACAACACACACTCTTGCACACCTCCCTGATTAAATTAATTATGAAATTGACATGGGCACGCGTTGCGCGGACAAATAGGGAGACAAGATAATTGTGTGTTCATTACACGAGGGGGATTTGTAGCTGTGCTCGGCGGCAAGCTAATCACGGCTCGTGAATGGGTAATGTATTGGATAAATAGGCAGCTCCCAACTCCTATACGCCCTGGCGTTCCCTACATAAGCTTCTATCCAACTTTCTCCGGCAACCTGCAGTCCTCTCGCACACAATAGAAAGAAAATTCTTAATAAAAAGAGCCTTCTATTATGGCTATAGGGTATTTCTAAGAGGATAGATGGTGGAGATATTAACAAACAGTATCATTTAACACTGTTCATCAGACATGAATAATTTCCTGTTAGACTTCCCTTTTGTATGTGCATGATGTTAACCAGACGCTACAGTTAGTTAGACACAGCGCGGGTATGGCAAATGTATAGCCTGATAAAAATGCCTCACCAATAGCAGTTCATATACTACTTAGACTGACATAGGGTGGGCGGCGCGCTCTCACTTACTAGATAAGCCAATATGTAGAATCTATAAGAACGTTCGCGACCCCGTGATAATTGCATATAAATTAGGAAGTATAATTTGAACCGATGATCAAGATGGCTATTTGTACAAATGTATGCCCGAATAAAAATATAAAATGAAATTTGAAATGTATTTGTTTTATATCAGCGCTGTGAATTTCCTCGCATGTACTTGACTATACGACGGAGTGAACTGGTGCAGAGATATTTCTTTCATGCATACTTTTAATTAATTAACTTGGCATTAATGTTGGTGGGTCTTGGTGCACGATCGGCGCTTTAAAGGTCAGAGATTGTACACCTCTGTCACTGCAGCTGCGACACGGTGCTACACAACTACCCATTATACCAAGAACTGGAGCAAGAGGAGAAGAGGCGAAACCACCACCTTACCAGTATAACCGTCTCTTGCTCCACCGCCAACCACACCCTCTCTCTTCTATTCCTACACTCCCCTCCTTCTCCTCCACCCCCACCCCCTCCTCCCAACCAATCTCCACAAAGTAATTAATCAAGCATGAGCATGAGTATGACAATATTTTGATTGATGTCTGATTGGAGTGGCAAGATGGATAGAGGGAGGGTTCGCGGGGTACGACAGAGGCTGAATGATTGGACACACAGAGAGGAGAAGAAGTGAGCAACACATGTGTGTGTGAATGTCATTGGGAAGTAACAGACGGGTGTGTCATGGGTATTACGCCGAGGATTTCTGGAAACTACTAGTCATATTCTAAGGTCACTTTGTGTAATACCAACGGGTCGTCTAAAACCTATTCGCTAGCCCGTGCACGGACGAAGGTTCACTAAAAGTGCCAGAAGCATGCAAGAGCAGTGAAAGCAATAAATTCTTGTGCATGTGAAGATTTGTTGTCGCTTGACAGATAGGCGGTGAGACAATAGCAGAGGAAGCAGTGGTTGTGTAATAGGAAGCATGAGCAGGTATATGTACATAGATAGATCATCTATGTACACTCCCAGAAAAATGTGCAATACATAGCAACGTGCATAAGCCATTATCAACGAAAGCACTATTATTATATAGGTGCTTCAGTAGAAATCACCAAAGCAAGAGTGACTATGGTGTAGATGTATAAAAAGCTCATGCTAAAGCAAGGAATAGTTCTACGCAGATATTTTATACTGTATCCACCCAGTGTCTGATAAATAAAGCTGTTTTGCTGCCACTACTTTGACATGTGGGATCTAGGATAAATTCAATGGTTACACTAACCGTGGTCTAGCTTCCAAGGGGTCAGGGGTGGCGTCAATGGCGATCCCAGGTGTATTTCTATCAACAAATTGAAAATATCTTTGTTTTATTGAGAACAACCATTGTACTTGTTGAGACTTATCTAAACATTTCAAAGTCCCACAGTATGTTGTTGAGCAAGTCCAAGAAAATCCTGTCACACTATTCCAAACAATATCAAAATGATTTTTCTGCTTTTGAATCTTTATAAATAAGTTTCTGTTCAAAACTCTGCATATGTATTTTTCTCATGGAGTTTGAACAGTTTAGATTGAAACTTGGAAAGCAAATTTAAGCTGAGCACATGTATACGAATAACTTGCATTGGAATGATGTTACAAATGAAACCTGTTTATGAAACAATCAGGACGCTTAAGGTGTTTAATTATTCTGATAATGGTCAAGCCGCCGGCTGTGGGTAAACAGTGCCCCGGTAAAAGTGGGCCGAGAGAGAGAAACATGGCAATAACAAACTGGGGCCCTGCAGCCCGTTAGCATGCGTCAGAAAGGGGACTAGGGGAATGTCCAGTGAATGGTCAGTTGTGTAGGGCCTGAGTCAATTTGGCCACACAAATATTGACCCTGGACTTGGTACGGCGGCCTGGCCAACATGCCAGAGGTAGATTGCGGTATGCATCCTCCCTCCCACTTGCCACAAACACTATTTCTTTCCATCTTACTTTCTCTGTTAATGTTTCATGCCATGCTGTTCAAGCGCCGACTATAGTTTAAACAAAATGGTGGGGGAGAGCTCCTTTCTTCCTAGTCCCACTTATTTCTTAGCCAAATGAATTTCCATAAATTGGAAGTGTCTAATTTGGCAATCTCGAGTGGAGAAATAGATCACGGTCCTGGAAACGATCAACACGTTAAGGAATTCGAGGGTCTAGTTGAATGTCCGGCATGACCTACAGAGTCGGATGTTAGTTCTTCCATTCACGTAGCCACATATGTCTATATGCCATGTTTGAATATTGTTACGTATACCAGTGAACTGCACTGGCTATGCAAGCATGGGGTATAGAGGAAATGGTCATTTAAGTGCTGGTTTTGTTGTTAAATAAAGCATTTTGACCGCCGGTCTGGGAAGCCCACTGACCCTTGGTACAACATTCGGCCCATTTCAAAGCAATGCTCGTGAATGTCTTTATTCGGAGCCAGTCTAGTATGATTGTTGATATATGAAGTGGACTTGCCTTGTGTGTATGCATTAACTCTATTATGAGGTTCATGTAATTCACAACACTCGTCAGGTGTTATGCACCGGCAAAGAGATACCATCGGTAAACTGGACCCCAAATAAGCAATAGAAAACGCAAAGGTTTTGTCATGCCCCAATCCTGCGAGCTCATGTGAGTTTGGGTGGAGAAGAAATGATTTCTTAGGTTAATGGTAGAGTGGTCTAATTTGCATTGTGCTTGACATGGGGCAAGGCCAGTTCTTTTCACCCCCGGTGACACAATACTAGGTACGCTGCTATTATCTTGCCTGGACTTGTTCAGAACATGCATGTAAGAGCCGACTATATCGGGGACGGCAACCATCTCCACTTATCTCTCGTCGAATGGGACAAGTGCCGTCCACTTGGGATTGGCGCAGTGCCTCTTGTTTTAGACTTATTAAACAAAACCTAGCCTGATTCTAGAGTCCTTACGAGAGGAAAGGGTTCCTATGGCCAAGAGCTTAATGGCCCCCTACTTAATTAGATGTCATTTGCTTGGACGAGACGAGTCGCCTTTATGAGTAGGGCTTAGTGAATCCAGTGGGAAATACTTAATTTTGCGTGAAATTAAAAGGTATTTGCCGAGATCAAAGGACTGGTGAGTACACTTCCCCCCATCTATATACCAGCAGTAGCCAGGCATATATACTATATGTTAGAACAATATGCTATTTTAAAGTTTTTAGGTGATAATACTTGGGAAACAATTTCACTTCCCCGACTGGGAAATTCTTAATTGCTGTCTATCTACTTCGATCAAAATTAGTTCCGAACTTCAAAGGCAGACTTTAAGTATCTTCACTGTCGTTCGTTTTGCAAGAAGTGAATACTGAAATTCAGTCCTTTACATTAAATATGCATGCAGGGAAATTGGCAAAACTTGTGAGACATTCTACCGCCGCCCACATCACAAAACCGAAATTTCGAACAATTGTGGCGTTTCAGAACCTATCCATGCGCCTTAATAGCGATTAAAAGCAACCGTAAACTATTTCGCTCAAAGGATTCGAGCAATTGAAGGAGGGGATATGATGAGCCTAGGGAAGTGTCACAAACAGCAACAATTCACTGTAGACTTTAACATTTAGCCCGGTCGATGCGAGCTCCCTCTATCTTATTTCCTGTGTGGTTTATAATGTTGACACTCTATTGTGACAACTGACCACTCACTTTCATTAGTCATTGGTCAGTAGGATAGGCTAGTGGTATTATGTCCACTAGTCTAGATAAATATCCGCCTACGCACTACATCCGGATCAGACAGGGAGGAAAAAAGAAAGCCACAATATACACATAATGATGAACTGGATTGTTTTTTTAAGAATTATTTAAAAAAAAAATAGGAAACATCCGTAAAATCATCGTTGTATGTGGAATAAATAATTAAAAATTTCAACATGTGGGGGGATGCTATCTGGTCTCAAATGACTCTAGCTGGGACTTGCAAGTACAAATGCAAATATATCTAGTCGCAAATTTAGATACCGAATTAGATAATTTCAAACCAAGTTATTTAACAGATTTCTAAAAAAGGCAAATAGAAAACCTTGAGTCTGATTGAAAAATAAAATAAATCTTTGCTCGAGTCCTTTGAGAAAATGTTTGGCGACGACTAGCAAAAGTGCCACTAAATAGTATCAATGTGGAGGGAGCGAGTAGCAGGTGTGTTGTTAGTGTAACATTTAGGTGGAGAGCACCTTCTCTCGGCTCATGCTCACCATGTTTACACTGAGTGGCTCACCTGCGCGCATCTTGAGCACTTGAAGCTCTCTTCACTGTTTGCCATTTGACAAAACGCGTGCATGTTCACGCGGGTGGTGTTTGCCTAGCATACCCCGGGGAGGGCTGCCTAGGAGAGGAGACCCCCAATGTGTACTGTGTATTCTCACAGTGTTTGAATGAGGAAAGTACACCCATCCGGATCCGGCACCACTCCCCTATTTTACCCCACTCTTATTATTACTACCCCACACCCCTTGTTATCCAATTTCCCAAACGTGTGCCTATGCTGAGGGGCAGAGTGGCAGGGAAATCGGAGAGCGCTGGGAAATGGATACAATTAAGTCGCGAAAAAAGTGTCATATTAAGAAAGTAGAGGAGGAAATGGAGGGGAGCTAGTGGGAGAGAGAGAGAAGGAGAGATTTGGAAAATGCGATAGAAATAGAGGAAGTCGGCCAGTGAGCCTAGAGTAGCTGGGAAGAATCGGGCCTCAGGACCATGTGAAACTGTTCATGTGCTGTCAAGTGAAGTATCGGGGTAAAGGCTATTGTTCTCAAATGATCGTTCTATGAATGCATATCACCCGTGCATGAGGACGCAATAATTCATGGTCTTAATTGTCCATTATCAATCTACCTTACACTTTGAAGTGTCGGTGATAAATATAGATCCTTAAGTTACAAAATCAATTCTGAATCGTATTCTCTCCTAAACATGTTTAGGGGGATTTCAAATTTCAAATTATTTCCATTATAGAAATAAAATAAAATTATTCAAAAAGTTATTTCTATTTTAGAAATAATAGTAATCAAATAACTTGCGATTCATTTGGAAAAATTGTGAAGTGGAGGACTGAAAACCACACAAGACCAGATATTAATACTTGATGCCGAAGAGCGAGAGCAAAGATTCTCCTCCCGGCAGAGAGTCGATCCGAGTCCGCCAAAACTCGCTATCGACGCTCGGGATTCTCTCCCGTAGCCTCCCGCAATATAAGCTGATTTCCAAACAATAATCGTACCTGGCAATCTTTTCTGAAATTCTCACTCATATCAATCGAACAGGCACAATTGATGCGCAAATTATTTTTAGATATGTTTTCTAGATCTTATCTGTGTTATGCGACCATGTTTCCCTTGGTAACGGGCGGCCCCGATTGAATATTATGTAGAAATGTAAACAATACTCAAAATCGAGTCTGATAGTCTATCAGGATGTGATGCAATTTCCAGCCCAAGAAACATGTTCACTATCGTCCATGCGTCATAACGCTGGAGTCGCGCAGTGTGAGATATGGCAATACTTATCATACCAGGCTGCACATTATCTACATTCATTGATAAACTATGTCCAACGACGGAATATATATATTATACACCATGGCTGTCACATTTCTCATTTCTCACAAAGTAATCCCCTAGACATTGATAAATCACCATCCACAATCTGTTTGCAGTTACTTCACGAAAAGAGTTAAATATGATTTAGTATAAACAACTGATTTAGTATATTACTTACATTATCGTCCATATTGCATGTATTAATAAATCAATGTTAGAGGCTCACTTGTCATCAGGTGTATATACACGCATTGGTTAGTGGTACAACCAACTTATTAGACATAATCATATTTGCATTATAATCTCGAATTAATCTTACCTTGATATCCCATTGCAGGGTGTAGAAGATCAACATTTGGGGTGGTCAAGCTAACCCCGTTGACACTGTATGGCATTCCACCCTTGGCTGCAGACTGGAGAGAAGTTGGTGGTCCTCCAGGTGTAGGATAGGCCATGCTGGCCATTCTCTGGCTGTAGGAGTAGCTATCGTAAGTAGCCATAGCTAAACCAATGGAGCAGGTAGAGTCCAAGCAATAGTCTTATAATCAGTATATATACAACTTCCAATCCCTCTAAGCTTTTGAGTAGGATACTGGGATTCTCTCAAGTAGTTGCGTTGATAACAGTCACAACATTCGCGTTTCCTGTATTCTGTGAATGACTTTTTCCTAAGAATGTTCCGTCAGCTGAAATTAAAAAAAAACACCGGGTATAAAAATAATGCCAGGATAAAGATTATCGAGCGAACTGAAGTGAAAATATAAGTCCACTTCGAAAAAATATTCTCGGAGTATTTTTGTTTTAAAGCTGGAAGAAAAACGTGATAATCCTTTCAATAAATGACTCCGGTTATTGATTTACATGAATATACTTGATTGCAGATGAGAAGAAATGAGTCCATGTTGTAAAACCGTGGTTCACTCTTGTTTACCAGAGAGTTTAATGAAAACCACTTTAGTCCCGATTCAAACACTTTCAAGCAGAAACTCACAAAACAAGAGCCACGGTGTGTATGTGTGTGTGGGCGAGCGAGCGCGTATGGCCTTAGGTAAATCCAGCAAGTGTTGCGTGTGCGTATATATATGTGGGCACATAAAATGGAAACCAGTGGTGGTACATATATGTGCACACAGGTCCGTTCAGGTAGAGTGTTGTCTGAGGAATGACACAGTGGAGCAGGGCAGCCTGCTAGTTATATCACCGCCTGGGCTAAGCTTGGCCAGTCGCGGACCAGTGGGCCTGTGTGGGCTAGTCCTACTCTCCCTCTCTCATCTGACCAACACCACCTTCTGGCTTGCTAAAAAGCTTGGCCGCGGACGCAAACGCGCACAAGTGAGAAAAACACAAACCGACCAACACAGCGCTAATTATTGAAGAGCGAGGGTTGTTATTAATTAAGCAACTCAGCTTTTTCGCTCTGATTTCTGCGATGTTGCTTAAGGTACCCAACTCAAGCGCTACATCAAAGCCAGGTGCGAAGGCTAGGTGTAGTTGCTGAAAAAAACAACTTGAAAGTTCTCTGTTGGTTGCACTTCTTCTTTCAAGTCATCAACTAAGATTCAACATTGCAACTCTGTTTAGCACACCTATGTTCTTCGTGTATCATGTTTGTAAGTTTGGGGATGATTTAATTTCCAACTCCCAAATGAGAAGGACCTCTGCGGGGGAGGGAGTGCAGCCTGCAGAGCTTCGGGCCTGGGAAGGTTGGTGGGCGCATGCATGCTCGGTGCGGGACGGCACCAGATGGACGATGGCAAAGGGAGAGAGAAGAGAGGGGACAGAGAGAGAAGAGGAGCCGCAAATTATGTATTTTCACGGTCCTTTAAGCACTCCATAAAGAGTAATAAGAGAGGTGTGCGAGGCCACGTGGGGCAAGCCTTGATTAGCTTCTCGGGTCGCCCACTGAGACATGCCGTGACACGGTGCACATCAAGGCCGTACGGCCGCCGCGCTTCACCAGTCCTCCAACTCATTATAACCTTTTGTTTCTGCTCCCAGTCGACAAATCCATTGTTTTCCCTACTATGGTCCACATACCAAACCTTGACGACAGCCAGAACCTTATGCTTTGACTTGTCACCACAATAGAACCGACTGTTTCTGCATTATAGTTTATACACATCCCGTTACTGAACAACTGTTAGTAATGGGAATAGAAACCTGGGAGCTTGTAAGTAGTTGATGGAAAAGTTACCATAGTTACGGTATCTGTCTATAGTAGTGTAGACAAAATAAACATTTAATCGGGCCCATCTTTATCTATTGATAAGTTAAGCACTAGTATATGAAAAAGATTGTTAGGAAAAGAGAAGAATAAACGTAATTAATGGTGGTAATGTTCCTTCATATTATTTTGCAAACTGTCGTTGAAGGATATTTGACATAACTATCTTTAAATGAAAAGGCAACATCATCCCTGATATCACAAACCAAAACATCTCCCAGTCAAAACATCCCCATAAAGAAACCTGCAGTAAGAATCTAGCCAGACATAACATAAAAAGGATTATTTCAAATCCTCCTCCAAACCTCTAAGAAGATTCGCGCCCCGGATTTTGATATTCTGTGACTTATCCCCCTTCCACGGTGGAACTATTTTGATGTAACTTGTCATAATCCTTTCATTTGTGTAAGTTTCACTCGCATTAGGTTCAAACGAGGGCTACTTTAATCTGTGCAAATAGAGCGAGGTTTATTGAGCACTGCAAATGAAAGCCCAGGGTTGAAATGATCTTGTTGATATTTGATAACTCCCCACAGTGAAGACTAGGAAGGTAAATACAGTAGCGGTCCTAATGCATTAAAAAATGAGGAAATCCCCCTAAGCACACTAACTCGAATCAACACCGGTAATACACAATTAAAAGCTTATTAACACCAATATGTATACAATAGTAGTAGCCACTACGGAATATATCTGACTCGGTGCCCTACATTTCCTCTATAGCCTCTTAGACCCTGAGCCTAATACCCAATGATACCATGTTAAGTTGATTTTAAATATCAGCCAGGGAGATTAAGGATAATCTGATCAAGGGCTATGAAAAAGACCAGCCCCCACCATCATTGGTTGGCGCGAGTATGTGTAGTGTGTATGTGTATTCTGCAAGTGCCTTTTCCATTCCATGTATTAAGGCAATCAAGTCCCCCTCTGCCCTCCCGGACTCATTCTAAACACAGACTTGGTATATAGACCGAGGAAAGACCCTCCTGCATGCATGCGTCTGCCGCATTATGCGCAGATTAATAAAATCTCACACATTCGCCCCAAATGGACACACACTCCCCACTCGCCCGTCGTCGTCGTCGTCGTCGTCGCAAAGGAGGTATTAGATCTACGACATCGCGAGGTGAACTTACTTGGCCTAGTTCTCAGTCCCTGTAACGATCCGCTCCGACGGCCTCGGCTAAGACTGGCGCTGAAGTGTCCCTTAAGCTCCTTTGGCGGACGAGGTCTGTTTACGTTTGGACCGTATCACCACCGAGCAGCGAGCTTATCCCCCTGACAGAGGCTGGGAGGCGGGGACAGGGGCGGGGCTTCAGCTCATAATGAGATGCTTCATTTGCATACATGTGTGTTGGGTGTTCCTCTATAGAAGAGGATGGGGGGATGCGAATGGGGATGGGGGGATGCGAATGGGGATGGGGGGTGCTTCCAGGAAGGATATTTTATACGGGACAGACTGGAAACATTTTTTTAAGCTTCATTGATATTGCATCTTTTCAAATGTCTGAATCCATCTCCTCTTCCATACTTGTCTGCGAAGCGCCCTTTCCCCCGAGGATCTTCTGCCTTAAAAAACATCCTCACTTTTCGCTTACTATGGACTTTAAACTTAAGATAGCAAAAGGCAATAGTCAATAAATCATCCAGACATTATTCATACAATGATATTTCTGTAACCGTACGCCACACGTTTAAATAACTTAAATTATTTAAATCATCAGAATCTAGCACAAGCATGATCATTCATCATTTTGTCTGCCATATCTTTGTTCGCCGAAAAAAAAGCTTAGTGTTTTTTTATTCATGCAAATATTTTCTCCTTCTCAGTTGCACGCCAACCATTATTATTATGTATACAGATATTTATAAGCAGTAGGCATCAAACCTTCTGTGGTTCCAAACACATGTCAATGTAAATATATAACACCCATATATTTACTGAATGCCAGAATATTCCACCTTATCATTAACCGCCGGTCTTACGCACACATGTATGCATACATACTTGTCGCTATTCACACCCCCCTCCCTACACACCTATTCACCATACACCCTTATCCGACACCACGTGTTTTGGTCAGCGATCTTTCTCACCTGCAGAGGGCATAGCTGTTCCTGACTGGGACCACAGTTAGAGACCCCTCTCTCTCTCTCTCCTACCCCACCCACTGTCCCTCCTTCCTCTTTACTCAGTCCCATTGCATTCTCTTCAGTCCCATTCTCTATACACTCCAGGCCTGTCTATTGATTCAAGTGGCAGCTCTTACCTGATGGGAAATTCGCACCTGAATCCACCCAGGCAAGGCTTTAACCATCGGCTACCTGCACTGTGGCCAAGGTAACCCTCACACCTGTGCTACATATTTGTAATCGCTATGCTGCCACTGGGCATACCATGATTATTGGACGTAAGATAAATCAATAGCTTGTTAATAGACTGTCTAGGTATGTTTTCCATAGCGGGGGATATTGCCTTTGCAAACAGTAAATAGAAATATAGGAATTAATGTCATTGTTAATTCCTCCCATGTATTTGTTATAAATGTGATATTTTCAGAAAAAAATGTTAGGAATTAATGTATCGTGTGTGTTTATATTCCTGCATGACTAGCTTCGACTATGGAAGCAAATTATCTTTTTTTCTAAAGCTTCTAAAATTTCTGAAATATGTATATTGCTGTTATAAAAGAAATGATATCTTGATTGTTACGTAACTGTATATGTACCGGGCCACCAACAAACCCCTGTAAAATACTTACAGAGGTGTACCCATATGGACATTTACATTTCAAATCAAATATGTTCTTTATTTCAAACAGCTTGCCAAAATGCAGTGAGTTTCTTATAAATATGGTTTATAATTTTTGTTTACAGGTCTAAGAAATTGTAATCCAGATAAATATCAATACAACTAAGTTAAATTAAAATATACCCATGCAACACATACAACTCATAGATTCCATACTATGTCTAATATGACTTAAGACTATGTTAACCCTTGCCTCACTGGTACTGATTAATCTCCCATTACAAGGAACCGCCAACAAAAAGGTAGAGTGAGAAATAGACAGAGCGACAAGGGAGCAGGAAAACAGGGAAGCAGTTCTATCGTGCTTGAGGCGTTTTGCGTGCGCATTTGTCTCGTTTAGTCCTGTGTGCCTTCCCTGGTCAGCGTTAAAACCATTTTCAGCCCAGAGCACAGGCCCTACTAAAAGCTGGTCACACTCTTCTTTCCCTCTCCCCTGTCAACCCAATGAGGAATTCATGCAATTCAACGCCCAGCAAACAGCACTTTAAGATGATGCCCTTCACAAATGACAGGCCGGTAATGCCAAAAGCAAGAGATTTAATAATTTACCGAGGTAAAATTTGATTGCGGCTGTGGGCGCTCCAAGTTGTCAAAAATATTTCTGAGGAAGAAATAGATTGCTCCAGATAATGTTTTTTAAATTTTTGTTCCGGTTTCAGTTCATTAGGGCTTCCTTTTCCATAATGGCTTAGAATAAAGCTTTTATTTTTATTCGAAGATGATTTGAGAAGTAGCATTTGTTACTTCTGTTCCATTTCTCACTTGGTGGGGGTCTTTATAAGGAGGTGAAACCATTTTTAGCAAATTTACCTTTTCGTGTTCTGTTCATTCAGTGGTTCTGTATGTTAGCTATTCATTGTCATTGTCTATATACTGCCCAATTCAGGATAATGTGGACTTCATCACGCCACTAAAACAATGAATTATATTATGGTTAGATGAATAGGTCCATGGGGCCATTGGTGGCCACTTTGGCTGACTTTGTGGCCATCAGTCGGTGCTGACCCCTAGCGTGCCCCCTAAGCCCTGAGGTCGGGGCTCTGTACAGTGGCTGCCTATCAAAGTCCCCTTGTGCCCAGCTTCATTCAATCGGCAAATAACGCCAGAAAGCATGTGCCTGATTACAGTTATAGGGGCGGAGAAAGGGAAAAGAGAGGGGAAGGCGGAGAGCGTGTGACACAGAGACCCCCGCCAGTCTTCCAACACACACAGTATGCCCATTTATGAAATTAATTTTCGCCAGCATGAGGCGAATCCACAGTTCCCCCGCCGTTGTTGCTTGATGTCCTCGCTGACTCCATAACCATCACACACCCCCTGCCTTCCTCCTCCTCCCCCACCCCTTTCTCTTCCTCTCCTCCTCTCGTCTCCCCGACCCACAAGACCCACCGCCACGCTTGTCATGCGGCGCCGCGCGCTCAAAAAGTGGAAAATTGTTACAACCCAATTAATTAGTGAAAGTTAAATCCCGGGCAATAACGTCAGACTGTACTCCAATAACAGGGACCGAGTCAGCCATAATATCAGGCTGTGGGGAGATTTGTTCCTGTGCGCAGCGCCTTGCCGGAAGTCTCCCGGGAGTAATTAGTTCACCGACATGTTCCCTGATTGGTTCATATCATCATCACGGTAGTTCACGCGAGAACACGAGACAACGTCAGCTTCCGGAAAGGAAGTTGATCTAGGCACGAACCAACAAATGAATGTCCATTTTAAGGTTGGTTTACATTTGCCGCACAATTGTGTGCTTTGCCTATAATGGAATGTAGGAGGTTCCTGTTTCTAAAAATACTCTGCTACCTGGGTTTAAATTGTTAAGCCCTATACCCTAAGCTGTAATAAGTCTCTCGGTGGTCCAGTTTGGCTACATGCGAACTATATTTTATGATGTAACTGAAATCTGAAGAGGCGGTCATGTACTTTTAACATGAAAACATATGCCAGAAAAATAAATCATCCCAATATGGTTACAATCTTAACCCAAACAGTTTTTGTGTGTGAACAATTTTGATAATAAATTAGGAAATAGAAGGTAACAGACAACATCCATGCTTAAAAAATCATGAAAATAATTTTCTTACTAATCTAAATCTATACTCTCTGGAGAAAGTTAAACACCGGGTACAAACATGATATAGTGTACTGAAAACGTATCGATTAAATAAGTCACTTTAATTGGAAGCTTAAGTTTGTTCTCTACGAATAAAATAATATAGGCCTACCCCAAATATGACACTATTATTTTTCATTGATTCACTGTCAGTTTTCATATCCATCCCCCAATTTGACATTTCTATAGAAAGTCGGCACATTTATAATCAGTTTCCCAAAGCAAGGCATTGATTTGACAGAGCTAGCTTGGGATTGCCCTTTTAGAGTATAGCCTTTTAGTGGTTGCGGCACGGGGATCTAGTGGCCGACGACCTTCTCCCTTTGTCGGCAGCTGGAGGCGCAAATACCGGGGAAGTCGGTCGGGAAGACGCTACAATGGACGGGCATCGATACGAGCCAGCAACCGCAGCCCTGACTGCATACTACCGCCCACAGCATCCCTGCCTACCCACAACATTCATGCTACTCCATATCGACCTTGCACTTCTTCTCGGCAGCCATTCTTGATACTAGCTCGATTTTCACGGAAGGTTATCACATTTGACCAGTCGAAAGAAAGGATGTGTCTAATTTAGAATAGGATGTTGCATTTCCACAGTGATATCAATTGCCTTTATCGAATACACTAGGCGGGTAGATAGGTAAGCGAATATCACCGACACTGCCACTGGTGAAGGAATTAAATTATAACTTGAGTAGGTTTTCAAAACATGCCATATTCAATTATACATACTAAAGGACAGTGAAGACAGTAGATACTCTGTGGAATTGGGTATTATTTTATCGTAGTGATTGTTGCTATGTTTTTTTTAGGTTCTATGACGATCCCCCCTAGGAAAGAAATGACTTTGAGGTGGAGAGGAGTATACATACATTTCCCGAGTTTTTAAGACAACAGAAAGTCATGTGTATATACTTATATGAATTTAAGTATTGAAATATTAGCTATTATATGTCACGGAAGAATGATTAATTTCAATGCTCCCCATTACACTTTGAAACAGAAGAGTCGGGCCTACCCCAGGCATGTGTCTCTAATCCCTATTGATTACTAGTGCTACTGGCAGAAGGGATTAAACAGCCTTATCATTATGGAATGTGGACCCTAGAAATCCAGTGATTCATCTTGTTTCAGTGATTTGGAAAATACACAATGGTTCACCATAATTTGATGGATGTACTTCACAATATTGAATGATTATAGCACAGTTAAATAGATATATCACCTGTAATAGAATGGTCTCTTAGGATAACTCGATTGATATACCCAGAAAGGAGAATAAAGCTTTGGTTCCACAAAAAAATGATCATATAATAAAGGAATGTTTGTGTAAATTAAAAATAGCTAGATAATCCGAAGTTACAGGAGGTTGCGGACGTATTTTACCACCTAGTCTCTGAAACCAATGCCCACAATTGTGATTCCCCCAAATAAATAAATACCATGATCACATGCTCACCTTGTTTAGTAAATGATGCAGTCGGTTGTCCGACATGTAACGGTCAGAAACTCGAATAAATTATCCTTATACAATCGCAGGAAATCCTGACTCCAAATCTTACATCCTCTTGAGATGGAGGACTGCGATTACACTAATGTCTGACATTAATTTCCCCCGGTAATATAAGGCAAGTTCCCCTTGGGATCGGGATGCAGCAATGTCACAGTAGCATGCCCCACTGTCACCAACGTCCATGCGCCCTGGTCAACCTTAGTGTCAGCCGGGGCTAACTAAGAACTAACTTAGTCAGATAGTTTCGAGTTTCTGTATGCGGAGCAGTTGTAGATATTTCTACATGTGTTAACTTTCAACGAGGAACGAGGGCTGGAGGTGTTGCATGCTTGGAATAACATTAGAGCCTGAAACTAATGGTTGAAATCACAAGTAAGCCCACTGGTCTGTAACGGATGGGTATGTGGGGTTAGCTATTTCCAGGTGTGAACAGGAAATCACCGAGGGAACTGCTCTGCCAGCGATGGGTGCTTCGGCTTGCTGGGTCGCGCTGTTGACACTCGTTCATTAAGGATGTGTAAACTGCATTTGTTGCTGCGTTTCTCTCTCTTGCTCCGGTAAATGGATTCAGTGTTTACTGGCAAGGTATTGGTTGTGTTAAGGGGAAGGGTGGTGGTGGGGGGAGGGAGGAATGCACCGAGTTTGCAGGCATTCACCGAGTAATTAATGACGGAAATGGGTCATTGTTGCGCGTCGGGAAATAATAAGAATGAAGTGGAATAATGGGTTGTTTTCATACCAATCTGAATGAATCGTAGATGGCACCCTAGGCCATACGCTGGGTTGTAATGGGTTGGGAGTACTCATGGGATTTATGTAATTAATATGAAAAGTGATTGGAACAGTGTCCCGCGAGTTTGATGGCTGGTAACATGAGGAGGATGGCTTGGCATAAAATCCTACGGGGCTGGGAGCAATGAGCTGCCGCTGACTTCTGCCGAGTTGACGGTGTCAGATGGGCTTCCCGCAGGAGTCTCAGCGCCAGGGGACTGGGTTCCAGGTCACCTTTAGCTATATACTCTCGCGGTTTCTGGCAGAAGTCATACTAAAATATTTGCATATCTTTCTATGGGGTCTGTATACTACGGTCTGTTGTGGGCTAGCTATCGTGTTGGCCGTATGTGCCCGTGCATTTACTTCCAGGACTAGCCACACTGACCACTGGCAAATGGGCAGTGGCTTTCTTTCTCTAACTATACAGCAACTGTACACACATATACTATCGACAGTTTACACCCTAAAATATTTGGTAGAATATTGTGATTCTTCTGGTATGACACCTTTTCTGCTTCCAACTAATTTGACCCAGTATTTCATCTCAAGTGGAAACTATGTGGTGATTAAGATTTCCTTGAACTAATTTAGTTCATTTCACTTCAAGTGAAAGGACAAGAAAGAGTGGACCTGGGCTGATAAACCATTGTTAAAATATAACGATTGCTATCACTTTGTATATACTTCACGGGGTAGTTTGCTTTATACTGCAGGCATGGACCGAACTGGAGTCGGAATAGGGCAGAGAGCGATGAAAGTCAGCTTTCGAGACCACACACAACAACTGGGGTTTATAGATATTATCCAAAGCAACAAAGTGTGAAATGATTATGAGAAAATGGCAGCTAATTTGGCCCCGGTGTCATTTAGGCTTGAAAAGCCACCCCGTCGTCGGCAGAACGGTAAAGACCCGACCCGGGCCTGTGAAGTGTCTCCCATGAGGAAATGCCCCTGAAAGGCAAGATGCTAATCATGCCAGTTGGTGGCCTTTCAAAATCACAACTGGCTGAAAATTTGATGTGACAAAAATTATAATTTTGCTGAATTATTCAAAAGAAGTCTCAAAACCGAGTGCATGCGGTTGAATAGTCATGGGCCTCGCCTTCCACCGAAGCACAAATATATTTACAAATATAAACAACCAAAATGTTTGATCGTACCCTGTGGCTATGTGGACACAAATCTGAATATATGTGTGGTCAAAGTCAGGGCCTTCGATCAAACGTTATGACACTTGCATTTCCCACCTCAAGTATATGTGACATACAAAGGGTAACCCCCAGTTAGGCTAACTATATATATATGAGAGGTATTTGTGTCATTTAAATCGCCGGTGACGTGTTCCATGAAATGTCATGTTATAATCACAATAGTCGTTCATACATTAATTTGATTCCAACCAAAGAAGAACATGCAAACTTACAAGTTATATGTTTACCAGAGAAAAGGTCATACAGTAGTATTTTGTGCAAGTATTCTCAGTAATTTGAGTAAAAATAAATTGAAACCACTGACACTATATATAGAGTGCATGCCTAGATTCATTCATCAGGTTGTTGTATAGTATACGGATAAACCCCTTCACGTTTGAATGACAGCCAGTCTATTTAACCCATAGAAAGGACTTAATTCTGGATACTGGCATGGAGATCCCTGATGATCTCATCATCCCTGAGTATTATCTTGTGCCGTGACTCACCTGAATGGGATCAGCTGGCTGCAGTCTTCTTCCAACACGGGTAGTGATCGGCTTTTCCACACCATATATTAACAATATACTCCAGGGTGGGTCTCAGAGGAGCGTACAGAAGAAGTAGTAGTAGAAGGAGAATGGATGGTATATGATCGATGTAGAGGAGAACTGCAACAGCTTCGCCTGGCACAGTCCAAAGTGAACACTAATAATGGTAAATAATGTATATATACACAGAGTCCTTAAGGGTAAGTCGCGAATGTAGTAAAGATGTTGACGAGGATGCTATATGACCATGAGTATAAACCTCCGATGTCGAAGTGTCTCCCGTCTTCAGTGGATGCCTGTCGTACTTTGTGCAGGTATAAGCAAGCAAACCGATGTCCCCACTACTCCTGATGCGATCTCTAGATTATGCAGTCTAAGGTTTACCCAACGGAAACAGTTAAAGCACAACAAAATGCCCTCCAACACTGCTCCGAGACGATCTTTACTCGTTCGGTGTTAGCAAGACACTGGTTGACCTAGCCAAGAGAGATGCTTAGGTATGATGTCAAGGTGGTTCTGATAGAGATTGAAGCTGACTGGGTTGGTTTATCCTTTTGCCTGCATGCTCCCTCCTCCGCAGATGTATAGTAGGTGTCGAGACCAACCTATTACTACCATGAAAGCTGCAGCCAATCAGAGGCCGCCTGACTGAAGTGCTGGGGGCTGCTCGCAGAGATCCCTCCGCCTTACCTCACTGAATGACAACGTTAGTGGAGGCGTTTATTGGAGGAAGTGATGTGACCAGAAAAGGTAGTTCCCAATAAGGCCTGTTGCTGCAGGAGTCAATATAGGTCATGACATTAAAACGGGTAAAGTACTTAGGCGAGGAAAATAAGGAAATCTTGCTTCAAAGGCCCAACGCACATAGTAAACAGTCTTATTGTGCAGTGTCCTTTATGCTCAGTCCTCATTACATTTAAGCACCGTTTATGATATTGAACTTTATTGCCTAACCCGGGTGCCTAACTCAACCTGCCATCAATATTTTTTCAATACTTTATAGTAGTTACTGTTTTTCCTTTTTTGAAGATACCAGTGTGATTATTGTTTTGTGCTTTAATAAATTTCATTATGTGATAACCAATTTCTTGCCGTTGGGAGAGTAGGACTCTTTGCCCTCTTTTACTGTTCCCAATATATTACATGGTTTGGCCCCCTATTGGTAAGTTTTTGTTTTTTAAATGACTGATCAAAAGTGACAATATGAAATTACTTTTGTCGCATTGAGCAATTCTTTCTTGGCAATGTTACCGTATGCCACTTTCCCAACTACAATAAGTTACATCACTTTACAGATATTCAATATAGTTTGATATTGCAATGAAGATATGAGACAATCAAGATTGACTCTCACTTTTAAATCGAGGATGGCCAAGGGACTAAAGTTAGCGATCGAATCACACCCAGTCTTGTTTAGAGGGCTCCCTATGGAGACCGCTGGGTCACTGTGTGCCTTTCGCTGTGATTAAGTATCCAGTCAAGGATATGCGTTTATATTTAGCCGAATAATTACGAGAGAGTGTCGAACTTAGCAGTAAAATTGGGGCGCTTTTTCATGGGGCCCACCACCTTTTCAGTGGTGTAGAAAATTGTCGTCACTGTCGGTCATTGTATTGAAATGATTTTGCCCAGACGACATTTGCATGAGAAAAGCTTTTTCGTGTTTACATTTACACTGGGAAACTCTAGCCCAAGTGGGTGAACGGCGAATTGTTAGTCCGTCCTCGGGCTGTCAGCCAGCAAGTAGGCAATGACAGCCAAATTTTCTACCCTTGGTCCCCCGGTAAAGGCTACTGAAACCCTTACTTTAGTGGCGAAGGTATGCTTTTAGTGGCCCTTTCTTTGGCTGAGTGCTCGCGCATTTAGACGCAGGATTTCCATGGCCGTCTGTGTTTCATTCAGGCCCTCCATAGCCTTTATTTCTATGTGAAGAAGAGGGAGGGACTACCATGAGGAATCATTACAAGGAGGTGATAACCCTCGAGCGCTCTTCGCCACAAAATTCTGCCCACCAACGTTAACCTATACCACCACTTCTCTCGCCAATCATTTCTATCACCCCTTCTCTTCGCCCCCGTCTCTCTGGTGATGCTCTTCTGCAATACTCCTCCTCTCAAAACTGCCGACACTGATGGTGATTTCATGAACCTTGTGTATTTTTTAGACACATCATCACCTGCCCATTATGTGTGACCCTAGCTAGCGGTAGACCATTTATATCCCATGATGGGCTTGAGAGGAGAGACCTCATTCCCTACTCACACTATAGCTATGAGCTCATTGAAGCAACAGGCCTTGTCCTCGGCCATGGTATAATAGGGTGATTGTCTGGGCCATCCCTTTCATTGTGCCAGGTGGGACAATATTGGCAAGTAGCCGTTTAATTCGCATCTGATCTGGCCACCGTGAAACATTCTTTTCCTCTTGTCATCAATGACATAAATATTGTGCCCAACAACCACACAACCATAAGGACCTTTTGCCTCTATCCCAAATTGAAGGAACCAGATTGCGTTTTTTATGTACGAAGCAACGCACTACATGAATGTAAACGTTAAAATATGGAGTATAATATCCACCGAAAAAAATGGAATGGATTTATTTAAATAGCGACACATTCATAGAGGAATACGAGTCAATAATCTAAATGGCACTGCCATTTTCACAATAAATCTGGGTGAAATACGTGAGCAAACTTTACCAAACAACAAATAAGTTCGCCTGCTGTTTGAAAGCAGCCATTAACGCTATTGCCTGCAAACAATCGCGCGAATGAAGAATCGCTTCGACGGTCGAGCAAACTTGTATTATGGGGATGTTATTGACAGTTTCAATGTATAGTTTCAGTTGAAGCTCACATAGATTAACAATTGGCCTCCGATCGTGCCCAACCCGTCCCCACTCCCGCTGGGCCCTCACGCGCGGCCCTACCAGGGCGCCGTTGACGTCCATTGTCATTTGGCCCTGCCCCTGCTGCCCGACCTAAATGCCCACAAACAATTGCACCGCGGGAGCCCAGTAGGGGCTCTTCCCACCCTTGTAATCAAGACGATGAACCGTGCAATCTAGCAGTGAGGAAAACAAGAGCTCTGGGTACCTGTAGGTCTTCCTGGGGCCCTGCTGAGACAGGAAGGCAGTACTAATGAAGCAAAAAGAAACAAATGGAAGTACGGGGCACTATCATTAGAAGCATGAAAAGGCACATGGGTGGCACAAACAAGCCACACACACGCACGGTCGATATATACCTCTGGGCACGAAATACAAAGAGAGTGTAGCATTTCACTGAGAAACTTTGATGTTCACATAGATCAGTTATTAGAGGAGATAGTGGTGGTGTAAAGCAAGAAATCTAACCTCATATCGGCGTCTTTATTGTTTGAAATCATCTGCCATATGTAATTCGGGACGTCATGCAAAATCGGAGAGAGTATTTAAACTATTTGTATATACACCGCAATGGATTTAAGAATGCTAAATGTAATTGTATCTTGATGGGATAAAGGTATTTGGCTGTTATTGCAACCCTGATACAGCCTTTAGCCCTTTGTATGTCTAACATCTTCATAAATGATAATTCAAAAAGGTTTTAATTATCACATTAACACAAACGGATGAATAATTGTATACACTACGCTATGTCCTTTGTTCTAATTGCTCAATGTGACTAAAGGTGAAAATATCAAAGGACATATTTAATAATGAGGGGCGGGACCTCATTAATTAATTACCGAACCTCTATTGCCTTTACAGCTCAACAAACAGAGTGACCGCGCCGAACTATAATATATCTACCTGGACGGTCGCTCTGAGGTATACGAGTATACATGTGGGTCCTGTCTTATGGAAAAAGCTTCATTCGCTTTTAAATAGAAAGGCAAGTGTTGCTATGGCTGGTGGTTTAACAATCAACCTATATAGATTGCATGGCTCGGGCAAGTGGACACCTGGACACAGGCTCGAGTGACTACCTCCTCACCCGGGTAATGGGGTTGGGGCTACTTTGGAGGGTGTGGATGGGACCTAACCTGGGAAGGGATAGAGTGGGCCCACACCTGTAAGGGTCCACCGTTAGCCTTTCATCTTCCATCTCGTGATATGTCAGTCTGAACTCGTGCATGGATGAAACAGGTCCGCCGTTGGGGGCCATTCCACTTGGCTTTGACGGTAGAGATAGAATAATGGCCTGTGAAGTGAATACAGGCCCAGAATGCCTTTACATGACTGGTGGAATGATGCAAAATAATGCCATGGACAGTGGGCATGTTGTTAATTTGATACACGAGTAATACGGTCAGAGAATATTGTACTGCTGTCCTAGTTATATTGTCCTGTATTGTCCCTTCTCCTTTATTTTTCCATGAAGATATTGGTCCACTATTAACAAACCGATATCCTTGCTTTAAAGATAATTAATCAAATTTAATTTTTAAGGTCTTAAGGACCTATCCTCCTTGATAAAGGGCGTATGTTGCCCGAAACGTTGTACCCAATGAAACAAAACCTCATCTAACCCCCAAGTCCCTGTCCTCCTTGTTTATGGGTTTTATTACCCCCTTATGTTAAACGATTAAACGATGTTAAACGATTAATGCCAATCGTCTCTCAAATTACATCAATCCTAAATCTTGTTTAAGTGTACTGGATAAAGCGCGGAGGATGATGTCCTTAAATAACACTTGAAAGTGTTTAGATTGAGTAGCATTTAAAGGTGTTAACACGTGGCGTCGTGGCGTCGTGGGGTATAGGGATATAGGAATAAAAAGATGATAGAGATGTAATTGACAAGGTCTATATATCCCTAATATAACAGGTACCATATTACACCTGTTAAGTCGCCAGATTCTAACACAAGTCGAGGTAATACACTTAGCCCGGGACAATCCTGTTGTTACTCTTGTTAAGCTTATAGCCATGTCATGCTTCTCTCGTACTATCCTAACAGGCTTAATATGTTACTTAAGTCGCCCTAATCCGCCAGTAATAGCTCTTTATATGTTGTGTGACAAGTGGTAAATCTGCGCAGGGTTTTCGAGGGGGAAGGAAGCAAGAGAAGAAGGAGAAAGAGGTGGAGGTAAAGGTTAGGATATCATTTGGGGGAAGGGGTCGGTATTATAGCCACCCGTCGTCTCAAGCCTTGCCCTGAATCCCATCCCCCTCCTCCCTATAGCTGCTGTCCCTATTCTAACCGAGTTGACACAAGACATTGGGATGACACTGGGGTCTGACATTTGATAAAACCTAATCGTGTAAATACTAGTCACACTTATAGTGTTCTATGGAAGAGGGGATAAATACTTGTGGATTAAGGCGAGGGAACGTCCACCAAACTTGCTACTAGTGTGTGTGGCGCGCGTTTGGTTTTCAATGGGTCTGTGTACGCTAGGCTTTAGCGGTACTGGAGGCGGGCTTACAGAGGTACTAGTGGGACCAGTAGAGAGGAACAGACCCCAAGCCCCAACAGAGTGGATCCGTATAAAGTCAATTGTGAGAGGAGGGCCGTATGATATCCAAATCCACAAGTTAGTGATGATTGCCCGCAATGCACTGGTTAATGAGATTGTCAGGGGACTGGGTAGCCACCGCCCTAGGCAGCTAGCGTGTGAGTAGTATATGTATGAAGGCATTGTATGCAGGCACATAGTTCCTATTCATAACTATATATGTATAATGAATTCGTTTGGTAATGCGAATAGAAAAGTGCCTGGTTATTGTGTTTGTTCTTTTTATTTGCGTTTCTAATGCACATGAGTCATCATTATAATCAAATACCATTTGGGAACAGTGCTATACCCAATATTTAATGCATAAAATTGAATAATATCAAAATCCTATATATACAAGCCACCCTTCAAATAAATGATACCCCATTAACGTTTTATCAAGAAAACCAAACTCTTCCCCAGTGAATCATTTAGTTTATTCCCTTTATCACCCGGCAACCAAATAGATCAAAGCGATACGAGGGTACTTCCAAACAACGATCGTCACTATCGCGAACCCAGTATTCCAAGAAAATCCAGAGCCACTGCAATACAAGTCATGCGAGTGAAGTAATGAAATTCCAGTGCATGACGTTGTCGCAGGCGGTCGCACCATCATTCATCTGGTCGCGCGATTCGCCCAGTGGAGATAAGTTTTGAAAAGTTGTGCCTTGATTGACAATGGTGTCCAGATTGTGCCACGAAGCATCCTTGCCAGTGGGTCTTATCTCTGCACAGCCAGCCTCACGGCCGTGGACCGCCTACGAGAGATAAATCAGTGGGCCTGATTTGGCGGGGCTCTGACAGGCACGGGTCAACAAGCTAGTCAATAGATTCAAGCGCAGAAGTAAAACGAGCATTGGCGGCCAGCACTCAGCAAGAAGCAAACACTGGCAGCGGAAGCGCTCCTAATGAAGATGAATTGGCGTTTTATGATGCTGCTCTACTGAAATTTATCGCTGGCTATAATCGGATAGGGCACGGAGCAAATAGGGGTAACAATGGGGGAACGGCAAGGGAGGGGTAGATGGTTGTAAGGGGTGACAGACGGAACCGTAAAAGCCGTGTGCCGGATGATTTATTGCTGGTTAAGGCGCGTGGTGGTGGACTTGAGAACTGGGGAATAAGGCCCCTGAGGTGAACTACAATAAACCTTTTAGAAAGCCCATCTAATAATTCATATACAAGTAATATATTTAATTAAATATATCCAGTTTCATTATAGTCATATTATTATAACCATCGTTTTATACATTAAGCTTGGCATATGCTTTCTAAAGAAGTATGAACAGCTAAATACAAAACACCTTCGCTAAATATCCTGGTATTAGACCGAGAGTGAAAATGGGGCAAAGATTTCGCCTCAAATGCAAAGGTGACTTCATTCAACTGAGATTCGTGGGAGAGAGTGTGACATTATACTTTCAAAGTGAGAACAGGGCCATATAGCAGGTGGTGGCATCATTAAGATTTCACTCGCGGGTCGTTTTCAAGGTGAGAGGCAGACGGAGAAAGAGAAAGGGAGGTGTTGGGAATTGGTGCATATTCGACAGTCGAGTGGGTTGTGAGGGCCACAAAGAGGGGACCCAGCCCCCATAACAATACTCTCCGTCACTGTAACAATATTGGCCTCCAAACAGCCCATCAGCATTTGAATAGCAGGTCCTTCTTCTACTTGCAACGCGCTAACTTCCAGATTGGCTATATGAATGAAAAGAGGGAGAATGAATGTTCTCGATACTGAGCAGACGCGTGAAACCCCCCTTCCCTGATATAAAGAGGGAGAGGAAGACAGACACACATGACAATGGTTCATGTCCCAGAGGGGCCATACACTGCTAGGTTGACATTACCATGGAGAAACAAGATGCTTTCAGTGCCAGTTGTCAGCAGTTTCACCTTGAAAAGGTCCCCAGATTTGACCCCTGACCCAGAGGCCCCCGTGCTTGCTAAGCAAATATAATCATGGTATTTAAATCAATGACACAGTGTTTGTATGCTTCAGACTTCCTTCCGATCCAATGCAAGCTTTGGGGGCCGTATTAAACCGTTAGTTTAGGCGGTTAACTTGAATAGCGTTACACCAGAGGCACACGTTATCAAATGGAGATTTAGGCTCGCTAAGTCCCTAATCATCTTGTGAAGACTAGCCACTCTGAGAGTGTAAATAATCCAAGGCTAATTCGATCTAAAATGTTGGTCTGTTTATCCATGGGTTTAAGCCAATCCCAGTCAGATAATGTACCAGTTAAAATTATGACATATGTATATACTCTTTTCAATGAGTGGCTTTTGGATTTAACGAGTAGGTTCGGTTTCAGTGGCATGTGGCGAGTCAATAAAAGCCATTTGAATAAGGGCTTTATGCTCTAGCTCACGCTCTGGAGTAGGCTGTTTCATATTACAGATTGTGAGTCTTACTCTTTGGGTTAAGTAGCACAGATCCAGGCTTAGTCCCATGTACATCACTAATACACACCAAGTTAATATAAACTTGTTGGTTTTATCAATTCCCATTCATTTCTAAATCCATTCCAAGCTTATTTGGGAGAGTATATATATATAAATACCAGGTAGGACATTGTTGCTGCAGTGGCTTACCAACAACCCGTAGTGCATGGTTAATCTATAGGAGCTTGATCAGATTTGAGTATAGTGTATTTAACGTGGGAATTAGGGCCAATATTCTCACATGACCTATAACAAACACATATATTGGTCGGGCATCTTAGTTCTTCCGCAATTCTCCAACCGGGACTCAGAGGAGCTAGTCATTAAACAGAGAGAACGCAATACTCTCTCTACAGATATACTTATACATGTGCATCAAAATCATTCCGGATACGTTTCAATACTACTATCAGTCTGCGTTCACCAGGTAAGAGGTATTTTATCTTTTGGTGACATAACATATGTCAATGACTGGCGATAGTGAGTAAATGTCATTATCAGGAGCTTATCAGTATATGCCAAGATACTGAAGTCAACAACTCGTGTTGGGAGTCAATCTCGGCCGCGGAGAGATCGCCATATGTATAGGTGTGACATGGAGTGGGGGAGGGGGGAGACATGCAATGGTGGCCTTTGACTTGGGATCAAACAGATGATGTTCGGATCATCCCTTAATGATAGATGTAGTAATGGGGTGTTGACCCGTACAATCCCTATAGAAATAGCAACTATTGTCTATTAATCAGACTGACTGAGTGCCTGTTGTTTTACCAGTTTTTGCATTGGACCTTTCATGCTTTTACTTTACAACAGCATTGTTAGTTGGCTTTGAATATAGTGTCCTACATTATGAGGTAAATTATAGAGGCATTGGAGAACTCAAGTTCGACTTACAGACTATTATGCGGTCACTACCTGATAAAAATACATTTTTGTAAACATACTTTATACATTTCTATTCAGTTATATTTATCAGAGGAATTTATGTCATATCAGTTACATAACGGACCATCCTATTAAATACTATCACTGGTTGAAATACTATAACTGATGAATGCCACCTATTATTCTGAAAGACACATAAAAAAAGCAGCACAGACTGAACATGATGAATAGACTGATAAAAAATATCATAATTCTGTCAATTTAATATTAATAGTTTAATATTCAATGAGGCCATTTTACCCCAAAGTACTTTTTGGAAAAAGTGAATATCATTAGCAGCTCCGCTATGATGAACTGTTAATAGCATATTTAGACAGACATAATGACTCGGGCTCTCAAATATGCGCTCGAAAGATGTGACAATGACTTGGCATGCAGAGTAGTAGCCTATTTGAGAAGATGACACTTAGGATGGCTGCCGCGGTGGGCCATATGGCTATATCCAGCACTGCAATCCTTTGTCATCACCTGTCGGTTTGCTGGGTGAGGACTTCTACACAGTCACCAGCAAAGGTGATATTCATGCGGCCCCCTTCAAAGCAGTGCGATCGTTCATCCATCTAAGTGTTAAAATGGCCTACGCTTTGTTTCTCTGAATACCAATAATGGCAAATATTTTGGGAAGAGAATTACCTGGTGTCGAATGCAACCAGTAATTTACTTTCCCGAGACTTTCCCTCTGTGATTTCGGTACCTATATATGGAAGCTCAGTAAGTCAAAGATAATGGGCATGTAATGCTATATACCTGGGTGGCTCCTCTCTGTCAACTGTTAGAAGCATATACCAACTGTTTTATTAAGTTAATTGAAGCCGCTGAATTCAAATTTTTAAATGGATTAGGATTATTGGTGTATGTGGTCGTGCGCACAACTCTATTCAACTTGTGACTTTGCATATATTAAAAAGTGCCCTAATATTCAATAATTTAGGATTGAAATATGTACCATGGTTATATATTTTAGAGATAATCTCCAAGCAATATTAAAAGATCTAAACAGATTTACCCTCGATAAACAACTACTTCTGCTAGGGAATTCATTAATCAGAAACAAATAAAAGACCCGCGGCGCTATAACCAAAAATATCAAATCGAAATTTGTGAAACCAATTACAAAGCCAATGTGTTAATGAACTCGCTTAAGAATTTGTCAAACAGATCCTGACGCTCGCCTCGCTAACTCTTGCCAAACTTGAATAAGAGTTTGCGGTTTCCAGCCGAATTCTTTGTGGCCTCCTTCCATCTCCGTATACTAATCAAAATGACAATTTCATAAAAAGCTACCCATGAGACTTTTAATTTCAATAATGCTCGTGGCAGCAGGCTGAAAACTGCACATCATAAGGATATTTTACGGGCAATTTGACAAGGACATTATTTGCAAGCAATTCGGTAATTGGTCTCTCAGTCAAGATGTCATTCGGCTGGAGTAATTCATTAGACACAACGGCGAAGAGCTCAAATTGGAGTTTAAATGGTAAAGGAGCACGCAATGGGAGGCTAAGAGAGGCTGGTGTTTTCGGGCTGGGCTGGACACGCCATATGTGATGGGTGAGGCTCTACAAAGGAGGCCTTCCACTTGACTGACCACAAGGTCAAACGCAGACACGTTGCCAGTTATGTCGATTTTGATTCAATCTGTTATCTTTGACGCGGTGAAGCACCGGCACAGATTGCTATGCTAGGGACATCACACACAGCCTAAATACAGGCCAGAAAGGCTTTTGTTTTGCTCCCTCATCTCTAACTCTTGCGTTCTGCAAAGTAAATAAAATGACCAAGAATATAAAAGTTTAAGAGGATTCTTAGCACAGCTATAATGATTGGTGTTAAGTTCCACTTTTTCATTGATAAAACTGGAAATATCATCTATTTTGGCAATCATTTTGAATGCAAATAATCTGAAATGAGAATCATGTTCTCAGTGAAAGGTATATTAAATTTATATTAATTTCTGTGGGGCTTAAGTGGTAACGATATTAAAATGTATTGTTGTTGGATTAAAAATTATGTTCATATCCTTTCCAGATGGCCCTCAAACTGGCACAAGTGGTATATTGAGACCAGCATTGGGAGGCCTTTCATTTTACTTCTTTTATTTGCGTTGCAATGTCAGAGAATGCGAACTTACCAAACATCAGGGTGCCAGTGAATGATAGACCGCACCTGATAATACAGCCTCTATGACGGGAGCAAACAACTAAAGAAATATCATACTCAGAACACATCGAAGTTGAATTCCAAGGAAGTAACCTCAACTGTGGAATATGGACTTCTTTGAGGTTTACCAATATCTCACTGGTGTATAAACATCCAAGCAGCCGCCACACAAAGTGAGAGACATATATTTTTAGTCATTCTTTTTTCAATCACACTAATGGCATGGCCAAATGCCGTCTCTTTCTTTACCAGAACGCTGGGCGGCTGTCGTTGCATGTCATGTGTTGAAAATATAAAATATATAAGGATGCTCTTGATGGAGCATATAACTCGGAGATGATATAAAAACCAATAAGTATGAAGCATGGTAAGGCTTTATATATAAAAAATAAAAGCAGCAAAAAGGCAATCTGTGCCGCATTGGGAAGGTCCTTAGTAGTGTCTGGCGTACACTTGCCATCCTCAGCCAAGTGAAGTGGCAGAAATGGAAGGCATGGCCAGGAGGTTTCGTATGGACTGAAAACAAACAGAGAAAATTATGGATTCCGATCACGTTCCCCTACTATCCCGGTGGGCCTTTAAAGACCGATGGACACCCCTCCCTCTAGGAAGGTCAAAGGGTAGACAACCTATAAAAGATGGTAACCCGATGTGCGACCATTCTAAACAAAATAGAAACCAGAGCCTCGGCGAAAGAGCAACGGAGAGTTACAAAATGCCTTTGAAAAGTGACGAGGGCAGACGCATACCCCCATCTAGGAGCCAACAATTTGTCCTTTTATTCGGAATGAGAGGAGTGGAGAAAAAAATCACACCAACACAAATTGAGTCTATAGACATTCATATGTAGACTTCCTCTGCAGGGGTATGCTTGCTTGCTTGCATCTACTGCATGTCAACTTCCACCCAATGTTAGCTACCCCTGTGAAAGGTTTTCTCCCATTTACTGTATATGGACATGGCTCTGCTCTCTCTCTCTCTCTCCCCCCCCCTTTCTCGGGTGAACATGGCTCCCTTTACTGAGTCTCATACCCCTTTCTTGTCCTTATCTTCACTATACTCGTCTCGATAGGTTTCTTCACCGCCCTACCTGACTGCAGTTCCACAGTCATATTTACCTGCGTGTGAACCCAGGCCAGTACCTCACGTCTCTACGCATGTGCATAGAGCCTAGTCTTTACAAGTCGTGCCAGCAAGAGGCTGCCATGTTTATGTCAGGGGCCCTGTCAAGCCTCTTGGTTGAAGACTCATAAGTCAATTTCCTTTGGGCCTTTTATTTGTAAATCAGAAACCTTGAGTATAAGGCGTCGGGTCTCTCTCTCTCTCTCTCCTACATCGCCCCACTTTCCCAACTCTGTCAGTCATTTCTCTTGGGCCTTGGTTTGTTCTTATTTCTCCCTTTGGTCTATCATGCTCCATATAGTTTCTCACAATTCTATTTTGAAAGGCCTGTACGGTCCCACAAGTCAGACATAACAGGGGGTACTATATGGAGAGAACACTATTGTCACTGTCAACACTATACGAGTTTGTAACCCAACTTGGTCGCTAGGTCTGCAAACAAATAAAGGTGCAAAATGAAAAAGAGCCGACCTGGTTTCTGTGGTTAGATAGAGTCTTTCTCGTGGGCGATGCCTAACAATACGACCAATAACACAAGATCAAGCCTCTTCGATAATAAGAGTGCTTCCAACTGGCCGTGTGGTCTTTAATATTGTCACGACAGAAGTCTTCCAAGCATTTGCTTCCAACTTGACTGAAGTAGAGCCTGAGTACCATAGCTACCTCCATATTACTTCCCCACATCTAGTAGAGGATAACAACATGGCCATTTTCCCATTCTGTCACTGGCAAATGTGCCCTTAAGTTGCGCTCACAAGGGCCCACTTAAGAGATATGTTTACTGATGATATTTTAGAAAGGCAACGCTAGGGCCTGTCTCCAAAACTCTATAATGTCTCTTTTATTCCACCCAATGCATAACATATATATTTACTATGGCTCACTGTACCAATATTTGAGGGGGTATATTATTTCTCTCATTCAGTGGTTCTGAATATTGTACGACTCGCCATCGGGGCTGGAAGGGCTAAGGCAACTGAACCTAGCCATCATACGAGACCAAAGTCAAGAAACCCTATCCTGTCCTTCCGACTGCGAGCAGGTAACATTTATAATCGCAATTCAGAGTTCCCTCCGAGGGCCAATGAATCGACTTTCATCCATTATAGCGATGCTTGCCATCTTCAACTGGCTATTGTGTACCCACAGAAGTTCCGAATTCAGTCGCTGCCCTAATCTTTTAAGTACATGATCTCTTTTCAAAGGTTTACCAGAGAAGGAAGGACGGAGAGTTGGCCTTCGCATGTGTATTTCTTTATGATTCATGACCTGGGCATATTGTTCATAGGTATCATGGATAACCCCTCGCAAAAGGGATTTGCCCCGTGCCAAACAGCATTTTTTATTTCTCGAGGGTCGCTAGTTCCACCTAGTATTGACATCCACACTTCAGTAGATTGTCTATAATAGGCTGTATCCTACTAATCAATAGATAGTAGCCTTTTTTACATATAAAGAGTCAGTTTTGTTTCTATAGTAATGTTTCTCAGAAATCAAAACAGAACTATAATCCCGGATTTATGGGACACATTTTGAAAATAATACTTGTGATATGATATATATATTTGTTTGTTTGTTTATTGATACGCAATTTCAATACGGAAAGACATGATCAGTAAACACTATATTTCATATTGCTATAGAAATAATGTCATGGGCAAAGCCATGCCTTACATTAGATTCAAAGGCATGGATGGACTTCATAGCACAGGGTTCCAACACAATATCATAATGAAGGATAAGGAGCAACATGGCTGAAGACTTAAATTGTCTTTCTTTCTTTAACTTTGATCAAATTTTGAAGTCTACTTTCACGTCTTTTCATAAACGTCACATGCGTTGTCAAACATTTAGATATGCCTATATAAGCATGTACTATTTTTTTTCTTAGAAAAGCAGCATACTCAAGTACAGTTGATAAAATGTCAAATACATTTGGATGTATAATTCATACTATTGCCAATGATTGTGAGTGTTGAAATTTATACAGGCGCTTATGATATTGAAAACTTCAGAGCAAACATGCATCATATCAATCTTTCCAAGGGTGGGTCATATGCACACAAGAGACATTATTTTGGCTCTCGAAATTTTATAACATACACAGCAAAAAACTCAAATTAGTGGCTCTAGGTTTCATGAATGTTTGCCAATATTTCATATAAAGTCCTCAAGTTCATGGTGTGGTTTTAATGAGAAGAACGATTTCTGAGAAACATATTATGAGCTCGAACCATTTATACCATAAGAGTGTTTGTTCTAGCATTTGTCTTGTGCTTCAGTCTACTGCCCGACAGGCTACGATGATATGAAGAGATTTTTTTCTTGTCCCCACCGTCTCGCCTTGAGAAGAGAGCACACAGAGGGGATCACAGTCCAGTTACTGTTTTCCCTGTATATGTTTATTTGAGAGGGGAGCTTGTCTTCTGCAAATAAAACAAAATGTTTGATATCACGGCTCCCATGTTTGCAGGAGGGAAACCCTTGGCTGACTTCATGGACTGGACACCAACAATTCCGATGGCGTTTTAGTCAAAGCTTACATGGGGAAATTCACTTTATATTATTATTATTTCCTCCGAGTCACTCGGACGGACCTCCAAGGCATTCAATTAGGGGCTAAGCCTAGTGTTGTGCACTTCAAGTAAAGGACCCGAGGGTGATGATTATAAGTAACTGTATACAGGCTTAATGGTTCAGCGTTTCTTTTCACCGGCCCAATACTGGACCCCATCTCTCCGCCCGGACCTGTCAAAAGGGCTGCATTGTTGTATCTAGGTGGGCAGGCAACCTTCGACCTGACAAGACCCACAAGCCATCCGAATCTCAAGGTGACAAAGCAGCCAACTAATTACGTCCAGTGCCAAGTAACAAACTACCTCAAAGCAAACAATATGTTTTAAACGCGGTCCCCTGGCCCAAGGCCAGTCTATTGTGTTGCCCATAGGAAAATAGAGTCGCTGAGCCAAAATTGAAAGCATCTTATGTAATAATCTTCGTTCCTACAGGGCGGAGACAAAAGCAGACCATGTCACACAGCAGTCCGGTGAGATCGCTGGCCCGTTTAGGCTCTCCTCTGCAGGAATAAGTGAGGAAAATTTGGGGGAAATGCCGGGTGGGTGAGGGAGGGGCTGTGTGGGGGGGTTTCAGAACTTTCTAGTTTTCCTGCATGCTGTTCCGCCCCAGACTCCTTCAGGTGATTACCTGCGAAATTACCACCACGCAAAGTACTGCCCAAAAAGGTAATTGAGCGGGGTAATCCTCTCCAGGGGAGGCTTCTTGTATATCCAACTGGGCATTATTAATACTTAAACCCTCCCTGTGATCAACAGAATAGCCACATGTGGGCCCGCTGGAGTGGTCCTTGGAGGGGATCCAAACAGTCTCCAGTGTTGGACTTACTGGCCAAAGCATCCAGGGATTTCAGGTCCCTTCATTTCACCTCCTGTGGCTACCAGAATCAAGTGGCCTACCGGTACCAATAACTTTTAATGAGATCTACTGTCGAGCGCAGTGTTTTCATTTGGCATGAGAAGCCCTTGTGTAGCATGGCGAAGGAGCCTTGATAGGCCAGCACATAGTCATAATCTTGTAATGTCTGTGTTAGAACACCGCTCTAAGAAGCTTACATACAAAAGACCTTAGTTGCGAGCTCCTCACAGCTTTACTAAGATGAACTGTGTAACCTAAAGGCTTTTTGAGAGAGTTAGTTGACTTATCCCTTATTTATAATGCACTATTAGATTAGCAGACATCGGATGATCCCGTTCAATTTAGCCATTTAAAGCTGATATAGTGAGACTAAGTGCTTAGAATCACATCCTCGTGGCTTTAACCGTTCAGTCAGTACTTAACCCACCCGGGAGTATTGCTCCTTCTATCTGTTGTTATTATAAGCCATTGATATGTAATTTAAACGGCAGATTTTAGGGGATATTAAGAGAGATTTCGTAGATTGGATTAAAAACTGCGATTAAGCTTCTGACTATTTAGATACTCTCAGGCCAATGTTTGTCTAGTCTAAGTGGATTTCAGGGATGGTCACATATTAATGATGATGCTTTGGATCACAGGCCTATAATACCTGTGATACGATTAAGGTATCCACATAGCCTTTCTTTTAGCCTCAAATAAAAGTTGACTCCTATCAAGAGAACCACATGCGAAATTAAAGCCGACGCAACCAAAGTAAAACCAATTCTATGATGAATTATTCTATGAATCAAGTATTTAATTGAAGTATTTATGACTGGCCTGCTTTAGAGACAACTGCTTAATTTACTGATGCGATGTTTCAATAAGAGAGCATCAAGAATCATTCAGGGGTGACACAAATTAATCAATCTTCACAACATTACACTTTTCAGTGAAGCCATACAGGGCGACATATATAATGGAATTCGATAAGGAACGCCTACCCAATCGCAAAATAGATTTGTGGAAGTTAAAGCGCTTTATGGGAGTTGTTTATAAACATTTTCATACATAATTCAAAATAAACATTTAAGTAGGCGCGGAATAAAAAATAGATTCTTAACTCAAGCTAATCCGGAAGTGGCATTTTCTTGACAACAGGTCCCCGGCGTTCCGGAACGGGTACACATATAAGAATATGAATGAGAGAGAGAGCGAGCAAAGAAAAGGAGAAAATCTTAATCCAGGGTTTAAACTTTGGTTCGCCAAAGGATTCGGATGAATGTGAATCAAGCGATTTTGAGCTTGTGTTGATGAGGCGCAATGGTATGAGATATGATCGTGGGGTTGGCCCCCCAAGAAGCCATCATAAAAGGTCATAGATGCCTACCTACTGAAATCAATACACCTAATCTAAATCAACGCGCCAAATAAACCCACCTGAGACGTAGATCTCTTGATTACATGGGGATTTTGCCCCTTTGCCTTTGCTAATAACGGAGCTTTCGAAAGCAGTCCCACTGTAGCTAACGGATTTTTACTTACAAAGGATCCTCAACTATACAACTCAACCCAAGCCTGTTTAATCCCCTATCCACCTGCAATTTAAAGACCTACACCGGATGCTTAAATGCCCAATTTGTCAAGAAACCTTCAGGGAGTAGTCCTGCTGAAATAAGCTTTCTTCTGTAAATATGTAAGCAATTTGGATCCCATAGAGGCGATCCTAGTTATTTGTTTGCGTTATTATGGTTTGACTGTTTCATGCTAACGTATGGACTTCAGATATCCTTATTTCCCTTCTTCAGCACTTATAACTTTAATATGCATGTAGTCATCAAAAAAGGATTGACGTTCTGCTAATAGTAATACAGAACAGTATATATGGTCAGCCTGGTAAAATCATTCGATTGTAATATATGTATTTCTCAGCCTGATAACATTAATGTGGGATTATGAAGTCTATAATAATGCACCAACAGGTACATTAAACATTCTTAATGCGACCACTAATAATTATAATCATAATACCTATGGCCATATTTACTTAGCCCTCTGAGAAAAGTACTTCTCAGAGTCAATGAAAAATATCATCCTCAAATTGTCAATTAAACATTGTGATTGCAAGTTCTATCCAATTAACAATGGCGTTATAGGAAGTTTACATGGGCATACTGTAAGCGTTTTGTCCCCACTAAGGCTATGATCTGTTACAAAGCTTCATCTATCGCATTTCACAGAAAAATCAATCGGAGCCCTGACTTTATAGGCGTATCACGGTGGAAAAGCGGCTGTAATCTCGACCTAACCCTCTGTGATACACCCAAAAAGCAGATAAATATGGTTAAGGTCCTATGAGAAGATCTGTGCTTCTTTGGGTAACAAGGTTAACATGGTAAGTTGGAGGCACACACTGGCCAACGGCCGGCCATAGGCCGCTTATTGACTTCTTACACATATTGTCCATCACTATAGTTTGTATAATCTCATCAGAATAAGAAGGTTCTCCTTTAAATGGGTGTTCAAGCACTAAATGTGGTAAATACCGCTTCGTACACACAATGAACAATTTAAAGTATTTTATCGGCATTGGCTCATCCGGATTCGTTCTGTTTACTTTTAGTTAGGGTTTAAATATACATCCAGCTCAATATGCATTTCGGTGCAAAATATATGTAATATTTAGAGCGAGGACTAGGGAAAGCGATTAAAATATTTTAAAAAAAATCAAATTTAGGTTCTTGAGATTCTGGTAGTGCATATTCCATAATTCTAATTTATGTTTAAAAAATAGTGGAAAATCTACCTTTCTTTTATTTCAGTGGTCACTTAAGTACTGATGTTGTATTGAGAAGAAATATTTTCAAGACAAAGATTTTGAGACTATGTCGAGCTTGATTAATAAATTACAAAACATTCACATGACATGTGTACATACATGCATGCGTGAGAGTTGACATTATAGAACCCAGTAAAAATAAAATGGAAAGAAGGTTTTTGTTGATTGGATCCTTTAATGTTTTACAGTCGTGTAATTCCGGTTTCTTTTTTGTAATCTCATCACAACGACTAATGATTTTCATACAAACAAAAAACAATTAATTTTATGTGTGCAGTTGATTAGAAGCATTGTGTTTCTCCGACTCAGGCTGCTCAGGTATTTTTCAATTACACAATCAAGTCGCCAATGCCTCGATTAAGTCTGGAAAGTATTTCGCCAGAGTCTACCTCAACAAGTGGAGGGATTTAACGGCTTAATTAGTCAGCAAAGGTTACCTAGTCCAACAGCTTAATGTTAAGGACCTGGAAATAAGGCATTCTTATATTTGTTACGTGCTATATGGAATGGGACACAATGACGGTAGCAGTTAATCGGATTTTAGGTATGGTAGACGAGTGGGTTCGCAATGGCCCTCTCTTTGCGACTTAATGGCCATATACGTTCTGACTGTTTTGCTGCCATTTTCCATGAATAGGAATTAAATGTGGCCATTATGATCTGACACTTGTCAGCGTTTGTCAAATGGTTCTGGAAGGCCAACGGCAGTTCCTGGTGTCTTGAACTGCGTAGGAAATTTCGCGAAGCATTAAAACACGTTGCCTAATCCTGGCCTTTGAACCTGCACTAGTAATAGCACATACAGAGAACCGTGTAAATCATGTATACAGTGAATGTATTTTAGTCAGACAGAACTCTTCCACGTCCCTATCATTTTGTTATTTAAGATGAGACCTGGTCCAAATGGTATGCTTGTTCCTTACATGGGTCTGCACGACAGTATTATTTGTAAATAAGGGGTATACTGCAAAATATCTTTAGTTTCAAAATATTCATGAACACCATTCACCTTTGCAATTCAGGTTGATTTTAATGGTCATTTTTATCTTCATTAAAACGTTGTCCTTTGGGGAGTGTCTTTTATTCAGTGACCTGATCCATAGATATAACAAAAGTAAATCGATCTATGATGATAGAGTTAGTTTTTATGAATTTACAATTCATGCTTTTATGAATAGGTGAATCATTATTGTTTTTATGTCATTATTTGACTTTAACTGAAATGTTCACCAGGTTTTATTCAGACATGAGTAACACCACTTTGCACATTTGAATGAATACCTAATAACTATGTGGAACGTAATTATTTCTTCCCTTAACAGCTTTGTTACCATCGACTTTCCTGGTTATGTTTGTACTTTCATAACTAAAGTAGTATTGGTTGGTATGATGGGGCTCTAGCACAGTCTGTACCACATATATATGTCTCAGAATAAACTTAGCAATATCTGTATACATTCAATTCAATTCAACTATTCTTTATTCGTCACAGGTCTTGGTTTTGACAAAAGGATATTACAGGTCTTCTTGTTCGGGCCCTAGATTTGAATTCACTTACGTTTGTTATGCACACTTAGTTTCGTATAGAACAGCAAATTGCTTAGTTCCAATACATCTGGCTGTATAAAGGGCCTACTCCACTAAGCCGATTCCCATGCGAATTTGTGCCGCAGAGGACTATTTTGCACTAAATTCTATGAGAATCGCATGAGAATCGGCTTAGTGGACTAGGCCCATATCACTTCCAATGTGTAACTCGTTTGACAATCATGAAATGGATAGACAAGATTGGCACCAAATAAAATACGTGTTAACTTTTATTACAAATTCCAATATAGCATCTTTACAAAATGGTACGTTGTAATTACCGTTAATCATTAAAAGATTATAATCATATTAAAGGGTTCATTGTTTTTCCTCTTGAGTTGGCATTGATATTTAGGCCTACCAAATATGTATGCTCTAATCAAATAACCAGCTCAGATCGGTAATACACGGATATGCAATGTATTATTGATTCTTCAATCAAGACAACTTTTATCTACTTTACCGGGCACTCTGAGGGTCCTTTTCAATAAATCACAAGATCCTCTTAATAAATAGTCATTCTTCCTCAATTACGATGGTGTTAATTGTCATCTAAAAGGCGATAACGAGAAAGACCTTTAGTATTGGTTTGAATACTAGTCGGAAGTGCTGAAAAAGCAATCCTTACATGTGGTCTCTCAAAGTAAGCACTCTATTAGCTGTATCTAACTCTAGTACCTACTTATACCTGAGGAACTTTGATCCAACGCGGAGGAGGGGTTGGATAATGCATTTCCCCCCACTCGAGTCAACCCCCATAGCTTAAGACCCTTGTGGGTGGGGCACTAGAACCAGACACGTCATTGCTCTCTTTGTATGACATCATAACCATGACTAAGACAATGGGAAGCAATGAGTAGGTGGGCAATGCTGGCTATGTATAGGCCTATATGTATGTTTTCTTTGATGTGTCGGGTGGCGGCAATCAAGCGTGAAACCCTGCATTCACTCCACTGCATGTGAATGAAGATCAAAGAAGAAGACATTGTGTGTTTAAACATGAACATGCTTATTAGCGCCGCGCTAAGACACATGTTTTTGCATCCTATATTGCAATTATGGTCCGAGTCGTCTCAATTAAGCTAAAGGTGTCATTGTTTATGACAGTGTGTAGAAAAACAATCCAACTGCTCTAAAAGAATGCTCAAGACAATAACGGTGACCCATCAGTTGTGTGCATACATGCGTTATGCCTTAATGTTTTGTTTTAACTTCTTCAAAGGCGACGGTAATGGAACAAACTGCGAACCATCAATTTTTGTCACCTTCTTAAGCCCGAGAAAGTTTGATTCTAAACAGCAGCGTATTGCTTGAAATGTTTGCCTATGACTAAAGTGTCAAGTTTAACTTAAACAAGAAGTTATCTATTCGTATACATACATGTATGTATTGAGATTAGAAACAAATAAAATCATTTATTTGACTAAAAACAACAAAGTGGGTCAATTTAGGCATTAGCAGATATGGGAGTACTCAGTGAATGGAAGCGAGCGTTGGTTAATCCGATGTTAGTGCATCACTTTTGGGAAAATCGGTTATAATAGCATTACTTGAACCTTCAGTGTGCACCGTTGTGTTCCTAACAAGCTTTCGAAACGTGTAAAAACCACCTCGGGATCTTGCTTGGGAACAATGTGATATGGAAGCAGCCAATGCTACAACTTCGCACCCAAATAGGCCTCAAAACCTATTACAGGCTCTTCTCCCAGCTCAAGAGAGGTTAAATTAATTTGGAGCTAAATGCGGGGAAGAGTCGCAAGCTCGCCTGATGGGAGGGGATAATGTTAGAGCTAGAGGCAGTGTTGGAGGATCCGGGGGTCATCAAAGGTCATGATCGCAGTACAGTCTGTAGGACATTTTATACTGATGATGACGTCTTAATACACTCGCCAGATAATCTTGTAGTAGAATGTGATAACTCAAAGCATGGAGGCTTCCACTTTTCGTCCTTGAAAGACCCAAGTGTTATAAGATAACTCAATCAACAAGGGGGACTCGTTTGATCACCATTGTTTTGTGAAATCTCATTTCTCTTCTCTTAGATATCTGTAGGGCAATAGAGCTACTGACAACTTGAGCTACTGACAAAGGATGCGAATGAGAGACGCTTTTTTTCTTCTCTTTAATATGTTTGAAGTATGATCTTTGTGTAATGTAAATAATACAACGCAGTAAATATTCATGAAGCACTTCATCTCAATTGCAAATATCATCAAAATATTTTGCCGAGAAAAAAAACCAACAAGAAATATGAAAAACAAATTTGTATGCTCTGCATGAAGGAAAATATATACAAACGTTTCTTATTAAAGCAATGCACGTGTGAGAAAATTCATTTTGAAAGTTAGCTCAATAATTACGCACGGGGACTAGTATTAAGCCTATATATATGGTTACATCTAAGGCGATTTGACTAAACAGGGCTAAGTACTCGAACAGGACTCACCCGTTTGTTTATATGTGGAGGAATTATCAATGTTGAACAAGCATGCAACTTCATACATTGCTCTAAATACGTTTCTAAGACGTCGCACGTGTCGTGGATTTATCTCTCGGCGCACATATAACTCCAAAGCGCTGTTTTATTTTGACTGCATTTCGACACGACTCGGCGAGGAAGTCTCTAAGCTGTTGGTGTATGCAGAAGGTCTAAATAATCAGAAATGCAAAGTCAAGGCAAGGAATCATTTTGGGGTTTTCCGAACATGGCCTGTATTCTACACCACAAGGCCCTGGGGACGTTATTAAACCTCGAGTGTTGGCTTTTGTATGCCCTATGAATTTTGATGTAGTAACTGTATACTTTATGATCACATATGTACATATTATGCTGTGTTCCACACATTTTTTATTACCAGCAATTCAGATCAGATTTTATTTTTTTGTCGCTACTATTTCTCAGAGAAAGAACCCCCCCTCAAATAAATCAATGGTAATGTACAGGAACACTGTCAATTATTATTTCAGGGGATTCTGAGAGGAAGGGATAAAGATTTAGACCGAGTCTTGTTTTCACAGATATCATGAAACAGATTGTGACTGCTGAAACCAATAACACAAAGCACCAGAGATTGGAACATGGCTATTTTTTCATGCCTGGGCTTCTTAATAGAAAACAAATAGAATGTCCATCTAAATACACTATGACCGTTGACCACGAGGGTAAAGGTCCTCCTTTACCCCTTGAGGAGTTAATGTACCCCTGCACCTTCGGGAGTCGGGAATCAAAGCAGAGAACAAGCAAGCGGTCAAATAGTCTATAATTATGACCTTCACCTGATCAAGGTCTGTCGATGGACTGGCCTCCCGTGACAGATGACAAATTGCTGGATTAGGATTACCAGTCTGCGCTGTGCCTCTGACCCTCTGCGTGCAGAAAGGGCTGGCTGCGTACGGCCGCGCTTCGCATGATTGACCAGAGATATAAGTATTTAATCCTGCCCCAGGATAGTACCTTATGGTCGGTTATGCATGCAGATCTCATAACTAGACCTCTTCAAAGGGACTTGTTGGATGAAGTGTAAAATGTACCCCTCAGATAATGTCGCCTCAAAGTATTTTGGTAAAATGTTTAGTTGTCCGGGGCTTAATAGCTTGGTTTTCTGTTATGCAACAATAGGTCATTTTGTATTGTTAAATAGGGAACATTATACCAACTACGAAATATCATATTGCATGAGATGTAGACCAAACCAGCGATTAAATAACCTTGCGGAGATCAAACTATGCAAAAATATTGAGCATAAATAAAATTGATGTTTATATGTGTAGTCTGGTGCGAATACCCTACACCTAAGTTAATTCCTTGAAACAGCAAACCAGGCACACTCATCTCCAATCTCCAAAATTAAGGGCACATTCTCTGGAATATTTTGAATGGTTCATTCTATGTGGGAACTTCTGAAGTGTACGAGAGAAATTCCAAAATTGTTTATCCTACATACACAGTTGAATACACCAGAAGGGGTTAGCAAAGGGCATCGGATGTAGACATATAAGCGGTGTATCTAGTTCAAAACAGCCATACTAACATTTTCAGTGAGAAACACTTTCAACTGGTGCAAGGTCAAGCAAGAGTCGTTTCGGGTGAGTTGGTCTTGTTTTTATTCAAAGCATGACAGGGGGAAAAAAATCTGACTGAAACTATTCACTCCATTCATACAAGAAATTGCGATTGTATTGCAAAAAGGAAGAGTAATAATGCAAGAAAGCATAGAATGTCTCCACTCTCAGTTCCCTGCACCCTACTCACTCTCCCGAACAGATTGCCTTCCTTGACTCAGGCTCGCAACAGAAGAAAAGGGGTGACTAAGGGGTGACGTGTTGGCTCCAATAACCCGCTGATGACACAGTGACATTAACAGTCATCCTGTATACATGTTGTCCAAGTCTAAGGTAGATCAGAGAACATGCTATGTATTGATAAGGAGAGGTAGGAATATTCTTCACCTTAGCTTCATGGGTGGCCCTATATGGGACCGTTGCTTCAGTGAAATCTGAGACAGCATAATATGTAAGTTTAACACAAGTACCTGTGCTCCCCGAAAAGCGCTTGTTTTCATAAGGCCCCTAGTTTTAAAATTGCCTCTCCCTGATGAATAATGGCACTAAGGAAAATGCCTAACAGGATAATCAGTATTAACAGAAAAATTCCCATTCACAAATTTTACTGAAATGAATATCCCGTCCCTTTTTATTGCCAAACGTGAATCACTAGAAAGCTTAGTTCTTATAACTTAAACCAATGCGAGCAATTAATTTCAAATAGAATTTCAAGAAAAGTGACATTTAGAGAAAGCCACGATGGACCTTAAGGCCCTTAACCACCACAACAGTATAGAACGGAACATTATAATAAGTAATTGGCCTTGGGCTTTATAAACACTTAAAGTGAAACCTTCCCAGGTTTTCAGGTACAACTATCATAGATTTATTTTACTTTTAACCCTCATTCCATTGTATTATTTAGAACTCGTGTGTGGTCGACGGGTGGGCCGTGCCATCACTGCTCTTCTTGCTGTTTTGGGCGGGAGGGCCTGTCACCAAGTCCCGTCACACCTCCATCTCTCGGACCTGGGACGCTTTTCATCCTATTCCTATATCCATGGTGCAGGTGAGAAAGAGTATAGGGAGAAGCACTGCCAGGAGCCCTGTCCCCCTTGAACAGACAACGCAGCCACCCAGGTGGCCCATCCTTCTCCCATTCCGCAATGCTGCACCATTTTCTGCCCGATGGGCTACGTTTTGAGGACTGACAAGTCAGTGGAGTGTGCCCTAAGAACGGGCCAAGAACCCTTGTCGAGAAGATGCAGTGTCTTGTGCATGAGGTCGTTTTGCTGCCTTCTGAATGTGGTCTCTTGTATTCTCGACGAGAAAACCTTCAGTTTACAAGGGCGTTTCAAATATGCGAGTCTCTCAACCTTACAATACGGTGCTGGAGGTCCGGAGAGAAGGGCCAACTCTGAATGTCCTTGAAAACTTGAAATGAACGACGCAGAGAGAGAGCACCCTGGCGAGAGAAAAGGAAGGGAATCTTCACATGCCTGCTTGGTTGAATTCAGATATCAGGCGTGAAAGACACTGACATGATTCAACTTGTAGAAAGCGGCAAAGGGTGAAATTCGGATAAAAAGCGGACATGCTCTCTCTAACGAATGGCAGATGAGGGAAATGCAATGGGGTAACTTGGAGTGGCAAGCAATGATGCGAAAGGACAGGAGCGTGGCTTGACAAAGAGCCGAAAGTGACAAGGAATTGGTTGCAATTTGGTGAAAATTGGCAGTGTCGAGCCATGAAAGGGTAGGAGTAAATGTGAGAGGGGTACAGAAAGAGGTTTTTATGTTTCCGAAAAGGCCCGAGAAGGCATATAGTAGAATGACTCGATGCACGGGTGGTCGGTGGGGACATAGTTGGGGCAATGCCCCATCAAGTCGGCTCCTCTATACTCGAGAGAAAAGACCCTCGAATGCCTGACCCTTTCCACACAGGAAACCTCAACAAAAGACCAGACCACAACGCTCGAGGCTGAAAAATAAAACACACTCACTCCAAAGAATCCCATATCATTGAAGGGGTAAGGCAATATGATCCTTAGCATTGAAAGAAGGACTTCCTCAGATGTTGTAGTTGTTTCATTGATCGACTGGCCAGGTTGACCTTCTTGGGGATAGGGGGAGCTAATTGTTGAGAAAGTAGGATCCCCCTGCGAGGCAATGTTGGAAAATGGATACGTTTTCCTTATAGGTTTAGTCATGACCTATGAAATGACCATGAATACACCTTTTGAATGAATTCATTCCAGGACATGAAACCGTTGGGTTAAATTTAGAGCGATAAAATTTTTACTTTGAAATTCCTAAATTGGAGAGGAAACTATTCTTAACGCAAACACAGTAGATTGAAATTACAGTGGAATATATAGACTGAAGATGTGATTATTTACACGACCTGTTTCAGAAAATGTCTTTCAAAATAAAAGTGTTTACTAAATTTGCACAAATATTAATAGCCCTCCGTACATATTAACAATCATGGTAACTAACACTATGTTACAAATTTGTAATAGGAATAGGATGCAGTAAATACATTTATTTGCATGTCCTCACACAGATATGTATTTGTTTGTGGAAAATACAGTATATTATAATAATAATGATTTTTTTATTTTGCAAAAATTACATGATACAAAACTCGTGGTACACTTCAGATAATATTTTTTCTAGATAGTTGTATTGGCATTAGTAAAAATATTTAAAAAAAATGTATTATCTGAAGTGTATCACCAGTTTTGTATCATGTAATTTATCACAGTTTTAACTAATATTATCGCAGTTCTTTACTAATATGTTTATGACATATTATTACAACTTTAATAAACACTGTGAAGCCAGAACACAATCATCTCGCTCTCACTCTACCCTTGGTATATTTTTCTACATACAACGCCCCATAATATAAAGGCATGCCTATATGATTGAGGATTTGATGGATTGGTCAAATAAAGAGGCGATTGACATTAAGGCGCGCGTGTGGTCATTTATCATTATGACCTGTCCGAAGTCACTGACCAGTGCTGACTAAGTACAGAAGAACACTCCCACTATCCACTTTTAATTTACTGCTGCAGCACTTTAATAAAGTCACTGCGAGGCCCGTTACCGTCGAGGCTTTGACATGTGTACCAAGTTGCCGAGATTGATGACCTTCGGACGGGCTGGAATGATGGATGGAAAAGGCACGAGGCCGGTTAGTGTTACAACTTGTACAGCAAAGAGACTGTCGTTTAAAGGGTAGCCTGTCATACAGGGCCCTTCCACTCCCGCCGACTATGTGGGTCCGACAGGTGAGTCAGACTGGCACCCCACCTACCTGACAAATTACCCGCCCTCTCCCCTCACCTTAACCTCCCTCACTAATCACCGCAATTAGGACCTTTTAGGCTGACCCGCCATAAAAATGGACAGTGCTGTTGTCAGCTAGTGAGATGAGATAGGGCGCCGAGGGCACGGCGCGGTGCCCTTCATCGGGGACCACCCCCCGCAGGCACCTACAAAAAGTTTCAGCTCTAACAAACGGGACTGCATTCTCGCAGGCGCTTGCTCGCTGCTCAGACATCTTATGTCTCACATTTCCCACCGATTATACAATGCAGACGGGGAGTCGGCCTCGTGTTTCCCACAGCAAAGCCAGGTATGGACTCAGGTCGTTATCACCCTGGGTTTGACTAGTAGAGAAAGCCTGGGTAATCAGTATATTACGTTGTTTAGCTAGCCCCTGCCAAGTGACCAACAACTGAGGGCTTTCCCTTCAGCAACCACCCCAGGTAGCCAACACAGCCAGAATTGGGGTAACTGTTGACCTACTACGAAGCCCTCTAAATAAAAGCCCAGGAGGGCGATGAATAATGCAGAAACCGGAAACAGGGGGCAAAAGTGGCCTTCTATAGAAACCACCAGGCAACAGTCATTGCAAAGAGACACCTATAGTCTCCCCATAGTCCTCTGTATTCTATTCTAAAGCCTTGCTTCACTGAGAAACAAATTGAGCAACCAGCCTCACTTGAAGTGATGGTATTCATTCGCTGAGCCTATCCACTTGAAGGCCCTCAGCCGGCCGGGGTATAGAAAGGTGGAAGAGTTTGCCATGGTAACGCTAGTGGCCGTATTTCATCACTTTGTCCCACCGAGAAGAAGCCCACCTTTCACCTGCAGGCCGCTGTCTTTAATGTCCACCCAAACTCCTCTCCCTCTCACATATTCACTCACTCACTCCGAATGGCCATCTCCACACCAACCCATTTCAAACCACACACCAATCTGGTCCACTCTACTTGAGACGTAACGGTAACTATGCAGGGTTCTATATATGACGTAGCTTGGCACTTTGAGAGGCCACTCCACAGGTGAATGGTACCTGCACAGGTGGGCTTTGATACCAACTATACAGCCGACAGATCCTGATAATCAACCTTTAGTGAGGATCAACGAGGACTGCATCTCAAAACCTCAATTCACAATGCTTTGATTGCTTTCTATTGCTTCTCAATGCCCGGCTCACTCCTCGAGTCCACAGGGTGTCAATGAATAAAATACTTTCACACCATTCGAGGCTGTATATATACTAAAGATTATTTATTTTCTCCTATTGAAATTTCTCGAGCACTGATGATACAAATAAAGGATTGAAAATTACATCGGTACTTGACAGTTAAATGTGTTGGTTTTTCAGGTCACAAAAATAATTGATATTACCTAAATTTATTGATAAAACATAATTGATTCAATATAAGATTATACAGTCTTCTTTCTTGATACTTTAACTCATAGGGAGAGGCGGGATACTTGTTTGAATTTTGAATGTTATGACAGTGCTACTAATTAAACATTTGTCAGGACATTAACACTTCTATAGCATTTGTATTTAGAGCTTATTTTTCATAATATACATGCATTTAATTAGTAAAATGAGTGGACCATTGATTTATAACTGTAGGATTACTTCACCCTGCCACTCTGATGATATTTCGGATTATGCGGAACAATGTCTCTATCTTATAATACAATTGCGAGTCTTAACTGTGTAAAGCACGTCACGTTACGCATCCCAAGAGACAAGGAAACAAATGAGAAAGGCTGGTCGCAGTGTTTACATTAGGGTCTACATGCTTTGGACTGATTGGGGCGCATTCAAATTTGGCAGCAACTCGAGGCCTGTGTTTGCCCTGTCAAAGGAAATCTGCTTAAAGACCCGATTAAAGTCATTAAACTATTTGAATGATGTGTAACTTATTGGGGAATAAACCCACTGGATTACATATAGAATCGTCCACTCATGTTGACGGAGTCTACGTCTACCCCCATCCGATGAAAACTATGTATAGTAGATGCCATATCATGTCATATTTCTGGTTCTGATTTGCAATGGAAAAAATATTTGATTTGCAATGGAAGAAAATATGCACCGACCAGCTGAAATTGATGGCCTTGGCAGTTTTTTTGTTTTTTTAAACTAAAAAGGTATTTCTGTGTAGAAACTAGTATGTATAAATACAGATATATTTTCGCGATAGAACTTTTGACAATTACAAACATCTCGGCTCTATATAACCGTGTAGTCTATGAAATGGCATGCTTTTGACTTTTCAATGTATGACCATCAAATACAAGCTATTCTGACGGTCTCGCGTTTCTAGTGACATTTCTAACCCCAAAAGACTAGCGCGTGATTTTATGAGCGATAAAGAGTGCACTTGAACACATTATGTTAACAAACCTACTCTGACACATACAGCCCGAAAACTACCAAGCCACAAACTATTGTCCATAAAGCGAAAACATTCACAGAAATTGCATCGTCATTTGCAATGTATTCACCACGCCATAAGTGCAGTAAATGTGTAAAGATTGACTCTAACAAAAGGAAGGTTTGCTCAGAATTTTGAATGCATTCAACTATACAGAACTATTTTTCTTGTCTTGATTTTTTACACTTATTCAAACCGAATGGTGCCTGCTCCTGTGCCTGTGATATATTTTGACGGGACTTTATTCTATGTCACATAACGGAGGTGCACTAGGTAGACAATAGGGTATTATTCTTCCCAAACAATGGTTCTCTAAAGTCAGACGACTTTTTGCTTGGAGATAAACATTAAACAAGAGACGCATGTTCATGCATGTTGGTGGCGGTGCATATTTCCTCGATGGCAATCAAGCGGGCCGTCCCTGACTAAGCGAAGGTAAAAAAAATACCTTCAGCATTATGTGATTTTACATCTTAGGGAATTGTTCTACTCTAAAAGGAGCCTAATTCCACCGCAATTCATTGAAATGAAATGCAGATCTCACACTTCTCCAACGTTTGAAGGTCATGATGGTCACCAGCAAAATTGTCATCTGCTTGGTGTTCTTTTGTCATCAGGTAGGCACAATGAAATATGATAGTGTTATCGGAGTGGGCTAATGATTGGTCTTCAGCAACAAGTGTTTGATCAGATCTGCAGTGTTACATCGACTGGCCAGCACCACACTTTGGTCACAGATGGCCGCTTGTTTGCCCTCTTCTTGCCCCACGCTCTAATGTATTACAAATATCGGATGGGTTTTTAACAGACCAAGTCCTTTGCTTTCATCACTAACCTATCGGCGTGTTTCAAGCAAACGATCTCTAATGTACAAGTATGCGAGTAGGGAAGGACCACCTTACTCTAATGTTAACCTAGCCCTCTTGGCGTCGGGGCAACCAGGAGATCGTCAGGAATGCCTTTGCTTCAACACGAAGAGCAAACCTTCGAGGCCAGGGAAAGCTTACGTAACGTTACCCGAACATATGTTTGGTGCTCCTCAACAAACCTTTGACACCGCCTTCGGAACCTTTGGGGCAACAAGGTCCAACACTCCCACTCTAGTTTTCCCCTGACCAAACTTTGCTGTCAAATATTGTGTCATTGACTATTGATTTCATTCAGGTATCCCATGTTTGCAATAAACAATGAGGCATCCTAATCGGAACATCAGAAATAAAATGTTAGAGACCCCAGACAATGGTTTAGCAGTGAGGAAACAATGGCCCTAACGGTTACCTGCAAAATATCAGGCACTACCTGGATTAATCCGCTCCTCCCCTATGGCTTTTACACAAAGATATTCCTTTAAAGTAGGCCGTGCGAGTAAAAACAAGACGGGATACAGTATCGCTCCACCTGGGCGCTCCTTCCTCGTCTCTCATTTTAGGATTACTGCAGAAAGAAACCGAAAGAATTAACTTCCCCGAGCAAAAATCTCTGACATTCACTCTGTCATTATGGCGAAAATAATGTAAATTAATGGCTATACATAGCCCTAGAGTCAATAGATTAATGGATAAAAATGGCATTAGTTCTAAATGATAAGACTTTGCTTGATGCATTATATATGCAATATATTAATACTACATCACCACAGCTATATTTTGAGAGTCATATATACGAACTATTTCTTGATTTTATCTTTAGTTTAAATAGGACAGATTAATCGGCACACATCAAGCTAAGCATGTCACATCCTAGAATGATTGATTTGACACAGAACGAGCCAATTACTTCACCAAACAAAACATTATACTTTGTTTAGATTTGAGCAAAAACTAACTAATTTCCTAGTAAAAAGGCAATCATGGGATTGTGTAAAAAAGCAAATTCTTGATTCGTGTGACCCGAATTAAGTAGGCCTAAAACTATTCAATCTTGCTGTGAAATTGGTCAGTAGTTAGTTTGGTAGAATTAGTTTAACATCGCGTTTTCCTTTTCCTATTAATTAAATTCGCAATGCTTCTTTCCAATCAAAAAAGATAAACAAAAGTTGGTGAAAGCTGGGGCGCCAGCAGCATATGGGTCAGATTTTCAGAAAATGTTCAATTGGCAGCTGTACACGTGTAGTAAATTAGGCTGCAATTTTGTCAATACTAGGTAAATTTGAGAATATTTGGCATTGCATTGATCCTAGCAATCTGTTTGGCTAGGTTGAACTTTGTTTTCGTCTGAAATGTCGGTATTTGAGAAGATTGGCGAAGTTGAATTGAACATTTTCTGAAAATCTGACACATATGTACCACTATGGTTATGTACTTTTGATTTTGTTATAATTATAACCTCATATTAATTCAACAATGATATAACTACCTTCTCCATTACATTGCTACGCCATAACTTATTTGATCCCCAGTGGTTTAAACTTATCTTCAAAAACATGCCCAGGCCAAGCAGACAAAAACTCAGCATCTGTTGAACCACCACAGGTCATCGACCAACACAAGGGGAGGGGAATATGTCCCAATATGACGCAACAATAGCGCTGGTTACGTACACTGCTATTATTCGAGTTAGATTCAGCGTCGCAAACTTCCTCCCACTTCTGGTGGTCGGTTTGACGTGCCTATAGAGTACGATAGTGCATCTTTTTGAGAAGAAACATGCCAGATTAGACGGACTGGCTGGCAGCACTTGTTCATGGTCTTTCTATGCCAGTTATCACCCGATCCCGACTCGTTAGGGGCGTTTTGTGAGGGTGCAGCGATGCAGAAGGGCCAGTGTGAGTGGGTCTTGTACTGCAAAGGCCAACTGGACAATGGGAAAGACGAAAAGGTCCCTGCGGTGACGTCACACCAAACGGTTGCAGGGCATCTTATTATCTGACAATCGCATAACGGTGACCACCCGTTTATTATGTTGAACGATTGTGCAGGTATTTTGAATAGAAATTAGAATGGGACATAACTCATGTATCACTTGCTTAATGGTGTTAAAATACATGGGACCCACCGGTGGAAAAGCGAATTATTTCTCCCTGTCAATAGCCTAATCACAACGGTGGAATTAAAGCAAGAATAATAGTGATGGAATGAAAACAAGAATAGATGAATTCGGCGTGAAATTAGAACAAGAGATTAAACCAATTTACACCAAGCGAGTAACGCCTACATATTATAAATATATAATATATCACATTATGATGGCAGAGTTTCAATATACTGGGAGGCCAAATTGAATTTTAATCAACAGGAGGTAAATCATTCAAAATGTGGTTTCATGAGAGCATTTTTGACAAACCAAAACGTTGAAAAATTCTGGTTTACGTGGATAAAATTGGTACCTGGTGTATAACATTTTCCATGGAAACTGGTCTTCACTGTATTTGTGGTAGAATCGATTGGCATGTGTTTAAAAATGGAGCTAAAAATAACACGCCCTTTACCAGGCCGTTTAACAAAAAACATGATCATTAAATAAAGGGCAGGGTGTGAGTATGAGGAATGGGGGAAGTGCAGGCATTACCTGACCCGTACATGTTAACATTAACCTGGCATGCACGTGCATTTCCAGGAGAGATCACCAAGCACCTGTCCATAATGTCCAGGGATTAAAATGGAGGGATCCATCCTTTAGCGGGGACATCACGATGGACCTGGCTGGTCTGCGGGGTGGGCCATCGTCCCACCTACCTGTGGCCGGGCCACATGAGGAGAAGTTGTGGCAAGGACATCACTGGCCCCTAGAGCAGCAGGCAGCGTGACTTGGCATTCTTAACATGTAGAAATTTCCATCGTATGCAAATAAAACATCATAAGGTGTCACTTCTCCCATATATAGGTCATTCGGAGAAGTCATAACCTCAGTGGAAGAAAGTCGCGGGGCGACGCCTATCGGTGTATGGGTTGCCTGCGATGGCCTCTCACATGTACACTCGAGACATTCCGAGAGCTTGGAACATTCTTTTCAGCAACCTCTTATTGTAGTGGGCAAAAATCCCATGATTTACCCTGTCCCTGAGCAGAAGAATAAACAAGAGACATATAGCTCCTTGTTGTCATGCGAAGTGAAGGGACTTCCCCCATATTGAATTTGACCTTTGGTAAACTTCTCGCTAAATATTTAACACCTTGGCAGATCATAATTGAACTAAATATGTATTTTGATATCTGACCTATCGCCACTTGAGAGGGAATAAGGGTATGCATTTATGATGAGTTTCTTCCAAAAGAGAACCAAGTCTGTATAAAACAAGCTTTCTGATTCACTGTATGAATATGCTGGCTTCTTTGTAAAGATTCGATGTTTTACCTTATGCTTGGATATAAAACAATAGATAGTTAAAATATCAAACATAGCACAAGTACCGCAAACAAGGAATTAACCTACTTGTCTGTTTGTTTCACATTTGTGGATCGCGCTATAGAGAGTGGCAAATGTTGATTCTATGGTGATAGAATTGTGATGAGTTTCACACGTGAAATGTTGTCTCATCTGAAGTGCATGCATGTACACATACTCCAATAACGGAATTGTTTCTCAATAATTCGAGTGTATTTATAGGGTCTATCTTGAAGCTTAAATCACGCGTTCAATAATACTGCGAACTCCATATTTATATTTTTAAGCACCTATGTAAAATTGACATTTTGGTTCATAATCGTATAGACACATCATGTTAACTATATAATTGTCGGATGTCAGTGACTGAATAATATATAAAGCTGCCATTCCTTTAAAATCTTGTCACATTTGCTTTTTAAAAACTTCAAAAGATAACTTGAATATTTCATATAGACGCGGGGACAAGTTCTGATCAATCAATTATAATAGAGGCCAATTTTGAAGGACGTTGACACCATTCTAGTTCTGCCAACTCTCTATAGTAATCGGCAGTTGTTGGGCGACTGCTCCAAGATTCATCAAAATTCTTAATGAGATACAAAGTGATAATCGCATAATCGATCATAAAAACGAAAGGAAACACACAGAGTTGAGAGAGGAGAGGGATAGGAGAAGTTTAAGCATATTGTGGCAACATTTATTTGTAATCAGTAGTAGTGATTGTAGGGTTCCTGATGCTTGCACAACTGTATGTCCGGTGGGCAAAGTCCTCCACATCCCACACCAAAACAAATAAGGCGCCTGTTTTCTAAGGAAACAACCATTATGGCGCGTTCTTTTATACATATTACCTGTCGTCTGCTCTGTCTTTAAGATAACATTTTCTGAGAGTACAATCAATTAGCAGTTCCCAGGTGTCCCCCTTATTTGCGTACTATGTTAATGGACGGAGAAAATGTTGTCGGTTTCCTAGTATGAATACTACCAAAATACTTGGCATATTTCAGACACCCGAGGCTCTACTTCCCATGCCTCTTGCCCGTCGTAGGTACAAGTTATTTTTTAACACTGATGGTATTTTTCTTTCCCTCCCTTATTCGAGCTGTGCTTATTGCCCGAAGGAATACCATGTCTGCATTCTAGTTTAACTTGCGATGCTGAATTTAATTATGAAAGAGAAATCAATATGAAATCGATGTGGTGAATAATTGCATTGGATCCTAAGTTAAATATGGGATCTCCCTTTAACTATTAAATAGACCTCTTGGTATAATAAAACAAATATGAAAGGAAAACACCACAAACTTAAACTTCGGTATTTTCTATTTTTCCTCAAAAAGTATTTACTGTTTTAATTTGGCTTATATTGATAAATATTAATTCAGTAACTCTTGGAATGTTATTTATGTTGAAATTCCTCCATTATTATGAATTCATATACGGTTAGGAAACTGGAGTTTGCTTTTCATGATAAACCATAATAATTAGGAAAGTCTCATATTTAAACCAGCTGCCCTTGGTTTTGCCATGGATATGGAATGAAAGGAAAGCCGGCTCTAAGCTGATATGACAAAAGTCTTAAAGAAAACATAATATCCTCAGTGATTGTGCCGTAACCAAGAGTGAGGTCATCTTGCAACTTGACCATTTCCGGGTCATTGTAGATCTGTTTGTATTATACGTGCGGACAGGCCCAAACAGTAATCATACCCGCTCTAACCCAACAGAGATTTAAGGGTCGGCACGCTCAAGCTTTCCCCTATTTCGGGGCTTTTTATCTTATACAATATTACCATCGAACGATGCAAACGACCAAAAGAATTTATGACAAGAAAGTGAAATGACGCGCGTGGCAAATCCTCTCCGCGCGGGTCAAGATGTAAAGTAATATCTCAGATCCTTATTGCCAATGCAAAGCCTTAGGAGTCGGTCCCTTTGACTTGAAACCTTATTCAATGTTAGTTTTCTCTCGGTCTGAGTTTATCGTAAAATTCAAAATACAGCCACGATTTTATTTAATAAAATATCCCCGACAAAAGAAGACTCTGCTTGCTCAGAGCCTAATTGCTTCCGGTGTCCTAACACAATTATTTCTAACGGAAAACTTTGAAAAAAAATGGCAGTGGCTTTTTCGCATTTATTCTGTCATAGCTAAGTGACTATTTAGTAATTATGGAGCCATCTGCGTCCCTCGCTTCACTACACCTAGCGAGAGGTGAGCAAGCCAGTTTTCGCGTTCATTAGACAGGCATTGGTTTGAATAATGGGCGAAGCATGGTCTGCGAGTCAATTAAGGGTGACTTAGGGGGTAATTATTAGAGTTCAAGCCAGTCAACTTCAACTCATTAGCAGAAGTGACCACCCATTCACATGCTACGCCTATTACGCAGGACGGATTAGGGCAAACTTCGCGATAATAATATTGACAATGCACATGAAAATATATTTTGACAAGAGCATTTCAATAAAGTGACAACAATTCAAAGTGATTTGTAAAATCACATTGCCGGCAATTGTTATAACCATGCCTAGTATATTATATACCAGATTATAATGCTAACGGCTACATAATGTTATGAGTAAAGAAGATGCGGCCATACTCGGTTAATTGATTTAATTGATGTCTAATTATAAAATCTGTTTCGGAATGCATTAACTGGCAATCTGTTCCGTTCCACACCAGACACATACAATCCATTTAGCCCATTTCGAGGCTGTTGAGACTGCAATTGTGATATGTGCAAGAATGTTTCCAAGCATCGACATAATTAATTGATTTGAAAATATTAAATAATCAAACCCTTCATTTATCAAAAGACATATAATTTGTAGTATTGTAACTAGTATTTATGAAATGATGATTCGAAAATTCATTTTTATACTCCACTCGTGAGAACATATGTGAAAACATATATCATGCATTTAACACCAAAATACTGTTCGGAGACTGCCAAATGGAATCATTACAAAGGAAAGGGATATAACTATATGGCTCCTTTATGTATTATCCAAGCTCATTGTACGTGTTTACAATGTGCTTGACCAATAATAGCACACTCGATACTATTCTGCATGATAATTTTCATGGTTTTAGCTTTCCCTATTAGAATTTTCTGGTTGGTAGTTTTGCAGACAGCAGTTTTCCAGTTGGATTTATTTAAAACAGCCATGTCTCCACTGACGTATGCTATTTGTATCTATACCTGTTCATTGGTTTGGCATATAGCTTCATATTCATTATAATGATGACAGGGTCAGATATCTTGAACTATTGCGATCCTATCCGACCTTAATCCGCGACCGAATGGCTTATCCTTGTGATCATTTCCATGATACAGGTATAGCCAGTGTTTTCTACACCTTTAGATGCGGACAGTGGGAGACTGGATATCTCCACTATTCACACAAACATCCCAACAGGAGGTCTGTGTTTGAACGTCAGGGATTACCGGGACAAGTGTTATTTTCAGTGGGTGGTACCTTTATGTATGAAATAGAGTGCGAATCAAGGTAACCAAGATCTCATGAATACATTTTGAGATATCCCTGGCAATCTCATGTACACCAGAGTCCTAATTAAACCTCTGTATTTCCCTACTCGGGTGAATAGGTTTAAGTTCTTGCATGGTCTAAACTTTCAATATACATGTATAGCTGTTGCTAACCCGGCGAAAGCACGAGGATGGTGTTATTTGCGTCCCCCTTTCACATAAGACTGCCATTCAACTGTATCTCGGACGGGACGTTTCCGCTGGCAAATTTAGACGAGAAGCCTCCGGGGCTAGGTTGTGAATTGACTTGATACTCAATCAATATTGATCAATCAAACACTCGGACCAGAATGTTTGTAGATTAATTTCTATAAACCGGTCGTTACAAGATCACTTAATTAAAAGGCGCGAGAGGGTACCGACCCATTTTATTCGAACCCTTACCCCAACACAAGCACTTCTCGAGTGTTTTCCGAATCCTGAAGGGCACCCGCAAGATGCTAACCCCTAATGAGTTTAACTTTCATGTGTTTTGATCGAAAGGCCATCGAAACTCACTGGGAGAATTGGGTATATTTATTAGTAGGGTGAGTGCAATTGTTGTTTGGCTATTGTGTCTCCTTTTATTAGTTTTAATCTAAAGGTCTGGTTAGAAAACCACTTCTCCTAATCCTTTTACCACCGGTATATCCATGGTGATTTGACGAAATAAGGACGCGTGAATGTTGCATCATTAAAAAACCAATTAGGACTGGAGTAGAATTATGTGGCATGAAAAATACTATACACCTTCATCTGTTCGTTGGATCATGGACGTTGCAGACCTTTTTTTAAATTAGTACATCGGGGATACAGATCATGAGTTTAATTTGAACGGCGACTCAATAATTGAATTGACACCGACACTTTTTATCCGGGGATTCTCTTCGATAAAATAATTATGTTTGCGTGTTTGTTTAAAGACTAGGGGCAAGTGTCAGATAGTCATATTAAAACAAATCAGATTTTCTCGGTGACAATTGTTATCCGAGAGTTATGAAACCAAAAAGCCTCATGCTTGGGATAGGCAGAGTCACAATATTGTCCAAATAGCTCAGAGACTTAACGAATGGATTGTGTGGGTAGCGTATAACATGGTGTCATTCCTGTGTTAAACAATAACTGCTACAAAATGAAAACATTCCTTTTTATTTGGACCTAGATTAACCCAAGTCTGATGTTCTATGTATTTAATCGCGTCCCAATGTGTAGTCGTTCCTAAGTCCATATACAATTGGGCCTCCTTAAATATAGATGGCAAGCCAAGACAAGGACATTTACAGACCATTTACATGTTTTGGTTTTAATGAGAATCACAACGATTACTAAAAGCGGCCCTGTCGAGCCCATATCAAGAGCTGTAATTCTATTAGCGACATTATGCGGGGGATTTCAACTAAGGTGTGCTTGAATTGCGATTGTTGTTCAAATCCTTTTTGCAATAAACCATGTGCATGCGCTGCACCAACCTTAAGCCGGCATACCAAGTTGACGCAGTAGCTTAATGGAGGAAATATTTTACCCATAACTGAACTCAAGAGACTGTCCTTACGGGCCTGGTGAACCTATGAAAATGACTGCTAAGCCAGTTACCACTGAAGTGCCTAGTGCTGGCCAGTTGCTTATTTGGCTCGATGCCCGATGAGGGGTTGGGATTTTACTGAGGTGGGTCATGTGAATAGATTGGAGCCTGCTTGTCAGAATAACAGAAACTATTCGCCGAGGGCCTCAATAAATAAAAGTGAACGTTTATTTCCAGTCATACAAAAGGCGACTTGAGTCCGGATTGAATGTGGCTTAATCTGATCGTTGAGGTTTGTGCCAAAATGCATAGGCTGGACCTACTGCCCCGTTATAAAAGGAGACCTGCCGCAACTGTATATGTCTGTATTGTGGAGTGGACAATACGTTTGGGTTGGGAGAAAGGCCATGTTGAAATGGCCCACTAGTTGTATGGTCAGGCTTGACCAGTACAACGCCGAGGAATTTCTATATGCTTTCCCTCTCCTACTCTGTTTACTTCAGATACCGAAGTGTATTTTTGCACCCGTACATGATATAGGTCATAGATGTAGATCATTTAATGGGCTAGTCTAGGAAATGGATCTCTCTCCGCGTTTTAATACGCCTCTACTAGAAACTAAATTCCAATCCTATTGGATTCATTAAGAATAAAATTCTTCGTGCAATAACGAGGGTTCAATTCCTCCCAAAATGTCTCGAATGGCGATATAATTAGGAGTTGGGTGATTACTTAGGTAACTATCGTAAAGCATTGTTACTTGAAACCTACTTTGCAACTAATCAAACTCCACAATACTCTAACCCTGGCCATATGAAGACATCCACTCTAATACAATACGCGCCCGTCTGTTTCCTTGATGTTTTATTTCACTTAACCCTGAGTGGCACTTTCCCAGCGCGTAACGCTGTGAATGGAGAGGGTCTATATGCCCCAGAGTCATCATATCCCCCAATTAGTGACAGTTATTTGCGGCATGGTTGTGTTTTGGTTTGGGATGTAGGCCCTCTAATGGACTCTTTACCCAGTCCGCCGGGTCCACTGCCCTAGGGGAGATGACACGTTACTCGGAGATGTCACTTTGCCACTGTCACATCCTCGCTCGTTTCCCACGCTGTATTTTCGCAACACCAGTTCCCCCAAATGCATTCCCTTTTACCCCGAAGATATTCAAATCATTCAAATACGAAGGAATAGCAATTATAGCCTTAGATGAAATATTGTGACAAGGGGGTCAGATTTATTCACTTCCAACAACGTATGTTTCGCGACCTGTGGGATATTTCCATTTTCACTCTGGACAATTTTGTTTCACACATTAACACGAACCTTCATCCCATGTGTACACAGTTGCATATATAAGAAAGGCTGATTTCATTTCAACAATCGGTAAGTAGATAATTGGGATGAACGGTTCCTATGTATATGGGTATCTATTAAAATACAACCTAAAGTTCCCATGCCTTCTGCATACAGTGTAGACAAAATGGCTTATTTTTAAACTTTCCGCTAATACGAAAGTTGATATTTCTCCGAGGCCTTTGGCAAAATCATTCAATAGCTAGCTGCTTGGGATACATGACTGTATATAAACATGTTACAACACACAAAGCAACTCGTATTTGTTTGCAAATCTCATTTAATTGGAGACCCTTATCACAAAATCCCCGACGTCAAGACACCGAAATCTCCTGCTGGAAAACACACAAGGGTAAATATTTTTGCTATCATCACATGGGGTATAATTAAAGAAGAGTAATTACAGACCTAGACGATTTTAACTCATGGTACATATAATACATCTCCTTGAGCCGAAAAACGCAGAGATTATCTTGCAAGTTGGCCTTTGGAAAGTATGCTAATAATCTCAAAACAACAATTCTATCACATACACCAAACCGTTATTCCACACCCTGGGCTTAGTTGGTATTAGCAGTGACCAGAGTTTGAAGGGAGCTGTTATTATTCGGAGTTTAAAGATTTATCCTCGCTCCTGTCGAGGAAGAGGTGCGAAGTCACACTGCATAATTCTCCCGGGAGCCCTATAGTTACTCTGGTCTTTTGTTGATTGCCTCTACCATTGCCCCGGGGCGTTCATTCGAAATCCCCCTCTTTGTTCTTGACGGTTTCCTCACCTATTATCTCCAAACTCCAATCTTCTCCATTCACATTCACTTGCTTAATTAAGTAAAATAGTACTAATTGAGTGTTGTGCGCCAATCGCTCCTTCGATTGTATCTAGGAGATGTGGTTCGCATTTAGGGTCTTGCCATCCTGGATTCTACGCTTGGGCAAACGTGGACATTGGCGACGATCAAAGCCGATGGTCAATGGCATGTACCTTTTGCTTATCTCTTGGCCGGACCATTGCCCCTTTGATCCATCTGCCTTGAATGGGTTTGAGGATGAATGAAGTTGTATGGGATGGTCGGTCATTGAACGGCAATGCAAGGATCTCCCATTGGTTGCCCCCATATATAAAAATATACCAAGTAAATGCTTCTTTAGTCATCGTAGGTTGCGCCGAAATCTCAGGTCAACCAGTGCATCCTTGGTACAAACAAAGCTATTCTTTAGATAGAGTCCTCAATCACGGAAATCTCTTATAAATATCAATATCGCATCCTGTCTCAAAGTATTGTGTAATCCAAACCCTAAGCTGGAACAAGAGTGAGGTAAATAAAGGAAGGTTATTCCCGGCATGTCTATCAAAATGACCACTGGCTTCAGTATCGTACGCATGAATAGCTTAGAGTTTGTATCCTGTATATTGTTTCTTTTGTTCACTAGATCTGTCACTGTACATCCGCATAATACCCTTGAACACACACGATCACAGGAGTTGTAGAAGAATGGTTACTTCCCAAATAGTTCTTCACATTATTGGAAGTTCTTTCAGATAAAATGATCTCGGAAAAGTTATAGTCTATTCTTTCATATCTATACGTGTACGGTAAAAACCTGGAAACCAACTTATTTTACTGTATTGTACAATGCACATTCATATCCATAGGAACTTCTCTTTTTGATAACAGAAGCAAACCATGATTATTAATGGTCCTTTAGAAACTAGAACAAATTAGCCAAGTAAACCAATTGATATTACATTTTTAGATTAGATTGTTCTTAGTGTATGTGCATAAAGGTCCTTTTCATGACTAGGCGATTCTTTTGGAGGTAATGACTTAGAATATAATATATTCTAAGTCCTTCAACATATTATGTTGACGGAAAATTTGAACTGACTATGTAAATTATATTATGTGATTATGTATAACGATGTTCTTTAGTTATAATTCGTGCTTATGATAGTATAATTTATTGTAATGGTATCAACAGCAACGCAAGAATACATCCGCAAGGGGGACATGCGTTTTTCAATAACACTTGTTAAATATTACTTGAATAAAAAAATCCAGAAGGCGACCATTAATTATTAAGTAGTATTTATATAATGTTTAGTATTAATTATTTTATTAATTAACTTTTATTATCAGTAGCTTATTTTTCACAAGATGCACGAGTAAAGAAATCCATCCGTCTGTTCTATTTCTGACACAAAAACCATTTGAAATAGCCACGTACGCTGCACTCACACAAGTAGTATAAACCAAGTAGAATTTTGTTCAGGTTTCGAATTGATACAGAAGAAAATGAGTTTATTACATGGCTTTCCGCAACAATTCGTCCTCTAATTTTTTCTAATTACCCTGATATCCTCATTAATTTGGCTACATTTTGAAGTGGTTCCGACGGGTGGTGCTAGATAGGGCACACTGCCCTCTCCTGGGCAATATGTGAGGAGCATGGACAACAAGGGCAGGCTTTAATTGAGGAATGATAAGGGACAGAGAGGCCGGGCGGTCTTGATGCGAGGGGTGGAATACTAACGATCTGCTACAAATTGTGCGTCACGAGCCGAAGCCAGTGGGTGGAGGAGAATCTATGGTGAGCTGGCCCGTGAGATATGGAAGTATTGCTTTTGTCACTTTATCGCCAACGAGCAGGCAGGGGGTCATACTTCTGACACCCTCGAGTCCGACCAGTCTCCGCGCCCGCTGGCCGCAGCGATAAGTAACTCCAGTGATTGAGTTTAATTGATTTTTGAATGGAAATTTAGCGGTACTGTTGGCGCGCACGTGTCGCGCCCGTGTAAGCTGTAATGGATTCGCGAAAGGCTTCGGGAGCGCGTCGACCTTCCTGACTTTATCAGGTGCTCGCCAGTCATGGCGCAGGACGCAAATTATGTAAATGTGATGGGACTGTTATCACTGGTCGTTTAAAAAGCGTAGAGTGAGGGGCGTGAATATTGTTGTAAATAATGTGTGGCCACTAAATGCAATGCACCTTGAACATGCTTGAAGGGAGAGGGCGCAAGGAAGAGATAACAGCTGGCAAGCATGAATGAGTTAGGAAGAGAGAAGAGGGCATGTATTATAATGATAATGAAGGGTGGGATAGATAATTTGTCAAGTGTCAGGCACTAGGAGTGCAGGTAGGCGGAGGATCTGGAGAAGGTTACAAAAGGTCATATGTCTCCTCCAGGGGAAGGAGCGCAGCCGTCACCAACTCATGTCGTTACACCGGCTTACATTGGCGCGCCCTGAGTGAACTTTGACCCTGCGTCCATCGCACATCACCGACAGACGCTATCAGTGACCAAACAACAATCACCTCTGCGTCGCCATACTCCTCCAGGCGTTAATGGCGCGTGAAATACTTGTGCCGACCGGCCAGGTAATCCCAGGTTTTCTATGACTCTGATCGCGCCTAGAGGTGGCCTCCCATCACTCCAGCAAGTCGCTCCAGGGTCGAGAGCCAGCCCCTGTTGACATGCCATTAACACTGGAGGATCCTGACGAAGGAGAGTAATCAGGTTCCTCCTGACCCTTTCTGCCAGAGAGCCATGCATCAATCCACGGATGACCTGAGGCCAAACTATGGTTTCACCCTGCAGGGGGGAGGGAGGCCAAGACCAAGAACAGTCTCACCCACGTTTCGTTCTGTGTAAGATAGCGAGAGGAACTGTGAGGAGCTGTCTGAAATACTTTCCCTGCCTCATGTTTCAAACCTGAATATATATAACAAAATGTAGGCCTACTAGTATACAGCAACCGTTTCTTAGTCCTGTTCCAAGACGCAATGTTTGGTGACGAGAAAATGAATGAACAGAAAGTGAGGATGGGGTTGGAAAATGGTACACGGACGATTTCTGATCTGAAAAAAGGAGTGGAACAGTGTCAAATTAAAGCACATATTCCGATATGAACCTGAGTCACTGGTTCATTTGCATATACTACTTACAGCCGAATTCTTACGGCGTGGAAGGCACCGCGTCATATCCATAAGATATTAAGTGGAGAAGTGTGTTTTGAGTTGAATCACAGCAAACTATCCAAAGCCCTACACATATATTGCATCTAAAAATGACTGGGTATTAAATGATAGATGGATGGGGGGAATTCAAAATTTCTTATTTAAATCTCGCCTGGCATCAATCACTAAACATTAGCTATAGTAAATCTTTTAGGCGCGTGTAAAAAAAACCCTTTTTGCTAAACACTTTGTTGGAAACAAAGAAAGAGTGGGCGTACGTCTAAGAAGAAACTCGTGCGTTGGTGGGTGGAATATGGGTTGACTCAGGATTTAGTTTCTTGGGGTAGGGGGATTTAGCATGCGGTCCGTGGTTTTATGGTTAGAATGTACTGGGCTTACCCCTTAGCGTTAAAACCTTTCTGCGTTATGGGACCATCGCACCGACTCACCCAAAGCGGGGAAGAGATCCGTATCCATTACTAGGCAAAGGCAACCGTTGTCATCGTCGCCATCGCTATCGCCATCGCCTCCTCTTCCTAGTCCTACGCCATCGTCGCCTAGGCGATCTTAATCCCAAATTCTTGTAATATGCGAGGAGTGGCACATTACACCCTTTAGCTAGAGACACCGGGCCCAATCGGCAGCCATCTGGCTCTTACAGTGAACGGTAATACGTGAAACCTGGTACTAATCCTAAAAACACCACCAGCGCGCCTTTGAAATGCCTTAATGGCGCAATTCAATAATAATGAATCTCCTCTCTACTGAAACAAACAGTAAGGAGGAGTGGAGGATCAAGAACCCATATCGCAAGCATTGATACAGAGACTTAGAGACGGTAAAAAAACCTTTTCATCATTTCATTGTGAAATGACAGATGAAGGATGTGTATAAATTGATATCATTCCCTAGAGTTTATTGTTTGATAATGGCCACTGCTATAATTAAATGTTGATCATATAATAACTCTTTATCAATCAACTTAGACGCATGAGGATTCAAATCATGAACCAAAAAACAAGTGTAAACACGAAGACTTTATTTCAATTCATGATATTTTCGGAAATGAAGCATTCCGATTTGGCATTTTTATTTAGTCCTGTCGCTTAAAAGTTTTCAATTAGTCTCCGTATAAAAGACTTTATATTTATTTCCTTAATACAGCCTAAACAGAAATTAAGGTTGCATGACTGTTCAACGTTCATGTGCCCACCATTATGGTCCGAATAAAACATTGGTCATGTAAAGCCTAACTCCCTTAACCCGTTGCCATGACGATGTTGACATGCAGCGACTTTGGACGACTTAAAAATGACAAGGGAGCCAGAAACACAAGCCTGACACAAGCAATCAGTAAAGATCATAAATAAAGTCCATCCGTCGCCCGTGTGACGAAACCAATTTGGGGAAGGACACGTTTGTTAGTATTGCCTTCATTAGGACAGATTCCTGTCTTCCATAATCAGGGTCAATGGAATGTTTCCTTAATGAAGGGTTACCAGTAATGCTTTATGCTTTATTCCAATACCTGTGCCCTGCATGCACTCTTTTCTACCGCCAATAAGAACTGGGGGAAAAGGTTTTGAACACATAAGCACTATGGCGTTCGTCTTTGTCTGACATCGCGACTATCGTTGATAATGACCCTTGCGCCATACTAAACTTCGATTTGGATTTGATTATGGAATTATTATGGAATAATAATTTATTAATAGTAATCCACCTCCCCTGAGTGAACATGTATTTCAATAAGGTGGTTCAATGGTGATTAATAAATACTACTAAACCCAAATGATCAAGAGAAGTAGGCCTATTTACTACCGTAACCGAAATGCAGAATAAAGAGATATTTCTAGCATTTGGGAAAGAGGGTTATCTATTTTTTTTTAGAAATAATAATTCTAAGGATAGTAGCCTATGGCACCCTTAATTATAATCACTACAAGAGTAGTTTTAAGAACGCAATGTTTAGTTCAATACTATTGTATTTCATGATTCATTGCTGAATATGGACACAGCCGTAAAATCGTTCAATTATTCTTTCGATAGTGGCTTAAAATTGTCATGTAATATGTTGCGGTTTTTAAGGTAAATTTCAAACCATAGAAAACATGCATTAGGTACAACCATGAAGGGTGTAGATCTGCTTCCCATACTATAGCTATTTCTAAAAGGAGACATCACTATTTTGGATTACACTTAGACTAAGTGAAATGGGATTAATAAATCAAACAGAGATTTTTCAGAGAATGGAAAAATCCAAACATAAAATAAGATATTGGATATTTATAAAGCCGTGGACAAACTAATCACATGGGTCATCCTATTATAGGTGCCTAGAATCTCTGGGGCCTACTTGACTCTTCCACACTAAAGTAGGGCCCCTGCACACTCCCCGGTCCAACGCTAACACCCCAACAAGAGGATTCCCGGCCCAATAATCGGGTATTTAGTGAAGAAAAGCCCCCAAGTTTGCATAACTACACAAGAGAGGATATCACCTATTGAACACCGAGAACCGTTGTGTGGAACACTTGGGGAGAGAAAAACCTGGATCAAGATGCTCCAAGAGGGATCACACTGGGAAATCTCTTGACTTCATAAACCGCATATCCTATCTATAGGTTTTACCTTTTACCATACGCTCATAACCGCCTCAGCAGACTTGGGAAGCCCTGCTAAAGCCCCTTATATCATTCATATGGACAAGAGGAGCGTAGGTCCGGGGTCGCGGCAGGGGAAAGTCTTCTTCCCATGAAGCTTGCTCAAGTATACCGGTGGACAATTGTGTTTTTATTCAAATGAAATCCAGCAACATTGGAATCCCCACAATTGGGGGATTTAGGATTAAAGGTGGATGTCCTCGGGCTGGGATGAGTCTGTCGAGGTGTGAGTTTTGTTGGGGGTCCACGGGGTATATTACTTACACACAATATGGTCTGAATGCATGCCGCATACGCCTCAATCAACCCGGCACCAGGTGGGCCTTAAACAGGCAAGAAATACCCACCTTTAAGTGAGCCTCTTTAGCCATAGGGTCAATAAAATTGCTCGCAAATGAAATGAGCAACCGCCAGTTATTGGTGGGTCTGAGGAGCAGGTTTTTTCAAAGTGTTTGGGTCAGGTATCGGGGGATAGCACTTGGTTAAAGGGCGTGAAGGGAGAAGTGTGAGGTACATTAGTGTGGTTTTGATCTGCCTCATGCTGGCTTGGGCAATCCGCTGTGGATCACTGACTTCACAGGCGGCGTGTCACGAAAAAACATGGCCTCCTCAGCATGACCCCTACACATAAAACCCACACAATCTATACCCCCTCCCTCTGAATGGAACTTGAGTGGAATGCCATACCTCTAATACATATATATTGTAAATGATATGAATTTCGATTTGGTGATGTATGTGGGTGAAGTCGTCAGAAAATGTACAATTCACCTTCAGCAATTCTCTTGATAAACCCAAATTTCAGACGAAAATAAAGTTAAAAATTCAGTTCAACCTAACCAAACTGATTGCCAGAATCAATGCAATTCCTAATATAGGCCTACTCGAATTTACCTAGTTTTGACCAAATTGCAGCTTAATTTAGTAGAATTTACTAAATGTGTACACCTGCTAATTGTACATTATCTTAAAATCGACCCATGTACACCCATGTACAAATGAGATCTCAAATGAGCTTCCACCAGGTTAACGTTTCTATACACGAATTTCAGCGCTTGCTTATGAAGAAATTCTTTAAAGGTACATTTCAGGAACAAAATTGGATACCAAACGCTTTCGGCCACGCCAGTATCTGGCTTCAATCCACATTAGAAACACATCATTTCATTCAAATTAAATTATTCTAAGCCTCTCCAAGTTTCCGTTTCATCGAAGCCACCCTTGGCAAAATTAATTAGCTTATGAAAAATTATGTGGGTTCCCAGGGAAAGTGCCCCGCTACGTGATTTGTACGAGTATCAGCGACAGGCAGCCTCATGGCCACAGTATCTTGATGTATGCGGGGCCGGTGACAAAGAAGTGCCAGCCAAGGCAACACCTGCCAAGAAACAATCAGAATATTTTCTGCCTCGACTCATCCATCGCAGGGCCTTTGTTTACTTGCCTAAGTGTTGCGTGTGCCTTAAGTGTTTACTGAGCAATGCGACGGATAGGGATATACTTCATGTTGATAGACTGTAAGTCGTGATGACATCTGCTTTCAGATTATTACATCACAAAAGAAGTTCATAGAGGATGCCGAATGGAAACTAAGGATGGTTTTGTGGTATGCTAAAGGACCGAACATTTTCTCAGATAAAAGAGAGATGAAATATGAAACAAATGAACATAATTATGAAATATGAAACAAATGAACATAATTATTCTATGTCTGACATCGCGACTATCGTTGATAATGACCCTTGCGCCATACTAAACTTCGATTTGGATTTGATTATGGAATTATTATGGAATAATAATTTATTAATAGTAATCCACCTCCCCTGAGTGAACATGTATTTCAATAAGGTGGTTCAATGGTGATTAATAAATACTACTAAACCCAAATGATCAAGAGAAGTAGGCCTATTTACTACCGTAACCGAAATGCAGAATAAAGAGATATTTCTAGCATTTGGGAAAGAGGGTTATCTATTTTTTTTTAGAAATAATAATTCTAAGGATAGTAGCCTATGGCACCCTTAATTATAATCACTACAAGAGTAGTTTTAAGAACGCAATGTTTAGTTCAATACTATTGTATTTCATGATTCATTGCTGAATATGGACACAGCCGTAAAATCGTTCAATTATTCTTTCGATAGTGGCTTAAAATTGTCATGTAATATGTTGCGGTTTTTAAGGTAAATTTCAAACCATAGAAAACATGCATTAGGTACAACCATGAAGGGTGTAGATCTGCTTCCCATACTATAGCTATTTCTAAAAGGAGACATCACTATTTTGGATTACACTTAGACTAAGTGAAATGGGATTAATAAATCAAACAGAGATTTTTCAGAGAATGGAAAAATCCAAACATAAAATAAGATATTGGATATTTATAAAGCCGTGGACAAACTAATCACATGGGTCATCCTATTATAGGTGCCTAGAATCTCTGGGGCCTACTTGACTCTTCCACACTAAAGTAGGGCCCCTGCACACTCCCCGGTCCAACGCTAACACCCCAACAAGAGGATTCCCGGCCCAATAATCGGGTATTTAGTGAAGAAAAGCCCCCAAGTTTGCATAACTACACAAGAGAGGATATCACCTATTGAACACCGAGAACCGTTGTGTGGAACACTTGGGGAGAGAAAAACCTGGATCAAGATGCTCCAAGAGGGATCACACTGGGAAATCTCTTGACTTCATAAACCGCATATCCTATCTATAGGTTTTACCTTTTACCATACGCTCATAACCGCCTCAGCAGACTTGGGAAGCCCTGCTAAAGCCCCTTATATCATTCATATGGACAAGAGGAGCGTAGGTCCGGGGTCGCGGCAGGGGAAAGTCTTCTTCCCATGAAGCTTGCTCAAGTATACCGGTGGACAATTGTGTTTTTATTCAAATGAAATCCAGCAACATTGGAATCCCCACAATTGGGGGATTTAGGATTAAAGGTGGATGTCCTCGGGCTGGGATGAGTCTGTCGAGGTGTGAGTTTTGTTGGGGGTCCACGGGGTATATTACTTACACACAATATGGTCTGAATGCATGCCGCATACGCCTCAATCAACCCGGCACCAGGTGGGCCTTAAACAGGCAAGAAATACCCACCTTTAAGTGAGCCTCTTTAGCCATAGGGTCAATAAAATTGCTCGCAAATGAAATGAGCAACCGCCAGTTATTGGTGGGTCTGAGGAGCAGGTTTTTTCAAAGTGTTTGGGTCAGGTATCGGGGGATAGCACTTGGTTAAAGGGCGTGAAGGGAGAAGTGTGAGGTACATTAGTGTGGTTTTGATCTGCCTCATGCTGGCTTGGGCAATCCGCTGTGGATCACTGACTTCACAGGCGGCGTGTCACGAAAAAACATGGCCTCCTCAGCATGACCCCTACACATAAAACCCACACAATCTATACCCCCTCCCTCTGAATGGAACTTGAGTGGAATGCCATACCTCTAATACATATATATTGTAAATGATATGAATTTCGATTTGGTGATGTATGTGGGTGAAGTCGTCAGAAAATGTACAATTCACCTTCAGCAATTCTCTTGATAAACCCAAATTTCAGACGAAAATAAAGTTAAAAATTCAGTTCAACCTAACCAAACTGATTGCCAGAATCAATGCAATTCCTAATATAGGCCTACTCGAATTTACCTAGTTTTGACCAAATTGCAGCTTAATTTAGTAGAATTTACTAAATGTGTACACCTGCTAATTGTACATTATCTTAAAATCGACCCATGTACACCCATGTACAAATGAGATCTCAAATGAGCTTCCACCAGGTTAACGTTTCTATACACGAATTTCAGCGCTTGCTTATGAAGAAATTCTTTAAAGGTACATTTCAGGAACAAAATTGGATACCAAACGCTTTCGGCCACGCCAGTATCTGGCTTCAATCCACATTAGAAACACATCATTTCATTCAAATTAAATTATTCTAAGCCTCTCCAAGTTTCCGTTTCATCGAAGCCACCCTTGGCAAAATTAATTAGCTTATGAAAAATTATGTGGGTTCCCAGGGAAAGTGCCCCGCTACGTGATTTGTACGAGTATCAGCGACAGGCAGCCTCATGGCCACAGTATCTTGATGTATGCGGGGCCGGTGACAAAGAAGTGCCAGCCAAGGCAACACCTGCCAAGAAACAATCAGAATATTTTCTGCCTCGACTCATCCATCGCAGGGCCTTTGTTTACTTGCCTAAGTGTTGCGTGTGCCTTAAGTGTTTACTGAGCAATGCGACGGATAGGGATATACTTCATGTTGATAGACTGTAAGTCGTGATGACATCTGCTTTCAGATTATTACATCACAAAAGAAGTTCATAGAGGATGCCGAATGGAAACTAAGGATGGTTTTGTGGTATGCTAAAGGACCGAACATTTTCTCAGATAAAAGAGAGATGAAATATGAAACAAATGAACATAATTATGAAATATGAAACAAATGAACATAATTATTCTAGCAGTTTGAAGTCAAAATTTAGAAGCAAAGGGTGGAATAAACATAGGAAGCGATAGTTATATATTGTTTTTCCTTACGACAACTCTACATCTTTCTAGGTCCAAAACGAACTGTTATACCTAAAACAAAACCTATAATGTTGAACCACACAAGTCATGTTCATAGAGAATTTTATTCATACCTATTCTGGTGTTGCAACAGAGTAAATCGTTTCTTACAGTTGGAAAATAATCATTAAATATGACCACCAAGAGTGCTTTTGTCAAAATATTTTGAATTTATATTGGGAAATTCTCATGATGAAAATCCATACTGACTATTACAGACAAGTTTGAATACACGCATTATCTAGGCAATTAGTAAAACTGGCCTTGGATCAGAATGAAACCACTGCCTGACATCACAATATTTTTCTATTGCTAACTGCGATTTGTTTTCCGAACACCAAAATCGTATATATGTAACATACAAAGAAGTAATGTTTTCCCATTTTGTATTTTTTTCAGAAACCAAACAACGACTGGAAGTCTATGAGTTACACGACTGTACAGAGTTCCAAGCACCAAGATTCAATGTGTTCCGGAAGTATGGGGTACTTCCGGTGATAGGCAGAGGAAAGGTTCCAAAGCTTACAACATGAAAGGTGTCGGCATAAATAGATATGGTTCCGGATTGGTGGCGAAATCAGATTATAATCGCAGCAGAAATTAATATTATTTGACACAAGGAAACATGTTTAGGAAACAACAAAGCCTCCATGCCATACATTTCAGATGGAATATCGAAGTGTATTTTAATATAGCCACATAAAGGCATGCAGTGAAGGTATCCAGAAAACATAGTAGTAAGCGAATTCGATATAATATTATGTATGTTCACATTGATAAATAACGTAAATAATAAATCCCAAAAAAGATTCATATCTTCATACCTTACACAAAAGATAAGCCAAAGCGTAGCAGCACAATGTCTATTAAAAGCAGAATATTGTCACAGATCGCTATTTTAAGGAGTATTCTCACAAATTGTGCTATGAGAGAGTCTATCAGTCATATATCCAAATAGCTGAACAACAAATAGTAAATCAGTGTGTGATGATGATAGCTAGCGTTGGTAGAAATTTAATGTTACCTCCGAAACACTACAAACTTTTACCGAGGGAGGAATAAGTAGGTGCAGAAAGACCATTCATGAACACAGTGCTACCGTTTTAAGTCTCAACATCCTGACATATTCTCAGGAAACCGATTTCCGCACATGACATCTTACGTATCATGCCTGAAGTTTTGACACTTTCTTTTAATTATTATTAATAATTTCCATTAACCTTTAACAGTTTGCAATACATATATTATATGTAGAATAATAACTAGGTCCTACCACATGGTTCGTCGTATACCACAGAGTACAGATTGTATTAAATGCCATCTGTCTGAGCATCATGATGTCCATTTTTATTATATGTATATATTTAAGAAATGGGGTAGATCACATTATGATGTTTTTCACTTTTCATTTAATGTAACTTATCGCATATTGAAACTATTCTATACACGTCACAACATATAGCCTGTAAAAATACACTGTACATTTTTCATACTTCTTAATCTTGATATTAATTATCATCCACCTCATACGGAAGTTAAATGTGAAGATATCTCAAACCGTCCTTTCACAATTTCTCCTTTGTGATGGTATTTAATATGTGGTGTACACATTCATCGCATTGTTTCATGACTAGGTATTAATTAGGTTAAACAGTTTAATTGATAACAAGTAACGTTAATAATACACAGATTGCTTTCTTTTTTGTTGGGGCGTCCTTTGTAGAACTACATAATCGACATGACTCCAGCTAAGTAAGACAGGAGATATCAATTTGACTTCTTACAATATGTGCATGCATTTTAATCTCACAAACATTGTTGCAAATCAGTTCTCTCTATCTTCTTTCTTTCATGACAGTAATTTTTGTTCAAATCAAGTAACATCTCACTTGAAATCTCTCACAAAACAAGCATTCCTATTTTTATCCTTTTAGATGTGACGTTCCTATAGCAAACAATGATTCAGCCATCGTTTTCCTTTTTTCAAAAGTGTGTTCAATCACATCATATCAACAATAGGAATTCATCCCCTGTGATGCATTATAAGGTTCAATGAAGGACCTTTTGGGCTATGACTAGAGATAGCATAATAATACATGGTGCACATAGGACCAGGTAACAAGGCTCCAACAATATAGAGATAACACAGGGTAGCTCTAGTATTTTAGATAACCACGCCACTTTGAAGTATCAAAATAGACACTTTTTTTCTTTTTGTTATCCTAACTTGGTTACACTAACCAGATTATTGACCCGAAACCCACAATATGTAACTTGCGGGGTTTCTGTGTGGTTAAGCCATTTGGCATTCACCAACATCCTAATCAGTAATTTTTGATAATTATCCATCGGTATTTGAATGATTGTTAGTAGTATTTCAATAGGATGATGATGATGGTCAAAACAGACCCAAGTCGAGCACCTATCAGTAGTTTAACCATGTATAACAGTAGTTAACCTCTATAAGTATTTAGAATCCCAAACAACAGTATATTGAATAAATGATTATAAATATTATATGCCTTTTTTTTATACTATTTGGGCTGGAGTATATAGGTTATAAATGAAACCATCTATATGATATATCGTTCATGCTCGATGCACGATGAATACTTTGACATCGTGAAAGACAAAAATAAATAGCATTCAATTTACCCTAAACCTTTGACGCTTTGACGCTGTCCTTAATTATTTGGATGTATACACAAATGTCAAAAATAAAAGGAATCTAACACATCAAACTTTGTATGTTGACCTTTCTAAAGAGGAAAATAAAACCTTTTTGAGGCCGAGTCATTATAGGACACAACTACCATCATGAGATTACCAAAATTCGAACCGTAAAAGCGATATATATTTTAGATGTCAATGAATATGTGACCACATCACGATATATTTGAGCTAATTCAATATCCAAAACAAATTCATTTTCCAAAATGATTGATAAAATTCACCTTACCTAAAGATTAACCATAATAGTGGATATATTTGATTTTGATTTTATGCTAAATACTGGAACAGATTTGATGATGTTACTAGTGAATTATAGCTATGAGTCGCCACCTTGGTTAGAAATTAGGATCTCCTCTCATGGTTAATTAATAATGCTAGGCTATGTTCTCCAAGAGTTGCTCGAGGGCTTTGCTTTTATTGTATGTGGCAGCGTTGATCATCTCTTGTCAGTGGCCTCTCGGCCAACCTCTGGGAAACTTTCCTTTCTAGTTCATCGTCTTCTTCAATTCTGCAATATAAAATACAAAGTGGGGATCAGTCATAAATTTAATTAATTTACAAAGCAATGAGATGGTAATGAAAGGCATAATGGAAATCACAGCATGGTGTTCCCCTCATAAAGCTGTTGGTTCTGCTGACGCTGGGTAGATCTAAGAAAATTAATAACCGAATGGAAAGTTAAATCTTGGGAGCATTTTCCCCAGAGCTCCTGGTAGACTTTATCCACACCAAGCACATACAAGGCACACATGCGAGTGAGCGTAATTTAACATGTTTGCCAATATTGATTCTTCATCACTTTCTCCTACTGTCGGTTCTAACAGTCCAATATTGTGCCAGCTCCATTAGGAGTGGGAATGGAATGCAGGAGGAGATAGAGTGCAGTGCAGTTATTATTTGTGACAACTGGGTACCAGCCTGGAAAAGTCCACGCGAGAGCTCCTCGCCGTTTTTACCCTTGGACAATGAATTTCCAATTTCAGACTCTATTAGTTGATTCTCACAGACTCCTTTGATTTCAGTAATATCCTTGGGAATGGGAGAAACAATGGCATGTGTTACGAGGGTCTAATACAGGGAGCAGCGAGTACAGCCCATTAGATTTGGCCATTGGACTTGGCGATGATTACCAGAGCTTTTTAAAGGCTTAGAGTCGATGTCATGCAGCCAGGCTCCCGCCCCATGTTGATAAGAGACCCGCAGTATATTCTACTTACTAACGACACGACAGGTCCTAGTTCTAAAATATTGACACTAGCCTGTCACAACTAATCCCTTTGACTCTTGACAGAAGCAGAAAAAATATTTTAATGCTTTTACAGGAGATTCTCTGTTTTGCAGTGCACAGGAACTAAGTTACAACACAAACAGGAAAACCGCTCCTAATATTTTTTCTGTCCATATTTCAATCGGATTAAAGAGGCGTAAGTTTCGAGGAAGGCCTTAACTAGGGCTAAACAAGCTATCTATAGGGATAAGCGCTGTATGTAGTGGCATATAAGGGTATCTTTAAACAGTCGCCCTAAGTGCATTATCCTGCCATCGGTACCAGTGAAAGCCCTCTATACATTCGTGTTATCTTGAGTGATAAGGAGAGTAGGGCAGGGGGATTTGTTTCAGGGATTATAGAGGGGTATCTTGAGGCTGATACATGTAGTCTCCAGAATTATTTAGTGCATACCAATAGTAACTCCGTTTACACAACACTTCTTGTTTCTGACCTGACCCTTGTATCTAAACGGACACCAGTCCATAAGGAGATCAGCCGACGAAAGCCTTTTGACTTTTTGATCAAATATACAGTGTGGAGTGGGATTTAGATCTGAGAAGAAGTACAAATGATGTAGATCGGAGATTTGCCGCGCCTTGATAGGTCACAAAACACAAGTTTTCTCACGTGGCCCTTTTTGGAGGGCAGGTGTGGGAGACGGGAGTCAGTCGGAAGGGCCTGGAAGACAGGAACCCACAGAAGTGCACGCGCTGAGTGAGTGAAAGGCTAAATTATTCATAAAGCTATCGAAGGTTAAGCCCTTGAAGGGTTTAAACTTTAGTGGGGGAAATGTTCATTTTGGATTAGTGGCTGGAACCGGAGACGAGGCATGCAAATTTGGCGTGAGTGTGTGCACATGGTCAGCCCGGTGTTCGCTACGGGATAAAGTTCTTGAAAGTGATTGTATCCTTCCCTGAGATGATACTCTCAACTTCTGTGAGGCAAGAGACTACTACAGGCCAGGTCTCATGACAGCCAGTCATGCAGCTGACAGTTGTCAAGTGATTTGCCAACCACCAACCACAAAACCAACAGCAATGCCTCCCTCCCTGAATCAGCCTGTTTTTGTTCTGTACATTATATTTGCATTAAAATTTGTTTTATTTTGTATTTATATCATATCGTATAACATGGAAGCCATTTCGAAAGCTATGCTGCTCATAAATATCAGGTGAAATATGACAACAATAAGGACTTTTCAGATGATCGAAGGTCTGGCAAGGATCGCTCACCGTGCATTTTATAACTTAGCCGTTCATATATTATAAGAAAGAAGAAAGGAGACAGAGGGAGAGAAAGAGAGAGAGGGGGGGGGGAGAGGAGAGACTGTCGTTCATATATTATAAGGACGACGAAAGGAGATAGGGAGAGAGAGAGAGAGAGAGAGAGAGAGAGAGAGAGGGGGGGGGGATGGGAGAGAGGAGAGACTTTGTCGTTCATATATTATAAGAAAGAGGACAGAGAGTGAGAGAGAGAGAGGGGGGGGGGAAAGAAAGAGAGAGGGGGTGGGTGGGAGAGAGGAGAGACTTTATCGTTCATATATTATAAGGAGGAGGGCAGAGAGAGAGTGAGAGAGAGAGAAAGAGAGAGAGAGGAGAGAGAGAGGGGGTGACAGAGAGGAGAGACTTTGTCGTTCATATATTATAAGGAGGGGAGAGAGAGAAAGAAAGAGAGAGAGAGTAGTTAGATGTAAGAAGAGAGGAGAAGATGTCTAGTTTTACAGGATGCAATCATTTGATGCTTTCCCCGGAGTGGAATCCTTTAATGAAACCTTGGCGTGGCTGCTGGCCAAGAGCTTGGTAAGACTAGAAGCCTTGATCCTTTCTCCAGCGTGGTAGGCAGAGCAGGTAACGCGTGGTCCAGGTGATCAGGACCCCTCTCAGCCGGTGTGTACCCAGTATCAGGTGCTAGGCTTCCCTCCCACAGGCCCATCACCGCAACTACCAACTAATTTAACTCTTCTTTGCTAGGGTGACGAAGCCCACTCTTCTTAACAACAATCCTATACCCACCTACTACCACATCTAAACCTAATGGCATTGCACGATACTAGCTTTCTTGATAAAAAAAACAATCTGCAGGGCATTTTTGACTCTATATCTAGTGCTTCCTCATATTAGACATAGTTGTTGATTTATTGGTAAAGTTTATGCCAGCAACGAATTTGCGCACGTTTTTCTTGCTCGTGCAGGGAAAAAATAGTTTTTGGCAGGGGAGATTTGTCATTTGAAGAGCTGATGCAGGATTCTGCCACTGTTGCCACCGCAGAGGTTGACCCAAGGCAGATGTCATCGTGCGGAGGTCCAATCCGCTGGCCCTGGAGCCCAACGACAAACACAGACTTGTAGATCTAATCTTACACCCCGAGGACCACCATCAACACACTACTACTTCTCCCTCCAACCTTCAGCAAGACCACTTGCTCCCTCTAACATTTAACAGGACTTTGCAATTCCAGAAACACTGAATCAAAAAATGTATGGAACGAAACAGGCACACACCACTGTCCTCAGAAAGTGTGTGTGTGTGGTGGTGGTTGTGGAGAGGGGTTGGGGGAGGAGGGAAGGGGGGAGGGAGTAGTCTTTTGTTCAATTTTTATAATTTCAATTCCTCCTAATTGCGACAGGCCACATTAAATTGTGCCTTATTTATGTGTTTAGTAAAAGCACTAATGCATGTCTTGCCTGGGACTGATTGATTGACATTAACATTCTACGTCCAATAGGACAATGTTTTATTACTAACATTCAACACCGGGCCGAGGAAATCTGTATTTTTTAAATATCAATCGATTTTTACCATCCAGGGAAAAGTCTGTGTAGCAAAAATGCACGCAAAGGACCGCACATAAATATTCTGGTCATAACAAAAACAGCTGAAGATGCCTAATGCGTGTACGGTCATAAAAAGTCATTTGCTTTAAATAGATTTAAATAGATGTCAGTTGGTTCAGAGCCTACGCTATTTGACCTTATGTCTTATGTAATTCAAAACTGGGAAATTCCAAGCTATATTCCCACAGCCATAAATGCATATACACATCCAGAAATTGCCCTTTCACCGCACCAAATTTGCTTTTTTCTTGGGTGGCAAGGGGTGTATTTTGGTGCCCCTCTTCAGCGTCATGAATTATCCTCGCCCAATGTATACTTTACTGTAACTTATATCTTCATTGCTCGCACCAGAACAACCTTGTGTTCAAGCCTTTATCACTCGCGTCACGTCGCCACTCTTCAGGTGGATTTCCCGTTTATGTGGCCGTTACATGTGACTGAAATTGATTATGATGCAGCCAAATGACAGGCCATAGATTGATATGGGATTTATGTGGGAATCACTCAACAAAATGGACATTTTAATCTCTTCTGATAAAAGATGAATCTATACGTGAATCCTAGAACATAGCGCTCTCTGCATTATAATAGGCTGCGGCCATCACGAGGGGCATTTGATTACATACAAAAAGTGCATCATTTTATATTCGGTAGGGCGTCACTATAATAAAGGTGGGTCTGGGAGACGTGACAAAATAACTCAGTCTCTACAGAATGTTTGGAACGAATATTCAAGGTATTCATACTCATCTGGATATCGGATAAGGCCGCATCAACAACCTTTCGGGAAAATATGCCACCAATCATTTATCACATGCGGCAGTTTGCGAAATTACTGACCTCCATTGAAAAAAAAAATATTACCCAAATTTACATTACATTTTTCTATGCCAGGGATTAAAATAAAATTCAGAAAAATATTTAAAAGAATCAACTCTTTGTCAAATGAAAAAAATATAAATATCCCATGACAAGTCATTCTAACACTCCGCCCATATCAAATGGCCATGAATTCAATTATATAAAGATCATGTTTCCACATCCAAGTTCATAAGCCATCTATCCCCGCGATCATGAAGCAATATCATGGCATTAGATAGAATGCAGCTATTTGCCACTCTTTGCCCGCAGTTATCCCTTTCCCTTCTCTCTCTAAGAAAAGCCCGATGATGATCTCAATCGTGTACATAAAGCTCGTTCGGATTTTAAAAGGCTCGGTGTGTTGTCGTGGTTGGAGGCAGGTATTTCTACAAAGTCCACCAGAAAAAAGTGCTGGAGTCACCTCTTCCTTCCTTCCCTCCCTCCTGCTCCTCGTCTAACTCCTCTTCCCCACCTCTGCCTCTCTTCTTACCTCTCCTCCTTGGGGAGAGGTCTCAGGCGGGCTAGTATTTCGCCGGTTGAGGAATTTCCCCTGCCTGATTCTCCAACAAGGCCAGTCCATTGTACATTGTCTGAGGAGCCAGTTTCGTCCTCGGCTGCTAAATATTTGGTACTGCCATGCTCCCCTGACCCCGCCACCTCCGAGGCCAAGCCGCCAATTCTCGACAAATTTTCATCCATGATGTGAATAAGCGTGGATACTGAGCTGAATGAGTGAAAGGCCTGAGAATATCTCCGACACGGACAACTTCATTTGAGGGAAAGTCCCTCCTCCTGTCTACTCCTGATACCCTCACCCGCTGCAAAAAAAATTCACACCTCCTCCTCCACTCGCCTGCGCCCCATATCAACCCACACCCGTACATATATTTATGCAAAAACCCAACGGTGATGACCGATGAAAAAATATTTTCAGGTAAATTGAGATAAACAAGTCATTTTTATGAAATAATCTATTTACAATTGTCTCAAAATGGTGTTTCTCAGACTCTATGATACCAATACAAATTACTCTCACACTTTAGCTGTTGAAAATCCGAAACACTAAGAAATTGGAGACCCCCGTATGTTTGAGTTTGGAAATCCGAGACAAAGTGAAGGTGGGAGCTTTAAGTTGGCTTATTGGTGTCTGAAGGTGAGCGAGCCGAGGGCTTAAAGGAGAAATAAAAGAGAGAAGCAGGGTGGGGGTGATGTTTATGTGTAGGCGGGGCGTGAGAGGACCCCTCGCCAGGTCTTAGAGGTGGTGGCACCATTCACTCCAACCCCCAGTTCACCCCGCCATGAATTTTGAGCAAGTTTTCTTTGGGATTTGCCCCTTTAGTAATATTAGCAAGAGCACATCTATGACTGCCTTTGTCATATTACAGAGAGACGGAGAGAGAGAGAGAGAGAGAGAGAGAGAGAAATCTAACCTCAGCCTTATACCATGTCAAGATTAGAAGAATTTAGTCACACAATATCTGCCAGACCAGCCAGTGCCCAGGGGCCCGTGAGGTCATTATTTGATATGAAACACCAAATGTTAGTCTATCAGGTGAGGCAGTCCATTGCCACCAAGGTGTAAGATTTCCTAGGGATTCCCCTGCCTGGAGTGAACTCGCACATTCTCTTCTGCACTCGAGACGTTGCTTGTCTCGCCATCTTCTTTTCTCAAAATACATACTTCTTTCCACCGGAGAGTTTGAGTTCTGATCATGTATATCACACTCTCGGAGCGTCCGAGGGACATGTATAAACAAACAGGGTTTTTGTCGGCCAAGAACAAACGATGATTTGTGGAAAAGTCGGCTCAACATTACGCCAGCCGCACACCTGTGGTGTGCTTATGCTAATAGTGGTATACATATAAAACACCGGGTAAACACATATCATAATGTATGCATATCAAAACAGGTGAAAACACTATTCAGATGCCCATCACATCGACCTCCTGCGACACCCTCTACCTTTGTCCAGGAATCCAGCTTTTGTTATGAGAGGTGCCAAAGGCCATTTTGGAATAATCCCACAATATTCCCAACCCTTCAGCAAGCAGGGGACATTTCCATACACGAATATTGTCCATACAATGCATGTACATATCCTACATCTGAAATGCGATTATATGCAATGACAAATTTGCTATGATATGGCCAACAATGGGCGCTGGGGCCATGAACAATGCCATTGTACGCAGGGGCCACATTGCATTTTGACTGAAAATTCAAATACTGGCATATATTTGCATTTCACCGACGTGATAGCAGTGCAAGGGATGGTCGTGATTTTGAAATATTAAGGGAAGAGGTGAAATATATAGAGATTTTAATAAAAAAAGCTATTGTAGAAACTACCACGAATCACGAGGCAAAACTATTGTCATCGTATATATGAATATTATAAAATTAATACAAGTATGTATCAATATTTCTAAGGATTTGGAGGATATAAAAAAATGGTTTAAGGGGAGCGTGTCTTTTGTCATGCCACACTTCCAACGGTCTTTCTTTTAGGGTCTCCAGTATCCAACCAACATGCTGTAATTCTCCTCCAGATGCAAATTACCAAACAAATCCTGTTTTGACAACAGATTTCCTTGTCTCCGCCCAGGCCATATATCTTTACTGCATTTCACAGGGCTGGAGATGGTTGGAGGAGATTGGAGGGAGAGAAGTCCACTCTAGATGATGTCACGTCATCATCCAGTGTGTACTGATGATCGAGGTTCCTCCAGTGTAAGGCACTGGAGGGAGGGAGGAGGAGGGGTGGGGGTGGGGGGTAAGGCAACACAGGGTTACTGGTAGTATGTACTGTAATTGCCTCCAGGGTCTATGTTATGGGCAAACAATGAGGTTTTCCTTCGACTCGGGAGTCAGTTACTGTTGATTGATTTCAGCTTTGTTTTCCTCCTGTGTTTACGACCGACTTAGGCCCAGCTGTGATGAAGGCACGGATTCTCACACTGCTCTCGCCCGAACGCAAAACCTGGGTCTCACCAAAGAGCTGCCCCACAAGTGGTTTTAGATTTGCATTATTCGCTCCCTTATATAGCTTCAAAACATCACCCTCACTCTTATTTTCTGTATACTCCGTATCACTTCACCACTCCCTATTCCAGGTTTAATATATATCCTGGTGAAATATTTGTGAAGAGGAAAGTTGATAACGGTGATAATTCTTCAACTACATCGACAATTAAGAAACACCCCACCCCTCACCCCCACCTAATGAAATGGAGAAGTGGATGAGAAAACTTTCGTATACTACTTACGCTCGTTCTTGATTGTCGAGATGCTGAACTAGTTCATCTCTTTTGTTGACGATCGCGACTAACTCGTCCAATAAGAGTTTCTCCCGGTGCTTCTGGGCTTCCGTCTTCTCCCAATCTGGAAATAGAATAGTATATTACAGCTCAAGGCTTTCACAAGATAGACATAGCATACGGATGAAAAGGGGAAAAAACACGGAACCAAGAACAAGGCTATCATTTTGGGTTGTAATATTGATACACCATCGGCAAAAAGAATGCGTTCACTTTGTTTAAAGATACAGATTATTTCTCAGTCATTCATCCGGATCTGTATGTCTGTCTAAGCAGGCCTTGGTTCTAAAATGGACGAGGTGTCTAAGGTCATTACAGCCAGTCTGACCTCATGGGTGCCACTCTTCCAGGGGGTGAGTGCTCGCTGGAGGGTTGATGGGGGTGGCTATGGGGGTCAGAGATGGTAGAAGTGGGGGTGTAATTCTCCATTAGCCGACACCTCACCCTGTCAAGGTATTAGTGACCAGTTCCTGGGTCACTAAGGCAACAAAGACGGGACCACCGTTCTCACTATGGGTCAGCACACAACAGCATAGGGATTTTTTTAATTTTATTTTTTAATCATTATTTGAAAACCTTATATTCTAAACATATAATTGGACTCCAGACATGGCAAGCAATAAGCTTCATTTAATTCCAGAATACTCCAATACAGAGGATACTAGTTCAGGGTAATTGACTTGGGAGGACTTTTTTAAAAACAACTATAATAAGTGGTGTCTGAAGTTACGACGCAGGGGTAGCCCAGGAATGTGGTTCTAGTCTATCATAATATAAGGGTAACAGTGCTCGTCTGTCCAGTTTACCAATATACTTTATCATTTCTTGCAGCATGTGACTGTGATATGCTGGGTTTTAATGGTTTTAGGCAGAGTTTGGGAGCCACGGGTGGACTGAGGTGAGCCTTAATCCCCCTCCCGTGCCCCGGGCTTAGTGTCAGGGTCCTAGGCGTAATGGGTCCGGCTGACCCTCACCTCTCTTCATTAGTGTAGGGAGAGGAAACCGAGGTCTGTTATACACTGACTAGACAGGATTCCAGAGGAGAGGAACACCACTGTTGGATGATATAGGTAGGATAGGAAGAGTAACAACAGAAACTGTACAGAATTGCATCCTATAAAGTTATATTCAACATTATATAAATTATTTTTGCAGTTTCAGAAATGAATAATATAATTCTCTTCCAGAAGAAAGGGGAGAGGAAGGAATCATGCATCTGTTAAGTAAATATGAAACATCATAAGAACGGATCTATCGGGGGAAAATGTATAGATGGTCGCACAATAGATGATAGGTATAAAATTGCATAAACTATTACATAACTGCATCGAAACCTCTAGAAAATACATCAACCAAAGCCATTTGACTTTGTCAGACAATCACGTAGACAAGTATATATAGTCACACCTGCTCGTTAATTGTTTTGTTTGAGCGCAAATTCTTTCCCTCACTTTCCCAATGCCCAAGTATATTAGCACAAAGCCAGTTGTATTTAGAAAGTGCTGTGTCAATGGCTTGTAATCCAGATAGGGACCACAGTTTTGATTGTCATTTCCAGTGCTAACATAAGTGTTCTCTACGATCACGGACTCTAGGTCGCGGCTGGTCAAATTCCCAGAGCTGCTATGGAACAACTGTACTTGCCGTTGACCTTAGAGGGGAAAGCTGGAGGGAATCAATATAAAATACTGCAGTCACAATTTACTGAGATGATTTATAATTAGAATTCCATCTACATATATATAGGGATGAAGTGTCTTTCTATTCTCTTCATTCTAAGGAAACTAAGATAACTTTTATCCGGAACTATAAAAATATTCTCTAGACAAAAAAAGCTCCAGCAATTTAAAAATGGTTAAACTTTTCCGTTGTGTGGGTATCATGATTTCACCTGCAGGTGCTAGTTCAAGGAAGGTTTGACAAAAAGGAGGGTAAAGTTAGCTTTGGGCATTTTTCTCAAGCTCTTACTCCACCGCAACCAGCAGCAAGCACCAGATCCACACACACACACACACACCGCAGGTCCATGGTCTCTCTGTTTGACGTAGCTAGCAGGACATATGTGGGTCAGATTTTCAGAAAATGTACAATTCGCCTTCACCAATCCTCTCAAATAACTCACATTTAAGACAGAAATGGGCTTCAAAATGCAGTTTAACATAACAGAACTGATACTATAAATCAACGCAATACCAAATATACTCAGATATACCCGGTATTCATCATTTTTCAGCCTAATTTAGCCAAATTTCCTAAATGTGTAGAGCAGCCAATTGTACATTTTCTGAAAATTTGACCCATGTGTAGTCGTACGCCTACAGCTGCTGCTGCATTTACCAACATGGCAACGCCTCACTTGAAACCAAAATATTCTATCAATAGAAAGCAAGGTTCAAAGCCAAAATGGAGCGAGGATCCTATGAAAAAGAACATATTTATGCAGTGAACAGCTGCTGTCAAGCCCACATAGGCTAATTTCTTAGTGTATGCTTAGCTGACATTTCCGTCGGAATTCATTCCCGAAACTTGTTCTTGTTTTTTAAAAGATAAATCCAGAACTGTACAGAAGTCAATGCATGGTGATATCGTCAGTTCTTAAGTTTGATAATGTTTATGTTGATTTGAATGCATCCATCCATTGTTGTAGGCCTACTTTGGGGACAGTTGTAAAATTATCATTAACTTGTAAAGGGAGGAAAACTCTGAGAGTGACAGATATCAGCAATATCTGCAGGGATAATAACATTACTCGGGATAAAGTTAGAATAAAAACATTGATAAACCAGAGGATTACACAGAAAAAATAGCTCTACCACTTCGTGCGCTCTTGGCATGGAGTGGAATCGGAAACAGGTGGGTTGTGGTGTTAAGGCTTGTGCAATGCTTTGAAACAATAAGATAAGCTCTTTAATCAGACCAGGTGATAACAGAGTTAAGATCATCTCTTTATGCGTGTAACATCCACGCGTGATCGGGACAGCAACCAATATGCTTGATCAATAAGAGTTAGTGCAGAGTGGCCCACAGTTTAGTTGGATGGCGGAAGGGGAAGATTTTTGTTGGTGTTTTAAAAAAATGCAACTGCCTCAAATGCATATGATTTGTTTTTATACCAATACAATACAATATATAATACAATACAATCCTCATACAACCATTGTACTATCTATCATTAACATTTCTAAAGATTAGCTTCTGTCTAGCGCTTCTTGTTTATGATTATTTTAACTTATGATGGTCCTTTTCAATTCAACTTCAAATTTCATAGATCAGAGGCTATAGCCGGGAGAATATGAACAGTATAGCAGCATTATTGAAAACAACACTTTTTTTACAGTGTCTCATCGCTACTCAAAAGAATCTATCCCTAGTTTTAAAAAACATGGTTGAAAGAAGCTAATATACTCTTCAGTAGAAATCATTATTCATATCTACACAAACAAAATACAAGGGGAAAAGCGATGATATCAGTTGTAATACTACTTAAAACGATGTAGGAACAAGCTGCGCTAAGCTCATTACAAGACGCTTTGAGGACGTAATAATAGATGGGAATACTGGTGGATCTGGCCTTGCCATGAATAAGTCTGACCACAAAGCACCCACCCGCCACACACTGTGCCACATATCCAGCAATAATAGGATGATTCTTGTAGGTAGACATTTACACTATAAGACATGCAGCCAACGCCCATACAAGGCTGGAACATGACACCCCTTCACACCTCGAGTTTGATTATTTTTTCCCGTCCTCTTTCGAGCATCGTGTAGGCGTCAGTGGCTCGAGACAGACCTCCACTTCTGCCAGTTCAAACACACAACAATACCTCGTCAAATACTCAGCCTGCCTTTTGGAAGCAAAGCATAAACAAAGAGGATAAATCCTATGTGTTCTGGAAGAACAGGGGTTGTTTTACCATGGAGTCACTTTCAAGAGAGAGCCAAGGCAATCTGAAGATCTCCCTGGTGAAGTCCCAACTCGTTTTTGCTCAGTGATAGGCGTAGGTTTTTTCTCAATTTCAGTTGAGGACAGAAAGGATGCATGTTTAGGTCTCCACTTAATAAGAATTATTGCGGTGTCGTGTGTGGCACCAGTAAGGACATGAACCTAACACCTCAATGTTTGCTCTGGGAAAGGATTAATTCCTATCGGCTGAATGATGGTGCTTCTGTTTGTTCTGGTTTTATTCCTGAAACATAACTTTTTCTTCCTTCTCCCCTACACACTCCTAAGGAGGCGCGTGGGCCGGGGACAGATGTGCAGGTAACTGGTTAATTAAAATTCTAAATGTTTGACATTTCCATAAGGAAAATCCAGAAACGGTCGTGAATTGTAGAAGTCAAACATCGTTGAGCAGAATCATAATATCGTCCATAAAGCCTTCGTTTATTTGGAGTTTTAGAAGGTAATATAAATCAGATTTGCATAGGAATATTAGCATTTTCAAAACACAGACGCTGGTTCAAATGTCCTGTTTATTTCAGTGATACCTACACTACAGTTTAGGAGATGGGATGCATGTTCAAATATGAATCACAATATCTCCACTTGTAATTTTTAAGGCAGTCAATTTATAATGTAATTGGGAGACACATATTATATTATATACGTTTCCAGAATATTTCTATTTAAAATGCAAAAAATCACCACATCCTTTATGCGATATAATCTCTCCTACTTTGTATATATATTGAAAGGTTTTGGAGGCTTCATATAATTGCTAATTCATCTCGGATTGCAATGATTTTATCTCAGTATTCAAGCATAAATATCACCGTGTCCAAACTTGAATGCATTCGCGTTTGGGAAAGTGTATGTTGGTTTGGCCGGGTCAATATCATCAATCATCAACGGAACAACGTGTGTGTGTCTAGCATAGGTCTTCTATGAGGAGGTCTTGCTAGTATATGGTTTGACGGCGGAGGTTTCAACCTCCCACAGCCAATACATATAGCTTAAGATGACAGGATTTCAAAGCGCCTCAAAACATTGTCAAATATTTCTGAAAGATCTCTACAGTTTCCAAGACACTCTACACACATGACCATATGCAAGGGGATCAATTCAAAATTCAATGGTTCATCATTTCCTAGAGAGAGACAGCCTAGGAAAATATGTTATTATCATTCAATGTAGTCCAAAGTTCCCTTTATTTCACAAAAAAAACATGTTCATAAATGACAGTTACATTTTTGGCCCCAGGCTCCTTTTTTGTTGTTTAAAGAGCAACATATAAAAATACAAACATGAGAAGATCTAATATGTTGTATAACAACTACCAAAGAAATCTTATGACTTTAACTGTTATACCACCTGAGGAGGAAAGTTAGTCACTAATAAAGAAACATCTACAACACAACTTTATTATTCCTCCATGAAATCATCAACTTTTAACCGGCCCCATCCATATACAGCGATACATCCCCACTGTTACCCAAATATTCTATTGTCGTAGATCAAGTATGTATTCCTTAACTGGACATGACTGGATTCATAATTCAATAAAACTGTTTTAAATGAATAAAACAATGTCTTAAATGAATAAAAATGTTTCACTTAAGCCCCAAATAAGATTGAAATGCAGCTGGGAATTCATACATTAACCTAAATGCTTGAATAGGTTGCAGATGAAAAGACATATTTCCATCGGTTTAAAACTAAATGCCTATGAGTCAAAGTGTACACGTATTGCAGGCGTGCCATGATATGCAGCAGCCATCAATTAGTGTGGAATTACTGGGCAATCACAGGTAAACTGGGAGGTAAAAGACAAGTGCTGTGGACCTGCTGTACAAGTGCAGAGCCTGGGTGATGCGTGGCAGCAAGACCAGGCTGGCTATGATATAGTGGCCGGCGTGAGATCACCATCAGACAGATTGCGTCCTTGTGTACGAGCAGATGAGGAGAAGCAGTACGAGGACCGAGGAGTAGGAGGGCTTTTCATTAGGATTGATTATTCATTTCCAAACACAATCTGCTGTCAGCAATATGGGCAAAGAGAGGCCTTCGTGTAAAGATGGAGAAGCAGGGCGCCTTGTTGTTGGTATCAATTAGTGTGGATGGTCGTTGATGGGGCTGTTGAGCGGGCTTGGAGAGCGGGGGCCGGCCCTTGTCGCCCGGCTCCCCGCCGTTCTTCTCCCGGCGCTCACGCCAAGCGAAGCCAGCGAGGCGGCGTCCCAAGCCTCCTCCAAGTCGGAGCGAATCAAACTCATTTCGCTCTCGCCTCTTTTGCTATATGATTAAATTCTAATCAGAAGAGCCAGGCTTTGTCTCCTGTGGGCCGGGCTGACGTGGTTCATGTGCGCGAACCCAGTAATCCTCACATATGGGTCAACGTAGGATTAGATCCTGCTCCCCCTACTCCTCGCCCGATCTCATCTTCGTTTCACTATAAGGTCTCCTTTATATTGGGGCTTACTTTGCTGCCTTCTGATCAGCGATTGCATGCACGATATGTCCAATCAAGGCAATACACAAAAGATTGCAAAATGGTTTCCCACCATACCGACTGAGAAAATAACTGGGTATAAAGCCAGGTCATAGACTATAATAAGAAACATAGGTAGCTGCTATATAGACGCAAACGTGCAGGTGAAAACTGTTCATGGTACATAAGTCAGTCAAATATGTAATGGATGAAAGATGACATTTTTCTGAGATATGGGCGAAGCGCGTTCATGAAACGCAGCGATCGCTTAGCCAGGCATTGGCGCTGCCTGCTACAAACGGCCAATTCACAAATTAATTACTTTCTGCCTTGGTCTGGAGCGCAGCTATTTCTCTCTCCTTCTCCATCCTTCCTCCTCCTCCACCACATCTTCCATCTATTTTAATCCAACATTTACAAAACAGGCTCAAATAATATATTTGCTGCAACAAACAATATAACAATATAACACAGCACCAATAGTATCCAGGTATGTTTAATAATACCTATATATATGACACACACACATATATGAAGCGTTCTATAGTGCATCTACCGATTATTTCGAGACTTTCTACGCACGCCAGCCTATAGCAGGGAATTTAGAGTGTATAGCGATATCATGGACAGTGAGGCTGTCAGGCATTTTTTAATCCCCTGGAGTTGCATGAGTGTGGGGCGAGGCAGAGGATCCCTTCGGGGACACCCGGAAGGCGCCGAGAACCCAGGAGGAATGAGGCGAGCACCATTGACAGGGGACTAATGGACTTTTTTTTATAACCATCATCAAGTTTTTATTACATTTCCGCTCCCTATACACCGTCGCTTTCGAGGTGTATGTTTTCTTTATATCAGTGGCACAGTAGAAGGCGATCTAACGCTTCGCCCGACTCTCTCTCCCGGCAAGCATCCTCTTTGAGATATGCAATGAGAAACGCTATACGTGTGGTTGTTTTAAAAGGGGGATAGTCCTCAGGGACTTTTTGGTGGGGCAAATGGGTAACGAGCATAGGCCAAGAAAACAGCTAATGGGCTGAGGTAGAAAAAACACCTGATCATGCTTTTGTTCTCAGCTTACTTTGATTAGGTCTTTCTTTTTCACAGAATCGGGTTACATACTGGGCGACGGTTTCGTGAGCAACTTTAAAATCGAAAGTGGGAGTAATTCTTTATAGATACCAATGAACAAATCGGTAGATAAACTGTGTATTTAAAGGCAATTTATATATTATTATATATATGCATATACAATTCCTGTGGAATCTGAGCTTGAAATTTCTTTAAAGAAGGAGATTTAGGCCAGTCGTCTTAATAGCTGATTTGTTGTTGTTGTTGTTTTTTGTGTGGGGTAGACTACATTATTACAAAAAAATTACTTAAAATCTTAAATATATATGATCCTACATAACGTTCACCAATTTCTCAAATGGCAATCATTAAATTGTCTGCAGATTCAACTACAAATAGATGATACCCCTGAGAAGATCTTAGCCTAATAGGACAATTGCACGTTGATGAATGAATCTCTTTCGCGCACCAGATCGAAGAAGAGGAAATTGACACCACACAAGTTATTGACAGAAGTTGTAATTCCTGTTTCATCTTTCTTGCCTTTGCCGCGATCATCCACAGTAAAATAACCAACACCCGCTGTGCTGGCCAGATACTCAGTTCCGGTTGGAGCGTGCAAACTTCCGGTAGCTTAGAGCGTGTGTCTTGAAGCATAGAATGGATTTCTCTCTCGCTGCCTGCTTTCTAACAGGTCGGTAAGCTTAGAGGTCATCAATAAGACTTAAACACTGACACAACGTTAGAGGTAACGTCCAAGGACATGTCTCTCTTACCACATGTAACTTACAGGACGGGATGGGTATAGTATAGGGACAGGGATGGGGATTTATCCTGGTCAACCTTGTGGTTTTTTTTATGCAATTCATTCCACCCTCCATCCTCAGCGGACACACAAGCAAACCACCACCTCCCCTAAATACATACACATATGGCACAAAGTCCCATGTTGATACACCTCACGTATATATACTAACTGGCGTACACTCAGGCCATAGCACCAATAAGCTTTTGCACACACACGAACACACAATGTTCTGTTTGACTTCCAGATTTTCGTGGGCCCTTTGATGAGTGGTTGTGGCAACATGCTTATTTAACATTACTGACCGCGTATGGTGTCCCACAGACGCCCTAACACAACATTAAAACCCTGAGCTTAGGCTGGCTTAGGCGCGGACCCATCTTGTTCCTTTCTTTTTGCACATGTTTCTTCTCATATATATCCCTCGTACGTCATTTCGAGACATGCCAATTTGTTTTCGGCTTAATCATATACAATCTGGTAACTGAGCAAAATACAAGAAGGAGGAACTTCATGGTGAGGAATAAAATCGTGACGTCCTCAACGATATTGGTCACCACAGTTCAAATAGAAATATAGTTTTTCGATTTGTTTTAAATCACACAAAGTGCATCAATCCCTTCAAGTTTCTCACCCAAGAATTGTTTGCATGGAATAAATCTCCACCTTTTAAAATGGTAAATTATGTTGATCAGTCAACAAGGAAACACATGCAGTGCGGGGGCAGGGCAGAGGGAGAATATGCAAATGGAGGGCCCGCAACCCCTGACACCTATTAGTAATATGAATCATCGCTAGACGAGGGGTTTTGTTTCAAGGTATCTTGGGGTGAGAGTACCACCAGGTTGGTTCAGGCGGCCCTTGCCGACGCCTCTTGACCCCGGGTATTTGTCCTTGTCTTTCACACCAAGCCAAGGTCAACCCCTCTTTGGGATCTTTGGCGTCAGGAGTAGCTCGACCCGCCCCCACCGGCTCGACACAGACCCCGATCTAGTAGTAGTCACACCTTTCCACTCGCTCTCTTCAAGTTCACTGTTGGCAAGTGGTTAGATCTATCGAGACCAACATTTTATATCAGGAAAGAGCTCTTGTGCAATTCCTATGAGAATACACGAAAAAAAGCCATGGATGAGAGGACACGAAGGGTACACCTTCAAATATATAGACTCGATTGGCTTTCATGGGGGAAGGCGTAAGAGAACACTCACAGATGAGTCAGGCTTAAGATATATGGACATGGAATGAAATATGGAATTTACTAGCGTTGGAGTAAGGCAGAAGAGGAGAGACAGGAGAAAAGATAGATGAGCTTTAAGTCGCCCGTGACAACTGGTGTCAACGGAGGCAAGAGGGAGATGAGGAGATACGCACGCCCTACTCCCATTTCTCAAACTATGAAAGGCGTGCTTGGCTATAAGGGCACAACTTCTTACTAGTTCAGATTAACCTAGAAAAATATCTATGCGGAGAATTTGATAAACGCTATGATCTGTGCATGGGGGATACTATGGCTTCCCAAATGATACTTCCACCCGAGGTACTACATAGTTGATCCTACTTCAAGGTGCTATACAACAGAACTTGTTTCTTTATAATTATGAAATATGCATGCATTGGTAGCGATGCATGATTCATTGCGTCTATCTCGATTCTATTCTCGATTTTATTGGAAATACTAAGTGCCAAATGCCATATATATAAATTATAAATTTTGAAGAATCAAAACATAGTTATGTAACATAGAGTGTAATATCTTCCCACCATTATCACAAATATAATTCCCCCCCCCCACACACACACACAAAAAAAACCCTCTAAATACGGAGATGATTTTATATAAAAGAACTTGGTGATACGATTCTATTATGTAGAGAGAGGGCAATGGAAGCCTGTGTTAAATACCTGCCCCCTTAGCTAAGGTACCAGCAGGACGACAGAGGAGAGAAGGAGAAGAATGTAGGCATTGGTTAGTTAGCATCACCATGACGACACGGGTCTGGCTTATGGGACGGGTGGTCTGTGTATGCAGGGCGGGTGGGGTGTGGAGAAGAGGCTTTTAGCCAAACAATAGCCCGCCCTCAGGCTGTTATCTCCCATCCCCAGACACCCTCAGAGTTGACTAAAAAGAAAAGGGGTGGAACTGAGGATGGAAGGCAGACTCCACGCAAGGGGAATGTGAGCGTTGCGAACTGTGCGCTAAGAACTAGCCTATATTAAAGCACTTCGAATTTAGGGGATGAATGGAAAATATTTTAATAATATTCCACCCCTTTAGCTAACTTAACTTAACTAACCCCACCTAAATCTACTAAAAGAACCAAAGAATTATTCAAAATGTAGGATAATTATGATAAAATATAAGTGCGAAATATAACCGCCAGCGTTCTGCTGCATCGGTGTGCGATGCAGATATGGCGAATGATGTATGACGGAGCGATTGTTGGTTTTAGTTGGCCCGTCTCTAATCGCTTTCTTCATATACTACTGACGGTTGGGCGACGGCCCACTCTATGGTCCAGCATACAGAACATCCGCCGCTTTATCAGTGAGCCCCAGACGTTGGGGATGTGCTGTTCCTCGCAGCCCGCGAACCTGTCAGAAGGCCCTTAACCCGGCCACTCTCCCCACCTGTCCTCCATGATTGATTACCCCTTTGATCTTTACCACAAACATACTGACATGGGACACACCCCAGTCATTCAATCATCAATGCAAGGACTGGGGCCCTTAATGTTTGGGGGCTCCCATGCACTCGGGCCTAGTTTCTTGAGGGTGGCAATTATAAAGGGCCAGGGTGAACCAGCCAAGGCAGAAAGACAGCGAAGGGCCTTCCCGGTAGGGCACTTCACATGGCCCTCGAGATACCAGCCCCTTCTCCAGGGCTGTCACACTTAATGAGGATTTAAAGACCTTCAACTGACAGTTTCAAGTTGTATTTATTCTTCGCAGACAAACACCGACAAGGCCTATATCCATAGCATACACACACCTCTTTTGTTACAACAATCTGATAGGTATTCCAGCCAAATGGATGCTCGTAATGAAAAACTAATTACCCATCCATAGACTCAATACCAGGGGAAACCAACGCATCCATGAACCATCCACTAAACAGTTTTACCACGATTCCTAAATAGGAGAATATGGTATTTTATTTAAATTGAACCTAGAAGTACATTCCTCATTGCAAGGAAGTGCACAAAGTAACTCAAGACATCATATAAACCCTTATTATTAACTCTTACAGACCAAGTCCTTTGTATCAATCGGGAAGCAGATCCTGCATACAGGCAGGAAGACTTTGATGAAGATGATCATAAGAATGACACGCGGAGCAAGCCTCGCCTCTGTAATGGGAGGATGTGCATACTGATAAAGCACATTCCAGTCAGGCACAGGTCCTTATCTTTTCTTATATTGTATCTAGACATCGGCCAGATGGTGGCCAAGGACAGTCGAGTATGTGCGCTTTATTGTTGCCAGTATTGGGATGCACTGCTCAGATAACCAAGCCCCAACAAAAGGCAGCGCATGGCCACGCTCCCCTACTTTATTTGAATACCAACAAAAAAAGCCCGGCCCCTCCCCGCACTGCCTCCGCGCACAAATTCATTCCTGATAATCGGTGGTAAATCCAGTTGTTCTGACCTCATGCTTCCCATTAATGGCCAAGTAATATATTCAGCGGCGCTTAGGTAAACAATAAAGAGAAGAAGCTGTATCGACGCTGATGACCCATTAGGCCATCGCTATGTACATTTCATTAGTTCGCCCCAAATGGGGACGGGGTGTTTCTCCCAAGATAGGGAAATGTACACAATTATGTCTCTCCAGCCTGTTATCGTCGGAGCTTTAATGGTTTTGAAAATGCATTATAGGCGCTGCGTTAATTTACATCAATCTTTGTAATTGGTTATAACCCCTGCGAAATGAGCCCCATCGAGGACCGCCTTCCTACACCTGAATAAACATCTCGGGCCATTTGCAGAAAAATGGAAATGGAAATTAAGAAATTTTACAGCAGAGAGTGCAGTGAGTGAGAAGTAGGAAGTGGACATGACCTTAAAGAGGCTGAGCTGTGAAATGAAGCTGAGTGGTCAGCTAGGCCAGTGGTCAGGCCAGTGGTCAGCCTGGACATTGACCTTCTCTCCGGGGACACAGCTGCACCCAACATATCGGAGATCGGGTTCATATTGGCCAGCAAAAACTGCAGCTAATGGCCGGACACGATCTGGCAATATCCACATCCATGGCCAGCCCGCTTATTCCATGTCCAGAGCTGGGGTGTGGGACAGTGGTATTGCACAAGGGTGACCAAAGGGAGAACTAAAAGTAGGAGGGAGGGAGGAGGCAAAAATTGAGTAAAAAGGACGAGGAAATAATCTATAAATGAAAAAAGCAAACCAACGTTATTCAGTACAAAGATAAATAAATAAATACTATAATGTATAACAAAAAAAGAAAAATTTCTGTTTGGGTGAAATACCAACTAAGAAAATAAAATTTTAAAATAATAAAAATAATACACAGGGATGGTCGAAATCTATGGGAAACCTTTAGAAAGGTTCTGAAGTAAACTCAAGCCCTCAGACGCGACCCTCGAGGACCTTTGCTTGGTCCACACATGCAAGAGTGAAGCTCCCCCCTAGCTAACCATCAAAGCCTTTCCCCGAAGCAGCTTCAGAGTGCGATGAAGGAAAACTTCCACTATTGTTCCTCAATATGCCACCTGCGCTAGGGCCAAGTGGAGTTCCATGCATTTTTCCTTGCCGCCTTTCCAACTGATCTTTGTAGAGAGAGAGGCCACTGCATGAGAGCGGCAACAAAGTTCCCCTCTGGTCCCTCCTCACACAAAGTCTGGGGAGCACATATAATATAAATCCCTTCCCCACATTCCCCTTTCTCCCCACCATCCCACCACTGCATGCACCCCACCACCACAGACACACACAAAGGCCAGTTACTGAGTATTTCACCATAGGCAAAAGTAAACAACCGCCAGGCTGGGAAATGAAAGATGGCCAATTAGCTGGAGCAGAGCGGTAGTGAAAAAATTGTAAGCAAAACATTGAAGAACGGTTGCTTGACAAGGGGAGAATAGGAGGAAGTATCCTGCCTGACACACGTGCGAACGTGTTTTGTACCCGGGGAATGAAATCTGCCACAAAAATGTTATCCTTAACTGAACTCCTCTAATTCTTATTTGCCTCATGGCAATAAAATTCTGACCATACTTTTGCTATATCAGGACAGTCTTATATCTGTGTTATGGGAATAAATTAAAAGAAATAAAAAAAAACTTATCTATTGGATCAGTGGCAAAAATACACCTCATAGGATTGTGTACTAGGTGTTAATTCTCATTTGCAAACGCATCACAAAATAGAGGAAAAATAAAAGATTTCATTCATTTTGAAAAATCGGAAAATATGTTTCTTTCGTTTTCAGTGTACCTGTCTGAAGTTAAACCTTCAAAGGGCGACTCCAAAGTCCAGGTGTGAGAATATGTAAGAGGCCGGCAGATCAAGGTGACTTAGGAGGAGCTTGAAGCCTCTCTGATCTGCATAAGACTGTTAAGCTTTTAAACTGTAAATACACCATGCGCAAGTTGAGCATTGGCACCCGGACCAAAAGTGCGGCGGAATGTCGTCAGTTCTTCGCAAAAAGGAAAAAAAATACTAGATCAATATATGAATATTTGAAGTGGTCAGCTATAGCAAGACTTTGGGGAAAAAATAGGATCTACTGTATAATAAACGCATCAGAGAAAAATAATCATCAAATTACCTCCCCCCTCCCCACACACACACTTTTTTGCTATCAATAATTAAGTCAAGTAACTCCAATAAGTCTTTCAAGACAAGTTTTTTTGTTTTTTTTTTCAAAACAATGTTACATATATATAGAAAACAAATATTTGCTATGAAGAAAATATACCATAAGTACTGGAATGGCATAAATAATATCGAAAAGAACAGAATATCTATCAACCAGAGACACGTATGCAGAGGTATTAAGAGGTTGTGAACTTGTGGGCCTCATTGTTAGAGGCACACGCCAAACAGGACGTAACATGCTGAGAAGTCACGGTCTGCCTCAAAGCAGCGGAAGCCCTCCACTGAAGGAAATTGGAAAGGTTCCTCATTGAGGGAGCAATGTGGTGAAAACATTTAATGATCTCGAGCACACGGTCAGGAAAGTGAGGAAAGGGTTTGGAGGGGCCTCCAATGGAGCGCGCCTAGTTGGTTTGAAAGGCACCAGGGGTGGGTGCACTGGAAGGAAAGCAGGAGGAAAGCACTCTCGTAATCCTCAAGAGCAAACTAAGCACAAAATTGGTGGCAGGTGTTTGGTGTATCGATGGTCTTGACAGCCCAATTTCTGAGTTAAGGGTAATGAATGAAGAATGAGTAAAATTCTCAACAGTTCTTGTAGTTTGGCGACAATGCTGCAGTCTGACCCATGTGAAAGAATGGGATACAGAGAGAAAGTGGGTTGGGAGACATAAAAACAATTATCTAGTGCTGGAGAAAAATAAATTAAAAGTTTGCAATGGTTACAAAAACTCACCTTCTATCGCCATCATAGCGCGCAGTTCACGATTAAGCAGGTCAAATCGCCGTTCAAGATCATCCTCTTTTTCCCTAAAGCAAAGAACAAAGACAATAATTAAGTCATGTCACTCACTCCCATAAGTCTTTCAACACAATGCCGTAATCTATCTTTCGGCAATAGTAATGGCTTATGAAAATAAAACAAGTGTAAAACAATCTTTGATGGGGCATTTTATTTACAGACCTCCCTCGAAAGTTCTCGAGAATATCCCCACTTACAACCATCTTTATTACATTAGAGACTCTGGGCACACATGTCAACTGTCTTGTAGTAGTGGAGGGAGAGAGAGTTTGGATTTGGATTTCTCCTTTTCTGGACATCCAGCTGGGTAATCCCTATCCGATAGTGAAGCTTAGCCCCGGCGTGGACAAGTTGGAAAGTGTTTATTTGTGGTTGTTTGGCTGGAGGAAGAGGCAGCGAGAGGGATTTGTGACAGTGTGAAGAGGTACGGATTAAAGTAGCAGGCCGCAACCCTTTGGCTGCTACCATGGAAAGTGGTTGAGAAGGAGGGATCGGTGGATCACCCCTTTAGGTATGTATGGTCATATGCCATCTTATGTACTACCAGGGTCAACAAGTATTCGTCATATCATGAAATAAACTTACCATTCAAATTGTTTTCTTGTGAAAAATGTGAATTCCCTTAAAAGGATTCGATCGTTAGCATTTAATTTTAATTCACAGAAAGGTTTTTTTCCTGGACCACATCCCATTTACCGTAATAAAGAAAATAAAAGATCATTAACATAATTAATAGCTCAGCTGATTTACGGACGAACGTGTGGGGTTAATCCTTGAAGTGATTCAGTGGTTAATTGCCCTTTGGGTCAGAATCAAAGCTTCAGCAGAAGGAAACAAAATAAGATAATACAAAAACTGTGGCAGAATAGAGAGTTCAAGAATGACCAATGATGGCCAGAAGGGCCTGGATATGGTCAGCGCCTGACCAAATAGATTGGAGGCCATCAATACACAGAGGGGGCCTGAGCATGTATATATGGTGGGATGAGAGGATGGCACAAGAGTCCCCCTGCAGGCTAAAAGCCTTGTCCCCCCGGTGCCAGGTTCCTATCAGGAAAGAAGGGCTTCACTCTGTTGACATGTCACACACCTGCAGCACCAGAGCCTGCCTGGCTGACCACCGATGACCACCGGTCAGTCAAGCACCGAGCACTCGACTCTCCAGGAGTTGGGTCAACACAGGCAGGACTGGCATAGTAACCAAACCAGCAAATAACGGTCTCCCAATACCACCCAGGCCTGAAATAAGGACAGTTTGAGGGCTCTCGTCTTGTGTCTGGCACCAGTGACCACTGGAGTGACCACTGGGTGGTGGTCACTGTCCTTCACCCATGCATATATATATACTTTTACCCAAGCAATTGATTAGGGACAACACGCTGGCAAACTATATCCAGAAACAGCTTGAGTGAAGATAGGGAGTTTAGGGAATGACCCGTAAGCTTATACATGGAATTGTAACCTATGACATGTTAGTATATACAAGTTGGTGAATACAGTTATTAATTCGCATGGTAATATTTCCAATACAGTGTTAGCAAATGTTTTGATTAACCGACCCCAGGTTGTACATATTCAATACCAATAATATACATACGTCTGCGCGCTGTGAAAAAGAAGACGTTAACATGAAGACTAAATAATGTTTTTAACGACATAGAAAATATATCATCAATTATAAATATCATAATTGGGAATATGTATTAGCCTCCCTTGCAAAAGTATAGCAAATAATGACATTGTGTTGGGTGTATGATATTAATTCCTCCCCTGAAACTAGTTAGTATTTTTTAAGAAGTATTAAACAAGCACAACTAATTCCTTGTGTAAGTATCTGAGAAATCTTTCTGAGAACCTCCAGTACATGGATATATATAAGGTGTAAATGAAACGCGAGCTAAAACAGACGCTGATGTGACACAAGGCATCATCTCGTCGTTGAGCTAGTCAGTGGTGACAGCATGTTGATCCCCACTCATCCCCAATTTTATCTCCCCCTAGATTGGTACATGGAGCAGATGGGAGAGACTTAAACGCGACTATATATGATTTTAGTTCATGGTAGCAAGGTAAAGTAGCCCTCGACGTATTTATTCTCACCCGGCACCATGCCACGGGGCCCTTATAAAGACCTAATGCTCTATTAATGGTATTCACAGGTAAAAGAGAGAGAGGGGGAGGGAGACAGTGAGAGAGACAGGGGGGGGGGGAGGAGAGGGAGATTTGGGAGCTGTCAAGATGGGCGACTCATTCAGATGTGATGGAGGGCTGGTGAATGAATAGGGTTAGATGCATGGCAGATATGTGAAAAGGCTGGCAGTTTTACCTCTTCTTTACCCTATGCCATGAACTGTTGGCAAGACCTTTTCATAAGGAAGAGGACATTGGTGGCATGGCTCCGAAGGAGGAGGAGTGGTGGGAGTGTGTATAGGCAGGGTAGTATAGACACACTGGGAATAGTAGTGGCGGTAGTAATACCAGTATCAATGGTACTAGCGTGAACTGGAATACCTCCAGGGCATAAGCCCTCAGTCAAGGGCTAATCCTCCACTCTGGTGTGTGTGGAGCGGCTGGAGGGCGCGGGCGTGGCGCTGACACCACTTCACCATATGGACACCTTGCTGGTCTATTTGTTCACCTTTCTGCTCGGGGGCCAGAGATGACAAGCCCGTGTGTCTCACTCACTGTCTCCGGCCTCCCCCGGGCGTGGTCGGCCGCCTCAAACCCTGTGCTTTCTATTGTCACAACATGCCAGGATCAAGGGCACTTTTCAGTTAGCCCCTTGCTGCAGCTAGAAAGTTGCCCTACCAGCTCTAAACAAGGCCAGACTCACTTGTAGTAATAGTACAGCTCCAGACAATTGAAATGCTCCCTGGCTCTTCCATCATACCTGTATAATAGCTATATCCTATCTACAAGAAATATAATAATAAATCTCAAGTCACTATCTTTTTTTATAATTTCCCTGTCATTCCTTCAAATGGGCAGAAACAATTTAATTATAGCAAATATAATATAAATTCATCTAATTTTCCCCACTAATAATGGATACTGAAAATAAAACTGTACATTTTCAATCAATGCCATTGGCGAGAGCAGATAACAAAGTTATCATACATCTACAGGAGTAATTAAGGGTTTGTTTACAACCGCCCGAAGTCAACAACATCAATTTTAAATAATTGATATGGACAAGTTGTATAGTGTCGAAGTATGTTGCTCTACCATCAGCCTCAAATCAGCATGACTACTGATCTAGTTATAGGAGAAGATTTCTATCCGGGGACACCTCACAGTTTCCTGACATCGATTACTGATTTGTGTTTATGAAAGGAGGTAAACACAAACAACAATTAAGTACTTGTGGTAGAAGAGTATCAAGGTAGTATCAATGTCATGCTCACAAAAGTAGCGTTTGAATGCCAGGATTATAAATACATGAGGTAAATGCATTTGGTTTTAAGAATCAATCAATGAACTCGCGATAGGAGAATAAACATGTGCGATATCCATATTCACAGAAACAAATGAAGCTTGTTTTCCTTTATATATATGGCTTTTAATTCGGGGGATATGAGGCTCTGGAAAACCATAAAAAATGTATTTGTTTTTAAGAACCAATCAATGAACTCGCGATAGGAGAATAAACATGTGCGATATCCATATTCACAGAAACAAATGAAGCTTGTTTTCCTTTATATATATTGGCATGGCTTTTAATTCGGGGGAAATGAGGCTCTGGAAAACCATAAAAAATGTATTTGTTTTTAAGAATCAATCAATGAACTCGCGGTAGGAGGATAAATATGTGCGATATCCATATCCACAGAAAAAAATGAAGCTTTTTTTCTTTATATATTGGCATGGCTTTTAATTCGGGGGAAATAAGGTTCTGCAAAACCAGACGGAAAATGCTATGAAATAAAAATTGTTAGCAGATAATTCTTGGCATTTAATATTCAGCTCATGCAATGCTTTATGGTCGAGTCACTTATGTTTGAGCTTCAAAACAAATAAAACCCTTTGTGGGCAACCTTGTGCTAACTTAAGTCTAAATGGTTCTAATAATGGTCCTGAGCGGTGAAAAATGAAGTTATTGGGATGCATTAAGATCTTGTCTTTTCTGATATATTATGCTAATGGTTAATACCATTAAACGTTGTCATTGATATTTTTCTCGGGGAGGAACGGGGAAGAATTAGTTTAATTTGTTTAAAATTTGGGAGATCAGTACCCGAGCCAAACTGATTTAGAAAGTAGATGCGCGACCAGGGGCTTATCAGTTGAGATTATATCCTAAAGTGTTTATTGAAGGTAGCCTAAATAAGATCTGTTTATTCATGAATCATGTATTGTATATATGTAAACAGAGAGCTAACATAAAATCTTTAGATTTATAAATAAAGAACCATCCTTTAATTTGTAAACAAACACCCAGAAGTGTGCGGTGTGTGCAAAAGAGCTCAGGAAATCAGATTTTCTACCAGATGAATTTTCTATTAAATATCCCCAGTTTAAACACTGATCACTAAAGCGATCTATTTCACAGCCAATACCTCGGCGATTAGAGGATTTAAGCAGGCCCTATACGCAAGGTCTAGAGGGATCAAATTCTTAGACATTCGAATTAATGGACGAGAGATAATTTGAGGATGAACATGGATGGTTTAATTTCATATAGCATTCACCGAGGCTTGCTAAAAAAAACATGTTGATGCATCATGGGCGTTTGTTGGATGCGAGTTGATCCCCTGTCACGATACAAAAGGGATTAGTACTCGATCAATGTCAAATCAAGGCGTAATTCAGTAGGCACAAAAAATGCCACATGTGCTGCAAGAATGGAAGAGTAAAATGGAGCCATTATACTGCAAGCTAAATAGGGAGAGAGGAGTACAGGGGGAAAGGAGTGTGTATATGCCGTGAGGTGGGTCCTCTGCTATAGCCGTGGGTGTACAAGTTTGCACGGCGTGCCCCTGACACAGTTTCTATGTGGGCACAATCTGACACCGGCGAGTGAAAACCAAGATGGCAAGCAGCGGACATCCGACAAAGGCTGTTGAAAAAACTCTCATTTTCCCTGCTATGTTGTCGAGGCTGCAAACAAGACTTGGCGAAGGGGCAGAGGAGTGACATAGGCACTGTTTGTGACCGGGTGGGATGAGATGTTTGAAGAGGGAGAAAAGGCAACTAGGAGGAGGTGGAAAGGTGAGGGCGAGTTGGTCTGATCAGTGTGACCGTGCCACACAGGACGGCCCTCAACAGTGACAAAGGGCCACCTATTGTGGCCCTAACTGACAGGGGCTGACACCCGAGTTGACTGCCTGCTCCCCAGCTCGTTGACGGCCCCGAAAGCTTCCATTGCTTCTGTTTGGTGCCAGGGTTTCCTCCCGGCTCGCCCTGCCCCATCCCTTCCCCCTGACCATCGCCCCTACGTTCATTTGTCGAGGGCAAACACAATATTGACAGCCATACTGCAATCTTGACGTTCCTTTCAGGCCCTCGCCGGCACTGTGTTTGACTGATGTCCGCGCAGAGGCGAATCCAAACAGTTTGGGTTTCACTTCATACTATCTTCTACAGACCAGTCGCCCCGTGAATTCCCGGCGCACAAAAACTCAGCTACATGCCGGGCCCGGCCCATGTTTGACTACATCACCTGAGCTCAGTCGGTGAAGGAGTTATCCTCCACACTCCTCATTTATCTCGCGCTAATTCCACTGAGCAAATCCTAATCAAGCGCAAGGGCCATCCAGAGAAAACCACGGCAGTCTTCTTCCAAGCCTCCCACCCAACCCTATATTCATGTTAATAGCTGGGCATCTATGTATAGGTATAGTCTATAGAAGTTGCAGCATAGACAATACGAACCAAGCACCTCTGCCACTAAGACCACTTTAGTCCACCCCATCAGTTTACAACACTCTAGTCAAAAGCAAGCCTGCTAATAGGGTATGGCGGGATGCTAAACTGCCTGCGTTTCCAACCTAATAAATCCTGCTGCGCGTATAGAGAAGACATCTTTATTTAAACGCATCAGAAGTCATCAGAAGGGACTTAAGAGTGGGGAGTAATACTCTAGATAGACACCGCCTGGGAGAACGCCTCCTATGATACTCGTCATGTATAGCAGACAACAATTGTCTGGATTTTAGCAAATCTCACATCAAATACTCACAGACCCATTCACTGCACCTCGAGTGGACTTGCCATAACTATAAATAGATGTACATACATACAACTACAAGCGCAGCCCGATCTAAAACATAAAGAATTTTGAGTTGAAACCCTATCCAGCGTTTTCTAAAGGCAGGGAAATGCAGTGTTTATCCAATGAAAAATGATTGAATGTTTTCTGTGTTTTTATTTGCACGGAAGCTGGATGTATGAACAGGTTTTATCTTCAGTTGGGTTTATAGTTACACTGTAAATGGAAAAGGACACCACTGTGTCGATACAAAGGTGATCCAGTGCCCCTTTCAGTCGTGGTTTTGGAAATCAAATAGCCCGAGAGTATAAAGATGGAAATATTGACCAAACAAATTTGTGGACATTGTTTCGAATGCCTCGTCACATGAGGACGTACTTCAGACTGGAATGTCTTCATGAATGTACATGGCAATTACATGGGGAAGGGAAGGTTTTGCAAACAAGTTGTTTGAGAATCACATACCATAGACATCGCTAAGGACAGACAAGTTTGTATAGATATATTCTTTATACCCCCTTGGGGGCAAGGCACAACTTATAGCAATAGAGTTTAGATGTGACATCTGTGATTGAACAACGGAGCTAGTCCACGGAAGAAAAGGATCAGGAGAATTTATAGAAAATACCTAGACCAGAAAAGAGAGAAGTGGGGGCATCTGATTTCAAACATAAATGTTCATTGACCATGAAAATGACTCTCAATAAAAACATTTTGGGGAGCAGCCCATCGCATCTGTCACCCTACATTAAAACATAACCACCAACAGACATGGGTCTTTGACGCGCTATCCTTATCAGTTTACCCATCTCCAAATCTTTTCATGGGTAACCCAATAAGGTGTACGCCACAGTGCCCCAACACACTCGAGTTGGTGGCAAATGGCGAGACAAAACCCTGACCTCTTGAGACGCTCTATTCATGCGGCCCTCCAGAGGGCTCTCGTAGACTCCAGGGCATAGCTTTGGTAACCCGACGCTCGGTGCCAGCGTAATTACTGGGCCCCACCGCAGAGGTCGCTTTTGATTCGCCAACTTTGGACGCTGATCAGCCAGGAGGGCGTGCGCGACCAGTGGGGCAAATTAGCCGCGCACCAGCAAATTAAATGAGAATGTAAAAAGATAATGACATGGGGGTAAAGGACTGGGTGGAGAGGGGTGGGGCGTATCAGAGCCCCGGGACAATGACAATGTGGGGTAATGAAACTGGAGATGTAGTACCAACATGTTACCCATCCGACACAATCCTCATTCTGTCTGTCTTCACAGATTTGGTGGTCCTACCAGATGGTCGATTTAGCACCGTAAAATATATATATGCAGACTCAGTGGGCTAGGCCAGTGCATAGTGTCTGTTTCATGCGAGTGGACATTTAAATTGCTAGCCAGTAACTGAATGACTACCAAATAGAAAAGTAAGGTAAAAGGCTTAGGAAAGAAACAAGCAGGGATATTGGGAGTGGATACTTGTAGGGATGCCCAAATATGGAGGAAGATCCCCTAGAAGTAATAAGATACTGTGGCCCAACACCTCCTGTGTAATTAGCCCATACAATTCAATCACGCGCGGCACATGCCGCGCAGCTGCACACGTGAGGCTGGCAGCGACGCCCATCAGTAGAGTGAATATTGGCGCAGGGCGTCGTCGACGGCGCCTGGAACCAGCGCGACATAGGCGGCAGCGATGGCATTAATTTGAGATCTATTATGTTAGCAGAGAGGAAACCCGGCGACGCCTCCTACTCACCCGTGTAATTGTCAGAGTTTGACTTCAAACGAGGCCGGAGGAAGGCCGCCTGGCGGGAGGCAAGTAAAGCGTGTCCCGTGCGGGCACTATCTGTTACGCCGCGGATTAAACATGTAACCGAGCGCCCAATGGCCGACGCATGCGCACAACGCGTGCACGCGCGACTTTTTAGCGTCCCGCGGCTGGCGCGCGGGCAACTGTGAAATATCCCATGCCAGGCTCACGTGAGCACATATTGTGCTCGTAAGGCTTAGATGACTACCGCACTGGCTTTTTATTATTCCCGAAATATAAAAAAGACAAAGTATCCGCCTGCATGCATGAATTGATTTGTCCTACACCTGACAGACCAAACCCCGTGAACATATTGGCACAAGTAGAACTGGCTTATACTAGGATTCTCCGTCCATTGTAAAGAACAGTTGGTATGAATATACGTATTATTACCATCCAGATTGTGACCAACTATAAGTTTCACTCAATTAGAATTGATCTACAAACACAAACGATCCCAAAGGCTAGGCCTATAGTTAAATCGATAGTAAGAAAGAGTAGGCCTAGTAAAATTGACTCAACCGGACGAGATAACACTGCACAACACTATAGCCTATATAACTTCTCCTTCAAACATGATAGCCAGATGAGAAAACCGCACCCAACCATCCATCCATCCACGACGTCGACGTCACCGACCTATGATCACGAGGCGCAGTGGAGCGACGTTTGTCATGACATCTATTGTGAGCCAGTACCTGAGCGTCGTCATGATCATCACGAGAACCGGTCATGCGGTGAGGAGGCAGATGAGAAGGGAGGGCATGGGGAGGAGGAGGAGGAGAAAGTGTATGGACGCTCAGGATGAATCTCTCTGCCAATTAATCAATCTCCTACATGGCAGCAGCAGGGGGAATCAGGCTGGCTTTGTCGGCCATTGACAAAGGTAGGCTAGATCGCCCCTACCACTCCATAATAAACCCCCCGGCCTCCCCCCTCCCACCTCTCTACCTACTTCCTACACAGTAAACTGGTTAGGTTCGCCTCAAGCGCTCAATACAATTTGGGATCTAAGAAAGAACCTTCAACTATAGGACAGCCTAGATGTTTTGGGCCATCATATCGGTCAAAATAGTTCCTAGAAGCAAAGTGAAGACCACAGATTTACATATAAGGAACACAATTTTACATATAAGAACTTAAAAGAAAGCACACTTTTGCTACGGAGTGAGTAAAGGGAATTCAAAAAGCCAAATAAGACGAGGAATCTATATGGATGGGGGACATTTTCAGTTTTCCCACTATAGAATTTGCGCCACCATTGCCACCTTTTTTTTATGAATGCTTTATACCCAAACCCTTCCGGTCTTACCCAAGTTGTTCAGCTGTCCAGCCCCCGGCAGAGGTACCCCTTCCAAACATACCCACTTAATCAATTTGCTATATCAACATTACCGTTTTCGATGACAGAAAACAGGCACCGGTGGTATGACCAACTTGTTTAATTATACTTGCTATACTATACACATGAATTTAATCAAAAAAATTTTAATGAGAAGGGATTGATATCAAATTTCCTACATGTGTTAACCATGATCGACAAACTTGTTAAATGTATGATCAGAGCGAAGTTGGTAAGCACAGTAGTGTATATTTAGATCCGATGTTTGCCACAGTAAACGTGTACTTTGTATATACTACTATCGGTCAGCGATATATAGGGTGGACACTAACAAACAACACTTGCAAGTGTTGCAGTTACTATTTCTAGAATAACGCCCAAGTCACAATGATAATTATGGTATAAACAGGATCACACATATATAGCATTATAATTATTAAGGAATTCCAGAGACAGCATAAAGCAGATAAAAGGATATTTTTCCCGGCCTGGTGTTGAGTGTTTTTTTCATATACTACTTGGTCGAAAACCTCAAGTGAGAATTCAATTCGGTCATTAAATCACAATCATTGTTATCATTTTCATGTTGTCAAGTAGTTAAGAGAATAAATCAATAGCCTGACCTTCACTTAAACCATTCATCATATTCCAAAAATAAACAAGGCCCGCCAGACCAGGCATTTGACATTTTTACAAGTGTCAAGGGCCAAGAGATAAATTACCTATTCACGCGCTTACGTAGAATATTGACTTCCCTCACACCTACTCGCGAAAAAGTCACATTTAATCTAAACAATTGCAATAGAAGGTAATAAAAAGGCGACCATAAAACAATATCTCATTGGGAACCAGTACAAAAGCACATCGGGCACTGGATCGGGGTGAAGAGTGCGCGTATTGAGCATGTGCCAATTACTGGCCGCAATTCTTGGACGCCTGTATCTATTTAATGACCACAAAAGACAAAACGTGTCAGGGGAGGGGCAACTTTCCAAGGTGGGCTTTGAATTTAGTGTATTAAGCACGCACATGTATATAGTTCCCGGCCTGCCAACAGCTACAACACACACTGACCCCAGAATCGATTAAGCAATCAGAGAAAAAGCTCGGCGCGCCACACCCTCATTCACAATCTCGGCTTCTAATAGTTGCATGACAAATTTGGGTGATGAAACAGGCTGTAACGACAAGCCCTGGTTCATTGATGGACAAGGCCAGAACAGATTGTCAAGGATGGCCTCTGACATGCAGCCATATGGTGGTCTAACGCCCAGTGCTAGCGTTCCTCTAAGGGGTCCTCATATTAACCATAGACTAATATGGCAGCTTTGTTCGGGTACAGATCTCCTGATATGTGTTTAGAGGAGGTTGCCATATGGGGCGAATGGATTTACCACTCGTAGAAGCTAAGCATTTAGGGTTAGTGAAAGTAATTACAATGCTCATTAATGTGTTTGTGCATGGAAATAATCGAAGGGACGCGTATACAGGTACAACACATGTACTATATGAAATCGTGATGGTGAATTTAGAACTAATAAAATAGTCCTAAAATAGACAGGCCTATTTAATACAGGTTATATAAGTTGGACATGGGTATTCCGACTTAGTATACGGTATGTATCCTTTGATTTAATAACTCTCTTAAGTGACCAAACATCTTCAATGCAAAGCAGAATCTATACCGATTGTATAAGACCCTAATAATTGAATGACCACTTCCCATAAAAAGTAATGACTTGTTCATTTAATTGGTTGATTATGCTACACTGACAGGGGCACATGACAGACGGGTTGTTGATGTCAAAGTTAAATCATAGAAAGCTCTAATTGTATACATGTCAGAGTACGACCCTTGACCTCTTGCCGCACGCAACTCTCCTGCACACCAGGATTTCCATACTTTTCGCACTTAGCATCCTCGTCACCATTCACTCCCACTACCGCCCCACAGGTGAGCCTACCTGACTCCGCGGGGTCAAGGGTCATCTGTGCCAACCTTTGCAACCTCTCTCGCGTTGGATCCACGTTACATGACATGACGCTATGATAAAGCCATTGAGAGTCATTCCAGCCCCTGGGGCTATAGTCTCCATATTGACAATTGATCCGGTCATTTGGACCTAATCCCAGTCTCGCTACCTCCAGGTCGGCCACGTGCAGGGTTATTCCATAGCCTCTCTGACTAGCCCAGCCATCCGTAGCGCCACACCTCACTGCCTGCATAACCCCACAACCCCTGTGATTTGCTCGTCCATTGAAAAATGCCAGCATTGAAATAAAAGAGGGAGAAGGCGAAACAATGCATCTATGGTATAGTGACACGCGCGCTCACTCGCCCAACAAAGCAGAAAAATCACGAGGTTGTCATAAAACCACTCATTTTTGTTTCCAACTTATGTCGATTCCATTGCAGCGCTTTTGTGCTTGGCGGAGAAAGCCAGAGCACCGACACCGACTACTTTAGGCCGATTACAGCAGTACAACAAAGATCAGTAAAAATCAGCATCTCAGTTTACCTTTAGGGCGAATACACCTATAGACATTGTTCCCTAACCCCAAAGTCAGCGGTACCTGAGCCAAGGCAATGTTTTGTTGCATCGTCCATAAACGTATTCAAGTGTTAAAGGACTTCACTTCCATACATGTCAATGTTACTCCATTTACCTTTCGTGAGAGATAAAACAAAGACAGGCAAAAACAGTCTTTCTAAATACTTCCCCCCGTTTAAATAGACATCATAGGAAGCAAAAAGCGTACAAAATGAAATGATTTGTAAGTTTCGTCCTCGTCTGAAGGGGAACACAGACTACACTATACGTCTATGGCAGGAAAAGGGGCCGCTTTACTATTTTAAAACGTGAGTGAAATTTGAACAGGGATTAAAAAACATGAGCGTCTCTAATTTGTGAAAGGGAAGAGACACTGTACAGCGATGTAGGCAATGGAGATAGGTCCTATAGAAAGCATCTTTTTATGGAGCTCTAAACAAGGATACAGAGCCAAGTTGTTTGGTATGAAATTTTAATGCTAGTGATGACAAAAATGCACGATTGTAAAATACAGAAGATTAAAGCGAAATAAACATCTAAGATCGTCCTCACAAGTGAAAAATAAAAATTGTTTCATCATTTATTTATGACATTTAATTATTTTCTTTTCTGCTACATGTTTATACTCGACAGAATCATATATCACTGTTCTGTTGAATTTAAAAACGCGACTAATAAACGATAAACACATGTGTAATACATACATGTATAAAGAGTCATAAGAACTGGAGATTAATTTTGTGGGGATAATAATACCTGGCATTAGTCACCCACCATTAGCAACAATGAAACATGTATCTATGAAGATATCAACAAATAAGTTTCATATATAATAGAAGTAAAAAAATCCAAGTTGAAACGCATCAAACAATGCAATACATAAGTACTTCCCAAGTTGCTATATGTGATCCGTTTTAGGAAAATGAGTCATAAGTCGCAAAATATGGATTTTGAGATATCACCATATTTGAAAAGAGGTGATCAAGCTGATTCCAATGAGAGTAAACACTGGGACACCTAATAAGTACTTCTATAGTTTAAGTTTGATATTTCTATTTTTGAAAAAAAAAGAAAAAAGTTTGCAATGTTTCTGGATGGGTAATTTACCAGTAAAGTAACTAAATATACTCCGTACGAAGGCCTTCAAAACGCAAGGATGTATTTTAATACAATGTCCCGAAATTTGTTACATGGATTCATATGACTATAAGTGCTAAACCATTACAAAATCAGAGCATTTCAATAAAGAGATCTTGTGGAAAAACACTTTGAAAAATATCAATTCTGCACACATATGGGTAGAAGTGAATAAAACACAAAAGGAACTGGACATTCTAACTAACAATCCTGGACCAGGAATCTAATCAATCAAGCACTTGATTCCCCACAAGGATATGAGAGGGGCCGGCAAATTAAGTAATAAAGTAATAAGGGAATCAAAGAGTAGGACCCAGGTGTACTAAGTCGAGGGAATAATTAATATCCATCACCACTGCTTCTCCTCCCACCCCTCTCCCCCCCACATCACTCCCTGTAACCCCACCAGGAGGCGTGTCAAGCGGCGCCCCCTATTGTGTGAGATAGGCTAAGCCCTCTATCGGCGATGGAGTTAAACAAATGATTGTTATCAGGGTGTCCAGTGACTGTGTTGCCTTATCTGGGCGACCTTATCACGGGGAGGAGAACTGGCTGTCTACAAGTGTGCCAGTGATGCTCATGAAGATTTACAAGTTGGGAACCATAGGTGACTATACCCGTCACAAACAATGCACACGTCTGCTTGGCCTTGTTGTTTAGGGGACAAAGTTTGTCTACTCATGCCAGGGGTTTCTTGTTGTGTTCGAATTGATCTTCTGATCTTTTTGACAGGAAGGCAACACAACAAGACCCCTTCGTTTACCCAATGTGATTTGACTAGTCCTTTATTATGAATTAAACTGATATTGGAAATCATTAATCAATCGGCTAAATGGTAATATATGAATGGTTTGTAAACATAATTATTCAGCCTAGCCCTGCTAAAACATCTGAATCCCCATAACCAGGTTGATGCAAACCTACATTTTGATATACTACTAGGCAAAATATCTGCCTGCAGGTATATATACCACGACTATACCCCACACTGAACAATGGAGACGCATGGTCCATCGTTTCGCGGAAGAGCCAAGGAACATTCCCTCTTATTGTTGATTGAATTTGTCACAGACTGACACAGAGCTTGTCTAGGCGAGCATACACTATCAAAGGCAGGCAGTAAAGAGAGGCCTGACTTGATTAATATATCTGTGACAGCGGGAGATAGGGGAGGAGGCGAGGATGGATAAGGAGGAGTGGGTGAGGTAGGTAATAACAGGGTACATGGACGGCGGGCGGCGCCTACAGCAGCTGCACTATACATGTTGATGTGTTGTCCCACTAAGAGAGGTGGATTATTAAAACGCGGTGGATAATTTGATTAGCTCTTCCATTAAATGTTTCACACATGTAGGCACCCGCCAATGTATGTGGTTTTATGTAAGCTGAGGGGGAATTGTGTCAGTGATGTAAGGCCCAGCTCCCGGAGTTCATTGCAATAATCTATTTCAAATGACAAATGACTACAAAGGGATGATGTATTCGCGCCTCCACCATTCCCCATAACTATTGATTAAATGAGAAAGTACGGCCTTAAAGAATTGGAATTTACATGCAAGCCAAACATTATAGATATGTGGATATCTTTTTATTATTATTAAAGATATGAAATAAATATGTACAAATAAACGTGTCATGTATACGATAAGGCAAAATGTTCAAAAGTACATATTTGTAGTTACTACTGATATATCATGCCTATACTTTACGAAGCGTGTATCTTGGAGGTGTGAATTGGAACTAGCTCCCTCATTTTACTACTGGCATTTTTCCTCTGTTTAATTGAATGGTACTTGCGTTCATTAGTACCTATATTGATATAACTCGACAAGACGCGATTGCGTTATGGAATGGTGGTTGAGACTTTAATATTATCAAAATGAAATCAAAGAGGCTCTTGTTAATCAAATAAGATGAGAGGAAGGGAGAAACGCCATTGTGAGAGGGGGTGGATGAAGAGAGATGAACGGAGGTGAGAGAAGTATGGAAAGAGGCGCGAGGAGGAGAAGCTAGTGAAAAGGCAAACTTGGACCAGGTAATTAGTGCTGATTTGATTGGCAACATTCGACTAGCGCCCCGAGCTAGCGTTCCCCCAATTACATGCGTACACAACACCACAAAATGATATTAACGACGCCATAGAGCTTCATAAATGCCCGAGAGTCAATCCGTACAAGTTTCAAAGGCACGATGCCATTATCTTGTTCAAACTGCAGTTTGCCTGCCTGATATGATCGAGATGATCACATTTAGGCGGGCTTGCTTCGAGCAGACGACATTCGCCACACCGCTGACGAATATTCAATTTGACTCTGTTAATTTGCAAGACTAACAAGTGCGGGCTTGGCGCCTTGAGGGGGTTTGCTGCGCAGGCGACATTAACGAATGACGGATGGCCATTTTCTGGTTCAAATCCCAGCGTTCAACATGTCACTTCAATTTGAAACCCGTCTGATCATGTCCTTAACCGACGCCCGACTACAAGGCAAAGAAACAGTTCTTGGAAAATTGGAAAATGCGGCGAGCGAAAGTGAAGAATGGCAGGGAAGTAGTTACTCAGCGTAAAAAATTCCATCGGCAGCCAGAAGCAATCTTGGCGATGTTCTCCGGGAAATAAAACCTGGAGACGGTTTTCAGAGGGCCACGTGTCAAAATCTTTCTCACGTGCGCGTGCGCACTGACAAGACAAAGTGGCAATCTCTGACATTTCCGGCGAGTATTTGGCGCTATAATGTTGCCATCCTCGTGCTGCGCCACTTTGAAATGTTCGTGTTGTTTTCTGCCAAGCCGCTGTGAACATTTCCTTGGAGGAGCTTCGGAGAAAAGAAGTTTTCTGATTATGTTTCGCGATCAGTTCCAACTCTTCTTGAGCCTTTAGGAAGATGTTCAGAGCCGAGCAACTTCATGTAGTTTATTATTCCCGTAGAATGAACTAATGAATATTTAAATATACTGTATCAGAAAATGAACTTTTTCAATCAGGCAAATATACCTATGGCGATGCCTTTGAGTTGCGATATATATCCAGTTTAAGAACAATTTAGGTGTAATACCATAACTACAAAATATAGACCATGTTACGTAATAGTCAGGAGTGCGTCATCACAACTGGGGATCTGATTCATATTCTATATTTCCATAATTAATATACACCAAGACGTATCGACCATAAAGACGTAACTGAAGCCATGTGTGATGGGCAGGTCACAGACAGAGCGAGAAATGTATAGTGGGCTTTTAAACATTATATAACAACAGTGAAACAGGCATAAGTGAGAGTACATTTGAGCAGCGAAAATAATTATTTAAGTGTGGAAATCGATGACAATAATGGAAAACACAGTAAGACGAAGAAATGCACTATTTCAGCACATCATCTTAAGTGTCACTGGATATCTCCGTGACGACAAAACAGGACGCGACAGACGCGATAGACTTTATTTCTCGCCTGCGGACAAGTCAGAACGCACAAGAGGAACCCACAACCAATGCCTAATGTGAACGAATAGCTCGAGGACAGAGTTTCTTTATTATAGTCTAAGGGTTCCGGTGGCTTCGACGGCGTTATTATACATGGGGAGAAGAGAAAGCACACAGGTCTTTATTCCATATCAATGTCAGACGCTGTTACGTGCTTGTGAGGCCTAATGAAATGTCAAAATATACGACACAATACGCCCTCGTGCCTTGATGAATGGCCTATTTCATAGGATACAGCACTATAATAGAAATTCAATTGCGACAATCCTTGACTAAGTCAGTAATCAGCTTATGTGGGAGAGAGCGCACAGGCAGAGCCAGGAAATGAAGGGACTGTAGGCTACTACTATACCGCCACCAACTCCGGCCCACTCCAGCTGAGACGCAGGAGGAAGTAGGAAAGAGAGGATGCACAGAAGCGACAGTGCTCCCACCTATTGGGCGGGAATGATAATGATATCATCCGTGTTTACTGCAGATATAGGATACGATGCGAAGAAAACGTTTGAAAACGATATAATATAGACGATTAAACACTATCAGACGAGAGAATTATTTAGAGTCGGGTACTATATCTTTAAGAGTATGGTAAGACACGTAATTGAAATACTCCTAAGAATTTAGGAGCTCCTTAGTCAACTTTGTTTATTTAAGATAAGACTACGACTACGAGCACGGTTCGCAAATTTCACAGGATTCGTGACTATTCAAAAATATATATATGCAAGACTTCCAGACTGTTTTTGTATGTGAGAAAAGACATTCCGCGATTTTAATAGTACTTAAACTTTTATAAAGAAATAAAAATAAATATGTAGATCAGCAGCTCGATGACCGACCGAGGCAACAGTGACAATTTTGGAGAGCAGAACAAAGGAGGGGTATCGTGGGGCGGGGGCGGGGGTGGGGCTTGAGCAGAACTAGTATAACAATATGTCCCCGTACTGGAGTAATCAGCTTAGCTTACTCAAGTAGCGTTTGGCACGTATAGGCACAGGTAACACTCGCCCAAGCCGGATCGCTTGCCCGAGAATAAAACACAATTGTAGTCTGGGTAATCAACATTCTCCACTTAATTAATCATACTTGATATACTGGAGGCAATTTCCATGGTAATTAATTAAACTGCAAGTATGGGGGATTGATACTATCAAGGTATAAACGGCCAAGAAAGTAATTATGAGGTATGGAGGGAGGGCGGGGGGGGGGGGGAGTCAGGACAGTGACGCATTTTTTCCTTATTGCGCAGAAATGACCTTATGGAACGAATGCTATTAAAATATTTCAAGAGAATGGACATGGTGGGAAAAAATGAGCAATAACTGTAATATAACTTTTCAGGCCTATTTTATATCCATTAGCATGTTGGTTGACCATTGACACGATTTTCAAGAAACATATTACTGCATCTTAAGGACTATTACGCCTTATGAAAAAAAGAACTAATCCTATGCTTTCCTCTGTCGCAAACTTGGAAGAAGTTTTTCATTGGCAGACTGGGTATCTAATTAAAACGCAACCGGGGAAAACCGTTTTTTTCCCTTGGTCAAACCCAAAATTTCTCGGATGCATATCACCTAGTTTGATATATGGAACACATGCGTTGCTAAACATATGTACAAGGGGAATGTTATATAACTACGCATATAGTTTAATTATGGGGTTTCATTTTAGTTGGCATATGCTCTGACATACTCACTGGCGAAATTTACTATATATAGAAGTGTAATCCTTTTGTCGGTGGATTGCACGGCCAGACTAATATTTGGTAGGAAACGTGCCAATACGACTCTAGGAAAGACATGGTTGCATATCGCTCGCTGTTAGGCCAAAAATGAAAATAGATTTTGTAACGTGACATCTACCAATGGTACATTTTAAGATCACTAGCGTCATTTTCTGCCCACCTTTGTTTGAATTATCCTTGAAAATGGAGTTGTGCACGCATAGGAACCTCGGATGGCATTGTTACTCATTTCCCACAGGAGCAGGCTGAACTCTTTAAAACCTCGCCCTCTCCTGCCCTTCCTTGCACCTAGTGGAGGCCAGAATGGAGAGCCCTGGCTGACCCCTAACCTCGCCAGAAATCCCCGGGGGATCCATGTACCCAATTACCGGATCTTTTAACAAACTTGAAAGTCACCTGAACCCTGGTGTAACAATAATCATTTCACATGAGTCTTTATAAACATTGGGGGTGCTTCTTCTGTATAGCGCTTACAGCAAATTTGCTGGTAAATAAAATCGAATAATGGATCATATCAAGTTGACCCATGAGTAAATGCAATGCAAGGCATTTCATATGGTCTTATTATTAAAAGTGTTGTAATCACAACTGATATAATCAGAAATAAAATGACAAAACGGATCAACTTGTACATTCAAGGAATGCATGGCAATTGATCGAGTTAAAAAACTAAAGGCTGGTAATGACTTTCGACATACTACTAGTATAAAGCGGGTTGCATAGCAGTGAATGCCTGTGTTAAAGACCATACATTTTATCATCTCGGATTCAACCAAAGGTTTCATAGCATTTGGGCCTTCAGATACTATTACCCACTTACACTAAATATTAATTGATTTCAGAGAAGGCAAGGACTGGGTGGGTCAAAAGTCCTCTTGGTTTGTAGCCAGAGGCTGCTGGACACACCAGGTGTCTTGGAGATCATCCAAAATTGTTACGTAACACACACCAGCCCTACCCCTTCTTAATTATCTCTATTACAAGCCAATAATCCGACAGGAAATGAGAGTGTGTCGTCAATCGCTAACTGCGTCAACTCGGCTGTTCAGTTGGACTCAAGGCAGTTCACTCATTTTTCAGTGAGAGACAAGAGAAGGGGCGGGCAGGAGTGACGTCAATGGCCCGCCCTCCATCTGGGCGTCGTGGTGTGTCGTGTGTCCGCCCGAGGGACCCCGAGTCGCGCTTCACAACTGGATCCTAATATGAGCCCCTCCCAACTCTCAGGTAAATCCCCTCATCTATGGAGAACCCTATTCATACTGAATAAAGGGCTTTTATCAACACTTCGTAATCGGTAATTACTTTCCATTTCCCCACCTGTACCGGCCTCATAGAAAGATAGAGAAAGGACCCGAAGAGCACAATGGTGGAACAAAATGAATACGGCAAAACTGTGATTGAGAAAAAGTGATTACACAATGGCTTTATGACCCCCATATGATTTTATCTGGTACTGCGGAAGCATCATTGTCAAATGAATATTGGCCTAACCAATTATAGATGAAATGTTTATCATGGTATAATACTATGACAGTAAACGAATTTTTTGAGACTCCCAATTTTTTAAACACTTTCTGCCAAAAGTGTAACTAACCTCGCGTCTAAGATCCTACATTTTGATACAAACCCGTTAAGACATGGGCGGTAGGAGACTTTATCACAAAACTAGTCCGATTCTGTCTAAGCTATTAAACCAGACTTGTAATGACAACAAGTATCTTATCTTCTGGTTCTGTAGGTGCAATTATTTTACTAAAGTTTTTACCCTGTATTAGAGTGTGAATAGTGTACTTACAGGATATTCAACTGCATTTGTCGGCGAATGAGAGCATTTTTCTTGTTTACTAATAGGAACCATTCTTGCATTAGTGCTTCTTCTCTGTCTTTGAGACCTGCAACAATGAGAAGTGACCATTGTAGGAGAATAATTAACAATGTTCAATCGTTATTTTAAACAGGGAAGACATTCTTGTAAAAGAGGTATTGCGGATATCCTGAATTGTTGTAGTCAGACATTTGTTCTGCATGGCAAATCAGATCCACAGAGGAATTTTTCTATAAATAATTAATACATTTGCAACATACTAATGTAGATAAGAAGAACATTATATAGGTAAATGAATAACATCGTAATGTATCTCTCTTGCTTTAAAATGCTTTTAAACGTTAAACTTCAAATCTAGATCTTAACATTTCATGCTTATGCTTTTTCCATTTGGCAAATGAGAAGTATCACTGCTGTGAATATTTGACTAAATAACACATTTCCAAAAAAATACCTTAAATTAAATGATGGGAACGTCAAACCTCAGGTCAGAACTTCCAAGGGAAAGATGCCGCTTTTGCATTCGAACAAAAGCTCTTTTTCACCGAAGAATATTTTTATCGAGATAAAAAATAGACGAAAATGCAAAGGCCTCTTCTTCCCCTCGGAAGTTTTGACGCGAGGTTTGATGTGATAGTGGCTATATTAGGCTTAAGAAGTGAGAAAATAGTAGTAAATCATTTAATCTGCCCAACATCTCTGCATTACATACATAAAGTTTCGTATCTATTTGATACCGAGGAATTAGTATGGCGTTTTACTAGTTGGAAGCTCAAAACTCTGTGTGTACTTTATATGACACCCAAGTTACTTTACCTTTGTCCATGACTTGTCTGAGTTCCCACTCCACTTGAGCTGCCCGCTCGTCAATTTGTTTCTGTTCTCGTTCCACGGCAGCCATTTCCCCACTGACGTACTGAGAGGTGTCCAACAGACCCTGCAAAACACATAAAGATCCATCCATCAAGGGACAATTCTTTACATATAATTAACCATAATTATGACCATAATATTTTTAGTAGGAAAATTCCAAACGCTCGATGTATTATTCTTCATTTCCTTTAGAGACACAGTATCGCATACACCGGATTAAGAAGATTTTCTGCAAGGCTGCTGCTGAAAACTTCCTATATATCCCAGGGATAAAATCACTCCTGCTTCCTGATCAAATGATGGTATCGAGGATTAAGAAGTTTCCCCCCAAAGCTACTGATGAAAACTTCCTATTTATCCCGCAGATAAAAATCACTCATATTTTGTAATAGTCAAATGATAAGTTCGAGGGCGTTGTACATATCATCTCCAGAATTCCATTTCCGTATGGTGGATGTAATCTCGGATAAAGACGACATCACGCGAGACCGCCTTTAGATATGTCCATATTCGGACGCTTATCACTAAGTGAGAGGATGATGAATAAAGTCAAGGTCTCACAAATATTCTAATACCCACAACCCACTACCTTTAACTCCAGATTAATTAATAATAAAGTTTAAATATACTTCAATTGTAGACGAGACAGGTTCAGGGCTCGAAAAAAACCTACCAACTTCACTTGCCCATTGGGCAAGTGGCAGCCAAGATTTACTTGCCCGACAGAATTTTTACTTGCCCGAATTTATTTGCAGCGAAGATTTAGTGAAAGTTTTGTACATTTACAGGGGCATTTCATTGTAAGTAGACATCACAACAGGGGTTTGAAATCGGCGCCGTAGAGATTTTCACTTGCCCGCTCGGGCAAGTAACTTTAAATTTTACTTGCCCGGAGCCATTTTTTACTTGACCCGGGCAAGTAAACATAGGTTTTTTCGAGCCCTGAGGTTTATTTCAAGTGTCTAGATATTTCTTTTACGATTTGTTTCTACCAATACAGTTATAAAAGCGAGCCTACTCTAATAGTTTCCTCACAAAATGAAATACAGCCTACAGAGATGGGGGGAGTTCTGTAAGCGCAAAATCAATGCCGGTTCACTTAATTTAACTGGGGCCATTATTCTTCCTTACCAAACTATGATAAGGTTGGTCCAGCAGCTTTTAACAAGGCCATACATAATGGAGACAAGTCGGTCTATCCATGTGGACAGAACCCGCTCCTCGCTCTCAGGCGAGACGATAGGTTCATACTTTGAGATCCGCTTTGTCAGTCCGGCCCGGCCGAGTCACTCGTTAGGTGGTGATTTGTAGTTCTTGCCGAGCGATTCAGATGAGAAAAGCTCCCAGGAACGAGCACCAGGGCCTCTGTCACCAGCCTGGCAGTACTAAAACAATGCTGTCCCCCACACAACCTCATCGTTCTGACAATCCTCCCGCCCACCTCCCCCAGCCAACCTACCAATCCAACTTATTTCTACTGAATTTCGTCCCAGCTACACCTCGCAGACGACATTTGGACGAAAGACTTTCGGGTGTAAAACTTTTATCGGAAATGTTTCCTTCCGCATTATTCCGTAGGCGGAGGGGGGATCAAAGTTAAGACATAACACGGGCAACAGTGTATTTTTCATGCAAGCAAATATATCCAGGCATTGAAATGATGGTTGGGCGGTGAAAGGGGCTCACGGGCCATGTTGCCTGACACTGTGGGCCATCTCTATGAACTATTATAACTAATCATCTTAGTAGCGGACCAAAGCAGAAAAATTATGGGGGATTGTGTGGCGAACCTGATCCCCACCTGATAGCAGCGATCGATAGGGCTGGGGGTATCAGTGGCCTGGTTCGGATCGATCACCCCAGGATTTGGGGATCAGTCGTTAATTGTGACAGGCCCGCTTATTGATGGTTCCACAGGCAATACAGACATGGCAGTCAGACACGAGCCTGGGCGAACGGAGGAAGAACAAGTCCATAGCATGCCTACACCCAGCTAGCTGCTTCACTTAACATATGTTTGCCCTGGCAAGATTGTGCAATTAATTATTGATTGTAACCCATCCGCGGATAAAAAAAAAAGAAGAGGCGCTCAACTTGTTTGTATAGCAGTGGTCGAGAGGACCGGTGAATAAATTTATTAAGTGGTTTGTTATACCAATCTGCTTGAGGGCTTGATTAACAGATATCTTATTGTATTTATTGTGTTTGTTATTCGAGTTTATAGATAAACTATACTGGATAATATATGATTCTTGAAACTTACTTTTTAAAGAATGTAAATCAGATGACAGTGAGAACAGCGATTTTATTTGATTAAAGTTGTGGTTGGGTTGACTACAAACTAGTAGAAACGTATCTATATGTGCTTTGGATGGATCCGGAATATATTGAAATTTTATTCTGCATTATAAAACAGTTACAGAACTGGACCAATGACTCTACATAGTAGGTCTTCCGACATGACCGGAAACAATAATAATACAAAATCCAAAATGTTACACTTACAGAATAGCATCTAGTGCAATTATTCACTGACTAAAGGTGTACATTTGGTAACTCTATTCCTCAATATTTACACTCACTATATCGATATTAATGACCGGTACTAATTACAGACCATATTGTTGTGTACTATTTTTAAAATTTTATTGAGGGAACAGTTGTTTATTATTAACCTATGGCGGGATGTTTTTCCGTAGTAAATTATAGACAATACCTTTCCCAATATGAATCAAATTATTCTAGGTGTAAACAGACTTATACCACGAATATTGATACATATCAAAGTGAGAGGCAATATATAAGGGGGGTGATAACCCTTCTACATCATATCGACCCAGCAAACAATAAGCATTTTATAACTAAACCAACATTGTACGGGCAATAAATGTGGTCTTAGGATGATGCATAGGAAATGGATTTTCAAGCTTAAGATAATAAATGTCCAATTCATCAAGGGCTCAGCTTCATAATTTACTTTAGATTGCGGCCACAAGGGCTTTGTCCCATTATAAAATGGTGTCAACCCACACGCACCTCCGTATTGCTTCGGTCTCGCATGTGACCCCAGGAGAGACCCACTGACATTTCAGACGAGAGGAGAATGAGTTTCAGACCTTGCAAATCCCCAAACAATGTTTTAATCATCTTACAAGAGTCCAACCCAAATAGGGAATTATACACCATCAGTCTCGCATGAATGTAATATTCATTCGCGTTAGTTAAGAGGTGATGAGGAATTTCAAACCAAACCGATCCTGCAGTTACTTTAGCCCCCATTCTTAAGACCTGGGTCATTTAAGGGGCGCTGTTTTTATTTGGCTAAGGTGAAACATTAATCTTAAACACAGTTGTTCACAGGGAGGTTCTGCAAGCAAACCTATCTCAATTACGTAACCGTATCCGTATCTGTTTTGTCAATTACGTCGCATTTTTATGTATAGAAAATAAAATTGTGAGATGAAACATTTGGCTTGAAAGGTTACGTTACGTTTTCCCCGCCATGTTTTGCTGAACCCCTTTCTTCCTTTTAATGTATGTTTGTATACTAGAATTACGGATACGTTTACGTTTACGTATAGGTTAGACTTGCTGAACCTCCCTATTAACCCTCAGTGGCAACTCGCCACGACAGGAATCGGTGACTATATATAGTTCATGATATGGACCGAACATGAGTGCTGTCTCTATATCACGTTATACAGTTAGTTCCATATTGCAATCAATACCTTACCATGATTACATAAATCGATAGTTAGACTTTCGTTATAGAGATTTCCGTTCGCGGGTGAATGATAGTTAGGACAGATTCATCTAATTCTTCAATAAATATATGCATCTAATTCAAACCGGCTCTATAAACTCTAATGCACAAAACTATGTGAACTATTCGAACTAATCATATGTTAGTTCTTCCCACTAGAAAATTAGCCTCTATCAAAGGGAGCGGCTGGAAGATCTGGGAGGTTCCCAGAAGTCCGTGAACCTATTTGTCAAGAACTGTAGAACTCTTGTTTGATGAATAAAAGATTGGTCTATCCATATACTATTTATGTTAACAATTACTGATGTCAGGGAATAAGAGTTGATAATTGAAAAAAAACTACCAAGAGACAAATAATTTATTAATAAGGCAAACATCTCTCTTCAGTCAGTTTGAGGAATCCATATTGAGCAACGCCATCGGTGGCGCAATAGTTTTCAGACAGCAGCTGTTGCCTAAGAACAGGACAATGCTTCCAACTATCGGATCCAGAAGGTACTACAAGACGCTGTCCTCGTAATGCAGGTTTCTGCCATGCACTTTCAGCGATTTCTAAATCTAAATATTTCCATAGAAAAGACTCCCCCCCCCCCTCCCACGCCTGCAAACGGGAGCATGTCACACACATTCAAATATATTATATTATGTACATATGAACTTAGATATTAGTTTAGGTTAATAACGCCGATGCAACTCATAATGTCTTAGAAGATGAGCTTAATAATAATGACTCTTACATCAGGTTAAGCAATACACACCCGAATCTCATAACCAAGTGAGGATTATGATAACGTCATCGTCACTGACTTCGTGCCTGCTTTATTATCAACTCAATTACTGATCCAAGATTACATTGAGTAACGTTACAGTAGTGATTCATTTCTCATAGATTTGTAACTAAATATTCCCCAAGGCTTTATTAAATCATTACGTTTTAAAGTAATCTCACGTGTATGATTCTAATTTACAGTCTGAATCAGTAGAAATTATTGTTATCTTAATTTTCTCTGATCGTCTCATGGGTAGATACACATTCTAAGAGTCATGCCAATAGAGGTTCTTATAATTAGATACTTGAGAGACATCATCTTCATCGTTCAAACAACCAAATTGTCACCGATTTTTTTTTTTTCGCTGTATTGGTAACTGTGTAAATGCATTTAGTATAAATCAATATCCATCCCATTATACGCGAACTAAGCGCTGTAAATACCGCGGATAACTATAATCAACTGTAACATTTTGTGTCATGTATTATTTTCTTCCCGGGCATGTCCAAAGACCTGCAGAATAAAATTTCGATCCACACTAATTATTTGTGGTGTACGACATTGAATGCTGTACACAAACCCTTGAAAGACTTTGTACTAACTGTATGTACAGGGCTATATATATAATGATTATCAGGGCACAGCGAAAACCGTTCATCAGAACAATATAAGAATATTTACCTGAATTATTATAAACAAAAATTTTCGTTCGAAAGCAATAATCAAGTCAGTACCTCATCATTTTCGGGTTCAGAGCCTGAGGATTCTTCGTCTCTTCGAAGTTCACCACTACTATCTAGTTCGTCTTCTCGTCCGGTAGGTGAATGCTGGTCATCTGTAAGTAGGACTTGATCTAAATATGGGTCATGTCGCCAAAACGCGGCCAACGCTCAAAATAAAAGGGGTTTGTCGATTTTTTGTATCTATTTACATGAAAAGATGACAGCCGAGTCTGCGTTTATGAATAATAAATATATATATATACAAACATTCCCAATATGTAAATGTGTAAAATTAGGCAAAATCTTGAAGATTTGCGGAATGTATCTCATTGCGTATGGTTAGGCCATCTGACACGTTATATATGTGCACTATTACAGAGATATACAAGGATTTAACATCAGAGTTGTCCTTGTATGAAAAGGTGAAGCTAAAGAAGGACATACCTCTGTTATTTTGAGCTCGGAATTCATTGAATGAGTTGATCGACTCCTTTTCGGGTGAAATTACTCTTCGATTATTAGATTTTTCTCTGGGCGATGGAGGTTTCATAATCTGGAAAATTAAAAGAATATCTTTTCATATTGGTACAGGTTTACCTAACTACAAATACAGTAATACGATCTATTTCCCCCATTTTATCATTTTATGAAGACTCCACTTCAAAGTTAAATTTGCAGCTTTTAATCACACAGCACACAAGAGAGGACAGCTATGTCTATCATAGCTTACACAAACCAAATAATGACCGAAAACCGTGAATGAGGTCTTTTGGATTAAAGGTATGTCTAAAATTCGAAAACTCGTGTCTATATGTTTTCTATAATAATTTTTAAATCAGATTTGTATAAACAGGCAACACTTGAAAGTATCCATGGTGGACAAAGTGTATTTACATTCGAACTTTATTAAAGTGGCTATGGACACTGTTTGACTATATAACATTTAGAAATATGTTTGTAGTTTTCGATTACCTGCACAAGTAAGAACATTTGTGTGGAATACCAACTCTATATATTCCTTAGATTAATTGATATTTGTTAACGAAGAATGTGGCAGAGATTCCATTGAGGAATTCAAATCTGAGAGAGAAGTAACTTGACCATAAGGTGGTGCCCTCAGTGCATGGTGAACTAGGAGCGAGGCAGGAGTTACATAGTGACATATCTACCCTGTCCCATCCAGCTGGTATCACTTAACTCTCATTAAGATAAGAGGTGTCTGGGACCTTCCCTAACTGTCTGGCAGTTGGGTAGGGTGACTCCAGCACCCTACGAAATTGTAGTTTTAAACTCTTAAATACACACAATATATGTAATTTCTACATTAATGCTCCCGGGTATACATTACAAATATACTAATCTAGAACATAGTTGAAATTCAGGCAAACTTTCCCCAAATCGGGAGCTGAGTGGCATGTGTCACTTTAAATGTCTTGGCCGTAAAAAAGAAAGACAAAAAAAAACACAAATTATGGGAGGGAGTTAGGCGATGTGAACGTACCTCTTCATCCACCTCTTCCCTCGCCTTGCAGGCATTCGTTGCCAAGGCCGATGCAAGGTTAGGTCGAGTTAACAGTATCTTCTTTAACTTGACGTCCGTTTTATGAGCTTCACTTTTAGCACCTATTAAGAAAGGAAAGACTATTCAAGAAAGGCACAATAGAGGGGCTGGAATTAGCTATAATGTCACTGAGTATGTCTTTATGAAGTACTTCTAGTCCCAGAAAGTAGGCCGTCAACTTCATATAAGGCTGGAGTGGATTGAATTTCAAAGAACACTCAATAAATTAGCAAACGGCTAACAGCTCCCAGTCAAATAAAACTTGTTCATTGATGCCCCCTTCTCTGTTATTGAAGAAACGGTAAATATATACATGTACACATACATGAAAGTATATATTATATACAAATATGGACAAAATAGAATACACATCCACAAGCGGGACATGCGCTAGCATACGTGCTGCATATTATTAACGACCAGAAAAATAAAGTAGAGCAATATGTATAATTTGTACAAGCCATGTGTTGGGCGGTATTTTTGAGGTAGTTCTGTTTCATGTGCTCCAGCAATTTAATATAAGTATCATCGTCGTACAAACCTACATTTGCTATTCCTGGCAGACGACCCTAAATCTATTTCTATTCCCATTACCAATAACTTAATAGTACATTCTACTACTTTTAGGCACAATGAGGAAGTAATGTATATATTTAGCGCCTAAATCTTATTTAAAGGAAGGACGATGACGACCCATGATCGGATATCGAAGCTTGAAGAAGAAAGAGCTTAGTTTAAAAAATACATCTAAGTCTATTATGAAATACTCCGATATACTTAAGAAAGGTCACATCCTTTACAAACTGGCGAGTCCACATAGGTTTTAAATTGAATGGTAGTAGTGCAACATAACTTATGACTTTACTCTTGAAGTTCAACACATTACATCGCTGTTGACTTTTAGGAGTAGTTGGTATTATTTTTAGACTACGCTACCTTATTAATCACTCACTTAAAACCGTATAAGTTACATAGTTATGTGTGATTCTGGGGATGCGTCAAGTAAACGAGGTAAGTATTTTTTGTTCTCGAGGTAATTAGCTATAATGTCACTGAGTATCATGCACCGTTCAGTTATACCTTTCCCAAATTATGCATATGAAAAAGGTATGTCAGGGAAGCATGTATTTTATTGTGTTGTCAAATCAAGTAGTGAAGCTACATGCTGTAAAACAATTATCTCATAATAATCACCGAGCTGTAGATAACAAAAACCCAGCTGTATTATCCAGGCAGATAAGAGTGCGGAGGACACATCTATTTATAATCATTTGTACTCCGGTCAATTTGATCTCTCAAGATTTACAATCAGCCAGCCACGATCAGCTGCAAGAAACCTAGTGAAGCAGCATAATCATAATATCGTAAAAGAATAACCGTTCGCTGACAATAAAGGGCTTGATTAAATGCTAAGCTATGATGCAATTATGGGTTATATAGTAATGAAGATACCTGAAATAGAGCAGAAGGAGGAGGAGGCGTTTCTATACATTACACCAACTAGACAGAGGAGTAGTTTAAATCATAAATTGTACTTCATGATTCATTAAAGAGCTAAGGGTTTATCTACAGGGATGCATCGGACAAGGCAAGGGAAAGGTTTAATAGCCTGATTTGGAAAGAAATCCAAACAAACAGTGTTCTCTCGTACCCTGACGATTGAATTGGTAGAATTCGAAAGGCCCAGTGCCGACACCTAGTGGGAAAAACCGAAACCAAGGGTTGTCAGTGCATGTCACACCGTGAGTAGTGGCGTAGACGAGAGGCAGATGAAAATAGGATAAAATTATTTTGAGTTTAAATTGTACCTATGCAGAATACTCCACTTCAATTTGCATTGCGTATAAGAATAAATATAAATAATGCTATCACTAATCACTCTTTAGAGGAACTAGGTTTGGAGAAAATTGAGTCGATTCCAGTCAATAAATGAGCGTGTAGGAAATATTTTGATTTTATTTTAAAAGTAATGCATGAGTGATTTGCCGATAATATTTCTTAAGCTAAATCATCGGTAAGTTGCTTTCACTTCGAAACCATAATGGGTGATAAAAGTAATCAAAAAAGCTATAAGCAGAGTATTTTTTTTACAAGAGAGTCAAGCAACCAGAAATTTTGGAATCGATTGACTTTGAAAGAACTGAGAATACAGTACCCTCCGGCGAAGGGATTTATGTTTGAAACAAAGTTTTTAAGATTAGTAGGATAATTACAAGGAAAGGGTTTTAAATAAAAGGATAGAATACCTCTTCGTGGCTTTCTCCTTCGGCCACCTGCTACGACCCATCAAAATATATTAGTTAAAGTCTGAGTTAAAATAACAAAACTTAACCGGCAAAATGAGAAAAAATAGGGATGCTACTATCATAACATTAAATCTTTATTTCTCTAATTAAAGAAAGGTTTTTAAAATTTAGATTTGAAGCTAGCTATTCAGAGAAAACAGTAAAATCGGGTATAGATGGTATGGGTTTAAGTGATCTTCTAGGTTAACATAAAGAAGAGAAAATTAATCTAAGGTCTTAGGGTTTTTACATCCAAGTCTACTTTGTTCAGTTGCAAGTTAGTGAAACATGTTGGCGGTTCATAAATTTGACACTACACGAACAACAGCTTACATACAGTACAACAACGGGAGGATTTGAGAGGAGACCAAGGCCAATTACTTACCCATGTCATCGTATGGTATATTACATGGAGGTGGCACTGCAGTGGTAGTAGACATAGGAGCAGTGACTGTTTGTAAGCTAGAGGGTGCAATGACCACCTTGGTTTCTGTGATTTGTTCATCGGGGGTTTTGTGGATGACGACTGTTTCTGGTTTGACTCCAGCGGCTTGTGCCCGAGCCTCGGCGATGAGTCGCCGTGCCCGCTCACGGAGCTGCCGTTGTCGCTCATCTTCCTAAATTAAGCCACACAACATCTTTATTAAACAAAGGTCATCAACAAAACACAGGTTGGTGACAGAATAAGGGGGGAAATTACCAACAGCATGACACAAAGTTCCATAATTTATCAATCTAATACAACCAGTCAAAATATAATTATGAAAATATTAAATATTAATACAAAAATTTGGCAATGCCTTCACAAATTAAATGATTCAACAAAGTAATAATATACACTTGATTACTTAACTGAGTGGAAAATATTCGTTAAAAATCCACACTTTAAAAAAAAAACTCTACCAAAATTAATTACTTCTCGATTGGGTAATGAAAATAAATCATTACGCAACACGCAAGTTCACATGCCTGTATGAATCACGCGCTCTAATTGAAGGAAACAATAGAAAAAGTTAACAAATTCTGCTCCTGAGAGGAGATGAACATTTTTTAAAGCTACAGTTGGATTAGTAACAAATTTGAGTTGTTCACGAACACTATCAATCATGTACTCATGAGCAGCAAAATATCAAGAGAATCTACTGAGGCTATAAACACCAGATGTCTGTATAGCCATAGGGAGGAGGAGACAGTCGCTACCGACATCTAGTGAGTGGGGAGGGAACTGGTCTAGCTGTAACGTCCCCAATGAGCAGCTCAGGCCAGCATCTGCTCGGGCTTAGGTAGTAGTAACTTACTCTCAAAGCTAACATTGCCTGTTAGTCTGCTCTTAGGAACTACTCAATGGCTCACATGGCTAACTGTTAGTGTTTCATTCAACAAAACAAGCTCTTTACTGCTTTTGAACACATTCAAAGGCATGGGGCTACTTTTTATTGGCATATATGGCAAAAAGATCACACTTCCGCGCAGGTTCCACAGTCTGGACACGCTCAAGGGCGGTAACAAACGAGCAGGCAGCACGGCATAGAGAACTATTAATACAGATGCTTGTATTCGGGGGTTTTGTGTAGAGGAATGCTTTTTATGTAGTATTAGACATGCCAACATGTGCAAAATGCTATGTAATATGTACGCTTGAGGCCTGTTTATAGTTGGGTTCTGGGGGGAGACCGGCCTGTGCCCGTGCCTCGGCGATCAACTGTCGCGCTCGGGAACGTCGCCTCTCGGCCGCTACAATGGCGTCCACCTGCTGGTTAAAAATTCACCAACAACCTGGGGTAAAGTTTCTCGACTTTTTCAAATATATACAATGGTGAAGGAATGCTTTATTTCAGTGTTGTCGCGACCTGGAAAGAACAGGTTAGTGATACAGAACAACGTTGTTGTGAACAAAGGAACATATATAGTCTAAAGGGCCTAGTCCACTAAGCCGATTCTCATACGATTCTCGTGGAACTTAGTGAAAACGGGTCCTCTGCGGTGCAAAATCGCATGCGAATCGGCTTAATGGATTAGGGCCTTTAGTGTTGTAAATGTGTAGGGAAAGAAGAGTAACGTGGGAGGTGTAGTGGGAAAACAGTCATGCATAAACATCTGTTTAAAAGTATTAAGGAAAATACAGAAAAGTGCAAAAAATGCATATGAACATTGAATGGATGCGTGCACCACCAACTTACTTCACATGAAACAATGGATATATATTACATTGAGGTATTAAAACGCTGCTACTGCTAAAAATTAAGGACGCTAAGCACTACGTCAGAGAAAAAAAGTACACGTAGAAGATACAGTCACGAGTCTGTAGTTAAAAAAACAAAACTTTTATTTAGAAAAGGGGTTTGGGTAATATGTCACTAAACTCAAGAAGTTACTTTTGTTTGATTGATTGATTGAAGTGGTTGTGTATAGCAAAGAAAAATCAGGTACTCCACAATTTAGACGAATTAGAAAAAAAAGTCGTCAACAGAAACCAACAAAATTAGACAAGATTAATAGGTAAACACCAAAGCATTTTAAGAATATTAGAAGCCCACAAATATCGAATCAACCCATCACCTTAAGAGTTACTTAAATCTAATAGACCCGGATCGGTCCTTAGATAGATTTTTTTTTAGAGAAACGTGCTCTCTTCCTACCCCAATGTTTGAGTCTGGTTCATCATTGTCTTGGGATACAGGACTTCCATCAACTTTAGCAATCCTTTCTCCGCCACTTTGAATCTCCACCTTTTTAAGACTTTCCAGAGACTCATAGTTTTCCTGGATAAATTTTCAAGAACCAAAGAGTAAAAATGAGACGGTTCGAATGAAACATAAAAAAAATAATTTCCTTTGATGAGACAACACGAACAGGAACATAACTCAAGGGCATAATTACACAGTCCAAGCTTTTGGTAAGACACACAGAATAAAGGGCAACAAACTCGAGTCAAAATGCACATTTAACATCTTACTTTGGTTAGTGACGCGCAAATACCATAAGCAAACAGTACTAACGGTCCCAATATAGGATGATTTTCTGAGGGAAAAACCATCAATATTGAACATATCTATACTAAGGACGATAATGCAATGTGACAATGCATAAATATAAAAATGGAACTACACATTGATAAAACATTACACAAATAACCTGAACAATATCATCACTATGCATTAAATTTGAGATTTACTATCACGGAAAGCTTTTGTTTCTATTGAAATTAATAGCTGTGAAAACAAATACTTCTGGCAGCACAAGAAAAGTGAATTGAAATTGATTTCAAGGGAGATAGATAAAACAGGTTTTTAGTCATACCTCAGGCGGGGAGTGGCTTGTGGGAGAAGTACCATCTTCTGACGTGGAGTGAGACAACCTATTCAACTTCTTGTTCAATGCGTCTCTTCTGGCTTGCTCTAACAATAATCTTGCTCTTTCTTTGAGCTCTTCGTGTCTTGAACGCACTCGCTACATAAGAAAAAGGAGAAGCCTTGTAACCAGAGTCAATGAAAATTCGTTTAGAGAAGTTCTTGAGAGGCCTCATGTCAATTCACGCCTCAAAAGGAGCGATGGTAGCGGATGCATTACAGCTAACAATAAAGGCCAACACATCCTGATTGAAATGAGACTTTTCTTGTGAATGGCAATACAAACTTCAGCATGATTATAAAACCAATCCAGTCCGTCAGGATTAAAGTGAATGAAATATAGGCAGTAGGGTATACAGATAGATAGATAGATAGATAGATAGACACATAAATAGAGAACGAGAGAGGGGGAGGGAATGAACGAGAGAGAGAGACTATCTATACAGCCTCTCAGATTAGATAGGAATGTCAGTGATTGGACGGCTACTGCGCTAATGGCTTGTGGTTTTTTAAAGGTAATTTGAGTGACATATAGGAAATTAATATACAGATTTTGGTAATGAAGAGATTGAAGGAAATCGGTCAACTAAAGGACAACTTGCATCCCTGTGAGGGAGAGGGAAGAGAGAGAGAGAGAGAGAGAGAGAGAGAGAGAGAGAGAGAGAGAGAGAAAGAGAGAGAGAGAGAGAGATATATGCATACAGAAAGTCACAAAGAGCACAATTGTAGTACAATGCTTTAAAAGCTCAACGTTTCTCTAGTTTGAATGGTTCAATAAGTAAGTACTTTAACAATACAATACAATGCCACTGTTTTATGTTTAAGCTTTAGTATAACTGAGATGATAACTAACAGGTACAATGTTGGCCCCTGTCGGTGACGTTGGAGAAGTGGGAGATGTGATGGAGTCCGAGCCCCCCGTGACGGTACTCGCAGTGGACGAGGAGTCGGGACTCTTCATTTGAGGTGGCGTCGAACCAGGCGAGGACTGGGCGACCGAACGGCGGAGAGCCTGCAAACAGCATCAGAAAGTTTTATAATCCAAAAAAGTAAACTATATGCTTATTATTAAAGACGAACAATCTTATCATTGTAATTTAGTTGAAGGATAAAATAGACATATTTAATACAGGTTGTTTCTGATAGGGATATAGCTGCAAGGGATTAGTTAAAGTTAGTTAGTAATGCAGACCACAGAACTAGATTTCTAGTTGTGTGGTCTAGGTTTAGTATAAGCTAAGGACCACGAAGTATCTTTGTGAATTATCTCTTTATCTGTACGAGAAGGAGAAGCATGTGTTCTATTAGAAGCTCTATGTTTATTTTGTCTGTGCATGTTTAATTCTTTCATGTGTAAAACAAACGGATACGAGGAAAGATCCAACCCGAGGAAAGCTCCAACCCACTATAATAAATACACCCGTAGAAAATTATAAATTATCCTAGGACCAATATTTCAAAGCCTTCTTCAGAAACAGAAAATAAAGATGAATAATCAACATATCTATATCAAGAACCTTATGTTTGCATGGTACATAATTCCAACCCCAACTAGACCTTACACCATTAACCATTTCAGGGTCAGTGGATGATGCAAGACAGACCAATGTCCCACTGTATATAGCACCTGCTGGCCTTGCTTTGCAAACGCATATAATTCTTTTCAGGGAGGAACTAGGTGACAGTAAGGGGCCAGTAAGAGACAGGAATGGCCAGAACCATAAGGGATTTTAAGTCCCGAAAGTACGCCTTATATCAAAAGGAAGGAGTACGAAAAGGTCTTCACAGCAGTTAGAAGTAAGGGACTTGATGTACGCTGAGGCATCCACATCTAAAACCTGCAGCTGAACGACTATATAACCAGCACAACTGCAACCACCAGCACCAGAACCAGAGCCCACAACCATACAGGCGAAGAGATGTGACATCGGTTTACAGTACTTTCCTTGCCTTTCTTTCAGAAGGAGCTCCTCAGTAATGATAAGGGATCGCTGGGTGTAAAAGCGAATGCAAATTCATGGAAATGCACCGGCGCTTGGGACAATGAGAACAAAAAATCACCACTGTCCTTTTGACTATTTGCAAAACACCTGTGAATGGGGCGCTCTTGCATAAAGGAGGCCAGGGGGTCATTGTGCATAGCTTTCATTGAGAGGAGAGGAAAAGAGGGGGCCGGAGTTACATATATGCTCTATTACTTGGAGTGGGAGGCAGTGTCTAGGCGAGCAGGTTTGGGAGATGGATAGTGTGGTCATCCATCTCTACAAGTGGACAGTCCAGACTGGCCAGTCCACATCCAGGTCCTGGTCACTCTCCACACCCAGATTAACCATCCATCCATTACTTTCACCTGTCGCGCTAAACACTCAATAATTCATGAAGTCCGCTGCTTGCCTCTCCTTTACCAGTCATTCAACTCGCAGAGAAGTTCACCGAAATCTGGGTGCGATTTTAAACATTTAACAAGCTCTTATGGGGTGGTCAGCATCTTAAGTGAACCAGTGCGCTGTGGCACAACATTAAACCCGCATATCAAACCCTGATCACAGGTACATGAACCCATGTATCAATAGGGGATTTGCATGTGCCACTGCGCATGTCTGTTACAGTGCATGCTGGGATGGATTCGGTTGAAATCTGACATACAAATATTTAGCAACATTTCTATCGAAAATTGCAAGAATGTTTTCACCAATATCTCAACTTGTATAAATTATCCATGAAAACTAAATGCATGATGGGAAAGGTGGGGGCTTTTGTCATGGAAATATGTATAACACATCGATATTGACATTAGAGCATTGATAAATACTCCATGCTGAACATCAAATGTTTTCTATAGATTTTAGACTGTACCATTTATAGTCCCATAATTCCACGTGAATCAAAATCCAAAATGGCGGCTATGCACGTCCCCTATTACTTCTTGGCGAAGCTTCTAATATAGATCAAAGATGATTGGCCAGATTATAAACGAGCCCTCGAGTAGAGGTAAACACGTCGAGTCTTCATCAACTGTATGGACAACTTTCTGAGGGGGGAGGGGGGGGGGGGGCGGGGGTCCTATGGTTGGTCGCATCGACAATACAGTGATTATGACTAGAGCTTTTAATGATATCAACCCAGATAAATGGAATTTGCCTCTACGGTACAATTGTGATCACCAAGTATGACTAAAGGGCCTAGTCCACTAAGCCGATTCTCATGCGATTTTGCGCCGCAGAGGACTCTTTTCGACTAAATTGTGTGAGGATCGCATGAGAATCGGCTTAGTGGACTAGGCCCTTAAGTCAAATACCTGAGCAAGGTAAATTGTAGGCACCGTGTCACATGCTTGTATTGTTGTTGTAACGTTTCTATTGCTCTGTCGTATATTTCTTTAAAATACCCCCTCCCCTACAACAGCATACGACTAAAATTTACCACAAAAAGAAATTCAATAAAATGTGACCCGAGACAAACAGAAATATATACAAGCAAGACATGGTCTGACATGCTCAGAGTGAGGTAGGAGCATGGCTACTGGCGACTTATTTCCTCACGCACTCTTTAGAACTAGAGCATCCCGCAGTCTAAGCGACTGAAGGGAAAACATACAAGGGAGACGACATGCCATCATGTTGCGTGCTTCTGCTCAGAAGATTGGGGCCAGGATCTACAAGTCGTGCCCCCTTTTGCTTCACCTCTTAGCATTCAGTCACTTGTCTTGTATTCACCAAACATTTTGTTTTGTTTTTAACTTTAGGTTTTCTGGCACCCAGGAATTGGGCTTTCGTCTGCAGTTTGACGGGGAAGTAGCAGCTCAGTCTAGGTCCAAACCCTCATGAATGTCCTTAGCGCAGTAGGTGTCCAATCAACATACCATCTTTACCTGATATGAGAGGTTGTTTGGCCAGACCGGGTAGCATTACATGTATGAGATCTGGGACTGGAGGAGAATGTTCAGTACAGTCCGGGCCCTAACCCTCAGATCAGATAAGAATGGTATGTCAGTGATTAGACACCTACTTCGCTAATCGGCTTCCCAGGCGTTCTAATGGGAATAAAATGACATTTTGCGGTCTTAATGGAATTATAATGGCACTTTGCGGTTTGAGGCGAGAGGCTTTCCCTCCGTTTGAAGGGACTCTCAACTTTGGGCCTCGACTGTAGCTATACTTGTAAGCCCTGGGTGGTTTCTAGGTTGGTGTCCCCTGCAACCTGGTCGGAGCTATGCACAGCTTATATGACGTGTAGCTCAAGTCTACGTACAGGCCTGCAGGAGTATACAAGAGTGCAGACATGTTTGGGGCTCAGGGCTCGAAATTCATGTTTGGCTGGAACACAAATATTCCCATTTATTTGTTAAAACTGCATAATGTTTAATACAATAACTTTCAGTTAAATGATAGTAGATAGATGTACATCTTCTCCACCCCGCACCCATACATTCCTATGCATGGAGAAAGGCCAACCTTATAAGTATTGAGCGATTGAACCGATATCACTCCCTCTAATCTACCTCCCTGGTAGACAATAGGAATGCGGAGGGGAGGAGGAGAAACACGCTGGCCTGCCAATGGTTGTATAGTTGTTGCTACTGTACGTCCACTGTGTGCTATACCATCCGAGGATTATAGATGTTTAGCCCCAGTCACCCCAATACATTCATATATAAAGCTAGTATGAGGGGGCCCTATGCATAGCAATCAAGTACTTGCACGAACCACGCTTACCACCACTTATTCTAATATCAGCAACGGCTATCTTCCTCGAACAAAGGCAATGGCCTTGGTTGCTTGCATATATGTCAAGAATCGGGCAGAATTATTAATTTCCTTCTGTGTAATCCCCACCATCTGTTTGCCTGGTTATCTATATGTCATGCTTCCAGGCAATAATTCTCATATATTTTTGTTTAACCCCAAAGAGTTTTTTTGCAAGACCATGAGAATATGTACTTCCATTATCTGAATGAATATGGGAGTTTGGATTCTTTCTTTCAGTCTCGAACCATTTAAATACACCACAGCATTAAAATAAAACCCCATTCATAATCTGTGGCCTGTGAAGCAACAGCCTTCATAACAGGCCATTCATATGTAAATAGTCGTGTTTACCCATAAACAATGTACTCACTCAATGAAGAGGTTAACTCCTTGCCTACACTGATCACTGGTACTGTTAAGCCCATTATATAGTGCTACCTGCCAGTCTGATCAATTCTATCTAATAACGGACGCCTATTTACAATATGTCATGACTCCTGACACCAACATGAAAAGGCCTGTGTCAATGTAGGAGTGAATCACATTTCTCTGTTGGAGCTGACCATGTCCGAATAGTATAGAAGCAGCGGCCTGCCAGGACACATCTCATCAGGGGCATTTATCGAGTTATGCGAGCCAACTGTCAGAGTGCATGCTCTGTACCCACCTCCATGAGTCTGAGATACATACCCACTGACCACTGGCTAGGAACCAGGATCTAGAAACAACCACTCTGCCTCACAAAGAGCAATTTGCCTAACAGTTGTGTGTGTGGGAGTGCGGGGGGACAGGATTTTCACAATAAAACAAGGTGATCAATTACTCTACAAAACACTGACAGCCCTTGAATAATTTAAAAGGTGTCTGGCTCTATCAGACTCCAAGCGAATACACTCCCATACCTCTGTAATCTTTTCGCATAATAGCTTTTAAAAGGACCACTCATTAGAATAGGATGTATTATTGTGTATTTTTTTAATCCCAACACATTCAATCAGAAGAACGTAACAGGTCATGGGCAATTATACAGTCAGAAATTCGATGATTAATGGTGTTCGTATTGTTCACACCTTCGTTTAAACACTGCCCTTCACAAGTATGGGCGAACTAAGGACGAAATAATTTTCAGAACGTATAATGAAATATTTTTGTCTTCACCATTAAAAACTAATTTCACCCTTAATGGCATGTGACATTATATTTAGTAGACTATATTAGTAGTTTTTAAATATTTAGAGGAAGGCAAAATTGTTTTTTGTCAGAACACACTGGATGGGATTTGTGTTAGATCCAGTTTCCTGGCGAGCGGAGCTGTCTCCCTGTGAAGGCCTCTCTAATACACCGCCTCCTATTGTCACTGTCTCATATTAACATTGATTTCACCTCCACGGGCCGGTGGATGCACCAGGAGGTGCTGACCGTCGAGAGACAAGAGACAAAAAATGAGCTTGATGTTGTTTGAAGAAGTACGAGGTACAGAGACAGCAAGCAGATTGATTCAATACACCACACAATGCCTAGAACGCAGAACACATATTACACAGCACTCCATAGCCATGTCATTGCCTCTCCTAAGTATTGTTGAAGAGAGTTAACTGCAAATGCCCATCTCAATACCGAGCGCACACATTCCTTAAGCAAGGGATTCTGACCCCAACATTCGGAGCTTAGAATACATAAGACACAAGTCGCTATCAAACAAAGTGTTATTTGTACATCCCCCACCCCAGACCTCTCCAACAGAATATATGTTAGCGACCAAGCGCAAAGTAAAAAATCGAAAAGAGGGACACATTGATTGTGCCTTAGCATGTATATAAAGGGGCATATATGCTTATTTGGTATTTGAGGAGTGATGGTTCTCAGGTAGGTTTATGGTGTATATTTGAAACTTAAAGACTAAAACCCGTGCCAGGATATGTAGATGTATTATATGTACAAATAAGAGCCTATTTCCAGGGAAAATAAAACACCTAACAATCACCGAATGAACCCTATATATATAAGCGTATACATGTTACTATATTCCTTTTATTACCTTTAGCATTTTCTTCCGTTCTTTTATGCTCTTCAGCTTTTAATACGAATGGTGATAATGATATTGTAAGAGTTTACAAGTTCATTGTATATGTCAGTCAGGATTATTGGAAATTTTAGAGCGAAGTCCTCAAACTAAATGAGGAATAAGGAAACACTTGGAGCAAGCTAATGATAAACTTGTTTTTTTTTCATATACACTAGAAAGTCCTTCAAATGTAGAGAGCTTTGTTTATTGATTATTATCGTAAACCAGGCACGTGCTGGTAGTATCACATTTTAAAATACTGATTCGGTAAAAGAATTGATTTAGGAAAATATTTTGTTTTTACCAGACAAGTAAATCACCAGGCCCAAACAAGAGATGCAGACACTCAAATCAAGCCTTACCTCAGTAGGACTGGGAGCATCTTTGATATTCCGTCGTCGATCATCATAATCTGGTTCATCACGCGACCACCTTGAGGGAAGTAATCATATGTAGACAAGGTATACATACAAAATAGTTAGATAACTTTGTACTGCTGGAAATGTATACGTATTGTTGAATTATATTCATTATCTTTGGAACAGTGATACATTGCAATTCAGTTCATCAGTGCTAAAAGACAATGCTTGAAAACATCCATGGGGGATATCGCGTATTTCTATGTAACTGTTTAAATATGATATTGTCCTTAAATGAAATAATAAAAATAAACGTTTTAAGGCAAGTAGAAATGGACAAGAAATGTCAGAACCGTTAGCATAGAAATTGAATGGTACCAAATGGATTAAATGCTTTATATGCCAGAATAAGGACTTTCGGGAGACAGAAAATGTTCAGATATGAATAGCAGCAGGTCAAAATTATCAATTGTTACCTATTTCTGTTGTCATCAACGGATGATGACCAGTTATCCAGCGGACTGTTGGCGGTGTGGTTATCTTGTGGAGACCGTCCCTCTGGCGGTGACCTTGTGACCCCTGGGGGCGGTCTACCACTAGTGGCGCCCTCTGATGATGATGGCTTATAGGACGGCGTTTGATCCTCCTCCTCGTCGGAATCAAACGGATTCATGAGCTGGCGTCTCGTCATGAGCGGCACCTCCTTTACCGGCGACTCCCGCGGTGAGGCGCTACCTTCCCGCCCAGGTGACGCCCTCATGTGACCGGGCGAGGAATTGAACCTGTTCCGGTTGGCGGTATCGGTTGGGTCGAGCACCTGATTGACATTAAACTCCCTGTTATCAGGACTGTCCGAGTCTCTTTTCCGCCCGCCCGTCGTTGACCTGCGTTTGCTATTAGTAGTACCTAAACTAGTGTCCTTTGAATTGTTGGTGGATCCTACACCGACCGTTCTGCTGAATGGATCGTCCGGGCTCGCAAGTGGCTGTTGTTGGTGGTATTGGGAATGCTGCGGCGGGGGCATACCAGCGTTCTCCTTGCTCCTGGTGGTATTTGGGGAGGTAGAGGAGGTGTTGGTGGAGGAGGAGTGTGACAGGGCGGCCAGCCTCCGTGCCTCCCTTATCTCCCGCCCGTACATCTCGTTGCTAATGCGGGCGTCTTGGTCGGTGTCGTGCTCGCCCACTGTGTACGTGGTGTCCTGGGCCCGCGCGCCTATCTGCTGCACTTCGAGCACCTGGCCTGTGAAATAAGCTCGCAACTGGTAGAGGTAGGTCATAACGGACAACTTGTCTGGCACCGCCAGGAGCACCATGTCTGATGGTTCTAACACCTTGGGGATGCCGAGACTGGCTGCAGCTTCAAACGCCTGGAAAAGAAAAGTTCAGATAAATGATAACTTCCACTCGACTAGACATTCCTTCCACAGAGACATTAGGGCCTTATTTTAGACAAGAATAACGTGCGACAACGGTGGAATCTCAAGACAGATATACAGCTTTGAGAGACGCCCAATATGTATAGTTTTAAAGGCGTTTACCCCTACAATGGAGAAACGTGGAGGTGGAATGGAACTAAAATACATGTTAAAGCTTAAAGGAGGTATACATCGTAGAGGCAGGCAAACCAAACCACACATCTCCCCTATACGAATACACTCTGTTTTGGTATACAGCCAAAGGTGAACGAACTATGCTTAAAGCGAGACGAGCTTTTCTGAAAGTGGAGACACCATTCACTGCCGAGAAGAATTTGCATCAATTTATACCGCCGCATAGAAATATGCAGTACTAGAGGAGAAGATAATTGCCATGGAATGCTCATCTTAGGACAGTCCCATTGGGACATGGAAGAAGTCCATATCACACACACTAGAGGACAAATCAATTGTAATGTATATGCCCCCTTAATTCAACTACAGCATTCGTCGTAATTGCTATATTGTCCAATGATGATATTTCGGCAATGCATTAACCCACGCAGCCAACACAAAATGACGCGAAGCCTGGCGCCCGTTCTACCAATACTAACATATCCACTCAGCGTCCGCACCAGCAGCCGACATTATTAGAAAGATAATTACATGTCTCACTCCAAATATCCTATGCCATCTATCGGGATCGGTTGTATAATTGTCTACTAAAGTAACGATATATATGAGGGCCAGATTTTTAATCGCACAGCAGCGCCATGCAAATATATGTATAGAATATAAATCAGTTTACAATGTCTGCTTTTTAAACTTCGCAACTATGTTATCGGCATTGCATCTATTCATTGTTATTGGCATAACCACTCGATCCGCACGACAATGACTGTTGGATATCTTAATTGTAAACAGCAGACATTGTAAATTTGTTGTGTTGCAAGCATATAATGCTCTGATGGCGTGATAAGCAATACCTGCATATCAGCCCAGCCAATTGAATGATAAGGCAAAGGGAATGGAGCAGAGAACCGTGTTTTATTGTCATTCTTTATTGACTGTATTATGCCATGAGTCGGGGTGATACATTTAGACTATCACCGCATGCAGTGACTGTAACATTCCTCCATGGCATTTGGATTCACTATGTTCTCTACTCGAGAGGCAAATGTCAATCAATATAATCAATTTCCGCGAAAAAGCTCCCATGACCTTCAAGTCGTTGTTTCCCATCGGGTACTTGAGGCGTAAATCAGAATAGTTTAAGTATCAATGACTCCTTTCTCCTGATTCTGCAATCAAAGCATTCAGGTCATAAAATCTATCTCAATACTTCAACTGCTGCATCTTTTACCCCTCCAATGGCCTCTTTATACAAACGAGGAGGGTTTCCCCCACGGAGCGGTCTCCGGTGCGTGTATTCACTGCATAGGTCCCGGGCCCTTGAAGCATACAACAGTTTGTTGTCCAAGTAGAAAAAGCCCTCCTGAGAGCTCAAAGGCCATACATGCAGGCACTTGCATCCATCAGGGCAGTCACGCTAAGGGGTCCGGTGCTAATGGATTATTGCGACCGCCTGATGGCCTTACAGGCTTGTATCTCGTCACTACAATGTAGATTATCCCAGAGCTCATACTGGCACATACACACTCAGACCCAAATAACCCTAATCTGTGTCTTGGGATAATATTCAGAAGGGAGTATGTATATACCGTCAACCTGCCTGCAGCTAACGGTTCTGGCAGTTTTTACAAACTATTTTTCTGGAATAAACTGCTCTTTCATTTTTTATCCCTAATTATGAGGTAATTTCCTCCCAAGTAGCGACGGGGTTTTAATTCATCACGCGGCAGATTTTTTTGTATCAAAGAGAGACAGTAAAACATTGGCGTTAATCGATATTTGATATAATTTTGATGTAATTCTCGTCAAAATTATATTCCATGCATAGTCAACCCCCTTCGGCTGTTCTTCATTTTTCCTCTCGTGAGAATAACCATCCATCCTACTTTTATCGCATGGAAATGTGGCTTCCAGATAAAGTGCCTCTGCATGGAAGGGAATCAATTGGAGGAACATTAGGACGCGGGATATAGGCACTCGTTCTCTTGAAGAGATAGACCTGAGACAATTACCATATCCATCCGTCTTACTGGTATGCGCCCTTTATATGCCAACACGGAAAGTAGTGTTAAATGGGGCATAATGATATACACATAAATCCAGTACAAGCGAATATATGTCACTATGCCACCCGCTCCTCTCAGTCCTATGCCTCCACTGCTTCAATGTTGTTAAAAGAACAAGATAAAATATGAGGCACCGCCCAAAGCCTCGGGACAGTAGGTTCAATTCCAAACGATCTATCTAGGAAGTTAATTGGATTTTTGCCCTATTGTATATGTCAGCTATTATTCAACACATTTAAAGCTGCTTGACTGTGGTTGCACGGTTACCATGGCATGGCGAAAAGTAGCCAAGACCAGGAGAAGCACATAAAGATCTCGTCACGTAAAGGTGCTGCGTTAACTACATATATACATCACCACCATTTCACTGGGTTTAAAAATTCATTCAAAAAAGGTCATAAAAGGAAGTTTTTTTTCGAACTTTTGTTTTATTTACAATGCCCGAGAACATTTGCCCATTCCCTATACTACTACTACCACCACCACCACCACCACCACCACCACCACCACCACCGTTAAGGGTACAGAGCGAGAGGAGCGCTGGGCTATGAGACTGATGGCTATAACACTGAACACCCTGTGGTTTTCAAACATTTGTTTCAATATAGGGCGGACTTCCATCACTTAGCTCTGATTGATGTTCTTATAATGTAGGTTTCTGGACGAGGCCTGCCATCCATAATGATCATTGCTGTCAAAGTGTACACTCTCTGGTTATCATAACGACTACTTGCAGCACCAACACAATGCTATTAGAGGCACTACCTTGATTTGCCGTTCACCTGATTAAATAGCCCGCGCTGGTATCAGATACCACAGCGTCTCTCCCAGCATCGCGCATGGGTAAATGGGTATACGTTATCCTGGCGCTGCATATATGGGTCAGATTTTCAGAAAATGTACAATTGGCAGCCGTACACATTTAGTTAATTCTGCTAAATTCTACTAAAAAATTATAATTTTTGGGTATATCTGAGTATATTTGGGATTGTGTTGTTTTAAAGAATCTGTTCGAGTATGTAAATCTCTTTTTTGAAGCTCATTTTTGTCTTAAATTTGGGTTATTTGAGAGGATTGGTGAAGGTGAATTGTACATTTTCTGATAACTTCACCCATATATCAAGGAATCATTATTTACTTGCTTAGGAGCGTGGTGGGCAGGAAAGCATAGACGGCTGGCAGTATTCGGGGGGGGGGGGGGGGAGGGGTGTGGGAGCGAGCGATCCGAAGGGGGAAATGATTGGGCCATACCAGGCATGTCTGATAGCGGTTAGAGCTTTTCCCACGGTCTCCTAGCCTCCAGGTATTCAATGCATGCAAAACCAATATTGAAAGAGGCAGAGGACGTTACCCGCTCCCTCTCCTTTCTCCTCACTAACCCACAACCCACATTGCGGCTTGCTTGCTACACACCGTACGATAACTAGATGGTGACCGTTCGTTGCCATTATCAGCTAGTCTATACCAGTGCCACTGTCTGCTTTATGCCCGTTCCCAGCTCTTTGTAAGCTTGCAAACTGCAGGCTGACACGCAATAGAAACAGTCACAACCCTTTCCGATGCTTAATAAGCGGATGCCTGGTATCCTAGGCGGATGGTTAGAGGGGGTGGAGAGGGAGATTATCGGCGCCTAGATAATCCACCTACGCAGGTAGCAAACACTGGCCACTAAACCGTACACGGTGTAGTAGCGATGGAGTAGTAGAAGTAGTTGTTCCCATGCCCTCTCCTATGGTTCACCGAGTAACTGTGTTGTTTCATTTCTATCACCCAATTCGGGTATAATTTGTGCAACGCCGAATTTGAAAAAAAGAAACATCATAGAACAACATCTGAATAATATGAATCAAATATCATTGGGTTGGTTCAACAAATACCATTGCCCCATAAACTTTGTTTCATACCAAATGGCAGTGTTCAGCAATTTGGGGCTTTTCACAAGAATTAGCATCTTGGAGATCTCGAACAGGAGGCCTTTGCATTGCCTTTGCGTTGCTTTCTGAACTGATCCAAGTGAGTATACACACTGCGAGAGAGACGTTCATTCTAGCAGAATAATATAGCTTAGTCCTAGGACAAGTAGGCCACATTAAAGATATTGAAGGAAATGTCACATGTGCGATAGACCGATAACGACATCCTAACGGACTAACAAGGCCCTGAATAATGAGGATCTTCCGATCCATAACAATTCCAGCACCCCGCTGCAGTACAGTATCGGGAACTATTCTTGCATTGCACAGAACGAATTCCACCAATGCTTCGCGATAGGTTTCGTAAGCTTCGAAAACAATATAAGTGAATGAAATAAACAGAAATGTCAAAACAAAATTTTAATTTTCCATAACATATTAGGGTGGGCATGGGCATTTTCGGTTAACTCGGTATTATGATTTTAATGGTAGGATATCTTCACGGAAAAAAACAATTGGTCAGATGAATAAAAGAAAGAAGTAGCAAAATACAAGCATAATAGGGGTGCGCTGACATGAATTAAAAGGGAAAACTCGAAAAGGTAAATTTATGAGGAGCCTATTCTTTATTAGAATATTTGCAATTTTTCTTACATATCTGACATCAGAGCTAAGTGACATGTTCAGACTATAGATAAGAGATCACTAGAGGAGCAAGAGATTGGAGGACCAGCTGGTCCTAAGGCAATACCAGTTATGATGCTTGTAAAATTAGATATTGTGTGCAATGAGTGTGGGGGGACCGGAGATATACCGTGTCCCTCTTTATCCAATACTGAACTTCAATAGAATAAGAATGGGGAGTCTGAATGGCAAAGCAAGATTGGGTTACCCATAGTCTAGGCCCTCTTTTAACAGCACTATCAATTTTTAAGTAGAATGTAATTTAGAGAGACCCTACAATGATACAGTATGTACGCGCCGGTAGGTATTGCCAATTTAGCCATGTGAACGCTGGTCTGTACCGACACAATTAATTGGCGTTATAACATTGGAATGATTCAGCCCACTTTATCAATGATAAATGCTCGGCCCAGGGCTATGTGCTACAGATGCCGTTTTCCAATTAACTAGGCATACTCATTCGAATAACTGCGCGCCGAGTTGGAGTGCAATGACACAAGGCAAACAAATCAATCAAGGACGGCACTCCAGAGAAAAATACAAGATGTAATTATAGGTATTATTGACCTACTCAATGTCCGAGTTCAACTACTGCTCGAACGAATGGATACTGCGCTCTTGAGAGACAAAGGGGTTGGGGATGATGCATATAAGCAGTGAACATCTTTCGTGACAAGAGACTATCAACGACACAAAGGCCTCATGCAAGAATTCTTCCTCATTTCCCAAGACAACGAGAGGGAAATCAGCATCTGCGACGGTGAGCCCTTTTAACTCGCAATGACTCGTCTTTGATGAAAGGAATTAGATGGTGGCAGGGGACGGAATGAAGATAAGCCTTCAATCTATGGATCTGAGGATGACAGAGAATGAATATACTGTCGTAGATTTAAAAAAGGGGCTCGTTCAAAATGCATATAGGATGCGAGGGGACAAAAACTATAGTTTATTGAAACAGAACTGATCGTAGAAGGGAATATGTGACCTGTTGTCACAAAAAGAACACAACAAGAAGGTCTATATCTCTGTTTCATTACAAAATTAATCCAGTGAAAAATGGTTTTTCAAATCTGGGCGTCAGAACGTGGGTTAAGTGCAGAGACAGATCCCTTTCCTGGAAGAAGGTATGCCTGGACCAATAAACCATTGACTTTCTCGAGTCTGATTCTTGACGATATGAGGCTTATAGAAGTTAGATTTGCCAGCCAGGCCGTGTTTGAGCAGCGTGTCCGATGAAGCAGCTTCCAGTAAAGACAAACGAGTCACCTAATGGCTGCAGACAGCTCCAACAAACCTACCCAGTCTCCAGCGCCTCGTTCCGGTGCCACCATCCTGACACGTGACACAACAGGTCACATGAGGCCTTGACGACCAATGAGCGCCCTTGACTTGCTGTCGTCTGATCCAGATCTACAGGACACAACGATCGTACGTTTTTCCTAATGTTAAGATTTCCATCGCCATTATACATAGGCCTACAACTTATTCTAAAAGCTTGGAGAAGGGTGACCAATCCTTTAGTAAGCTACAGTATAGATGAGGTTACATTAACAACTTTTTCAAAGACCACAGCCGGAAAGACATGCACTTAAGGCCGCGTGATGTGTCCGAGTAGCATCTTTATATAAATTCATTTGTTCTTTCTAGCGAGAGTCGACGTCAACCTCCAAAAAAATCGCAATTACAATAAGAATTTCACGAGGGAATGTTATATATGTGATGCTTATTTGGGATATCATACGACTTTTCCATCGCGAATAAGCAATTTATATGAAGACTGTGTAGGCCTAATGGGAATTCGCTGTGTTGAGACACGTCAGGAATCACAGGGGTTCATTGAAGTTTACGTGTTATTTGTACGGTGGCAGAAAAGTAAAATAAGATGAATGCCGGCGAAGGGCTTAGGTATGATTGACCAAGTTGACCCACGTGACAAGGGGGTGCCATTTTTCCTGCTTTGTAGGCCCCACTCCTGGTGTAAGTGGGCTAAGATGAAACCTTTACCATTGCCACGTTCTCCACGCCACAGATTGGATGGTTGGACTCAAATAAACCATTTAATTCCAAGGCCTAACATTTGGAATCTCCTAGAAGCTTCACGGGCGTGGGTCAGACGTGTTCATGTCCAAACTTAGAAAGTGATTTCTTAAGCAATTTTCTCCTTTTTACTATTCTAAATGGAAGCTAGATGAGGGTTAGAGCCATCTAGCGACGCCAGTCCAGTCCACACACAGCGGGCACGCATTTGAATTCGACATTTACGATTTCTAAACTATTCGTGAGACACCTATGTTACTGTAATTGCAATCTGGGCCTATCAGAATAGTAACCAGCCATTCTTCACGGGCGCCTGGAAACAAACTTTGGCCCATTAGGCCAATAGGGAGGACTGTTTTCAAAATGTACAAGCCGGGTCTACAGGTCAAGGTCTCCTTGGCCGCAAGCATAAAGAGCAATTTTCAAGAGCTTAATGGATAGATAGAAGAGCTAACTGCACCAAGTTAGTAAGTAAAAAGAATTATTCAATTTCAGATTGGAACATGAAATGCAAGAGGCATCCCAAATGTGTAACTTCGCTTAGAGCCCTCCCGACATTATAACATTTATTAGTTCTACATAATTGATAGTCAATAACATTATCAGGTTTGAAGTAGCAATCTAGAATTCATCAAAATGCGAAGGGTCCCAAATATAAATCTGTGTCATATCTAAATCAATGCATAGCTTATAATCTTTGAGCACAAGTTAAAACAATCTTACCATTTTGCAGTTGCTTTTGATGTCGTGTGGTGATAGAGTTTCAAAGTTCCTGCAAGGAAAGGATATGAAGATCAGTTTCACAATTTATATTTACACATAGTTTCTTTCCCCAACGAAGGACATTTGAGAAAAGTGGAGAAAGAAAATAATAGTATACATAATGACTATAGTCACAGAAATTTCCCTTACAATGCATCCCATCATCTGCTATGCATCTTGATAACTTTTTAATAGATCTAATACAACTTGCCGCTTCTAAGGTAAAACTAGAAAGTCCACCACTCTCAACTCGGTGGGCTTCCATATGCGTAAGAAGGCGGTAATGACAATAAATCAGTAAGATTCATTGCACACTGTGTCATCAGGAAGTGTTGTGAATACAGGGAAAGCAATTCCTCACAATAAGCGATCATGCGCGGAGGCTCATATTTTCTCAATTCGTTCTGCCAGGGCGAATGTTTGAATTAAATCGCGGTATAATTGAACATGTCGCCAGTAAATGGAAGATTGCGTTGTCCTTTCATTGCCAGCATGTAATTCCCACGATCAGGACCTAATACGTGGAATTACTTCCACCATGGGGAGAGGTCCTACCAAGCAATAAGGGAGTCTACAGGTATATATGTATTTCTACAAACTAAAATTGAGTTGATAGGGGACTTGCATGTCCACAATCTTGAATCATGATTCGCATGGAATTGTGGGAGTTGAATGTCAGAGTAAAAGCTATAGAAAACATGTTATGTTCAGCATGGAATTGGTGAAAAGATCATAGCAATTTTCGATAAAAATGTTGCTGAATATTTGTATGTCAGTACTGAAATGAATATATCCCAGTATGCACTGTAACAGACATGCGCAATGGCACATGCAAATCCCCCATTGAAAACCCCACAGGGGGAGGATGTTGTATACCCAGTATAAAGATCAACACAAAAATAAACAAAAAAACATTATCCTCTCCAGGGGATTACATTCCACACGTATCATGATTGAATGCCCTAGCTGTAACACATTTAAAATTGCCTTTATTTCTTGTTTCATTTACTATAAAATACATTAATACAGTTAAAACAATTAAACAATTAAAACAGCGATGAAAATAGGCGTATATTCAAGTGCGTTACATCTGTTCGATTGAGAAAAGCAATGATTTGCATTGTAATAATGTTCACGAATAACTGTTTTAAATTTAAATTAAAAAGGTGAGTACTACAGACAGGCCATCAAACTGGAATACAGGTACCTTAGAAAGTGATATTCCAAAGACCATAACTTATTCCACTCGGTAAATAATTCACCATAAGGTGGCCAACGAAAGTATACGGTTCCACTTTAAACTCCCCGAATAGAATCTATTTATGTAGGTTCAATCCCTCCAGCGAATTCGGGCGGGAACAAAAAAGACCATGGGCAATGAATAATTAACTTCCAAGCTGGCACGATAACGAGTTTGCTTTAAGATGTTTACATATGTATAGAGTGAGATTTGGGGTGCCTACACCAAAGAAATCTCCCCAAAGATGCATACGCAGAGTGAGTGCTGAATAGCTATTGAAATTGTATCTATAGCTAATCTATCTTATTTCTCTGATGCTCAGGCAAACCAGACAAATTTGAATCGATTACGTCGCGTGGAAACAACCTCAGAAACATTTTTTTGTCTTTAGACAGTAATTATAAAATGACAGCAAAATAACATCAAACGGAACGGAGGAAAGTCGTCATCATGCCAAATACTCATTTTCCAATCGGCTAATTACAATCAATTCCTTATCACTCTAGATATAAAGATTTCAAAGAATCCAAAGTTATATGATGCAGTGGAAGTTAGATTCACGATACCACGAAGAAGCAGTTTGTCACGCACGTTAAATTGGCATACATGTATATCATCATTCAGGTAAAAAAAATCTCAAATATGACTTCTGAATTGCCTATCAAATGTAAAGTATCTATTCGAAAAATGACGCATGCGAATATGAACCAAACATTTCAAGTGTATGAAGGTACGAAAGAACTCTCTCTATGGACATTAATGCCTCCGAGTAACGTCATCCCAGAACACAGGTGTCAAGAGAGGTGATTCGATCTGCACCAGTCTGGATATGCCGGGGAATATTAGAGCTATAAGCCTAGCTTTAGTGCCTACCATCTCCATGCAATAACATACTACACCGGGACATCTCGCGGGCAGATTTGCAGCTTAATGCCCACAATATTTGATGTCTTTCTCGCGCGCCAGGTCTAACTGGGCCTGAACTTATCACTGAATGACTTTCACTTAACCCTCAGAATCATATAACGGCCCTAACAAGACCATGTGGTGGTAATCAACCACCCACTAGCCATGATAACACCCAGTCACCCAGTCTTCGCAGTCTGCCTGTCTCTGACGTTGACGCTTTGGCGTATGGAGCGCAGAATCATCAAATAAATTGTTATTAGCTCAGCCATGGCCTTCCAAAGCTGGGCTCATCGATATGCCCCCCAACTGGCACCACAACAAGGTTGTCACCCATACGCCATCTATCAATCGGAGATAGAAGCGATGGAACCACAGTTACATCGGTAAGTTCTTTACCCCCAATTTAGCTTTATTCTTTCCACCTAGTATGCAGCCTTTGAAACGCTGACGGGTGGATGAGAGAGTAGAGGAAAGGGGAGAGTCCGTGTGTGGGTCGAATAGTTCCAAGGTGGATTTACGAGCCTTCCTCTCATCCAGACCTTCTGAGTGTAATGGGGCGAGGAAAAAGTCAAACGCTAACAGAGACAATTTACAGAGGCTTCCTCAAAATAGCCTACTTTGCTGGAGATGGCCCACATCGGGAAGTCACATAAAGAAGCCACACAGTTTCAAAGAAAATTCTGGATGGCTTCCGACAAAGTGACCTCTCGATCTTCAAGGAGTCTAGAGGGAGAAAGGCCAATGACTTGTGTTGTTTTCAGCAAAATCATTTTCGCTTATTTGCTAAACATGACCATCTAAAATTAACTGATATTAGTATTGACGAGTCCAATCGATTTGAATTAATAGAAAGCTAGTAAATTTTCACAGGCTCTAGCCCCAGAGAAATGGTAGGTTTATCCATGCGTAAGGGGATAGATATTGCATGAAACCTGAATTCACGGATTAAACAATCATGAACCAAATATGAGATCTTATAAAGATGTCGATCATGAATGAAACTTAGCGTAAATTACATATTCAGCAAATGTAATCTGTTACTTAATACAACAGTTTCATCAGTTTGGTTAATTACATTTTGATCATTCATCTAATGAAATCCAATCGATCTTTGTGCATGATAGCACGTCATATTCACCAACATCCATATGGAAACATTTAAAAAGTCATTTGGGATTAAATTGAAGGATGAGCCATAATAGGAAATAAGTCCATCCTGAAGAACATAAAAACACCCAAGCGTTTTTTTAAAAGAAATCCAAGTCACTTCTTCCACTTAGAGGAAAAATAGTTTTTATCTCATGTATGGGGTGATTAATTTGAACATCAGACATCCTGCTGAGGAGGCTGCTTTGCGAAAAGTCTGCTTTGTATGGGAGTGGCTATATGTTGGATGTCTGGATGGCATCCCTCAGTCAATTAGGCTTTATATTGAGTGCAACAGGTCCAGTCTGCGCAGTGTCACCTGTAGTGCGAGGAACAGGTATGACACTCACACTGAGGGGATATATTTCATAAGTACGTAGAGATCAATGGCTCCATAAGTTGAGGAGAACAGGAGCATGATCTGCAAGCAGGAGAGGAGGCTGTGCATTGTGTATATATTATGCACTTCAGTTCAATCTAAAACAAACGAATCCTATAAGGTACACTTCAACCTGAAGGGATAGGTTATATTGACACATGTATAAAGATGTCGCCTTCTAAGTTCATCTTATACTCAGGTACGATAAGAACATTAAAATGGGATGTGCAGTTGTTGTAGAGATTAGCATATTATGTATGGATTCCATCTTCTAACATGCGACTGGAAGGGAGTAGTATGTCGAAAGTTAGAATATGAGCGGGTCTCAAACAAGTAGTATATGGAAATGGGTATGAAGCACCAGGATCTTCCTGAATATATGGTATGCTACTTGAAGCGCAGCCCGGAGAAAACCTTCAAAAACATCACATGATGAGTCTCCTATTTCAAAATAGCAATCCTAAAATATACATACATTTACATATATTCAACAACTTAGCTGCCCAAACCCAATGACTTGATAAGGCCTTCAAAGTCAGCCAAAGATATTAGCATGATAAAAGGGACACGCAGGTTAAGTCCACCTTGATGGATCTTCCACATTTGCAATTTTAGGACGAACAATAAGGGAAATGAGTTAGAAGTATTGCAATATTGGAGGAAGGCTCCATATCCCCAAGCATATTTAAGTATAGGAAGGGCGATGGGTATCTTGAGTACATAGCTTAAAACTCGTTCTCGTTATTTCAACAATGAATGGACCATAGTAATGCCACTCAATGTTTCACCGGCTTAGCTTAAAAGGCGCTTAAATACATGAGCGAAGGAAGTTAATTATCCAAATGAGTGAACAGGCGTGTTTCTTACAGGGCTAATGGCTCTACGAACAAAAGCTCCGCCGCCGTTTGATCAAGATACTTCCAATGATCCATGTCTTTGCCTTACCCTTACCTCCCATACGTTAATTATGACACAAGTCTAACGTGAAGATCATGAAGTCATGAAAAACTTTCTTGGATAGATTGATAAGAAACATCAAAGGCACAGTTATTATATACAAGCGATAGCCCCGAAAGGATTAGGAGGCTACTTTCGAAACCCTTCATTGAACTTAAGAAGTTTCGGCATTAGTATAGTGGGGTTTTAGCGGGAACAAACTCTTCTGGTCTTAGAAATAAAGGCTATACATCTCGATGTGTATGTTATATATTTCAGTGAGAACGGTACTGAGAAGGAAGGTTGGGCAGAAATAGCAAAATGAGGGGTGTCCATGGTCGGGGGAAGTTTCACATTAGCAGCGTTGACAGTTTGATGGCGATGGAATAGCGGCTGTGGAGGAGAGGTGTGATTTATGAGTTATATAGATAGATAGCTGGCGTTAAGTAAGCTCGATCGTTAGTGCCACTCACAATTAAAAACCAATTGCCTCGGCGAGCGTCTGGACATTTTGACTATGACCAAGTAGGGCGTCCAACAGGGCAATGGCCGGACTAGCCCAGTTGGCTTAGTGGTCATTCCAGGGACGCCAGTTACTGGCAGCATACATATGGTGGACCTGCCCTTCTCGTGTGGCAACCATTGCCAGGCTTAAACAGCCCAAACAAGTGCCCTGACTGCTAACTACCCCACCACCTACCATAACTTTGTCTGAATCAGTATACGATGGCAAGCGGTCATGACTGACCACAACAGGGTCGGCTGCTGGCCAAACCCCGCCGACAAGATTGGGTCATTGTATCTGCTCAGTGCGGGTCGGGCTACAACCTATAGAAAGGCTTACTGCCATAGAGGTCTAGGGTGTAATGAGATGAGAACGCGAAAGGGCGTGACATCTTCACCAGATGAGATAGGATACATATATTATATAGATACCTTGGCTACGATATCATGCAATGTAAGCATGGTATGCATACAGAAACCATGCAGCAAGGTGAAGTGTACATTGTATGAGTACACTATATTAGGCTTCCTATTTTCCTATCAATAACATTTGAATGTATTAATTAAGGAAGAATTCGTGACAATTATTAGAATGACAACCGACAGGTATTAAGTACGTGCATATAACACATTAAAAGCCCAAAGCACTGGTCAGCTCTTTGCCGTAATGCTTCTCTTCGGTCGTCCTTGTCCACAACCTATCCATAATAGATGTGGAGACGAGTGGCAAACAGGGTAGAAAATAGATTCGTTTCTTGGCAAAGGTGAAACTCTTTGAGAACAATAGGAAGTATTGTGTACGGGGCGATAGACTGGCAAAGATCAGTCGGGTAATACGAGTCAGGGCCGAGACACTCCCACGAGTTGTGACCTTTGAGACACTGTCCATGACATTTTCCTCGGATGTACTTCAATATGAGGTCTGAGACTCGAAGCGGGTCTCAAGAGCAGCTGGGCTTTGGAAATATTGAAACACGCCCTGTGCATGTTTCCATGCACACTGCTCCTTCGGTGGTCAGAAGGAAAGAAGCCATTTCCATGCCCTTCAAATGAATATAAAGAAATACTACGACTTATCCGATGGGTGTTTAAATGCTATTATTTTGTATACCCTATAGTGGATGTTGATACAATAGGTCGATCAATTCTGTATGAGACAGACAGGTCTTCCTATATACAAACATCGAGTATTTATTTGCTATGCGTATATTTCAAACTGTTTCATACATTTATTTCTATAGAAACTTTCCGTAGACTGAGATGTTGTCGTATTACTATCTTTATCATCATAGAAAAGCAGGTCGGGAGGTCTGAAATGCATCATTGTATTTTTTTATGGCCCTCCGAACGTTTGGACCTACAATTGAATGCTAGATTCTAATTACTTGTATCAGTTCCCATTCATTAGGCATTCTCACCTACCAATGTGCCAGAGCAATGATTCAATTATTGGAGATGTTGAGTAATACTCTAATGATCCAATTAAAAACACATCAATGCCAATCAGGCGGATGGCGGTATGGAAGAAGCCAGCTCGTGGTCTTACGTCTTCCACTCGCCATTTTATATCGGAGTGGCTAATCGAAGTATAGAATGTGCGCTCTTACTCGGCCTTGTACCTGAGCAATTGCCTAGAATATATCAATGGCAATTTAAAGGGCCTAATCAAAAGGCACAAGTGAAAAACAGCCACGGTAAGGAGTTATTTTCAAGTAATTCATCACATACTGTCTGCAGAATGGTCCCTAAGATTTTCTTCGGTTGCATGCCATTCAGTCTGGTCTAAGATGGTCGGTATTATCCATTATGGTGGGCCTACTACTGCAAGCGATATCCAGAGGAGCTTAACAAAAGCAAACATTCTTATCTCGATACGTCATAGCGTTCCATCGATTTGAGTTTGTCCTCATTCGCTGTCAGATGTCGGCGGCTGCTTCAAATAAGAGACATCGAATTGCAAATCCTCCCAAACACAATGAGGGAGCCGACCTCCATTTATCATGTCATAAATCATAAATACCTAATGATGTAACGCGTTACATCAATCATGCCGCGTAAGGGATGGGAGTTGTGGGAAGAAAGAGACTAAATTCATTATATTACTCGGGCATTGTGTCTACCCTCTGTTGTGGCAGGAGGATAGAGTATAATGGCAATCCTTGTATACATATATGCTAGCAAAACAGTGCCGCTAAAGTCTTTATCCGTTTCTTGGTTAGGCCCATGCGACCTATGCCATCCGATGTCATTAATTGATGGTACACAATAGGGCCAGCGCTTGTCCGGATCCTCTGTGAGACATATGGTACAAAGGAGAAAGTGTAAAACATGGACGAAACAGAGAAGCTTCGGTTGCTCATGCAGAGATATACTTCTTCTGTTGATGGTGACATGCTTTACATAATTTACCCAGTTCTCCCCTTATGTATAAATTCTATCACATGGGTAACGGGCATATGAACATTTCCTGACTCACGACAAACAAAACTTAAATTGTGTACTACCAAAGGCTTATTTATACAGTATAAACGCCACGGCCAATGATACTCTAATTAACTCATATTTCTTCATGATGTTTCAAGAGTACAAACGAAAGCATTTTAACACATATAGCATGGCAAGAACATACCATAAAGACCTCTGGACCTAAAAGTAAATACTTTACAGTTTGGTGGAATTCAAACATGATATGTATTATATGTAACGTCAGAAGTATCTAAATGAAATGAAGTGTTCATTATGCCCAATTCCACAGAAAGACTTCTGCGGTATTATTAGAGCAAGTAGTTTATATGCAATTTCCTCAATTCTAAATCGACGTCAAGAGTAATCAATAAACCGTTTCTGTTCCAATTGATTTCCCGGGAAGTAAGCATGTTCTCCGCTGCGGGCCGTTGACCCGTGGATTTATTCTCTCAAGATCTAGATGGATCATTGACCAGGAGCGACATGTCCTTAGCTGGCTTACAACTCGTGGGAAAAGATGGGGCTTTTTTGAAGCAGGAGGAGGGAGAGGCGAAGAGGGGATCAGGGGTATTGGTGTGGGTGGATATACTTGGGAGGCCTTTCGGTGTTGAACAGCCCCAAATAAATATATATATAGGATAATTACAACCAAAGCGATGTCGCCAGACCTATTTAGGAATTTACAACGAAGATATATTGATAACCATATATGTAAATTTTACAAATAAAAAGACATACTTGTACGAAATGGATATAATGACTATTGTTAAGGCAGGCGCACTGAAGATAACGTATATATGTGACAGCGGATATTAGTAGAAGTGGAATGGGAAAGATGTGGTAGATCGGAGGACGAGGGGAAGAGAGGAAGGACAAGCGATGATTGGGATGGAGCACTGGGCAGAGGGAATAATGGTCGCAGAATGAAGGCTAGGTTCATGGGTGCTGGAAGATATTGCATCGGAGGAATAATCCTACGTCCATCATTCGCTGCCGCTTCGTATCTAGTGACAGGCAGGGAGGCTAAATGATGAACCGTCACTTCCTGACCTAAGTTAAACCCACATTCAAGGCCCATACGTGAGCGGGGAAAGAAGGAAAGGAGAGGGAGGAGGAGGATTGAGCGTTCTATGAAACAGTCACGTGCCCAAATGACAGACAGCTGTCTGCTCAGTCAGCAGAAGAGAAGCAATAAAAAGAAGCACATCCAGTAGTTGGCCGAGTCATGGTGACAGTCATCCAGCTTACTCACGCATTCCCTTCCCACTAATAGCTTCTTGATTGCGAATGAAAGCATTAAGCACGCTACACCATGTATCCTATCTTTCCCTATAGTAAAAACGCCTTCACTTGTATAATTCAGGCGGCCCAAGGCCACAGAAATTAGCCTCTCAATCCTTGTGTCTGAGGACGGGGGAACAAAAAACTCAATGGTGCTGCCCTATCCAATCTAAATGACCCGGTATTACCAAGGAGAATAGATCAAGTTGTTGGCTTGTCAACGCTGCCTTCCCAAGGCACACGACCTAATCAATCAAGCAGTCAATCGATCAATTAATGAAGCGGTGATTTTGAGCCCATTCCAACGCATCCTCCATGTAAGACGTAGGAAGGGGTATTTATCCATCGATTAAATACCAAACCAGCATCGGTGGACATATAAGCCACTCAACCAGAAGGAATCCATGGCTCAAAATCAAGGCAGGACTCTGAAGGCTGGGGGTGGGGGAGGGGGGGGAGGGGGGATTTTCCAGTTTGTTCATTCACAGCCACCTCCAGACTCGGTAGGGATAATGCAAAATAGTATGCAAAGCTGGAGGGCATGGGCCAGAATGAAATACAAAACACCAACTCCAACCACATTGAACGTCCGCATTGCGCACGTTTCTCCATCAAAATAGCTGGAAGCAAAGCGGACGAAATTGATCACTGGTTCCACTCTACATTTCATTACTTGCCCAATGTACTAGCATAACTTTGGCATAAATATTCCCCCTCAGAAGGGAATGGTTGCAGAGACATGGACTTAAATTAGAACAGAACATTGTGTTTCTCAATATCCAAGGGATTATTAATGGTAATTAAACACAGACATATCAATTTGTTTGCTTGTTGAGTTGAGCCCTTTGCAACAACAGTCAGAGTCATATGAAGGGCGGGAAAGTGAGGTGAAGTATTTGGAAGACCACCTATGGGATATCTCAAGATATATCAATATATGATCCACCATTAAAGGCACCACATTATATCAGGGGTCTGTAACAAGTCTGTATGCAAAGTGGTTTAGCCGTATACTTATATACTTCGCCCTTCCCGGTTGGAGACGTTCGTCTCTGGTTTCATTTGCCACCCTAATTGCGACCGATACCATTCTAGATCCAAGATGAACACCATGGAGACAGGGTTAATGATGAAAAACATACTGCTTTTATTTCAGCTCTGTGCCTGGGCGTACTCCCAGCAGAGCCAACTGGAAATTATAGTTTTCCAACAAACAGCAGGGGCTACTATAGATCATAAAAGGAAATGGATTTCATTTCTAAATATAGCAGGGGGAAGATAAAATCTACCATGCGATATAAACCATACTGTAGATCTATAAAACATAAATGAAAAGGCCAAAAATATCCCAGGAGCAGCAAATTGGTTGATGAAAATATGAATTTGGTATTATGTTCATATATACACTCCTTTAATTTAAAGCTTATCCGCAATGAACAGAAGATTTGCCAGAGCTCCGTTATGTAGAGCAGATGCCCTGACTGCTGACTGATAAGAATCTGTACAAGAAGTGGCTGAGGGGCTGGGAAGCGATGAATCACACGGCCGTGAAGTGTTGATTCAGACCATGTTTATTGGAAGGGCTGATGCAAATACCAAGTCCATTCATGGGAAATAACCCACTAATAAGCACATGGTCATCAGATAATGTCAAAATATGCCAGCACAGGATGCAATATTCGTTAACAAGTATTCAGCGAGTGGGACAGTCCGTTGGAACAGTTATCATTGGCATTAATCCGTCTGCCGCTGTCAATATGCAGCGAATCCGAGTCCATTTGTATGACAAATAGCCCTGTAATCATACCCCAGAGAGCCCTTCCTGGACGGGCACTATACTAAACCGGTGGCAATTAAGATGTCTTATGGCTAGAATGGATTATAGATGGAAATAAAAAAGGTGAACAGCTGGAAAATGCAATGCAGAGAACTGACACATTCACAGTTTGCTCCTATATAACTTTATATTTCTGCACGTGGTACATCTCACCGGTAGTATTACAGGCGGGGATTGATAGAGCAAGAACGTGCGAGGGCTTTATAACTTTATCAAGACTTGGCAGGCAACCTGGAGGCAGTCGTCTGACAATAGGTTTGAAAGGAAGTCAAGGCCAGACCCTTCCATTGCTCAAGGGGGAATGGCCCCTTGCTGGCATCGTGCAACCTCCGAGGCCAGGCCATGCTAGTAAGACGAACGCTTAATGAATTGCTTTCCGCAGCGGAGTCATATGAGTGTCACATCGATGAAGTTGGGAGGCTGATAGGACGGAGCCCTGGCCCAGCTGGTCCTTAAATGTGGCCAGTTTCCCTTCCACACAGACTGCCAAATTGCTACGGTATACATCTATATATAACATATATATACACATGCAGTTGGTTGCTAAGGAGGCCCACAAATGCCTTGTGGCTTTCTATATCAAAGAATACGATTGTTGCTGGTAGAAGGGCCATGCTTTATTACTCAATAACTGTGTGTTGTTGGAGAGGGCAATGGGTGGTTATTGGAAAAACATGATACATACTTAATAAGCTGGGGAAAAATGCAATGCTATAACTGACGGCATACATCAATTTGTAGGTTCTCGCTGCTATGAATAGATCATGACCAAGGCCAGTGAAGGTGTCAGAGAGACCATTAAACCCACATCATTTATAATACAGCTTTGCAAGCTTCCGTTCCTTAGTGTCTTTTACTATACAGCGCCTGTGTTTTATTCAGAAACTACATCTAATTTAACGGTCCACAAACACCAGATCGAGCAGACTATCCGGCAATAACTACACCAACAAATAAGGGCACCAGCAAGTCCAGAGCCTTAGGTGTATACGTGGGACCAATATCAAACGCCCATTATGCTTCAGCTTTATTTTTTATTCCCAGGCAAAATAACCATATTTCTTGCACCTCAAAAGAACCTCCCCTTAGCCGAGCTCGAGATATATTAACGCCAGGAAAGGGAAACAATCGTGTTTCATTTCAATAAATCAGCTAATCTGCCAGACTAAGATAGAGTTTACAATTCCTTTTCTAATGTGGGTGTTGCCGCACTGGCTGACCTTAATTTCCCTTCCATGCCTCAACTTCATACGGAGATGAGAGCTTTCCAAGGCATATGATGTATATTGGACCCGGGTCAACAACCATGATCATAGGAAATAGTTAATATTCTTTATGGCGTCTAGACTTGACACTTGAAGGTTACTTAGGCGTCAAAAGCAATTCATATCCCTACACTCAACGTGCAGGGATATTCACCCTTAGAGATGACTATTTACCATACATAGACCTCCTAATTCATATATATTCTTTTAAAAAGGCTTATTGGAATATCTAACATGGGCAAGTAGCTTACATAAGTCATTAAAACACCAGATCATATGCTGACTGCAATGTTCATAAACAGTAAATATGAAATTTGAATGTTTGGGTGTTTCATTACTCTTTGTAACGTATTACTTATGGAAACAGGGAGCTGATCGGAATTCCTATTTCTCTTCTCTATTAATGCGACTGTAATACAGCTATTCACATGTAAATTGAAAGACATTACGTTATCGTCATGGTTTAGAATGTGCTGAATTAAGTCTCTTCCACCAGCATATTTATTAAGGAATGAATCACGATAGAAATGTTTCAACGGAATTAAATTGTAATGTAAATCATAATCAAGCATGCCTATCAAACACAATGAGTATCATCCTCTATAAGATTTTCTTTTGAAAACGTGAATCTCTTGTAAAACTTGACCATTTAACATGATTTCATTACGAGATACGAGACCGAAAAAGCATAAATCTCGAATGTAAATCCTTAACGAAAAGAAGGCGTGAAAAAACAAATAATATAGATATATAAACAGAACACTTAACCGTTGGACTTTACAACTGATACATTCTACACCAAATATCTAACTGCCGATGAACTATACATAGCTAAAATCAACACTGAATAGTAAGTAATTATTGACAATGGATCAAATTCACAGAAATTCGCTGAAAAACAAAGAGATTCAGTAAGTAGATGTAATATACTCACACGAGGTCTGGTCTGAAGTGATGGATGATTGCGCAGAAGGCCAGCCCGTTCCTCCAGGAGGTGGTCATATTGGTCACCTTGACCCCTCGGTATCCCTTGGTGACCTCCTTACACCACTCGAGCAGATCCTGTGTAGGTGTCCGGGCGGGGCGCGGAGCCACTCCTGTCTGTAAACACAATAACGTGTCTAAGCCAAGGTAGCAGATACTACTCCGGCGAACCATGCTTATAAATCAAACGCCTGATCGATTGGTGCACTGGTTTAAGGCTGCATTATAAGTCAACGAGGAGAAACACAACGGCGCTCCACAATCGGAGGAGGACGTATTATTGTAATCTTGTTTTTTTTTATCCACGTGTATCAAGTGAATGCATTCGAAAGGATAATCCACAAGGAATAGATACACCACACCGAGTACTTCTTTCTGAGAAATAGTTAGATATCTTATATAGGGTACGCCATGGTTTCGTGTAGTCACAAAGTAAAGTCAGCCAACCGATCTGGGGGACTTTAAGAAGTAGTGCGAGTAGAGAAAGAGTGGGATAAGTGAAGAGCAAACGCACCGATCGGCCGGATAACTGAGAAGCACTTTAAAGGGAACAAGTAGTCGCAGTAAATCCATAGGGAAAGCAAGTTTTTCTTGTCAGATTTTTAACCTCAACGATGACATACCTCCGATATGGTTTTTGCTTTCGGTATGGATAACCAGAGAGTGTTGGTGCCAACTGTATACTCATGAATTCCCAACCAACCAAGAGGTTCGTATAGCATTCCTCTTACACTTGGAACTGAATCCACAGTGGGTACGGCTGGTGGGTAGCTAAGCCCACCCGCTCCTCTGACTAATGGCCCTTTCTTCCAACACTGGGCCGAGCATCTATCAAATCGCTTCTATGTTCTGCGGCTCTATCTCCCGATATTGCATTGATATCCACTGCCAAGGGCTGACAATTCAACATTTGTTCACCACTGCTTCTGTAGATAGCAAAACAACATTGATACTGGAGCATGAGGTCTGATACTACGTCCTCTTCCCCCTACTCCTCCAAGTCCTCCTCCTCTTGCGACTCACTGATCGCGTCTGGAGGGTCTTATCTGGAGGACCTTTCCCAGCATGCAGGGCAACATGTGATCAAACACCAGGCAGTCTGTTTTGGGCACTGCACCCCAGGCCGAAGGGAGGCAGCTGGTCATACTTTCTCTCTCGCTCCTCTACCAGTCGTTCTCTTCCTTCACCACCACCTCCTCCTCCCTCCTTCCTCCCTTCTTCCCTTCACTCTTTCCTTTCAGTGTCTTTCAGTGCCTTGTCTCCTCCCCAACCGACGCACCACACCTCACCCAGAGAGAAAAGGTACGGCAGCGGCTCTCTGATTAGTTTTCGCCTGTTGGTGATATTTGCACAGTTTTGTCTGTATTTACTCAAGGCCTGCAGTACATCGTAATGCCAACGTGTGCGGCTGTAATCTCTTGCCGCGAGCTGCTTGGGAAAGGGTGAGTAATATGGGGAGGTGTGAGGAAATAATAATGATAATGATGATGGTATTGGTGTTGTTGACGCTGGTGTCGTGGATGAGATGGAAGAGGCTGAGAGGGTGCGAGAAGATGCAATGTTTTTAATGTGCTGTAATCCAGCCCGTAGGACACCGATGCTTGTTATGTGATATAAGTCCAATGGGTCAATCGACAGTGACAGATCCTCAGAATAATTCTGAATAATTCAATGATAAAAAGGGATTGGTATATGAGGGAAGGGAATCATTTATTCATGCAGGGTCGACGAGAGGATAGGAACCATCCTACAGTATTATGGATGAATTCATAACAGATTTTACTCATTAACCCCCTCAACAGATGGACGTTGAGTGACACTTCCCATAACCTAACGATCAAAACAGTATAATAACTAACCAGAAATCTGGACGTTAAAGATAGTCTTCAATATGAAACCCAGAACCGCAAACAGACCCTTTTACCTATCAGCTGGATATAGCAGTAGTTTTCCACATTCCACAGTCATTATCTCACGTGGGAAAAAGTGCAGAGAAATTAGTATAAAAATATTCCAGACACCGGTTGCTGGATTTGTGGACGTTGGTCAATACTGTGATTTATAGGTATGCAAAAAAATATTTCTGAGTCGGGCTTTCATAACGGCCAAGGGCCAGGCAGTTCAGACCAACTGACCATCCATCTTTATAGAGGGTGACAAAGACAAGAAGGACCGAGGGCAGGCCATTGGAATAAGGACACTGACTTTCCACCCAGCAGGGAACGTTCCTCACATAAAAGGGGGGCATACGCCGAGTTAGATAAGCAACTCCTTTGCCTTATGTCTAAAAAGCAAATATTGGGAAAACATACTTCCTGAATTCATATCACTGAGGGAGTTTTGATTATTTGGAATATCGAGAGACATACACTCCCTTTTATAAACAAATCCAAACATATCGGTGGGGATTGCTTTTAATCCTTGACGTTTGAATAAAGATTCTTGCTGTTTAATTAAAAGGGGGATCCTACATACACTTCTACGACATCCTTCTTTTTATTAAATATCCAGGATCAATTTTTTATGGCGTAGATGTACCTCAAGCAAAACTCGCGCTTCAACTTAGAAAATTGAAAATCTGAAGATTGGATCTAGATGTCCATATACGAAGCAGAGGCTTTCAGATGTAAAAAGATAAAGGAGGCATATTCGTATTATAGGCTTCTGTCGCCAAACAAGGGATCGATACTTATACTAGTAACAATGACAACACTCAATATACAACATCCATTAGTCTGGCAAATGACAAATGTGGTTCTTATTCTTTCGTACTATCGACATTGTCGGCTTATAGTTGAGTAAGTTTGAAAAATTGCAGTAATTCTATTTATAACATTAGAAACAGAAATAACTTTTAGAGTTATAACGGTGTAAAGGTCGCATTCAATCTTCCACACGGAAAAGAGAAACACAATATATATGTGCAATCAGAGCCATAAAATATCTTGGGCCTTTGTCAGTGTTGGGAATGTTGCCTCTCAAGGGGTTCATTTCCACAGAATTCCACGCACGTGGAGAAAAGGGATACAACATTGGACGCAAACGGCCCATTTTCAACCCTAACACCTCTCTCCAATGGCCATGCCAGTAGTGAATGGCAGTGGGGTAGCATATTATAGTGGGCAACTGGCAACCCCTTTTTCTAGTTCCATGCCAGAGTCCTTGGCTACACTGCACTCGGAGTGTTTCTGTCCATCATGACTCTATGTTATTAGATTATCTGCCTGGAGAAGGGGGATTAATGGAGCTGAACTGCCGTATGATTATCTAATGATGCGAAGGCCCATGATTGTTTGGGGCTGAAGGGGCTATATTGATTAGTATGGTAGGTAATTTACAAGTGGCAGTCCCAATTTCTGAAGGGCTACACCAGGGATCCATGGCGGTCTACTTAGTACAAAGAGGACCCTGAACAAAGGGCATCATCCTCTGAGGAAGAGGCTATTAATTGATTCCACCGCAAAGCAAGATTCTTTCCGTATAGATCTGCTAAGCGCCAGGCAACTATAGGAAAAGAGCGCATTCCATTGACATAAAAGTCCACATATCAAGACACTCCCGGGTGATATTTTATCCAGGAATCAAAATTGAATTGGATTTTTAGTACTCTAGTTATGCTTAAACTGATGTATTATTCCTCTTCCGAAAGAGCACTAGCTCATGCCTATTACACTAAATATATATGTATAAACACGAACATAAAATGAAGAAAAAGCTAAAAAGCATTCTGACGGTAATCTCAAAAGGGAGGCCCCGGTCTTCCATTTATCTCATTACTAGGTACATATAAATTGGTTGGAGAATTGAATGGTAGAAGATCCTCTTTAAATGCAGTCGATAACCGCGAATCTCTTTTTTGTTTTTCTAGGCAGGGTATTCTTCAAATAGGAGACAGAGTGTATCCTCGTGCACCGATTTCATTAGCGCAGCATCTCAAAGGATTCGCGGCTGCATTCGGGGCCTAATTAATGACGGAAATTATAAAAGGCTTTACCACAGAGGACGGGGGAGAATAATAAATACGGATTCAATATCTTGCTGTACCTAGTTTACCGAGTTTTCAGCGGACTTCTCTCTAATAACATTACGTGGGGAGTGCCTTCAGAAAATGTTACAATCATCAAGTAAAACTTCACTCTTAATTAAATGATTTCCCTAAGACCTGTCTACAATCATAAGCTCTCGTAATTTTGAATAAATCAATTATTTTCATATGGTCATAATAGAATGAGGAGTAGGCCTGATAGATGCCATATAGATAACAGTTTAGTTTGTTGTTGTTTTACGATTTCAGCAACAGCCAGGATCTTATCAAGGACGGGGGCGAAAAGCAACGTTACTAATCCAGCTAGAGAAGAAATGAAAGTATGACGTTTGCTAAAAGAAAATGACAACCACATCTAATCATTCATTATATCTAGAAGGAACAAAACATAATGATACGATCCTGGACATTTGATATAGATCATAGTGCCTTTTGTTTTACTGATGTGTATGCAAGTATGACTTTTGATTACAGGTTTGCCCTGGCAACAGGTTCTAACTCATTATTACACCCCTGTGCTGTTGCTTCCTATACCTTCAGCATTGTATGTCACACTTGGTCAAAGTGGTGCATAACATGTGAGTTATGTCACCCTGGGGACATACAACAAGTAGGTCCGCCCAAAACGTAAATTACTTCTTTTATTTTTAATTATTTATATTTTTTATTTATTAATGGGGTGTAATAAATATGGAACAAAGCTCGGGTGAAGTCTGTACACTTGTTAGTGACCTCGGGAGCACAGAAGATCTCGGGCTAACGCCCTCTAACTTCCCGTGCTCCCTCGGTCAATAACAAGTGTACAGACTTCCCCCTTGCTAGGTTCCATCTATTTATGTCTTTGGGAATGTTGAAATATGATTCTTTTTTTTATTTTATAAGAGAACCCATTTTGAGGTATTTCTATCTTGCTCTTGAAAATGAGTATTATATGGGTTCCTGACAAAACTAAATAGATACTGCACAATCAGCATGCAGTTCAGCATTGTTTCATGCAGTAGGAATCAAAGATGCTATAAACCAAATCAACCTCAACTGAGTTTAGATGAAACTAAAATATTGCTGATATTTGGGTTTCTACTGTCATGCAGTAGAAATCAAAGACATATATCATATATGGGTCAGATTTTTCAGAAAATGTACAATTGGCAGCTCCACACATTAAGGAAATTCTCCTAAATTAGGCTGAAAAGTGAAGAATACCGGGTATATCTGAGTATATTTGGGATCCCATTGATTTAAAGTATAAGTTCTGTTATGTTAAACTGCATTTTGAAGCTCATTTTTGTCTTAAATGTGGGTTATTTGAGAGGATTGGTGAAGGCGAATTGTACATTTTCTGAAAATCTGTCCCATATATGCAGGTATATATAATGTCCTTTATAGGCAATCGACCGCCATGGTTGAAATGGTTTCAGACCAGTGCATTTACCATTGACTTGACTGCCTTCAATCACAAACTTGGGCCTGTTAGCTGGACTAATTACTTGACGCCGGAGGTCCCATGTCAATCTTTCCATGGCCGCCCAGTGCGCAGCGTCCGTCTTGATCCACAGGGGATTATCAGGGGCTAAAAAGTCTTATCTTGTTACGATACGTGCTAGGGCGTGGCAGAATGGCAGTGGGAGTTGGGAGCCCGTCCGAGCTAATGAAGTGAGGCATTGATCGGCTTCCAAGCAAGCCTTTCTCTTTCTTCGTCTGTCCGTCTGTTTCTCTCTAGTTACGGTTTAAGGAAAACCATAAGGGGGGCACAGTTTGTTTCTAAGACGATATATTCCCCGAGAAAACTTATCAAAATACTCTAAATTAATTTTAGTCGCCCCCATCAAATTACAATTCTTACGTTAATTCTAATATATATTGGCAATTGGTTAGTTCTAATATATATTGGCAATATTGGGGGCAAATTGTACTTTTCCACGCTAGACTGAAAGCATCAACACTTAATATAGAAGCCACTCCTGAAGCCATTTCGGAAGCCACACCTGAAAGTCCGGCAATAGAAAAGCGCTAACTCATCAGACGCTTATCTAAGTAAGACTGTGGAGCTATGTAGATCAATTCTCAGACCTTCAGCTTTCATTACTACCTATGGGCTCAGGATGTTCGCACTGTGCCTTTGCCAGATCTGCTTCTAGCTTGTCAAAAAGAAAGGCTGCAGTCATTGGCAAGAATTCGTTCTCACAGCCATGAGATGGAAATAAAAGGTCACCTGTGAAGTCGTCTACATACATAATAGGTCTCTTTTGAACTTGCCCATCTATGCAGCTAAATATTTTTACTCTACAAACCACAGTGTTTGAGGTTGACACGACATACAGTGGCGCCTACAACAGTGTTCCTCATGTTTATCATGCAAACGTATACTAAGGGAGCTTTTCTTACATAGAAATACATATGAGTGCACGTAATCGATTAGTCACATGAGTAATTATACACGGATTCATGTTGCGTTGAAGAAAACAGAGAAAGCGCAACTTGTAAGCAAACTATATTGTGGATTACATGGAAATGTTGAGGATTCTTTCCTGACTAAACGTTTTATGAAATTTAGTTGTTACATGCGATGTTTTCATATATTAAGGAACATGGCATAGGAAGATAAAGGTTTTTGTTTTGTGGTATGCTAGTCAGCATGTGGGTATACAGATGGTAGTTACAGGGAATATATTCCTGGAAGTATATTCGCTGTGATACAGTATTTAAGAGGTTGGAGCATGCCTATACTGCCCCTCATCCAATCCCTCCTTCCTTGTTTCTCCTAAGAAACAGCCATCAAAGTCTTGCAGGGAACCTCAGGGGAGGACGAGAGCATACAAAACATGACCCTAACACACCTGGAGAAATCCCACAGCTCATCTCCTGGCCCAGGCCTCCTAAGTGTACCCCTCCCTCTCATATGCGCCCGGGCCCATTGCAACTATTGCGGTATACGGGGCCAACCGTGCCATTCCGGGTCCCAAATCAGAGAGAATAATTAAAGAAGATGGGCGATCGCAGACTGCGTTAGTGTTGAGTGCCACTCAGCTTCTCGCGCATGGCGATGCTGATAGCATTTTGTGAATGTCTCCAATACTGCTGGAAGTTCAAAGCGAATGTACCCCAGGGAATCGGTTTGCTGTCCACCTTTTGTATGAGAGCTAAAAGTGAGTGGCCCTTAAATTCCAGCAGCCAAAAGCTGAAGAGGGGATCCTTGGTGTTAAAATGGAGAATCAAACGCCATTAGGAACGATTCACTTTGGAATTCGTTTTTTTGCCAGTTGCTGAAATGCAACTCAGCAAGTAATTGCCCTTGATGAAATCCTCAATTATGCATGCGGTTTCCTCAGGGAAGATTCGCCAAAAAACTATAACTAAGAAATAAAACAATTAAAATACTAAACTGTTTAATTCTGAACTGATGAGCTACAATCCATGGATGCTACAATCCAATGAGCAGCTTTGAAAGATTTCGTGCATTATTTCCTATTGTAAAGCCGGTTAAGTTCTTTTAACTCCAATACAACAACTTCCAGTTGCGCCGGGACTGTATACTACCATCTATTGCATAATGGAAAGGTATTGCACTCCCTAAGGAATTCTTAACGAACAGGAGACTGGATTCTTTGCGTCGGCTTGAGACATAAGACCATCATCCCAACCCTGTAGCATTTATGTAAGTCTTATTTTCTTATACAGTATCTTAAAAACAATTCCTTTCCCATTCCCTGGTTAGAAAACTTGCTGGTTCAGATTTATAGATTGGCACGTAGGACATATAGCACATAATACAAAGCTAAAATGGGAATTAGACATTGTGTGTGTATACATAGCATATGTATGTATTTATACATGCTATCTGTAATGAATACCCTTGATGAAATTTACATATTATGCATGCGCCTTTTGAAGAAGCCAAAGGGCATTTATCACAACATGCAGTTTTACTCAAAAGTATATATCCCATCTATATGCTAATGTCCCATGTTCCGTACCCTTATTATATATGGACTGGAGAACCCAATATACTTGGTCGGCAGCGATACACATCATTAAACAAAGGCATTACTAAGCCCGGGAGTGGTATTTGGCTACAACAGGCCCTTGCACAATGAAAAGCAGGCGCTAAGGACAGCTGCACTGGAGTTCGTACATTTACATCTCACAATATAACAAGAGTGAGGCAGGAGCTATAGATGAAGTAGGATGGTTCCTTTCCAAATGATACCTTTGCTGTAATAGGGAACTTATAGAAAATAATTTCTATAGTCCGGTACGTAAGAAATCATGAACAATGGCGCGAATAGCAACCGTGAAATGAACCCAATAGTTATATATACATATTTATACCTGAAAGGTTACTTTTTATGCAAATACATCAAAGAGAATGCTCCAGGGTCTGATGTATATCCGAGGGGTAGTCTATAAGTCAACAACACAGTCGGCGATGCTTAAACAAGCAAGTATTTCCCTTTTACCATGCAGAGCGAATCACATCATATTCCGGATTAAGTGCGATCATCTTGTGCAAGTATCACATTACTTGGCCATAAAGCTGAGTCGAGGACTCTTGAGCGGGCAATGACGTTTCATGCGTGTAGCATAGAGATCCCGGTGAGTCGCTGACCAATAAAACCAGCAGCAGGAATAAAAGGTAAGAAGTGCTGTTGGGGACGAACTGTTGAATGGCTGCATACATAGATGTGTGTGTACAAACAAGTCTATATATGCGGCCTATGAGCTTGAACGTTTTATATGGGCATTTATTCCAATTAGTTTTGATATTAATCCAGAGTTGTCGATATGTCAGCTTCCTTGATGTGTGCAGTCCATACACCACTCATTCTGAAGTGATCGCTCAAAGGACTATTAACCAAAGTGGATATGGAAGTTATAGGGCTCCATTCCTGAGTGATAAGCCGTCCTTGTGAAGGATGTCACCGTACAGGTAACCCATTTCAGGGGGCTATGTTGCAAGATTTTTGGTCAACACGTTTGAGCAGAGAAACTTGTAAATGGAGGACAGCGTTCTGGAGAATACTCTAGTAGCAGTGTGACAAGGGTTAAGTTAGCAGACAGTCAATATGTGTTTTGGTTTACATCTTGGACTCGGTGGATTGGCAGCGGCTGACAGCTGGGGAGGTGGAGGTTGGATAAGCTGACCGCCTTCCTACCAGCAGGCTAATAACACAAAGAGTCACAGGGTATCAAGGTCTTGTTTTTACATATGCATATAGCCTGCTTGCTCATGCAATTGCCACAAGGGTAACTATAGAGCCTATGCCTGACGTTTAGCACTCACGAGAGAATTAAAGAGGCTCGATTTCACGAGTGACAAAGATATGAAGGAAAGTCTCCATTCACAAACAACCGGCAGAGAGTTTTAGTGTCTAAATAGCTGTCCGACAGGTTAAATGGAGAGATAGATCGGTTAGGAAGTATGAATGTAGAGATGGACAGTCACTGGTACATGTTGAGCACAGGTCCTGTTGGTTTACGTTGGCTGTAGAAGACCTCCCTCTCCTTCCCCCTTAACCTGCTCCTCCACCGGGCCATCCTCACCGATACATACCACATTTCCTTCGGCTGGTTCCTGCTAGCGTCATCAAACAACACGGAGCTGTAGACTCCAACAGGCCCCAAGCTTTCTCACAACAGATTCAATTGCCTGGAGGGGTAGGAGTGGGAGGAGTGACTCTGAGCTAAACTAGCAAGCCATCACGGCCTGGCTCCGATCTCTAGTTGTCTGAGCCCTCGTCCTTTTCCCCTCCTTCTGCTCTCTCTTTTTTCCTCAAAAATCTCTAGTCGCTGCTACCCTCTGTACATCCTATGCCTATCAGGCCATGTTACTGGCTGTGGAATGGAACGAGGTATCTCTCGGCTACTTCTAGCTGCTGTGTCTGCTGCTTCTGCTACACCTCCAGCTGCCGTCTGCTGCAGCTGTACTACTGGTGACTGCTACCACTATGCACCTGCTTCCTCCTGATACCAATATCAAAGCATCTGCTTGCTCCATTCTGACTGCTCTTTCTTCCTCCACTATCCCTACTTCCATACCCAATACAGAATTTCATCTTGGGATCATAACTCTGCACAATTAACTTATTCACCCTCTTTCTCCCCATCCAAACCATGCTCTCCTACACAATCGCATCCATCCACTGCTCCCCTCTCCTGCTACAACTCATCCTCATCCTTTCTCATCCCCCACTCTCTATAGCTAGCGGTGCTGCTTGTGGCAGATGTTCTATTTAGCAGAACCGGTCCTCACGTCCCCTGTACATCCTCTAACACCCTGTATTCACCCCCGCCCTACCTACCACACCTCACTCCACAGGAGCAACTGTTAAAATGCCAGCTCTCAGTCATAGAAAGGAAAAGCTTCACAGTTGCAAATCCTATAAGTAGAACATTCAGCAATACAAGAAGGGTGGTGGACACTTAAAGAGTCGAGTCCTCCGATCCCCTGCCACCTCCCCCCCACCCCCACCCCCGATTTTAAATTAGATGGAATGCATCTTTAGACTGTTTTACAACAAATACATTAATATCACTGTATGCGATTCTATTAAATATGCATGGAATGGTCTTGGTTTTGTTAAATGCCTAGCGCCTCTCATCATGGCGTACTGTGCAAGTATTCGCTAAACTTTATTGCTGTAAGCGCATAGGATGTCAGGGGCGGAGACAGGCCTTATATCGTAACGATTTAGGAAGGTTTGTGAGTAGTATATGGGAATGCTGCATATAGTCAGGCCGTACACGACTGCTGAGTAACAGGTATGGAGGTGGTAAGCAGCATATGGAAATTGGAGATGGCATCAGGCAGTGGCAGTGGTATGCAGTCGTGTCATTAGGTACTCCTGTGTGTTGATCAGACAGATAGGGCTGTGTCAGAACCATGCCCTTCCATGCTGTTATTGTATTCATTCCATGTCCTTTTCCATAGCCATGGCATATGGGAGCTGACGGACCTGTGCCCTTCCACTCTACTCAATCTGCCGACACATCCTCCCACCTCCCCATTGCACCCACCCCTCTATTACTACCACCACCCGCATTGACCATTAATAGGCATCAATCCCTCCAGCAGCCATCCGCCCTGGAGGACAGCTTGAGGTGACCACCAGCCACCTCCAGGACCTCACCTCCGCAGCAGCTGACCACAGCAGGGAGTGGCATAAATACCTTGACCGATGATGCATGAAATGTTTGCAGTCACCGCGCTCGATTGGGCACAGCGGAGGAAATAGCCAATGCTGTGATTGCCAGCGCATCGAGAGAGGCATACCGAGTGTCCAGACTGCAGCTCGGATTACAGCGGCAATTGGATTTACAACATCCACAGACAAGGAACTATCCACTAATGACGACCCAAATCAGATCAGACAGGCAATGAAAAATGAAGGGCGCTCTGGTCAGAGCAGCAGCCTGGTTTATATTATATACATACATATATACCTACATACCTGACATACATACATATATGTAATGTACGTGTGTGTGTATTATTATGTATGTATGTATGTATGTATGTATGTATGTATGTCATGTATGTATGTATATATGTATACATGTATGTGGATGTGTGTGGGTGTAAAGGAAAGCCTGTGGAAGAACGATAAGGAGTGGTAGTGGACAAAGATAGGCAAAACATGGTTGCTTTAGGGAAGGAAGGGGGAAGGGAATCATTAAGGGAATGGTTTGGTAGTACCAACACAAAGTGTCTGGGGAACAGGATCCAAAGATCCATTCTGATTCTGATGAATGATTGTATAAATGAGGTGTTGTCATTTGAATCACGACGAAGGTGATAGGCATGAGGCCACTGGAGGGGCTGCTGTGGCCCAGAGTCAAGTATTACCAATTGGCAGATTCACCGATACTTTGATTCGGCCCAAGATATAGTGAGTGCTTCCACCAAAACCATACGTTTTTCATAACCGAAGAATAAAGGTAAATTAAAGAGTTAATAAAGGCAAACTCCGACTTTTCATCAGATAATAATTAACAATTCACTACAGTGGCTTTTCAGATAGAAAATAGCCGATTACACGAGGGGAAATAATAATAATGTGATTGGCAGCTTTTAAGTCAGTCTCGCTAACTGTTTAACATTGAAGCTCTGACCTTGATTGGAACTGATGTAAATTGGTCCACACAAGCAGACCTTCTATATTGCTCCAGCCTGTGTCCGGATAATGTGATTAAGTGTAGATCAGGTCCCGGCAACATCAATTTCCCTCCTATACCGCAGCATCCATGCTCCCCCCTTCACTCCTTCACCACCACCTCCCACCCTTTACCAAGTGCTATCAATATAGGCAAACGGCAGTCTTCACTCGGGGAGAAAACAGACGAACCCATATATATTATTAAGCCCATGTATAAAGACCAAACGCCGCACGCCGCAATCACCATCCACCAGATTGCAGATCAGTTCATCCGAACCTCGACTCTTGAAACGACCCCAACTTCTATCTCCCATCCCTCTCCTCCTCCCCCCCCCCCCCCCGACCTTCTCCATCCCCCCACACCGCCTCCTCCTCCTGCCTAGCTTCACACCTCATTCGGGCCAACAGGCCAAGCTGGTAGGAAGCAAACCGGGCAAGGAAAAGGAACCCATGGGTCTTGAGAATGAGGCGCCTTTAGCACCAGCAGGTGCCAAGGTATTTTCGCCCATGACGTCATTGCAGCTGATGAGATGTGACGGTCCTTGGGCTACTAGGCAGTCTAGGCCTGTTATGGACTTGGGTGGAGTTGGGGCGGCGGGGGTGGAGTAGACATGGGCGATCTGCTGGAGCAATTTCTTTAGCTGAGCTAGGATCTCATGAGCTTTGATATTCGGGTTTTATATTAGACTCTCTGGTCACGGAGCCAATAGACTCTATTGCTGCCTGCCAGTATAGAAAGCAGCTGCATCTAGATAGGAGCAAGTATAAAGACATTTACCAGCTCACTTTGGCGGCTCAGTTCATATTATATACTGGCATCGTTCTCTAATTAACAAGCTACCATATCCCACAGATACTTAGGAGGTCAGCGACCCTTATATTAGGGTTAAAGATTGTGGAAATAAGTATTTATTGTGGAAATCAAGAGACATAGTAGTCTAATGGGAAATATAATGCAGTTTAATAACAAAATATTTTACCAGTGCCCCACCGACGAAATAGAAAAATATGTGTTACCCATCGATCATAATATATATATACTCCCTTTAATGAGAAAGAAGAACTGAGACCCAGAGTTATAATAAAAAAACAAAAAGCCAAGCCATCGCCCAAGAGATGATAGGGCTTGATTCTGTATAATATAAGAGTATGTGTAGAAGGTGGTGGTTTAGGATATAAAGCAAGCGGCCGACAGCTGTTATAGTAGCACTGGATGTACATCGGCTTTAGACGATCACCCCCTACCCCAATATTGACAAACACAGCACCGCCCCCGAGAGGCTCACCTTAGGGACTGGTCAGAACCCTGTGCAAGTGGTATATAAAGCTATATAAAGGCTTTCTGATGATAATGTGAGTGGAAAGTTCATCTGAAAATGCATCCAACCATCCAAAATAGTTTAAGTTGATCACATTAGTCTATGTCAAATAAGCACCACGCCCTAATATAATGATGACTTGAGTTAGAAACTACATTGAAACCTTTTCTAATGTGATTAACTGGGAAACTGTTTTTATGACATATTTTTTGTTCAATGATCACCACCACTGGCACTGTCCATGAATTCCTAAATTGAGTCGAAATAAAAAACAGATTTTATCTGATAATTCCTATATGAATATCCTCTATTTCATATCAGTCCACAATATATAAAGTCCGCAGGTCTAAAAGCCCATATGCAATAACATCCCTTCTTCCTTTTCCCTCCATCAATATAACTAACCTGCTAAAACATGTTTCGATAACTGCAATCATACGTCATGCCTATTAGGACATTTCGCAAACAATCAAACACAGGAGAACTTCTGGCGTATTCAATATTCTTGATTTGGTAAAGCATCAACTAAATGCTTTCTCATCAGTCGATGCGGTTGTTAATAAGGGATGACCGTTCGGAAAACAAACCAAGAGGCAGACTCGTGTATGCTTTTACAGAGCTGCCAACCAGTGGTTCATGTTTTGCATCTCTCCAGACTGATAAAAGAGAATACGGACAGATAAAAATAACTTTAGATTTGCGCCAGCAATAGCTTGGAACAAGTCAGCTATAATGTGATTGCATCGTATGGATTTGTCGTATAGTGGTTTCGAGCATTACCATGGGAAGGTTATAGGTAAAGAGGAAGGGGTCGATGAATTGATGGTGTCGCTAATTTTTCTTGTGATAGGATGGCGACTGTAATACATTTATGAGCTGAGTAGATTGCAGCCATTCGAGGCCAGAAAGCCAGTACTATACATAGAGAAATAGTGCTAGAATGAACATATTTCAAAGCGAGATACGTGATGATTTACATCTGAATAATGACCCATAGGGTGAGTCCAGTTGTGGAAGTCTGACTTGCAATATAAAAATCCCATAATGTGCTATAAGTATGAGATTCACGGACGAAAAAGATTTTAAAAAGTGTTAAGGCTATTGGACGATTGGGACGGGATAAGAATATCCTATCTGCTGATACTGACCAGCATCCTGCCAGTACACGAGATGGAATTGGAAGAGCTCTCCGTACTAGCAAGTGTATGACAACAGGGTCACGGGAGAAGAGTTGGAATGAGGAGAAACAACATTTATATATGCATAAGCAGAGGGTAGGGGGTAGAGGGAGAGGAAGAAGAGGGGGAAGGAAGAAGACGAGGAAAAAGTGGTGACCCATGTTACTTGAATTCATATGTGACATGGCGATTAATATAAATGAAACGATCGATAAGGAGAGAAGTTGGTAAAATTAATTGTCCATAGCATCATATATCTATTAGCGGATAAACTTCAGTGACAAATGTCCAACAGAGATACGAGCTGAAATAGATCAGGCGAACAAATGCGTGTACATGGAAATTGGATGAGTGTAGATGCAAGACGTGGAGAAGGGCAGGTGTCCTGGAGGTCATTTAGGCGACTGCAAATCACAGTGCATCTCCATGCTACTCATAGAATTCTGGTGTCCGAAGACGAATGGCCACACAGGGCAATATGCACTTGACATCCATAAAGCCAAGCCCGCTCGTAACATGTTGGTCGCCATGGGTGGCCCTTGGAGCCCTCGGTGAATTTTCTCTGACATTAATACTCCTAAATTTTGCCTGAATGGTCCGGCCACAACATTGTTGTCCTGGGGTTTCCTGCTGGCAACAAGCCGAGGCGAGATAATACAGCTACTTAAATCGTCATATCTGGATGTGTGTGGTGGTGACGTGCCAGTAGTCCCTCCCTTTCCCTTCTTTCTCGCTTTTTGCTAACCCTCTCTCTCTCTCTTTCTCCCTTTCAGCCCACCCGCTCCCGACTCTTTCCTCTATTTATCCCCTCTACCATTTCACCGGTATCACTATCAACAGTAGGCCATTCAATGTCAGCGTAAAAGGATACTGGCTATAAAGTCAGAGCAATTAGATTTGGTGAGTAACAATATCTCTGGGGGAAAACAATTAACTCATCGATCTAGATATTTAAAAGCGATTGCTCTCGTGGTTAAAGGGAGGTGGTCCTATTATGAATGATAACCATTTGGCAAGGTCTTCATACCAAGGGCAACAAGGGCAAACAAATGTGCCCCTTTTATGACCTTGGATATGGGGCTAGTAAAATCGGCGCTTAGTCCTTGGGTGATAAACCCATTGTATATGGTGGGTCGTGGGAGGATGGGAGGAAGGATACTGATCTAACTGGGAGGTGATCGATACAGGCAGGGAATGCCAGGCCCATGTTGGGCACTGGAAGTGGGTAGAGGTGACATATATAAAACTGAATATGGGCCAGAGGGTGGAATGCTGTGTGTTTAGGCGTGGGTACGTGTTCGGGGAGGAAGCCATTGACTAAGTAGCCACGGGACCATAGGTTCATTGTGAAGGTTCAGAAGAGGAGCGGAAGAGCGTGTATCAAATGCTGAATAGGCGTTCAATAAAGCTTGGATATGCACAGGATCTACAGACGTGGTATGAAGTTGGTATCAACACCGGTAAAATATCATTAAAAGGGGGTGATTCTAACTAAATGTGAAAGGCCAAAGACGAATACGCTAGAATTTAGTTGTGTTATATGATATATTCGTTCAAAGAACATTTTGTTATCAAAGAAAATGAATTTTGAATTCGAAGAACAGCCCCTATCGACTAACTGATGAAAGTATGTGACACAGTATCCGCAGAAATCCAATCACTCATTTTGCAGTGATATATACAACCCATACGTTTCACAAAATGGATCAGTTAACCGCCTCAGTCGAGCTACGTTCCTTCGTATACATAACCGAAAACCTTCCCAGTTTGCAAAACACATAATTAGCTTGCACCCCTCGGGTCGCAAACAGGATTAAGTTATACCCTTCGCTCTCCTCTATCCCATCGTCAAATACCCTACCCAATATAGCGATCCCAGGCCAAAAATTCAGCGACCTGCACCCGATTCCCATTTCCTCTGCCACATAAGGCCCCTTCTGATTTGCATTCAGTAGAAAATGAATTTGGCTCTGCGGCATGGGTTTACGTATGCGATGGTGAGTGTCTGAGTGGTGGCAGCCAGGGTTGGTATATATGGGTGTGAATGGCATTGGCCTGTAATCTCCAGGAAAGCTGGAACAGGCACCACAGTGTGTACATAGTATGCCCGAGCCTGTTGACTGGATCTAGATGTAGGATACAACTAGAAAAAGGAGGCGAAGAAAGGATAAGAAAAAAGATAAGAAAAAAACGTAGAAATAGAATAGGAGGAGGAAGAAGATTTGGCTTTTTCCCTGTTTCTAAAATAGAAGGAGGAGAAGGAGGAGGAGGAGGAGGAGAAGAAGAAGGAGGGGGAGGAGGAGGAGGAGGACTTTTGGCCTTTTCCCTGTTTCTAAAATATCAAAGAGTGTGTCTTTTATTGCTCTAGAACACTAGCTTAGTAGCAGTCCGCTGGGCTAGCTTATCTTCCTAAAGGTACATACATTATCAGGAGGAAGACACAGCATTACCCTCGTGTCAAACCTAACTGACCAAGAGGGCCTTAAATGTCAGGGACGCTTCCCAGCACTATCTAGAACAGCAACTTCACTTTCATCACAACACCTACAAACTTCCCACGCTTACTGTAAAGGCAGAGGCTGAAGCACTATAAGCTTAGGATCGTATTAGATCATAGGTTGATTTTGTAGAACGAATTTCAGTTCATCAAGTACAAAGACCAAACCCGTGAAATTGAGCTTCCCATGGAGCAAATAATAGACCCGTTCGTTATATATCCATTTAAACGAGTTACACAATTTACCAACTTAAATTTTGAGCAAAGGGGAAAGGTTCGAGTAGATCAATAACTCAATACTTATTAATCATTTATTAAATAATCAATTAATGATATATATCAGGTTGGCTGACCTTTCTGGGAAAAGACTAGCACGGTTATTAATACGAGTAGGTCGCATGGTTGAACTAGTGAAGTGTCTTGGAAATAGATGTAATTACGCCTTTTATGCACAAAATCAAAACCCTAAAACCCTAAGTCTCTACTCGTCCGATTGACTTGCATAATTTGACCCTTATCGTTGAGGCCATCCAGAATCCATGGCGGCTTGCCAGGCTTCAAAGGAGTCATTCAACTTAACTGCAAAGGTCTATCAGCCACCGAATTACCTGATGTGTGATTGCTTGGGAGGAGAGAAGGGGTTTCGCAGTACGGAAAATATCGTATACGGGGAGATTGCTTGGTGTTGCGATAATCTCCTGTGAGAGACACCCACTTATAGGGTGTCCCATATTGGCAAGATCTCAGGAGGTGCAATAATTCTGAAATTTTAATACCGTCTACTGAGAAGCAAGTCCGACAACAGGTGGGCTAAATGCCCCAGCGAATGAATGATCAATGCAAGCTGAATAACTGAGATGGACCCAAGAGGTAATCATATTGGACTGCCTTACTACGTTCTTTGAGGAAAAACAAATGATGATTTCCACGAGAAGGAAGTTTATCTCATTCACAAATGTCTAGTTTCATCCCATATATCGATCATCAATCATAGTTGAGGATTATCCTCATATATAGCGAGTATTGCAAAAATGGATTTTTCTGTGGGCGGAGAAAAAAAACTCTCATTTGGATGGCGAAACAAGTGGGCGACCTTGATCAATGTCGGAGTACAAAGTGAGTGCATCATAAAAATGCACCTCACTGGGGGTAGCTGTGATATACTTGGATATAAAGGACCTTGGGCCTGCAATCCTGATCGATCAGAGTTACAATTTATGTCCACATCTTTCCCCCCGGTACACCAGCACCAGCAATTTAGACAAAGTCCCATTATCAGCTGATGATATGTTTACCCAAGCGCCGAGCATAGGTCCCAGACAGAGGTGGAAATACAGCAATGACAAATGTTAGCCATGTGTTATCTGTTCACAAAGTGAAGTCACACACAATGAAACAAAACAATAGGGAAAGCAATGTGTATGGTATTACCATTTATCCAATTGAAGAAGAACAAAGCTATGATATAAGACCCGGTCGAAGCCCGGCACCAATACTTTTCCAATAATAAACTGCTATGGAAACGCATTTTATACATACACTCATGCGATAGGATAATTTATGAGCAAATACATTATACAAGTGATTATTCTATAATCCCAGCGTTCCTGCCATGCATTCCGGTCATACATCGTTCACAAACATATACTTCATAACGTCAAGGCATAACAGTAGTAATCAGAAAGCCAATCCTTTCCAATGCCAATTTCTGGCTTATCCATCCGAAGCCATGCAATGCGTTGATAGGGCGCACATCCAATCATTCATACCTATATCCCCAACCAACACAAACGGCCATTTTTAACTCTTCTTGTGCATCATCCTTTGCTCATATTTGCATTCATTCACTCTTCCCAAACAATTCACGGTTCCCTTTCATCCATGTCCTTCCTTCAACGCCCGGTGCAATCAGACGTCTGTGAATACACATTCATATATGTATACATACACTTAGAGGAAGGACAGTGCTTTAATATCCAATATTGGCAACTCCGTTCCGTGAGTGTTTCTCGTCCTGTATTGATTTATCTAGTCTGGGAGAGAGGAATATCATCAGAGCAATGCTTCGAATGTGGAAGGGGAAATACAATTAAGAACAACTCAGACTCTGCAAAATGTCGCTTCTTATGAAGTTAAGGCACGATCTATTTTCATTACAAATGTTGTCACCGGTATACCTGTCTGGGGGGAAATTCCCTTCATATGTGACAAACTATGATCAACAGAAGAAACCAAATGGATGGATTCTCGGTGGATACCGCCAAGTTACTGAGTAGACCTTAATATTGAATGTCCTTGCCAAGAAGATAATGCTTAGGAATGCTCTCTTTATGTAAGTTGTACAATAGGAACGTCTGTATATACAAATAATATAAGAGACATGTTGGCAGGATGGAATAGAATGATTTCATCCAACAACTGGTGGCAGTTTGTCAATGGATCGGGTTTTATCATAGAAACCGAAGATTCTCTTGGCATCGATCAATGCAAACTAAGCTCGATAAGAAACAGACCAAGAACGTATACATACATATATACACATAACAAGTCGGCAGGTTCGTATTTAATACGAAGGAAACATGCTGATTTTGTTTATAAACTATATTCCCATGAACTAAGTTTCTCCTATGAGGAAGAGACAGGCGATGTGTCGTTATTAAGCCAGGAATTTCTTTTGCGAGATGATGAACACACGGATATCGCATTTGTATAAGGAGCTATAGGGCCTTCACGTGCGGTGTACTCGGTGGCGGCAGATGATAAAAAACGTGGTATTCTTAAAACGCAGTAGATTTTTTTTGGCGTTATCACAAACGACACAGTGCAGCGAATCAATCAGGCGCATGAGATGATGTAAAAACAAGATCAATGATGTACCGCACGCACAGAGGAAAAAAACCTACAGAGAAATCAGTATTAGCAACAATAAAGTTTTACACAGTACGTTAGTATTGCATGACATATAACCCCTGTGAAATAGTATTAATCTTATTCGCTATAGACATTACACTACACTAGAATAAATGACATTTAAAGACTTAGATGTCTTGATTTAGTTGATTTCGATACAATAATGATTTCACTTGAACATTACATTACATCCATATACATGAGGTTTAATCTAAGCATAGAGGACTATAATAATCTACATAAAATCAATATTTCTATATGAAACAGACATCTTTAGACATAAGATTTGATGTGAGGATATTAAAACCTATATGAATGTCTAGAATTTCAGACTGACTTTACAGATGCAACTCTTATGGGAGAGAACTTTTAGACAGGACACTCTAAAATGAAATATGTCCCCCTCCCCCATTTGTCTAGCCCCAGGAGACTTGTATGTCCAGAAATTATTAAAGAAATCTTGGCAGCGAGTGGCAGACGTCACCCACCAAGCTACTCGGGGACCAATGGATCACAATGATAAAGTCCTAAGATGGACGGAACGGAGAGGCCGAGGGTCCAAGCATGCTACAAACTAAAGGAAGTATCTCTTCCATCGGTGCGCCTCTCGAGAACAAAAGACATGAATAAAAATTTACAGTTGGCCCATGATACTATCTGAACTGAGTTATGATGTCCTCCAGAGAAACCTGGCAATAGAAATGTTTGGACAGCGCGATGGGTTGAGACTAGGTTTTGATATTAGATGGGCACAAAAAAACGAAAACGATAGGAAAGTTAGGCCTAAACACAACCTATGGAAACGATAGGAACGTAAAATATGAATATTTATTGCTGGAGGTCTGCTTTTATTATTATAAATCTGAACAAACAAAAAAAAGACCCAATAGATAGAACACTATTAAACACGTTAAGGCTATGAGATAGGTATAAAGCCAAAATTCTACATCGAGGGAAAAATCCTTATGAAAAGGTCAAAAGAAGACAAACGAGAAAAAAGGCAGTATAGGGCCATAAAAATAGAGCTTTACGGACTTGGAGCAATGGAGCAAACATATTTCGAGAGGGGATTATGTCCTCAGCAATTCCTCATAAAGGTTTGAAGTCATGAGTTGAGGTGAAGGATACTTACCACGTTCAGACTCAGTGGTTCCAGCGCCCTGCGGTCACCCCCGCCCACAGAAACCGGTGACTCGGGAGCAGCTTTGGAGTTGGTGTGTGGATCCGTCTCTATTTTTGCAGGTCTTGACCCATACGGGCTGAGGAATACAAAAGAAGGATGGACGGTGAATCAATATATCATTGACGAGCGGGTGGATCTGGCGGCGGTGAGGGCGACCAGGTGTTAGCAAAGCAACCCTCGGATAAGGAATACAAAGCAATGGCATGGAGCAGATACAGAGAAATAATTGCCTTGTCATAATTAGCATCGTCGTTAGTGAGTGAGTGAGTGAGTGAGTGAGTAATAGGGAATTTACGCCGTGTTGTTAAGGTCCCAGATTTTCCAATACGTGTTTGAGCCAATGAAAGAATTATCTTTGGTATTATTCACTGTGAGGATGATAGGCAATAGGCAAGGTTTTAATTTCTAACTTTAGCTCGCTGTACGTTGGTCAACGCTCTTGTGAAATATTTCTTTTAACTTGTCTCGCGATCTCACATTATAAAATGAACAATCGTTTTAACGTCCAACAACTTCAAGGTTCATTTGCTTTTTTTTCATTACTTTTTTTAACCGATACCCATAGGGAATCACCCGATTGGCCAATGGCAGACCCTTTTCCTCCATCATTTCTAAGTAATATGACAATAACCAAAGCAATATGCCATCTCAGGCCGCCTATAGGGAAATCCCTTAAGCATCTCTCTATCTAACTTTGTCGCTGTAAGCAACAGGGGCCCCTGACTCAAGCCAATACTGCAAAAATCAATAACAGTCATGTATAAACATCATAACGGTAATCATATCGGCATGCCAATGTATTCCTTCTGGGTATATATCACATATAACACTCCATAACAAGAAGCAGAGACAGTACACAAACTTGTCATATAATCGAGTTAGTCAAGTCCCTGGGCATAAATCAAGAGATACGCTCCAGATGCCACCGACAACAGGCGCAGCAAGACGAAGGGAGGGGATGCCACATATATAACACTCCAGCGTGCAAGAACAGTTATTACCCAGCTCCAGGGCCAGCCTGGAGGGGGCCACCTCTTGTACTGGAGGTGGCATTAAGATGGAAACATTCTGCCGGATACCCCAGTCAAATCCTTCGCTTGTCACATTTTGAGGGGCCCCATAACTGCCTCAATCACAAACTCTATTACTTTTTGCCATTTCATGGGAGAAGGCCATTTCACTGAGGGGCAGGGCTTGGAATGGTGGTGGGTGGTGGTGGTGGTGGTGGTGGTATAGTGGTGGCGGCGGTGGTGGTGGTGGTGGTGCAAGAGGTGGGTGGACTATCTGCGTGGTAGATTAGATAGAAGTATATCAGGAAGCCAGGCAGACAGTCCATGCTTCATGCCGACCACGACCTAACTGCCTGCCCAGTCCTGTACCAACTCAACATACAACCATCATTTGGGGCTAGTAGACAACCACTTCAAACGGTGTTTACTCCTGCCCATACACATATATAATCATCACTGTCGGTCTCAATTGCTATACACTTCGAAAGAAATCAATAACTTCGATTTACTACAAAAAGAATTCAATCCAGAGAAAGATGAATGGATGCTTGGGGATATGATTTGCGTTTCAAGAATACTTGGCAAGAGTTGGTCTGTGAGGGAATAACGATTGCATAGTTTTTTTTGTAAAAGTTTGTCAGGATTTAGAGTTACTCCTCGGGAGTCTATACTATAAGTATAAGTGGAGGATACAAGAATAAATACAAAAAGAACTTTCTTATACTTTCTTATTTCAACAGGTTCACATAAGCTTTCTTGGACAAACAAAAATAAGGAGAATATTTACTTAAACTAGTGAAACTTTGGCGACAAGCTTCAAACTATACAGGGAATTTATTGCTCGTTGCCTCCATAGTACAGCGACACATCTTTTGGTCGAGGCGCTAGTAAACAACTAATTCACGAGGAAGGAAAAGGCAGAACTCTCACCTTTCTGTTGGTGGTCTCGGAGCCGGCCCCTTTGTCTTTTTCTTGGGTGTGAAGTTAGTTGGTGTAATCGGGGAGGCAGGAGCCACAGGTGTGCCTCGACTACTGCTCCCCGGAGACTCATCCGGAGGGGGACCTGTGGAGGGGGGTGGGGTGATGGGGCGAACAGGCTTCCTCCGTAATGCTGGAGGAGTGGAGGGTGGGGTCCCCCTGTACAAGGGGCGGGCCGGGACCTGTTGTTGTTGTTGTTGTTTGCTCATCTTTTGTTTGGCGTTGTTGAGCGTGGCGGAGTGGGACTGGGTCATGGTTGGCTCAGGGCGTTTTCTGTCGATCGTTGAGGCAGCGCTTACAGGATCGGATTTAGGAAGGCGTGGTTCAGAGTCATCGAAGGGGTTCGGGGAGCTTGGGTCATCGAAGGGGTTTGTGTGGGTTATGGGTTCTTCCATGTCTTTACTGAACGGGTTTAGGTCGCTATTATAGTCAGCTTCGAATGGGTTGAGAGAATGAGTTTGGGGTGGTAGTTGGGATGGTAGTTGCGCTTGTTCTTGCTGCATTGTTTGGAATGATGGCTTGTGTGGAACTTTTTCGAAGATGGGTCCTAGAAAAATACAAAATCATAAATTGGGAGACGAAAACGGATGAGAGAGTTATCTATCATTATTGGAGGCCGTTATTATTGACAAGAAAAAACTATGCTTTTAAAGTATTATGCATTCTAAATGTGTCCTCCTTGGCCGAGAATTTTTAAAATCTCAATTGCGAGTTAATGTGTTCGACAGATAGAATTATCACTATTGTTGTTAGGATTCCCCCACAAGTTTAATCCCCTCTGTGTTTGGAATCAGACAAAAATCGGAATACTTTGAAAACAGGTGCAAGCTTGAACAAGGGAAACTTTTGATGCGTTCCACTTGCGTGGCAATGGTGATAAAAGGTAATTCAGAGCCCCATTTTTCCTACCACATCTGCGTCCCCGTTTGCCGATTCGCATATCAATTTGGAAAATTCTCATGTTCAAACCCTAGATGCAGGTGGTAGAAAAAGCATTTAATGTGGCGTTAATCCCCAGTGAATTATAGCCCCTGATATTAAACATTCCGATCCGGGAGAACCTGTACAAGAGGCAAATAGCAATGAGGCTAGGATAGGAAGAGATCTGGGCAATGACATCCCTAGGCTCATGGTTATTCCATCTGTCTTATTTGATAAAGCATCCATTTAGATACCCGACATCCATGCTTAGTTAGTGCTTTAAGGAAACCCATGACATTTTAACAATGATGTCCACTTGGTTAAAACATTCACTTATTCACTAAACAAGCGATAACTATGGAGAGGCCATCGTAGAGGTACATAAACTCAACTGTGGTGGGATAATTTTGAATTCCAAGGACCTTACAATTGTACAAAAACACTGATTTATTCATTACAGTAAGATCCTCTGGACCATAGACATCTATAGAAGGGTTGTGGCTCATGTTGTTTAATAAGCCATCGCGTATTATATCTGAACAGGGCTTTACAACTTCGAGACTTGGGGAACCTCCTTTGTCCCATATCAACAACAATGTTATTGAATATGAACTTATAACGCAATAATATTAATAATTCGGTCGAATATATCACAAACCCCATCCCCAATCAAAATTCATCAACCGAAATTCATTTCACATTCTTGAGACGTTTTTCTTATTCTTTCTTATTCCAGCAATATAACAAAGTTAAGCCCACCTCTCTAAATCCATTACTGTTGCATGCTACATAAATACATTCCCAAACCAGTGATAGATGTCCGCCTGTAGAGACTATATTATTTTTCTCGAGTAAACCTTGAGTAAAAGAACTTACTGGGAGCGTTGTTCATAGGGGACATATTGTCATGGCTACGCTCTAGCTCTTCACACATGGAGGCGAGGTCTGAGATCTGCATGGTTGTTTCCGTCCTGATACTGGCCGTGTCTGCGTCCTCATCCTCGTCATCCATGTCATCCAGATTCCCTATGTCTTTAGAGCTTCCTATCGACATCAGACTCGCTATACTCTGCATATCATCATCGCTGCAAGAAGGAGAACATGAATCATTAGCACTGGGTTTCTGCAGTGGTTTGTGCGCGGAGCTTTGCTGCAGTTTCAGATGAATTTAAAAAAGAAAAAAAGGTATACCCGGGCTACGAACGAAGGCACATACTTTTTTTTGCAAATAAGGGAATTTTCTTGGGTGAAATTAGATAAAACAGGTTAAGAGAAAAAGCAAGAGTTCGTGCACAATAAGTTATTGGTTTGGGTCTACTTCGGACTTACTAAATGAATAGCATCGATCCTGTGAAATACAGAATCAACAGCAGACAACGTGAAATCTTCCAGACATTATCTCAGGAGAATAGGTACGAAACAAAATATTATCATCTTAGATACACCGGTAATTAATCAACATCCCTGAGTAAAATTATACACCAGCAGATCCAGCAGCTATTGCCATAACCAACCCGAGTATTATATGCATTTCCATATACTACTATGACGGCTTTCGGAATTATAAAGCATCTTCTTTAAATGGGCCGTAGACGCTGGCTAGAGCGATTATGTAGATTATTTTAAGAATGTTCTTGTCGAACGGATGGCGGTAAATAAATAAAAGAAACTCTTTTAAAATCGTCGGGACATATTACTGCTGCCATTTCAGCTCTCAGGAGTCATTACCACAAGAAAGCTTGATGCCACCAAGGAAATAAGGGAAAACTCGAATGAGTTTATAGTTTTATAATTTGATTTGTCTTCATTTATCTAAAGTATGACAACGCGATTTTCTTTCTCGCTTACTGTTCTCCCTTCTTAAAGAATACTGAATAATCAGAAAACGAAATAGCAATCGATGATGATCATCACGCAAAGCATACATTCATGAGTTCTATCTCACACAAAAATAAGTGGGTGAGAACATTCCATTGACAAGTTTCCCACTGCATCTAGTAATCCACGGTTTATGATCACAAAACAAGACAATACAAAGATGATATTTCAATTCTCCAACATATATAGGCAGGATCTGACGATAAAGAGCAGACCTAATGATCTTTCTGTGGTCTCAATCCGGCGATTCATACCGCTTTGATTCACTATGTCAGTGAAAGTTGCAGCAGGCCTGAGGTGAAAGGAATATTCAGGGAAGCTGACAAGATGATTAGTAATAGAATTGCAGGCCTTCAGTGTATAATTCACCAATCTGCCACTTCAAATGCACATTATAATGGATGGGACAGGGTGGGAATCAAGTTTACTCAAAGCAATCAAAGAGGTTCAGGGAGTAAGAAGAAGGGTAGGATTACTATGCCATCAACTCCTTCGCGCTTGGCACTCCCGGGCGTTAATTCAGCAAATAGATCAAAGAAACTGGCGGAACATATGGTGCCAATAAGGAGGTTAAAAGAAGCACTAGCACGCCCGAACAGATAGTAATAAAATCCCCCATGAAATAATTAAAAATGTCCGAGTCAACCTTCCACACCAGAGATGTGTAATCAACTAGGTTTTTTTTATTGCCCTTCCCTCCTTATAGGAGATCTGCATGATTTGGTATATTGCAATCCCCACCTCCTTTACTCTGGTGGACTTATAATAATAGATTACAGTGGAGTAGGTGAGGATTTGTCCATATCCACTATAAATAGATAGTTTCAATGAGAAAGGCATAACAAATGGTGTAGGTGTTACGAATGCATGCACAGAGAAACATAAACGAGTCATTTGACTCTAAATCCGAGTCCAACACCTCCTAAAAGAGTCATATCAAGTGACTCGTTTGCCTGACTCTTTTATACCTATTTCTGACTCTAACTCAGAGTCACTATGACTCGTTCTTTAGGCGCATCATGTGTGACTCTGTTTTTGACTCTGATAATCCTGGAAGTTCAGAGGATAGACTCCAAAAAGGAGTCAGGGCCCTGATTCCGAGTCGCAGCCCTCTAATATTCATTGCCCATAATTATATATTATATATGTATAATCATATATGTATAGTTCATTGCCCATAATTATATATTATATATGTATAATTATATGTGTATAGTTCATACATACTTTATATATCTTTATATTTAATATGTCACTTATGTGGGTTACTTTTGATACCATACATAAATGAGAATACATATAATCAAGTAAAGGCAAGATAAATTCCTGCCAGAGCGAGATATATTGAATTTATAATAACGCCAGGTTTAGTTAATGTTCATGTCCCTTTTAGAGTCAAAATGACTCGTTTTATTTTCTCAGTGTGCATGGGGAAATCTGTAGTATGAAAACATATAGTTTATATTTTTTTACTGGCCTCAGGCGTATCAAAATATAATCTGAGCTAAAAAAAATTGAAGTTGTATGGATACCATTCATAACCTAAGGAAAATAACTATAACCAGTGTGTATAAACCACCAATATTATTGGTTCATTAGTCACTGCAACGATTATAGGGTTCACCCTATGCTCGTTGGTCACTGCAATTGATCTCCTAATCAACCAAAAGAAATAACCCAATGCTACAATCTCTACATTGACTGGAGGGGATCCTAAGAATACAAACATGAGAAAATAGTCCATGTGCACTTATAAACAATTCAGATTTTGAATGCCTTTCTTTTCCTTGAACTCTTTAGAACATAATCTCAATATTTAGGCCCCATGTCTGTCGCCGTAGTCTTTTTGATTAGAATTTCCTCTGGACAGTCTAGGCTCAGAGCCTCTCTAATCAGATAAGAATAGTATGCCAGTGACTGGACACCTACTGCGCTAATGACTTTCCCGACCTCGAAGTATGCGTCCTTATGGGATTATAATGGGAATTTACGGTCAGGGGAGATGCTTTCCCTCAGTTAGGAGGGATCCTGACAGCTCTGAGTCTAGACTCTGGATTAGATTAGACAGGGGGAAGTGCCCTTCTGGGTTTCCCAGGTCTTTTTGTCTCCACTTTCAGTTACCGTCCATTGGAAGAAGCCAATGGTCGGTGACTGGAACGGCGACTGGAAAACGGCTTAGTGGACAAGGGGCCTCGTGAGACAACTCACAAGGTGGGCCAAGAAAGAAAGAGCGGGTGGATAGTATCTATGTGCATGTGTGTATAGAACAGGGGTGTGATTTATACATAATTGTTGGGCCAGAACAAACGTACACGGCCCGGCGATACCAAAACTGTGATGTATAATGTCTAGACTCGGAATAAAGGATACAAACTACAAGCACTTGTCAGAAATCACTTGAGAGCCGGGGCAAATCTCTCGATGTTTGCCCTCCCGTCCCAAGAGAAGACGGCGGGCGGTGGAGGAAGAGGAGAATGTAAACGAGCGATTGACGGGTGTGACTTATATTCTAGGGGCACAGCTAGACCAGTTAAGATCCTGGCCAACTTAGACCCTATAGGCCTTCAATACATACATGTTGTTTGCTTGATTATTTGGTATTTATTGTCCGTGCCAGTCAACATCTATCCTGTACTAGATAGGCCCTGTGGGTAGCAGTATATATGCTACACGCTATGTACAGTATACTAGCTACAAACACTATGTATGCAGTTATTGCATAGCACTGATTTGACAAATCAATAATAGTCGACTGACGCTTCTGAGTTGGAGGAAAGATAATGAAGGTAAATCCTCATGCTTGTAACAGTATAAAGTTACTTTAACATCTGTAACACAACTCACTGAATACCTAAGCTTAAATGCTATGTATGTGAAGCAATGGTTCTACCATCCTTCACCGGTAGATGTTGCTGAGGAAATAACTCACATATTTAGAATATATAAATTATATTTTTCACTACGGTGGACACACTGGGGAATCTTTAATATTAGAAATGTTGGGGAAGAATAGAAAACAACACTACACTGTGATAAGCATTTATCAAGGCTAGGGACAGGATACAAGAGTGGCGAACATAATGACTATATTTGTAGCACGATAAGGCGAAATTCTATCATAAAGAACAACCCGCAGCGGTGGCAAGGCTAAAGGATGGTGTGATTGTAAAGAGGCGTAGGGAGATCTGCTGGTAGAGCGGGGAGGACAGAAACTGTAGAAGGACGAGAGATGGTTATCAGGTCCCAATCAACGTCCTACGGCCGTCCTATTACAGCAAGTCGGTAATTTGCGGACGGTCAATGGGAAAGTCGCTCTAAACGCCTCCTCCACGCCTTCATATACAGGGAGAAAATGCCTCCGCCCAGCAGGCCATTCGTCAGTTATTTCACCGAGAAATATCTCACTCGCAGCGCTTCGCAACTGATTCGCCCATGAGATAAGACAGCGATGGCGTAATAACCATCGCTAGTTTCAAACGAGGATATTTCCCGCATCGCATAGCGGACAGATATGGTGCCTTTCCTTGCCCCCTCTTTTTTTTCTCTCTCCCTCCCCTGTCATCATTTTCTTCAGTCTATTTTGTTCGACAGGCAGTAGCAACAGCCAGATTTAAACAAATTAAAGAAAAAACTTGCAGGGAATGGAATGCGAGCGAACATCTGGCCTCTCCTGACGTATACTTCTTCCTTTTAATGTTTCTAAAGGTCAATTCAACCAACCCTTCCCCGATTCGCTATTAATTTTCAGCCGAGACAAAGAGGAGCCTCATTGTCTCACTCTGTTCTTGGTATCCCATCGGTCATTATTGTTCTAATTTGGAGGTAATTTGAGTCAAAGGAATGCACGTGAACTTGCATGATGATGATAAGGACACGGCTTCTTTCATAGTTTCTGCCTCTTGACGATGTTATAACGCAGAACACAATCGATAGAATATGGACGGGCCGAGCGAACAAGGGACTAAATCGCATGTTCGGATTCAATGCAATAAACATCGGACATCATGGGAAAATCACTAACATTTTTCCATCCGTTTGAAAATCACTTATCAGAGGGGCAATATTTTCTTTTTCCATAATCACTTCGCATGGTTAGAGGGTGTACTTGCAAAGCAAGCTGAAATTGGCAACAGACCAATTAGAGAGAATTCAATACATGTACAACAACACAATCACAAGCATGTATATATCGATATGAACCAATCCAGACCAATTTTAATCAATGATTGATGTAAGCACAACGTAGCTATAACTTCAGGAATAGTTTCAATTTAAATCTAGCTCAACATCCTTTTTTTGCTTCACATCCTACACAGAAAAAAAACAATCTCCAATCTAGAAACCATCCAGTGCAATGATTAAATTCATTTTTCAAGTTTTAACCTCTCAAAGCAGCGATGGCAAAACTGGGAGTAAAGAAATAGTCCAGGTATCCGAAATAGGCACAGCTATTAGTATTAGCCAAACCCTCACTGCTGGACTTTATCAAAGCGACCTGGGCGAGGTCATCAAATATCCAACTGTTTTGCTTCATAATAGATGTATGGTGGCGATAAGATCAGTATCCTTACTCAAGCATCCCTCGCCCCCCCCCCCCCAAATATCGCTGGGGGTTGTCACTCTCCTCATTGACTAGGAAATCTATCTGGGGATGGGTGACTAGAAGGAGGGAGAGTGGCCTTGGGATATAACATGTTTGAGGACATCTCTATAATCAATAAATGATATTAATTCGGACCAAAGGAATAATGTTGTATTTTGTGCCGCGGGGGGGGGTAGTATAAGGGGTGGTTATGGTTGGAAGGAGGGACTACCCCTGGATCCCCCTCAGTATATGCCACTGACCTAGCGCCCTATAGGAAGCGTCTGCAAAAAAATCGGCCTCGCCATTCTGATATCTAGAAGGCAAATGTAGAATCGCTCATCAAGGATAGCCAAGGTACTATTGATTGGTACAGAGGACTGCACACGGGCGAGCACCATAGCGCGTTAGATATCTGAATACCAGCCGTACCTCATATTGTTAACGTTATTCTAGGTTCACTATAGCTCTATCTTGCCAATGTACAAATGGAAAGGAAGATCGAAACATTTACGCCAAACATAAAATATATAATCATTGAATGCTAACTTTAGAAATAAAAAAACCGAAATACATCACACCCCCTTGGAGGCAGATCACAGTTACCTCGAATCAAGGATTGATTCCCTAGAAGAACAAAAGGTACAGTTAAAAGCCTTTTAACCCACTTTTCAAAGATTGATTTACATACATACATGTGTGTTTATATAGAAGCTCATTTTAGCCCAAGTACCCGTTTGTTGACTTTCCCATGTGAGTTTTATTTTATACAATATGCTTGATGTCCGACAAGACCACAAAGCTGTCCTTTTTAGAAATAAGAACAGCCTGGTTTACACCTTAAAGGTTGTTTAATAGATGATGCAGGGAAATAGTTAAAGAACATGTATCCCCGGAGGACCTGCACATGCAAGGCTATCTAAGTGGCGCCACTAGGTGGAAGTTTGGCGCTGTATCAGGAAGCCGCCATCACATTGGGTTATCAATGGGAGAGATAAGAAAATACCTTATCATGCTGAGCGATGTGATGAGGTTATTAAAACCAAATCTCATTGTGTTCATGATAGCAATATGAATGTGAGGCATAATTATAAACACTCTCTCCTTGAATATTTTAACCAGGGAATAGATAGGGTTCCTTGGGAGTGGAAATCGTTTTTACTTCATAAGGAGAGGGGGGCTGTACGTAGGGACAGAGTACCTTGGAATCAATCATGAAATAATTTTCATGGGTCAGGTCTCCTACTGAATTTAGATGAGTTCAGAGATGAGTCTGAGAAGGATATTTAGGGCTTTTCAAATCTGCCAGAGCATTCCTCGTACAATTTTTCAACAGAAAGGAAACAGGAGGTGCTAAAATGTGTGATGGGTCTATTAAATTGGACAAATTAGTAACCAAAACTGTCCCTAGACATCAATACATTACCCACCACTTTTCCTACCGTATGGGGTATACATTTTGGTGTGGATAGTTAATGTCATGACTGAGACTAACTTAGGAGATAAGACCAACAATTGCAATAAGGGAAGGAGGATAATAAAAACGTGACATGGCGGGGTCGATTTGTGACCAAAAAAAATGGTAAAACCTCTTTTTAATTGAGCATTAGTCGATAAAATTTAAAAGTTTTGAATGAGAAAATAAATCTCATGGTTTTTGAAATTCATAAAGCACCTGGTCCCAGTCCTGATTTTTTGTTACCATTAATGCAAGCAGCAACAAAACTCACAATTGGTGTAATAATACCTAATAAAACAGGCAGAATGTCATATTTTGTAGGCAATTTTTCGAGTAATAAGGACAAATTTGTGTCAAAAGCCCAGCACGTACTACCATTCACAAAGTTACATTTCATCAACAATCCCGAAGCGAGAAATTTGATTTTTGTTTTTAATTCACACAAGCTATTCACTGCTTCTCGTCCAGGGTCTCATCTCAATCTGTTAATGAAGGGATTTGGTTACTTACGTTGCTTTTCCCTCCCGTATGAAGACACAGGAGAGAGTGAGGCTGAGCGAGCCGGACACCACCTTCTTGCTGGCCGGGCGAAGCTTGAGCTTGAGTTCGGCCTGGGTGGGGATCTGACTGGCGTAATCTTTCATGTTGATGGCCCTGCTCGCCAAAACCTTACGTCGACCCTTCTTGTCATGCTAGGAGAGATCAAACAAAGGAGGAGAATGTAATCAGTTAATAGCTACATCATGATCACACCATTGGACTAGTTCTTTGATTGAGGCAGAAAGTGAAACTATTAACCGTGAAAATTATTTTGCATGATCTCTTTGATTTTATTCAGTTGATGCGATATAATTTTAACCAAGTTGAAATGTGAGCATGCATTTCGTCAAGCAGTCCTCATTATATACTGTTTAGAGTTTAGATTTTTTTTATTCAGGAATTACATTACACTGATGATGCTATTCTCAGAAATTCTGATTTACTGTATACAAAAATGAATCTACTACTACTACTACTACTACTACTACTACTACTACTACTACTACTACTACTACTACTACTAGAGAAGGTAATAAGTACATATATAGATAAAAAAAAAAGGGGGGGGGAGCAAGATTGACAGAAGTGACTTCTGTCGTTACGTTATGAATAAAAGAAATAAGAGAGAGCGTTAAACAATAATAATAACTCCTTGTAAATGTTTCTAATGAATAAAGATCCGATGTTGGACAAAAAAAAAATAATAACTCCTGAAATTACTGATGGTTCATCACTAACGCGAACAGATGGCAACCTCAGGAATTCGATAAGACTCTCCCAGATATGTCCCCATAATACCCCGACCAACATTCCCTTTCTTTTACAAGACTCTGATGGAGCTAGCACACAAATGGGAGCATTTGTTGAGAGCCGCATATATAGGGAGCCAGGTCGTTTTATCACCGTTTTATGTAAAGGACAACGGAGCGGGTCTAATAAAGTGGACAGCTGTTATTAGATTCATATCTGAATAAGATATCATCCTCTAATTCTTGGGCTGTGCTCATGATGCTGAATGGGAATATATCACCCCCAAGTCCCTCTAGACCTCAGATATAGGGCTCTGGAAGCCGTTCGAGTGCACAGCTGCAATCAGATAGAAAAGAGCTGAGCTAAAAGGAGGATCGATAAATCTCGACATATTGGCCCGTCTTTTGGTCTAAATGATCACTTTTTCCCTTTTGAAGACAGAAAGCCGTGAACTTGGGCTAAGTATCCCGGGACTTCACAGACAGCTCTATGGTGCCTTCGATATTTTCGTGCCTGCAACTCTGTGATGCTAGAACGGAAAAGGGCCGAGGATAATGGCCAAGCTAGGCAGTGTTTAGCTGACACAAATGGAAGTGGCTTAGTGATCCAAGGTCTGAAGGGACGGATAAACTACCCTAGTCGTGAATGACTTTATTTCACGAAACATTATAAACGCGCTTCTAAATTTAGGGCTGGAAAATTAGGCTCTTTCCTATATAATACCAAGCATAACGCTACACATAAATAGTGGAGGAACTGGGATATACTTCAATCCACGCGTCTTGATAGATTAAGGTGGTAAAAGCTGCATACAAGCAACATCTTGTTTGCAAACAAAACATGTATATAGGGAATCACTTCCAAGACAGGTCATAAATTATAAATATGCTATAGAAGAATGGTTGCGGAGATATCTATTCAATTATTTGTGCAGTAATGGAACTTGGATAAGACAAGCTTGCCCTCCTAAAAAAATTCACCAGTGGGAATTACAGCTAGATCTTACTGAACATAAGGTAGCTGCTTTTAAGTATGGGGCGATTTGAAGGCTCAAAGATGATATAAGGGAACCATTAATAGTTAATGCGGAAAAAAGGTGAGTCGGAGCGTTTAGCAGTTAGGCAAAGATATTCATCTTCAGGAGACCTTCACCTGACAATATGTCACTGGGTTCAGTGGTTTTAAAACGCTACGCAGCCCCACCGGTTTGACAGGAAAACACAATCAAATCAGTGTGGTGAAAGAAAGTAGCCAACTGGTGAACACCAACAAGATATTGTCCCGGTGGATATAGATGTACGATTGGGCGTCCAACGAACTTCCCATGAATAAGTAAGACCCTTTTCCCTCTATCTGGGCTCCTGTCACTTGAGATTTCATCATTGATTTCTCCATTTCTTTCCTTTGAAAGCATTCGCGGATTCAATACACACAAACATGAATCTTTCCATTTGGATGGGATAGATGTATAAATGTGTCCAATAAAATAAAGTGTTTTTGTTATGGGTTGACATAGGAAGCTAGGGATGAAACGACGCTATTTCAAAAAACTTTGCCACTCGAGTGCACCCAGGGTCTCGGTTGATTCCTCCATAGGTGGTACTCAAGCACAGGGCCCGGTTCTCAGGCGAGTGGAACATTGTGTGCTAGCAGGTATGTATGGACTCTATCGCCTGTGAATCTATGACGCAGGTAACAAAGAATATGTGTGGGATTTTGTTAGGGTCTAGTCCCAAGGGTCCTTCACTCAAGCATGCCACCCCAGGTGGGCTTGGTTAAGGGAGGTATAGTTCTAACTGGCCGGTGGGTGAAGAGCCAATTACCCCCATACAGAGAATCACCTTATCATTGTGCATGTAGCCCTATTTATCATATCTCATACAAGACTCATCCCGTTACAGACAGTCTTCCACTAGGTGACCTGTAAAATGTGCTCACCAATGGACACCAACTAATGGTTAGAAATCCTTTTATGCTAAGCTGCCCTCCAGGGGATTAGCATGCCTGTAGGGTATCTGTCTATGCACTGACCATGTCACAGGAATTCCCTTTCCAACTCCAGTTCCACTGTCTAAATTTAATGGGCTTTCAGGAAATTAAATGTCAGGGAAACTCCAATGAAGTAAGAGTACTTTGAAGCCCAATTTTATTTTTCATTAATTTTAAGCCGGGCGTTTAAGAATATCGCTTGACTTGGACATCCAATTTTATTTTTTATTGGAACTATTTACATATTCACCAGCTTGGGGTTAGTTGAGCATTATCATGGAGCTTACTGCCAAGAACTAAATTACTTGGATAGCTTCGGGCTCATTTCTGCCAATGCCTTTATTGGGGCAGGTTGTTCTTTTTAACTCCAAGTGAAAAAACAACCTAATACATCATTTAGATTCATCCATTCCCATCCCCATAAATTAGGATGTGTCTGATTGTTAGTGGGACCAAGTACAGTCAAAACAGGGTTTTATATTCCAGCAGCGTATACATTTTCAAAATTTACAATATCACAATTTTAGAAATTTGAAAAGATGTCTACTGCTTGCAACAAAATATGTATGCATTTTGTCACCTTTTTAACAAAAACAACTTTCCCAAACATGTTGTTTTGACTAAGGAGCAATCATATCTTAAAGGTTCGCAGATTGGACCGTCTGATTCTTAGAGGCAAATAAACAAGTTGACTATTTTATCCTGTTTAATTAATCAAAAGCAGAGACTGAATTTGGTGGCAGTTAGCAGTCAAAACAGGGTTTTATATTACAGCAGTGTATACAATTTGAAAATTTACAATATCACAATTTTAGAAAATTGGAACAATGATTAAAGCTAAATTGACAAAAATGCATGCAAATGCACCTTTTTAACTTATATAAACATCTTGTACTTTGATTAAAGAGCAATCCTATCTTAAAAGTTCGCAGTTTGGACAATCTGGGTTAATGAGACAAATTCACTATTTCATCCGGTTTTAATTAATCAAAGGCAATGTAAAGAACTGTATATGTCGCTCAATGTTGTCTATGTCTGATCTAAGAAATAAATTGAAGCTTTAAAAAAATCAAAAAAACAAAAGCAGAGTCGGAATTTGGTATCAGTTAGCAATGCTGCATGTTCTAAGACAGCATGAAACTGGAGGGCATATCCAAATATTTCTTCCTTTAACGTTGACAACAACAGAAACTTGGAGTTTAAAAAGAACATGGGTGAGAAATAACCGTATAAACGCCGATCTCTTGGTGAGTTGCTTTTAGATATTGCATGTATTACCCAACGTTTCGGTCTTGTGGTGACCTTCTTCAGGGGTACAGTCGTTTAAAGGAGTACAGTTGTTTAAAAAGAACAACCTGCCCCAATACAAGCATTGGCAGAAATGACCCCAAAGCTATCCAAGTAATTTAGTTCTTGGCAGTAAGCTCCATGAACTAACCCCAACAACTTGAGCAATATAAGCGCAAACATCATCAAGTATGAAATGTGTCAAAGAAGCGTCATTACAATTGCACTTTTGATTGCTTCACTTTTAAGTGTCTCACTTGTTGCTCAAAGTTGATGCGCGTCTTCACGCCTGGTAGAGGCAAAGGTCAAAATTACACTTAGTAACCTTCTGCTTTTGTTTTCCCCAGTGTGCAAGCAGTCTGAATTGTTCAACGGGGCACTGTTTTCAATGGTCTTTTTAATCAGTAGATCGCACCTTGCCCTCCAGTGAGGAAGACCCAACGGACCTGCTCTTCCTATAGAGAACAGCTGAGACCAGAAGTAGCACGTCTGTAGGTACAACATGCCATTTCTTCCTCACCCAATATTCTCGGTTTCATGTTCATTAAAAAGAAAGACCCTTCCGTCAGAGGGTGGGCTTAGAATTTTAAAAAGGTCTCCACGCAAGGAGTTGCTGGCAAAAGTGGAAACTTTTGGGTGACTCAATCTTTTTTTGTTTAAAAAAAGGTCTCAGCCTTCATCCCCAATACTTCAGAAACTACTTGCAGGTACTAAAAATCCAGAAGTCCAGAAATATTGGTAATTGTGAAATGGCTCATAAGGAAGATCAACACCGAGTGCAATTACCCAGTATATATAATTATAGGAAGTATATAATGCATGTTGATAAGTTTTTCTCACATCAACACTGAATACTAGTAAGCATTTTCTTTTTCTTTGCCAAACTGCTCTATGTAAAACAGGTTAAGTGTAAACGAAACTTTAATAAGAAATTTTGCCTTACATCCTCTATTACGAATGTCCATTCTTTGTCCTCAAAGTCTGTCTGCCTCGGGTCCCTGAATAGAGTGACGGTTGTCTCGATGTTCTCGGGCACTGGCCAAACCACCATACCCCGGTATGGGTTCTGTATACTCGGCTCCCAGGTGTGGATCTGGTTGGGGAAAAAAGAGAAAATAAAAAACGATATTTTTATCGATATTTTCCTTAGCGATAAAATGATGGGTACATGGTATTGAAACATTCATTTATCCCAGCAAGCTTTTGTTTCACCCAGCTATGTACCTTGGTGAGAAGGAGGGGAAATAAAAACGATTATCGATATTTTCCTTAACGATAAAATGATGGGTACATGGTATTGAAACATTTATTTAGCCCAGCAAGTTCTTTAGTTTAGTTAAAATCAAATATCATTATTGCACGAGCATGTTTTGAAACTGTGGAAGGCATACAGCAGTGGACATTACACGGATATTTAAAGGCTTGATTGACTATAATTCCATGTTTGAAAAGACTATAACACTTTAATAATGTCAAATTGGAACAAACATACATATTTGTCTTCGAATTTTGGGCTTAAAACTGGGAAATGTTTTTTTGTTTTTGTTTTTTTAAAAAGAGAAACTGCTTTAAAGATTTCAGCAGGCATTGTGATGATGGGATTTCATTTTGGAAATGAAACATTCACAGCTGAAAGGAGTATCAAATATCAGGTGTTTAATTGCAAATGACCCCGAACACGACAGAAAATCTAAGAAATGTAAATGGGTAACAAAACCCTCGTTCTTGAAAATGATAGCCAAAACATGTGTCGTGATGACCAACAAGAGTCGACCTCATGACACTTCCGGTCTACAATACCAGGATCTAAGCACGGACAAAATGTCGTCTGCCAATGTTCATATATTGTTTGGAGCGCGCCAAAATGTCTGGCGCCATCCCACCTATGCGGAAGAGAAAGTAAGGGATTTGTGAGCATTAAGTAGAAAGACATAGCTCAATTGTTGTCTTTCACATTTGGCTCGGGAATGAAGTATTCTTCCCACCTGATACCCCAGAGTAAAAGAAAGGAAAAAGCTACTGTATATGTCTCACCTTTCATTAAAACCAATACAAATGTCAACATCAGCTCCCGACACCCAGATACGATTTCAACATTCAATTAAAATGCCACGGACGAGATTTTAGAAGAAACGCTTTAAAAACTCACATCCATTTAAGCATCAACTGAAACGCTGCAAATTTGCAATTCTATACGGATTCCCGGTTTTAACGCAGGCAAATTAATGCTCTTGGCTCAGAAGGATTAAAAATTCAAATAACCCAAGATCTTTTTATCAATTAACCGTTGATCTTTCCTTAATTTTAAATGGCGATTTACATACCTCGGAACAGACTGACAATAATCTTATCACACTCCGAAAATTGTCAAGGCCATGAACCCAATTTGTACAATTGCCACCCGGGACCTTATTTGAATTTGCCGCATCATTTTTTCCCTTCAAGGGCTTTTATTTTCTGGCTCTAAGGAGAGTCCATTTGGGATTTAGATATCTGAAAGCTGACAGAAAGTGTCTCTCGGGTGGTCTGACGGTGACACGGCGGTGGTTATTTGATGTGTCATCCCCCTGTAGGAACTAGCAGACCGTACTGGTGTAACCACTAACTCCACCAGCCACCGTTAGTGCCCGATTATAAGCTTGTTTCACTATACATTCATCACATACATCACTAGTTTCCATATAGATTACATTAAGATACAACTGCTGTAGACTCTGCCAGCAGTGATTGGCATATACTGGCACAAGCGTAGATAATGTCGTGAAATTGACTCATTTTATTTCATTTCTACATTTTTTTTATTTTCTTGTGTCAAGATACAGGATTAAAACTTACTGCTATCAAATTGAGTCAGTTTTTTAAAAAAAAATTGACATTCCCCCACATCACGCATATCATCGAAATGTCTGAAAGCTTTTTATCTATGAAAGGAGAGACATTTGTTTTTATATTTGAGGCAAGAAGGCTAACATTTGGTCATTTTGTATGGATGGCGGGCGAGTTGTAAGGTTTTTTTCCCCCTGACAGGGCACTAGTCTTACCTCGGTGGATCGGCGCCTGTTGCGGCGGGTCCAAACGACGCACAGCTTGTTGGGTTGCCTGCAAGAAAGAAAGGGACACAAAAGATGAGCAAGGTGACAAGACAAGCTCTAGAAAATGATGTTCTCAACAAGACATCTCGGCCAAGAACGATGGGAGAGACAAGGGTTGGTTTAACAAAAGGGGTCTGGGCTGGCAGGGGTCCGCTCTGGCCAAGACGGAGTAACAGTGATAGGGGTCATTACAATGGCTAAATGGGTGGCTATATGGCATGCCTATAAGCATGAAGAAGAGCGCTGCTAATTTGGGGATTATCCACCTTTTTGCGGTGTTCTGCTTGACTGAGGTGATGGGTCTCGACCGGACAGGTGTGACAATCGATGCCGACGCTGTGTCCGAACTCTACACCGAACTGCATCTGATAGGGCCCGGCGAGCAGCCGGGGTTTGTACGGGCTAATAAAAACAAACACATTGCTGATAATCACATCTTTAAAGGCCCATAATGATGGCTAAATCACGGCCCCAATCTCCGTCAGACTACCGCCTAGAGCGTAGTTTCTATCAAAGTGTTCTTCTCCAATGTGTATTCAATAACCTTATCAGACTAAACTACACATATAAATATGGTACAGCAAGATACACTATCAGTGTGGGATTTTTTTTTGTCCGGGGAAGAAAAGATAGGAGAGAAGGGAGAATGACCGTTGAATCTGGGAATGAATTGCTTTGCCGCTCTGAGCCATGACAGCTAAGAGAAATTCTGCAGTGATGGGACACTTTGGATTCAATATGTCACGCCCGTTTACGGTCGGTTACTTCTCTGGTCCAGGGGGCAGAATCCATCAGACAATAAGTCCACTGGACACGAGAAGCCTGAACAATACCCGTTATGCAAGAACCCCTGAGGCAGGTAAAAATAAGGAGCCACAACGCACACACAGACAAAAAACCGACGTATATATAGTAAAGAAAGGCTGGTGCTTGAGAAGTCCCTTTATACCCGAGAAGGAAATTCCTTATGCATACATGATAGCTTGAGTTGATTGGGGGCGCCCTATACAGTGTGGAGCGTTTGGCAATGTCAAGTTACATTTCGTGGGCTCTAGCTTCTGTTTAGAGTCAACAGAATATCCCTCCAGATTTTGTTCATTCCCCATGCAAATATGAAGCTTCTGAGAGAGCCACTTTCGACCTTTTACTATCAAACGTAAGGTTCGTTTAGTGGAGAAAGCATCTTGAGGCCATGCATTATCCCAATTTGGGGTCTTCCCATGGCCAAGTACACAGGTAAAATTACCGAGACGTAACACTATCAAGAGGGTAGAGTGCCTTCTTCATTTAGCTTTACCTCGCAAAGCTTGGGGCACAGAACTTAATGTCTAATCCAACTAAATTCACATATATCTATCCCTGAGAGAAAGGTCCACAAGGCCCAGTAGAGTACAATGTGCAATACTAAAAAGTGGGGTCCAGATTATATAGAGCCTTGGGCTTGAAAATATCCATATAAAGACCCACTCGGGAATGATTTGGTAGGATTAATGACTGCATATATCAAACATGCGTGAGTGTTAAGTGGTGGATGACTGGATTAACCCCCCACTAAGTGCCGGGGATGATGATCACTCGGGCAGATTAGGGTTACACCACTGTGCCTGCCTTAACAGGGTTTAATTCCCCAGGGGTGGAGAGATGGTTGAAATCAGCTTAGAACTCAGAGTATTGTAACATCTGATACTGTATTGCTTGCCTAGTCTCCACAAGAAGCCACGAGTGGGGATATATGGGTGGGACAAATCAGCTTAGATCAGTCAAAAAGCAGGCACAATTCCGGTGTTTACAAACAATTCACTTTCAATACGCGGCACAAGGAACACTTCTGGGGATAATCTGCTTTAGGAGGCGGATGGTGCTGAATGGCATTGAGAGTTGAATGCCTGTGTTTGGGAGAAGAGTCAAAGTCAAACTGACATTACATGACTCAGTTGATAACGTTTGAATTGGATTAATTACCAGTAGAAACATTGCATAATTTGTTTTAAAAACTTATTTTATTCAGCTTTTAATTCTCTTCCTTCTCTGTGGCATGGAGGAGAAGAGAATGTTGATATTTTTTTCTCCATGGCACATTGTAGGAAAAATAATTCTGGAAAAAAAGGCTAAGGCGAACAATGCTCCGTCTACCTATTATTACATATTCAGTGTTTGATAGGTGATAATGAAATACGATGAGTTATGAGTAATATGTTTCTGCCTAGGCTGGTAGATTATAGTATATAGATCTATACATAATTAACGTAAAATATTGAAATATTGAGGGGGGGGGGACAGTAATTCATTTTTTATATCAATGTATTTAGGATAATGAGAATTTTGATAACCGGAATTAAGAAACATGGCACAGGCCAGAAGATTCGCAGATCATGAGGAAAAAAATCCTGGACATGTACGCTACTTTTTGGTAAAAATATCAGAGTGAGAAATTTCTCACGATATCGTGGGAATCTGGTCGCAGTCTTCCCTTGTCTTATTATCTGATCAATGCAACAACTCATTTGCCTTCAGAGAGAAAAGTAAATTAATTTCAATCGCTGATAAAATCAATATCTGGCAGTGGGTAGGGATTGTCTAAAGCTTTTTTCAGCTTACTCGGGGAGGTCTTCATTCAAGGGCTGCTTATCTAAGAATGGCAGACAATAGGAGACAAGGGAAATTATTCTGTTAAACAAGTGTGAATATCTGCCTCGATGAATCCATCAGAGGTACCGGTTCAATTAACCATTATCTGTTCGCATATCGTGATCACCGCAACCACTGGCTTGTACTAAATTCCTGTATTGATAAGGCATTATCCCCGGGGAGTAGTGACAATAGGGAGATTATGGCGTAAAGGTATAATTTTATAATTGTTCTATTGGTAAGACAGGGCTAGCATTAGAAGTCGGGCAAGATGAAAAGCCCGCAGACAGCTCGGGCACCGGTACTGCGCTCTTGTGAGATTGGAGAGAACTTGAAAGTGTTTCGCGATCGGAGACCGCGGTCAACGTTCATGGGAAAATCCTTGAAAATTAACATCAGAAGAACTAAATTAGAAGGATGAACTATTAGAGGAACGAGGTCTTCGGTCGATTATTCAATCGATACCCAATTCAAGCGAATTGTGAGAGATAAGGACTACTGGTGCAAGACAAATAGCTGTTGTAAGAATTGCTCCCCAATCCTACTAATACAAACGATTTCAGCTAATTTCAGTCAGAGCCAAATAATACTGCGCCTGATAGAATAGAAGCCTAAACAGAGATTCAAAGTATATTCAGTAATAACTTGGTGCATCCTACGTTATCATTTCGAGCCCCAGAAGCATATGGAAACTTATATTTTCACTTTATAAAATCACCACGAAAATAGTTTCTTACAGTGTAACTTGCAGGAAAGATTTCAACAAAAAACCCGAAACCCAAGCTACACAATCTCATGAATCTGCGAGAAAAATGAAAAGGGACATTAACTCGTTAGGCAGTGGCGTGTTTTGGTCTTCGTGTAATTCAATCATCTAACACCTTCACCTTTTCAAAGGACCTTGATACAAATCGCGTTTGGGGTGAATAAAGAAGTTCATACACGCATCTCTTTGTACACCTTTAGCTACCTTTAGACCCAGCGCTGTGAATACTAAACTCAATCCCATTTTGGACCTAATAAACTTCAGGTGATATCCTCGGAATCCCTTTGATGTGTCTTCCACATTTCAGGTGTTACATTCAAATGACACACACGGACGTAACACGAGGGTACCTGGGTACAGACGAGAGTCTCGAGCGACGAGACTTGAATAATCTAAAGGGAGGTCCTTGTGTAACAATAGAGGGCCATGACAACAACGGGGAGAAGTGGCAAGTGAGAAGAGCCACTATAGTGAAATGTCGTCTGCACAGAATCGACCTTCCTTACACAGGCTTTGAAAGTAGTCCCGACCGAAAGGTATGCCAGAGGCGGCACCTATAGGATGTCATGGGGGTTACTGAGATCAAAATCACACAGCGTTCCCCAAAGGTTTGAGGAGGAATGTCTGCGGGTAAAGGTGACCAAACTGGAGAGGTTTAAAAGGGTGGTGTGGCCAGTCCATCTTTTTGGGACATGGCCTCGGGACAGTTTGCATGGTGACAATGTAGGGCTGCTGGTACGTCGATGAATACTCATCAGCACTATCACATTCATATACCCAGGGCAATTAGTCATACAATTAGCCACAACAAAGGCCTCGGACCAGTGGACCCCCCTCCGGGGTACATTGTACACACCCACTCCCACCACCCACAACAAACCCTTTTAACCCTCCCTTCCTCTCCAACCCTGAGTGCCCCACCTCTTTTGTCACCTCTCCCTCCTCTAAAGCCCTCACTTCTGTGTGGTCCACTGGTTCGGACCTCTTCCGTGTCCCTGAGGATGAATTCCCCTATCGGGCTGTTTTCATACACACTCACGAATCAACACTCGCGAAACCACAGATTCATTTAGCTATTCAGCTGAAGCTTTGTTCGGGGTATTCCGAGATTACTGAAATATTTTCCTGTTCTGCGAGTTCAGTGAATGATGAGGGGCAATAACAATTTGATTCTAACAGGTTTCAGTCTGGTATTGTTATGGCGAGGATGTGAAATTATTTGCTCTAGTGCTTCAGTTCCTGTCGTTAAAATCTGTTGAAGAATCTCATTAAACAAAGCGTCTGGAGGTAAAAGTAGGCCTAACATCCCAATATTTATGTTTTTAAATCTTCAAATATTTGTTAAGATGAAGCCTGCAAACGATTCCTGAAATCAAAGTCAATATCAATCATCTTGCAGTTGGTGTGGAGTTGTTTTAAAAAGGTTTGTGTCTTGATATTCTCCAGGAGCTACTCCACAAAGTTAGACCATCTTCCTAAGACAAATTGACATGGCCCTCAAACTTAACATGTGAATTAACTTAGAAATAATCAACATATACGGATTAAAATCTCTTTTTATACCAATACCTTATAATAAGCATTACAAATTGTTCTTATACCAATATCAATGCCATGGGGCTTCTTGATTCAGTATATAGTGAAAACTATCCGGCTACTTTTGAAAACCAACATATCAAGTGATCTGGGTTCTTTTTTTAGTTTTATAGAGCAGTACAGAGATGTCACAGCATCGTCTTTTCGACATTCTTCCAGCTGCCTGCTTATTCTAACAAATTAGTTGGTTACTTTCTCTGGTATTAGTTTTTGGTAGACGTATTTCATATTCAGACACACCCAATCATAGAACTCAACCGTTAAATAGTTACATTAGCGCAATTATTCATTCCAACAAAATTTTAAAAACTGAGTGCATCGGAGATATTGGTAAGACTTCAGTCGCAGCAAGAAGACGACACAGGCGCGCTACCTTTCGGCAACTACTTATGCCAATATCAATGGAACTTGTTCTCCCTCTGGTGTTAAACTCGAGCAGTAACAGTGGTATCGCTGAACCTTCCCACGGTGTCCTTTGTGTTGTTCCCAGGAAGAATCTCAAAAGAATAATCAAGTGAAACCTAACAGGGGAAGCTCATATCCAAGGCGTTAGAGACTAGATGAGTGACAGGTGCTATATACAGTAGTGAAACGCTCCCTTTGGTTTGACGGAGAATTCATAATGTCGAGATTGGCGTGAGATTAAAAAGGAAAACCCACTCCAACCGGTGCGAACACAAGAGATACATTTACAATTACACCATTGATATTTCCCAGACAGGTACAGGGGAAGCCTTACAATATTGTATGAACTAATGATTAATTAATTACTTACGCAATATGTGTTTAATTTGTATTTCGTGAGGTGGAAATAATCTCTCAAGCCGTCATCTTTTTCTGTTTTCTTTGTTATATTTTTAGCTCCAATATTTTCACCGGTGTGGGAATGTGACTTTCAATTTCAATTTCAATTTGGCAAATAGGATTTGCAAAAATGGAGATCAAATATACATTGTTCAACAAATTTTAATGTATTTAAAATAAAGTTAATAGATTTATCGAGGATGGTAATTTAAAGGTGAATGTTTATGAGAGCATATTTAGAAATGCGCCAATTCAGCACATCATTGACAGATAATAATACTCGAGATGTATGCTAAACTAAAACACATACAGGTTCGGAAGATACGCAGCATTGCTCTGAGAACAACGTATCTAGAGTATGTCATGCACAGTGCATATATGTCACTAGTGTGTTTTTTTAGCCAAGTTTACGGCCGAAATTCAACTTGTCTTTAGGCCAAAACCTTTCATTTATACTATTAAAAGCGTATACAATAAAACATTAGTATTTATTGCATGTCTACAATGCAAATCTGCATGTCCACAATTCAAATCTTAGTGAAATTACCACATCAATTTAGATGGCACGCAAATGACTTCCTTTTTAATGTATTACACCATGTAATTAAAACAAATGGCTGTACCTTTAAACAACTGTAATTTTACACGAGCACCGCCCGGCATATCTATTCTATTCCCATGTGAGCACGACAGCGAGCAATTACTTACAGATACAACCATAACCCACTCTCCCAAGCCTTTACTTGAGTGTATGAAGGGCCCGTCCGACCATCTGCTCAGAGTAGCTCGATAAACAGTGAAGGGGAGAATAAATTCCTCTAGAGTACCCAGCACTAGGTCATGGATGAGGGAATAATTGGTTTAGGGATCCTACTCATCTTCATTACGCCGGCTCGTGGAAGGGCGTAAGTCGCATAGCGACGCCAGCCATCTCCGAGCAACTCGCAGTGGGAGTTGATGGTGGTGTCACCTCACCGGGGTCAAGTGCAACCCGGGGATGACCCTCAACTGGCCCTGCGCATTGCCAGGTTACAAGCTCAGAAGAATTGGTATTCGGAGGGAGACGAGCCATAAAATGATGCAGTCCTCAGGGTTGGCAGTGGCGTAATGGACCCAGAGGCTTCGTGCTAATGTGCAATCAGGGGAGGTGGCGGGTTGTCATTACCCAGTTCGAATGGCTACTTGGAAGCTCTATATAATTAGTGGTGCCCCGACACGTTCCTTAAAGAGTTTTGTGGTCGGGAATAAAATACCCTGGCCATAAATGACATTAGGGTTTATAGCGATATCACTCTCGGTAATCTTACCCTTCAGTTGCATGACAACTTGCAGTTTGAGTGTGCACACTTATTGCTCATCGCAATTAGGGGAGCATATACAACGCAAGCTCTATTCTGTCTAATGATATCCATATCTATTACACCTAGGGCACACACACTATATATTCTTGCATCTCTTTATTCCATCGGTCGTTGACCTGCCCATATAATAAGCAAATAAGCAACCATGCTTTTTTAACTATTACTTATTGGTCATTCATTTACAATTTAATCAAAATGCCCGATTACTAGATTTTCTTCATGCGTTGCCGCAGCATCCCAAAAATATACTTACAATGTACTCCAATTAAAAGTTCCAACTCCAGACATTACTGACATACTTGTCGACATAATTAATTCCCGACATGACATGTCTATGTAGAAGTAAGGTAATTAACGAGGGGTTGCCTTGCCCTACCTAGAACTTTTCACACTGACGAGATTTTGTCAAGAATAATATTTGATGGACATTCTGATTACTGCTTATGGCAAATCGTTGTTTTTAATATCTGAGAGTGGTCTTACAATATTCAATTGTGTAAATTGACAATGTGACATGTAAAAACTAAAACACAAATTCATTTGTACATTGTTTAGTTCGTACCGTATTGCTTTATATGTGAAAAGATCGAGGTTTCATAGTTAAGTAATTAAAACAGATCGAAAACGTTTAAAGTTGAATTGCAAAACATTTGTAACTTTTTATATAAGTGTACCTTTTACGACATGAGAATATCAGGATTCCCCGAAATTGTGTGCAATAAAAACGTTTCAAAAAGAATTAATATCCACATAGTCTAGCATTACAGAAATCAGTCTATTATCAATCAAAGTCATCAGCTTTAATCACGGAATGATAAAGTAGAATATATTATACATTGTTGAAGCCAAACAATAATAATTCTTCCAACGATAACATCGTAAAAAGTACTATATGTAAAAACCCCGTCACCAAAGAGATTATATCGCAATGATTTATCCCCCAGAATGCCCCGGGAATATGACTCGTCATGTAAATCCCTTCATCGTTATTTTAAGTGCAATCCAATACAATCATATCATTAGAGGATTTCATGAATCTACATAAAATACCTGCCACCACATCACCCTGGCTATATACTCTCGTGTACGTAGCACTCTCAGTGATTAACTTCTAGTAGGGAAACTTAATTAACAAGCAATAAAAGGTAGCACTCGGTGCAGTAAATCACCGAAGGAAAATGCCTCTCAACGTCAAATGCCTCCATAACTTTGAGTATTTTATCGCCTCGCCCCGACAGTTACGCCGGCGACAAATGTGGCAGCTTCTCCTTGCCTGGGAGTCTTAATGTGCCATAAATCGCCGGTCATATCGCTGCGATATTCACAAGAATTGCTAATTGATATGTCGGGCCTTGGCTGCTGCAGACTCAGAGGGCACACAGCAAAAATGCCACCCTCGTCTGATGTGGTATTACAGCCACGATCCCGGCAAGGATTACATCACTGCAAGTGGCAAGCATCTTGGGAACATGTATACAGAGTAATCCCCTTCGATTAACAGGAATCCCTAACAATTTCCGATCCGACGGCCCTGGAAACTTACCAAAATAGAGCATTGATGAAACAATATCCAGCCATGGATTGTGTTCTGTAAAACGTGTCATGTCATATTTACGTGTGGGGGGAAATTTGCAAGATCGCGCAAGAATATCGAATGCATGTGAATGGTTCAAATTAACAAGTCAGTGACCGACCACAAGAGAATTCATGTCACATAAGCCGTCTAGAAGCAAATGTTATTATTCTTTCTATCTGCCTAGGTCTTCATGGAACTAAATCAACAAAGTTAAAGCTACACTTTCAGTTGTAACTTTACACGAGCACTAAATATTTTCTCTTTTTTTTTGCGTTCCTTTCCAACCCATCTAAAAGTCACTTGATCAACATTTTGTAGGATTATGTCTAGTTGTATTTGTTACAGGGTTCATAAAAAAAAGTTCACATTTATATTTCGGAGACCTGCTGAAATCCTCTCCTGTAATTTTATTATCGTTCACCAGCGGCCGTTTCACCTTTAAAGTCTTGTATAAAATATAACAACAGCGGAACATTGATAAATCTAGTCCTATTAGTCATAATATGAGTCAATTTGGTCAGATTTCTTTGGTCATAATACAGTAATAATAAAGTACAGAAGAACTGTAGATTCGAATCTGAGACTAGCTTAGATGAAGGGGAACATGATGGAATTTAGAATAGCATTTAGATTTGCGAGGGGAGCCCGTCTATCCAACGTCTGTATACATTGTAGGGATCAGTTACTTTGCTCTCATATTCAGATAGGGCGAGTAAAGAGGGCAGATCGTAGATCTTAGCTGTAGGCAAAGCAGGAAACCTACATCATAATCCCTTTAAAAGGATGCTTTTTGTCTCCAATCCCCGCCTATTCACACATACGGCAATATCTCACCCGCGCAGTCCTTTCTCAACTAATCCTTGTTTATAACTATGGCAAGCCAATCACAAAAGAGGCATGAGCCAATATTGGTCCACATCTTTATACACGAGGGCGGTATGGCTCCATAACGGAGAAGCGAGGACAGGAGGGACTTGTTGTGTGGCACAGAGCAATTTCTCTCTGAAATCAGATTAATAACCCAGAGGGACACCAGGTTAGACCAAGTGGACGGCTCTGATTACGTTCACACAACAGACCTTCGAGTTGCTCGCTCACTGAGTACAGGCGAGTAGCTCAAGCCAGACCGACCAACGTCTGACTTGTGAATCTGCTTACTGTCGGTCAACACCCACTGTATCCAATCAACTGCTCTTTGTTAGCAACTCCAGACTCGCTTAGCGCAGAAGGAACCCGTGTTTACAATTTGCGATCCAAGGACACCGTTTCTACCAATCATTCCCCAACGGTAACCCAGTCAGTTTCTCTGACATTCAATACATCCCAGAGAAGTCTTAATAATATGATCATATTGGTCCAATTGGGTTGAGTCTAGTTGGAATGATGGATAGTTCAGGTACCGGAATAGGATGGGAGGTAAACAATTTGATGTTGTTACGAGTCTGAAACTTTTTTTTATTTGGGGTCTGTTAAAGTTCCTGGTCGCCTTTGCTACTATACAGGAGTAGCCATCATTGCCATTTCCATACACTACTCACTGTTAGCCGTGCCACGGCACCCTTTGTCATATACTACTATGCCATACTACTAAGGAGACTATAGGTGAAAGGAGAACAAACAGTTGCAAAGGTTGTAACTCATTGTATGGTGTTCGTCACCGTCACTTTAAACTAAGTACTGAAATCATGTGTTTTCACTCACCAGCATAAACCCCAGAACTGGGCATAAAGAGGCATTTGAGTTCGAGCAAAGTGAGTAGTTTATGAAAAGTGTGATTCTCATCAGGCTATTATATTTGGCCACTATTGTTTTAACCCTAAGCCTATGTGAGGTGTAAATATTATACATTTTTAAGGATTGTGTGGTAATATGATCACTAAATAAAGGACATACACCCTACGTAATGTTACCATCCAGGGCGACATTAAACAAAAGATAAAAGGTCATATAACATACCATACATTGTGTTAGTGTTTATGAACCTGTAATGTGAGAGTGGTGGATAAAAAAATCAAGTTTTAAATTTCAGCGCTGAATCGTGAATTAAACCCTGGGGTTATTGAAGGGGAAATGACTGTCTGATTTAGTTGTGATTTTCTCCTGGTTTATCCTCTTTTGATCCCAGTAGTTGAGGGGTAATGGGAGAGAGAAACAATGGATGTGAGGGGTAATGGACACGGCCGACGCGATTTATAGCGCCTTGGCATGACATGGACAATCATAAAAAGACAAATCATCATACAAAATTCACCATGCGTCTTCTCGTTCGGTCTCACCATAACCCTTGATGCAGTTTTCATTAATTCCTTTTTAAGAGAAATGGCGATTGGAAAATGACGATGATTAAATCAGTCCGGTCAGCGAATGGAAGCCGAGGTAGCGCAGTGTCAATTCCAATCGCACAAAACCATATATTCTGCTTGGTAGCGGGCATCATGAAGAAGAAAGAACGAAGAATACGGCTAGGCTGATAATGCCGGACGGCAGGCTGGATTGCTCCACTAACTGCGTCGTTGGGAAACCATACTGGCAATGTCATAGATAATAAATTAGTGTCTAGTGCCCAAGTTGAACTCTTTATTTAGTGGGACCTGGACCCATCGATGGGCGTCGGGTTCTCCAGGGCCAGATCCCCACACGTGCCCAGGGGAGGTTTCAGCCCATTATACAACTGAGAGTAATGCTATCTAATTTGATAAAGACAAGACACGTGGCCCACGTAACTGAGTTAGATAATTGCCCGGCTTTCCCAATGAAGAAATAAGTAAGGGAATTCGGAATACATTTGACCCCGACCCTGTTTGTATTGATGGCAAGTAGATTCTAGTTTGAGCAAAGGCTTTGGAGTGAGCACTCCAAGGTAAGGTCCCCAATGTGCAATGCGATGGCAGAATTCTCATAAACATCGATGTGATTATATGTTACGTCTATAAGGGCAAGAATAATAAACGAAAATAATGTAGGAGCGAAAAATGGGTAGTAATTTTAGTTCCAGCCATTTTTGCTCCTCCATTATTTTCGTTTTTCATTTCGAACATTATGAGTTCCAAATTAGCTCATATAAAAAAAATTAAGAGCTCCCTTAGTCCACCTTATTTCCAATTAGACCATCTATTAGGCACTGGTTACATGGGGATATCCATATATATCATATAAATATTGTACGAATCAAAGCTTAACAAGACGAGGATGGTCACATGAAGGTATTGTATTGTATATTGTTAATTTTCAGTTAAGTATAGTGAATCAATTTAAAGAACTACTTAATTTACTTATGGAAATGGGTGTCCCCCTTCTATGACAGCCATAGTTAACGTATGTATACATGCGACCAAAGTTTATGTTTAAACCAAGTGTCGACTATCAATAAAATAAAAACGATATGCTACCTATACAATATACACACAATAAATCATAATATATCCAACGCTTTAGCATTGCAACAAGGCAGTTTATACACAGACTTCTGAATAAACAACCATCTTAAGGAAAGTCCCGGGTGATATATTGAGGATATAAGTCACATAAGCAGTCAGTAATGACTACATCATAAGCACCCAGGGGCCCATGGAAAAATTCTACTCGCAATTCATCATTTTACCCAATCAATCTCAATATTTACCATAAGTTTTTATTGGCTGTATTACACTCATCAACAAAACATACCAGCGTTTAATGTGGCCGTCCAATCTTACCAGCCTCATTAAAAGCTGAACTGTATTGATTTTGTATCAATCAAAGAGGATTTAGTGGTATTTAAACATCACGTGAGTTGATTTTAATTGGTGAAGATACCAGATTTAGATAATATACGAGCCGTGCGCACTAATTAACCCAGAGTCATTGTGACAAGTGACTACCACTATTGCTTTCGAGAGGGCTTGGAAACGTGTTACCATGACGACTTTGAGCATTGATCGAAGTATTCTTCAAAGCCTTTCATAATGGATTTAAAGTGGTGCCATCCTCTTACCAGGTGGTATTAGAGCCCCCCGCCCCTTTCGTCATTATAGTCCAGATAGTTACATAAATCAGGATATCTGTGCAACTTCATATGTACACATATTATTATAAAATGTATACACATTTGTATATGTGTTTATAGTTATATATTTGAATCCAACGCTTATTGTAACACTGATGCCACAAAACAATGAATCACGTATTTACTACGACTGAATGGGTTATTCACTTTGAGCGGGAAGAATACGCCCATTTAATAGTTTGTTCATTTCTGTATGTGTTGTATAGAGATAGAATTACCGCAATGTAAGCGCATCTGTGATTGGCCCATATCCCCGTCATTGATGACGTCAGACCAATCAGAGATGAGCTTACTCAGCAGCGAGGCACATTAAGAAAAACATGGCCATCGTGAACTGCTTCTGCCAGCCTATTACAAGCATAAGAATGACGATTTTCTATAATTTCCAAGTCGTAGTATAAAGAAAGAACTGTACTCGAGGTTAGGAACTACTCATGTGATTAAATGGCTCTTGTTAGAACTTTATTTTGCATCCAACACGCGACCTGCGGCCGCGTGTTGGATACAAAATAAAGTTTTAACTCGAGCCATTTAGTCACACTTGTAGTTCCAACCTCGTGTACAGTTCCATCTAATTATCAAATGCACAGAATGTTAATAAACATAAACCCAATATATAAATTATCTGTAACGTACTGTTGTTAACACAGTACATCGAATTATTCCTTCACAAAAATCCGTTCTTGATGGATACGACATGAATAATAAATGGACTTGGAATTAACACAAGAGCCTTGATTAGTTACATTTAATAGCGGTAATAGCTGATAAACTGAGCTCCGAGTATGATTAATTAGTATGACAATGCCGATGCATCCAAATTTGAGATAGCAACTCAAGTGTTCAAACCGAAATGGTCAAATGTTTTCTGTCAATTTAGGAACTAAAGTGGTCCTAGTTGTCCAACTCCAGTTGTATAGGATATTTAAAGCGAGTAGACACTATGCTCTAGCTGCGTAAGCAAGTGTAAGCGTATCTCATTTGGAGCCCAGCTAAAAATCAAAGGCCTCTAGTTGTCTAAACTCCAGTTGTGTAGGATATTTAAAGCGAGTAAACACTATGCTCTAGCTGCGTAAGCAAGTGTAAGCGTATCTCATTTGGAGCCCAGCTAAAATGATGCGTCTTATTTTCTGCTATGCCATAAAATGCTGTTTCTCAGACATCGCATCTTTGAATGGTGACACTATTTATGGGATCTTACCAAGAAAGCCTTACAGGATCATAGGAAAGGACATCTACATTTGGTGATAATCCATCAGCATTTGACGGAGAGGGCTGCAATGCCTTTTTTGTATTGTGAAGCGCGTTATAGGCAATATCCGTCTATATGCTACTTATATCCAGCGCCCAAAGTAGACCCACTTGCATACACACTCAGCTTTTTCCCCTTCTTCTTTCCGAGCGCGGTTACCCTCAAAGGTCAATGATGTAGGGAGTCCTTTCCATAAACGTCAAAGTTGATGGTGACATGGCTGATGGAATTTTGATAATAAGATGCCTGGGTTGGGAGTCTGTGTTAAAAACATGGCGCTTTCTATCTACCTAAATGTCGTGCCAGAGGTTGCGGAGGAGACCCGCTTTATTCTCGCCGCCTATTCACGTCTCCCAAATTTAAAGGTAGTTTATCATCGTCTTATGGTATTTGCTGAGACACGAATAAAAGCATAGGGGTTGATACTTGAAAGGAGTGGCGGTAATACGAGGGAACGCACTGATACATATATAGGCTGCGCGCTGTTAAACAGAATTTCCCTTGGGGATACATGCTTGTACATACCGACATCGGCTCCTCAGTGTATAAAAATCAACAATATCTGTTCAGCATGAAGTCCCATTTGAAACAAATTAAGAGCCAAAGGGGATGCATAACAAAAAATGAATACGGAGGCGATTAATACGAGGGATCAGCTTCTATGAGATGCCTGGGTAATCATGTCAACAGAGAAAGGTAATAAAAAGGCAGCTGATTGATGTAGGGACCGATCATTACAGGTTAATGTTGGGAGGCTGCTGATGTAGAGCGCTAACTCTAACGACCCCACTTGTCAACCAGACGCCTATCGATCTATTACCCCGATCAAACAGCCAATCAGCTTGAGTCTACAAGATGTCTTCATCTCCCCCCCTCCCAGGCATTTCCATTTGGGGCACAATATAGGGGATCTATGCTGGGTTAGGGGACAGATATGCAGGGATGTGAAAACTGGTCCCTTCGATATGATTGTATATATGGAAGCACTTACAGGAAATAAAAAAGTCAAACTTCATACCTATACTCGTTGTAGAAGTTCTGTTCAATATGTAATCGAATTATGGACATTTTATATATTATAATTATGAACTTCAGTGGTAATAAACATAGGCATACTATTACATTAAATTAAAATGCAAATTAAATTACATTAAATGTAAAATAAAACTACTCTAAATAGATCTAAAAATCATAAACTATCTAACCGAAGCAACAGATTAAGCAAGCAAGATTACACAAGTAAGGGTTACAAGGGTAATGACACACATGAGAGTCAGATTCCCATTACATATGATTTTGAAAAAGTGACGACCAGAGCTCTTAAGATAAGATATGGCTTAAAGCAGTAAATATACAGATAGATGAAACCATGACACGTTATAGTGGAAACGCAAAAGTGTCAGCAATCAAACGGCTGAAAAGTAGCAGTGAAAATAGGTCGATACTTAAATTCTTGTCCACAAATAGCACTGGAGAAAAGGAATCGATCTGAGATGACTAATTCTAGCACATCATTACGCAAATAATGGCCACCAGTGAAATCGATCCTGTCCACACTTCACACAGCCTTGGGCACTGTCAAATGTCTGCTGCTGAAAACCACTACCGTATAGCATCAGCTGACAACCAGCGAAAAAAAGGTGCCCAGTCATTATGGTCTTCCGCCAAACTGGCTTCCTCTCCTCCTAACCTTTGTCGTATTTACTTCTCTCTCTCTCTAGACAATGATGCAAAGGTTCCTCACCTCAATCTAATTCGGGGCTGGAAGACCAGGTTCATTTTCTCGACACTACGAATGTGTCAGGTCTTTAGGTCACGAGAAGGCACCTGGAGACCAAGAAAAGCAAGGCGGAAACAGCCAGCTACGCGGCTAAGAATAACAGCAATTAAGATGCAGGTGGCACGGTTACGAAATATTGGATTAATGCCATGATTTGATATGATTCGATCACTTTGGTGGTCAATGTGGAGTTTCTATGACAAGGGTCACATTCGTTAACACTCCCTTGTCCGTTTATATTTGCCTTCTTTCATATTTTCCTTTGTCAATTGCAGTACATCTAATTTATTAGGTGGATCAATATAGTAAATACCTATGGGGACAGGCTTCGCTAGCGTTAGAGGTCCAGAACATACAGCTTGTGGCACTTCAAACGTGCTTATACTTCCAAAGCCTGGCAGTAGGAAAAACATTGCATTTGAAAGCGAGTATTCAAGTGTCAACCTTGAGGACCAGAGTAATGGAATGCCTCAGCGTGAATATATGGCTAGGCATACATTAAAGTGTAAGGGGTGCGGAAAACGAGGAGGCACCGAACGAGTAAAACTAAAAGAGCTGCATTCAAATATAAGCGCCGAGGCCATTTCAATCTTAATGGTCAATCAACAACCATTTGGATGTCTTTATCTAAAGCTTCGCCTTCGCAAGGGGTAATTATTGATGAGCCTCCCTCGGAGTTGTTTTCGAGAGAAAAATAATTGTCATTGATCTTGATCCATATGCCATTGTGTATGGCCTGTGCATGGATGAAACTGGCCGCAGAAAAAAGAACGGTTGACTGTTTTAGTGAGGCAATCGATCTTTTGTTCTGGTTCCCAATGGATGCCATTTTGTCTTCAATCTTTCCGTCCCATTAACTTGGAAGAACAGGGACGAGAGATTAGTTGGAAGTATATTTGACTGCACGTCGCAGAGCACATAAATCTGACATAAAGGTTTGAGTTCATGGTAAGTAAATCGGGATTTAGTATCCAATTTATGCTACATTACAGAGGATAACACAGGATTATATCCCTTGAATATAGAGCTCTGCGTTTCCATTCATACAAGTGTACGCGCGATATAATTACAAAGAAATTATGGAGCTGCAACAAGAGCCAAGAGACATCTGTCTCCCAAAACAGAGACAGCCTCAGTGGGATAAAATCAGTCAGATTAATCAACTCAGGTTAACAACATCACCTTGAGATCGATCAGTTGTTTAAAATAATTGCAATACCAACAGCAGCCCACCACTCTCAGCACCCACCCACCCACACTGAAGCACTACCGTACAGAACTCCCATCTCCCAAAGACCATCACCAACACAAGAACCAAAGGACATTTCTCGAGGACAGAGAAGCAATCCTCGAAGAGTGAGATAACTTTGGTTTCAGTTTTTTTTACTCGAGTGCATAAAACACCGCGGTATGGACAACCCAAAGTAAAAGCATTCTGTCCGGGGGTTTAGAGCAGAGTCAGCAGGAAAGCCAGGTGTCGGCGGAGGGAGCCTGACTGTCGTCTTCCAAATCCTTGTCCATTAGGTCCTGTCTCCCGACTCCACACTTGGGGATGTCACTCCAGTTCACTCAGGCCTTTCATCATTCTCTCGTCGCATTCTCATCCACAATATATTTTTTACAAGTAAGCGAGCGGCTACAAGGACGTGAGGACCACTTGGGAGACAATAGTATTGATGAATGTATATGCCATGAGTGGTAGACCCACCATCACATATTCTCAGAAGGCTGTCCTTATAGTTCTCTCCCTAGACATTGCCTATCGTACTATAGTGGTGCGCTCTAAGTTAAGGACTAAAACTTAAAGTTGCCTTGACTTATTTCATATGATTCATGATAACTTTATGAGTTCTCATGATACAATAATGTATGATATATCAAATAAAAGAAAAGATTCAGGGCTATCTGTATTCAAAACTGTCATATGCACAATTAGAAGAATTCGTTTTCAAATTAACAGCTGTTTCCATGGTAACCACGTCTGAAACGTAATGAAAATCTTGACTTTCAACCGTTTCCATGGCAATTTCTCTTAGGTAAATGGTTCTACAGCATTGGGGGTCATGTTGAACGTCAGTTTTGCACTATCATAATGGTAGAAATGGCAGTGTGAAAAATTGAATGCCGAAATGTCCCAAATTTGATCAATTTTCACTGAAAAATGGCCGTTTAGGCGAAGTCTGGGATTGTAAGGATTAACATGACACTTTTTAGAATCACACAGAGGCTCATATTTTTCAGTTTTTCACTGGCTCACTTAAGGGCACAAACCTTTGCTGTGTTATGTCACCAACTATATTTTCTGTATCGCAAAATATTTTGCATTTCTGTAAACTGGAGTACATATTTTAGGGTAAAGTTAGACCCAATTTATACATACATGACAATGGGATAAAACTCTTGAACGATTTCCATATGTATGGTCAAAAGCTATGAATAACAAGAACTGTATTTTCTATCCAATTGTGGAAATAATTTGTTTCTTTGATTTTGATTCTTTATTAGAAATACAATATGTGGAGTCAATCTATTTTTAAAGTTTTAATTAATTCTCTTATTTTAATTAAAGTTCTGTATATACGCAGGCATGAAGGTCTTTTGTTGTTGAAAAAATACCAAGAAAACGCCTACCGCAACGCAATTAAAATATGACCATTTGGTTGAAAATATTCCATTTTAAGGTTCTAAATTCGAATTCAATGATACAATAATGATTTCTTGTTTATTGCTCAGTTGCATATATATATGGGTTAGTCCTCATTATTGGTTTTTCCGATTTTAGCAAAATTTTGACTACATATCGATAGTGAAAGATTATACTAAATTAGGAGTATGACCGACTACTGTGAAATACATTAAACATTCCAAACAAACACCATTTCATCCAATGCACCATATAATATATGCTCTATTGTTGTTCAGATTGCCTGATACAAATCTTTCTTGTGGATTACCATAATCGTTATTTACTCCACAAAAGCCTCCTATCAAGCCAAGTAGTTCAATTTCAACACCATGCATATTCATTCATCATCCCTTTTTCCTTCCATCTGTGTGAATATTCCTGCTCGGAGAGCTTGCAGACGAGTGCGCTGTGTATATATAAGCGGTGTTATCGGCACGCATACATGGTTTACACGTTCGTTACATTGAAACCCGAGATCAGCCCACCCTCCCCATCCTCTTCCCCCTCCCACCCCACCCTGCTGTATCTCGTCGATCGTTTTTCCATTGATGAATAATTCAGCTTGCAAGTCTGAAACGTGCATTTCACACAGCCTTTATTTTGGTGCGATTGGGGTATAACATAAAAGAGTCAGTACCATGTTCTGGCAACGAATATCTCCTGGTTGGTAGCTAGTATTCGATAAGAGTATAGCACCCGTTAGCGTGTTTCCTCTCAACAAATCAAAAATCAAATCAAGTCCACCGTGAAAGCGATTGACCACAATCACGATAGTGGTTAACCTTGACCAGCAAGTTCCAGTTAATGAATACCACGTGTATTTCAGCCACAGAAGACCTAGTTAAATATCAGTTTATTTAGACTTTCTCATAGTTAAATAACCCATTGTTTCGTGTAATACGTACAAAATAAATGTAGTTGAAACGAGTGAAATCATAAGAAACCACTACTGCACTATCAATCCCTTCTTTGCTGCAAGACGCAAAAATCAAGCTCTCCTTTGTGACGTCCTCAGGGAGAGCAAATGCAATTTTTATCAGCAGCAGTTTTGGGCAATGAATTCAGGCAAATACTGGGGAAATAAATCCGGCATCGAGTGGGATGTGTGCGGTGGGGCTACGGGGAAATATTCTGTAGCGGTTGGGGTGGAACGCTATATAGAAATAGGAAGCCTCCAAGCATTGCTCGAGTAGGGTAGGCACATGCTTATCAAGCGTCGAGATACACGTGGGTCTAGCCTTCTTTGAACAAGTTACAAGCATTGCCTATGGCTCCAGTCAATTCAACCGTAAGGAGTCGACAGGAAAGTAGGCTGAGACTTGGTATGGCTGCTTTTCACCTGAAGTGCCCTATGGACAGCCTGTCTCCGACTCCAGGCGCAACTCTACAGAAATCAAGCGATTGCTTTTTTTTTCTCCAGATAACGTCCAGGCAATCGCCGATAAAAATAAGGGCTTTGGATCTTGAAATCCCCTGGTCTAGGGAATAATATAGGTCCGATATCTTATGGGTGCCACTGGTGTCAACGTCTGTGGGTGTATGTGGCTTCCCTCTTCACTGAAATCACCAGGGGGGTTGTATTTAAAGCACCAAGAATAACCTTTGCTTTCCCACATTAACATTCCCACCTTCCGTTTGGCTTGCTCCATCAGTTAAATGCATTTTGACAGCATGTTTTTATCATGCGTCCAGAGAGTCTGTTTCTCTGGCAATACAAACTGGCAGATTGCAGGGAAATACATCATAACCTGGATGCTTGATATAACCGATCCCTGTTCACCTTCATTGATGTTACAAGTAAACCTGGCTCGATGGAGAGCTTTGCAGGGCCTTAGACACAGCTCCCCATTATTGGCTTTGCCTACGTGGCGAAAGAATAATACTTTGGCGAGGTTATTCGCACTCAACATTGCAATGAGATGTGACTAAAGGTCACCGGTACTTGCACTTGGAAGGGCGCAAAAAATCAACCAATGTTTCACCTAATCAGTCTAGGCTCAGAGCCTCTCAGATAAGATAAGAATGTCATGTCAGTGATTAGACGCCTACTGCGTTAATGGCTTTCTTAGCCCTGAAGTAAGCGTCCTAATGAGATTTCAATGGCATTTTGCGGTTCGGAGCGAGGTTTTTCCCTAAGTTTGGAGGGACTTTCTCAACTCGGGGCCTAGATTGTAATTAGTCTAGACGAGCTGGGGATCTGACCGACTCACATTTGGAGTATAACAATGATACACACAAAGGATTCCCTTGCATCACAGAAAGCGATTCCCATCGTGCAGAACTCATTTTAGTATTCAGAACCGATTGTAAAAAATCTAAGAAACTAAAAACGTGCCCCCAGAGGCCTCAGCTACAAATTGTCGTTATCAGTGTTGTTTTTAAGAGGACGTACATCTGAGAATGCCGAATGGCAGTCCTTTTGTTCACGAGATAATGACCAAGGACAGAACACGTGTAAGGTTTCTGTTTTCTGTTGTGCCTCACCATTCGTCTTTAAATCAACTCTTATGTGGACTTAGAAGGCTGTGGGGTATAGCTTAATCCTGTAACCGCTCAGGGACACCCCTCCATCTGGGGAGTAAAGACTCATATAACAGCTTCTAACATAAATATATAAGGTTTGAAGGGAGTGGAGGCTGTTTTTAGTTTCGTCTCATGTAAATATATAAGATGTTCGGGTTACTGCTGGAACAAGAGACATGGGTAGGACAGAGTGGAAGGAATATGATGATAGTTGTTTCCTACAATGATCAAAGAAGGATCGAATACGTATGGACATTACATGGATCGGGAATGTTGTATAATTTAAGATGTGCTGGCGCATCATACAGAAGGTTTTGAGAGCAAAGCAATGGCCATAAGTAGACTGCCATATATACTGAAAAAGACATTTCCTTAATATGCTTCCGTAATTAAAGATCGAAGCAAACTTTCAGGATGTAAAGTTTTCCATTATTCTACTTTTAGTTGAAAGCATCAACGCAAACATGGCGAGGAAGCAGAAATGAAAATGCAAGTAGTTCCACTGCGATGCTCTGAAGAATCACACAAAGGAACAAGGTAACACTATCCATTAGATTAAGTAGCTACAATGATTCTTAAATGGAGTCATAATTTTGCCAGCAAAATTGCCTCGTGAATGATTGATTTTCATGAGGAGCCATCCACACCTTGTCTGATAAGACGAATCCACCTTATCTCTGTTCAGTGGAGATCATTCTGGAGTAGGAAAAATCTTTAGACCAGCCTCAGGAACAAAGACATTTTAAAGCAATTTAGGCCGGCTACTCGGAATCAAGGAATCGCTCGGTAATCCAATATTGAATTTTAGCTCCTCGATGAAAATTTACATGGAAAACAAAGGCGATAGTGGTACCACAGCTCTGAATAACAGAAGGACCAATATTACATTGAAAGATTGCAAGGGATAAACTTAGACTGTAATAAAATTAGGAAGGAAAAGAATTCAAGCAGGATGGTTCTCGAAGTTCCTTGATTTGCAGGTGGGTAGGGAAGAGGAGCCTTCACAAAGAATATGGAGTTAATACATCAGGCAGGCACTCGGTAGACAACCCCATACCCCTTCTTTTCTATCGCTTAGCAGTGGCTTTACTACGCCAGGGTCCACCTCGCATACAGCAGTCTACATCGGTAATTTTACATTGACACTTTCATTCAAAATACATACTCGCCCGAGGACATAATCCAGGGCCTCAATTGTTACAAAAAAAGGTTTGTCGAGTAGTGTACAGCATCTCTAATTTGAGATACATTAGAAAGACTGAGGGTCGGAGATGAGGCATAGTGGCTCGTATGTGAGCGCAGTAGAAACCAACGAAGGCTACATTATACGAACGTCATCTTCATGTAGAATGAGACTGGGCGACGCAAATGAAGCCATCCATCATCTCAAGTATAATTATGACTCTTAATTAGCACACACTCCAAGCAGTAGCTAACGGAGCCAGGAGGACATATATCCCATAACAATGAAACAAAATTATCAAATTAAAGCGAAGAGTAATGTGCAATTAGTGCAGGAGCCAACAAGGAGAAGGAGAAAAGGGGAGCGGGTGAGGGATGAAATTGCAAAAGAGTAGAGTCATCCCAATGAAATCAGGCCACAGGTGCGATAGAGAAGATAATGTGGCATATTGCACCTTGGCTACATGTTCAGCGCTGGAATATAAAGAAGGGGATGAATTACCGCCAAGCTGGCCATAGAACTACACTGTGGTTATAGAGACCACACAAAGGCCCCATGAATATCGAAGCATCACTTTAAAAGCTCGCTTTTAAAGGTCTTAATGACTTCTAGCTAGGAAGAAGAAAGAAGCTTGAAGAGGCGATGACTTATCTTTCTCAGGATGGCATTTACACCCAGTCAGGTGTGGGCTCTTTGGAATATGTATTTCCGAGAAGAGGAGGGAGAGAGTTGCCGGGGTTGGGAAGAATTGTAATGGTATGAATAGGGCCAGCCTAGCTTTATAGGATATATGCTCCCGGGATAGATAAGGAAGATGGGTCGATAAGTCAATATGTTCAGTTAAATAAAGAGGCTGCAACTGGTGACCATAGGCGTATTGAATGGATGGCCGATAAAACATCGATAAGGGATAAATTTGAGGAGTAGTGATTCTAATCCGTAGCACGTGCTCATATATATCGCCTGTTTTATAATAATTATTTATAGGGATGACACTATATAGTGAACATTCAGTTCACATGGCCGGATACAACACAGTCCGCTTGACATTAATGAATCAGGACGAAAATTTCCAATGGCTTGAGATATAAATGTTCCCATGCATGACACACAATTTCAGGAGATAAAGATAGGTGAACGAAATTGATAGGAGTTAGTAGAACTACAGCATTTTCGAAACAATCTAAGCTTAAACATGCATTCCATTATTCATAAGAGAGGATGGATTGCGGCTGTTAGTGGTAAATACAGGACTTTGGCAGTTGAACATGTGGAAAATGTGGTCTGCCCAAAGCGACTAATACTGGTGATAAACACGAGGGAAATTCTTCGATAATATTCATCATTCAAATGGAAATGTTATGACTAGGAGAGACGCAGGAAATAGATTTGTGATTCATTGCATTATGTATGTTTATACGGCACCCAAGGGGATATAAAACAATTCATGATGAAATTAAACATTTAAAAACGTGGAGGAACGTCGAAAGGGTGATCCATCTTAATGGGTGCATTCATGGAACTATTTTTTATGAACACAACACCCATATAGGGACGCACTAGCACCCAGTGCATTTAAGTCAACACAAGTCACAGATAACTTTTACTTATGCTTATTTTCCCAATAAACTAAGGCCTGCCTGCGCCGACAATCGATTCACTACTGCATGCCCGTTGCAATTTAGAACTTCGAAACCTTCCACTTTGGTTTCGCGTGCTATGGTAATAGCTTTCTGCGACATTTTTCTCTTTTTTCGCCCAACAAGGAAAACAGAATGAGAACAGCGAGGGGAGAAAATTTACTAGAGTGCTTGAGAGCAAATGAGGATGCATAAAGTGGTGTAATTAATGCATAGCTGGGAAATAATTGACAGAGTACACCAGGCAACGGCTAAAGGCTTAAAAACGGGGATCAATGGCAATGGTAGTTTCCTGTCTGAAGTCTATATTGTAAAACATTTATATTACACAGTATCGTATTAAACAAAGTCAAATAATTATGATATAGAATTTATTCCAACGCAAAGCCATGCTTTAACCCACACTTTCTTTTTGGTATAAATGATCGCCGACTTTGAATGTAAGATTTCTGCATATAATATAAGGATTTTAGGTCAAAAGCGTTCCATTCATATCAACTTAATCGATAAGATATAACATCCATACAAATTGCTTTTATATGATCCTTTTTCCACGTGACCACAATCCTGACATTAAAATAGAGAAATATATACATGTCTTAGGTGGCAAAACACCGTTCGTTTTCACAATGGAAATTTCATTTCAGCAATCAAATCATTTAAAAAAATATACAAAGATGAATAAATCAGCGCCAAATAAAAGTTCATATATATTATACAGTCTGCATGGATGCAATGCCACGTAGCAATAATTTAATGCGGTGTCACAATGTCACAGTGACTGAGGGACGAAGCCTACAGACAGTAAATCTGGTCTCCAGGTGTGTAAGGTGAGAAAGGTAATACATCTGGAAACGCCATGCCGGGTTTAAAGTAAGATGAGTGGTGTGGTGGGCTGGTGAAACTCTCTAACTGTCCAGTCGGCCACTCCAGTGTCCAGTAGAGCAGGTGGGCCACTCATTCGGCGGGCCATTATCTCTGTGAATCAGAGTGACTACCGCTACCGATATGCATCAGGCTGTCACATAAACCTTCCCCTGGCTTGACGGCCGCTTGACACAACCCCAGTACATAAAATGTGCACTCTGCCAACAACTACTTTCGCTTTAGAGATTATCCAGTGAAGGGGGGTCACTCTCGGACAAACAGCTCTTAGGAATAAACGTGAGTAGTATAAAGAGTATTAATAGTTTGCTCGTGAATCAAAGTGTAATACATGTCCATGAAGGTAGGTAGGACTCCAATCCCGGGCACCCAAGAGAACACACATCCCCCATGTCTTTATGGCAAGAAGATCAAATCATGATGGGCAATTCCTTTCCAGTCTAGTAGAACAATGTCACTAGGGTATATATATGCAAATGCACTCAAACATCAGTCGTTTGCAGGGGAAAAGAAGTATAAAACTTAAAGTTTACCCCGTGAACATTCACTATTAAATACATGCAGCCAACGGCTTTATGATTAAATCTATAAGCATTCCACAAATTTCTAATTAAATTCTCATTTCATTGTGCCTCGATTACGTGGACGCCTCAAGATGCGTTTCTTCCCATCCCTGTCAGACTGTTGCATTTTTATAGATCTTATTCTTCTTTAGAAATCGTCAGTAGAAATAAAAGGGTTGATTGCTGCGGTCTAGACTGACAGTGTCTGGTAGCCACAGAGTAGCAGGCCAGGTTGGTTGGATGCTGCTGATGCTCCTCCTCCTCCTGCTCCTCCTCCAGCAGTTTTTGCAGTTGATACTTTAGGTGTGCTACCGCTGCTGTATAGTCCTATACTCACTACATGAAAGGGAGGGGGTGCAAACGGGCATGTTACATGCAGATCCCGGACTCAAACACATCTCAGGCTATTGACCAGGACAGGGGCCAACTAAAGGGTCACACCAGCTTTTACCCTTCCTCTTATACACGTGGTATCACCACCAACCCAGCCTCCATACTTCTTACAACTCATCCTAACAGCAACATCTTCCTATGTTCCGCAAAGAAAGGGGAAGAGGCCTGGAAAAAGAGAAGAAAATTGCCTACATCTACAGGGTCTACCCCCTGGCCTTGAATATGAATTAGCTTCGGTCGAACGCTTCTATGGAGCATCGGGTTTCATATTTTCATAACGATTTTTGTCTAATGGGAAAGGGTGGCAGCAATTGATCTTTGGCCGGGAGATAAAGACGACCAGACATAGAGAGCATAGAGAGAGAGAGAACATTCCTCTTGGTCTTTGCTGTGAGTAACATATATAATATATTATATCCCCTAGTGAGCTGCTTTTTTTCAAGCTGCTTCTTTTTAATCTTTGAAATGGAGTAACTCGGCTATAAACAGCAGTCCTCCAGCCAGCCTGCCCCATTCAGCAATGCCGCCTTTTGTGTGATAATTGTACGAAGTAAAATGAATCGGATCGCCGTCAGCCTCGTGTTTTCACTCCATTTGAAATGAAATATAAAGCATCTAGCCCCGAGTCGTGTTAATATCTGATGCCTGTCATTTGCTCGATTTGTTTCATCTCTTTTTCCTCGCCTCTTCATAATTCTCCGTCGTTTTCCTTTCTGACACAGCCCCCATCACTTTTTCATCGTAGATTTTTGATCTGCTGATTCCTATTTTTATTCATCCCGGTTAACTGTTTTGGCAGTTTAATGAACAGATTAGAAGAAGCAGGTATCATCTTTTCACTCGCAGACTATATATAAAATATGACAATTTTCAATCTCTACTGCTTCCAGCTGTCCATATTTCCCTTCATTCCGTGATTCACTGCTTCCTGATCTCTCATATATATACGATCCTCTACGACTTCTTGGCTAGCTCTCAATATCTAACACGCTTTCGCTGTATAATCTCACTCATCCCTTTTTCTCTTCATCTTTTGTAGGGCGTTGTGGTGTGGTAATGGAAAGAAGTTCCATGTTGTGGTTCCAGGGGCTGGTGATAGGGTCCACAGTCATCAGATACCAGGCTAGATGAAAGCATGCACACACGGAATCCATTATCTTGTGTGTACCGAACTCAGCAACGACAAGGCCGTTGAGCCTCTTTCAGTTTCAGAGCCTTGGCAAACATGGTAGGTATTGAACAGGCAATATACGCCCCAGGTTATAGAGAAGAACATTTGCGTATTCATAAGCAGGAATATATAAGCCGGAATATATATGTCGCCAACAATTCACATGGGGACTTTGACCAACATGATAAAAAAAGGTTGGGTAATTCGAAATGCATAAAAATTGCGTAGACAAAACATGCAAATGGAGGGATCGGTTTTAGTCCCGTTACACAGTCTCTCTCTCTCACCTGACCAGTGGCAAGGCACGAACACACCGAACCACTGCCATCAGAACTCAGCTAGTGGGGGATTATGCATGAATAGTCAATATTCTGTTTCTTAATGCCAGCGGCCAATGTGCCTGCAGTTCTAAATTTCTGCCAGTCAGCTAATTGAAAGCTTGGAATAAAACCCACAGAACCCCCTGTGTGTAAATGAGTCTGTATGCCATAAAACATAACCAAGAACAAAGCCATGGCTAATGGTAACTGAGCAGTGCAGCTCATAGGGGGGTTCAAGGCAGGCCCAGATTTACATGATTATGCAGTGCATACAAGTACGTTCTTCTTCACCTAAAATACCCACAACTGCCTTTTTACGCCAGGCTATGCGGGTTAAGCAAGTTGGAGTGTAAATTGCCTAGCAGCAGCACAGCAAGTCACTGACATCGAGCAGGCCATGATTCAAGGAGAAGTAAATTAGCAGTCTCACATATAGCACTGAGCCGCCCAACCTCAACATGATCAGTGGGGTTTTAAAGAAGTACTCATAAGTGATCACTCATGTACGTGTTGCCTAGTGTTGAGAGCGTCGGTTCGGAAGAAGAGCAGCGAGAGGGGCCCAACAAGAGAGCATGCAACACGCATATTCCCAACCTGCTCCAAGGCCAAACATCATGCAAACTGGGTTATTATTCAAATCCCAGGGGTCCCCCATTTTCAACCCGAGTGCTTTGCGAAGAGCAAACTAAAGTAGGACATTAAATTCTCCCAAAGAAACTGTATAGCTCTAATAACTGTAAGCCAGGCTGCAGTAGCTATAAAGATGACATTCCCGGGCTTTATGCAACATTGGTAGAAGAATCTGGATGCGATTCATCGCTGCTCATCCCATATTCAGTTATGTGAGAAGAAACCGTAGGTCGAATTTAATCGCCGTGTTCATTATTGATGCGAGCTATTAATTAGAGCAAATCTCATCTCATTTCACGTACCGTTTCGAAATACTATACAACTGCATGATAAGAGCAAGTTAACCTCGCATTCCATCTATAGCTACCTATTGACTGCATATTTTTCATTCACTGAATCCGATTGTATCAGAAATCGCGAAACAGGTCGGAGATGGGTAAAATAAACGCTCGTTTCAAATGGGGAGTATACCAGCAATGAACATTCAAAATCGCATAGCAGCAACAAACAAGATGTTGAATTTAATGCCAGCGAGTTGACTGAATGATGGAATGACTAGCATTCCACAGAAAGCATTTTGTTTTTACTATTCTAGCGGGAATTATATCTATTGCAAGGTACTTGATGGTAAGCGATTGCATTACTGTTACGTTTAACTAAAATTTAGTCCCAAATATGCAGTAACATTCGGAGAGCAACTATTCAGACAGAAGAAAACATCTAAACCCATAGGCAAATGTACAGAGAAAAATCCATGGGAAGTAAACGTGCCAGATGCTTTTCAGTTGGAAGTTACTAGCTCGGCTTTGTCAAAAGGGTTCAATACTACTGAAATTGAATTATTATTAAGTTGAGAAGCAAAGCTTAACATAGCCTCCAGAGTAATTTAACGAGATGTTGACAGGATTATCTCTTCTTCAATTAATATCACGCTCCGGAACGAAATTTAAGCCAATCACAATTGCTAGTCAAACAGCGCTCAGAGAATCAAGTTAAATGTGGCCAAAAGGCACTTTAACATCTATACTTTCGCAACATAAATGGCTACTTTCTGAAGTAAAGTTTCAGATAAAAACATTGCTCGCTTCCTTTTTCACTGTCAGTCCTAATTTCCCTTATTCCACTTCCTCACTTCCAGTAAACTCCTGTGAAGACCTCTTAAGCTTTAATTGGACAGAGCTGTTGAGAAAGGTGGGGGTGCCTTGGTAACCTCTGGCATTTCACAGAGTGATGACCAAGCCACTCTTGGTGCTTATACACGATACATTTAACCATGGAGCCAAGGCAAGTCCAAAATCGAGGAGTTGGACCGTGGTTGGCAAACTGACAATAAACGCCAAAGTCATGCCATATCTGCTGGGCTTATCAAACATCAATAACCCAGAAAATATGGCCAAATGGATAGAAAAACAACACGCATTAGCTTCTCTGATAGATCCTTGCACGGAGCAGTTCATTTAGCTAGAGAGACCTGAATGATGGGGCCACCTAGAAGGTCACTATTATGGTTCTGAACTTAGGTCTAGAGTGAGTGGTTGCAGCAGGTAGGATGGTGTATGGGAGGACTAGGGATCCACCAGGGGATTAGGCCTGTTGATGATGTACCGCCTTAGAAGGCCTTATCTCAGATGTAATCTAGCCCTTATCTTCCGACTCGGCTCCCTTAACGGCAGATGGCCATCGAGGGAGGCTTCAAAACCAGAAAGGGAGACAACAAGCATCAGAGAAATACCGAAGGCGAACCCCTCAGTGCTCAGATCTGGTGTCGTCTGGGTAACCTCCACCAAACAGTATGATGTATGGGTCAGATTTTGAGAAAATGTACAATTGGCAGCTGTACACATTTAGTAAGTTCTGCTAAATTAAGCTGCAATTTGGCCAATTCTAGGTAAATTCGAGAATATTTGGCATTGTATTGATTCTAGCAATCTGTTTGGCTAGGTTGAACTGTATTTTGAACTTATTTTCATCTGAAATTTGGCTTATTTGAGAAGATTGGCAAAGTTGAATTGTACATTTTCTGAAAACCTGACCCACATAGGCTACAGAGGACACTAATACTCCTATTGGGATGGCACTGTCAAACGAGTGAGGGTGGAGATTTACAGATGGGAGACTGGAGTGGTGCAGGGGGTCTGTGAAACTTTTATGAATCCATGCAATGCATATTATATGCTCAATCATCTAGATTACCACATGCCGAAAAAAGGTTCTCCTGGAGCGCGCGTTATAACATTTACTTCGCACTCTAAGCTATGTTTTACATCGCAGAAGCTGAGAACACTCATACGTTATCATCCTACGTGTATTTGAGTTATCTCTGGTCGGGCGAATGAGAATTGAGTGGCCTGTGTATGGTATTTCTACTATCCCTACCACGACATTAAGCAATCAGGGCCATGCCATTTCTACCACAATACTCATAAAAACTAGCCCCCCCCCCCCCGCCCCCCCACCAACACACACATCCCACCTATGTTAAATATCTTGAACATCAAAAGCGAGCCTCGGCTAATAGTGCTATTTGAATAATATCGATTTTATCTGGGCTTCGCATGTACCCTTCATATGCATCTATTGTTTTTCCTATCTATAATCCATTAGCTTATAACAAAACAGATCCCATTCTCTTTTCGCTTATAATGAGCAACTGTCATCGTTCTTGTGTCTAGTACAACCCGACGGGTGATCAATGTCCATTAGAACCACATCGATTGTCAAGCAATAGTATTCAGGGAGCTACACTAGTACAGTACAGGCTGGGTAAACGACCACACAACCAGCAGAAATAATTTTAATTATGACCAGGTATAGGAATTGATATGACATCGGAGCTTACCATTTCTTTGTGACTTCTACAACCAGTTCCTGGTAAGAAGCAGTGAACTGGAACTTGGAGGCGCGTTTGCCGACCCTCTGAAGCCTTTTCCACACACTCATATTGGAGACGGAAGAGTCGGGGAGGTGGTGGAACAACCCCCGAGGCCGTCACTGATCTTCCGTCCTTGTTGGTGATCTCCCGAGGTCAGAGAGGGCAAAGTCTCATGGCACCGGTCTACCTGGAATGGAAGAAAGAACATTGAGTGAGGCTGACAAGGTGGCATAAGAATGGGGTTGACGCAGTGCGGTGAGGAGGGTAGAAACAAGGAAGGGGAAAGGGGGAAGGAGGGAGGAGGGAAGGGAGGCGGAGGGTGGTAGTGGAGGAAGAAGGAGAAAGAGGGAGGTAGAGGAGGAAGGAGGTAGTGGAGGAAGGAGGAGAAGGAGGAGGAAGGAGGAAGAAGGAGGAAGAAGGAGGAGTAAGGAGGAGGAGGAGGAAGAGCAGGAGGAAGAGCAGGAGGAGGACGAGGACGAGGAGGAGGAGGGGGAGGAGGAGGAAGAGGAAGAGGAAGAGGAGGAAGGAGGAGGAGGAAGAGGAAGAGGAAGAGGAGGAGGAGGAGGAAGAGGAAGAGGAAGAGGAAGAGGAAGAGGAAGAGGAAGAGGAAGAGGAAGAGGAGGAGGGCGAGGTGGAAGAGGAAAAGGAGGAGCAGGAGGAGGAGGAATGGGGCTTTTGGTGGTGGCTTTTGGTGGTGGTCGTGGCAAGGAGAAGTAAGGAAAAGAGATGAAAGATGATAACTATTGCCGAGTCAGTGCAGTACAAGTGCGTGGCGAGAAGAATATCGAAAACCAGAATGAAACTGGCAGGCGGCGATAATCACAAGCGCCGAATGAGAAAAAAAAACTGTAGTCCAACTTAGAAAACGGAGTTGGGACTTGTTGGTATTCAAAAGCAACGATAACTCTTTCTGAGGATGGAGCTCGGTCATAGATTGGTATATCGATATTTCTGGAGGGGGGACATATCAACATAGCAGCTCTGCAAATGCCTCCCATCCACACCAAACTGACATTATCTCTAACACGGAGATATCCTGAAATGTAACACCAGCCTATGTAATAAAAAGCTCCCAGCTCCCCAATGATTCAGATAGCAATGTATTTTATTGTGGTGTAAGACTAATTGGCTAGTAAACGCGATTTGCCATTTGTCCTCGCAGTGAGTTCCCAGTTCTTGTGATTTCATATCGATATTTTCTTGTGTAGATGAGATAGAACAAATCACCGAGTTTCTCTTCGGTAAGTGGAGACTGGGGAACTAAGCGGGCGATTAAAGAGAAAATAAACAGTCTAGAGTCCCATTGCTTCGACAATGCTTTCTTGGAAGAAAAAATAACCGAGAGAAAAACTAGAGATGAATATTTTATCTAGCTCTTTATCAACCCGAGAAGAAAAAGAAAATAGCACGATATCAATAAATCAGCCTTGGTGATAAACCAGACCACGTATAGCGCACACTTGATCAGACTTCCATATAGATAAAGCAATGTTAAATATAATATCATATATATAACCACATACCAATGATTAGTGTGTATCATTAATATTAATGACAATCAAGAAAAGTAGATATATGGTTAATGATTAATGATTAATGAAATTATGCACAGGATTCCTTTGGATGGGGACTGGTGAATGGAATGGGTGGGGGTTAAAAACGCGGAGTTCCCTGTTTTAGTGAGAAAACAGACATCATAACTTTATGGCTTAAATTGACCGGGTCTACATTGAAACTCATAATGGTTGGCCATGTTTGGAGTTACAAATTTTCACACCTACTTACATATCATCATAGTATGTTTTATGATATATACATGTACAAATATGGTCATTTACAATACCAATATATATATAGAATGATAATAACGGACAAGGGAGCTTCCAATTAGATCTACAGTGAACTTATACAGCTAACTTTCATATAATCGATAGACAGCAAAAGACATTATATGTAATATTCAGAGGTAATTGTATAACTTACATCGATAAAGCCAAACAAAGAGAATTGAAAAGTAAAGTATCATATTGGGAGGCTTTGAAATATATGAGTGGGAGGCGGACCAAAGTCTACACAAAGGAAAAGTACCCGGGGCTCAGGTAATTGAACCAGTAATATGTTAGATCTCTAATATAACGTTACGTGCACGTATAGTCGCACTGGTGTCTTCATTCTGATATGAGAAGAGATGTCTAAAATACATTACTTTGAAACGCTTAGTATAAACGTATCTAGATGTTTCAAGGCCGAAGTTCCATCTATTTTTACCACAGAAGAAACGGGACCTCGATATATAAGTTTGGATGACAAACTAGCTGTCTAAACCTGGCTCTGTGGTGCAAGTGAGGGCGTGCAGGACTCTAGGTCGGGAGTTCAAACCCCACCAAAGCCTGGGGTGTTTTTCACGGCCGCTGTCTGTAGGCCCAATGAGGATACTGTGCCACTCAGTCAAGATTCAGTCACTCATCACTGTGCCTTTAGGGGGCGCTTCTACATAAAATAGACCAGTGTCTATATGGGGTAGAAGCCTAGGTAGGTCCCCAGGGTTGAAAGCCAGGATGGGCCAAGTGTGGCTGGTATAAGGAGGAAACTTTAGCTGCCCCACTGGCCGGTGAAACCTGACCCTATCAAAAATGTCCCAAACTGAAATGAACCTCAACAGACATGCTAGTTAGTTAATGATGCCTATACTACCTATAATAGTGGACCGAATGACTATGTATACTGACGCCCACTATCTGCTAAATGTTCATCTTATCGGTTGAAATATCTATACTATCTATAATAGTGGATTGTATATTAATAGCGCCTAGTATCTGCCACATGTCCATCTTACCGGTTGAAATATTTCCTAGCTAGTTTTTCACATACTGTCTCATATTAGTCCATTATTTCCATTCGTTGCTACATAGTAGCTCTCATCTCATAACCATACCCAACACTGTTAGTCGTAAGATTTATATTTTTTTCCGTTTTCTCTATGTAACAAACTCATCTATTATTGTAACGACTAAATGCAAGTAAGACGGCATTCACAGGAAGACCTGGCTGTAAAGTCAGACCTGACCAACCAAGTGGTAACAACACCATCGATTACAATAAAAGAATTTTTGAATTTGAATTTGAATTTTAGATACCAAAAATAGGAAATCCTGAATAACGAAATACGGGGAATCGACCCCCCCACACACACACACACCCCCACCATACACACAAATTAGCCGTCTAAGCCACAGCAGAAGATTGTTTGGTTTTACTGACAATGAATGAATAAGACCAGGGTAAAGCGGACTATAGTGCAGTTATTTATGTCAAACTCTTTGTGAAGTAAAGGGTGGGATTCAGGCATACAATGAACTGAAGGAACAATGAATTGGTACACATTCAGTCACGGTATAAGTAAGGGCAAGATGGAGCTATGCGTCTGGGAAATTACTTGGATTAACCATCGAAAACAACAGTAACTAACTACAACATGCTTTGAGAGGAGAAACCCAGCCAGTGCCGAGGCCAGGAGCGGGGGGTTAGAATGTGTTCAGAATTTGAATGTTTTTTTAATGACAAAGTACAGAATGACAACAAATCTTAAACAGAAAATGTTTCCTGGGCGGAACAGATACGGGTCCTTCATCAATCCAAACGAGAATAAAGACACTGCATGGGACTGTTTGAAAAACGGAGTGTAAATTTAATGCTTCATAGATACAGTAATGTGTTTTATTAATGACACTGAAGACATCCTTTGAGCATTTTATAAAACGCCTTTACTAACATAGTTCCAACAAAAGACACGTTTTGCCCATTCGGAAAATTTAAGCCTTTTATCGATAACTCAATTATGCCAAGAAAAGAAAACAGCTTAAAAAAGGTGATGCTGGTGCCCAAGTCTGGTTCTTTAATTAAACGGGAACATCCCGTTTCTAACAGCTCCGAGATAGTGAAAACAAATTTGATTTCCCCCTCTTGAAAGAAAGTGTTTTTTGCTAAAACGAAAAGGGATAACAAAGCAGGGGTAATAACAATCTATCTCTTGGTTGCTTTTCGTCTTTTCTCAATCCCTTCTCGGGCATTTTGATATCAACTACAATGATTAAACATCATCTAAAACATGCTATTGGTGAAGATTGTTCAGTCCAAGTGCTTTCTGATTCGTTTAGTTGAAAGATCAAATCAATCTTTCAGCAATGGATTTAATTGCCTGGCCTTGATAGAATGTTAAAGCAACGATTTGCTCACCAGTAAGATGGCCCCATTACCAAAGCAATATAGCAATAATATAATATTCTTGTCAGATATGCCTTCCATTGGAATTCACCAAATCTGTTAATGGAATGGTGGGGCAACAAAGGAAGCCTCTTACAGGGTGGCTTTCAGTACTTTTTCAACCATTTCCCAAGCGTTGATAGCCCGACCTTTGTGTGGCCACGAGTAGACCACACACTATCGATATCTAATCAGAATCGCCTTTAAGCTGAGGAGGGGGATGTCCACAAAGAGGGTGGCGAAGTGATGCCCCCATCCCACGAGGGGCAGGAATGAGATCGACGGGGCTCACGTTTGTTGAGTTGGCAAATCTAAAATAAATACTAGATGTATGAGGTCTTAAATGGCCATAGAATCAAGCCATAGTATAGGAGTGGATCAGGGGAAATTACAGGCAGACTTTCTGTGCCTGGAGTGGATCTCTCGTACTGCCGAGGGTTCTGTCAATTGGTGAAGTCTAGGTTCGACTCTGGCAGAGGTGTATTTTCCTGAAAGAATACAGCTCCCTAGAAGGCTTAGTTCCGTTTTCCCCAACAGGAATACTTAAATACTAACTTTCAACAAAAGCGCTACTCAACAAACTGGTAGGGCAAACCTTTGCAAATATTGTACTTCAACAAAAATACACCCTAGAAAATCTTCTCGCATAGTCAGCTGTTTTTTAGTTTTACCTTGATTAAGCTGAAAGCCATTTCCGAATGCCCACTTTTTAAAATGAAGTTGTAAAGATATTTCAGCTGCAATGTTTTTCTAATGCATCTCCTAAGTCTGACAGGTTCTAACCTTTTGACGAATCATCATGGTTCGTTCCCAACATCTACACCATACCTCTACCTCTTTTATATCACGAACACAATATATTACATATTGCGTCCTTGGCTCAAATAGAATTTAATGATCTATTTACGCCCTATTTCTTTATGTGTGATTCGTTGTTTATTTGAGCCATTAGACTTTTTTCATGCGGAAAACAGATAATTTATGAAAGGAAATATGCAATGGTATAACAGAGTATGATACTCTGATATATCTTGAATAAAAGTTGCATTGTGTAAACAATAAAAAAACGCAAATCTATGTATATGCTACAATATACAGGCTGATATATATTGTACTGAATTTATGATACACAGAAGGTACATTGGCACCCAGGTATTTGCTACATCCAAAGGTTGTAATATACAAGTTCCTCTGATGATAAGAAAGTAATTAGACACCGGCATAGACGGTCGGCGAAACAGGTTCCGGTAATATTATACAGTAGCGAGTATATAGGACTTATTAGGGATAGATGAAATATTAAATACCCTGGTGTGAAGGGAAGTGCTAGAGCTATTACTTGCCTCATATGAAGAGAATATGTAAGTAGATATGTATTGGAAGTACATGTAACTTTGTTTCCCATTAAGCATACATCAAGTTATGGGGGAAAAGTTAAGCACTGTCAACTAAAAGGTGGTCTTTCCAAGCTACCTATAGCATATTGTTACTACATTACCTACTTCAAAGTACATGTTAAATATACTAACAATGACAATATGAGTAACAAATCACTATGACATATTATATAGCAAATCCACTTTTTTAAAAATCAAATGATGAGGATAGACTGTAGTCTACTGGTTCCAGCATTTTTTAAGTTGTTAACTTTTCTTAACATTCCATCTCTAAGTATTTAGGGAGAGATAAAGTCAATTTACTTGTATACCTCACACACATAAAATAGAAGCAAGTATCAAGGTATAAAACTATCTTTAAAAAATGAGGTGTGTGTGTGTGGGGGGGGGGGGGGGGGGGGGGTCACAACTAACTGGTAAAAAACCCAGGGGTTGTGGGATTTATGTGAAGGACAAATTTTGGTTTTGTATTTTGGTTATATTCTGCTACTGATCGGTCTTTAAAGAAGTGGAAACATTCTCAACCTCAATGATTGATACTCCGACAGTTAGAGGTAAAAGCCGTCAGTTTATATAATGAATTACCTGCTGCGATGGCCAGACTTTATGTACTACTTCAGTTCAACAACTAGTCCCAGCAAATGGCCTGTATTTACAGGGATTTGTAAACAGTATACGATCGGTTTTTCAATGCAATCATCTGGGCTTACTGGGAAGAAATATAGACACGTGTTGTGCAAAAAGGAGAATAAGAGCTGACTTGCAATTCCAAAATTATTTTCGGGTTGAGGGGAAATGAACAAAATGAGCAGCTTGAAATAAATACTGCTGAGATTGACATTTAAACTGGTGGAAAGAACACCCTTCTTAGTTAGCCGACACTTTAATAGTGTGCCACGACGATAGCATTTTATACAAGCACTGACTCGCATTTATCAACTAGAATAATGTTCAACCTCATTAAATGGATTCTGAGGAATGATATTATACGAATATATGCGGGGTAAGATTATGACTGTTTAATACTTTAAGAGTGGCAATTATGGGTATTGCGTCGATCATATTTTCTCATTTGTCGAGGACTGGTTTTAGATTATTCAAGGACAATGTCAATCAGCGGTTTGTATTTAGAACTAGCTATGGCAGGTGTCGGATATCTAGAAAATGAGAGTCACCACAGCCACCGTATTTGTCTAGTGTATATGGAATAGATAGAATGGGCGAGTATAACTGTAATGATGAACGACGGGGGAAATTGGCACACATTACAGGCGGACTAAGTAAATGACACAGCGAAATAATGAGTACATGTGTCATCTTGCCCGCGATGATGGGTTTATGCGTGTTTGTACTGCACCAGCATAATATAAAGATGCCAAATAATATGAAAACGTCCACAGTCGGGAGAATATTGTGCAGTGTTGGTTAGTAATGAAAAGGAATAAGCCTGGCTATTATATAGCAATGTCATTTTATATATACACGATTCACATTCGTACTGCTTGTTATGCATGAATAAAATAATCAAATTTCGAGAGTCGGGTGGAGTGAAATTTGGCCAAGCCTGATCACGGCAGTATCTCTGTTAGTGGCATCACCAGGGCAATATCTCCTATTACATATTACTGCTCGAAGGCAAAAGAGCGAACGGTTCGCCGGCTAAAAATTGAAGACATGTCTAATAAATATTTGGAACTGTCACACCGACAAGGAAATCTCGTCACCAGCATAATACACTTGGCAGGGAAAAAGACGGCCTTTGAGGATAAAGTCAAACATGGGAATTGGCAACAAGCGCCATATTGTTGGCTTCTTCTATACACCCAGAAAAATCTCATTGTATTCGTGTCCTCAATTTCCCTGTTCATTGATTTTCTTTATTTAGAGTCATTCTGGCAAAAAGACTGTTAATAACGAGGAAAACCAAACCAAAGGGTGGTATAGATTTTGTGTGTGTTCTAATGACAAGTCCAATGATTTCGAAGTGCACAGGGGTCATGGAATTAATTTTATCCACGCATATTGAACAGAATATATCAGAACTATGTACAGGCCTGGTAATACCTTCAAGTTCACTATAGGGTATGCCTATTTACGTCTCCGTGGATGTGTATAATACGCAAAGTGTCCGTATCAAGGTTAAACGGGGGGTGGGGGGTGGGGGGGGGGGGAGGAGGGGAGGCCTACACCCAACAGGACAGTGCTTACATCCATGTGCACAAACTAGAAGTAATTAGTAAGTAGGACAAGGAAAAAGTTATTCTGCCAGCATTAAAATAAAAGTTGGGAAAACTATGAAAGAGGAAAATGCACACTTCACAGGGATGTTCCGGGGCGGAAACATCGAAGGATTGGCTGGCTATTGGACCAGTGGGGTACTCTCACGGTAAAACCTAAATTAAAGACTGGCGACGGATATGGAGGAACATCAAAGGTCTCAATGCTTGTTGCAATGTGGAGGAGGAAATATGAGGAAGAACTGACAACAATTAGAGAGATTTTGCTGACTCAGCAAGGAGAGCATATGGCTTTCCAGGTTCTGGACGATTTATCAGCATTACATGTGAACCGTTAAACTATTCCATCCTTTTAATCGATCATGATTCTCGCCCGAGTGCCAGAGGTGGTTAACGTTCTGCATTAGCTGCAGCACTTCTTGGGGTATTAGACAAAGGATTTACACCACAAATCCCCAAGTTCATCACTAACAAAATGTCCCAGCAAAGCAATTTATGGAGAATGAGAACTTAACGCTTGAACCTGAAGGTATTCATTTTGTCGCATTTAAAGATTCATACACTTCAGAATATATTCAGGTGGAATGCATGGCCTTAGCAGGAGGCAGTACACAGATCAAATCAGCCTTATCTATAGCCAATCCACTGGAGATGTAACTGGGGGAATGTCGGTGGCAGTGGTTGGGACACAAATCCCCCGAATAAACACTCACTCAAAGCTATTTGAATTCCCTGAAACTCATCGCCGCTTGTGCCTACACCTTTCAACCATTAATAGTCGGAGCGCCCCAGATCCTCCATTTGGAGAGTTTCCATGCAAGATTGATCAACTTACAATCTAGATAGTTCTCAAAAGCTGAGGGAACTCTGCTTCAAGATGCCGCAGGGGGATAGTTTATCTTCGCAAATGGGCCACCCGACTACTAGACAAGCAGATGAGCCCCTCGGTTGCCTGCCTACTTCTAGAAATATGAGAGGCAGATCCTTGCCGGCCTATAAGGTACAACTTCCCGAGATATTGGCTCAGGTTTTGAGCTACAGTACAAAGCTTCAAAGCCTAGCAGGATTTGTTGCCTTTAGATGGAATTAGCTTAAGTGAATTTTTAAAAAGAGCTCCCCACTCATATTAAAACCTCGTATAAGATTAGCATCTGGTATAAAACGAGCATGTGATCCATAAGAAGAGAGTATCAGGGTTTTATTCTCGTTCAGGGTTCCAGCACAGCATTTTTTTCCCATGACAGTCTAACATTACAAAATACAAAAACTGATGACGCTAAGCAAAATCTCGATGAAAACTGAAGAAATTAGGGACCTTGAGACAGAAGCTGAGACAGGGAAATGCATTTCAAAATGTGGGCAAGAAGGTCTATTGGTATAGGGGTAGATGAATAGGAGAGTTATTGTAAAAGGACGTCAGTGAGTGTGACGCATCAGCAAAGCTACAAGTTACAACCATCATATATAGAGAGAGAATGGAACGAGCTGGCAATAATAAAAAAATTATTGGATGAGATTTGTCCGCATAAGCACGATGCCATAGGCAGAGTGCTTATGTGGACGAATCAGCGAGTTCCATTCTATACTTATTATATGAGCATAAAACTTGATCAAATATCATCAGATATCACTGAAAAAGTATGAAACAAGTATCAGAGATAGTCCAACACCGCCAACTCTGTCTAGATGCCTGTGGCATTTGTTTACATGCTTAGGTTCTCTGTGAAGATGGCGGAAGTGCAGAGGTAACGTCTAAGCTATTTTAGACAACTACATTTTTATAGTACGCGTACTATATGAATATTTTTATAGCACGCCACTTATTGCACCTCTCAAATGGAATGTGCACATAATAGATATATAACCAATAGTGTGCATAGAAATACCCGTTTGGGGATCCGGGCAAGAGGCCAAAGACTCCAGCACCTACCCCACCAAAATCATCCAAAACTATTTGAGTTAATCATCCCAAAGTGGAGCTCTTCATCAAGAGTATAGTGAAAGTTAATCATCAGATAAAAGTATAATATTTCTATCTATTACGAATTAAGTATATGAGTGTCCTGCTAATCATTGGACACGAAACGTCTTTGTTTAGGCTAAATGCCAACCGCCAACCACTCCCTAGATATATATTTGTGGTTCTGCCACTGAATGCATACATACAGAGGCACTTGGGGGCAGATGCCCTGGGGAACTCCGTGTGTGGTGTGAAATAATAGACCCATACAAGGCCTCCGGGAAGCTGCTTCTCCCTACCTTGTCATTTCTGAGCTAAACCAGCACATGTAATGGTAGGGCTGAGGTCCAGCCACTCGAGTGGAAAATGCGATCAAATAACAATCCTGACAAGATCAAATGCCTCTCCTTGATCTCTAGACGTGATTGGGAAATTTAGTCCCAAGCCTTTAGGAAATGAAAAAGCGAAATATGTAAAGCGCATGCCTCGGGTGTCTTCATACCGTTCCTATATATAATACATTGGGGGGGGGGGGGGAAGAGACCGAAATTGGGTGGTTAGAGACATTGCCAAGTTTACCCTCATTTACCGATTCCCTTACCGAGTTGTTAGAGGCTTTGAAATCACACTTAGGAGGCAATATTCTCCGGTGATTTCACAAGCCTTTCCCGAGCGACAGTATGGGTGCTCTCAGATGCCACACAGACACACAAGGCTGGCAACTCACAATCTATAGAATTCAGACGCTCACGCTAATATTCTCTGATCTCATTTATCCCATAGCAATGCATCACGAGGCCTCAGGATAGTATTACATTCTGCCAGACTGCTAATTGCATCAAATTCAATTCATGCTTTTATCATGGTAGCAACTGCGGCGAAATACTACTCTTTGATACAAAAAATGCTCGTAATAATTGGACTTTGACTTCGAAACGTGATCAAATTATGTGTTTTGATGAAATAATATTACCTCAACAGTTTCCGCCCGTACCCAGATATAAGCGTTAAATGACAAGTGGATAGTCTGTTCTTGAAGGAAATTGGAACAGAATGACGAAAGTTATAATATCCTAAAAAACTGAGGCAATACAACCCTGAGGCATGGAAGCAGTAAACGAGTTTATACCTAATATGATCGCAACTTGCAAAGTGCCATAAGAGAGGTCAACCAGGAATGCTCCCTGGATAAGACAAAAGCAGATCGGCACCAAACCCTCGCTTGACTGAATCCAATTAGACAAAATGGGGAGCATGGCAGAAAAATGACATCCAATGAAAATACGGCTCATACCCCGCCTTCCCGTCCCTGCATTGCAGAGGCGATGATGTCTTAAATGCTCCATAGAATGTTCGTTCAAGGGTAAAAGGCCTTTTTCCATCGTTCGCTTTGGTTTTAAAAAATATATATAATATATATGATGAGAGGGCACAGGAATCGTATGAATATCCACGAATGGTCGACAATCGACACTGGTAAGGTCAGATGAAGAATACTGTTTTGGATATCACGTTGCAGGAAATGTATATGGGTATGAAACATTAAATACAGTATGATCTCTGAGCCAGCTCCACATTACACAGACTCGATAAATCTAACGCATAAAAAGCTCACAAATTGGGATACCTTCGGGGCTTTATTAATCTAATAAAGACCGAGATGACAAAACAAGTTTTTTTTGGACATGGATGATGATCCGATGTCTATTTTATATATCATACTATGTACAGGCCTGGTAAAGCCTTGTCTATCTTGTAGATACGTAAATAAAATATCTCATCATTTTTGCTCCATACACAACCTATAGTTCAGATCAGGGTGGAACAGAGATTACTAGGCGGACCTTAGGGTGGCCAGGCAGGCTTATGATTGGCTGGTGTATCATTACCAGCCGTCTCGTGCCGTTTGTTGGTATAACCTGCCTGTTCATATCAATGACCAGGGCCCCCGAGCCAGCCTCTCTCTGTGGAAACAAGTATTGGGGCGTCAATCATAATATTATGCAAGGTCGTGGATCCGGACGTTGGCCGGCGGCGCAATGTAAATATGATTAGCACTTGACAATTAAAAGATCCGCCGAGGATGAATAGCATTGACTGGGCGAGGTATGCCGTGTTGCCTGGACCACTACTCAAATATGCCTGATATGATTACTTTTCCTTTCTACGCGCCTCCGTCTAAGGCCGGTCATTGTGCAACGCTCAAATGAAAAGTTGACAATCTCAGAATCAACGTTGCACCTAAAATGATAATTGGTTCCAATTCCAGAATTGAATATAGGGAGGGAGAAGCTCTCAAAAGAGAAAAACACAATACCAACGATGCTGAGTCGAGCAATTCAAGGACAGTCGGTGAAATTGAATATAAGGTATACGTTCGAGGTAAAATGGTCAACTGAGACGGTCTGATAGAAATTGTTATACAAGTTAAAGCTGATAGAAGCTTTTATATAGGCCTAGACAGAGCTTGTAATAGTTTGAACTTGGATATTGAGATCATTATAACTTTGCTGCTGACCAGCAAGATCAGGTCTAGCTACTCTTTTGAGATTAGCAATTAAAGAAAGCATTCTTCATACTTTAGGACATATCCCTTGCAATCTAACAAACATAATTGAACTGGTGATGATGGAGGTCCCTTTCCCTTACAACAGAGCTCTCCCTACGGGCAGCGCCAATTGTAAGGAAGTTCAAATATATGTCCAATAGGTAGCCTTATTCCAGACCTGGGGGTGTAATCTTGCCAGGCCAAGTAGAAGCCTCCAATAGCCCTCGGACAGCATAGAGCCGCGTGTAATGTTGGAGGGTCATAGGCTTTTACGATAGTCCCGCTTTTAACCACAGATTTGTAGGAGAAAAAATACTATGAAGAATCTTATCACAGGAGCTATATTTGCAACGATTTTACTAGCAACATCTTCCGAGTGAAACTGTCCTCACTATATCAGATATTCTCCAGCATCGGTCCTGGCTAAAGTGGTCAAGGAAATAGGAGGCCTTTCTAAAGTTGTTCTATAGTAGAAATAGACATATTGAATCGCGAAGCAGACAGAATCATCAGATGCGCATACATAATATAACTTATAAGCAGCTGCCATTGTAAAAGCATGGACAAATAGGTCCGAGAAACCAGGGACATTGGGGAAAATATGATGAAATACCAGCCTACTAACCGTGGACGGGGTAAAGCAGGCAAGATAATTGGAATCATTTGCACACCAGAGGTTATTAGTAGACTTATTGAAAAGGATATGTTTTAGAGAGAAGCGAGAGGAGAAGTGAAGCTCACTGGTTCAGGTAGCTTGTGTGGGTGTGCGCAATTTGCAGACGCCAGATTTTATATCACTCAGCCAATAAGACATGCGCTGTGACAAAACCTTTATCTATCGATTGCTTAAAACGAATATATATGATCCCATCAGCATGTCCCTCCCAGAAGCACCGTAATCATAAACCACAAAATATTCATCATGATTCCTATAGTAATCTGTTCAGACTTCCGTTAGTTGTTACATCACATTAGATCGCAACATTTGAAATGATAAGAAAATCAATTTATTTCTCATTTACAAGGAAAAATAAAGTTAAAATTTAACTTTATTTAATGTTGAATTTATCAGTGAGGAATGTATTCTATTTTAAGGTGTCCCCAACATGGGATTGAATACAAAGTTAGAGCAGTGTATTAGGGGAATTGAAGTAAGGCTGGACGATCATTGTGGGCGGATTTCCCTCTCCTACCGGCTTTACCGGGTTAGTGACCATCCATATAGAGTAGATTATTTTATGCTCATCCACCGACTGGCACTTGATTGAGCTGTCTCGATGGTCTTGCATTCAATCTTTCTCGCTAACTCCCACCCTTCAACACAACCCATCTTCCTTGTTTCTTAGTCCTTTTCCTATCCATCGCAACACGCTGTGGAACATCATATTTGGATATCTATTTATCGATGATAAATGCATCACAATTTATGGTCCTAATATGAGCAGTTCCGGATTTAGCGACTGTCAACTTGCAGCAAGTTGGTATCATTCTTGTCCAGCCATACAAACAATTCATAATGTGATTAAAAGGAATTTAATGCCATTGCGTAGAAAATGATAACTATTAAAGAATTCTGTAAGATGATCCCCAGAATCTAGATCTCCTTTTTAGATTCCCGTTTTCCCCTTTTTAATTAAACGCAACAATAGAATTCACGCTTGTGTACAATCACTAGTCTGTCTCCACCCGCTCTTATTCTTCCCTATTGGTCTCTATGCCCAATGCCAAGGATTATATTGACTCGTCCTTCATTTCTACAGCAGTCATTAGCCTATACAGTTCCTTATTGAGGTGGCCGAGTGGTCTAAAGCGCTGGGTCAGCCCAGTGGCATGAATAACATGTTGTGGGTTCGAACCCGGGAGTGACTACAATTTCACCACCTCTTCCCAGGTACTAGAGGAAGACCACCATTGCGGTGATCTAGTCTTGGTGAAAAATGTAAAAGTAAAATAAAAAATAAAAAACATGTCACCATTGCCTGGGCTAGACACGGTTTGGGTGCAAATATATTTCTAAGAATACTGGCTCGGATTATTTGGGCAGCCTGCTCTGTCCCAACACCTAGATATCAGCCAACCAATTGCAGCCCCAAACAGATGACCAGGTTTAGGCGTCTATGTATATAAGGGAGGGTATATTTCGTCATTGTCCCTCATATACATTGGTCAGTGTCAAGTATTTGTGATGCACATATCAATATTGTCTCTAACAGCTGGAGGGAATAGACTCATGGCGTAGATCCTTGTGGATTACATGTTCAGAGAATGAAATGATTGCATAAGGTTGTTTGGCTCTTGGGTGGAACAAGAAGGAAATATTGGCTCTCAAAGTGTTGACAGTAAAGAATATTAATCAAATACGCGAATGTGAATGATAAAAGAAACAAGTTTTACCTGCTATTGAGAGGAATAAAACTATTACTAATACTCAGTAGGACTCCCAATTTGCTACCTGCATTGGGTTCAGACCTAGGCAATGATATCAATGCAATGAATTATGCAATCCATCAATTCTCCTTCTGTTTTATATATGCTTACATGAAAGATCACCATTAATATGATATATAGGCTACAAACGAAAAGCGATGCTATCGAGATGTACTTACAGATTTGAAATAGAAACAACAACAACTAGACTTCATGAATCATGTAAATATAGACCCTATATCTCGATGTGAAATCAGTCTTCATGTAAACTTCAGTTTGCTATTAATGTATCATTAGTATTTCAAATACAACACGTCCCAAATGCAACAGGTCTCCCATTTCCACGCTAATGTACATTTGTATTTAAAGATTTTTTTATTCAGCAAGACGTATGTGACGGCCTTTGCAATCATCGAGCCATCGAAAGTTGTGTGGGAGGAAGGTGGGGAGCTCCACCTTTTACCTGCCCCTTCTAGTTTGCGACATTACGTCTAATCACCAAGCAATCCAAAATCCTTAGCCACCCCACCTTGCCTGTAACAGGGCTTCCCCAGTGTGTCAGCATCGGCCCTGGACTTATTGCCAACTTCTCATTTGTCCAAGGCCTCTTTAGCAGAGAAACACGTTTTTTAAAGGTCAACAAACCCCTATTTTAACTTTTGTCATTAACTGCTGCAATGACCATGGACCACCTACTGGAATTTCTGACATTAATAGCTGCTATTACAAACCCCACATTGCAATTTCTGACATTAACTACTGATCATACAAGCCCCCAATAGTAGCTGACATAATCAGCTGGGTAAAACTTGTTGCAATCAAAGTGATGTCAAGCCAACGTCTTAAATCCAATTACTTGTCTACTCGTCAACAACCACAGTAGAATCTGGCTATTGTAAATTGTGAAATCTTAAATTGGTCTTTCATTATTTAATATATTCTGTTAGAGTTACCTGAATGGTATATTATTGCATTTTATTGATGATTATTTAATATATTCTGTTAGAGTTACCTGAATGGTATATTATTGCATTTTATTGATTTTTCCATAGAAATATTGTACATTATTACTTAATTTAATTCTATGTTAATTAATTTAATTCTTTGAGTAGGTCAGCTGAGAACATTATCTGTATATGATAAAATGCGACTGAATAAACAAATACAATACAAATACTCTACCTGAATTCACAGGGTTAATGTTCACCAACAAATCTCGGTGCTATTAATAACGGTATGTTTGGATTGTTAGTATGCTATACAACCAGCAGTCAATCAGTAATCAACAAGAAATAGACAACATAAGCAGACTGAAATAGAACCAGACAATATAGCCGTAACCTGTATATGATTGATTATATATATGATACCTTACCATGTGAGTTATATGTACGTGTACGTGTATGGATGGATGTCCTTTCATGTATGTGTATGATATTTTTAGTATATGTTTGTACTGGCAACAGAATCTAACTCATTATTTCTTTTCTGATGTTGAAATATAAATCTTTTTCAGTTTATCAGAGAACCGATCTTAGAAGATTTTTCGGTCGAAGGTCGACCTAGCTCTTGAAAATGAGTGTATTATGTGTTCCTGACAAAACTAGATATACTGCACAATCAGCTTGCAGTTCAGCACTGTTTCATGCAGTAGGAATCGAAGATACTATAAACCAAATGTATTGTACATTATATAACCCTCAATTGAGTTTAGATGAAGCTAACTTATTGCTGATATTTGGGTTTTCCCTGTATCCAAAGACTAGGTCATCTCTAAATTGTCTCTGATATGAATTTTGTAGGTTTTTGTCTATTTTTTGTTAACGATTTCAGTGATTTTGGTGGAGGTAGCATTATAAACCTTTGCAAAGGAAATAGTTCCCATTTTTGCCAATTTTAAATTCATTCCATTAGGTTCACAGTGTTGAGTGCCTCTATTCATTTGCCTTCAATTTATAGTCTTTTTTTGTCTTTTTTCTTCCGAGCCGTCATCTAATTTTGGTTCTATTGGATAAATCACCATATCCTTCTTTACAGTATGCTATATATATGTCATTGAAATGTTCAGCAACTGTTTTTTTCTGTTCTGAATGTATACATGTATGTATACCGTACATGTATGTATGTATGTATGTATGTATGTATGTATGTATACCGTACATGTATGTATGTATACATGTATGTATGTATGTATGAATGTCTGTATACATGCATGTATACATGTATGTATATGTTATATCTGTATGTCTGTATATATGTATGGGTAGTCATACCACATCGAAAACCGGTGGTAAAATTTTGATCGATATAAGTATAAATGTGTTTCACTTACGCGGCACATTTATTAATAAAGGAGTATTATTTGTGAGACCAATAACAGAATTAGCACTATTCAGGCAACTAGTGCATAATTTGATGGATGATAAAGAATATACTTTTGTGATATACCATAATTAAGGATCTACCGAGATCAAACAGGATACACCTCTCCATTAACAATAGATAAAACGTCCATAAATGAGAAGGAAGCCTACACACATATCTACACACAATGTAGTTCTAACTTATACATACTCAAGGTAAGAGCACTTTGTTATAAAGGAGATGTTGATGAATAGACACAATGTCCCTGGTATATTGGGATTTGACTGACATCAGAATCATAATATTCCACAACAAAAAAGTCACTATATGATGGAATAAGCCTCGCTCATCATACATTCAGAAAACACAACAGACAGGGATATACTCTTGGTTGTGGAGAGCAGCTGAGATGGAAATGAGATCTAGACAGGCAGGAGTAACCCGGACACTTAAATACGACACTAGTCGATGGACCTTTTTGTTAACGTTCCACACCCTACCAATACTTATAACAGTGGTCTTGCTTCAAACGAAATAAGGTTTGACACTATGGTCCTCGAAATTAGAAGGAAATTTAAAGTAAATATTTAAGTATTTTAAAGCAAAAATAGACCCCCATCCAGTACATTTAATCACTTCGCCCATATTTATAAATTCGATTAATTATACGTCATTGAAAAGAAATCAAATTTTTATTATACACCATTGATTACGCCGAGTAAAAAACCCTCCGCGATGGTGCTATTAATATTAACCAGCAATACATCTGTTGTGGGTGAGTTGCATATATCTATCAGGGCAAAAGCTTACTTGGTTGTAGAGTATCAGTGTGTAAATGAATATAAAACAGTCTTAAAATTCGATTAATTATTGATAACAATGTATGAAGCCTATTCTGATGTTAAGTCAATGAAAATCCCTCCAAAATCTATCCAAATGTCAAAGATCTTCCTTCGACCAGCCGTCACCTGAACACAATAAACTCAATTACAACTTATCCCTCATGGATCTCATGTCTAGACATAATCATATAAATGTTTATCCATTAAAACACATGTTCCGAACAGCTGATTTGCTCAACAACGTCCACCATCCAAAGTGTAAATAACCCATCATGTATTATCTTAATCTGAAGATCAAATGTCCATAATGAAGAAAGTTTGTATGTATAGGAGTTAAGCCTCGAAAGAGAAATTGTGAGATGGTTATAGAAGAGCTTATGATCAGAAAGTAAAGGTCCAGACAGACAGACATCTTTCGTTAAATATGTTATTACAAAGGTAAGGTGAGAACAGTATATTCAGATATAAGATGTGTAATAGAACGAGAAGGCCTCTTATGTAACAGAGTGGAAGTGATAGAAAATGTGAAAATCCCCCCAAAATGACAAAATTCGAAAAATAATTTGCTTTACTGAAGAAAGAGTCGTCGTATTGACAAGTAAGCGCGTAGAATTGTATACGCCCAGTTGGCAGGTTACGAGAAATAAAGTTCCTATGTTTTAAATAATAATAATAATAAAAAGTGTCCATAAACATGGACAGAGCTCATATAAAACAAACACAAAATATATACCGTTTATAGTTTAAAGTGTATGCTTTCCCATCAGTATGAGAAAACAATACATTCCAACTTATATAATGTCAAAATACAATACAAAGTGCATCATGATCTTGGCCCCTGAAGGGACTAAAGATGTCGGCCAGGGACCCAATGTACCATGCAGATACAATAGGGAATAGCAGTCGAAGAACCTAATGCTAATCAACTTTTGAACACATCAGGCTTCTTCAAGAATGAAATTTCCCCTCCTGTGAAATTAATTACCTTATTTAACATCACTGTCATGCATGTCATTTATTTTATTACAGATCATCACAGAGTAAAATCGATGATGAGGGCATCTTTTTCTTTAGGAAAAATGAACAGCTGCATTTGACTAGTCTTGGTTCTACTGATATTCATTTAATACAAGCAAGGCATTTATCGAATTTAATAGGTTCTGTAGCTGGGCTGCCAAATATCGCAAGGCCATGTACATACATACACATACATACAGAGATCGATATGTGCCATCATTCTAGAGACATTGATTGTGTTTGTGCCCAATAATAATAGTAATACGCATGTCTCTATATTAAAAATGATATACCGTATATTATATAGATCTGTCTTTATGGGTATGTATGTCTTTATTGGTATGTATGTATGTATATTACATAGATGTTTACTGTATCATGCATGTATGTAAGCAAAGCTAAATCCTAAATGTTACTGTTTATGCTAACTAAAGATTGCAAAACATGTCTGGCGAAACTCGCGTTTTTAATGAAAACGGGGATAGAATGGAGGACAGAAAGCATTTCAACGCCCTAATGCTATCTATATTTAAAAAGCAGAAGTGGCTTGGCAATCGAGAGGCGGGGATAGCGCCGGTTCAAAAGGCAATCAATTATGACGCCCAGGCAATGTTCATTTTCGAATTCGGGGTTAAAACGGTCTCGATTTAAATCACAGTTCGTGTACCAGGGGATTTTCAGGGGAGTACTTTTCTCATGAAAGCTAAAACCAAGACCTATGAAAGGTTTACAAGAATGAAATGCAGGCAAATATTTTCCTTTATATTATAAAAACATGAACAACGCCAGTTTGGAATGTATCAGACGAATCACTACACCCTATACTAGACATATATACATTTTAGCCTATTATGGTCAACCAAGTTTCCTTTAGAAACACTATCAGATAATAACATACTATTCTTCGGTTGATTAGGCTTACTCACAGGCAACCTAGATATTAAAACCTAACTCATTCATATTTGATAAGGCAGACTCAGTCCCTTGCTATACCATCTATATCAGTTTGATAACATGGAAAGTGTGAGCGCTTGACATGTTACCGCAATATACACCCTGGCACTTATCACACCGTGAGGGATATTTTTGCCGATGCCCAATACAAGGACTGACAACCTGTTTGAATATAGCACATCAAATGTGAAATCTCCATGGAATACTTATCACTAGTCCCATTATGATAAGTCCCATGGCAAGTTACATATACAGCCCGAGTACAATAAGCCGAACTGACAGATATATAACATATTTATTATACATGACAGACACTGCTCAAGCCAGATTGAAAGCCATCGGACGCATAAAAATGTGCGTGTCAAACCAACTGGTACAGGTCCATTAGCGTGGGATGTTTACAGTGATTGTGTTGGAAGATATAGCGTGGGTATATGCCGGTATAGGTTTAAGGCATCGAAACTTAAAAATATAAGCGACGAGGGTGTACATTTTTATATGCATGTGTTGTGGTGAGCTTGCGTGTGGTGTGGTCTGTCCCCTCTTATGTTTGCTATCTTCACCCTTTCCCTGCCCGAAGTCCCTCACCACACTAATGTAAGTAAGAGATATGTCAATATTTCTTAGAAAGGGCCGTTAGAGTCACGCAATATATTCCATTCTTTGCCCACGAGAAAATGAAATTACGCTTACGTAAAACACTAAACACGAATTTGTTTCCTTGAACCACCAATGCCTAGAGCTTAAGGTTTGCCACAATGGGAGTGTGTTACGTATTTACAGTGGAAAAAGTAGTTCGGCGTCAAAATCCAGTTGCTCCAGTTCAGTGTATTAATGAAAGTTTTTACCTCGATCCTAAAAGGGAGAAAAGATACTGGCTTTGTGGCTGGCGAAGCACTCGTCTCGCTCAGGGCTGTACATGTAGGTGTTGCTCAGAGAGTGTACCGGGGCACAATGGGATTATTAGAAGGGAAGGGATAAACCAGATACATATAATATGGGGGTTCAGAATACTTTAAGATAGGATAAAGTGGACATGAATAATTCAGAACTCATAATATCTAACATTTTTCAGTGGTGGTTTGCATGTTAAGCCGATTGCAATATGACTGAAAACGTATAGTGTAATCTCTTAGGAGATTACCAAGACAGTGTGCTGATAAGGACTGTATCACTCCTGTGAAAAGGGCATAGTGATAAGGAAGCACCTAGTTATACAAAGTAGAAAGTAAGGTAGTGTATGTAGAGTCGTCGTTCTTCATATAGTCGGCTAGACGTACACTTTAACTTTCTTGCAAAATAAAGCCGTGTCTATGGCTCGAGTTATTGTAAATCTATCTAGTTCCAGCGTGCGTTAGACATAACACTTAGTGTAAGCATCTAGGAAAATGTCATCTTGTATTGCTCGATTTGTTTATAAAATCGTTTATATATAGCAGTGTATGTTAAAATTCAAGCCTTAGAATGCTGAAAGGCTAGGAACAGAGAAAACAATGGGAGCCACCTTGGAAGCAAATCTGACTATAGAGTAATGATTCCCATTTTAAGATTGTCAACTTTGTTGTTTACTGGATAGGCCTATGCCGAACGGATCCTTTAGATAAACTAATAGTTTAAACAAAAAATATGTTCCAGATTCAACACATTAGAATATCAATAATCAGAGCGATAGCAAAGAACGCTTCCACAATTTCCATAAACATCAACATAGTGTTGGCATTATTATTATTCCCCCATAAAATAAGCTAACTATTCTAGATATAATTCACCAAACTGTTCCAAGTTCCATGCTAAGGCCTACCAAAATGTTATGGAGTCGCCACACCCACTGCTGTAATGCTAGCCAAGCAAATGGAATGTGAACCGACGTAGCATGCCCTATCACGAACATGTTCCATTCTTCTTACCATCATTCAATAACCTAATGCCTGTCCTCACACCTCTTTACCTCACATGTTTAGCTCTTTATGTATAATTTACCACAAACACATAAACCATGATATACAGAGATGGAACTTATAGATGAGAAATGCAGTTATAGTTTATGACAGGTTAATTAGACACCGGTATTTTCTCTCTGATCTCGAGGAGTGGAAGAGGGAATGACCATTAATTCTTGTTAATCTGTTAAAACCCTCATAAAAGAACAGCTGGGCCATGGCATGGCTCTGCCCCCTCGACCAAATTTTTATGATAGTTCCTCCTGTCTTAGCAGTAATAGGAGATCAGATCTCTAATCCCGTTCTGGTCTATCGGCAGAGGCGGTGGACGGTGACATTTAATGGTCAATACATGTGGTCTGTCCTCCAATTCCTACCCCCTTTACTCTCAAGGAATAGGGCGCTAAACTATATTCAGAACTTTCACAAAGGCCCGGGATAAAGGACAAAATCCATATACTACTTGGCCACGGCTACTACTCAAATAGCCATTTTTGTATACTACTCAGAATTCAACAAAATCCTTATACTACTTTGCCACTGCTACAACTCAAAGAGCCATCTTTGATACTGCTCACAGAATTCAACAAAATCTTTATACTACTTGGCCATGGCTACGCCTCAAATAGCCATTTTTGTATACTACTCACAGAATTCAACAAATTCCATATACTACTTGGGCACGGCTACTCCTCAAATAGCCATTTTCGTATACTACTCACAGAATATAACATTTTAGAAATACCAAATTATGATAATGATTCCAGTACAAGAAGTAAGAGTTGTATATTATTATTGATTCCTTTACTCCTTCATCATAAAAATGGTTATCATGATATCTCCACGATATCTAGAATACTGAATTGCAAGATCATGATATGCAAAGGCCAATATAAACTTTATTCTAGATCACAAAATATTTAAAGTGTTGTCAGAATGGCTTTCCTGATATATGCACCCGTACAACAACTTAAACATGGATTGAGCTCAGCAACATAGTCCCATATGGCACTTGTATGACATAGATCCACAAGATAGGTCGAGATAAGCCTGTCGGTACAACCCCACATCAGGCAGGCTTCACAAAGGCTCTATTCCAAATCTTTCTTTTATCCCAACAAAGGATTTAAGGCAGTGTCCGAGGTCATCTACACAATCAATGGTTGTCATGGGTGGGATCAAAAACAGTACGTGAATGGTGGCCGAAAATATATAGGCTTTATGGAACGAAGGGGAAAACAACATAAAAGAGATATTTCATATCTGTGGAAAGCACAGATTATACCAACAAACTCCACATTGTGAACCACGCTGGAAACGATTTGATAAATGGTGGCCTTTATGTTAAAGAAGAATATGATATAGTTGTGAACTGATAAAGGCCAATATTGAGTAGTATTGGTAAATTGATATCCATGGTCGGGAGGTATCATGTTCCACCTCACACGTCAACACAATTTAGATTGTGGCAATTTATCGTGGCAAAATTATACAAAAGTTATATGTGAAGATAACCAATCTGCCGACTTAGCTAGAGAAGAAGGTGGGAGGGAATGTGAGTGGGAGAAAAAAGAAGGACCAGCACCGGTCAGCAAGTGAAGATATGCAGAATGAGAAAGGGGAGATCGCACGATTGATTACCCGCAGCATATCAGTGTCATTTTTCTGGGAACACAATAAACATACTCAAATAAACGAAGCTATTTGGGTACACCTGATATCAAGCTGCAGCGAGGGACAGGTCCAATGGGAAGTAATGATGACAATTGGAAACATACTATCAAATGCAATAGAGTTTAAAGATTATATGATTAATTTGGTTATAATCTACCGTGCGGAAACATGAAGCTAAGGGCAATACAGCGGACTGGGGAGTTTCAGGAGACAAATTGATTTCCATGCTACTTTGTTGCACACAATTGACGTTTCTATCACTGAAGAATTCAGTCAATTTGAGACTTAACCACCTGGAAACATCGTATTTATCATAACTTCAAATGCCAATATGAAGTTCCAGACTTGATCGACTCAACAACTCAATATTCAAATCGCCAGCCATTAACACAAAATAGCAATTTGATATCCTGGGCGCAAAATACCAAGAAACATTAATGGCGGTCTCCCCTGTGAGTGGAGGAGAAAATAAGGGAATCTTGGATGAGGAAGATTAAAATGAATAATTGTAGGCTAGCAATCTTTGTCCCTACAAACCTCGTGGAAGTAGATAATTTCAATACGGCCAGGGAGAATTGGCGATCGATATTTAATCACATCAGGATGAAATGGTGAAGCTAGCTTGACGCAGAAAATATCATTTTTCCTCTGGTATTTTCCCTCTCCTCGCGCTAGCCATATGCTAGACACTAAACTGGTGATTTTCCTTGTGCTTTTTGGTGAAGGGAATGAGCGTGGGTTGAGTAATCTATCGTGCAACTGCGCACACAGACGATGAACATATTATTATACAAGTCAAGACAACTGCCCTCCCAAGATAAATCACGTGCTTATGTAGGGGGCTGCCCTATGGGGACTATAAATGTATCTATCAGTGCTGGCCCGGGTCGCACATAGTTAGACCGACTCTGTCTGGGGGGTCCTGTGCCCATCATCGAGTTAATTGAACTGAAGCTCTTCCTCGACAACTGGACACTCGGAAAGTTAGGTCAAGTTGAATCTAGGCTAAAGTTTGTGTGCCCTGAAGTACAATATGGAACTTTCACCATGTAGACAGAAGAGGGTCTTAATTGCTTTCGCCGTTATTAACCCCGTTTCATAGTGTTCGTTATTGAAGGCTGGTTATAAATAATCTACATCTCTACGGCCATATCTGATGCTTGCTAATGATAATTCCTATATTTCCTACTCCATTACCTCTATAATAAAGAAATGCTCTGAATGTTCATTCAAATTCATCAGTTCTTACATTATAAAAGCGGCTCATTCCATGCTCAATAGGGCCCAGTCAATCCTCAATATATCGTAATAATCAAAGTCCAATACATGAAAGCCAAAATATCAACTAAGTAGTCCTACGTATCGTTTGTAAATTGCTAATGGGACATATGGAAACAGAATACTCCCAAGATTGTACACCTATCAGTGATGCATCCGGATCAAGACACTCGTCATACAGGCAGTCTAAACCTCAAGCAGTAGCAATATTTGGGATATATGGTATATATATATATATATATGTAAATGGATATTATCTCGGGGTGGCTCACTTCCGTGCAAAGGGAATGAAGACACTGTCAGGCTCCATCTTTTTTCTCTCATCAACGCTCTTAATCCTCTTTGTGTTTTCCGAATCCCAGGCTGAGAAGGAAGTGTTGGGGATCGACTGGTGATTAGCCATTGACTAAAAGCTGCGTGATAATGTAGGAACCCAGATACGATTGCTTCTCCTCCAAATCAAAATCGTCAGAGCATCGATAAGATGGTATGCTAGTTATTATCGCTACATAGTGTGGGTTCTGACTTCGATCCAATCCCGCCAGTGATCTAGGGAAGGTTATTTTTGTTGCACAACAGTGGCAAAGAATATATCAAATGCATGCAATTTCCGCCTCTCCCACAGAAAGCATACCCCCAGTCATAAATCATGCGGTAGATCACAGGGTCATGGTTACTACCGTGCCCTCAGTTCACGATAACAATTGCTGGAAACAAAGCATCGGGAGATATCCCCGATTAAAACACTTAAACGTAAGTGATATTGGCATCGATCCCAAACATCGCTGAAAAATCGATCTTGGTCGTATTTAATGCCTTTCTTGAAATCTTGAAATCCAGAACAGAATATATCAATATGTGATACTAATATGAGTGAAAAGGATGTGAGTGAATAGGATATTATTCGAACCCGAACCCGATATCTTTTACGATCCGTATGATGATTCCTAACCAGCAGAAATGATTGGGACATTATATTCCCAATTAGTTGGCGGCGTAAATCGTAAGGGGAGAATAAACAAGGAATATATTATCTCTGCGCCACACCACTGTTTACAATTTAGGAAAATCATTTTCAGATCTCCCCCACCCACTTTGGATGTAAATCTCCTAGACTAGTACCCCTACACTAGATAATATAGAGAAGGAAACATCGAGGAGAGAGGAGCTTTGAGGGAAAGAGTTTCTTGGGTTTACACACGTCAGGCTCGAACTTATCAGATGTAGCAGGTGTAAACGAACTAAGATTTACGAGAGTTGCAATCTCAGCAGCAATTGATTAGATCATATATGCCTAATGCAGGAGCTAACGACACGTATGTAATTACCACAGTGACTATGAGTTCTTATGTCATGAAGAGCCCCCTGGATCAAATCAGTCCAGAGGAAATTTCATAAACATTTCATACAAGTCTCGGGTATTGCGCTTAGAACTTACTTAGTGGCTGGAGGATCACATGGCTCGTGGCTGCCAGCCCAAAGCCCAGGTCTAATACCCTGCGCTAATGCAATACTCAATGGGAGAAGACAGAAAGCTTCCTCCGATTCCTGGTAAACAGTGCACGTTGTTCCCAGCTTCATAGGGGCTTCCAATGCTTGGCAATGATTTCGGAGACAGCCTTTGTAAAGTTATGTCTGAGGTAGCGGAACAAGGATTGGAATAGGCCCAGAATGTATAGACTCAAAAGACACTGCCAGGGCAAGATGAATATTGTTTTCCTGTGATCAAAGGTGGTCAAACATATATTGAATTTCCGGTGCGATGTAACCTCAAACAAAGGGGAAATATGAAGGAACGGGACGAGAACGGTAGGAGAAACACAAATGTGTATCGGTTAGTACTTTATTACTTGTTCACACCCAATACGACAATACATGCTATAGTTGTTTTTTTCCGGTAGTCAATCTATAATTCATTCATTAATGACGTATTTATTACACCAGTCAGGTATATAGGATAGCACGCCTATAGCTCTTAGGAAAGGGGTGTTTTTCATTATTACTCAAGAATCTGACTCAATTTATCAGAAACCCGAAGGATACTTTATAATATACCAGTTAACTGAGACTTGCCCGTGAAGTAGTAAACACAAAGAATACAATTTTTAATAACTAAACTCTCCATAAGATTTAATAATGTAATAACAAATTATTTGACGGTCTGCAAGGGCTTTTTCCCATAAATACTGACAACTTTGATTTTTGAAATGTTTAATATGAATACATCCATTAAAATGAGAAAATATCGAGTTTAATGACAGCAGACAAGTAATTATGAACATTCGCCGAAGGCTATGGTACAGGTAGCTCAGAATGTACGTAGTAATACAATTATTTCGGTGGTAAACAAATTAACTGCGAGCGTAGTAACCTGAAGGTTCGGGTGACCTATTAATAGAAATAATATGTTCTCTTCCCCCTTGTTTCTCCTTTCCCTGGGTATGTAATATTTTATTGATTTGCTTTCGCGCCTGCACGATTTTATGCACCACTACAATGTTGCACTTCCCCAATAGGAAAGTCCTGTGTGACACTGCTCCAACGCCAGAGCCTTAATCCAAGAAAGGGCCCCAGAATCAACAGCTTCTGGTAACACCATGCATAATTTAGTTTACGCCAATCTATCCATACACATCTCTATCTTGTGTGTTCGCTATGGCATAAAGACACAAGGTTGGCTGAGAGTGGAGGATGAGAGGGGCAGAGGAGGCAGGAGGGTGGGAGGGTTGGTAGGCAGACAGGCAGGTAGGTAGGTAGGAAGGTGGTGGTGGTGGTTGTTCCGGAGGAGGGGGTGGGATGGGGAGTGGGTGCAGGCATGAGGTTTGATTGTCCATGAACGTGCAGCAGGCAATGCAGCCAACAATGCCTTGATCCCTGGGGCTGATATGTCCAGTATGATCCACATGTATCGGAGATGGGGAAAGCGCATACAAATCCTACCGTAGAGGGGTTGGTCCGGGTGTATTGGCACAATGTGTGGTCTAGATAAAGGAGAGAGCACTGGGGGGAGTGCCAGGGCAGAGAAAGATAGAGACAGGAGAGGGAGACTAAGCACAATTACCTCAACATCCAAAGACATCCATCACTTCCCAGGACTATTACCTGCCAAAGCGGGAGAGGAGTTGATGCATGACTCTTAATCATCATTTTTTTCCAGTTCAGAACAATAATCAGCTCGCTAGTGGTTAAAGGGCTTCGTCCAAGTTCTACTGAATTATAATCTGATTTGTAGATAGTGACACCATCTTTATTGGCAGGTTGGAGGAGAATAGAGAGGGCATTGGACTGAATACATTAATATAGGTAGAGGTGCCTCCCTCCTGGATGTAACATACAACAGCGACTATGGTCTATTCAATCACATCATTCCTGCCTCGATCATTTAATTACATTGTATATCCTATACACGGCGCTATATATTGATACATGCATCATATAGTATATAAGAATCGCTTCCTATACATGATATATAGTTGTAAGTAAAGTAGACTACAGTGCATTGGTTCGCTGCAAGGAATGTAATTCAAGTAAATCAAAGTAAAACAATTAAAAAAGAAATGCAATATATTTAATAGTATCCTGCTTATTACAATTAAATCATATTGAATCATAATATGTACATGGATTCAGTACATTAACAAACACTCATCTCTTCAAAACATGAATCAGCATAAAGCCACATCTGCCTTTGCTTCAGGCTCTTTTCCATCCAGATGGCAAAAGAACAGTTATTGACAATTATAGCTCTTTTATCGACAGTACGAGACGGCAGGCATAGTCGATTTTTCCCCACTCCGACACCTGAGACCCAGTTCCTTTTTTGTGCCATCCGACGAGAAGATTCGGTCATTGCTTTTTCTATGGGTTTCTCCAAATCCATCACTCGACATTTCCAAGATCGGTGTATGCGAAGAAACTAGCCGGGAAAAACAGGGAATGCTTAAAGACCTGCCTTACTAGCATGTTAGCAAGGTGTGAGAGATATAGAATAATTCATCGATGACTAGAAGGGATTAAATAAATAAGGAGGTGATGGGAGACGAGGTCTACCTAACAAAGCAGTCATCGAGTGCAGTTTAAGGGGCAGAAAGGCAGGCCCACGAAGAAGGCCCATCAATGATTCTGAGTGTTCTTCATTCAGATGAGTCGGGCAGCGCCCACGAATGGAAAAAGAATTTGGCTCTGAAGCAGACCGGGTGGGGATGAGAATCGGGATTATGGAGGATGTTGGGCGCAGGGTCAAGGAAATTCATTTGTACACAATGGTAAAAAATGGGTGAAACACATTTGAAAAGGACGAAATCTCGGGTGAAGAATTGGTTGGCAAAAGCTGCAATGTGTTGTAATGAGAGGAAATGACACAACAGATGCAATATAACCGAGTTAAAATGGCTTAATGTATTACATCTATCAAAATGCGAGTACCTGGGTTTGCATTTAATACACAATAACCTTGAAATTGGTAACAAATTTAGCAAAGTGTCTTTTGAATACAAATGGGGATAAACTACATTATAAAAGAGGCGAATCTATTGCACGAGTTTATAGCTATTAGACAATATCGCATCACGGATGGTAATATCTTGTATTGGAAGCAAGGTGTTTGAATCATGAGGCCTCCTTCCAGACGCCCGTCTTGCCCTCATAAAATGAACACCTGTGTCGTTGAACATCAATAAAGGTGGCGGTAAGAGTCGATACGATCATCAAGGTCATTGCTGCCTATTGGCATTGATATATGTTCTTTACATGGACAATGGAGCGTTTGGCTTACCTGCAACGAAGACCTTCGGCCACAGCTGCGGTTTGTCTATCATCCTGGCTCGCCTATCACATAATATCTCTCCCTCTCTTTCCCTCCCTCCCTCTTTCTCACTCACTCACTCACTCTCTCTGCCTTCTTCTCCTCACTCACTCTCTCTCAGCCTCACGACTTAATTAAATCAGCGAAGAGAGGGAGAAAGAAGTCTGGGAGGCAAAACTGAGCTGTAGGCGGCAGGGTAAAACGGTCCCGTGCACACTCTTATATCTTACACCGTGGCACGCCTCAGGTGATCCTCCTCATCCAGTAATGGTAATGGTAATAATAACTATAATCCTCCGCATGTATAAGACACCGGTCCGCTGCCGGGCAAGGTAAGTAGGCAGGAAGGTAGTAGCCAGTGCCGCAGATGATCACATACTCACACAACGATCTTTTCACACAACGACCACAACGTTAACCATCCTCATCGACTCACTAATACTAAAGAGGTATTAGTAGAATTTAACACCACCTCCACCACCAGCTCTGAGGCGGTTGGGAAGTAGATAGCAGGGAGGAGCCTTGTGTATCCTACAACCCCGTGTCTATCCACTCTTTTCTCTCCTCTCACTACGGACGGTCTGAGCACAGAGAAGGGAGGTGAAGAACTACATCCCGCTACGGCAGCCCAAGCCGCTGCTGTCCTAATGGCCTGCTCAGGTCTAAACCTGCTCGTGTATAGGTAGGAAAATGGAAACTGGTGCTGTGTTTGTGGAGCTCCTATCTCCCAGTCTGTCTTGTCTCTCTCTCTCCCTCACTTACCACTCTCTCACTCACTCCCTGTACCTCTCTCTACTACTACGATCCGTGTTTTCCACCAGCTCTCGGCCTGTCCCGCATTGATCTCCATGGCCCTCAAATTCCTATCACTACACACTGTGTTGTTGTTGGGTGAGTGGGTATAGAGGTGAGTCGATCCCTTATCACGAGAGTGAGTGAGTGGGTGGGTGGGTGCGTACGTGTGTCGCCAGTGGCACTGGGGTGCACCGTAGAGGAGGAGGAGATCCTCCTGACTGGGAGTGAAGAAATGGCATGTGTGGAGCAATAACATACAAAGGTGTGTGTACGTATGTGTTATATCTACGGCAGGCGCCTAGTGGAAGTAGCGCCAGTGGTCTAGAGAGCTCTTCCCCAAACTAAAACGCCACGTTGCATTGTGGACAATCAGTAGAAGTAGCTTCACCTTGACAGAAGCGCGACGAGGGAGGAGGAGGAGATAGAGAGACACGGTCACGCTGGTATGGAGTGCTTTTCAAGGCGGATATTGAACGTATAGGCGTCGTCAACTCCTCTTTCCTGGTCTACAATCTCCCCTTTCTTCAAGCTAAAGGGCCTAGTCCACTAACATGACTAAGCCGATTCTCATGTGATTCTGCCAGAATTCAGTGCAAAAGAGTCCTGTGCGGCGCAAAATCTCGTGAGAATCGGCTTAGTGGACTAGGCCCTTAAAATAGGGGGTGATGCTAGAAATGCCTCTTGCATAGATTGTATGAAGGGATAAGCATTTCAATTAAAAGTCATAAAGTAGAGGGTATACTATATATGTTGAATGCATTATAATTAAATTGTAGGACCTGAAAGAGATGCTAAATGGATATCTGGGATCTTCATTCAAATTGCGCTAGTTTATTTATAATCCACAGGTGCTTTGGGAGACACAACAGCGATACTGCACGAGAGCGATATGAGACCATGCTTGGTATCTTCTTACATCGCAATCGCAATCGCATCTCAGCAATCATTCTGGTTATCAGGGGGATCAGTCTATGGGATGTAGCAATTAATTAGCTCTAATGTGGGGTAGGAAGGGGCTGGTTGTATCAGAGTGTGTTCCGACTATCCGCCAATGTAGGCGTTAAGAGTGAAAGGGTGGGGAAGAATAGAGGGCGGGAAAGGGAGAAGGAGTGTGTGTGTGTGTGGGGGGGGGGGGGCGGGGTAAGGTAACCTGTGAGAGACAAGCAAAGAATCAAGGGAAAAACAGGACCAGGGGCAGTAGAAAACACGAAGATCATGAGCTAGTGCAGATAGCGAGAGGAGCTAGTATGATGACAGAATGTGGCTTAGTCCACCAAAGCCAGAGACAATTCCTCAATGTTATATGCTACTCACGCTAACCGAAGGCTCTACCCAGGTGTCCCTGTCTAGTGGGCCGGTCGGGAACTAATGCAGTTCTTAGATCATCACTATGGACGTATGGGCTCTCCGACACTAAAATGAAGCGCCTTTTGGTGTCGGTAGTTTGCACTGCTGCCCCTCCCTTTAATCAACACGCCTCGGACGTTGATGACAAATATTTTTGGCCATGATATACATGTGCGCGTCGAGCACAGGGGCCTAGTATACAACATCGCCTACCAGGGATAGTTTGCAAGGGATGTGGAACGCTTGAGGATCTATCTTGCCTCCAGCTGCATATTACATGCCCATCATGATCATCGGTGCTGAATAACATTCGCCGGCTTCGTATAATATTACCGCAGCGTTTGTATAAGTGATTTTTTTCTCCATAGTCGGATCAGCAAAATGGTGGGAATGGACTGGCGATGGGGGAAGGGGCGAATATATCATAGGTCAGACTCATGTTTATTGTATCTACCCACACAATATATTATCATGGCTTTGTCCACCATCCTCTAAGGTTAGAAAAATATCCTAATGTGGTTACATAATATTATTGGTTATTTATTACTACCTCCCCTTTTAATCTTCCTCAGAGGCGTTTTTTTATGACACTTCTACTAATTGAATTATGAGAAAATCAGCCCAGGAAGTCTTGATAGTGACGTCATCAGTGTGGGCATATCTCCACGGAGCAGACGACATTTGCTACAAAGGCAGTTTCTTCCTCCTACGGCAAAAGAATGGGTTTTTTTGTGAGTGAAAACAAGAGTATGGACACTGCATCTAGGATAGCAGGGCTTTGAGAAAAAGATGCTGGCGAAAAGATGCTATTAATCCAAAAGAGACGATAACATTTTTCGCACTCAAGCCTCGTCAGACAACCAAACCATGTCGATGGCCTGCGACAGAAAAGATCGCACGCAAATCCCAGACTAGATGGCCTAGACTGAGGCACACCATTGGAGCTATTCTTGGAAACCTCTTTAAGATGCCGACATAGAGACACAGGCTGCTTTGGTGAATATCTTTCTGCCTTTGATCATTCTAATTAATACTTTTACCTGATCCTCGACCATAGACCTTTGTAGTGGGCCGAGAAAATATCAATATTTACTAACACGCCTGCAGTGCCAGCCCTGTGGAGTAGTCATACATGCTATTGTGCAGACACTGCCTTCAAAAGCGTCTTTGTTTATCAAAAGCGGAGGAAACTGTAAAATATGAATTAGTGTCGCTTTTAAATTAATTCTAAATACGTCTCTTGGATGAAAACCAAGCGCTTTGATTCCCTTGTCTCGTCTCCCTTCCATTTAACAGAAGACAATTTACGGCCTTCCATTTTAAAAGATAAAGAACATCTAGGAGATGATTAAACCCAGTTTAATCACAAATCTTAAGCTTCTCGCCATAGTTAAGCAACGAATTGTAAAGCCTTGTCAAAAGAATACCAGTGTTATGCAACAAATATAATAGAGGTTCATTCTAAGGGTTTTACTGCTAATGTATATGCATCAGAATGGTTGATTCCTATGACACTAATGTGAACGTTTCAGTCTAGGCTCAGAGTTGAGAGAGTCCCTACAAACTTGCTCCACACCGTAAAATGCCATTATATTGTCATTAAATGTCATTAGCGCAGTAGGCGTCCAATAGCTGACATACCATTCTTATCTGATGTGAGAGGCTTTGAGCCTAGACTGGTTAATCCACTTCTATAGAAATAAACATTGAAAACAAACCGGGTATGATCCTTTTAATATTTATAAAACAAGGTATACCAAAATGTTGACATTAACGGGTAATCAATCATAGGAGACCTAGGTAATAGAATTCTAGTTACAATAGGCCATACAGCAGTATACCATTCACGTGTGAGTAGTATATAATATATTAATCCATAGGGATCTGGAAAATGACATTACTGTATATAGTGTTTACTTTGCAACACAAACACATGCAGATCTGATGAAAGGGGAGAGGGTATAGATATCTATATTCAATTTAGGATGTATGTGTATATATATGTACTTTATACTGTCCATCCTCTAGCTACATATTGGCTTTATATATCTACTGACTTGATGCTGTTAGAGATATATAGCGTCTAGACATACCACACATATATACCGAGGGGTTAATAAACAGAAGGCCGTCCGGTGCGCACCCATGAATTGATTCACCGCCTTTCATTGCGTGAGTTCCTATGTCACCCAACATAAAAACGTCGGCACACTGACCGGAATGGAAGCACAAAAGTGCTAAATGACTAGGACATATCCCTTTCCTGCAGTCTATTGTGTGGTCTATGAGGGTGAGAGTTGGGGTGGGTTGGCGAGAGGAAGGTGAGTGATGGAGAGGGCTGAGTTGGAGGGGAGGGGCGACTGAGACAAGGGGGGTGGGGGTGGGGAGACAGAACGCCTGGGCAACGCGGCGCGAGAAGCGGCGTCCGCTCGTGGCCTCCACTTCCGCTGGGCACGTCGAAATTCTGTCACCTCGACGTTCTTTAATAGGGAATGGTCAAACACAGCCACTCGCGCCGGTTCCCCTTCTCCAGCCTCTTCAATATTTCACACGCTTTCATCACGATAAAGACTATAATCAGCATAGTTCATCTTCACGACACCAATTTTCGCCTCGTGAATTAGTAAACAGTCGCTCTGGGCAAGACATTATTCGCCCGAGCTTTCCGTTGCACGCTACCGTAGAGCGTGCGGCCCCAAAGGGCGAATTAAGACACACTAGCTACAACTGATATTTGATCAAATTCCCGACGACAAGGGGAGGGTGGGGGTGGGGGGGGGGGGGGGGGGGGTTGGACTACTTGGGTAGTGCCAGTAGTTAAGAAGTGAAATGCCTGAATTGGTTTGTTAAAAGGCTGGAGTGGAAATAGAATCAGGACATGGCTCGAGAGGGAGATTGGCTTTGGGTGTGTCTAACTATTTCTTCCTTGAGATCCATCATATTCTGGCCATTTTGTGAGCGCACAATAGACGTGGCCTTGGGCGACTGATTTCTAACTAAAAATAGTGCAATAAACGTTGCCACTGGTAGGCTAGTTTCTGGACGCATTAGGGTGAAATGTTTATAATAGAGAAGCGAGGATTGCCGTTTTGGGAGAATATGAATAAAACGGGTATTAGCGGCAATGACCTGATCAACATTCAGTAAGCTACTTGCGGAACTCGAGTTAACCGAGCAGAAGAACGAGATAGCACTAAAAGAGCAGCAAGAGGTGTATAGGCTGACAGTCGTAGCAGCGACCCTCATATATATTGGAGGCAGTCTCTGAAGGTGAATATTTTAGCTATTAATGTACCGGCGACGAAAGGGACAGAACGCAATAGAAACCATCAAGTGGAGCGTGTAGACCTCCCCTCTGGATCTCAAAGCTGTTGAAAGGGACTCTTCTCAAGCCAACTGTCGGCTCCGGAAACCCAGTCTGCTGACATCCACACACGCTATTCTACGATCCAAGGCTCAGTAGTGTGTGTATGGGCGGATCATACACTTCTTGCTTCTTCCTCTCCATCTCACGAGGAAACCCCAAGAAAAGGCAAAGGGTAGTGAGGGGGCGGGGGGATGTGGTAAGGTAGGATCAGAGGCTCAATAACCTGGAGGAAAGTCACAACATACATCATACCAAACGTCTCACATAAAAGTTATACTTCATTCAATGCGCATGGGTTATTACCGCTCAACTCAATGACCCCATGATTGACCCTGGGACTGAGCAATCAAACGGACCCACATTTATCAAATAGAATGCCAAATAAATAAGAACTCCTTCATTTTACACAACGTCAGCCAGAATGTTTGGAGATATATTGGAAATGGTAAATTATGTTAAGGTGGGAATTCCAATCCTAGTGCCATCCGGGATATTGCGAATCGAAACCAAAAAATAAATGGGCATGGACGATTAAAACCGGCTAGCAGTACTTAAACCAGGATGTATATATTGTAATTGGATATGGTCCGAATATAATACACTTCACTAATATAGACATGTACTCTTCTCCAGAAAAAATGAAAATACAGAACGATCAATATGATATGTCGAGTATAAAATACCTTAAAATACCTTTCTAGTTACATTTTCCATGTGAATAATCAGTATACAGGTAGTTTTCAACCAGAAATTATGATGTACTCAAGACAATAGTATGGATTACAGTAGATCTGACATGAAAATAATTGAAGAAATATTATCATGATTTATGTCAATAATGGCATAGCACATCAGTTATTATAATCTACGAGATTAGAAGCAACCAATACTTGGCGTCTTTGATATAATACTTTAGACCTCGATCATGGAGCCATATGGTCGTCATAGACATATAAGTAATTATTATTATATTCCGTCACTAAAAATGTAAACAAGGTATGACTAATATATAACAGGACTCTGCAATGAAATAACGCCCAATGTAAAAACCGATAGAAATAACAATCCAACAAGTAGGCGTTGAGTATCTGGTCTGCCTTGTTTAAATTACATAACATTGTATATTTAATTAATGAAGAGAGAGGAATGCGTTTGCTATAATGGGATCTTATTCTTTTGTCTTATGCCATTAACGACCTTTCGTCAGTAGGCAATTATAGCGAGCCATTAAGTATAAACTTAATCGAGTGAGAGACATTGGGTTAGCACACTTTATTAGGTTATCCTGCGACTCGCAGTTATTGATTAATTGGACAGCATTATAGGTATATACCGGGTAACAGAAAGTCTCACCTCTAATGTAGATGATCCCTTCCTCGCTTTGATAGATTTCTTATGTTACTATCCTGGCGCTCAAATGAATTACTGCCCAAGTTGGCTTCAAGACTATGGAAACCTTTTTTGACTCCGCCAAATATGAGGGCACATATGGAAGATAATATATCCTTCTATCTCCTGCACCAAATCAGAGTAATAACCACACTGGATATTACCACTACAGAAAATGTCTATCCAGGGAACTGTCATGAGCCTCACATATTAATACTAAATACCATTCCCCTCCAATGGCGCTGTTGTTTTTTGGCTTTAGATGGCGATATAGAGCGACTGTTCTGGGGAAATAACCGACAGTGTCATTATATCATACATGAGAAGCTGACTCAGAAAGGGGATGATCCGGCCTGTAATTTACAGAGGCCTAACAGTAGGTACATTTTTGTTGACATGTAAGGAAATCTGGTTTATAGAACTAAGAAGATTCAGACTACATCGGGAAAATAGACGACGGAAATACAACGATGGGAATACTGGGTTTTATCAACCATTGAAATAAGCACAGGATCAATACTGACACCAATAATTGCCAAGTTACAGAAGGAACGTATTCTTTCATTACTGTAGCCTAAAAAGATGTTCTTGTATTGTAAATAGTGTTATCCCTACTCTGTACGTCGCACAGCAGAGCCATTCAAATCTAATCTAATGTTTTAATTTATCTCCTCTATCACTTTTCCCTAATTACATTCTTTAAAACGGCATTGTTTACTCTTGGGAGGCGTAAGATTCCCGTAATTAGCAGTGTCACTCACATGATCTTATTTAGCAAAGTGCAAGGAAATCTATTGTTCATAACTTTGATTAAATTGTGATTCATTCCTCCTAGCGCGCCAAGTAAATCTGCCTCATCAGAAGAGAGTATTTCTCCTTTTGACAAAGAACCTACGCAGGGGCCAGAATAGCATTCATATTATTCCAAAATTATGCCCAATTGCCGGCAAGCAGAACGATGCTAATAACCCTGGGATTATAGAAATACCACTCCTGCATCAGTCGATGCCATGCCTTCCCAGTGTAGGCCACAACATAAAGGAGGATTTCGTCATAGAGCTTGATCCACCATTAAAACTTTGTCACACGAACCAACCAACCTGCAGACTACCTGCCAACACGATATCAATTCCTGGTGTACAAATTGATATCCTTGAAGTTAATGCGCAACAAACAATATCAAATAGGATCCGATAAAATGAGAGTGGACGGAAAGTGAGCCCAATCTGGCTATATGATAGGACAATAAATAATTAAATATATACTATAATTAGTAAAAATTAGACCAATATTTTGGCATAAGTACATAACTACATTATTAGATCCACCCATTGAGCCATACATTCATATCACATTCATTCACATACATACAAATACACGCATTTATTTTAACATAAAAATACATACAATGACAGAGCGATGAATGGAATACTGTTCCTTTCAATGTATCCTTTCGTTTTTATGTTTGTACAAGGTTCTGACAAGCGAATATAATAACATAAATAGTAGATATGTTCCATTGGGCCCAAGAGTAATTTCTATCAGCATACCCTACCCCGCCCTCTCCCCTCTACCAAGCCGGCCAGCCCCACCGAATTCACTAGGGTGACATCTGTTGGAGCGACTCCTCAGTCGGATTAACCTCGCCCAGCGTATATAAAACGATGTCTTTCAGTTCCCTAACCGTGTATACATAAAACCGTTAAAGGTTATAGGCCAAACAGCATATGTACATTTGATCTCTTGCCAAAGGGCAGTGCGCGCTTGTAGCATTAGGATATAAACATAGCATAGGCCATGGGAATAGTGTCCTGCATGGGGGCCCTAGGATAGAGATAGGGCAGTCCCATCTTAGAACTCATTCCCCCCTTAGATTACCTAATCGCTCATTACATGGAAACGACTGGTGTTATTCCCTGGAAAATCTGCTCTAGCTCAAATATTTCATCAAATAGCACAAAAGAGGGCGTTTCCTATCTAGACAGAGATTTGTCATGGATGTGATATTCTGTCCGGTAGAATAAATACCAGATCTGAGCGCCGAAATAAGGGGGAAACAAAAATGCGATCATCGTGAATTCAGGGAAATAACTGATGACGTAACAGAAATTTTGTTTCAGAAGCTGACGAAATTGCCAGGACAAAAAAGAAGACCGAATTCGGGAGAAAGTGTGGCGCTTACATTATTGCCACTGCATTGAATAGATGATGTGTGACATACAGACCACATAAGTACATACAGCAAGGCTAACAGTGACCACTTATCTACACAATCTAGTAGATAACATGATGTGCCGACAAGCAATTTCATAACCGGAATGTGATGACCCGAGAGCTCAACCAGTCATGGAGTGTACTTCTAATTTTAGTGCCTCTTTTGTTTAGAAAACAGATACATGTGATGGGTCAGAGAAAAATGAGTCATAAGTCGCAGAAAATGGATTTTGAGAATATATCTAATAAGTAATACTGTAATTTGAGTAAGGATAGCGATATTTTTGGATGGTTAACCACTAGTAATGTAGAACTTTAAATATATACTCCTTAGGATGACATCAGAAATGCGTCTAGATATATTTAATAGTCTTGAAATTTGGTACATGTATTCATACGACGAATACCGCTAAATCAAGCCCCAAAAATGAAAACATTCTAACAACGATATCCTGTGGGGAAAAACACTTTAAAAAATAATTATCAATTCTGTGGCTTATGACTAATTTTCTGTGACACATCACCTAACATGTTTAACTAGAAACAACAGGAACACTTGAAACTCTGATAATAAAAGAAATAGGATATAATCACACCCTAAATTAAGTGAAATGTATAACGAAAGTGAATAGTATGTTCATTATGAAACCAATAGATACATACATGTGGTTTTTCAATGGTTCCTTCAAGAAAATACAAATGCCACATAGATATCATAATACAAAATAACAGCAAATGGTCGTATTGAATGATATATATCGTGTCCGGGTAACACGCCATATGCTTCAGACTATAATTGTATAACAAGGTCCGGGGAGGAAAGATATCAATTACACTGATCCTTCCATTACTTAGTAAAATTTACCCTGCGGAAGCAATATGATGAATCTTATCTTAACTGCGGGTTGTCCGATGTGTGTAATATGAGGTAAGCCATTAGCCGATTGAGTAATTTAGATACTTTAGGATTTACATAGTTTATAGGCGGAGGGGTAGCAGCTCAATGTTTGGCTGGATGTGTTTACACAGTATAAACAATGCTTCACATAAATCCCTTCTTTATCTTCTACACGCTGGCAACAATATTCGCTCTGATTTTCACAAGAAGAAGATTTTATTTCGCAGTGACATCAAATTGACACAAATCCACTATGCTGACAAGTAACCAGACCAGAAGTCGACCATCGCTAACAACTGGTTCCAATAGGCAATGATCTCCAGCAGGATTTATGAGATATGGAGGTGCCCATGCACAGACCCTGACATACCAGCCAAAGATGATGAATGGTCAAGTGAAGATCCATCCCCACAGCAACCAGTACACACTCGTCGCCATAGTGTTTGGAGGACTGGCCAGTAATATTTCACATAACTTGTGTGAGTGGTTTCTGGAAGAAGAAGCTGCAATTCCTCGAGCAGTGGGGATATTGGGAATCAGAGATTGCGAGCGTTGTGCTATTAAGAGAATGACAGGGGTAAAAGTAAAACATTGCAAAAACAACTTTATGGGTAGAAGGACGAACGTGTTTTCGAACTAAACCGGGTGTCTTTCAGAGTAATGGCAAAAATAGGTCTTGCTTGGTGATGTGGGGAGAATCGGAGACGGAGCAACTCGGAAAAAACAATCGCTGACTCGAGCATGTTTATAGAAATGTGTAAACTATCTAAAAGGTATATGAAACTATAAAAAGATGATATGCATGTCATGGACAAACTGACTTTTATCAATATAGTTTAAACCTATGGGCCCAACAAGTATCTTTGAGCTATTAGATACTATAGTATAGGATATCAATGAAATCCCTGAAACCAGTAAGATTCCATCACGTACTCGGGTTAGGTACCACTGTAGAATAATTCTCTTCGTTATCTTTGTTGCTATTGAATCTAGGCAACCCCCTGATCTTTATACGTGGATCCCTCAATCCCCTGTAATCAGTTTCATTAATAATAGTGCTCCTCGCTGAGTATAAATGCTCGATCACCACAGAACATCAGGAATCCAATGAACCTTCCAACCAATAACCACCCATGATTGATCTGAGTGTTTTGAGGAAGTGTTACTGTTAGGAAAGTAGACCAGGGACGCAAGGGGCACGGCGGCGAGCCATTCATCTAGCAAACGTGACAAGTCTGTAACCACACACTCTTTTCAATAGAACGTAAACTGGGTAGAAGCTGGGAGACCAGCTTTAACATGTCATCCGATCCCCATGCCTGTACTTCTGCCACAGACGGAGGGTAAAACAAACTCCAAGCGTCTGAACGCGGCAGCCGTGCGTACAACTACATCCCGGACTACATCCGGAGCCAGAATGGACCACTTTGGCATGGGATCAAAAAAGAAACGTCGACTTTGTATTGTATTTTATTTTTTTACGATCTTTTCAGGTTCTCAGACCTGTTGATGAAATTGTAATGCTATTATTGACATGATGTAATCATTTCCCCATTTTATGAGTCTAAAGGTAAAAAATGGAAAAGAAGAAAGAAGAGAAGAAGAAGACAGATAGATTAAAAAACCAGAAGAGGAAAGAAGAAACCAGAAGTTAGCCTTTATCAGCGTTTTTATCCTGAGCAGTCGAGGAACGGGCTAGGCTATCGGATCTCTTTTTCCACAACCGATGAATTGGTCTAAATATAGATCGAGAGAAAGGTTATCACAATACCCTGGAATAATACGATCAAGTGCAATGAGCCCGTACATTGCCTCTTAAAAGAGATTGACAAACGGAACAATGATTTAAGAACAATGATTTAAGAGTCTGATGATCGAATTCGAGTTGGTAAATATATATTATTGTTGTATGACTGAAAGGTCACTTAAATAGGATCTAGGGTAGACGATACGGTACCATATAGCAGTGTTCTCTTGAGTATTGGTGCGTCTATACAGATAATTTGATTTTTTTAAAACAAATGTTATATCGCGAAATTTCACAATTTAGTGATATATTTCTTTCAACAAAATGTAAAAGATAATCAAAGTTTACTATTATACATCAACATAATTTTAACATTAAATAGTCTACTTCTTTATATTATTATTACCTGTCTGTCTTCTAGAGCTTTCTATGAGTTATGCAGTAATATCCCTTCTGCCCTTATGTCAATCATACATATATTACTAAAGTAAAAATCGATACAAAATGAAAATATTTGTTATATTTTTGTGACCCAGAATATAAAACAATCAACACAGGGTGCCCATATAATATAATTATTAATAAAACCAAAAGCAAAACGGTGTACATACACACTTTTTCAAGCGTTTCACTTGGCAAAATAACAAAATAATTTATAGAAATAAATAATGGAACAAAAAGGTTTATAAATTTGAAATATATTAAGCAGCAAACAAGGGTTATCAACTGGGAGCAATCTCAGCTGGTAGAGCATCCATCGTATCAAATGTGTTCTTTAAAGTTTGTTTGCTCTAACCGCTTTAAATACCTATATATATTTTTAGATTCTAAAACAAACAAACAATTGTTTTGGTTGTGTTTCTGGGGCGGATGTTAAGTGTGTGTGTGGTGGTTGGGGGGGGGGGCATGTACATGTGCATAATAAATCAATACTCTTTGGCATTAAGAACTGCACCCCACCTTTTATATTTGTCATTGCGTCCTTTGTTTAAAACTTTTAAACAAAGGACGCAATGACAAATATAAAAGGTGGGGTGCAGTTAAACCCTACTAACGTATGTATAGTGGACATCAGCAAGGTAGGCTACGGTAGGCCTACAGTATTTGCAGGAACAGCTAGAGGACAGAAGACAAAATATAGGCTGCTGCATCAATTTCTACTGCTGTTAATGTTATACAGCGCAACAAGTGCCTAATGAGACGCTATCAATTCCATTTCAGACATAGAAGTTATCATAAACTATAGGTCTATGGTACCGTATAGGCCTACTTTAAAGAATCAGAAAAGAAATCTCAACTCAAATAATTATTGGTTCACAATCAAATAACAAAATCCTAATAACCAAATCAAATCATTATTAGCGTACGGTATATATAGGTCCATAAACTATTATGGAATACCTACTATGGCATGACATAGCCTGGGCCTACTATATATAAGTATAATATAATATAGGGTCTTGTACCTCAAGTTAGAATACGGCACGGTACCTTATATTTATAACAATACCAAAACAAAACTTCAAAAGAGAATATACTGTATAGGGCCTACCACTTAGCCTAGGAATTTTGAAGTTGCCATGGACATGGATCAACTTGTGAGTAGCCTAGGTCTAAGCAGTGGGTCACTACTGTTACGTACTGCTCTAAAAGTTTTGAAATTATAGAATGACATAGGCTAAACATGAAAATGAATGGAAAACAATTGTTTGATTCACAGTTCGCAGACAGGTAAGATAACAACAATGACAACAACATTAATATTCATTCATACATTTATAAGATTCAAGACTCAATTCATGAATGGTCAGATAGATCTATAGCCTATGTAATATGCCTCTGGGAGTACGGGGACGGAAACTGTCTAATAGATCGCTACTGTTTCAGTTTCACAACATAGAGAGAGATGCGTGGACAGCTATCTCTACTCTAGTAGTAGTAAGCCTAAGCATCTGTAAGCATGACTTGAGTCAGACAATGCACCGGCCCTTTAATCTGAGCTGCTCTATGCTGACAGGATAAGAGGGTGCGCAAATTAACAGAATAAGGTCAATTCGAAGAAGCTGACTTCCTCATAGGTAGGAAAATGCCAAATGTATCATTCAGAAATATTTGTTGACAAATATCCCGACACATTGCCTTGGGCCGCCACTCCTCTCCTGTGCCTATGCTATGGCCAGTCTCATCGCTACAACAATGATTCAGACCGACACACCAAAATAAACATGACTTTAGGGAGGTTGAAAAGCGGAGAGGAAATGATGATGGTAATAATAACACTTACCTTATGCTTATGAGTGCTTCTATAGAAGAATTAATCAAATGGTGTATCCAAAATCACTTTTCTCATGCACTTTGTCCTCATTCAGCACTGACAGCCAACACAGTTGTCGCCATTTTGAAACATTGGATCACGTGATATGGTGTTAGCGGTCTGCTACACATATCAGTGTGAACTATACTCAATTCCAACGAAAACAAACTATTCCATCGTTTAACAATCAGTTAGTAATAAAAAGTGAAACGAGTTTATGATAAAGGATTCTCTATTATCACCATAAAACAGAGCATATTGCCATAGTTTGGTAAATCAACATCACATAATGAGACAAATTCTTTTTTACCACATTCTGTAAGAGCTTTTCGATTATATCCCGAAAGGCCATCTGAAGTATTACAATAAATTCTGCGATTAAAGAAAGAATATGCCATGAGAAGTAATATTGACATTATTTTCCCCACTTAATATTGATTTGTCAGAGACGTACTGCACTGTCACGAAGTTTTACGCCTCTTTTATTAAGGGGGATTTTGTTCGTATTTCTCATTGGGTATATGGTAAGTTTCTGTTGTTGGATAGCAGACGAGAGGAGCTTTGAGGAAAATGGCGGCGCGTAGACGTCGAGAAAATGTGCCTCAAAGACATTCCCAGCGTGGACAGGCACCGTGTAAGTTGTTTCTTAATGTATAGTAAAGTCTAAAGATCCATTCTAACCAATAACCTATGTCAATCAACGCGATTGACTATCGAGATTCGCGTGCGAAATATTTTCGGCTGCTACGCGGTACATTCGATACGCTTCCCTTCCCTCAGCATGTCGTCGTAAAATAAACCGTGGTATATCTGTTATTTGCCGCTAGAATACTCGTCAATTGATATACGTATCGAATGATCTCATAATGGGTCTCATTTTACATGTAGAAATCATCATATACAAAGTGTCTTAAGGGGTATTTAGGGCAAATTTGTTTTCAAGGCAATGTTGTCTGCACGTCCGCCATGTTTGATTTTCGCCATCATCCGCGTGCTGTCTGCTTCTGTGCTCAGCAGTAGGCCTAGTAGCGACAGTTGCTCTATATTTTCCATTCAACAGCCCATTGCCTCTGATTCCCCCAAAGCCGTGTTATGCACCAATTTAAAGAGACTGCCTTGTCGCTAAATCACTGGGAAGAAAGGAAATAGTGTTTTCCCTAAGTGGCCAGTGGACAGTGAAGACAATTTGACATCTCAGATGGTGATATCCATACAAAATAAAGCAATAGACATCTAGCCTTCTTGTTGTATTTTATATGGGCATAGCAGCAGTGCTAAGCAACTAATAGTATTTATTATTGGTTCAGCCAGTATGATTACATTAACCAACGTGATGGCGTATTGAATGTTTATAATTATATGTCAATATTAAAGTGGAAACAGTAAAACCACATCTGTGATTATTCTTCCAATATTCAGTAGGCAGTTATCAGTTTATCAGTGAAGAATAATTCACTACCATTTGACACAGACATTTGCTTATATTTGTGTACCCTATATTCATTTTCAGGTGATATCCCCCCTGTAATCAAAGACGATTCAGATGAGGCGTCTGGATCTTTTCAACCGTCGGACACGTCCATGGTCATGGGACAAATGTCATTAGATGTGCTCGCCCAAGTAGCAACCGAGACACTCCAAAATGAACCCAAAACTACATCACCTCCTAAAAAGGTAAGTTCCAGCCCCTTGGCCTATAGTAATCCTTACCTTAGAAAAAGTTAGGACTAATGTGAGACTGTCTCTTATAACCTACCAATTCTACTAGTACTATAGCTTCAAACAAACAGGTGATTCAACATCAGTGTATGACTTTAGGAGTCTTATTTTGTCATTTACATGAGAAAACATGGTTATTTACAGGCATGCATACAGGAGTTCTTATGCATTCATATAGTTATATATTGGAACGTACTATGGTGCTGATCTCATTTATGTAAATCTTATTCCTAACTAATAAGTCTATACATATATAATATTGACACTTTCTTATCAACATTAGGCATGTGTCTAGACCTCTAGTAAAATAAGATGCCATGACAGACATGACAATTGCACTGCGTCTTTTGGCTCATTATTGCAGACAAATCGAAATGTACTGGCGTATGCTTTAAAACAATGTTCCATTTATTTACATCAGAGCTTGTATATTTTTAGCTGACAAAGCGAAGTGTACAGTCCCTGGACCTGCTGACTCTGGAGCAAATAAGGATGCTTTCAGATAAAGCACTTGTCAATATGTTTGCCGAGATGACGTCGAATGAAATGACTAGAAACTACACATACACATGTTTCTTAATGCCCAATGACTGTAAAGAAACTTTTACAAGTTTTGGTAATGAAAATCGTGCTAGGATGCGAGTTCGAGCTCACCTCCTTGGCCACATTGGAGAACTTCTAAGGGAGACCAGCTGTAAGTATCTAAGATATAATGGCGTGTTTTTTTGTATGTATCCTAAATCAGGGTCGGCGAGGATTATTTTTATATATTCTCGTGCTTATAGTAATTTGTCGGATTTCTGACATCAAATGAATAATTTTATCGTTTACGGTCAATTCTTCTAGAGTATTCGTTTTTAAATGTGATGAATATTACCATCTCCCTGCTCTCACATTTTCAGCTGGCCAGACCCGTGGGCGAGTAAAATTTACAGCCGAACCGCTTCCTGCCAGACGGAAACGCCTTGCAGGTAAAATTTGTTCTTTTTGGCATTGGCTCATTTCATTTGCATTCAATTTACTTTTTATCATATTTTAAGTTCTTCAATACTAACAAAAAAAGTCATTCGATTCTATCATATCACGCAGCGAGCGCTTTATTTCTTTATTTAAATATTTACTCTTCAGCCGAACAATCAGCCCAAAAGAAACTGACCATGAAGTGGGCTAAACAGAGAAAGACTCAGACAAAGAGTGTCAAATCTTCTCGGAAGAACACTGATGATAGCTTTACCAATATAAAGTCTAGCCGTGGGTCGGAGAGTGGTGTGGAAAAAACAGTGCGACGACCAGTACGCCGTGCAGCTGAGGATTCAGTAGGCACATGGGCTGACAACAACAGCTCAGACAGTAGCAGTACAGGAGTGAATAGAAAAACCAATAAAAAGTCTGTAAAAAAGTCGGGACCCAATTTTGTTGGTCGCAATGCCCGCTTGAGGGTGGGTCTCAAGAGAAATATTGAGGAAGCAGCAGTTGAAGCGAAGGTTCTACCCAGTGTGGAAGGTACAAGTAAGGCAGGCCCTCGTGGAAATGTACCTGTGGAAAGACATTTAGAAGAAAATGAACAGCTGATTATTGACCTTTTGAGTCGCTCTCAACCCTTTATGGATCACAATTACACTACCATTTTTGGAAAAAGAGCGAAACATGAAAACTTTTACCTTGACCTGGAGTTGAGTGATCTTGATGAAGAGGACAAGGCAGCTCGGAGTTCAGGTAAACGTATCAAAACCATCCCAGATTTAACCGGCGCAGGTAATGATCCTGCTGGAAAGACACTAACCCTTAAAGTGAATGCTGGTATGGTACCCAACGTCAACAACGTGCATATCCCCATCATTCGACTAGCGCGCATACCAGTGGCTCCTGACGGAACACCTTTAGTTAGTGCGGAAGAGGTGGTGGTCCAAGAGAGCGATGCAGTAGAAGAAATAATGAGAAAACACAATATGGGCTCGACGAATGTCATGCGTAAGTCAACCATTATTTTTGTTTTGCTATCGACATGGTCTTTCTAATGAATTAAGTATTGCAAATTTCCGAAACTACCTCAAGTATTCGTTATTGACGAAATATATATTGACATGAAGTTTCTGTCTATATTGTATCTTCCAGAATAAAAAAAAATAGCATGGATAAGGCGAAATAAAAAGGACCATTTGGAAGAACAAAGATTACTAACATATTTTGAATCTTGTTAGTTTAACGCTTTACATTGCAGTTTCCTATTATGTTGATGTTGTTCCTCTTCACTTTTCTTTGCATAATGGACGTGAAACATGTCGATTTATCTTATCTCTTATCCTGCATTAGGGTTGAAAAAAATCCCGCGTCCTGGTTGTCCGCAACACCTATGTCAGCCAGGCGGACAACCAAAAAATTACTATATTATGGGTTTTCTCTGGACAACCAGCTTTTACTTTTTGGTGTGAGCGGACAACCACATATTTTGTGAGATATTTTCAACCCTGCAGTCTGCATGTAAAAAAAAGAGTAAAATATATTCTAAACTCGGATATATAGGGAAACATTATTAAGCTTTTTTTTTGCTTTTTCCTACAATGTGCCATGGAGAAAAGAAGATCGACATTCTCTTCTCCATGCCACAGAGAAGGAAGAGAATAAAAAAATAAACATTATTAACCTGTTACTATACAAGAATGCCTTTTGTTCCACAGGCCCCTATCCACCTATGCCCAAATCAGAATTAGCGAAACGGGGGAAAGTGGTTGTTCCTGAGGAAGAAATGTCGTCTAGTGAGGAAGATGCTGTCGAACTGCCTCCCAAACGGGTTAGAGAAACGAGACGTGTCATAGAGGGTTCAGCTGAATGGGAAAGGGTGAGGAGAATGTACCTTCATTATAGCTAGAATCAATCTCTGTCTCTGAGTTCATACGCGTCTTTAAAATCATGTGTTTTAAGGTCCTTAAAAGTCATAATACCTTAAATGTATTTCTTATTCATTAAAAGTCATTTATATGGTAGCAAACACCAAGCATTTGTTTGTCTTTCTTAAAATAGTAGCTATATGATTTATCGCACAATCCATTTAAATGATAATTCCACTAGTATTTTTACGAAGCTTGGTGATAAAAAGTAATTCAGTAGTCAATGAGTCATTCACTTTTTCTGATAGGACGGTGGCTTTGAAAAGTCATTATTTTCCCACCAACTCCAGCCGTATAAAGCCTATGTTACAGGAACTTGTAAAATACCATAGGCCCTAAGTGTTACGAAATGTCCTATGTTTTACGTAGTTTCCTATCATTCCCTCTAGATATATTATTCACAGTATTATTACATGTGTCACCTTATATCTATAATCTTTCTGCAATTATTCACCGAATGCTTTTTGATTACAGAAAATGGCACTCAAATGTATCAGGGAGCTTAGGTGCAAGAAAAAAGAAGCAACTTTATTACTCTGTAAGATTTGTCGGGACAAGTCATTCACTGCCACCGCCACATTAATGTACCATTACCGGAGCCATGCGGGTATGTATAAGTGTTCATTCATCGATCTATAGGTTGTAGTTGTTGGAATAGTTTTTCCTGAGGCAGAATTTTAAAAATTACATCAGTTAGAAAAAAAACATCAAGAAATACGCATATCCACAGCAAGTGATTATTTTCATGCGATGCCTCATCTTCGTGACAGTTCAAATTGAATTTTCAAAAGTAAGAATGACAGTTGCATAAAGTAAATATACAGAAGACATCTCATAGAAAAACATCATATAGTGACAGACCAAAGTCAAACAGTGTTTTTTTGCCATAGTTAAATTAAGATCATTTTACAAGTAAACAGTTTGTATCACTGCATATTTCTCATATACTTGATATCTAAAAACAAAAGATTATTGTCCAAGTAACATATTCCCAACTATAGACATCGATACTTTCCCTGACTGCTTTTCGTAAACGATTCCATTTGTAAGGGCCTTGACAATGTGGATTCACTAGGACACCATTACTGTGTGCACTGTGGTCTAATTACTTTTAAACAGGGTCCATCTGCTATATTTCAGTTAACTATTATATTTTCATGTTATTTAAAGGATCTTTCCTTTGTATCATGTTGCTACATTAGCTCATGGGAATTCTTTTTATTTTGATAGGAATCAAACCGTTCGTCTGTTTGATATGCAATACAACATTTACAAGACAACATAGTCTAAACTATCATATGCTCATTCACAACAACCAAAGCCGGTTTACCTGCAAAGACTGCGGTCGCAAATTTAGACATCCAAGCCATTTTAAGGTAAGGTCCAGTGGATAAGTGACCACATGCTATTCTTTCTTATGAGCCCTCCACTAAAGGTATACTAGTACTAGTAGTGGCGGTAATATAATTGAATAGTTGTGTACATGTATACATCCAGGGAGGTAGATCTAAGTATTCAGTATACCCAATTTTCACCTGATGCTTCCTTATGCTTGCTTATCTTGATTTGTGTTGTATTTAGATCTATGGAGTAACTTGTTATAATACTGGTATACTTCTCCCCTAAATTAGATGTTAAATTACAAAAGAAAGTAACCTTCGTCTCTATCACCTCAACCCTCATCTTACTCCGCATAAACTTTGTGTATACTGTTTTGTAATTATGGAAGTTTGATTATCAGGAATATCATCACTGAAAGTGAAAAGCAACATCGTATTATATTATATGTTTAAAGACGTGAATATCACCCTTACTTATATCAGTTCTCAAACCCATTATGACAACAGGACACGACGAAAAACACTAGTAGTGAGAGGAGTGTAACTGTAAATGTTTTCCTGAATAAAAATATGTTATAACAAAAATAACTATTACGCCTACAGGAACATTTGAGACGTCACACGGGTGAGACGCCCTTCCACTGCACCGACTGCCCAATGCGCTTCAAGACGCGCAACACATACAAGCGCCATCTGAAGACGCGTCATGGCAAACTGCTCACTGCCAAGGGCATCCGCCAGATGGCCTACGAGGATTACCTCAAGGTGCGTTGCTGCAAGAGGAAGGTGCAGACGACGGGTGACATGATCAGCGAGGAGGAGGACGTGGATGTGGACGGGGAGGAGGATGAGTTGGAGGAGGAAGATGAGGACGCCGAGTCGGGCGACACTGACAGACAAGTTAGTTCACCGGCGGAGAACACCAGTGAAGCTGAGTCCATGGCTCCACCACCCAACCGCCTCCTGCAGTTCTGCCGACAGGTGGCACAAGTCAGCTAAAGAAATCCGCACGCACACAAACAGTTAACATTTTTTTTTGTTTTTATTGTTTTTTTTTACCATGAAACTTATCAGCTCATTCAGATTGAACGTGTCCTTGCTGTGACAGACAGTCGGCTTCATCTCTCTCTCTCTATATATATATATATATACTATTCTGTTTCCATTTCATCATTTAATTAGGGCAGTGTTGTGACGATACTTCCCTGATTCAACAAACACTACTCTATACTGTACATGATCCTTCTCAGAGAGGTTCTTGGTGATTTAATTGTACTAGGGAGGTGTTATTTTCCATCCCTCCCTGATTCTTTCATGTGTGCATGCAAGTTGGGCCGTTCCTATCACACGTTAACGCAACTGCCATCAAAATGGGTCTATGTAACCCTTGTGTTTTCATAATCAAATTCTAACTATCATCATTTAAACTCATTTCTATCAACCAATCCCATCCCTCCATATATTTTTTTTATGAATACTGTGCGGGTTGATCCCAGAAATTATATTCTCCTTGAGCATGGGGCTTTTACGTTTATGATCTGTTTGATAAGAAATCTCAACAAAACTTAGATTTTGATATCTCGACAATAAGGTTTTATCACATAGAAAAATTGTTGGAATCATTCAGCGAGGCTTAATTCCTCGTGAAAGGCTATTTTTCTCTAAATAACCTAGATGTGCTATTGCATAAGAGATCTTTAGTCGTGCTTCTTAAGCTGTCATTCTAATTAAACGCAGCGATACCTGCTGGTAGTGAACACTTCTTAATGCTTGTTACCCGTTTAGTCCGCAATCTTCCCGAGAAGCATCCTCCTGTAATCTAATGTCTTGTCCTAGATGTACTTAACGCGTTTCCATCATTATGAAAGTTCAGCCTATTTCTTAATGTAAGACAAACGTGTAAAGGGTTTCTTGTAATCAAAGGGTGTTTAAAATACTCGATACTCATGAACGTATAAGTGTTATGGTTGTTTTTTAAAGAAAAATTATTTGTGAATTATAAAGTCAACACGTTTTCTGAGATAAAATATTCTACAAGATTTAACTCATATTCTACGTACAGTTATAGATGCTTGCATCTAAATATTAAAAATATATTAGTTGTTCCTTGGAAGTTATGATGTCCCTGAACTCGACTGTGATAGATTTTTGCAAGAGCATCGTCGGCCTATTATTGAGGACTGTTGGAAAGTCTTATCTTAACCATGACTTGCTGTGCACGTCACTTGATATTCTTATGGAGAAAAAAAAGAGAAAAATCCTTCTGTGTCTCAGTGGACATTCTTTTAGTACTTGATATGTTCCTTTTTACAGCCAAATAATTACCATGTCGTGTATATTCATAATTATATCATTGTATCCGTGTTAAGTAATTTCATATTCAAAATCAATGTACCTTTTATCGGGTCACAGAACATTTGTATATTTATATCCTGACTTGTTATAAACAAATATTGCTTTGTACTCAAATTCAGGTTTTTCGGTATGTAGCAGTATAGTATTAAATCAGCCCGGTACAATATCTTACAAGTTTCTCTCTAATCGGTGTAATTTTTGTCCAGATACACGAGTCGTCTGTTATCAGTTATCAACATTCCTGTATAAAACACTGGAAGTCAATTTAGTAATGGAACTATTGTTACAAATGATTTATTAATCAATCTATAAACACTTCTAAGAGGATCTAGTTTCCTAGTGTAATAAAACGAGTACACGTATTATACGTCAGTAGTTTGGTCTTGTTATTATGTCACTCAAGCTTCCTCATCGCGACAAAGGGGGGAAATCTTTTAATTACTACAAATGAGACTTGTTGGAGGATTATCCTAGAACAGCTACTAAACTTCACAATGACAATACAATCCCCGACATCTCTCTCTTCGCGGATGTTATATTTCGTGTCATAAAATGTGAATTACAGTGCTAAAAATAAGATATTCCAGATAAGCCTCAATTTAGGCTTCTACTGACTATTCGGTCGTTTGGAAAATAGTGCACTACAATAGTACATGTATGTAGTAAGTGGTCAGATTTCTAGTTTGTGATGTTAAATTTACAGGAATTAATAAAATCGGGTTTCAAGAGTTAGGTCGATCGTACGGATCGACCTAACTCTTGAAACCCGATTTTATTCTGTAAATGGTTAGAAGCTGAGAAAAAAATGAGAAGAAATAGGCCGGCTAATTTAACCGTGAAAACCAAAAGTAAACTGCCTAAACGGTACGCGATATTTCTTCTGATTTTCTGAGTAAAAATTGTTTACTTCTGTGATTAGTACCATTTTAGGCCGTATTTAAGATAACTATTGTAGTTTTCATGCGTTGCCGTTTAATTATTTTTCGCACTGAGTGTCAAAGAACGATGTTTTTCTCGCCTAGGTGGAAACGTTACATACGCCTCCTATCATACATACTATACTAAAGTATTGGATCTTATCACCCGAAGTTATCGAGTTGAATTCAAATTGCTTTTCCTCATTGAAAACAAAAACATCAATTACTTGGTTGTAACTTTTATTCCACAGATTTCTCAGGATGGTGATTGCATTCATGGAAGCTACTTCTACATAAAATGTGAATTACAGCGCATGAAAGTTTTAAAGTTACACATTTGATGTGCTGTCTTAACATGGGGCCTTATATTTATACCCCACCCACAGTGAGAAACTCGTATGCTGTCTCTAAAAGGAGCTGAAATGGTCTCTGGTAATTACATCTCCCAACGAATGTTGCAACAGGTGACAATATTTCAATACTCTGGTATAAAATGGACTATATTAAGTGGTAATAAAGTTGTTAGCGTTAAGTAGCAATCCATAGCTCAAGTGACAACATTTACAGAGACTATTGAGCAGAGCTGCCAAATTCTACGATTTCACTGTACAAAACATGTTCCAGGAAGATAATATTCATCTGCTATGCATTTGGAAAGTAGATATCTAAAAAATATTGTTAGGTTGACTTATGAACATAAAGCATATTAGAACTTTAAATGCTTATGGGATTTCCCTAAAGGTCAGTAGAATGCACTAAATTTGCTCAAAACTTTCGGCGGGAGCATGCCCCCCGACATGCTGTGTTGGCTTTGCTACACTGTAAAATATTTCTGGTGAGAACCCTGTCTATTCAGGCTCTGTATACATTATACCTAGAAACTCAGGTTCAGGTACCCATTGCTTGTCAAAATTTTAAAAATTATTTAACTTTATATACTGTGACTCGAGAAATCCTCACATTTTTAAAGTCAATTATGAGGTAAAATTACCCCTAGAATGCACCATTTGACTCCTAATTTTAAAGATATTTTCGGAGGGCATGCCCCCGGAACCCCCTAGAAGGGCTTTGCATCTTCGGCGCGCTTTAAGCGCACTCGGCTCCCCGCGAAAAGCTAGGATTTGGGATCCTCACAGGTTGGCAGCTCTGATTGAGTTCAATAAACCGAGATGGGATTTTCCAATGAAGTCTAGTTAAGTAGAAGCTTTTAGGGAATTAGGTTATTATATTATATACATAAGTCTATCAACATATATTACATGATTGTGGTTCACGAGGGTACACATGATACCCTAAAACAGTACAGATCAGAGGGCGTGAACACGACTTCCAGTAGATTAAACATCCACTGAAATTCAATGTATGGCAGATACATAATTGCAATCTAGCTACTTCATACTATATCGGCATTCGATAAATATTTTCAGTGTGACCAGCTTCATTTTAAATACATGTCATAACCAAGACCTTGAAAACGCAATTACTGTTACATCATTGACCTTCAAGAGTAAAATGACATAAATGCACATGTGTTAAATTATACTTATATGGATCACGATTATGTCCCAGATAATCAACCTACAAATGCCACGATATTTTCGAGCACCAGGGGATTCTTTCAGATCATTAGGCTTACATGCACCAGTCTTTCAACCAGGAGATAAACGCATCTAATTGATGCACCGTGACAAATACAAAGACATCGGTGCCAAAATATACAGATCATGGGGCCTGCGTAGCAGTTCATTTCAAGTAATAAGTACTCTCATATCTTTAAATCAAGAACAATTTACTATCATTTGCAGTATACTGTTCTATGCATATGTTTAATAATAATTTGATTTTCTTTACTTAACGCTCATGAATTCTCTGGGCTAACTACTGAAACAACTTATTAGGTAAAATGGGCGGCTAAAGACTACATATATATTTTTTTTACATCAAACCCTATTTACAGAAAGGATAGTAAGGACAGGGAAATGCACATTTGTAAATGAGAAGCCTTCGAAGCTGAAAGACAGTTGCTTTGTTCGGACTGACGAAAATGTACAAGAAATATCACATAGTCCAGATACGTGTATATCAATTATCAAATCACTTGATTGCTTAAATACTGTTTCCCACACTATCTACATTCAATACTATCGCAAAATACTTCCAAAATGACTTGCATGGAACGATCAAGACGTTTGCATTCATAAACCAGTCTCTATCCCGAGTATATACAAATTCTCGCATGAAATATCATAATAAATTCTTAAGGCAAATAATACTGCCAACTGGGTACACGATACATGACTCGGTGCACACAGTTATCGTCTAGTACCTAGAACGACTCTGTTAGTTAACTCATTCTAAACCAAACTAGGATATTTACAATTGTGTCTTGTAGACCGTGCATTTTGTAATTGCTGAACAGTGCAGCGCAATTATATAACATATTTTACATTTCGATATAACGGAGATATGGTTATTAGTTTTGAGTTAGATGACTTGTGGACAATCCAATTTGTCGGCTGTTTTGTCTGCCAAGTAGTCATTAATGGAAAGGAGTGAAGTTGACGGGCTTCCCCTTTGAACCTCCAATTCTGGGCTTTTCAAATACAGCTACTGTTCCTTCTAGGTCGGACGCATAGAGGCGCTGACAGTCATGGGTGAACGCCAAGCTAAGAAAAATATATATCGATAATTCAAAATAGGTGTCAACAAAAACAATAAAGATTAATATAGGACTTCTTCTGAAAATATGTAAATTATACAGGGATCACACTGTCAGTCATATCATAAAAACTGAGTAATAAATCTGTCCATGTATTTTCTGAAAGGTTTAAGTGGCAATTGTTTGAAAATATAGAACAGAAATACACACATATATAGTTGTATAGCGAACGAGCAGTATTCTCTAATTTGATATATTTTCTCTGCGTTACTGTGCCAAGCACTAAAAAAAGTAGATACATACCTGATAATAGGTTTGGTGAATTTGTCCCAAGAGATGTCCGTCACCACCGATAGATCCCAGGTGCTCCAAAATCGGACTGAGCCATTACAGAGACCCCCGGCCACAATGTTAATCGCCCGACCTTCAGGAGCATTGGAGAACGCCAAGCTATGGATTCGTTTACTGGACTTGACATATTTGACCAAAGTTGCATTAACAGTATGAAGCATCAGCGTCGAACCTTTGTCTGAAAATGACAAGGAGAAAACACCCATCATAAGGACAACTGCTATTTATACTTGATCACAGGCATGGCCTGGATAAACTGTTTTTGAGATGACAACCACCCCTTTGTCTACACCTACATCTATATGGCAGATACAGAATTATCTTACCTATCATATTATCTTATAGCATTATTTTGCTATTACTAGTTGTTCATTTTTTTGTCTTACGAAATTTGAATGTCTATAAATGCATTCACATGTGTACATGTATATCATTTCAAATTATACACGCATTGCTCAGAAAACAACGCATCTAGAGTGAGTTACGCATATTGCGTATTTCACTAATGAGTTATGTGGGTTGTCATGGCAATCAATCTATTTTCTATTAAGATTACTGCTGAAATTCAAATTCATGACTCGATTTGTTTTCTATTTTCATGATTGAAATCTGTATATACAGTACATTGTCAACCCCCATTACCTCGCTTTTTATGATAAAAAGAAAAAAACAGAAAGGAAACAGTCCTGCCCAGAAAGTCACCTTCCTTGAGCGTTGCAGTTCACCGCATACAGCGATAAGCTTAACCACAAGGCTAAGACTAAGGCTAAGAGTGTTAATGGGAATCACCTGGCCCCTAAAAGTTAGGGGGTCATTAGGGGTTTGTACTACAGAAAGGAAAGGAAATGTGCTCACCGTTGTGGCTCACAGTGGCAATATCCCCAGACACATCACTGACAGCCACCAGGTGGACAGGTTTCTGGTGGTCGCTGATTGTGCGCACGTAGCAGAGTCTGTTGAGGTCCCAGATGATGGCCGTCCCGTCCGTACTGCTCGTCACCAGCACGCTGAATGGCTTGCACACACACATGGCCGTCACCGAGCCCATGTGTCCATACAGACACCGCTTTCTGCCAAACATCTGTAGGTTGCTCACCTGTAAGGTCGAGGAAAAGGATGAATATGATGGGGTTTTACGTTAGGCTTTATATTTCTTTTTGGTAGGCTATTTTGCCTTGTTTTAGTACGTCATTCACTTTGCGGTGCTACCACTGATCTGAGATAACGCTCATGCAGGATCTACGTGACGTCATAATCTATGACGAATTAAAGAACAATAATCGGTGACGTTTTTCATTGGTTAATTACCACAGATCGTCAAGGTACAGGATTATCATAGATACTTCACTAGAGTAGCCTAGTATTGTTACATTGTTAATTGATATAAAGATATTAAGCAAGAAAAGGAACAATAGTTCTGAATAGTAGCCATAATAGGCGATTTATTGTCCAAAATCGTAAAGTTTCCAATGGCATATGCACAAACCTAAAATTATTAAACCCATCTGTAGCAAAGGCCTCCCTACTGTCGTCGACCTTAGGGAGCATTGTTACCTTTGCTTATTTAAAACAATATTTTTACGGTAGGGCTTTAGATCCTCCCTATGCAGGGAGTTTAGTTCCCACCGATATTGTCATCTCTGTATTAACCGACTAATAAAAGTTTCAACAACAACAACAAATATGCTTGGGGAAAAACTCTTTGGTAGGCAGGAATATCAGAATATCATAAACCCTTGTTCTTAATATTTCTTATTTCTTTATCCCAAGTGTAAAGGAAGGGTTATAGGAGATTCTTCATTACAACACTTATCAGATACAGATACTCTGGGTTAGATTAAATGATCATTAATACTGGCATATTCACTTTACCTTATCTGCGTTAAACTTGCAACTGTAGACGGAAACCACTCCCGATGTGCTGCCAAAGAAGAGAAGTCGGCAATCAGGTATGGAGGCACAGCATGTAACGTTCTCCTTGATTCCCCAGTTGATGAAGTTGAGAGATGGCGCATTTCTCCTGTTTTGTAAGCGTATGATACCATCAGGATGGTTCCAACTGATGATCGCTGCCCACAGAACGTCGGTATTGGTGAGCGCCGTAACACCTTCAAGCAACAATACACTGATTTATAACATCGCATTTGCACTATAATACTATTTTGTTCTGATGCTCTGACCACTGGACAGCACTGTAACAGGCATATGGGAAGACGGCCAAAATATACAATGGCACTTGAATACTATCCATTGAGCTATTGATTTATCATCTATAGGAATTGAACTAACAACCTTGAGTCGAAAATTTCCTGTTCAATCAGGTACTATATAAACATGTTTGGATGGGTTGACTATAAACTGGTGCCTCTGTACTGTTTTTGTTTTACTGAGATAACATAGGTATAGAATAAGTTTATGATTGTCCTCCTTATAACCATTCATTCCCATTAGTGGGATATGTCTCATATTTACCTTTCTCTTTGCTGTACATGACAAGAAGACAACTATGTAAGCCAAGGCCAAAGACGTCATCAGTTGGCAGGGCCACTATTGAAGCAATAACTGAACCGTGATTCTGACTCCAGGCCATGACGGGCTCAGGTTGGTCAGGAGAACCCACATAATTCCCCCACTGCAGCCCAGTTACATTCTTCAATGCCTTTGGCTGTAAGAAAATGGATAACAGATAAACAGTTAAGTAATAGACTTGGTACCATAATATGAATTAAATTACAAATTGCACTCATTCCAAAGCCTAGATCATCATAATTATGATCCAAATTTCAAAATAACTAAAAAGGAAAACAAACCTTTTGCTTCATGGGTCCCTTTAAGGGATTTGGAGATGGATGGGTTGTCTTGAACAGCTGCTTTGGTGTTTGTCCATAGGTTTTTATCATTGTCTTTATTGCATTTCTCCTCACTGGATCTGAGATTTTCCCCACATCTATTCCAAAGTAGGTCTAAATAGAGGAAGAATATGTGTTAAGTTTAGGAGCACTGGATGTGAATGAGGAAATGAATATTTAAAGTGTAGCGTAACTCATTTCATTAACAAAAGGATTTTTAAAATGCTCTAAGAGACAAACTAGAGGGAGCCATGTGTTAAATGGTTAGTGTTATGGTCAATACATAGGCCTACCACTACATCATAGCCTGGGTTGCCAACTTTTCGTTTTAAATGTTTTAGCAAAAAAGGGTTTTCTAACAACAAATGCAATATCTATAAATATAACTCACAGCAGGGTGGAAGACATTAATGGAGTCTATAGCAGCTTTTCCAGTTTGCTTGAAGCCAAAGACGAGATCGATCCATGATGCGAGGTGTTGAGAGACATAATCAGACTCTAACGCCTGCCTGAGTATGAGTGTGAAGAGGCGTGGGTTTGACTGACACCAGGCTGGTAGCATCACGTCCCACACACGCCTGCTGTCCTGTCGCACGCCAAGGTCAAATCCTGGATTAAGGAATTTAAAAAAAACCATGATATTTTACGTTGAGTTTGTCAATCAAGGTTAGGTTTCAAACACTCTTCATAGTAAGACCATCTTTTCTTCTCCTGTACATCATGTCTTTTTAAAGCATGGTATCTTCAGACCCTGAATATAAGGACTTGTGGAATGTTTATGGTGAAATAAACGCCTAGTACGGGGGCGAAATGATATTCTACTATTGAACACAATAGAAATACACCACATGAATTCCTGAGATCAACACTCCAGAGACAAACTGTACTGTATATGGCTTTTCTACATCGGTGCTCAGAATAGTGTAAGTATATATATCATACCACTGAATGACACATATGAATGTTGATTTTATACTAACACTAAAATGTCAAACAGGAAAAAAGTTACGAACATAAAGGGGTGTGGATCTGAGCCCAATCAATATGCAGTCAAAACTATTCGTCGTCCATAAACATATTTTATTAGAAAGTGTTGCATACCACATTATCAGGTTTATTTTTGTTTTTGTTTTTACATTTTTAAATTAATCAGGTTACTTCACAGAGCTATTTGAGACGAACGGAAGATTCCACAGAAGAAAAATAGGAAGAAATAGAATGAAGCGTTACCTTCAGAATTAGATAGGAATTCAGGAAGGAAGAAGAATTCAGGAATAAGTTCTTTCACATCTGTGGTTGACTGGTAACTTGCCAAGTGCCACGCAGTTTGCATTGAGTGGAATGATCGGTCGGGAAGATCAAAGTTTCGATCTGAAATATAAAAGATAGCATGACGAAACTTCCATTGAGGTGAAGATACAGTAAACAGTTACTTTTACATACATAGTCGTGTGTTCCAAACTCAATAAATTAACTATGGGACGAACATCATTGTTACTGTATAATTGAATCGGACAGGACTAATGTACATCTCGATATTTTGTATAAGGTAAAATAAGCCTATAAATATTAAGGATCGTTCTGGGAGAACTCCCCAGGTAGAGGTTGGCATCCTTTTCTGAGTAGATGTAACTATAAGATTCGGAATAAAAATATAATATAAAAGAGCATATTTTGTATATAATAAAACCCACCTTGGTACTCTAGGAACATCTGAGTGAAAGGTGGGAGGCGAACCAGGAAATGTAGAACGGTCCCAGAGTTGGAATAATGAGAACCATAATGATAAGGTTCAGGAACGTAAAGCGTTGGATCTGTGTTGACAAATTTCTCATTCTCTTGAGCCAACCACTGGAAGAAAAACAACAGTTTCAGATCTGGTGTTGAAGCCACAATTTCAAAAGCAAGAAGATAGGAATAACATCTTTACTCTAGAGAATCTAGATTGTACCTACCTTGTAATTTTCCAAGTACCTGCTTTCCCTATCCTTGTATTGGACTGAGATTGGTTTGAACAAATTTCTGTTGAAAGAAATGACAAGATATAAAGAATTTCTTTAATATTGCATACGTTTGATTAATGTTGTGGTATTAACTATGCGACATGTATTGAGATTTAAATTCATTTATATTCGACAAAGCTCTAGCCTAACACCAAAACTCTTCATAAAATATGTAGGTGGGGGCTGACTAGAAACTGGTATTTTAATTAATCTGTTGTTTTAGTGTGAATTCATGAACAATGATGAGTCGATTATGACATTGTGTTGTTTTTTGTTTATTTTTCTATTTCTCTGCATAAAATCTAGTTCATACCGGTAGCAATCAGGAGTGTCCAGATTCAGTGTTTCCCCGTCATATGTTGACAGAACGAATGGGAACACTGGATACTGCATCAGGTCGTTAAATGATCGCCCGGCCATCTTGTTTAGATGAGTAAGGTATTCAAAGTTAGTCATTCTTCTCTCGAGCCACATTTGCTGAATGGCGAGCAGGTTTTCACTTTGAATCAAACTTGGCAACTCCAGCGATAAGAGTAGTCGAGAGACCTGGTCACGTTCCTAGGAATAAAGGTAACAATAATAAATATTCAATAATGAACGAAAGTATACAGTTATTCTTTGAGACGATCTCTCTTGATACAGGGATATTTTCAAGCATTAGCTTTATATCTCGCTTCCTTCGGTTAAGGACTATTTTGATAAGCTAAATTATGACAAGACAGAGACTTGATCAAATCCCTTTGAGTTTTATGATGCGATCTTGCAAACTGAAGCAATGGCCAACACAACGTAGATCTCAGCACTCCATAATTCAAGACAAACTGCATCATATTTTCCATACTGAATGTTAGCTTTAAATAATTCCTGATATACTATAACACTGACAAAGAGTATCCTTACCCCAGCGTTGGGAAAGGCTATGAGGCACGTCTTCCCATTGGTAAGGAATATCTCCAGGCCAATATCACGGAGCTGGTACCAGCGCTTGTGCACTTCAGTAATATCCTCATTGGGCAGGGTCATGGACAGCAGGTCCTTGTTACCTAGCAAGACCTGGGTGTAATTGGCGTCCATGATGGCTTCATCGCCAACAAAGTAGACGCTGGTCTGGCTGATGAGTAACTCGCCTTCTGTCTCACTAGACGGCGTGACACTCGTGCAACGGCAGGTGTGCCTGCAAGAAGTATCACATTATGAGCCATTTATAAATCTTTTTTTTTTAAAAATTATTAAAACAAATTTAGTCATTGGGTGTCACCTTTTCATTGGGGAGGTAGAGGGAGTGGCATGAAACTCTTTTTTTCTCAATTTATTAGGTTGGCAAAGCCTGACAAGATTAGCACATTTTTAATTGTATTTTTCTTTCCAATAGTGTCATCTCAGAAATAGATACAATAATTCAAGAAAATATAGCCCGAAACGTAGGAAAATAAAAGTAAAACATACACTACTGAAATTTCGAAATTGTCTGTCGGAACTTGAAGTGATATCATTACTCTTTCAAAATATATTGTAGTTTCTATTTTTTAAAAAAAAATATATTAAAACTATAAATTACAATTTTAAAATGAATTTAAATGGGCTGATGGGCGATAATCGTTGTAACGGTTATGTAAAATAGACATGTCATACAGATACTTACTGAATTTTCTCATTGGTATGGAGTCTATAGATGAGAGCTGCCGAATCTGAGGAGGTGACATCTTCATCAAACAGGTAAGATAGGGGAGGCTCGTGATTTTCGGCGTCTGTAATGAAAAGATTTATTAAACTCAAATAAACGATTATAATAACCAAGGAAGTTTATTATGTTTTAGATTCATCCAAATATGCATTTTTCAAATGAAATACCATCATTCATTTTGCACAAGGATATCTCCAAGAAATTCTACAGTTGGAGCTATTGTGTAAACACCACCGTGTGCACACAGTACATTATCAATTAATCATTAATTGTTATATCTAGTATTAAAATCACATGAGAGGGTTAAAGTTGGCCACAACTGTAATATTAATGTTAACAACTGTTTATGTAATTCACTATGTCAGTTTATGTTCATAAAAAGGACTAGCAGGAAGACCTTGGGTAGAAGTCTCATTTCTATGTATTAATGACGAAAATAAAAATTTCATAATGATAAGTTCATTTCACTGACTAACTGGAAAACTGATAAGGAAATCAACTCACCGAGTTTGCCGGCGTATTCTTTCATGAAGTAGCGCGAGGCTATGGACAGATGACACCTTTGTAAACGTCTCCGGACTCGACAAGGTCCTTCAGTGGGATCAAGCTGCCAACATTTCGGGTAAGATTCTGGAGAGTGCCAAACAGCCCTGCAATACACATATCACTAATTTAAACACTGATTGTCCATAAACCTACAGGGTGATTTGATAAGTAGAACCAAGTCTTCTTCAATAAACATCTTTAAATCAGACACGAGAAGAAGAATATTTGGATGAGTTTTTTTTTGTTTTGAGAAAGTAGGAGGTAACAATAATATTTGGATGAGACTATGCACCTTCATAGGGTACCTAACAAGATTCCATTAAAACATCTGGCAAAAGACACATAAATGACAAGATTCTTCCTCGTGAGTCCCTTAATGTGATTATCCCCGGATTAATCACATATAAATCGCCCTCTGTCAAATACAAGGCCTAGTGGTCAGATCAGCTATTGGTCACTTGATCTCTATCCATCGAACTTATTCCGTCCCCCCACTCCTTTTTCCCCTTTGGTTAATTAAATAAAAGAGGTCTCGTTGCCAGATTGTGTCCTTGTAATCGTCTTCCTTCTCCCCCATACATTTATACACATCGATACATGGGGTTTATTTTAGCCTAAGGTTTAGCACCATGAACCCCTGATGACACACAAGTTGTCTTTACCTTTCACTGCTCAGCTGTTGTATGAGTTGCTGCCAAGACTTCTTCACTCCGAGCTGGAGAGACATCCTAAGTTTCACATGCTCCACAAACTTCCTTCTCTCAGAGTTTTGGGCATTGACCACGGTTTGAGTAAGCTCCATGGCAAAGCCTGATATGCGTCGAGAGAATGCTCCCATGCGAGATTGAAGTCTGAAGACAGAATAAACAGATCAGATTATTAGAGAATAGGGGGCAAGAAGGTACATGCAATCTTTTTTGAAAATATTTCTCGAAGAGAATTAATATAGGAAAAATTGAAGTCTGAAGACAGAATAAACAGACCAGATTATTGGAGAATAGGGGGCAAGAAGGGACATGCAATCTTCTTTGAAAATATTTCTCGAAGAGAATTAATATAGAAAAAATTCAATACACACCTTCGTTTGGTCCCTTCGTGTTTTTTTACCCAGAGACGCTGCTCACGTTTAGCTTCACTTAGCCAGAGATTCTGGTCCTGTGTTTAGAACATATTATTTTGGGTTAAATTTTAATCTAATTTTATTTGTTATATCAAGTAGACTGAGACTGTAATAGCTTTAACAAGGTGTAAACCTGATATGTTTTCTATTTGATAAGTGTTCCACTCAATTTTCTTTGTAATAGATGAAGACAAGTCAATTTACACTTACGTCCTCCATAGCTGCTTTGAACTCAGGCGAGACCTTGGTACCGATACGTATAGGCGTTAGGCCCACGGCGTGCAGGCTGTTCATTAATTCATCGGCTGACTCGCGATCTATTCTCTTTAATTTGTCCACGTGAGTGACAATCAATTCATGGACAAAATACACCATCTTCTGGCCCTAAAAATTAGTAATCAGTTATCATTCTTCCATTATACACTTTGTAGTATATACGATTATTATACGCTTATATCTATCTCTTCATTTGGATCGTCACTCACTCACTCACTCACTCACTCAGGAGTGGAGTGGAGACAACAAAGTGTGTTATAAATGTATCTTAATAACATAAAACTTCGTATTATAGTACCAGTATATACATCCCTGATTAATACACAATCTTTACGATATTAATCATGATATATTTGATAATATATACGCTTGCTTATATGTCTCATATAAATTTAGGGATGGTTGCCACGTTGGGCGCCCCCTCGTGTTTATTGTGGTTACTTATTGATTGCTCTCACCTTGGTCGGGTCACTCCACCTCACCGCTTACTACTACACACACGCCTTTGGCCTTCCCAGCTCGGGAAAAAAATTAACACATTTATATGGTAGCAATGATATAAAATCAGGATATCCTTACCAGGCTAGAGATGTTGATGAGGTTTTTAAGAAACTCATTGATCTTTACTTCACTGGAGAGTAGTTCCACTACAAAGAGTCGCTGGGGCAGGGTCTGGGACGGTGACAGCATATGCGCCAACAGGTGACTACACTATAAAAACAAGATTATATAAATAGTTTTCTTAAATGATTTTAAAAAGCTTTAGTTATGAAATGAAAGTTGACGGCGAAACAAGTCATTTTTTAAAGTGATTTACTTACGTTAGTCCTAAGAATGTCTCTAGCTTGCCACGTGATTGTCGAATATAATGTTTTGCGTTGGAAGAAGGACCGCTCCTGAAAAAGAATATATCGATTCATTGATGAACTTAAAGGCTTTATTTTTTTTAATTGATCAGATGAAAAAATGAAGCTGACGTTGAACTTATTCATCATTGAGTTTACTAGTAACACTTGTAGATGGCAAATAATTGAGCCAGTGAAATAGTTTATAAAACAGAGATTTGAGAACTGTAAATTAATTTTAAAACCATTTGTAACTCACCATGCCAACAATGATGGCTTTCAGCATGAGTTCTAAGAGGAATCGAGCAAAATCTTTCTCCACAGGGACAATTTCAATAGAGTCCTCAACATATTTCGAGAGCCTATTTTCTACATGTGTACTCTTCGCATTTCTGGTATCTGGAAATAACATATTGAACATTTTATTACGCAGACTAAGACTTTCGAGGGAGATGTATACACAAACATATACATCTGATAGTAAAGAAACGAATATGCGGGAGTGATTCAGGGGTAACTTACCAGAAAAACGGACGAAGTTTGATGCAATAATGATCACTTTCTTAAAGCGTTCGAGTAAATCTCCTTGGCTAATCTCCATCTTTTTATTTCCTTGGAAGCCTATGGCTGCAGCGGATGGGGTGCGAGTGCTGGAGTAGGACCAGTCAGACATGGAGGAGGGAGAGTCAGACTGGTAGCTGGAGCTGCTCGTCTTGTTCAGTTTGGACATCTGGGCTGGTGCGCTGACACGGGTGACCACTCCTTTAGGGTGGTGAGATGTGTGGGACCTTGTCCGCACTCGCACAGACGACGAGGTGAGACTTGCTGTTATGCGGCCGTCTGTCATAGACCTCTTATCGTGAAAAAGTGTGAGGAAACTGCCCACTGAAAAGCAATTCAGGAAATATAAAGAATAGCTTAATAAGCAAGCATAAGAAATGTAACACATTGACCTGAAAATGCTATATTGTTATTTTTATTGAGTATTCAGTGAAACCGATTATTTATGTAAACCAAAACAGTGCATGTCTGCAATCATCGGTACATTGCCAAACCACTTACTGAGTAAACTGAATATAAGATTTAAACTTAAAAACTCGTAAGCTACTTGCATTAGATCCTTTCTTTTATCACATACGCAATGTCGTTTCATAAAAGGTTGATATATTTATTTCTATTCATGAGGTCTGATTGTTTTACTGCATTTTAGTGTGCAGTTCCTTCCTTTCAAAGACAGAATTAGTAGTACTTACTTTTATCAGAAAAAGATCGCTGGAAAGCTTCGCTTTTACTCTCACTTGCTTCAAGTCTCTCGGTGATATAGTCCAATACAGATCTGAGAATGTAGGCCTGCATGTTCCTGATGTTGTCGATCTCAGTAGAATCAATACCTAAAGGAATAGTTTAAAGCAACACTAAAATAATGAATGTTTTTTTGTAACATTTTACCTCAGCATCGCCGAGTTCAAAATGCCAATTAATATATAATCAAGCCAAGACGAGGATTATTAACGTGAATATTTCACCACAAAGTGTGATGCAAATACGTCAATACATTATACGAATTAAAAAACCAAAAAACATACCGTATTTCTGAGTTTCTGAGTCTTCTAGAGCCCGGAGTAATGTCAGACTGTCTTCAAAGTGTTGGTAGTACGTCACTCCACTAATACTGAATAAATCAAAAAGGGCTTTCGTCATGAAGATTATAAAAAATCGGAGAATAGAAACTCGTTTAATGTAGTCACAAAAGTTAAAATAAAAATATTATCAGGGGGCATCTGGGGAGGAACATAGGGAAGTATATGTAAATATATGTAATGTATGAATAATATAGAAATATTACGGGAGTGCAGTAATCGACAGCACGTTATTTAAAAATGCCACATATTACAAAATCGTGCAGAAGCAATGCGAACAACACCTTCGTTTTGCTCAGTCCACGCTGAAATTCAGTGATAAATCGTGGAAGAAAAGAATTCAAGATACCTGAATGTTTTTTCTGCAATAAGAGCCATGAAATGTTGGATGTCCTCTACGAGGAGATAACGCTCGTCCACTGCAGCCTTGTTGAACTTGGGGGGAGAGTTGTGTATAACAGCTATCATGTTACACAGCGTCTCTATCAACGCGTTCTCCAGCATTATTGGGGTCATGCAATCTACACTGTCAAATATCTGTAAAATAGAACATAGACATGTGCACAAAATAGAAATGAAATGTGGATGATGAATGTCGACGGATAGGCTTCGGGCCATTCACTGATTGCCAAGGAAAGGCATCAGACTTAATCGCTTTTTTTAAATCAATATTTTGAGCGTAATTATTTGGTGTTGGAAAATTATTTAGAGCACAGAATTTTTAAATGGTTCTATACAATATGAGCAAATAGGAATAGCAAATTAGCAATATTTTAAAACCAAGTCTATATATAGTCTTTTAAGGTAACCTCCCAAATAAAGTTGATTTACTATTTATATGGTGGATAAAATAATTTAAAACTACGGAATATTGCATCATTTAAAAAAAGGTTGAACGGAAGCAGTTGCCTTCGTCCAATTTATACTATTGCAACATGACATTAGCGTCTTTACATATGAACTATTTTAAATGTATCGGCCTTTAATGCAATAAAAGAAAATGACAATTGTTAGATGTACCTTGATGAGAAGTACCAGAGTGCTGTGGCAAACAGTGACATTTGATGTGGATGATTCTAACAAGGCGAGTATAGGTATAATGGCCTGTTTCTGTATCTTTGTCATGTCCAGTAACTCATTGTTGGAGAAGCTGAAAGGCAATCAATTACCATAGAGATCACTAATCGCATCTAGGACCAGTTAGGTCTAAAAGACTGAAACGGTTAAATGCCTTACATGAACCAAAAGTAATGTGGGGTGATTTGCAGACGGAATAAAAGTTCCTTACATATACTATATAATATATTATATAACATACCATCATTATCATCGTTATACAGAAGGAATTATTCCCGAAATAACAATACTTTTCTGTCTGTTGTAAATGTCACACCAGATATATATGATCGCAGATAACAAAATTGTTCCAGAAAAGGACTTCGAGTGTGATCAATTGAACGCATTGGATAAGATATCTAAAGATATAAAGCTATAGGTACGGTGTTACGCAGCCCCATGTAAAATATAACCAATGCAAGATACACTATCACTATGACCTTTCCCAACAGTGCAAAAGCTAATCAATGTAAGAGAGGTGGGTGTATGTGGTTCTACGTACTCATCGTCTAGTGCGTGCGGCCGGGAAAACACAATGGTAAAGCAGGCTTCAAGTATGCTCCGCGTGGCGGCGTGTTGGTAGAGCTGTGAGGCCAGTAAATGGAATCCTTGCTGTCTGAGGAACTGGTCCTTTTGCTTGGTACTTGCCCGATGGAAAAATACATCCAGCAGCTGATAGCACGATTAAAGAAAACATGATTATAGTTATATCGGCTACACAGGTGTGGAGTTGTCATAGGTGAGGAAGAGGGGGATAACCAATCGTTAAAATATGTTTTACTTTTAGTACGTGCTACAATTTAAGAAAGAAAACTATTTGTATGTACTTAAATTTACTTTCCAATACCTCTTGAAACATATGTATAGAAAATGTATTGCAGGGCACAACGAAAAACTCCCTTGGGATGAGCGTGCTTCAACGTGTTATTAAATACCTGAATACAAATTTTAAAAAAAAAAGATCGTTGCTTAAAAATCTAGCGAACTCTTAATGAATTTTAGTTAATGAAGAACCTCGACTTTTCTATTGGGACAGGTTTGGCAGATACTAAGAGTTGATGTGTAAAGGAAATATAGGAAAACAACGACTAGATATCCTTACCCTGACGATAGACTTCCTAATGGCTGAGGACTGATGGTTTGCCATGACCAGAAGCGTCTCTGGTTTCAGTATGACTCCGAGTATTTTTGACAGATCGCTTTCCGGAAGCAATACTAAGACATTGCATAGGAGTTCTAATAAACCTGAAAGTATCCCATGAAGATATGTAAATGAAAATGTTTAGAATAATCTAGAAACCATCCACCATTCAAAGATACTGATTTATAATAGCATGGATAATTAGAATGCATCGTTAAGGGTGGTCTCCACTGGCTGTGGTAAGCTCTGCGTTAAACTTTGCGATGGTTTGTGTTGGTTCTGTTGGTGGAAAGGAATGACGAGGTTCTGCCTACATGGTTCTAATGGAGCATTACAAATCAAAGGGCCCTTACCAACAGATATGTGCACCAATCCTTTCTCTTCATCTTCGAATACCTCTCCTTCGACTTCAGGCAGAGTAGAATTCAAGCTCCCGACTGAATTTGTTTTCTTTACATCCAGCCACTCCATTTTGTAAAGCTCTGGATTGTTTCTATCTTCAGGGGCACTGGACGACATGGCTGTCCCTACTGTTACACTATTGCCATTCTCATCTTCAGACACACTCGTTAATCCAACTCCCCGAATTCTAGATGAATCACTAGATTTTGGCCTCTCACTGAGTGTCGTATTTTTCTCGTCGGTTTTGTGGGATATGTTCGTACGTTCCTCTTGGTTACTCCTACTGCTTGATGTTGAGACATCTGAACCAGTATCCACGTAAAATTTCACATCACTTTTCTGTGAGAGTTTTCGGCTTCGCGTTTCAGGAAGATCAGGGTTAGGATCAGTAACCTCTTCGGAAATTCTCGATGCTTCGGTCGCTACTTCTGCCTTTGTTGCCTTAGCACTGATTTCAGTCTCGCTGTGGACAACCAAGGGAGGAATGGCATCATCAAATCGTAGTGTTTCACTGTCATGTTCTGAGGCGAGTTTGTAGCGGGCGTCTCCATCTTGCAATGTCTGAGCCCGACCGAACAGTTGTCGTCTGCTCGTTGAGGGCGATGTAGCTGCCGATCCAGGTAAACTCTGAGAGCGGTATAGTTTGCCTGGAAATAAGATGAACGCAATTGTATCTAAACAATCAAATTTTAACTGATATGTTACAACGCGGGTAACACAAAAGGTAACGAAGTAATGAAGTTTAAAGATGTATTTATTCCTGGTACAGGCATATAACGTGATGGTATAACCTTGGTCTAATTAGGCAGGTAAACTAATGAGCAAGGGGGTCAGAGAGCCCCTTATATAATGGGAAAGCTTCAATTCAATTCAAGAATTCTTTTATTTTGTATAGATGTTACATACAAATACAGGTAGCTGCGTCTATCATGATAGCAGTATCATTTCCTCCAACGAGTGCCTTTATCGAATTCAATTAATTTGGTGAAACACAAATAAAACATAGACGACCCAGACATTTCGATCTATAAACGTTTACAAACAAACACTAGGATAGGCATCTTTAATTTAAAAACTCAATCCATATAAAGAATTGGACCCATTCTTCGTTTAGTACTTCTATCGCGTCGAGTCTTTTAGGGAAAACTAACACGAATGTGCAATTGTTCACCCCTTCAACATCCCATGAGATCGGTAAGCTGTTGCCGTGAATCCCCGTTTCTTAGAAACAATTGTTGCCCATCATATATTATATGAAAACAGTGATGTAGAAGGCAGTGTATTGATTGTAAATATACAGATATATTTGTACAGCCTTTATCAGCAAGTGGTAAGCACTTACCAGAGATAACGTCCTCTTGGTCTGATAAGTGAGGGTCTGTCACTTGACTACTGGCCTCAGAATCTGATGTTCGCTCCGACTTAAGTGGAGTTGAAGTTAATGATGGAGAAGACATGTTAGATGCACTCGACCTAGAGGAAAAGGCTGATCCATATCGCGACGATCGCTTTTTGACTGAAAAAATGCAAACATGGCACACGTTAATTGGAATGTGCAGTCATTAGTGTGATTATACACGATTATATCCAATCACATTAAGCGAGGACGCCTCAAACGAAAAACTCTTAATTATGAAAACAAGCAATAAAAATATCTGTTGGGTCTTCATTCTAGTGTTGGTGCGATCAAATTTGAAATATGTTCTTCGAAGTCTGTATCAATCAGAACCCGTGATATCTGTTTAATTTGGCGTTGATTTCCTACGCTGGATGCTTGACATAATGATAACATTTATCACCCCCCCCCCCACACACACACACACACACCCCGATCGAATCACCATTCTGTACTAATTTCAACCGAAGAAAAGAGTGGTTCAACCAGTTGGTAGACAATTTCCACAATCATTCATCATTATATTAATTAGAGGCAGTCCGTCGCTATCATGGTAGGAACTCCCTTCACACGTGTATATTAGCCGTGAAAACGAACGCTAAACGCCAGACAAGCAATATATTTTCCTTACTTTAATATACCAAGAGAATATTTTTTTATTTTTAGCATGAGTTATTGCTTTATATAACCAAAGGTTCAGCTTGAGTTATGCCCACTTTAGGAGGTGAAATGATGCTATGGCACGGCGCTAGTGGGTTGTGAATCCATGAAGCTGAGAACCTCCCGGTTGGCAGCGCAATGCCTTGACCATCCTCAAATAAGAAATAACAAGACGAGAATGTAATATATGTCCTGACTTACCCCATTTCTGGGTGAAGTAGAAGTTGTCTGGCGTGTGGTTGATGTAAGCACTGGCAGCGGGATGAATGAGTAGCAGGAAATCACATATTGTCATCACAATGTGGATGTCGGGGGGATAGCCGAGCATACGGGTAGTTATCTGAACCATTGCTTCACATATCGGTATAGGCAGAGAGGGGCGAGTCTCTTGGAAGCGTTCCTGTAAGAGAAGTACGAATCGCTATGGTAAGTATTTCAACGCTCTACAACACTGATTTTTTTATAGGGTGACTTATTCGGGAATATATACAAAAGGTTCCATAACTGCTTTGTTTCTCCAAATTTGTCCAGGGCCGACACTTACCAAAACGTAAGATACGATGATACTATAAAGGGTGGTCTCCACTGGCTGTGGTAAGCTCTGTGGTAAGCTCTGCGGTAAGCCTTGCGATGGGGCTGTGATGGTAAGAAGTGGCGAGGTCCTGCCTACATGGCCAGTGAACCATGTAGGCAGGACCTCGTTATTCCTTTCCACCTACAGAACCAACACAAACCATCGCAAGGTTTAACGCAGAGCTTACCACAGCCAGTGGAGACCACCCTTAACGATGCATTCTACAAAGCGGTGCATACAATGCCTAGGAGTCTTATTAAATCATAATGGTGGATAATATCAATCATTATTATGTGGATCTATCCGCGGCCAACCTGATAACATTGCCTAAATGACTTGATACCGTTCCCTCTAACCTACCACCATTGACATAGGGAAACGACCTACCAAGCATATTTCCAGGAGTCTGTCGACTAGTCCCATGTTGTGGAGTTGCTTGATGTTGAACTGTTGCTGAGGATGGTCGTCCCGGAGTAGATAGACGATGGCGTTAAAAGCAGTGAGCCACACCTCCTCCGGGGCCCGATCCCACACCCTCCAGGCGAGCAGGAGATGGTAGACAATGTAGACATCACATATCAGGGCTCCAGTGTCACTTTGGAGGACAAACTCCTGGGTGGAGATGTCGTAACGTATCATAGGTCGTGTCAGGGCTGCATCCAGTAATACCTTGGTATAGACAAAATATAAGCGTTTAGAATCACAAAGACCGAATAGGGAATATCTGTAAATACAACCAGGCTTACTCGTAAGGTGACATAGTGGGCATAGATCTTCAAAAACCAAACTTTCCAAAATAAAAAGGCTTTTAGTCATATATTTATTTTCAGATGTAAATGGAGGAGTGAATAAATGATTGGTGAAAGTGCAGAGATAATTTGATGATATCCAATACAATCTCCTTTTTATTAAATCAAATCTCGAGTACATTATTTGGCAATTGCCCATTCAGTAGCCGGTGGAAAAGCTGAACGAAAACAAGTAACCCCGCACACATTATATAAGTGTAAATCACCTTGCAATGACAAAAACGAAACTTCTCTTGATTTGTAAATACCATTATTCCTTAATTGAAGCCTTCCTCTAGAACTTTGTTAAGATATCGTGCTAAATATTACATAACTAATCCACCCAATGAAAGACCCATTCGTTTTAAACCTTTTCTGGAGCACTGAAGCTGAGAATGCAAGTCATGGCTTCTATTAATGGACTTTACAATTAATATTGAATATTTATTCATATATCATTTCGATACAGTATCTAGAGGAAAACTGTCAAATTGATGATAACAAATGAAACAAGAACAATGAGACATTACAAATGCCATGAAATAAATTACTTTAGTTTGATAGATGTCCCTCTAAATCTATCGCTCACGATTGGTAAGAGATCTTGACATGCTGGTCAAAAGGATAGTAAAACTATGAAAGATAAATGTGTCCCAATCGCTTGGGTTTATCAGAGGTCTCATATTATCTTTTCAACGGTGACTCTGGAGAATAGACCTTCAAGTACAGAGGGTTCCTAAATCTGGATGTGATTTGGGTTCTTACCTTGAGGATTCGGTAGCCTATTTTACATCGCTCTGTGCCTAATACCTTCGCCAGCATGACATACCCTCCCATGTCATAGAACTCCTTGGCATGACTAGAATTCCGGCCAATTAGGGTGAAAAGTAACTTCAAAGCTCGGGCTTGCTCTTTTTCTGAGTCGCATTGCTCAACGGTCTGTAATGATGAGGAAGATAATGTTTTAATATGCATCAACTTGATAAAATATGACGAACATAATTCTTCTTTGGTATAGCAGTGTATCTCCTTAACATTGTGCCGTTTAATCTACGGGAGTGTGTGGGGGCTGTATGCATGCCCTTAATAAAGCACGAGAAAGGAAACATGCTAACGAGATACGATACTTCGATCATTAGCAATGCATATAGCCATAGACAGCTATACATACGGCCTACCATTTATAACCCAGTCGGCGTGCATTGGACGGGAGGTGAAATAACACTTTCGCAAACCGATAGTGGGACTTGAATCCGGAACTCCTAAGAGCCTGTTGGTTTCGAGTCCAACGACGAACTGAATTAGAATTATATACCTTCTGGGTTGAACAGTGTCAAATACATGACTACCTTCCTGGTGATATTGATTGATTTATAATGCTTTATTGGCAATATAAATTAGACAGTCAGGGGGATCTTCTCCACAGTTTGGTGGTTTTGAAGCCAGCTATATTACGGTAACAGGAGCTATTGTCGATAACAACTGGTCCATGTAAAATCCTATCTTACAAAAGAAGCAACCATGATATATTGATGAATAAGTAAAGTTGATATAGACTTGTGTACAATGCTCACCCATGCAAATAGATAGAGGAAGACTCCCACTCCCCCGATCTCATTGACAGCATCGCTGAGTCCTGTGTGTGCCTGGGCTGGCACATCAGTGAGCATTCGGACAGGTACTGAGGTGGGCTTGTGATGGAGAGTACTGAAGGCTCTCTCCTGCTGGCCACGCTGTTTGTATGGCTGCACTGGGCGGTACAGGTTGAAGGACAGGCAGTTTGCTGGCGTGTACATCAACACAAGGCTTTCCTGTAAGCCATAAAATAACGATATTTTCACATGTAAATGTAAGTCAAATTGGGATCAATATTCCTCCACAGTTCTATCCTCATGAAACAATATATTAGATATTAACCCAAATTTCGAAAAGTCAACTGATTTGATTGGAAGTCTTCTATTTCAATTTAAAATTGCATAAAGGGGGCATTTTTCAACTGGAGGGAGGTTTTCAAGCCCTCTTGTAGCTAAATTACAGTATTTGTTTTTAAGTAGTTGATCATTCATGTAAAACCTAGATGATAAAGTATCATGGTAAAAGCATATACGGGTCAGATTTTCAGAAAATGTACAATTGGCAGCTCTACACATTTAGGAAATCCAGCTAAATTTTGAAGCTCATTTTTGTCTTACATATGGACTATTTGAGAGGATTGGTGAAGGCGAATTGCACATTTTCTGAAAATCTGACCCATACGCAGTTATTACCTTATGATTCAGGCAACTATCGCATTCATTTAGGCGAAAACAGCGATTAACAAAGATCAACAGTCATCGGTATACTTTATAAATACTAACTCTGAGTTGCTGCAGTGAGGCGCTATGGTTGCCGGTGAACATGTCCAAGTTAACATTGGTTTTCTCCAGCAAGTCGTGCGTCACGTGACGAGCGTATTGTACACTGGGTTCTCCGGCATCACATTGTGAAACACTACAGCAGTTTGGTCCCAAGGTATTCAGATGGAAGCTGACAGACTGGGTCAATGTCGCATCTGGAATAACAAAATGAATAACTATACTTACCGACTCTATATGTATCAACATTCTTTGTGGACATCATTAAATTCATTGGAAACCAATAGTGTGGTGTGTACTTGTTTGAAAAACTGATCATCTCCCAAGTTTAAAGTCCATCCTGTATCATTGTCGATTGTTAAACAGTTTAAAATCAATTCTTACCTCGGAATAGCATAATATTGCCCAAGTGCCATGAGGTGGCAGGGGTTTTATTTCCATCGGCAGATAGGACATGTCCAACCAGGAGTTTGTTCTCGTGATCAGGTTCCCCGGAGTACTGGTGTCTCAGCTCTTTCTTCTCAAAATGTAATTCAACTGTGACTTCTTTGGAATAGCACCCATTTACATACACCGTCACCTGCAAGAATTGAAAGTTATTAGTAAGTTTACCTCCAATTTTACAAAACAAAAATTACAATTTTACTTAAACTAATATAAATTAGGAAGTGTTGCCCGTACCAGTGTTGAATTATTTCGGTGTTATGACAATTAGAGAAAAAGAAACTGACAAAAAACCTTTTTGTTCCAAAGACAAAACTATGAAAAATGTCACATTAATAGCTATTATATGAAATTACACACACAAATAGCCACAGTAAGGATGGTGAGATGATTCGATCAGAACAACCCAGTTATGGTCAAATCAAACAAAAATAATCATGTAATAACATTTGCAATGATGTTATTTTAACCATAGATCATTCATGCTCAATAACTGGAGGAAATACAACAGTAAACTTACCGTGGCCTTCTTTACACCTTCTAACAGAAATTCTCGGTAGTTAAGCGCCAGATGCTCCCAGTTTCTGAAGCCAAGTACAGCGCCCAAAGAAATTTCCCCAATCACACGCTCTTCCCCCTCTGGATCTAACACCCTCCTGCAAGAAGTTAGAGATAAGTTCATGTATTTAGAGCCATGTATATTATCTTGACGTCAGTTAGGAAAAACAAATATTTTTGACACTGAAATATATGTAACATCTTATCTGCCACTGCAGATACTTTAAGAGTCAATTTAACTAGATACACAACAAGGATGGTCAATGAACCCATATCTTATTTATCGGGAATACAAATTGTCCTCCTTGTTCAAAGGATGATAAATACACCTGCAGATTAGCTAAGTGTACTCATGATCTAGCGTTCTCAAGATCTAGTCAGAATCCTACACGATGTGCAGGTTTCCATGGAACTGTCATAGAATAGATTCCACTATATTTATACACACATATTTTGGATACAAAATTTTGGTTCACATAACAGGAGCAGGAGAGAAATATAACTCCTTCCCAGACAAAAGAATTTGAATCACACACATAGTTTGAGTCTGAAATGAATTTAATATATTTGTCTAGTTCCTATCATGCTCGTGCATGGTCTCGTTGCATGCAGAATAAAAAATGGTAAAACCGTACAACCCGTAATAAAAGTCGCAAATCTATTAAAAGCTGCACCCTTAACTTTGGGGTTCTTGTGTCTTTGGTTTTTGTACAAATTGATTTAAGGTAAACCTCGAATAGAAGTTTCAGGTGGACATTTATGGGCTTAATACCAGCAATACAATTAAAATTTCAGTAAAGTGTATGAGTTTTCCAGTGCGACAAGCGACAAGGTGTTTTTTACACATGCTACTTTAAAAGACTCGTGCTAATATTCAATTCTCTCCTTTAAAAGGTTTGATGCTATTAGCGTATTTTCAAACTGGAACTGCAATACAAGCCGCGGGTTCTAATAGAGGTTTTACGCTAAACCTCTGGTAAAAACTAAAATACCATGTTTAATGACCGCCCTCCTTGAACACAGAGGATGATAAACGTACCTGCAGATTAGGTTGGCGTTCTCAGGGTCAAGCCAGAACTCCACCTGATGATAAGCAGAGCCCAGGGAGATGAGGTGATGGCATCGGTCTGACCAGTGACGACTGGCCGCACTACGTGACAGAGCAGCTTTGAGGCGAGGGGGTAATATTATGTCAGGACAAACTGAAAAAAAAATATATGTAATCAGTAATCATCAATCATCATCACCAATAATAAGACCAATTACAGGTAATTGCACTAAATAAGGCATGGACCAATAGAAATATAAAAATACTACCCTCTAATGCCGATTTTGTAAGTTAATTTGTTTTATAGATAAGCCCACTTTACTGGGAGGCTGCCTGATTTTGATAACCCCATAGAAAAAACACATGGGAGATAGAAAAATAGGTGTGAGTGAGCGATAGTTGTTTAATGCCGTGGCGACAACGATTAATTAAGTGGTTAATTTGTTTTATTTTTAGTGGTTTAATTATGTGTTAATTCAGTAAGGAATGTGTACTGAATTCAGTTCGCAAAAGGTACGTAATAATTGCCCCATTAGATGCTCGTTCTCAGAGTTATACCCAGGTACCCAGGTGTGAATAAGATATAGATGAATCCTGTTCTGAGAAAACATAATACAATTAGATGGAATACAACGAAAAGTGAGGAAGCCACGAGCAATGGTGCGCACTATTTCACTCTGAGTGCAACAGGTAACCTGGAGCAAACCGCCTTTGAGTTTGTATTCCATATTTATATCACAACTATCATGGTTTGAAGACGAAATTGTCCATGTGCCGTGGTCCCATTGACATGTTTTCTGAACATGTACACATTTAAAAGCAAAATTGTCAATAAATTAGTTGTTTGTTTACCAATTTACAATGAGGTTTACCTGAGTTATCATCAACAGAAAATTCAAGGTTGACATGACTCGCTGCCCGGGACCGGCGAACTAGGGACGGGTCCTGCACAGTCTCTTCTAAGTTGATCCACATCGAGATTCCAAAGGCTTTGTCCACAGCCGGCCATTGTAAGCTATCTCTAAGATTCATCTGGACAGGTGCACAGTTCAAAGGCGATCTGAAATGAATTAGTGAATTAAGTTAATTAACTTATAAACAAATACATAATATCGTTCCATATTACCGATAATATAGCTGGAACGACACGGGCAGGTCCAGGTCCTTTACATTTATTCTTGTATTTTCAACACTTAAATAAGACACTCAACTATTGGGACAATATCCATATATTCTTAGAATTTGTCCTTTGTCCTATATTGAAATTTGTCATTTGTCCTTTTTACTTTTGATATCATTCCAGCAAAACATAGTATTGAAATTCAGGTGAAAAGAAATATACCAATCTAAAATATAAATTAAAGACGTAGAATATACTATCCTACAATCTCCAAAGACAGGACATAAATCACTGTCAAGGGAAATGTTGATAAATTGAACAGAATGTGAAGTAATGAATCGAATTAGCCTGAAGGTTCTTCAGTTCTTCAAAAATTGGAAGGTGATCAAGTGATTGTGCTGTTCAATTAACTTATTAAATCCAGTATAGAGGAACCCATCATTTGTTTTTCTATCAATTTGAGGCCTATATGATATTTTTATCAGTTTACAATTAACGACAGGGCAGCAACTTATCAAAATTAAACTTGACTACCGGTTCCTTAATCACAGTGCAGCTCAATTAAACACCTTAATGTGGAGAGTGTGTTCTGCCCGATAGAATAGATACACACAATCGGGAAAATCTTAGAAGGGTAGATGAAGAAATTGGACCAGACTTAAACAACCTGAGTTTGTGAAGATACTAGAGCAACACAAGGATAGGCTGTGAGTGTAGGCGTACCGCCGATAAAAGATTGGCCAAATCCCATGCAGTTACACATCAACAGACACACTGTTAGGGAGGTACTGAATGTCTTAACATGTATTCATGAATACATACCTTGCCGAGTAGCTAAGAGTACTGATACCCTCCACTGAGCAGCCCAAGTCAAGATCTATAGCCTCCTGCACACTGCTCGTCTTCAGCAGCTGAGCATATTCACTCTGATGGTCTTCGCTGGACGGAGATTTAGCATGCAGCGAGGCCGTCAGCATGTCCGAGGAGACAGAGCGCACAGACAACTCAAAGTTGGTCTGCAAACTTTGCCTAATGATTGGAAAAGCTAAGATGTATGTGGGCTTGCTATGGAAGCTCTCCGCTAGAGCGATGGCTGTGGATAACAAGCCTTCCTGCAAGAAATGAAAATGAGAAAAGGCATTTAAACCAGTTAATCAGTGTTCAACCATCCTAGATCTTTCATTAAAATACAAGCAAACATACATCAGCTACGTAGCATGAGATCTGTAATAGCATCAAGAAAAAATGAGAATCACAGTATAAAAAAAGAATCAGGACATAACGAAGGTTTAGGGTGAACTAGTCCTGCTAAAAAATGCAAAACAAAAATTAAGAATCTGGGCACAACGAAACCCATTCTTTTAGAACCAAAGTGCTGTGATGAGAATATTCACGAATAAACATTGTTAAAAAAAAGAAGAGAACAGCAAATCGTAATTGAGTTTCAGATATTCATCTAAGCTCAAGTTGAAATTAAGATTTACCATCAAACGTAGTGTATCTCCCAATAGTACGGCGAGAATGAAAATATTTTAATAATGATCCAAGGCAATCACCAAGATAAACCTAGTGCAGGTATCCACCCCATTTAAAAGACAAATAAAAAACATCTTATCTTATCTTATCTTATACCCAATGAAAAATAAACGCGATGAGTAAAGTCTATGGTTAGTGGTGACGCACCCTAATACTCATTATCGTGGTGAGACAAGAAGAGAGAGCTTCAGGTAAGATAACACAGGTTGGATTCACGCTTCGTACTATGACCAAGATAAGAAAACATCACAACATTCTGATAACACTAAACAACAAATTATCTTCTGGGTAACTGGGACTCCATCCATTTGTATTATCATTAAGGTTTTATATTTTCTTTAAAAAACATTAAATGAATCATACCGTTAAGCATGGACTTTGTTTGAAGAGGGCGAGGAACGCAGTCAATTCCTTGGAGGAAAATGCATGTTGTGCGATAAGGAGGAAAAGATCTAGCAGAAGTCTCTGGTCTACCAGGTGAGAAATTTGATGGGGTGTTCTGGATGTGTCCACCGTCTTCCTTACTCCGATCAAAAGTATTTCAGCAATACCCTGGAAAATTTGAGGAAGTATAGAAATAAGTTGATCCAAAAAATATCCTGACAAATTGATATGGATCTAACGTCAAGAATGCTGCAGAAAATATGTACTCTTTTAATTTACTATGAAAAGGTCATAGTAAAGTAAGTCAAAACATACCTGATTATACAGGGCACTGGATATATGATAACATTGTTTAGCAACTGATATTAGACGCAGGATAACATGGGATAGTACAGCGTCCGTGGCCAATGTATCAGGGTAGATGATAAGGATCTCCAAAGATAGTTTCACTAACGCTGGGTAGTGGAGAATGTGGGTTGCAGATCTGGATATTTTTCCGTGCCGTCCGAGGCTCCTGCGACCTTCAACTATAAATGAGATATATATTAAGAATATAGCAATGCAATAGACGTGTGGAAAAGGGGGGGAGGGTCGCTTGCTTTACGCCCTGTTTTGACACCATACTTTTTCATATATTCGGTCCTATCAGAGCGAGAAAGGAAATACGCTAACGGGATGCGATACCCTGCTTTAGCAATGGTTCTTTTACATGCGTATAACCATAGGCAGTTATACACATGACTGGCCTTTGGTAACCGAGTAGGCGTGCACTGAGTAGGAGGTGAAATGATGCTTCTCGTTAAGACGCTATGGGATTCGAATCCAGGACCCTAGGAACCTTTCTATAAATGTATTCGATAAATACAACTCAACAAATCACAAAAGGAAGCTTGCAATGAATATGTTAACTCACGTTTGTTATTTTCGTCCGGAGTGAATTCACTGTCTGCTTCATAGCCTTGCTCTGTGTGGCAAGTCTCACTCTCTTTAGCTGTACTACAATAATCGCTCACTTCAGACACTTCCAACTCCTCACAGTCGTCGATTCTCAAATGCTGAAAGAGAGAGTAATGACGACAAGGTAACAGATAATTTTATAATATTCCTTTAATGTAACTGTCACTTATGAACATGTTTTGTTTGTGAAATAAAGAAACCGTTGGGCTCCATTGAATAATAATTACATCCCTTTGTTAAATAGTGTCTTTTAGGATTGCAAGAGTAACAGTTAACATTTGTTATTCATATTTATCAACCACATGACATCGCTAGCTCTACCATCTCGTATAATATCCATGCAAGAGAACCAATGGAATTTAATCTGAAGAATAAGAACTTACCATAACAGCGAATGCATGGTTATTCACTATATCATGCGTGTTACGATGCGTCATGGCACACGACAGTAGCATATCACACACAGCTTGCAGACAATGACCATTCAAATTGCTGCTTCGCTCCAACTCTCCTCTCACTTCACTCAATAACATCTCGTGATCCAGTGCCTGAAAGATCAATATCAGATGTAAGTGTCATTATCAGCCCGTATAAAAAACGATTATTACGGTATGAATCTAATCGACGCTGCCAACATTATATATTTGTTGGGTTTTGGGTTTTGTTTTTTTTAAATAATAAACTGATACACGTTGGGTTCATACTGCTAAAGATGTAAAAAAAAACTGCAATAACATTTTTAACACTCAACTCTCTTATAGACAATCAGGTTGAAAAATATAACTTAAAGATTGAAGGAGAGACGTCGCATCGTATAACTGAATAGAGTGAAGAAACTAATACCTCACTGAGAAGGACTAAACAAGGAATCAGTCAGCTACTTATATACCAAAGGTACCTACCCTAGTGCCAAAGATAACACCTTCCTGGCAAGATCCAAGACAAAGAAAGAGTGAAGATTCCATGATGGACAGCCAGCACTGGAAACTGGATCCATTGTCCCCTCCAGGGGACCAATACACCAAATCCGGGTCTGTGACTTTGACGATCTTACCAAGCACACACTTCAACAGTGCTAAGGCTTTCACATGGCCATCAGTGGATAGGAAATGCTGTTGGAACTGTTGACTGCTGGGGAAAAGTATAGCACTAGCTGACCACACATCGCACAAAATTGTCAGGTCTTGTCGGTCTGTTGGAAGCAGAACCTCGTCGATTTCATCTTGACACTCATCATTGGGAGAGACTATAGTGTCGTTATCAGATGAATAACGTGTATGTGTCAGAAGGATATCCATAAATGACTTGCAAACAGTTGAGCCCATGTTAGCTAAGTCAGCCTCGTCCGTAGTCCTGTTTTCAGTCGGTAGAGTAGCTCTTTCTGGTTGCAAAGAGCGCTCCTCCTCTTGCACGATTGACTCTGATAGTGCGTCTCTAGTCGAGTTGTTAATGGGTAATGACTCTGGCTGGGACATCTGCCTATTTCTCTCCTCCAAAACGACCAAAACTTGGAAGACTTTAAGGACGCATCGACGAAGTTCTCTAATCCGTACCAAAGCTTGGAGTAATTTGACTCCTCCTGAATTATGGAACAAATCCTGGGAGTTTTTAGAATGCAGGAGAAGGGGAAGGGCACTGAGTATATACTGAATTACGGTTTCATTCAAGTCTTCCGAGAGATCGCTGCATTCTTCGAGGTCGGGTTCCAAATACTTTTTCTTCAACTGGCGAAGTAAAGGTAAGAATACTGCATTGAAAAGTTGCTGCTTGAATAACGGGGAAGCTTGGCTAATCAGACGGAGAAGATGTTGTATGACCTGTATACTCAGGGCTTCGTTTTTATGCCTGAGAAGTGGCAGGAACTGTCTCAAGCATTGCCACTTGGGATGGGACACTTTGCTCGCTTCGTGGAGGCTAGCTTCACTGCTGGAAAGCGCACTGTCCGAAGTCTCATTTCGGAAATTAGGGGACATGTCCTTGGTCAACATATGAGAATGAATGTGATCCACATCGGAGCAGATAGAGCAGATATACTTAGCTTGATGTTGGACCCTGGCAGAACCACCACAGAAATCCATCAGTACTTTTGTAAGAATACACAATATATAGCTTCGCACTCCTGGGGTTAGCTTCTCTAGGTCTGCTAAAAGATAGCGTTGGATGCGACCGGGAAGCATACAACAGCACAAACCAGCCTCCTCGATGCAGTTCAACACTTGGATCTGAAGCAAAGGTGTCAAGGCATCTGCAAAAATCTGGAGAAGAAAGTCTCCGAGAATCGCCACGGCACATTCTGATCGGCCAGTAATCTCATGCGATTCTGAACTCAGTCCTTCCATGCTTCCATAACTGTCACTCATAGTCACCAGGTAGTCTGCGAACGCTGAGGCAGATATACCTAAGATGTCATGATGGTGATGGGTATAGTGACCAAAGTCACAGCTCCTGTGTTTTCTCTTCAAGCATTTCATGGCATGCACATAATCTACTTTTGCTTTCTTGAGGGCAGACACAACCCTGCCCAAACAGGACGCCAATAAAACAATATGGTCTTTTGCGTAACAATACTGCACTGTTCTCACTTCGGTTGTTCTGACAATTTGTTCCCAATGCACTAGGACCACCTGCACCAGTTGTAAACCGTGATCACAGAAGTTATTAACAACGTTTAAAGCGTTGCCTAAAATGGATGGATTAAGTGGGATGTTATTCAATAAACTGTGTATTAATTTCATGACTCCATACAATACATCATCAACAAATGACAGAAGCTCCGTGTCCAAGTCAACATCGGCCTTGCTGTCTTTCTCTCCTCGTAATTGCGGTAAGGACTTGGCAGCCAGTTTTGCAGCGTCTATGAGAATAGTGATACACCCATTCCCGTTCAGATAGGCGATCCCGTTAGGCTGAAGGCTGGCATATGATAACACAGTCAAGGTTGCTCGAGTAAGGTACCTAATAAGATCCATTTGTTTCCCTATCGTCCACCCCTCAGCCAACCTAGATTCTTCAGAAATGACTTCAGTCACCAGACTGAGCAAGAGATGAGTAAGATGCGGTAGGATGATGAATGATACCACTCTGGCCTGAGTCATTTCACCACTATCGCCTTCACAAAGGCATTGTAGAAGATCTAGTGAGATGATACAGAGCTCCAGAGGGTCCAGGTGCACTAACATGGGGCCTGCAGTATCGTCTGGGTCTGGATAGCCGTCCTCGTCAGGCTGGTCTAGAAGCACGCCAGGGAAGACGCCCAGGTTTCGACCAGTTGTTCCATAAGCATGTGTTGGGACGTTTCTGGACCTGATTTGAATTGAAAAAATGTAAATTAGGCTGAAGAGATTTAACATAAATAGTTGAATAAATAATATACAAATAACGCATTTCTGACAAAACGGAACCAATTATTTTATTCTTAATGGCGACGATAATATTAACGCGTTTTTTTTATTTGCGAGATATATCAAACGAATTAACAAAAGGTGAATCCTCAATATGAGAGAGAACGATTCGTAAACAAATAGCGCTAAACAATATGGAACCGAATGTGTTGTTCAAGAGTTCAGCTTTTGTAATATTTAATGCACTCTTTTTAAAAAAATTCTCATATTTTAAAGCAACTGTCAGAAAGTATTGTGTTTTCCTCACCTCCTTGATGCGTGTCCATATAGTTGGACTTCATCTTCTGATTCAGTGCTGACATCAGAACCAGTGGAATTGCGCCGAGCTGGTGGCCGGGGAGGCCGAGAAGTCAACTTGGAGTGGTAGTCCAGATCTGCACTAGTATTAGGAACAGTTCGACTCACTTCAGTTAGGATGGGGAACTTTTTAATGGCTTTCTTGCGAGGTCGGGAGGAAAGGTGTTTAAAACAGTCGTCCACGGGGACCAGCTCTTCTGAAAAGGGTAAAATAGGAGGTTATACCAGGGCAGGGGGAATTCTTTTCATCCTTAGGACCAATTAAAACACAAAACTGTGTTGGTGGTCATTGCAGACATTGCAGAAACAAATCTAAGTAGTTGGTTGACAAGGTGAATAAGATCTTATTCCTAACATAATTTACTACAATTTAAATAGCTTCACCTGCGAGTTTTATGCCATTTTTATTCAGAAAGCTTTATATATACATCAGCTTGCAGTTTGCTTCAATACTACAAGATTAGCATATATATGCCTAGTTGCCTCCGGTCATGCTATCTGATAATCCAGCTCTATCAGATGGAATGTCTATACTTCCCGGGAAGGCTAATTTATTAGTATAAAGGGCCTAGTCAACCAAGCCGATTCTCATGCGATTTTCCGCCGCAGAGGACTCTTTTGCACTAGATTCTGTGAGAATCGCACGAGAATCGGCTTAGTGGATTAGGCCCTTTTTACTATTAGTAGTACAGTAACATAACTATAAGTATAATGACCTCGGTTGTTATCCGTTTAACATGACTTATCTTCTCAGTTTATGGGATGAAACATAAAACCATGCACTGTATCGTATTTCTAGATAATTAAGGGAAATAACGAGTGTTTTTTACTAAAGCCCCTGCGATTCCCCAGGAACAAAACAGGTCCAGCAAAAAAATTATGTACATGTTAAATATACCTTGCTGATCATTTTCAAGGAAAAATAAGACCATCAAGGTTAATGACAGATCTTTATGTATCATTGATTGCAGAAAGATAAATTCATTAACGCTGATATATATACTCTAGAAATTAAGCCAAGAACACAGCGAGCTTACCCACCATAGAAAGCAAAATACACCAGAACACCCCAATACATCAGACGAAATCTATATACAATGTAGTGTTACACATAGACAGTTTGATATATTTACCTGGAAATTCATAGTTGGACGAGGTTGCAAATTTACAGCAAAGAGGGAGAAGGGTTGCCAAGAGGTCCCCGAGCTCTCGACTGCAGGAAACGCCCTGTAAAATGCAAAGTGTTAATATGAAGTACCAGTTAGATATACTCACTGATGTAACTAGAAAGGACACAGACACATTTTAGGTGTTATGCAAATATTATTACCGAACACAGGTACAGAAGCTGTTCGCCCAGCAGTAAATAGGCATCTGATTCAATTCAGGGAAGGTTGAAAACGCAGCGAAAGGAGGAGTGAGTGAGTGAGATTGGTTGCTTTACGCCCTTATCAACACTTTGAAGTGTTATATCAAGGGCGGGAGAGCTGAGAGGGAGGCAGTTTATGATCATACCCAGGAGATAGAGATAGAGAAGAAGGAAGAGAGAGCCAGAGAAAAGAGATAGAAAGGCACTTTATGGTCTTACCCAGGGCCACTAGCGAAAGGAGGGATGGGCCCTATCTTTCATATGTATATGCTGTCCACGGTGCTATGGGAACCTTTACCGTTACCTTCACAAATAGCAAGCATGCCTTCTTCAAGGAAAATGCTTCATTAAACCTATTATATACATGATATACGCTTTCCGGTAGGCATTTAAAAGCCACTTTTCTGGACATATAAATTAATTTATTCCCCATACTATTGTAAGGTTTGTCATTTATGATGTAAGTTTTTTGGTAGGCGGTACGGCAGTAACTGGCATACCGTGACGAGAGGTTGAGCGTCAAACTACGAGCACACAGTACTTACTGTATTGTTCACACATCTATTCTGATAACAACGTGAGGCTTATAGCCCTTGAGCTGCCGTCTTAGTCATTTGTATTTGTGGTGATGGTGTTTTGTTGTTGTTGCTGCTTCTGTCGATGTTTTTCTCGTACATCTTTATGTTGTTTTATTATATATAATTATCAGAAATAATTTTCACATAAAAACAATCAGATCGGACAAAAGGGCCAATATTTTATAATTTCCATCATTTTTGTAATACAAATATCAAAAAACTGTTGAGACATCACAACGGTAACCTGGGCACACCTATGACATAATAGGTAGAACATGAGGTGGTAAGACCATGACCTTTAGAGATGGTCGAGCCTTCATATGACAGCAGCTTGGATAAGAAGGCTACACCTTTGCTCCGTACAAGTTAAGTACATCTTAATGTAGTTATTATATTATTAAGCGGACGTAGCTTAGAATGGACCGTAATGTACTTAATAGGGAGGTTCCGCAAGCAAACCTATCTCAATTATGTAAACGTATTCGTATATTTTTTGTGAATTACGTCGCAATTTTATGTATGAAAAATAAATTGTGAGATGAAACATTTTGCTTAGAATGGACCGTACCTCAACTCCAATAGTGTTAAGGACTTTAAGCAGCGCGGCGCCCCGTCCCTCCAGCAGGTACGTCTGTAGTTGAGACGTATCATCGTCATCACTCGTCGAGCAAACTTTGTGTACGTCTGTGAGGAGCTCCCCGGCCAGCAGGTTACTGACACTTTTCATGTCACTACAAGTGAACAGATATACATGGTCAATATAGTAAGTAAAATGAAGAAATAATTATATATCTTGAATTATAATAAACATTTATTATAATAATAAACATTTATTATGATAATGAACATTTATTATGAGTCTTATTAAGAGATCTTTTTGTATCCGATAAGAGATTTAATCAGACATGTCAGAGCCAGATACTCCAAGTTGGACCTTTTTATGCAACAGTGTGTGATTACTTAATATTGTTACATCAATCAAGTAAAAAAACTGTAATCAATTTGTCATCATTTGAGAAATCAACAGTCAACTACAAAGAGTGATTGATTAACCAGTTGGCAGTCCTCCCATCTAATACTTGTGCGAGGTTATCCACAAAAAAACATGATTTCTTCGGATATACAAGATAGACAAGAATTGACGTCAACAGGCCATAGAGAAGACATTCCCATGAAAGAGGGAGGTCAGTATTGAGGCATTGAGTGAAAGGGCTTATACTAACCCCTCTTTTCAACCTCTTTAAACATCATTATTTTCATTCATTTTTACCCGTACGCTTGAAAGCATTTGTTTCTTGAAATATGGAAATAATCATCAAGTCGCCATAGGAAGGAACAAAACATAAGTTATAAGTCTAGTTGATAGGGAGATGTGTACATCCTAGGAGTTTACAAGCCTAGCAGTTGCTGGTGTAGTTATTTGTCTGATCTCTAATAAGCGAGTTGATCAGCTATACGGTGAATACGTAAACTGAATACGTAAACTCTTCTTTTCTTCTTCAATATATAGACAAAACCAACCAAATGTCTGAAGAATAGTGTAAAGAAACTATTAACTAATGCACAACTAGCCAAATGCAACTCGCTCATACCACCTGAAATCAGTGTGCATGATAACACCAATTGTCTGAACCAACAGAAAATAATATTAGATTCACTTATAAAAAATGAGTGTATTTTCTTTATACCAATGCTATTATATGTATTGCTGTAGCACTCATTAAATCTAACCATCATTTTAATTTGGGGATGTGGAGTGGCCGAACGGTCTAAAGTGTTCGGTCGGCTCACTGGCATGAGTGCCATGTTGTGTTGTGCGACTGTAATTTTACCTCCTCAACCACCCAGGTAATAAAAAGACCAATAGTCCTGGTAAAAATGTAAAATAAAATCTAAAACATATCATGCAGTGGTAATAAGAACAAAATATTGATCGACATCTATTCCATTAGGCGTCCTCGTACATTTTTTTTTGTAAAAATTGGTTTCTGCAATTATTCACTAAAATGAAAAATAATTAATTGATACTTGAGAACTGTAGATCCAAAGCTTATTCTATGAAATGGAAGGTGAATTGATGCATACATCGTACTCTTTTTCCGTAGACTATTAAATTTGAAACAGAAGCCCAATAAAAATTTGCCCGTAGAAGCTCACGTACTACGAACGATAAAAAAAATCTCCCCTTTCAAAAGTAAACATGCATGAAGTGTAGTTGTACTGTCACATCAAATTGCAATGCTTTCAGGTCATGTATCATCCCCTGTCTAGTGGTTCAAATGTGTTTCTAAAGGTTAACAATTTTGTTGGCAATGTTGGCAGTGCCATGCAATGTAAAAAGATAGAAAGTAATCGTTTTTAAAATAATTTACACATCAGGAAGGCAAACCTTTCCACAGTGGACAAATTAATTATGTCCCTAAATACACGAGACCATTAAAACCAGCATTTAACCCAGTTGTACCCTTGGCATTAATCACGTTAATCAACGAAATATTTTTAATTTGGAAGTCAGATCGAAACGATCTAATTAAAAGTTTAAAAAATACTCTAGAGTAAGATCACGCTCCTTTTTGCTGCAATGGGTATATCTAAACCGTGGGAATGTTCTTATGTCACCCTGTTTTTTTTTGTTTTTTTTTTGTTTTTCTTATGTCTTATGTTTTATGTCACCCTGTGTTATTTTTGTTAATTCATCTCCAATACAGAACAGTTGGAAAAGAGATAGATACACCTAAAGCTAAAGAGTACTTCGTCATCTACTGAGGTTCACATTGACCCAGGATATAGGTTTATATCATTTATCTTGCATTGAAGGGCTTTATCTAATCCATCATTTTAGTGATTCCGTATATCCTCAGGGGCAGGGGTATATATCTCAAATCAAGGAAAAAGCTGTAGACAAGTTATTCTGTATAACTGATCCTACAGGTACTCTGTGACTTTGATTCTTCAAGGTGAAGTTGAAAGAAGATACAGTGTGTATATAGATTCAGAAAACCCCTGTACCATTGATGGTTTACTTAACGACAAATACTTGCATGGAAATAAGATATCTCCGGCTGGGGCCCACGAAAAAGGTCAATAACCAGTGGCAGTATATTAACTGGGTTCTTGAAAGTGGGGCAAAAACCTAGGTTATAGACAGCATGAATTGGACTACACAAACATAAGCTCTAAAATGTGCTCGCAATTATATCGGTCGTCGTCGTATGAACTCAAATACTCATCACATATGTATAGGCGACATTGTCAACCAGTGAATCCGAAGCTATTACAGTAGCAAGCCTACAAAAATATCACTCATTTTCCCAAAGATGAGAGTCCCTTCAAACGGAGGGAAAGCCTCTCGCCTCAAACCGCAAAGTGTCATTATAATTCCATTAACACCGCAACATGGCACTATAATCCCTAGTCCTAGGCCAGGAAACTGATTAGCGAAGTAGGCATCGAATCACTGACATACCGTTCTTATCTGATCTCAGGGTTTGGGCCTGGACCTTTTTCGACCACATTACCAAATTGGCCCTCTCCACCAAAGAATTTCCTACCACTTTAATAGTTTGGAACCGGAGGTTTAAGTGAAATTTGTAAAAACAAGTTAATTCAATATAGCGCAGTCCTGGATTGAACAAAATGTATATTTGCATGGACATTCTTTAAACTGTCATTCTTCAAAGGTTTGGTACGGAAATTAAAGGATAACGTCACACTGTAAGTGCTAGGGTCTGAATGATCTTTGATACGGTACACATACAATACAGATCCTGCAGATATAGCTTGGCAGTCACCTCTATAACCCAGGCAAAAATGAATTGATGTGTGTGATGGGAACGTGATGAGAGCGAGGTAAAGATTGCATCTTTAATTAATATCTTTACAGGTGAAAGTAAATATATAAAAACATTCTATGGTCCATTGTCAAGTTCGGCACAAAAGAGCCTGAGAACAGGTTTATAAATCAAACCAAGGATCAGCGGGATAAGTTTATCGATTGTAAGGTTGTACCTTGTACACATTTACGCCAACCTCTTGTGAATGTAACTGAATGGAGAGCCACTATGATGAAAGGTTCATTGAAGCGGCTTTCAGTTATCTCCCATGAGAGGAATTACTAGAGAAACTTCACCCCCAGATGTGATGAACTTACCTCAGGGTTTTCAAATGGTAACTGCTTTGTTTGTTTTCCGTATGATCTGTCGCCAAGCGAACTCACATGAAGTACTAGAAAATTGCTTCTGATTCACACATTGATGAAGTTTAAACTTGATGGGTGTATATATATTACAGGCGCTGTACCAGCCACATATTGCACCATAGTAGGGAGTGGCAGAGCAACGTACCGTTCTCTGCCCTTCCTTCTGCATATCTGACAGGATCATTGGGTATGTAACGAGGATCTCTATCTGTATCTGTTTGCCAGCATCTTCTCTTTAATCAATACATATTTCACAATCGATAAGCAATAAAGATCTCTCAGAGGTCTAATAGGATTCTTATCACATTTATCTATCCTGTCACACAGCCTTGTTTCTGGGATCAGTATAGTAGTACGATCATTAATTAAGAGACTATCAAATTAAAGGGCAAGGGCCAGTGACAAGCTATCGCATGTTCTTCATATCTGTGTGGGTTAACTACCGTAGAACGCAACCCTAAACTAGAACAAAATACGTTGGTAGTACTGAGCAAATATTGTGATAACAGGACACGGCAGATTGGAGAGATAAATAAACCATTCTCTCGTTTGCAAACAAATATAAGTGATAGACATTTCGCAATGATTTGACGTGTTCGTGCAACGAACATAGAAACAGAGAAAAGAACAAGAAACCTGAATCAATTGGGATTTTACAATGACCCACTAGAAACAAGTTTCCATCGCGCAGTTAAAAAGAATCTGTATAGCAGTAAACTTCCACGGGATGATACTTGGCTAGAAAACTGATTTATGATGCAATGGCATGGAAATGGAACTGTTATGAAGTATACATTACAAGGCCAATTAAGGAAAGAGGCTAACCACAATAATTAAAACTTAGGAGTGAGTGAGATTGGTTGCTTTACAGGGCCGCCCTTATCAACACATTTAATATGGTTATATCAAGGGCGGGAGAGCTGAGAGGGAGGCAGTTTATGATCATACCCAGGAAATAAAGCTAGAGAAGAAGGAAGAGAGACAGACAGAGAAAAGAGACAGAAAGGCACTTTATGGTCATACCCATAATTGAAACTTACAAAGTGAACAATATATTATATTGTAATATGTAGGTTTCGAAACCTCCCACTCCAGGCGCCAAATTTCGACCAAGCATTTTTAGATGCTCCAAATGGACACGTTTGAGTGATATTAAATACATGTATGTTTGTTGTTCAACAGAAGTCAATGACAGCAACACACTCGGTAATATATGGCCTCTACAAGAAACAACTTGACGAATTATGTCAACCCAGTTCTTATCATATCTGTGTTCAGTTAAATCATATATACAGGCGCATCATAAACTTATGGCGAAGATGATGCAGCTTAACTTGCGTCAGTCGATTGATAAACTTTCTACCACCTCAGAGTCTAAACCCGATCGAGAAGGACCAATAAACTTCCCAAGGTTCTATACAATTCTTCGCTCTATGACTTTCTGAAGTAAACGAGGATGGACCGAATAATAACCAAGCATTTAGTTCCCTGTGTGAGCGTATGCGACTTTCTATAAGTGTTTGCCATGTTTTGAAAAGTATATATGAATATGTGCATCCTTGGTTTAAATCGAATCATTCACTATTTTGTTTTAGTCCTTAGAATAAAAGATATGTGAAGGGAACGTACCGTACAACTGGCCTACCAAGTTTTTACAAAAGGACACGATGAAAAATGGTATACACTGCCACAAGTGTCGATAGAGATGTACACATGATGAGAAAACCCCACCAAGGTCTGACAACTCAAAACAGCAGAATAAACACCAGACTAAAATCCCGTGATTTCATTCGATGCATTACTCAAAACCACAATTAAAACACAGTATGTTACATCACGGACCCGGAAATTTCTGGTCGCGCTGAGTCATATTCGCTGTCCACATTTAACCCGGAGCGGTGCCAGTGAATTAGTTCGAGATTTGATAATAAGAACAATTCAAAGAAGACAGAACCGGGATCCAACATGGAAATATTCTATAAGACTTCCCCTTTATATTTTATTGGGAGCGACACATTGCACCAGAGTCCTTTCCACTCCCAAATTCTTCAAAGAAAGTCCTCACCTCCACCACCTAGATATTCCAGTAAGGTCCTTCAAGCAGATCGATAGCGTCCCAGTTTCAGGTGAACCCTAACCAGTACAAGAGCCTACTTCATCTTGCGAACACGTAATCAATGGTTTGTGATAGAATAATTAGTTTGAACGCAAGTGACAAGGTCAACCTGTCTAATGAAAATGTACACATAAATCGTCTACACTGTATTCTGCCTCCAAGGAAAGTGAACACACCACTAAGAGTTAAATTACCGAGTACATGTACAGTAAACAACATGCCAAATAAATATTTCTCGAAGTCCATGCATGGTCGTCATGTGGGGGCCAATGCAACACACAACTAAGAGGTGTGTGTGTGTGTGGGGGGGGGGGGGTATAGGGAAATAAAAGAATCTGAGAATAAGAGGGGTCGAGCCGATCTAAAAATATATATAACAGTAGTTGTAAACAATTTAAGCTAATAAGAGAAAGAGAAATCAGACGATTTATCTAAGGAGAGTCTCTGTTGGCACAATAATTATTTATTCAGTTTTATACATCCTACACTTCTAAACATAAAATTTCGCTTAGGAGCGAGTTGAAGTTTCACAGGAACCACTCCTTTTCTATTGCTTCTACAATGTACATAAAAGAGGCATCTTTAGCTATTTCTGTCATAAATGAACAACGTATATGTATACTAGAGTTGCGCTCCTAGGAAATGAATACCCATTATATCTAAGAAGAGAATATCTGGGGAAACGCCAACATTCCCAGAGTGTACAGCAGACTGAACAGTTAACCTTCTTCAAGTATAAGGAGCGACTATGGATACTACACAAGTCCTGTCAATTACCACAGGGGAAGGGAATTTAAGTTCAAGAAGAATACTTGACCCCAAGCTATCTATACCAGAATAAGTCAGCGATGCTGGCGATAGTTATCAGTATTCAGGACTCGCCATTCACGCTCGCCCGCTCGTCCCAGGCGGCCGGAATTTGGTAAGGACTAGTAAATCCTACCTGGCCATTCATCCTGTGGGTGACTGGAAATTTTCGGGGAAATTAAACTATTTTTACCTACTCTAACAGGCCTTAGAACAGGCCTACCGAAATATTGCATTTGTGGGGTAATTTGATCTTGGTACCAATGAGGCTGACTGATTTGATTTTATAATCATAGCTTTATCTGAAGTCAATTAATCAAATAACTTTTTACTTGTTTTGAGTTACTATCTGTAGAGATAAAATTCGATAAAAAATATTAGGTATCAAAGAGTTAATGAGAAAATTGATTTTCCTGAGTAAATTTATTTAACTTAATTTTTGAAAAAATAAAGGAAACAGATGTTTGTCTATAATATTTAACATGAATAAATAGATTCTCTTTTCTCGAGTTTCTATCAATTATGGGGTATTTTAAATGTTATTCCATGCATTAGTCAGCCCATTGCCCCTGCATCTACCTTTCAGCAAAAGATGCTGAAAAATGCTTATAATATTTTAAGGACTACTAGATTTCTATAAGGACTAGTGGTTGTTATATTCTACTAGTCCTGTGGGCGAGTGCATGATTTCAGTGAGTGGTGACCCCTGTAAGTCATAAGGGGAGAGAATCAATTGCAATATTCTTGCAAATCTTAGGAGTGCATATATCACATTAAAAGTTGCAGAATTTAGCAGTCTTTATACAATGATTAACAATGATTTATACAACTGGGTAGATACTCCGAGTGATTGAATACTTATATCTCTTGGAAACATGGTCTTTACAAAAGTTAATCGCAACAGCAATTCTAACTGATCTGAGAAAAGAGTGATGAGTCATGCATAAATTTAGATTCCAGCTCAGACGGACACAAGCGTTCAAAATATGAAGGTAATAAATAACGTCGATATTGGTGGCAGACGCAAAGTAAGAAAAAAAACAGTTCATCAATTTGGTGAGAACCGATTCAGGCTGATCAATATAATGTAAGCGTTGATACAAATATTAAAAATGATCCGATACAGTTTTAAATCAATATGGTATAGACTTGCCCAAATTAAAATTGCATATTAAAATTGGACTGGAGATCAAAATAGGAATGGCTATACAATAAGTTATAACGTATACGTTGTACATTAACATCACAAGAATACACATAGAAGTAAGCCTGTAGTATAACGAAGTAAAATGACAAATGTACCTGGGAGAAGGCCAGCGATCATATGACATATTCAACAAAAGAAATGTTCTACATAACCGACTCTTCCCAGGTTAAGTAAGGAATAACGTAGGCTATCACCAGATTCATTTTTCCAAATAAGCATGAGAAAACAAACGGGGGAAAAAGGCGATTAAATTCGCTGGAACCAGAGGAAAAATACAATACGATCTCAGGTGAAATACGAGAGCAGGCTTGACATACATGTTGTACTACAAAGCAAAGTAAAGATTGGAGTAGTGTGCAGAATAACAAGTGTGATTTTTTGCTCTCGTCCTTATGAAGTTAACTATGGGTGTAAGCAATGCAGGGAGAAGCTGACTCTATCGTCGCCATCATGGGTCACTTTCCTTGTAAGATGGAGGACTGCACGACTGCCTCTGTCGTTTGGCGGAACGATTTCATGTATAACTTCCTTTAAATTACACTTGACTGCGCAGGGGAAATGAAAGCAACATGAAGGCAAAAAGGTTGAGTTTCGTAAAATGGCAAGGAAAAGTATACGGTTAATTACTATTAACTCAAGCATACTTTACTACGTTTAGGTTTTGCGATCATTACAATGTTTCTTTTACAGGCAGCTATACGCGACGAGGTGCACTGGGCGGGAGGTGAAATGACACTTGGACAAGCCGCTTGAGGGAATCCTAAGACCATTTAATCTGTAGGCCAGTCCCACTACTGCCTACAGACTATGTTAGAGTTGGGTCTGGCCTACAGACTACATTTGGTTTAGATATAGGACCATAGCATACCTCCTGGGTTGATCAATGCAAAACACTTGAATACCTGCTATGTATACACGCGTATGCATACGTTAAGCATATATGTACATACATGTACATGTATAAGGGTTTATGTATGTAATAATGTATGCATACTATGCATGCAAATTGCATGCATGCATGGGATGACTGCCGATGTAAGTGATAAAACAAAAGAATTAACACAGTTTCTGTTTCCTAAGTAAGACAAATATGGTCAAGATATCCATTATGAAAATATATACAGTATAATGTGACCCTTCAATGCCCCGGTACTGCAATATGCAATGTTCTGCCAACTATTGACATGCATGAATCGTCTAGAGAGGATACGAGCTTTAGCCTTTGTAGATAGGTTTGGAACTAGAGCGAGGTATATTTTGATTAGAACTCAGGTTTAAAGCAACACTTGATACAACTAGCCGGGGGATTTCAGCAATCAGAAGAAGGAAATGAAATAATGATTTGTACAAAATATCTAATAGGTAGATCAGAAATGAGAACAGACTGCTTGAAGAAGATATACGACTACCAACAGGTCACAAATTGGGCATATAGCACAAGCAAGTCAATTGGAAAGCTTAGGTAAAGGAGGAGGGCCAATCCTACCTGAGAGAGGTAATAATACGTCGAGCAAGGGCCAGCACATGCCATAGCACGCTGTTGATGTGTACGTAAAAGACCAAGACAGGATGAAAACGTGCAATAAGTACCGATCCTGAAACAATACTCTTCCCTTCTACGCCAAGGCAAAGCTGCTGCTGCTGGATACACAAAGATCAAACGTTTACCCCCGAAGTAGATCAGTGTCTATCACGATACTGTGCAATCAGCTGACTGCCAGCCAATAGAAAATCAATACCGGTCTGCCACGGAACCAATTGGTGCTGGTGGTCACCTAACAGGGCTGACTTAATACGTACTAATACCATTCCTTCGTGTAATCGTTATGTCACTGCCTCGATAAAGCATCCAGTGCAGTACCATAGATAGTCCCCCTCATTACGTGTATTCATCATCATTATAGCAAAGATCTTGGAGAAGGTTGTGCAGAAACAACTCATGTGTCATCTCGAGAACCACAATATATTGTACAAATATCAATATGGTTTTCGACCTGACTATTCGACTAATGACGCTGTTGTGTCCTTTTTGAACACTGTCTACGATGCTATAAATACAAAACAAATATGTAGAGCTGTATACTTGGACTTCTGCAAGGCCTTTGACACGGTGAATCATTCAATATTGCTTCAAAAACTGGGCGAAATTGGCTTAGCGGGGACAGAGTTGAATTGGTTTAGAGATTACTTAGATAACAGGCAGCAGCGAGTGTGGGTTAACAACCTACAATCCTCTACCAGCTCTATTGCCTGTGGTGTCCCACAGGGTACCACACTAGGACCTATTTTATTTTCTATCTACATTAACGATATCCCCCAGCATGCCAAACACTCTCATCTCCAGCTATTTGCAGATGATACTATTATCTGCATAACAGGAAAGAATCTCAACACTATCTCCCTCAAATTGCAAAATGATCTAAATAGTATTATGCTCTGGTGTCGAGCAAACAAAATCTCACTTAATGAAGGAAAATCAAAGATAATGACCTTCCTTGATAAGCCCTTGCGGAGGTCCAAATGGCTAGTCGAATCCTCTGAACATAAACTGTATATTGACAACAGCCAACTTGAAGAAGTCAACGAATATAAGTACTTAGGGACTGTCGTCGACGGTGCCCTTTCCTTTAACAAACATCTTTCTAACATCAGAAAGAAAGTATCACATAAACTTTGGCTCTTCAAACACCTCAGGAGCAGGCTAAATGTCCACCTCAGCACCCAAGTTTACAAATCAACCATATTACCCCTTTTAGACCAATCTGATATATTCTATGATTCAGCACCTAAATCAAAACTCCAATTCCTACAAGTATTGCAAAACCGTTCACTCAGAATAATAACAAGATCTAATAGATTTCAGAATACAGATGATTTCCACAGACAATTTGGCCTGCTCCCACTAAAACAGAGGAGGAGACTCCATATTTTACAACAAGCATACAGATGTAGATATAATGAGAATATGCTAAAACCCCAAACCCGGATCACACGTCAGCACAATCCTGATAGGTTTTCATTCAAATGCCCGGCCCCACGACTTGAGCTTATAAGAAGATCAATCTTCTATAAACTCCCATACTACTGGAATTTTCTTGATACAGAAGCCCAAATTTCTGACACCAACAAAGCATTTACTAACAAAATTAAGCCCAATGCAATCTGGGCAGACGAGAAATTCCTTTACTAGACTAGTATGAATACTTACCTCTACCTCTATTATTGAAACTAGAAGTCTCTCCCTAGCGAGTTGTGAATAACAACTTGTCACAACTTGTCAATACCTCCTCAAAAAACGTTTGCGATTTTTATGTTTTTACCTGCATCATTATTTTTCCGATGCGGGTACATCATTTACTTAAACACCACGTTTGTGATTCATTATGTCATAATACCACCAGATTGCGAGCATATCATCTGATATATGGACCCTTAAAAAAACCAAAATTATAAATTATAAGACCATATTGGGTTCCACTCGCGATGGTGTGTATCTGCTCTCTTTTGCGTTCTATCTTGATACAAATATCTCTGTTGTCTGAGACCACCTTTAGTAAGGGCCACCTGCGTGTCGTCGACGCAAAGGTGTATTGTTACCCTTACATAAAATAAAATCTGTAATGTCCGATAGGGCTTGAAATCCTCCCTATGTTGGGAGCTTAGACCCATCGACATTGCCAATAGGCATAAATAAAGTCTCAACAACAACAACAAAAAACAATTATCATCCAAAAAATGACTTCAGGATGCATGGAATCTATATGTATGTACACACACATATATATTTATGTATTCATATTGGGTGTTCAACCGTAAGCAGTGCAATACGGCTGTTGCCAGCTTTGTTCCCTTGTCTCATGTTAACAACAGCGTGAACAGACACATGTATGTAGTTGGGCAAGTGCTGTTGCACAGTGCCCACCAGTATACACCTCAATAATATATATGCCTTCCTTTATTGCACTTTAGCTCCTCCAGTGTGCGCTTCACACAAGCCATTTACACATGTTTATGGAGGAATCTTCATTCAATCCTGGTCAGTTGAGCCCATCTATTGTATAAGCCATCATTTCCCAAGCACATCCGCGCATGATTTTGGTTCAATTCCCTTGTGGTACTGGTTGCTGCATACCGAGTTTTCAACGGAACAACTATCAAAGAATATCTTTCAGTCACATTTTGACATGGACATGCGGTTGAAATCTTTTTCTAATATTTTTTCTTACTAATATGTTGCCGAAATTGTAAAAAAGCAGAAGTTCTCACCTAACAACCCTTGCATAAGGTTAGCGTTCCAAGCGAATATAAATATTGGTATCCGATGGTCACAAGGACACCACTAAACATGACCAATCGGATAGAATGACAATCAATTCGTACTTTGTCCGGTAATTGTTATCGATGAGTATTTACCTAGTATAGGCCGAGCATGACGCCCTAGAAATTATGTGAAATACACGGTCAGTGAATTATGCCTCTTATCAGTCTTGGCTTGCTTACATAACGCTTTGCAATGACAGCACTATCCTGCGATAAGAAGAACAGCCGGAGAAAAAAGGTATACGCATACAGATTATATCATGAAATATATAATTATTATCAATTGCAATGACCCAATACACATGTACCTCGCGAATGGGGCAAAGATAAATGAAGATGAATCGCGGTCCATTTTAGGGCAGCTGGTTCATTTACATAAACTGTAACTTATGTTTATAAATACGCAGTGATATGGTACTCGTGGAGGGGTATATTTAATGGCAAAGAAAACAATCAAATGATATTTATGCATTTATTGCTGACATACTTTTTGTCATTATACAGCTTATGCATTATCCAATGGCGGCAATGATGCCAATTATTCGCTGAATATATTTATCATCAGAGCAAGCACAATAATATGTGCATATGAAAAGTAAATTTTTGAATAGCTGTATATCACTTCATAGATGTGTTCGCGGTGTCTGGTACACACTATTATCTCATTATTGGCAGAGCTTTAACTTCAGGGTTATAAAAATGCTAGCGCCACAGGTAGCGATTAAATCCTGATATCATTACATGTCGGGTATCTACGCTTCTCATTTCTCTTTCTGGGTCAAATGGTGTTGTTATGGGAACGAATCGTCCGTTCATTATTAGTCAAATACGCATGTGACAGGGACAATGTTTACATGGTGACCTCATGCGACGCAGCCAGCATCCCCACGTGCAGTAAAAAGTTCAAGAACCAGGCACTACACAGGATTAAATCATTCATCAGTTGTTTAGTGTTAGTACAGTTTTATATTACACGTCAGGAACACGGTCAAACATTTTCATTATTTTGTTTCTTATTTATGTAATTTAGAACAAAAGCATTACCTTAATTAGGGAAAATTGAAATTGAATCAAGCATGACATATGAATAATGTTAAAACATTATTTAGGTGTTGGCACAAAATAAAAAATAAGAAAGGTGCTTTCCAGTAAAGCCAGATATAGTTCAAGGTGGGACAAGTGCAAGGGTACGTATCTTGATCTTTCCCGACCACCCTGGCCACATCCTAAATGGCAATAATTCCCAAGAACGACGTTACCTTTTAGAATCTGTGCCTTCGCCAAGTCCAGCACAATCCCGGGATAGTATAGATGTAAGCAGCGTGTACATCCCTATTAGATTCCATGAGCAAGCGGCAGGATACAATCCAGCTACTCTATCGCTACCTAGACATGCAGTCTTATTAATGGGACGTTCTTATACCCCCGGGAAGGATGCGTATGGAAGCCCCGTTATTGGGCAGTATTTTTCAGTCAGAGGGAAAATCGTCCCAGTTTGATCCCAGCACGTTACTCGCCATACAATCGTATAGGGGGCGTGTGCAAATTTAAAGTAAACCCTTACTGGGCCTTAGACGTTAGCATAGTACTAGTAGTGCGTCTGCACACTGTTATGAAACACTCCTTATTTTATGATAAGCTTGTATAGGTCATACCTGTGTGTTGGCAGAGAAAAGAAGCGTTAATCCGTCAGATAACCAGCGCCTTGGCCAACACATCAAAAGTAATGTATAAAATGCCTTATACATGTAATGTGCGTTCTGGTAATGAATGATGAACCAGTGCACAAAGTCCTTCGAACCACTCCCTAGTTCGAGCGTACTTTGAGCAGTACAATATACAGTAGTGGTTATGATATAGTGGTTAAATGACTAATATACTGGTTTCATAAAATGATAGGCATGTACACCCATTCACCTGTGAATACCGGTATGTCCTAATGTGGCCACTGGCTAGTTGATCCGAATATCTGTGATTATTCCAGCGGGTTATCAATACTGTCCGGGTATGCAGAAACATTCTATATGAAATACATGGCCTTTAAAGTAAACATTGTAGTAACGATATATGTTCGCTCGTTATAAAAACACAACTGCGCAACCACGAGAGATCCAGTTTAGGGCGCATGAAGGTGAAAGTTAATTCATATATGAATGGGATCAGTCGACATGGTCTGATACTTATACTATTCTTAGAGATGGGAGATGGGTTGTAAGGTGTGTAGAATCTAGCAAAGATCTTGAGATAAAAACTGAGACCAAGTTAAGTCTGGTCGGTATTGGCGAAGCGTGTCAAACAAACTCATTAGAAAAGTAAAGATACAACATCGTTAATTATAGTCTGATCTTACCAGTCTAGTCTAGGCTCAGAGTTGAGAGAGTCCCTCCAAACTGAGGGAAAACATCTCACTCCAAAATGGCATTAGAATCCCATTAGGACGCCTACTCCAGTGTCAGGGAAGTCATTAGCGCAGTAGGCGTCGAATCACAAACAAACCGTTCTTATCTGAAAGGGTCTGAGCCTAGACTTATTATTTACATTCACAAACTTAAAATGTGGCGAGTCATTCTGGATGACGGAGATCGCACCGAGTCCTGTCTTGACCCCAGGTTTCGTAATACACCTACTGAATCAAGACCACGTCGGATTAAGCGATTTGACAATGTCTATCCATATTTATATACATATATGCGACACAAATAAACATAAGTAGGTCCCACAGGAAAGTATAATATGTCTCCTGCTGTGTATGATCTAGCCTTCGCAAAAATACATTTGGTCATATGTAATGGTCCAGAAAGGGCATCTAAACAGACTAGGCTCAGAGTTGAGAGAATCCCTCCAAGCTGAGGGAAAGATTCTCACTCCAAACCTCAAAATGCCATTAGAATCCCATTAGCACGCCTACTCCAGGTCCGGGACAGCCATTAGCATATAATCATTGGATACAATTCTAATCTGATCTGAGAGGACGTGAGCCTAGACTGGCCCCTAGAATTCTGCCTGTTTGGATGAAAAGAAGGAGGAATACTCGATCGATGATTATTAGACCACTTACCGAGATTTAAACCTGCATTTCATTATTAAACTGTTGCTTAATCTCCACAAAATAAAGCTTATTTCATTTCCGTAATTAACAATGCTTGTTAAGAACCCCAAAGTAAAAGGGGCACATGTTTCTATAAGCACGTGTGAAGACGATCCTCCAACACAGCAGGCCGTCTCTCGTTGCACGTTTCTCACTCAGACACTGGATTTGGGAAATCTCGCCCTGCCTTGGGAGGATGGTAAAAACAGAAGTTGCTCAGATTAACCTGGATCAGTGAGGTGTGTCTGGAGGTCTGAGGGAGATTCATATTACTGAGTCAGTCTCGTCCACAGAGCCATAGATTAAGTCACACTCCAGTTGTTCGGATCTTCTTTTCAACGCTGTCTAGAGGATCTAGAGACTGTAGGTACAGCCACGCCCCCTTGCCACGCCCCCTTGCCAAAAGTGTCCTACTATATTCTCCTATAGCCAAGTGTTTAAAGCGTTAGACTTCCACGACTGGACATTTATTGTTTTTTTTGTTTTTTTTGTGAGGTCGAGTCCCAAGCAGACAGCCTTTTTACATTGGTCTCATTTTTTAGTCATTTTATTTTTTAATTTCACTAATATCTTCATATCCGGGGCTCAGTTTTCTTTAAACTCACACATGTAGTTATTGATGCAATTCCCTTTAGATTGGTGGAATAATTAGAGAGGCAATGATCCAATTAAGTGAGAAAAGTGAGTACATAGGTTCTCCGTAATAGAGACATGGGTGGCAGCAAAGCTTGTGTTTATTTTCTCGTCTAGCAAATCAACGAGACCTTTTGCAATCTCAGGAGTGAAAGCCAAGAAATACTCTGAAGTGGTTGTGCACAAGAATGATTCAGCTTTTAAGTTCATACAAAAATTGGCTGTTAATGCATTGGGAAATGAAAAACGTGGAAATTCAAATAGAAAATTACTATCGTCCTTCTCTTTTAAAACTGGTAAAATAGTGCATTAATTAGTCCAGAACATTGGACGTTAAGTGGTCCCTCTAAATATGTGTACCGCACTGCACAAATCCACTTGCAGGGGCGTTCATCAGACCCCAGCCAAAACCCAAAGTAAGAACATGTCTAGACTAGAGCTTAAACAACAGTATGGAACTATTTTACTTACGTAAGAGATCTAAAGAGTGCCACACCAAATGAATGGCTTAGGATCATTAAGTCCTCCCTTGCGTGCGAGGACAAAGGTAATATTGACATAAGAATCAACGATGAATGTATAGATATACTGATTTGCTCGGGCAAGGTGGGTTATAACACGTTGATTGCAATCACTAGAGATGTAGCTGTTTTAAGTAAATAGAGCAGCTTTCTCTATTGTTGGCGAACTAATAAGTAGTCAATTATTACCTGTTATTACATATTATACTATTATATATTTTGTCAATTATCGTGAAATAAATACCCGGTGTAGGGAGGAATTGTTTTACTTTTTACCTGATATACGGGCTTGTTACAGTGACAAAAATTCTAGCAACGATTTGCATAATAACAGGTGATTATATATATGATTACAATCATGTATAATTAGCTTCACACAAGATATTCCTAAGGCCAGAATGAAATACCCATAACTTCACTTAAATTAACCCCTCTGTGGCCATGTACCTGTTAAAGTGATTTTAAAAGTAGAATTTATGTCCTATTCTGACCATGAATAGGCCAGAATTAATTGGATGAATATCAAAGTAGTAATCAATATATTAAAACATAATCTTCAAAAAAGGAACACCACCCCATGTGTTTTGAAACAGGCCTCCCTATACCATTATATGGATAGGATCATCTCCTACTGGACAAGCATATAGAAAGAGGATTCATACATCCAAATCCAGCATGGGCAGTTTCTTGACCCAGGTATTTCATGTGTGGTTCACTGACTAACATTCGCCTCCGTATCTATATTTTTAGCTTTAATCGAGGTTCACTGAACACGATAGCATTACATAATTATGTAATATATGTGATGTGTCACAGAAAAAAGAGTCTAAAAGAGGCAAACGTCTGTGAATATGTATGAATGCTGACTTTTTTTTAAAGAGGATCATGAACATCATTATTCTTTAAGATTAATAATTAAAAATGAGTTTAGGTACACTGTATACCACTAAAGATATACGCACATATATCACTGCATTGAGGATATGCATAGATACACTACTGCACTGTGTATAAATGCAGATACACCATTCAGGATCCTCCCACTGCAAATACACGGGGATACTGCCACTGCAGATACACGGGGATACTCACTACGGCAGATACACGGGGATACTCACTAGTGCAGATACACGGGGATACTCACTAGTGCAGATAATCTCTGTGTAAATGCGTTTATTTTTCCGGTGCTGGAAACAATTCTAAGTCCTTAATGCTTCCTGAGATAATAGTGAAGAAAAGTGCGTGCGAATTCTTTGTTTCTCATTTGAAATGTCTTAAAATGTATCGTGTAACGATAATAAAAGCGATGTCAAAAAAACCCACAAAGTTGTAGTACCGTGCGACTCGATCGTGTGAAAAAACGAACCAGCAAGGGAAATAACTGTTTTAAGATCAAATTGTTGGTGGCAAGTCTATAGATTCAAGTTGTTGGTGGGAGGTCTATAATATGGGGAAACTGACCACTGAACCAGTGATTAAACAGGTAAAGGTCACAGAAGGCTGAAGTGCCACGAACTAAGCTTACAGTTACACAAGAATAGACTTAGAGCATATAAATGCTCACTAGTAAGTGAGCATGCGAGTAATGTTGGAGAATATATCGGAGGTAGCTGTTAGATATAAATAAGCTTGGATATATTTAATTACATTTTCATAAAGTTTGGACTTTCAAAAGTTCTCGTCGGGGCACAAATTCCATTCAAAGTTTTATTTGATCCTGACAATGAGAGGAGCATAGTGGTTTTCGGCTTATACATTCGTTTCTAATTTCTATTTGACATAGGGATTCTAAGAAAGGGCAAAATAACACATACATGTATGCATAGTACTAGTTAGCCATGTGGAAAACTCCCATGTCCTGGCCTGTGTACAAGCGGTAGGGGCCTTTTTGTCTTCACCCTATCCTACACCTTACTCTATCGTAATTTCAAAAGAAGGCAAATATAAGTTAATAATAATAACCCGAAGATGTTATCTGAGGTCAATCCAAAGTCTGTAAAGAGGTAAAATCAGAGTCAGACTCACCCGAAGTTGATGCATGGCTTCTCAGGTTTGAGCTTTTTTCTGATGACATGTTGCAAAAACTGTCCGAGGAAACCATCAAGGGCCTCCTCTTTTTTCTGCAACGAAAATGATAAAAGGAAATTAACAAATGATGTACTGCTAATTCTTGAAATTTACATTCACAACATTGTGCAAATTGACTGAACAGAAATGATTCATACACCGGAACGTTTAGATTACATACAAAATAATATTTTAGCCACCACAAATGGACTGTGCACTATGGTCCAGAAGGAAGATTCTACTCCCTGAAACTTAGGTAGCAGCTGCATCCAATTAATCTTGGTCGCGCCTCGCGGCCCCGGCGCTCGGCCTCCAGAACTGGCCAGTGAGGCTCCCTTTGAATGGGTTATGAAGTCAGCACTAGTGTTTTGAATAATAGTGTTAGAATGTGGTTCTGGAAAACTATGTATTTATTGTAAAGGTGTAGATACTCTCAATCAATTAGAACAATACCAATTAGGGTATTATACCAGAAAAGGTTTATACATTTCTAAAATCAAGATCTTCGGGACAGGCCAAATATGTGATTTAAAGTGCTCTAAACACACAGAATATGGGAACATCCCTATTATAAGTTTATGTGGGAAACTACATTTGAAAAAAATTCTTTGTTGCGACTTTAGACTTCTTTCCTTTTGACACATCAAATAATTATTAATTAAAGAGCAATAGCAACCCGAAACGTTCCCAACGGTTAGCAGTTCCCCAACACAACATCTTTTCTATGAAATGTATAAAGCTAGAATAATTTGAAATTGGTATTTTCTAAAGGCAACGCTTGGATCTCAAATCCATGATGGACATGACATTTTAACACATGAACTTATTAAATGCATTGGACTTGATTGATATTTTTAAAAAGTATATCCTATTTTATAGTTAGTGTTCGTGTGTCTTTTGCACCACAAATACCCTAGCTTTATTTTGAAAAGAAAAAATTCTTTCCAAATTATGAATCGGGAGGCCTATATTCTTTCAGATTTATCAAATATGATGTGAAAATGACCTTAGAATGCACCATTTCACTCCTAGTTTTTAAAAGATTTCCGGGGGCCATGAAATAAAGGCTATTCAAATGACTTTAATACAGCATTTATAGTCCAGTCCCTGAAGGTTTTGACCCGGAAAAATATGGTATAGAAACACTTTTGGTGTCAAAAGAAGCGGAACTTCGAGTAGAATGACATACCCTAAATCAGCAAAAATCCGCTTTGGGGAAAATTTTGTATGTCCATTTGAATGGTTTTTTTTAGTTTTTAAGCGATGTTAGTGGCACACCAACCCCCCCAAAAATGCGATAAAGACAGTTCTGGTGTCAAATGAAGCGCAGGTCTGAGTAGAATAATATATCCAAAATCCACAGTAATCCGCTGTGGGAAACAATTTTTATGCCTGTTTGAATATTTCGAAGCTTTAAGTATGTCTTTGTATAGACAAGTGAAGTGAACAAGTATGGATTCTTTTTATCAACATTTAGTAGGCTGCATCAAAGTTAGCCATAACGGGTGTTATATAATGTCTGCCATGACAAATATCTTAGATCACCATCCTTTGGAATGGGTTTGATTGTATAATTTTTCCATTCTAAGGGCATTGAACCAGAATTTATACATTTCCTTAATAATCTTGCAATATGAGTAGACAGAAGCTGTAGGAATTGTTTCAGAGCTGTACCATTTATCCATTCAAAACCACAGTTTTTTTATACATCAATCTCTCGAATATGATCAGATACAATCATTTCATCCATTACAATATTCAAACAAAAATCAATCTCAGGAATCTTTGTCAAATATAACTTGTGGGCAGAGGGTAATGATATATAGTGTCTGCCAACAAATAACCCAATTACAGTGGGTCCAAGTATGTATAGGCCTATATCATATAATCACGGGATAGAATTTTCTCTTTCCGTTCACAACAATCATAATTAAAATAAATAAATAAAATAAAAGAAATAAAGGGACCCTGATGAAAGGCCTCTATAATATCCCTTGTCACTACCAAGAAATAGCAAATGTCGTTTGTCACTAAGAAAATTTGTTTGTCCCCTAACTTTCAGTAAAATAGTCAATTTGTCTGGCAATTTCTGAGAGTTGTGTGCCGAAAAAAAAATTATAAAAGAATATTAAAAAATTGTTTTATTGCACATAAAAAGCACAACAGATTGTTGTGAATATTGGATATCTTTTTCTACTCACAAATTTGCTTCATTTGACATCATATACATGTTTTTCTCATTTTTTTCAGGGTAGGTATTTTGAAAAATGTCAAATACTAAAAGAATTATTTTTAACCATTTAAACGGGTATAAAAAAAATCCCCAAAGCAGATTTTTGCGGATTTTGTATACGTTATTCCCCTCGAAAATCCGCTTCTTTTGACATCAAAAGCGTTTCTATACCATTTTTTTCCGGGTAGGACCTATTTTACACCTTCAGGGACTGGACTAGATCATTAGATGAGTTTGAAGAGAGGTTGACTGGACCTTAGTTTTCTTGAGTCACCTCGCATCCCGGCCGCACATGGAGCGAGCGGGCAAGTGTGGTTTAAGGGGGATTGTCCAGTCTCTATAACTAGGGGTGAGTTATGTTTATACAGAAGCAGAAGTAGGGCTTCTATTTGTTGCATAAAATGCAACAGTTTGAAGGAACCCTGGATTTATCTAGTGTGTCCATAGTAGTGTTCTCTCATATACCCCTTTTTAGAAATCGAAAAATATTAGAATATTTGGGTAGCATCCCCCCAGGTTAGTGGGAATGACCTCTTCGTGCATATGTGTCTGTGTCCCTGTGGTGTAACCCAATCCACCCCTCGCACCCTTGCTCCTACCCTCACCCGAGTACCCCTCCCTTGAGTTGCAAGCCTCACCAGGAGGAGGAGGGCAGGAGGAGGTTGTGGTTAGAGGCATCCGTCCACGCACAGCAGGGGGACAAAGCTAGAAAGTGGACATGTGGATAGCACTGTGTGGTGAAAAGGAAGCCTGTACCTCAGAAGATGCATTGTATGCATCTATACGACCACTACTTTTTTAAAATCAACTATTTTAATGTAGCAATTTCACTGACTCCCAGACAATGAGAGGAGCATGGTGGTTTTCTGAGTGAGGCAGAGAAATTGGTCGCGATCACACGTTCAATATATTATTGAAGCGACAGTAAGTATTTTTTCTCTAAATGCTTGGGGTTTTTTACTTGGTTTTGTTATACCTCATTGTGTCACATCTATAATTTTTAATTTAGGTGTGCTAGCTCCTTCCCCTATGAAGGCTAGCGAGGGACTGATTAACACTGTACCCTGATTGGTCGCAACCCACCTGCCAATTAGCATGAAAGGATTACACCCAGGTAATCCTTTCAGGTATATAAGCAGGTGTTGCATCCCCATTCAGGCACTTGCCATTACCGGTACCTTTAACATCAGGTATATCCATCTGTACAAGGCAATAAAACAACGTTCATACTCTACTGAATCTTCACTCCTTTATGTTACATCCATTATAACAGTTTCACTCTACCTTGAGGTATTTAATGACCCCATTGGAATACATTTATTGCTATGATTAAGTCGTGGATCATTCTTGGAAAATATCTTGGTGTAATTAAAATGTCACCATTGGTGCTCAGTTTGGAACTGCCGGTACCATAGATTATGATATATCAGATCACCAAGGCATATACCTAACTCTGAAACATAAAATATTGAACACACGAAATTCACTCAAATACACCAGATCATTTAGGAATTTTGACTTGACAACGTTAAATAATTTATTAGCCCAAGAGGATTGGAATGAATTCTATCAAGAACAATCTGTAGACTCTGCTTGGAATTGTCTATTCAACATTATGCTTGACATTAGTAATAAAACTGCTCCTTGGCGAATTATTTACTCACCCATAAAGAAACCACCCTGGTACAATGTACTTCCATTATTATCTTTTTTTTTCATACCTTCAATCATATCTGATGCGGTCAATTCATTCAATTGAAGTTATGTAAATTAATTCGAACCTCGGCCACTAGGTCGCCCTCAATATTTTTTTAATATGTAGGTAATTTTTGCATGGTTATATATGTAATTTTGTCTCGATAGATCACGGCAGATTGCCTTGAAAATCGCTTGAATTAACTTTTGTGCGAAGTGTTCGTCTGCAATTTTCTGTTAAATGTGAAAATAAAATTCTTTAAAAAAAAATAATACCCCCTCCTGCATTGTTTAAAGTTATATTAACCAGAAATTCATTGAAATTAAGTTGGTAATACAGTTCAGTGTTCGCAATAAAATTTTGGGAGTTTCCTTGTAATAGTTTTGGATTTAATATGTGTGATTCTCAGGGAATCTGGTAGAGCTAGTTCATATCGGCCGGTTACCGATATGAATGATAAATTGGAGAGTTATGTAAGATTCAGAATAATCTGAGAAGTACTCTTTTATTATTTTTGTATTGATGTTTCTCTTCCTGTACTCCCATTGGTTACCTAACCTGACACACCTGGTATTGCATAGCATATTACCCCATGTTTCGAGAATAAACATTACTTCTCAGATTATTCTGAATCTTACATAACTCTCCAGATTAGATTTAACATAATACATTGTTAGTTCCGAACGCATCTCTCTTTCTTTCTTTTTTCCTCTTGGCGAACTGACTAGTAGGGATAAAATTAAATTATGGATTTTCAAACAAGCCTCTCTTGTCTTGACAAAAATATATCTGTTATTGTATCATGCGTTTGCGAATGTGTAAGAGAAGTTATTATCAAAAATGCAGTGAAAACACCATTGATTAAATGAAATTTCGCATAGAAACTCGCACGCATAAATATATTCATTTAAGTCTCAAAGTCTCTTGAAGTTATAAGCTAAATAACTGTGGACCAATATAAAGGAAGTTTTGCATTTAATTTATGCTATAAAGGGAATATTTGGTGTTTGGAAATATTTTAAAATATTTTGAGTGGTCAAAGTAAGAGAATGTGAATTGCGTCATAGTTTTTCTAAAATAAGAATATTTGGAATCTATGGAATGCAATTCATCTATTCACAAGGTATCTGGGCCAGATTTTTAGAAAATGTACAATTGGCAGCTCTACACATTTAGGAACTACTCCCAAATTAGGCTGAAAAATGAAGAATACCAGGTATATCTGAGTATATTTCGTATCACATTGATTTAAAGTATCAGTTCTGTTATGTTAAACTACATTTTGAAGCTCATTTTTGTCTTAAATGTGGGTTATTTGAGACGATTGGTGAAGGCGAACTGTACATTTTCTGAAAATCTGACCCATCTAAGGTATCATAGTCTTGCCAAAATCACAAGTTGGGGTCATTTAGCGGTCATTTCCCTTTGAATATCGACAATCTAGGGGAAAACGACGATAACCCTGGGAGCACAAACATTAGAATTCAGTATATTGCAGAGAAATAGCCCCTTTTCTATGGTATATTGGGACAATAAAACGCAGTCACCGTGACATTTTAAAATGGCCGGAGAGGCGTGTCAATCCTGGACACATGTTTGTCTCTTTAATACCTTAGGGGGCAGCAAACTTGTAGTTGGCCATCATTAACAGGTCTTGTTTGCGGGTAGGTGTAAAATGTCATTGCGTGCTCGAGGCTGAAAGGCTTTTCTGACCTCCTCTGACATACGTCAGTCATTCTATCATTTTTTCAATATATTTCGATTCTTGTTGAACACCTTGATGATACCAACGAGTATGAATTTACTCTAGTTGATGATACTAGCCGAGCTATCTATATACATAGTAGCTCGGATACTACTATTGTACCTATAATCAAATAGCTTTACTCAATAATGTTGGGATACTGATGGACGCCTATTCAAGTAACATTGATGTCAATTAAATAATTTATGTCAAGGTTAAGTTGTTGTTGTTAGTTTCATAAGTCAGAAAAGGCGACATAATCAGTGGGTCTAATTCCATTAAAATATAGCAATTGTAAGTATCTGAGAGCGATTTACAAATGCATATTTCCTACCCCTTTAGCTTATATCAAGGGAATCCGACGGTGATGTCTCAACAAGCAATCTTATTAATATTTTTCAGTTTTCACTCAGTATAGATCTACGCATGGTTTCTATAGTATCATCTATTTCTACAGATTTCCAAAAGGCACTTAGCACTTGACATGCTAAGACACTCAAGAAAGTAGAGTGGAGCAAATATGATGAGGTCTACGTCTTCACAGTGTCCCACTTCTTGACCCGTCAAATATTTAAAGAGATTCCACAAACATGCAGGGGCATTGAAATGAAACCAGTTGCAAGACTTCTGCGGCCGGCACGAACTAGATATTGCGAATCCTTGACATAGGTAGGTCAAAATATATGAACATCTTCATTGCATACATGCGGTTTCGCCTTTATAGAAAGCTATAGAACCTGGGAGTGTATTAATTAATCCCACACTCATCCCTATCGCAACCATTCAGAACTTTAGAGACAAGGGCGCCAAATGGCAACAGTGTATCAACCTAGAACTAAAACAAACAATTTGTTGAGAGCATACCAAGAGAATAGCTATTTCCATCAGGTCTTCTATGAATCACTATCAGTACATGGCACATATCATATAATATGGGTCAGATTTTCAGAAAATGTGCAATTGGCAGTTCTACATATTCAGTAATTTCTGCTAAAAATATGTTAAATTTTGGGTATATCTAAGTATATTTGTTATCGCAGTGATTTAAAGTATCAGTTCTGTTATGTTAAACAGCATTTTGAAGCTCATTTCTGTCTTAAATGTGGGTTATTTAAGAGGATTGGTGAAGGCGAATTGTACATTTTCTGAAAATCTGAGCCATATATATATATATACATGTATCATATATCATAAAAAGAATCCCCAGAAAGAGTCTACGGTATTCTCCCAGAATAAACTAAGATGCATTCACCAAGCTGCATCAATTCACAACAGACATTGGCGGGAACATAGGGTGGTCTTTTCTACATTGCTAATCACGATTGCTAACACCTTTTTGCATAAGGGGCTTCAGTGACAGCAACCATAGAAGTAGTAGTGGCAACCATTCAACTGGCAAAGACTGGTTCCATTTTCATGAATAGTATTGAGAGTTGAAGTGTCTGAAAAGGTGTGACACACAGCGACCTTTCAATAAACCTATGCCAGTTAGAAAGTTATTCACTGACATCTTCATTTTAATGACATATTTTTGGTGTAATCGATGAATCTCATCACAAGCGAATCATACATAAATCATTGATTTGGATCTTTTCTGGCACAATCTCTTATAGGTAAAATTCGCGTGAAATATCGGCAAAATCGCGTGAAATGTGCGTGTTTGTCAAGAATCTTTTCACTGATTGCGCTGTTGTGGTAAAGGGTATTTGTACATGCACATTAATCAGTATAGAATGTACAGATTATATACACTATGAAATATTAACTGCAACTGATTTCTTGTTTAACACCTAAACAATACTTTGATTCTGGGAAAATTGTTCTCCTACGTTAATGGCCAAATAAAGACCCAGAGGAGAGAGTTGCTGGCAAACGTCCATAATTAGCAGCGTGACAAGTTGTACCCTGTATTTTTCAATGAAAAAATGACTTCCCAGAGAGAGACCCATATACGGAGAGGCAGCAAGAGGGGGAAACTACTATTTGTGAACTAAAACACTACTATGGTACATGAATCGTGTAATTATGTCTCACAACGTGCATACCTGCCTTACCTTTTTACATTCTACGGTATTTTTAAAAAAAAAATTCGTGAATGTTAGTGAATTGGGTATCATTCTGTCAATCATCCTGAGTAGCAAGTTCATGTGATACATTTTGAGGTGTTGGTTGAGGATTGGTGTGAGGAGTGTGGACACTTATCTGGGAGGATATCTGGATGCCCATCTCTGTGTGATGTAATTCACACCAACACTACTAACTTTGCACTTATGCAAGGACTGCTTGATTGACAACCTTCTACCATCTCTGCAGTAAATCCCTGAAGGCCAGTGTGACATCCTATTGGTTGACATTTGTTGTATTCTATTGGCTATCTTGGTTTGATTGACAAGTTGCCACTTAAGGCCACTGTATAGGTTTTGAGAGGAACCCATTTAGAGAGGACCACCCATGACTGAATCTGAGTGATCTACACCTACTACACCCTTTGGGATTTCTGGGTTTCAAGTCTTGGAGACAGACAAGCTCGGAATTGCTGACAATTGTGTATTATTAGATTACAATATGTTGTTTGATGTCTTATGTCTAATTCCCTTGCATTGTACTTTCATGTTTATCCAACTGCCTTTGTAAACAGGGAGCGTGCAACTTTCCTAGTTGTTAATAAACTGAATTTTACTTCCACTCCTGTGTTCTTCTAATACAGACATTCGAGGCATTTCAGATTACAGTACGTCTGATATTCATAATCTAGCCATTGCGCACAAATAGTTGACCGTAGAATTCGTTTCCTTTGGAAACGCACAATATATACATTAACTTAAACTGATTATAAAGTTAAACAGAAAAATAGTTCATTAAATGATTGATTAACTTAATAAACTTATAACTTGTTACTTTTTAGAATGAGTTATTAACATTTTTCGTAACCTGATGTTATCGCCATAAATGAATCTTGTAATTATGTCGTACAGTATTTATACTAATTGATTATGTCTGACAGTATGTATATACTATTATGGTCAAATGTATGATGTCACAATATTCTTATAGATATGATTTAAATGTTAGGACGTGAGATCGCTCCTTCTCACCAGTATATCTCCAGCTACACATGTAAAATAGAACTCTGTAAATTTATCTAAAATAATCATCACCCATGAGAACGGATAAGTAGTCGGTAAAAATTAAAGTATAAATTTCATTGAGGTGTCCACCAGACGTAAAAGCAGTTTTCTGAAAACAGACTTCAACCGTGGAACTCATTGTGATAGTATAAAATAAACTTTGCAAAAATCACAAGACAATAAGTAAAGACAATAGAATGGATTCTTTACCTTTATCTGCAGCCCTTCTATTTCTCCCTCCAAGACATGTTGACCAAATGTGTCCATCGAAAATTAGTTTTTACACTTTTTTACTTTGGAAGAGGGCCGAAAATTTGGAAAGTATATACCAAGCATATATAAACTTTCAGAAACGAATTGTTTTGGGTTTCTTTCGAAACAATCTTCGAAATCGTGTAAATCGTCCAACATTCGAACCTGCTTTTGAATCACACAACATTGTACACACATTCAATGCTCGAAAGTGGCCAAGACTTTGCTATACAAGATTGAGATATAGTCAAGAGCATGTGTAACATAGAAGCGGTGAATGTTGTTTAAGGAAATTTAAAATGCATATAAATGAATGTGTGGTGCTCAGTCCTTCCTTCCCTCCCGACTGAGCTCCAGTTAGTCGGCAGGAGACATAATAATGCACATGGATGGATGATTCCACATTCCAAATCACAACGTGAGCCATGTATGCATGTACTGACTATAACAACTTGCATTACTGGATAAGGCCAAGGGGCAGGATTATGGGTGGGGCGTGTAAGGGGAGGGGGCGGGGCTGAAAGTGGGTGAAATGACAAACAGAACCTCAGACGCTATATGTGGAAAATAATACATATCAAATCAAACAGAAAAGTTGGAAGGTTGACATTGGCAAAAGAAACTCAAACACATGCTACTTTTTACATTATGACATATTGAAAAAAAGGTTGTATCTTGATGAATGAGGAAAGACGAGCAAGCTTTTAGCCAAATAAAAGGACTTACTTCACAAAATTCTCCTATACAATGGGTCATTCAGTGGTTGACAAACAAATTCTGACATTTAAATACCCAGGGAAGAAAAAAGACCTTTATATAAAAAAAATAGGCAAACCGTTAAATCGTTTCATTATGAAGTAACTATTGTAAATCTGTCGAATTTAGATACCACGGGATTGTGCTAATCAACGGATCTGGGTACAAAGGGGCGACATGGAGTAGGATGGGATGGGTGGAGGGATGGTGAATTTCTTGATGGGAGGATGGATGCATTATACATTATAATATGTATGAATTTATACACATATGTATACATACATATATACATACATACATACGTATATACATACACACATGCATATTTATTCATTCATTATTTATTCATTCATTCATCATAGAACCACGCACCTTATACATACGTATATATGGGTCCGATTTTCAGAAAATGTACAATTGGCAGCTCTACATATTTAGTAATTTTGCTAAATTCTGCTAAAAATATAATAAGTTTTGGGTATATCTAAGTATATTTGGTATCGCATTGATTTAAAGTATCAGTTCTGTTATGCTAAACAGCATTTTGAAGTTTATTTCTCTCTTAAATGTGGGTTATTTGAAAGGATTGGTGAAGGCGAATTGTACATTTTCTGAAAATCTGACCCATATATGTTATATAGGCATGATTGTATGTGTAATAAAGGCATGCACTATATATCTCTCCTCCCTCGCTTGGGGGGCGCTCTAGCCCACCTTAATTGAACAATGATTGCGGTGCTTCAAGTGTAGTAATAAGCGGGAGGATGACTGAAGCACGTGAACACACATGTTGGTTTATATCGTCTGGCCATCCTCAGACACATCACGTGTATCAATGAGAATTGGGCACCCCAGGAGATAACCATGTCAGTATTCGTGTTAATCACACACGCTGGTTGGGTTACTGACTGACAAACAAGTACATGAGAGTGGGTTTCCTAGACCCACTTATGTAACACAACGCAAACATAACTGTACATACGGTCCATGAATAGACAAATAGGCAGGCTACCTGAAAAGGTACTTCGTCATTCATAGATTCTTATAGAAGGAAATGTATTGGAGTAAGAATGTATAATGGGATACGAAATACTTACACAGAAGCAAAGTTTATTAGAGCCGAGAAAGGGGCACTCCATATAAAAAAAATATATTTGATCATAATCAGGGAGGCAGGCTATCTATATACTCCCTTTTATAATCTCTATGAATGATACTTGTGGAGGAATGGAGCTGTCCGTGAATCTATGGATCTGGGAGGGCGGGGTCACACCAAAGGTACTCATCAAAGAAAGCAGAAAAAATAATATTTTAAGAACCACACCATCCGGCGTTGTGTGAATACAATATCTCAACAGTCAAAGATTCAACAATAATAAAGTTCTATTCAATAAATACATCCAAAAATCATATGACAGCCAGTACGGCATATTTTAAAAGTTAAATGAGGCTTACCTTCGGTTAAAGATGATATTTGACTGTAAGTTTATGAATAACATCTAGTGGTGATGAGGGATCAAATGAGAGATATATCTCGCGCATGACAAACCAGGCTAGGACGCTGACTAAATCCAGTTGATCGATTATTCTGAAGTAACTGTGACGATCAAGGGTGGCGAGTGGCGGGCATTTGATCCCTCATCACCACTAGATGTTATTCATAAACTTACAGTCAAATATCATCTTTAACCGAAGGTAAGCCTCATTTAACTTTTAAAGTTTACTTCATTGCCATCTAGTGGCGATGAGCAGGACCAAATGAGACTTTAAAGCAAAACTGGATTTAGTCACAAGAATTTATTTCTTATTTGCTACATTGTCTTTCAGTAGGGTATTCCCTAAATCGATCTCTTTCACAATTTTCTTGTTATAGAATCTTCCAAATGTTATGGAATTTGACCATTTGGCTCTTGCCAAGATAACTGGTAGCGGTACATTAAGACTTAATGCCTTGGATGTGCTCGCAGAGCGTGTACTGTGGCTTTTGAATACATTGGTGTTGACACCTGCATCTTTCATAACCATTTTTACCCATCTAGACATAGAATCCTTTGCCACTTTGTTGTGTAATTTTCCGAAAGAAATGAACAGTTGTTGTTCTGTTTTTCTAAGTGATTTTGTGGCTTTGACATACGCCCTAAGTGTAGTTACCGGACAGATTGACCTGTCCTCTCTAAACTTTTGGATCTTTACCACATCAAGATTAGATCCTTCTCTGTTATGTTTCAAGGTTTTGTCTAAACTAATGACCACCTGATCTGTTTCCCAAGTGATATTGGGGACCTTAAACGCATGTAGCGTTTGTATACGTTGGGTAGTAACAATAGCGAACAACGTGCACAATTTCAACGTGAGATTCTTCAAACTCATCTTTTCATTCGACCCCCACGTCCTGATATGATTTAGCACTAAGTTAACATCCCAAGTCTGGGAGTACCTTGGTCGTGGAGGTCTTGTTTCGTAAACACCTGTCATGAATCTACTGACCAGAGGATGATTCCCTATAGTATCTTCGGGTTTTTGTCCAAATGTTAGGAAAGAGGACAATGCGCTTCTCGCTGTCCCTATTGCTGAATGTGATAAACCTTTGTTTAACAGCGATTGTAAGAATTTCAAAACCAGATTTATGTTTACTTCAAGCGGGTTTGCTGGCTGTCCTTTGCAAAAAGCAACCCATTTCTTAATAGAACAATTATATTGTTTGATGGTGCCGTCTCTCCAGGACGCGAAAATGGTGTTTATAACATCCCAGTTCACATCCCAGTCCAACATAAGTTCTTTCAAATCTTCCATGCAGTGAGTTTCACCTCCCAGGTTTCCATTGTCGAAGTGTTGTGGAGTGTTCGTTTCCCCAGATGTTTCCACATCTGAGCTCTCCTCATGAGCTTCCCCCACCAGGGTTGAGCTGTCCACGTTGGTGTTACTAGGACTCCCCGAGTCTCTCTGTTCTTCGCCAGTTTCTGGAGGACCCGTGTCAGGCATCTGAATGGAGGAAAAGCATACCAAAGTTCATTTGGCCATTCTTGAGCGAACATGTCAATAAGCGAGGCTTCCGGATCCGGATACCAACTAATATAAGAGTTACATTTAGCGTTCAATCGTGAAGCAAAACAGTCCCATTCAAATGGACCCCACTTGTTAGAAATTTGTCGGAAAGTTGTTTTGGGCAATTCCCACTCTATGTTTTCTCTAAAATTCCGAGACTCGTAGTCAGCGACTACGTTCAAAACTCCTGGTACATGCACTGCTATGAGCCAGATCTCTCGTTGCTCACAATAATCCCAGATTTCTCTAGCTAATCTTTCACATTGGACCGATTTGGTGCCTCCTAATCTGTTAATATAAGCTACTCCTGTTGTATTGTCTAGTTCACATTTGATCTGGCAGTTCCATACGTTTAGTAGGCTTTTAATGCCCAGGAGGCAAGCTAGCATTTCTTTTGCATTGATATGTAATTCTAATTCCTCAGGTTTCCATTTCCCACCTGTTGAAACCCCGTCTACGACTGCTCCCCACCCTTCGTTAGAGGCGTCAGAGGCTAATACGATATCTGGAGGACTCTCCCAGATCCTTCTCTTGCCCGCTTGGATGTTGGCTAACCACCACTCAATGTCTTGCTTTGCTTCTGGGGATAATCTCATTTTGGCATCAAAATTCCCGTTGCTAATCCTAAGTGCTTGGATTTTGTCTAGTTCTATAGCTCTGTAGTGACCCATGCCATATTCTACTCCTTTTGTTAAGTCCACCATAGTGCCTACTAGAGCTGCTACTTGGCGGATAGAATGTCTTCTGTTTTTTAACAAGTTTGTAGCCATGTCTAAAAATTTTTCTATTTTCTCTGGTGTTGGAGTGACCAACATGGTTGTTGAATCCAAAATGTACCCTAAAAAGGTAAGTCTAGTGGTTGGTGTGAATACACTCTTTTCCTTATGAACTGTAAACCCTAGTTTAGTGAAAAGTTGTTCTAACTCCTGAACTGTTTCTTTGCATCCCTCTGCTGTTTCATTTATAATGAACGTGTCATCTATGAACCCAAAGCATGAATGACCCTTTTCCTGTAGTGAAGCGAAAACCGCTTTGAGGATTTTAGTGAAATATCTGGGAGCCTGAGCTAGTCCCATTGGCATACATGTGTATTGATAAAGGACCCCTTTCCAGCGAAATTTTAAAAATTTTCTATCCTTCTGTGCTATGGCTATCGAGTAATACGCATCCCTCAAATCAATTGAGGCCATAAAGCTACCCTCACTCAAAAGTTCCATCGCTGAACTAAGGCTTTCCATTTTGAAATGACTGTATTCAATGTCTAAGTTAAGTGTAGACAGATCTAAGATGACTCTGAATTTCCCATTAGGTTTAGGCCGGAGGAAAACGTTTGAAACGAACTGGCCCTCTTCCCATTCTGATGGTTCAATAATCCCTCTAGCTAGGAATGTAATGATTTCTTCGTCCATGGCTAATTGTTCTAATTCACTGAACTTATACTCTTCTGGTGCCCTTGCTTGTTCTGGAATGACAGCTAAATCTAATTTTGTGCCCTTAATAGCGTTCAAAATAAACGGGTCACTGGTGATCTCTTCCCAATCGTCAATGCAAGTTTTGGTTCTCCCTGCCTGGGCACCCAAACAGTTAGACACATTTTCATCTTCAATCTCAATCTCAATCAGGGGACCTACCTGGTCTAGCGGGTCCCCTTCGAGGGAAAACCCGAGTTCGATCTTTCTGAGTTCCCCCTGCCTCTACCCCTGGTAGAGGAGGAGTTATCTCTTCCTCTGTAGTTGTTGTAACCATTGTAGCCGTTATTGTAACCACCACTCCGGTTGTAGTTGTTGTAGCCACCTCCATGGCGGTTCCCGTAGTAGCCATTCCCGTAGGAGCGTCTGCCGTAACCTCCTGAACCACGTGCGAAAGGCGAATTGGCGTTTCCCCTGTATTGGCTGTTGGTCTTAGTGGTAGTTGTGGGTTTTTTGAGATCCGCTCTCAACCTATTATCCTTTTTTACTGCTTCGATTTTGGCTGTAATTTCCCCTCCGATGAGCAGGTCTGCTGATGGGGGGTGCTTTTCATAATCCAGGAGCGCTTTGAACGCTTCGTTTATGTCCACTTTGATCACTTCCCTTCTTGCCTTAGTGATTTCAGTGAAGGCTTTTACTAGCATCACTAAACCCTCAGTTAAAGTTCCTAGAGCAATATTGGCGTCGGGGTCCTCCCTAGCCGCTATTTTTGCCCAGTTCATGTTGCCTAGCACCACTGACATGCCGCCGACCATGTAATCCTGAGCGCGTGATAACATGCGGTCATTCTCCCTATGATCCTTAGACATTTCCTTCCGTAGTTCTTCGTTTAGCTTCGGTGTCTTGAGATGTTCCAGGTTCGCTGGTCTTGGAAACTTCTTCCTGTACTCGTCGATTTGGTGATGTTCATCGGTTGGGTGAAGAGGGGAACCACTTTCTCTATGATTCCGGGCTCTATGTCCGGCCCTAGCGTCTCGGTCTGAGTGATCTGGCTGAACACCTCCTCCATAATCTTGTCCGATTCTTCGGGGATCTCACCTTCTTCATGGCTGCCATCCATGTTTAGTCCACTTTCCGATGGTCCCATTCCTGATGATCCATTGCTATTAGGTTCCCCGCCCGGGGATAGCATCTTAAGCAGGTTCGCTTGGAACACTCGTTGTTGGCTTTGATCTAGGTTCATACCTAAAAGAGATGAAAAAGCCTTCCCGGCCGTTTTCTCTCTTTCTTCCCTTGCCTTCTTTTCCTTCTTTTCTCTTTTTCCTTCTTATTCTTATCCAAGGCTAACTTCTCTTGACGCGTCATGTTATCGTCTCCCATACTGTCACTTGGTGCTGTCACTACACGTGTTCACCTTGCGTAAGCTATCAGTAACGGTCAGCTTGACCACTGGCTCGCGGATCGGATCGAAAGTCCTAGAACTTCCAAAGTTCTGATTTCTGAGACTCAGAAAGTTCACCGAACTGATCTGAGGCTAAATAAAGTAGTTTGTGAGGAAAACTTTTGTCGGATGGTGAATTTGAAGCCTTAAAACTCAAAGAATCGAGGAGCTCCTATGAATGCGTCCGAGTAGGTTCGTACTAGCGGAAGTAACTGGTTTGTCATGCGCGAGATATATCTCTCATTTGGTCCTGCTCATCGCCACTAGATGGCAATGAAGTAAACTTAGGTCCAATGGATCAGGCAATGTCCAACATTCCCCACTAGCTGTGAATTAAGTAATTTAGAAAAAGCCGTTTTAATTTAGTTGAGGAGAGTGGTTCGAAGCATCACCAGTAGATCTAATTTCCTGGGGTAAAAAAATCCAAATAGTTTTTACCCTACCGAATAGGCTTTTCCCTCAACTTTTCTTTTTACCTCTGTGCAATTTTGGTCTTTATTACATACGTGTGCGGTATAATACCCGCATCCCTCCCTCATTTTGAGGAGCTATATCGATACCTTTGTAGTCATGCCAAAAATATATTATCCGCCTATAGCAGAGGTAATAACTTGGCTCTTCATAATATGTAGTTCTTTTATGGACATTTAACAGTAAGCCCCCCTGCGATGAACAAAAAATGTTCGCAGACAGTTGTTTTGTATAGTTGAAGTGTGCTAACAAGCTGTTGGGATGAAAATCCAATCATAGACCCGAATTCGATAACAAGGAGAATATAGGTCTTACATACTAGAACGGTGGAGGTAGAAAGTCAGTCAAAAAGTCAAGTCAGATGAAACTTCAAAAGTCAGACTGTCACATACATTTCAAGGGATAGGGCTTTTATGTCTGCAGAGATCGCAGCTAATTTCCATAAAAATCTGAGAAAACGACGGGATACACGTCCAACAGGTCAGATTTTGTATGAGGGTGATCGTGGATACATATACTTGGATGGGAAAATCTGATGCACAATAATTTCCTACTTTACACTTCTAGTTTTCATTTTCCCTTTCAAACTAAATGGTTTACATTCATGGGAGGTTATAGGGTAAGAATTGTGATTCCATGTTTTTGAAATGTTTCCCTCATCTGCATTTTCTTCTATTGACTTGGAAGTTGGAATCAACAAGTCTAGAGTCAACACTCAACATGTGAGGACATTTATCAATCTCAGGGGCAATACTTAGCCCTAAGCCACTAGAAAATTTCGTCAGCCTTCCTATTAACTAAGAGTTATCAGTCTTGGCCTCTTACCTATTATTTTTTGGAGTATAAACCACTCCCACAATCACACAAATAGAAATGGTGACGTTTACCCTAAATCGGTTGGAACACTACATGAGTTATATGTACATGTTTTCAAACTTTTACCTATATTAAAAAACCCTGATCTACTGTCTCTAAAACTGTTTTTTTTCAAATTGTGATCTGATTATTATTAACAACATTATCAGTTATTGAAGTGTTTGTTATCTACCAACATGGGCCACTCCTCCTTTATTAAAATGTTTGATTTGCTAAAATGTCAGTTGAAAAGTCGAAAGTTAGTTGAAAAGTCGAAAGTCAGTAGAAAAATTGATAAGTCAGTCAGAATGTTGAAAATCGAAAGTAGTCAAAAAGTCTGAGTAACAGTCAAAAGTCAGTTGAACAGTTGATAGTCAGTCAAAAGTCAGTTGAAAAGTCAAAAGTCAGTCAAAAAGTCAAAGATCTGTCAAAAGGTAAAAAAAAAACAGTCGAAAAGTCAAGTCAGCCTATAGGCGAAAGTCAGTCGAATAGTCAAAAGTATGTGGAAAAATCAGAGGAAAAGTCAGTTGAAATGTCAAAACTCAGTCAAAACGGCTAAAGTCAGCCAAAAAAGGTGAAAGTCAGTCATAAAGGTGAAAGCCAGTCAGAGGTCAAAAGCAAAAGTAGTCAAAAGTCAGTCGAACAGTCGATAGTCAGTTGAAAAGTCAAAAGTTGGTTGAAACTTCAAAAGTCAGTCCAATGGTCAATAGTCAATCGAAAAGTTGATTTTCAATTTGCCTTGGCCTTACCATAACCATTTCAGACTCTTGGCTCTAGTGATTGGACGTATTGGTTGCTCTCTTGTGTATAATTTTCCTATACCACTGCCCCTCCCCAAATATAAATCGGGAAAATACCTATTTTCTTGGCCTAATATGCAACGGGTGACGGTATAGTACTAGGCCTAGTTATTATATTTATATCAATACAAAGGTTTTACCTTTGGCAAAATAAAGTATCATTCAATTCAATCAAAACACAATAGTGTAATGACCAATTAATCACAAATTTATTACAGTAAATCACTATATATCCAACAAATTTCACAGAAAGCCCACTCCCCACTTCCTGAAGGCCTACCATCAATAGACCATCTTTACTTGACATAAGCATTGTTTTTATCTAAGAGCGTATGGCTTTCATGAGTGAGTCTTGTTATTACCCCACCTTTAAACAGGGACCGAACCACACTTGACAAAACTAACGCACTGTGTGGCACACCAAAAGGGACTAATTGCATCAGTTATGATTAATGAATACACAGTTTGATTAGAAGATGTCTATGGAGTAAAAACCGGATCCTGCCACATTCTATAATGAGTTGCCCCCATGAACAAGATTATAACCGATTACGTCAGTGCCTACATGACACAAAGCATGGCTATAGGGTATATGTCACGTTTCGGTTATTGCTGAACAAAAATTGTTCAGCCCATCCTACTCTTCCCCCTCCCCCAAGTCGTCCGCCCCTCCATCCCGTGTGTGTGTGTAGCAGTTTAATCAGGGTGTGAAGAGTGGCGAAAACTATGGACTGATTAGGAACCCTTCGCAGAGAGCCCGAAACGTCCAGACTCTCTGCCAGACAGAAGTCTATATGGGTCAAATTATCAGAAAATGTACAATTCACCTTCACCAATCCTCTCAAATACCCCACATTTAAGACAAAAATGAGCTTCAAAATGCAGTTTAACATAACGGAAGTGATACTTTAAATCAATGCGATATCAAATATACTCAGATATACCCATTATTCTTCATTTTTCAGCCTAATTTAGCAGAATTTCCTAAATATGTAGAGCTGCCAATTGTACCTTTTCTGAAAATCTGACCCATATGTTGATTCCAGGCCCTCCATCTCACTTCTCTCCATCTCCTTAAGAGAATTCCTTGAGAATAAGCAGTATGAGAAGGGGAGAGTGCCCAATCAACAATACAAAAAGTGCTCAGGTTTCCCTCTACCCGCCCCTCCCCCTCTCCCCTCTCTAGAGGAGGAAGGAGAAAGAAAAATTCTTCTTACTAAGCGAAAAGGTTTTTATAATGAGGGGCGAGGAGGGGGAGATTCATGAGTGTTTGTGTAGGGGGATTAGAAGTCCACAGTGTTTTGATAATAATTAGCCATGGGAATAACAGTACCAGGACCATATACGAGCATAGAGTCTAGATTAGACGATGGACTAAGTCCCAGAAAATGTATATTTGCCGGAATAAATATTCGCAAATAACACAAATATATCCGACCAAATGATGTTCAAAATAAAGTTGAGATTAACGAAATACATACCTATTATTTATTATCATTTAGGATAAAAAAGATTTCATCAATTTCAATTCATTCATTCAAATCTTTAGATCTGTGAAGTGTACATTACCTGACGATTTGGACCAAGGAGAGGCTGTTATTTTCAAACCCATGCTGTGAATCATACACTGACTTGAAAGTTAGATTGTCAAATATCTTAATATTCGGTTTAAGGGGTGCAGATTACGATCAACGTAAATTTCGCGTTAAGTTACATAACGATCAAAAGAAAAGCAAAATAGGTTAAAAAATAATATTCCTGTCTATAAATACCCATGTGGATGGGAGACATGCGTCCCAGTAGTACTAATAGAAAGCATGGCCATATATAGCCATGCTAATAAATCTCTATTCAAGTAAAACTGTACATGTATTGCAAACTTATGTTTTAGTGGCTTTAAGTCCTCTTTTCCATACTTGAATGAATCGACGAATCAACGAAGAATCAAACAGTTGTTAGTTGAAACTCCATACTATATTTTGTTTTAAACATACATACATTATACATATAGGCGAGCAAACTCCATATAAACCTAATTCATATGGACTGTTCAATGAAAAATAGATGCAAAATCTTAGCATTTGTAGAGAAAAAAAACCAAAGGCTCACATTTAGAATCGAATAAACAGAACTTTGCTACTCACTCATGAAACATGAAAGCAGATGTAACAGATTTTGGGGAAGAAGAAAAACTTTGGTGAGGCGGGTTTTAGAACCGGCAAAGTGTACTTTATTCTATGCTTTATACTTTGGCTCCGCGTTTTGTATGTCATACAGTAATATTTCAAAGAGACGCACTACTTTGTTTACATTTAGTGGCATGATAAATGGGCACAGGCTAATTGACCTAAGGATCAACCGCCATTTTAAAGCCTTTTCCAATGCCAATTCTACCGTTCACCTATTGACATGGTGTAGTCAGCCAGACTTTACTTGAATCACATTTGACAAGAAATTAAAAGTATCAACAGCAGATATTGGCGTTCTCTCCTTTCAATAAGGGGAAATCAGTCCAGGTAATTTTGGTTAGATATCTAACTGTACTTGAAATGTGGGTACCAATGAAAAATATTCACTAAAGACAAACTTATGCTACATGCTATTTTAACTCTAGAATAAAAGCTAATAGTAGATAGAGAATATTATATGGTTGACCTGGTCAACTATGAGCACAGTTATGCGATAAAACTGTGGCTTAAAGATAAGACCACCTTATCAGATCTATATGGGTTTTTATGTGAAGAGAATTGCATAAAAAAAGGAGCACGACTACCAAACGTTTATTTCTCACCAAACGAAAACATCGCCCGCACATGTCCCCTTGGTTTAAACTCTCTATTGCGCATGGGTTTATATATCTTCTCTAGTTCTCGACACCTGCTAGACAAGTTGAGATGGAATTATAAATATCAATGAATCAGGTCGAGAATTGTCTCATTAATTAATAAATTAGAGTAATTAGGATGGAGACCACTCAACTGAAATAAGCCCTGTGCTGGAATATAGCATTTTTTTATTTGGCGCCCCTGGCGTGTTTCACCGGACTCATTAATTAACATTTCAGGTCAATTTAAAAACAAAACAAAAACATTTCAGGTCAGTAGGTAGGTCTATGACTCCTCACAAGTGCAGTTTTGCCATACTTTAGAATATCTAGAGCAAATTAAGTTTAAGAGATCGGTTACCTTGCGCTCATCCTGGGTAATTTTAAGGAAGTCGTTCCATCTTCGTTTAACGAGTGCTTGGGATGATCCGTGCATGATCAAATCTATTTCACAATGGGACTGACTTTCCAATCAAAACTCGGGTCCAAGACAGACAGACACGTGGCGTCATTCTCTGTAGGAAAACATAAGATAAATATTATGTGCTAAAGTCATGATTTCAGACAATATTCCAACAAAATGCTGCTGGGTTCATAGCTCACTTACGCCTATTCTTGAATCACATGAAGTTCACCAGAAGTAGACTACCCATCTGCCAATTCTAATTGTTCTCATTAATACTATAAATATTTGATAAAGTTGTAACATATACCAGGTACCTAGTAAAATGAGTAATTCAAAATCAAAATCTAAGGAATTATTCAAATTAAGATATTTATTACAGCGACATTTACTAACTAGTTGTATAGGTTGTTAGACAAGAATTGTCACTACTGGCAACAAATGTGAGAGATCAATGAAAATATATCAAATGCCCAAGTATGAATGTATGGTAAAAAAAATTATACATTGTAATCAATTCCGGTGATTGTGATAGGAAAGAAATGGCTATAATCTTTGTATTGTAAACGTATTTATTTACTAAGTACTTTGACACCTTTCGCGTGGATTTAAAGGAAGTCTCACACCTTGCTTATGCAATAATTTTGCTTTTGCGCAGGATTTACTTTTACGCACAAAGGTGGGTGCGCGAAAATAAATACTGCGCGAACATTAATACGTTTACAGTATCACATTCTAAAGTGTCCTTGGCCTAATGAGTTACACAATAAATGTAGGTGATTATGACGTAGAGGATGTGTGCGGTAATACTTTAGGCTTTCGGGCTTGCCCCGGAAGTCTTTGGCATTATGACCTAACGTCCTGGATAACTATGACGTGGACTGACGTTGCCTCGGGCGTCCTCTCCCTCAATCTGCTTCGAGGAGCAAGGTGCTTGAAAAGTTTCTACACCTCTCTTTTTGGCTTTTCTTCTGCCTTTTAGTCTCTCCCGGAGAGTTCTAAAGTCAGATTATTTTCCCATAGCACTCAGGATGCCAGGGAAAAAAGCAGATTCGGGGGAGGAACAACCTCGCCGCTCCGCCAGGACAGCAAAGCCGAATCCACGCTTCGCTGAGGAAGACGATCAAGATGGCGACGGCGATGAGTCAAGCGATGGCTCAGACTCTGAGGAGCAAACCAAGCAGCAACGCAAAGCTGCGAAGAGGGCACGTAAGAGGCTGCTAAACAAGAAATTCGTCTCCAGGGCGCAATTTAGAGGCATGAAGTCACTCATCTCAGAACTCTGCAAGGAAGTACGGGAGGTGAAGGCGAATACGGCGAAGTCTGGGTGGAACCTGCAACAAGGCGAGGCTCATAACCAAACCTTTTCCACTGGCGCCATTCCGCCCAAGCCGCCCGTACAGCCTTTCGTGACGTCACACCAGCAGCAGACCCCAGGCGCAAGCGCGGGCGTCCCGCCGCCTCAGCAACCAGCTTCCGCCCAAGGCGTGCCGCCTCAAACTCCGGGAAAACATCAGCCCGACTTCGGAACTCCTCAGCATCAAAGAATGCCTATCATCCAGCCAATATTTACTCCAGCTCTGGATCAACTTCCGCCTCCGAATGACATCTCATCAATGTACCGGGACACTGATATGGCTTTCGAGGCTCTTGATCGTCAATACCCAACAGTCGGAGCTCCGAGAGGTATGCTTAAATTTGTACTCCCATTCTCAAACCCCGAGTCTAGTTTGCCTGCCGACATGTACAAAATTGTTAGAAAGGATAAACGGGAGCTATCGATGGCAGAATATGTTTGCGGCTTCGCAAGGATGGTCAGTAAACTGATCACTGTAAATTCTGTCCCTTACTACATGATTAAACATCTTGAAAACCTGGCTCAGGATGCATCTACTTTTGAGTGGGATGGGATTCGGGCCTGGTTCCAAGCATGCATGGCGCAAATTAACGAAAAACAAGCTACATGGGCCGATACTACGCACTTCCAGTTTGAACGCTCCCGTCTATGTTGGGCGAAGACACCGGGTGGCGCAGCTCCTTCTCTCGCTAGTTCCGTGTCCACCCCATGCTCGGCATACAATCTGGATGAGTGCAAGGAGTCAGCCTCTCACACCGTAGGGTCTGTAAAGCTTCTCCACAGCTGTGGGTTCTGTTTCTTCCTCGCAAAAGGAAAGGAGTACCCTCACTCAGCGAAGTCGTGCAATAATAAGGCGAGAATGCCTGAAAAGAATCCCCAGGGTAAAAAATCGTCGGGCCAGTGGTCGACAAAGGGCCAACAGGCTCCGGCCAGCTCAGCTTAAAAAAACTAGTAACATCTGCCTCCTCCTCTCGTCTTACTGTGCAATGTCAAACCAGTGATATACAAAATGTGCCATCATCTATCGGATCTGTGTTTAATGATTTAACAACGAACATGTGCCTGCAACGATCTGTGTTTACGCCGGAAGTGACAAAAGTCTCTCTGCCTTCGGGAGAGGAGACTTCCAATGCTAGTAGTGTTTCCTCGCCTCAGCTCAAGGAGAGCACTTATAAACATGGCGGCACTTCCGCTCAACCCAAGCAGTCACCAGAACAAGGTAATGAAACATCAATTTACCTATCACAACATTCAAGAAATGTAATGTTACTCAATCGTGAAATACCTGATACGTCAGAAGTGTGTGTTAGTGATTCTACAACCAGTCGAGAAGATCAGAGTGTATGTCAACGACCCATCGTGAGCCCCACATGCGTGGCGAGCTCACGATCTTTGCTAAGTAAACAAACCCGTCTCGGAGGCGATGAAGCATTGCTTTCTAGCTGGTCAGATACTGGCCTCAGTTCAGTTGAATTTTTTGATGATGTCCATGGAATTGTAGGTGACGGAGACCCCCCTCTTTCTCCCGATCCCTGTGTTAGCATGGCTTTGACCTTTCCCCACCACTTAGACTGGGCACAACGTACACGTTGGCCCTTCCCGACTCTCGTTCACGGGGATTTTGTTACTATTTACGAGAGAGTCAGGGCACTTGCAAAACCTAATATGTTCGGCGCAAAGTGTGTTCTACCAACCAACCTTAACATCGATGCATGGAATAGGGAGGCCGCAGGCCACGACATGGACTCCACTATCATAGCGGGCCTGAAGTACGGATTCCCGATCCAATACTACGGTCCTCCCATGCTATCTGATACACGCCAGGAGAACCACGCGTCAGGTACTAATTTCCCTCAACATGTCTCTGAATACATTGTAAAGGAATCATCGCTTGGCGCTCTGTGTGGCCCCTTTAAAGTGCCTCCTTTTACCCCGTGGTTTCACACTAGCCCAATTATGACTAGACCAAAAAATGACTCAGACAAGCGCAGAATCATTGTCGACCTCTCGTTCCCGGAAGGAGGGGTCAATGCTGCAATACCCAAAAATGTGTTTAATGGTAGGGTGGTGCACCACGGCCTCCCTACCATCGCCCAGGCAGTCGCCATCATACAGGAGAAGGGCCGAGATGTGTGTATGTCTGTCCTCGACCTGGAACGAGCGTACAGGCAATTCTCGGTCTGCCCCCTCGACTGGCCGCTCCTGGGTATTTACGTCCGACAAAACTATTACTTTGATAGGGCCCTTCCCTTTGGGGCTAGAGCGAGTAGCTTCATAATGCAAAGTATCTCTGATTTCTTTACTAGGGCATTGGCAAGAAGGGGAATAACGGCCCTCATGTACCTGGATGATGTCCTCATTATTTCTGAAGACCTCCCTACATGTAAGACACAGCTGGCCACAACCCTTGCCCTCATACAAGAACTCAGACTATCGATAGCTCCCCACAAGCTACAACCACCATCGCGCTCAGTGACATGGCTCGGTGTCACTATTGACATGAATGAAAATACCCTATCGATTCCACCCTCAAAGGTTCAAGAGATTCTCTCTTGTTTGGCCTCTATTTCAACATCAAGAAAGGTCACCACAAAACAAATGCAGAGTGGAGTGGGCAAGATAAACCATCTCGCCAAGGTAATCCCTCCAGCTCGTGCATTTATTAACAGAATCTTAGTAGGACTGAGAGCTGCAAAAGGTGCAGATATCAACGTCACTCCTCCAATTAGAGCTGACCTCAACTGGTTCAAACTGTTTCTCTGTGACTTCAATGGAAAATCAATCTTCCCATCTAGGAAGGTGTCGAAGACACTGTGGGTTGATTCTTCAGTCAAGGCAGGAGGAGGCACAGATGGCACTTACTGGTTTGCACATAAATATGACCACGAATACATATGCAACGATATAAATGTTCTGGAGGCGAAGAACTGCCTCGCGGCTGCAAGACTCTTGTGTTCAGACTCTGATAAAGGAAATATTGTCCAGATTTGTTGTGATAACTCGGCTGCTGTCCACTCCCTAGCCGGGGGTAGGGCCAGGGACAACCAGTTGGCCGCATGCTCAAGGGCCTTCTGGTTCCTGTCAGCTAAAATGAATATCCAGTTCATCTTCACCCACATCCCTGGAATTTTCCTCGAAGTTCCCGACGCTTTGTCCAGAGCCTTTACCGACGACAAAGCAAAGCTTAAAGCCGCTTCTCTCATTGAATCAAATAACCTCAAATCAATTGAAATGAAAAGCAACTTATATGATCTCTCGAATTTCTAGGCCCTCTCCAAGCATCCTTGGCTGCGGCAGCATCAAAACGTCAGAGGATGGCGTACCGCCCAGGAACAGAGGCAAATCGGAAATCGGCAGTCATACTATACAGGGGCTTCTGCGACCAGCTCGCTCTCAACTTCTTCGACCCCTCGCCCTCTGATGTGTGCTGGCTCATAGAATACCTTGCCAGTCATCAGCGGGCATCAACCACCATTAGAAATATCATCTCGAGCTTGAAGGCATACTATCGTGTATCGATGATTAGCTGTGATGGGCTGGAATCTCAGCTAATTCTTACAGCCCTTCGTGCTCTGGACATCTCACACCGACACATCCCCTCACAGAAACAGGCAGCTACCCCTGAGGTAGTAGCCCGTGCTCTCGGCACGCTCATCTACGACCCATACTACATCCAACTTCGTGCGGCATTCAGCCTAATGTTCGTTGGATTCCTGAGGCAGAGCAATCTCTGTCCAAAATCATCTCGCCTCTTCGACCCATCAAGACAGCTAGTCCGGGAGGACGTATCTCTCTCTCCCCTCGGCGTACAAGTCCGGGTCAAGTGGTCAAAGACCCTACAAGCGGGCACCAATCCATCTACTATCTTCCTACCAGCCATCGCAGGGTCCATTCTCTGCCCCCTCGATGCCATGTCGGCACTCCTGTCAACGATCGAGGTTCAACCAATGGCCCCTCTCCTCACATTCTCGGACAATAGGCCCATGCCTATCTCCTTCCTCGCCCAGAAGTGGTCAACAGCAGTTACCCTTATTGGACTGGACTCTCGCCTCCTCTCTCTACACAGTATGAGAAGAGGAGGAGCATCCTTCTCTTTCTATAAAGGAGGTGCTTCCCTCAATGATGTGAGGGCTCACGGGACGTGGGCGTCAGACGCCGTTATGGCTTACCTCCGACCGCAACCAGGTCCGTCGAACAGTGTCCACAGAGCATTCCAACAACTCTCCTCAGATATATAAACTCTTTATTGGCTTTTGTAATATCTATCAGACACTTAATATATGTTTACATCTTCTCCATTGATATGTATTCTTACTTGCTATGAATATTTGAATAATATCATGTCACCTTAATAATTATGTACACTTCAAGATCATGTACAACTCTACACGCCGACAGGAGGATGATTGTAATACAAGCCAACAATGAGTATTAAACATTCAAATGTTAAATATATGTGTTGTGTTATAATGCTTTAGGCTTTCGGGCTTGCCCCGGAAGTCGTTGGCATTATGACCTAACGTCCTGGACAACTATGACGTGGACTGACGTTGCCTCGGGCGTCCTCTCCCTCAATCTGCTTCGAGGAGCAAGGTGCTTGAAAAGTTTCCCACCTTCCCTCCCTTCTAGTTCACATTTATATTTACTCAAAAATCGGCATTTTGTAATATCTATCAGACACTTGATATATGTTTACATCTTCTCCATTGATATGTATTCTTACTTGCTATGAATATTTGAATAATATCATGTCACCTTAATAATTATGTACACTTCAAGATCATGTACAACTCTACACGCCGACAGGAGGATGATTGTAATACAAGCCAACAATGAGTATTAAACATTCAAATGTTAAATATATGTGTTGTGTTATAATGCATGTATACCAGTCAACTGACCCAAATTACTGTCAATGTACCAAGGGACGATTTCCACGAGTGAAGAATCACATTCAGGTATACAACACATACCTTACTAATGAATATAATCCTAGGTTCAATGATGAAAGTTTAATGTATATATATAGTATACATGTACACCACCCTTCCATTCATACACAGCCAGTTATCAAATATGGTAACCTGTACGACTCTTGAAAGATCCATAGAACTCTGGCACCTCTAATGTTAGAGTTCTTTGAAAGATCATTGGATCTACAGGAAGCCCAGAAAAAAACCTACGCTTATGTCTCTGATTTGATCGTGAAATATCCGTCAATGTCGCCTTAAGTAGGAAATGTCCAGGTCTTGCTGAATTGAAAAGGAACATTATCTGCTGTGGTGGCTGAATGGGGCGGGCACTTAAAGCACATTAATTATCTATTTTCGAAAAAAAAATGTTACACAGGCGGCGTCAGGATTTCATTTTTATGTAGCGGCAGTTATCCTCATTCATGAGATAACATGGGAATGTGAACCGGCATTAACGTGATTAGCTCTTCCGTGTACCGCCTTCTGCCTTCCATTATCTTGCTAGTCTAAAGGTAAAGATAATGATTACATAGATTGTCGCGTCTACCTATTAGCTTGTCTATAATATTAAACGGTCTTACATATTTGAAGCATTGGCACATGATCTGGTAAAGGTGGAAAGAAGAGTGTGAATGTTCATGGAAGGGAGCCTTATTAAGTTCACTTGACTGTCAATTCCTTGCTTTCACCTTTCATTTCGTCCATATCAAATGTGTTCTAATTCAATACAGGTAGCCTACGGTACAGATGCACTAAGTGTGTGAGCAGTAAATAACATCTATATAATAAACGTGAAACGGTGATTCTTTGATAATTATGTTCTTGGAATCTGTCATGTTTCCAGTCGTTTTTCTGCTCTGTACAGTTCCGTCGTCCCTTTCCGAAGGACGATATATATATGTGGTTTGTCAAGGTATCTGGGGTGAAAATGGGACTTTAAAGCCTTTTTTAAACCGGGCTATCCACACACTATTTATAGCCTGTGATAATCAATGATCCCTTGAGCCAATTGATCTTGTTACCCAGAGATGTAAGGGGAGGGTATGTATGGGAGAGGAAGAAGAAGAGAGAGAGGGAGAGGGAAAGAGAGAGGAGGAGGAAGGGAAGAGAAAAAGAGGGGAAGGAGAGAGCGCAGCAGGGATGGCAAAGAAGGAAAAACAGGGAGGGAGAGTGGGAGGTAGGGGGGAGAGGGACAGAGATCAGACGGGGAGGGGGAGAGCGAGGAAAAAGTGAGAGGGGGAGGTGAGGGGAGAGAGATCAGAGGGGGAGGGGAGAGTGAGTGAGTGAGATTGGTTGCTTTACGCCCTTATCAACACTTTGAAGTGTTATATCAAGGGCGGGAGAGCTGAGAGGGAGGCAGTTTACAACCATACCCAGGAAATAGAGATAGAGAAGAAGGGAGATAGAGATAGAGAAGAAGGGAGAGAGAGAAAGAGCAAAGGTGTAGAGGAAGAGGGTGGGGGAATCAGATAGGGAGAGGTAGAAGAGGATAGAGAAAAGAGGGGGAGGGAGAGAGAAAAAGACGGGAGGGAGAGGATGGCGGGGAGGAAAGGGCGAGTGAGGGAGAGAATGAAAGAAGCAGAGGGAGAGAGTGGGGGAATCTGATAGGGAGAACCCAATACAGAGGGAAGAGGGGGAGAGAGGGCAGGGGAGAGGAGAGGGGTAGTGTATGATCGGTGTAGGGACAGGGAGAGAGAGAGGGGGAGAGAGAGGGGGAGAAAAGGAGGAGAGGCAGGGAAAGAGGAGGAAGGGAGGCAGAGTGAGAGGAAGAGGGTGACCGTCCAGAGGACGGGTACTTTGCTAGTATAATAATTATATAACCCTAAAACTAGTGGGTTGTTCTTTAAATGTACACGAAGTTTGGGAATCCTCCCTCACATATTGACACTGATTAAGGCAGATTCGTATCAAGACCTTGATCAAATGCAGTGGCTACTTATAATGATCCTCCTGTCATCCAAGCCTAGCATTGCATGAATTATTAGGAGGCGAAAGGAGATCTAATACAAGATATCCTCCATAACAGCCCCACCCCTGAGTAAGTGAGTGAGACTGGTTGCTTTACGCCCTTATCAAGGGTTATATCAAGGGTGGGAGAGTAGAGAGGGAGGCAGTTTATGATCATACCCAGGAAATAGAGATAGAGAAGAAGGGAGAGAGAGAGATAGAGAAATGAGACAGAAAGGCACTTTATGGTCATACCCAGGACCACGCCCCACCCCTGGAGTCCACATATTTGGTTGGTATAAACTATGAGAAACATACCTTTAGTACAGTACACCCCAGTACAATCACTAGACTAATAAGTATCACTGCAGTTTATGTAAATCCTCTTATCATAGGCCTATATAATTATATCGACTGGCATCTGTTTCTATATATTCCATCCATGTTGTAACAACGTCGTGCATTTATTTAAGCCATGAATCATGTGTCAACTCAATTTCAAATCAGTCTCATACAAAATCGGTTGACTTTTAGTTTTACATTTTTATTTTTGTCATTTTTTTACGGCCAATATACAAATATCTAATCCAATTCTAAAAGCAACTACCGGTATGTTTCTTGGAATAATTACATTAAATCTATTATAGGCCCTACTTCTCATCAAAAGAATATAACAAATATTGTACCTCACTAAAAAAAGTAAAATGATCTATGTAGGCCTACCCTACCTCACTAAAATGGTTTGTTTCAGTTGTGATTGCATGTGTAGGTCAATTACATACCGTACATTCCACATTAATAAATCCATTATTGCGTCAGTAGGCCTTCATTACACCCTTCATACATTTAGCATTCAAACTTGCAACGGTGCAATTAATTTTTTTTTTTTAAGTTCGGTTTCAATATTAAAGCAGTGTCAGCCTCCAACTAATCAACCGTAATATTACTATAATAGGGCTTAACATGCCTTTCTGACCAAGACTTCCATTTTGTTTCTAAAGCAATCGTAAAATGTTCGCCACTTTAAAAATTGTTCTACCTACCGGTAGGCCTACGTTATTTTCTATATGTAGGCCTAGGGCCTACGTAGGCCTACCTGTTTAACATGTAACACTTTAACATGGCAATTTATTTCATGGCATTAATAATATTATCATTTTAATTTAAACTTAAAGCACCAAAATATATATGGTACGGTACGGTACGGTACGTACGTAGGCTAGGCTAATAATAAATATTACCCCCCCCCCCCCCCTCCATCGACCCCATTGGTGATTGGAAAGGGGGCGGTGGGACATTCATTTTCTCTTCTCCAACGGAAACGCAATATACACTTATATTGCACTTTATTTTGGTATGTTAGCTTTCAGACAAAAAAAACACGTAGCCTATTATACAGCACCATATATCAGTATGAAGAATGCAAAAATTGGTGCGTAGAAGACTCAGAGTAACTAAATGGCGAAAAAAACAAAAACATTTAAATTTCGCCACAGTCAGGCCACGCTGGGCAAGGCGCAGGGACATCACGAGTATTATTATGAATTATATGAGACGGTTATTACCACTAATTGTAGCAGACACACTTTCCATGGAATAGATTCCCGTTAAAAACATTTCTGTGCAAATAAGCAAAGGGAAATTTAGGACAGAATCGGTACCCTTTAAATTGTAAACAAACATGACCAAAGCCAAAGGCCGAATGGCAACATGTAGGTCTGGGTTCATCCCGGGATCATCGACACACCGCTTAGCTCTGTTCATGTTAACAGTTTATCATACTACCCTAAACCTAGAGATAAGTGCTTTCTGTAGTGACATCGAATACTTCATTGTATAATATGTATTCTATAACAAAATATATTACCGTGCACTGTGTAAATAAAATACAAACCTTGCCCAACTTCCAGATGATGATACCAAGCTGGCTTCGCGGTGTGTTGAGCAATGTTCGCCGCACGATTATTCCAGCTTATCTCAGGTATTAGAATCCAGGTGGCGTCCTTGGTTGATCTGCGCGCCTTCGAAAGACCACCCAAAGGACCACCACACAACTACTTTATATTAATTTTTATAATCAGAGCCATACACCAATCACTATAGAAATACAAATTATAATTTGCATCGTTATCCACTAAGTATTCATAACTACCAATACCCCCTATAATTGTATTCACTATATTCCTATTAGCACCCATAGACTATAGGCCTACCCAATATTGATCAATTCCAATATCTGTATCCACTTCCAAGCTTTTTAAAATTAGGAAACCCGATGAAGAGCAAGTAAGCTTCAAAAGCTAGTTGTAAATAAAACCAAAAACAATACTTAGGGATTTTATGGGTATGGTAGGTTATGGCAATATGGTAGCCTACTGATATATCCTATCCTATGGTTAGTAGAATATCTATTGACGTGGGTGAATATATATATATATGGGCATCCAATTGCCTGTCTGACTGGATGACATTTACCAAGATATATATTATAGATATAAGAAGAACACCTCAATTTATTTCGGATTTGCTGCTGCTTACACGAAAACGATTGACGAAAAAATCACCAACTCGGCATGGGGGAGAAATCAGTTACCGGTACTGGGCATAATAGTTTTTTAACTAATCATTTAAGTTTTTATTAGATTTTAAGTAGTAGGTTTCCGAAATAAAGTGGAATGTGCAAACAAAACAAAAATAAAATCATTTCTCTTAAATACCGGTAGGCCTGCATCTGTTCAGAAGGGGAATACAAGTACGAGTCAAATCTAGTTGACAATAAAAGTGAGCAAGACCACTTGATTTATGCATTTTTATTTCTTGAATAAAATAAATAAATGTCTATAATACTGTAAAGAATAATTACTTAAGTTTACATTAAGTGAAGCTAAATTTCCAAAAAGGGTTAGTAAATTCCCTGTACGTTGAATTGTTCCCTGACCACATTAATATCAGTCATTTTTTACATAGTTAAGTCTTTGTCAACAAGTAATATAGGCAGTCAATTGGCAATATATAACATAGACAATGGAAACAACAATAATGACAGTTGATTCCGACGAATACAAGTGTGGCCATTGTAAAAGAGATCAATAAACTATAAAACAACTACCATATCACAATACGCAAGATGGGACTAACAAACACATTGCATTGCTTACACTTAAATAATATACCTGTATAAGACTGTTGTGTCTTGGCAACAAGTGGAGAATACCCTCCCTCATCCAAGGAAATTATTTCCCATAAACTTATATACGACACTAAATATAGGATGATATGAACGGCTTATGAAATATTATGCTTTACAAGCACAAAAATAAAGGTAATGCATTTAGGAATATTGTATTCCGATTAGCCTAAATAGCTGAACCATATATTTGGCTGTATAAATGGCCAAAAAACAAATAGATCTGTCTTCAATATCATAAAGAGTGTCCAGTACATTATCCAAAAATAGGTTATATTTTGGCAGTGTAATATTATCATTTCGAAAACAAATAATCCTAGAGAATAATAATGTCAGAAGGCTTCAAGTCTTCCAAGATATATTTCACAATTTATGTAACATTTTTTTAAAAATGATATGAGGAATCACAGCTCTGAATGGTGACTGGTTTCAACTTGTTCTTGTTCACTTTCATCCATTAGTTCACTCTGCATGGAATGTAATTCCTCACGGATTAATCTTTCCTCTTCTTCACCAGGTGGGAGAAGGATGTTTGATCTGTTTCGTTTCCCCCTCATTGGTGGCGACACTGAAACCAGAGTCAGCTATTATCAGATACTTGGTCATAGATTCTCGTGTCATAAGTTTACAATAATATTGAAAAAGAATAATCAGGAAGGATACACTGTGACATATCTATAACATACATATCATACAACACCCAACTAATTTTCGGTACGAATTTAGAATTCACATTTGAAAAAGTTGTTCAGAAATATCACTGATATTAAAACTCACTCTGCTCGACTGGTACATCCGCCTCAACATTTTCCTCCTCAATCATGGCGAGAAAATCATACCCGGGGTTCAGTGGCTTCCATTCTCCCTTTTCCAAGTATTCTGTCGACAACACAAAAATGCGTGAATTAAGTTAATAATAATGACCGGTTTCCAAAATAATAATGACCGGAATACTCCAACGTACATTAATAAAGAAGACCTTAAAATCACAGGCGGCATTCATTATCTACCAAACTTTCTTAGTTTCCAATAAGATCTCTTTATAGAAGCTCTTTAAAATCAAGCAGGTTGGAAATTTAGGGGCAGGTTTTCAAAAACTCACTCCAAGGTTTCCTTTCTCCACGTCCTACACTCTCAACCCATTTGTAAACTTCATTTCGGTTGACCTCTGCACTGGGATAATTGTATATAGACCCCTAAAATGCAAAGAGAATTATTACCATTAAATGTGCTCAGTTCCTGTTCATTAGAGTATGACATTCTTCTTGCCTTATAAAATTGTAACCGTTTTGCATATATATTTGGTATGAAAATGATTATATGCAATGATTTTATGAAATCAGCCTAAAATTGTGTATGATAAGAATTTATATGCATCGTATAATCAAATCAAAGCGGAGTCGCCTACCTCTGAATGATTCACAATAAATAGAGATGGAGGCTCAGCATTTGAATTATACTCGAGCAGCACTTTTCCTCCAACGCCGTCGTCCCTCGTTCTCAATAGACAGAAACAAAGTAATTCATCAATAATGCATTGCCTTTAAACATACGAATTATCTCTAGGTAATCGTATTAACAAGTACGGTAAACGGACTTTCGACCATTCCCGCAAAAATATATAGAACTATACAGTGAGTGATACTTTGACAATTTTCAGATTACAGATCAATAGGTAAAGTATAAATTAAATTGTTTACAATTCCATCCATCCAAATATAAATCCAGGAAACGCCTTGCTGGCTGCAACTGCTGCTACTTCCCCATGGGCGCCTTGTCCTCCTTGGATGTTTTCATCGAACAATAAAACAAAAGGCTTTTTCTGGACATAGTAGGCAGGGAAATTGACTGGCGTTATCTCGGGCTGAAAATTTAAACATTCTATTAAATCAAACCTGAATAATTTGCCAACAATGGTTCATATGCTGCTGTAAACATCTTCATATGTTTTGAATTGAGATTTTTAAAAAAATCATTTTCATTCAGGTTGGCATTTAAATCAGGTTAATCAAAGTTAGCAGTGAATAAAGACTACCCAGTTCGCCATAACGGTGGTCTACCACTGGGCCCTGAGTCGGAGAGAAAAGAACTCATTCGTTTAACAAAATTGTGTTGGTATTCACAGTCCTTTTACGGGACGTATCAGTCATACTTTCTTGCCCCATCCAGTATATGATATGTTCTTATGTATACGGGGTGACACTGATACTCACATAAACAGAAAGAGAAGCCTCCTTGACAAATTTCAGAATAGCTGATGTTTTGAGATCTTTCTGTAAGATTCTCATTTTGTCTAAGCTATCCTGGCGTTTATGGACTACAATAGCTGGAGTTTTAAGGTGGTAATGTCGAGACCTACGGAATAAAAGTTGAAATATATTATATATATACTTTTGAAAATAATATTTTTAACAGTTGAGAAATTCTAGAACAGCTGTGTATTTCTCTACGATGATATTGTTATTAATATGACCCGAAAACTGATGCAGAACACGGGGAGGTTGGTGTCCGGAAAGCCTTACCACGACCGAGGTTTTGCCTCTCAATCGACCTGGCCTCTCGGAATCACCAAGCAACATAAAGTTGTTGATAAGGTTTTGTGGTAGCCCCCATCGTTACCAGGTTATGTTGGCATAGGTTCGTTATTAAATATACAGATAGGTAATTAGATGCTGAGAACACGATATAGTTTCTTATAGGTTGACAGGTATAAACCGAAAGAAAGTAATCTTCAATATATAACTAGCTGGAATCCCCAAATCCTTAATATATTCTAGAAGAATGCATGCATGAACCAAAACATTATCTCTTACAGTGATGGAGTCAGTTCTGCAGAAGAGTATGCAAACACAAGCGATCCGTCTTCCATATCAGCAACACGTTTGAATGAAGCCAATTCTAGAAATTAACAGGAATGAAACAGGGCGTTATTTAGGCAATACGATGGGGAAACTGACCATAACTAGGCCATATTTCATAACAATAGTTAGGATGAAATAAGAAAATTCATAATTAGCAAGCTGGTATAAAACAACAACAAAAAATGTTCCATATATAAACAGATAAATGGGACGCAGAGGAGAGGGTTGAGATGTCCTTGGTAATATGACATGTTCGCTTGGGAAACCGTCTCACCTTTCACATCATCTGACCCGAAAAGACCCAGCACTGCTACATCGGAATAGTGGACCAGATCAAGTGGATATGTGCCTGCTACAAACTGATCGTGTTCCTCTTTGTTTGATAAAACGACAGGTGATTCAGCCATTAGCCTGGAAAAAAGATGATTATCATTTCGTGCAATACACACTTAATCAATTATAACGTTTACATGAGACTTGGGGAGAGTACTATTCAAGTATTGTACATTGGGATAGGGCGGTATGACATAGGGGTGGGGGGAATAAATTGTTGGATCATTTGGGCCATATCTTTGAAAAAATGCCATTGATTACTAAAATAAGGATTGTATTAAAAAAGTGCAAAGTCGGTGGTCTAAGACTTATGGGACGCTTGGACATTATTACTTACTTTTTCACAAGGTTGACAATGGGCGTAGCTCCAAGCATCCCTTTGTACGTTGTGTATTCTCGTCCCTTTCTATATATCCTAACGGTGGGGTAACTACTTATGTTGTTCTTGCCACATACATCTGTCCAGTCAAAACAATCTATGGCGGCCAGCACAGTGACATTATCATTGGCGAGCATGAAGGACGCATCAGCATAAGATCGCAGGAATGCCATACTTTGGGCATCAACTGAGTGACAAGAAAAAACCCACAATTATTTGCGCTAAAATGTTTTTTTAAATTGCAGGAGTGATTGCTCGTATGGTTTCAAAAAGTGTCTCGAGAAATGGATGCATTCGTTATGTCTGTAATAGAAATACGTTTGGATTCGAAAATAAAATAAAAAAAATATGAAGAAATAGTTTATGGAGAATGAGTATATAGCTACAGTTACATGTATTACCTAGTTAATGCTCTCCAGGGAAAGAAATAATTAATCGAATCACGTTGGATAGAATGCGATAACTCAGGGAAACAGTTCCAGAGAGTTAACTTATTGGCAGGCGTTTCAAGTCAAATTCCTCCTAAATTGTACATACATGTCAAATAGAAAAGGACTATCTTCAATGTAGATCCAGTCGTTTCTTTTGTAAATGTTTTATCGGTCAATACTGGGATGAACGACCGGTCTATCTCAATATTTTCCAACCGACTAACTGCTTCAGCGACTTGATCATCTTGTTTCTCCACTCCAGCTAATGTACTCTCATCCTGCTCGTCCGGAAGAAAACCTGTGAATTGGAAGTATTATTAGATTTAATTTAACTGAAAGTGAATGAAATGTAATATTAATTACGATGTAGGTTAAAACTTATATATGGATACAATATGATGGGGAAATGAGTGTCGACGAAAATCAAACAGGCATAACTTAAATGAGGTACATCATGGAGGTAGACAAAGGTCAAATGTCGGAAATGGAAACTACTTCTAACAGAACAAATTAACTAGTGGCACTGGCATGTTTTGATTCCCGACAACTTACGTACCTTCTTCACCAAAAGCTTCCGGGGTTTCCATCATAGATTTCTCACGAAGAGTTGTATCAAGTACTTGGGACACAAACGCTTCAATAGCCAATGGATTGAAGTCACTGGGCATTACGAAAGGTTGTTTCTGAAAGATAAGAGATTTATCAATACACTCTAGCAAAGTTCAAAACATGCAACCGGATAGGCAGGTGCTGATATATATAAGAAGGTAAGACTAATGGCTAGAATATCGTAAACTAAGACTAAGACTAAGACTAGAATATCGTAAACTTACAACTCCTCTCAGTCTCATAAGAAGTCTAGGCACTTCAGTGGCTCCTTCATCAAATATTAAATCGCGTGTTTCTGGATTCTCCCTGAAAAGAGTTTATAGATATCTTTAACATGACTGCAACAAAACGGCAAATAATGTCGCTCTTCACCCTAGTAACCTATGTTTTGTCATATCTTGGGGGAGAGGGGAAATGCACAAATGGATGCAATTATTCCCTACTTCTTTTCGATAAATAGCAATAGATCTATGTCTAAATTCCTAAAGAAAACTAGTGTGGCATACTCACGTATCAACTAGGAGTATACCCACAACGCCATGGAAAGTTGCTTTCAATGACTGTGCGATGGAGAACATATCATCCTTGCTTTCTTTGTGATAAAAGATGAATATTTCATGGAGTCCAAATTCCTCGAATTCAGTCACGGTTCCATCACGATTGGCGTCGTGCTGCAATGTTATCGTAACATTCCATGAGAATATATTATGTATAAAAAGGTACACGACAAGAACGTCAGTAAAATTTGTGATTTTTTTTTAATTTCTGAGGAGATATACACATTAAATTACCACGTTCGATATTCCTGGGACAATTGTATAAACTTCAAAAACGATAATGATGATATAGGGACTATGAGAGACTATTAAGGAAATTGGTATTTTTTTTAAAGATGGAAATTGAAATTAATATGCACATCAAAAGAACTTACTATTGTTTCAATATCTAGAACACGAAGATATCTCACAAGGGACAGGAGGTCGATGTTATCGTGATACTTGCTTTGTTGGCAAGGGGAACCATTCTTCGCATGTTTGCATTTCAGGAGCCAGACTATGGCGTTATCTCCTGTATTGCTTCCTCTGGGAATGTTCAAAAGTTTCATCTCATGATATTCTAATATTCACTGTACTTGTTTTTTTCTTCTTCGAGAAAATGTGTATGTGAACTTGTTCATGAATTAAAATCCTGTCCCCCCTTGTGAAATAGTTTACATAGATTAACCCAAATTTAGATAAAAATCTAGATATATATTTTGGTAAATTTTATATTTTGGTATCAATTTACAACAAAATAAGGATAGAGCTCAAATAGGACGACAAACTCACATTAGATCAGATATGACAGGAGATTCAGTAGTGATTCCAAAGGTATATCTGCTCCTAAAAGCGTATGCAACTTCCATAAAAACACGATGTTCTGCAAGAAATAAAACGTAAATAACTCCATAAGACAAAGTGAATAACTTCATAGGACAATGTAGACATTGAAGGTGCATTATATATATATATATATACCTCCCTGTGAACATAACACTTGTTGAATATGTACGAGTATTTATATTGTACTTTCGTTTAAAGTGAAAAAGTTATTCCTAGATACTAGAGGAACGTATTTTCAGACGAGATATTACACATACCAGGTGTACCGATTGCAGTCTGGAAGCTGAAGATAATGTCACGTTTTCCAACGTTTTGCTGTTCATATTCATGACGCTCATTTTGTGTTTGTAATATCGGCACATCGCGGATCAAGACAATTCTACAGTATAAAAAAATGAGTGCATGTGAACACCAATTGTTCGACGGGTAAATTTTGTAAAGACAATGAATAAATTCTTATGATAACATTAGTTTATAGGGAAAAACTAATTAGTTAACGTAGAACAATGTAATAAGGTCCTACTTACTGTAAAATATTGGATACAATGGAGTTGACATCAAAAGTGTTCTCCAGAGGCAAAGCAAGTAATTCATGACCACCTCTGCAATAAAAATAACCATTAGCTGAGAAACGGGGCGGATTAGAGTTTTATTGCCTTGCTGAGGGCCCTAAACAGACATTGACTGGACGCTTACATGGCATACGAACATTGATGATTGGCGTCCCCTGATTATATGGACCAATCCATACACTACTTGGATACTGTTAATGGTACCTATGGCATCACGCAATGACCTGAATGATTGCCTTCCATTAACCCACTGCGTCATCTGACAACCATATTTAAATGCCTCTCCAGATGAGGTTGGGTAAGATTTAGGAAGAGTAAAAGGATATCTCAAGGGAGAATAAGGGATGCCTTTGAAAACATCGAGTGTCAAGGTGCTAGGTGCTAGGAACTTCCATCTTACCTAAAGGCATACAGGTTTTCCTCGGAGCCATCCTTATCACAATATTCATTGGGTTCATCGAGACTCTCCTCCACACAGTTTAACTATAGCGAAAATTATATAATTCAACTTTGCTATATAAAATGACGTTGAATAAGTACATGAATTTGCAACAACAATGTATAATAAGACTATGTACACACATTCATATATATATGCGGGATATGGTCGAACTTTTTGGAAGATAACAATTATTTGAGAACCTCATGGGAATCATATCCATCGAAAGCAAATTATGCATAGGCTACCTATATTTTCTGGGAGCTTGCAACTAATACAAGGCCCCTAAGTAAATATGATACCATGAATTAAAGTACGGTAATATGAATTCAAGATATGGCATTGCATATGACACTGACAAATTCCTACCTTGGCAAGTTCCACATCGTATATATCTATTACGGCAGCAGACTTTTCATACTCTCTAAGAAAATTATTCACCAGGGTATATTCTGCAAAAGGGGAACAATTTTATGCATTCACTAAGTAAGAATTTACAGGGTGTCTTAGAAGAGACTGGGGAGAGAGAGAGGGAGAGAGCGAGCTAGAGATTGGTAGATAGGCCTACACAGATAGATAGTATAAGATAGATCGATCTATATAGATATGTAGATCTTAGAGTAATATTTTACTAGGGTAGATGCAGAGATAGGGAGCAGGGGGGTAGTGGAGAAAAGTAGAAATAAGGAGTTAATTGGGACTCATTATTAAAATCACTTATATAAATATAAATAATTAATTTGATGGAATACTTGAGGTGGTATGATCCAAAATATTGACGTAACAAATGTATCAAATAAAGGTCGCCAAGGTCAAGGGTAATTAATGTTAAAAGTAATTCGAAATGGAAATCTTAGACATTATGTGTCAATATTCAAAACAGTAATAATAAGAGCCACTAATTATAACCGGTAATAATAAAACCCACATGATATTGATACTGCCATTGACATTATTAATATCATGTGGGTTTACCGTTCATAATTAGTGGCTCTTATTAAGGATACCGGGTTATAGCACTGCGCCTGGAAGGGAAGTGCCAATGCAATGGCATCAGTGCCATCAATGACTTACCACGCTTGAAAAAATATATTATTGTTACAGTAGGCTTCTCCATGAAGGCTGTAAAATCCTTCCTACTCAACGGTTTCACGAGATTGACATTTGTGCTTGACTCTTCGGCCCAAACCAAAGAGACGAGACATATTGCTATCAAACTTAGTGTCCATACGGCAGGTTTGGCTGAGGCCATGTTTTGATGCTGAAGATAGTAATAGTGAACGAGCGCCGTGATTGACCTATATCTTTGACAGGAAATGTGGTCAGAAGAATAGTCCATTCTACATAGGGGGTAAAATCTCTGCACCACATTGCATTTATTATCATATAAAAGATGGAAAATCAACGATGATTTGTATCATTACTTAACGTTATATAGTGAGGTATTTTTTCATGCCATTTTGCGGGTGGTGGAGACTATATTTTAGCATTCTCCATTTGTAAACAAAGCGCACCCAATATTTGCCCCTCCCACTTTAAGTAGGCCATTGACCCAGTTTCGCGCGTGCGTACTTCCTCCCTTCCCACAATCCTATAGAATTCGGCCATCTTGCTTTACAGTGCCCCTTACTTCCGAAAACGAGCAGAAACAAGGGAAAACTGAATCTAACTTCGTGGAAGTATCTCTAAAAATGACCTTAGTGGATTGACGGTTAGTGCAAAGGATAACAGGTGGACTTAAGTTGTGTGTAAATATATGATTTGGTGGGCTTTGCCACGGCTTTTGAGGTAGGAAGCTTCTAAATTTACACACCTCCCATGATCAGTAATCAGTGGAGTAGTCCCAGCACACTCAGCCACTGGCACTACTGCTTCGGCCTACACCTATTTGGGAGCCTTCAGGTCTGAATTCCTCTCATCGATGCTAAAGGATTACCTCATGTGATTTCCAACTCGACCGCGGCGCCGGAACTTCTTTTATTTCTCCGTTTTTCACCATCCTAATGAGGTTTGTTAAATAATACTACATTCAGGATCCAAAATGTTGAAGGCAGGGGAGAAGCTACCGGCAAAAGAACGCCTGAAGAAGTTGGAGCAGCTGTACCTCCGAGGTGTTCAGAACTCAAATGGCCAAGCTATCAGTGTCGAAGCACTGCTTGATGTGCTCATTTGTCTTTTTGATGAATGCTCTAGTTCCACCTTACGAAGGGAGAAAAGCGTCTCAGAATTTGTGGAATTTGGTAAGTATTAATGTTGAGTCTTATTTTCAGGCTGAAGTTACATCTTTGACTGTCTGTGGTCGTGGGTGAAATGAATAACCTTATCTTTCATGAATGTAGGTCTACATTTTTTTGTGATACCACAACATATTGATGACTTGACTAGGCATTGACCCAACCCAAGTTGATAGTCTTGACAAGAGTCAAGATGTTCATATTATTACGGATTACGAATACACATTATAAGACTAAAGTATATTGTCATTGAACACAAATGGTCAAATGGAAATTTGGCTGTTACAATACAACAATTTATAAATTGTGTTCACTGTTAGTTCTAATCATTATGTTTATGACCCCCACCCCCAAACAATTTTATATGTAGATTTGTAGGCCTACTGTACTTCTGTTCAAAACATGATCGTATCCATAGGCCTAAGTATGTCATTGCAGCTAGTGATTTGTGTCCTATTATAGGCCTATGATTAATTTTTAAGTGACTTGCATCATTTTACTTTTGAGTGCCATTATAGATTAGAATATCTTGCTCTAAGATTATAGTACCCATATCATAGTCATATATCTCTTCTCCACGATTCTGTTATTACTGACGGTTAAAATTTGGATAAATGATTTGAATGTTATCTCCCCCAAAGTTATCAATATTCAGATGACTTCACTGGTGACGAAGTTATGTCTATAGTCACAGTGTGGTCTGGATACATGTGTTTACTGTCATTATTCATCAAATTATCGAGGATGGAATTCTTTAAGGGATGTTGTTCTGATGTCATCTCCTCTGTATGCAATTCTAAAGATAAGACCTTAATGACAACATCTAATGATGACCTCCAATTACACCTGTCTGGGTTTGCTAGTTGGCAATCATCTGTGTTATTGGTGCAGAGTCATTATCCAAGTCAATATCATCTGGGCTCTCGAGATAGGACATGCCTGCCGTGTGTATAAAGTATGATGGGCCGAGAGGATCAATCATCGTGGATCCTATACTTGTGCTAATCCAATATGGACTTAATTGCCCTCTAACTTGGTATTTGCTGGATTTACGAAGCTCTGCTCACTGGCCTTATTTTTGACACATGGGATCAAGGCGACTTATATCAGTTGTCGGAGTCAACATTGGTGATTTGATCAGTGGCACCAAGTTACTAAGCACTCTACAAGTAGGGATGATATAGATCCAATATAACTTATATAATGAATTGGAAATCATGGAAAATAACATCAGATGGATGAGAATCAACTAGACTGAATTAATTCCAATCGCAATGTAAGCTATGTATTCATGTCACATGTTTTAATCAGAGTTTAAGTTCCTTTATATATATTATGCTTATTTTAATTTTGCTGAAATACATATGGTTGGAAGTAAAGGTAATTACGGTATATAATAATATTGAAACTCGATGTGTATGTGTATGTGGGGGAGGCCGAATGAACTGTGCATATGAAACCTAGAGCTGTCTTCATATCCTTGATGATTATCTAGTTTGACGACTGCGGAAGCGATGGCGTTGGCCTTCGATGGGAGTCATAATGTTTGAGTGTTGTCTGGGAAATGATTTGACAGACCCTCTCAGTCTGGTTTCATCAGTGCATGGCCAACCTCTGAATCATGCCAAAGGGCTCTCGCACCGGCTGAACATGCTTTATGTTCGGGTGCATGCACTTTTACCTACATTCACGTGTAACCTATAAATATCGTCCATCATGATTTCCTTTCCTCGAGAACAAATTGTCTTTTTCCCCTGATGTATGCCAGAAGTGATTATACCCCCAGCTTGCACTTATAACGAGTTAGCTAATGGTAGACAGTCACATGTACAACAATTTTGTGATTGTTTTTTCTTGGAGGTTGCTATTGCCGTATTTTTATGCTTAGGGAACTGGAAAGTTACAACTGAATCTCATCTCCGTTTACCAGCCGGTGTAAGGGACCACCCCAGAGAATGTTCTCACTTGTATGGATCTGGTAGATGATTCAGCGAGTGTTGTTGCTCAGACTCAGGCGTCTTCCTGATGTGCCATTTCTAAAATATGTCACAGCACTTCTAGGTCAAGCGTTCTGAAACGATGTGTATTGGTGTGTTTCTATGTCTTATACAAACATACCAACACCATTTATTGAATACTGATAATCATATTGATTCTCTTCATGATGTATAGATAACACGGAGAAGAACCTTTACAAGTAGAAATAAATCACAGTTAATTAGAGATAAGCTCCTTATACGTACAGAAAAGATACTTTTTAAAAAAACGCTTAGTGTGCAAGGTGCCCCTGTTGATTGTTGTCAAATATGGTTCGTTCACGGTTTTCCTGATGTTGCGAACCCAGTCGCCACAGGCACAGACCCCGCCTACCCATCACAAAACAAAACAAGGCTGACACATTCACGCAATGGACATACATACCTCTCTTACTCTAAACACATGTACAGTCCATACACACAATACCAACCAAGCTAAACAGCTGGCGTTTGGCAGTGCATCCCTTTTTGAATATTCTGTCACCTTAGAATAAAAGGAATTCTGTTTGCTCTAAGCTGTCACTGAGTTATGGCATATAATAAAGAACTGTTCAAGCTGTCTATCAATAATATATCATTGTATTTGTATGTAGCCATTGTAGGCTTAGAGTAATATCATGTAGGCTACATTCCGTGTCCTGTTGATTTGTTTTAATTTAAATTACCCACTGCATTGTGAATGATGTGTCAGCATGTGGGTCTACCACTGTGGAAATATCTAAGGGGAGTGACAGATACACTGACTGAGAACTTGCTGGTGGGAAATGGTGGGCTTTGTGTTGGCTATAGACTCTGCAAAGACATGAGATAGGTCGTGTCTTATGTAGGTCAAGACGGGAACGTTATGCTAGACAACGATTCAGAGTGAATCACACGGGCGTCCTGTCGAGCTACACAGATATTATGCGGCATCCTTCTAGTACTTCTCCTCCTCCCTCTCCCACACACTCCTCCATCTTCCAACAAGCCCACTACTGGTTTGTTGTAGAGATGCCCACCTTTCCACACCATTATTCACTCCCTTTCTGGTTGCATAAATTATTAGCTGTCTAGGGTACATGTGAAGGCTGTATATCTCTTCCTGCCTTGTGCTTATTTAGGCCTTTATATTTGGTGTTCAGTTAACTATCGAGTTACCTACATTAATTTTTCATTTGGATGATATTTTGGCCACATGCTGGGGAGAGCTTAAGATGTAAATAGGTGATCAATCATCATGCTCTGTTTGGGAATGTTATTACTGGGACCCCCTCTTTCTCATATTTCTCTTGTCTGCTGAACCACGGATCTGTGTCACGAATATGATATTGGATTTTAGACAGGAAAAAAGTTATTGAATAAAAACGGAACTTGACGTTGACAGGGATTGGCTCGTGGGACACACCCATCTCAGTGCCAGGAATAAGAACACATAAAACGTATCACATCGCATGGTAACAAGGGAAAGCGTCTCAATATGACTTCCTGGACCTGGTATCAATTATGTTTTAAAGTTTGTTATCCACTGGTAAGAGTAGAGAGAGTTTGTGGGTGGTATCTTCTTAGTTAGGATTTATTGCAGGACTGATGTTTTTAACCGCTTCTGCGCAAATCTTACTGCAAATAAATGGCATGGCAAAGAGTAAATAATGACAAAGATAATTTATGATCAAGAGAGTGGATATGTTACCTCAGACTGAGTCATAGCCAGCAAAACCACATTGGTGGAGTTTCGTATGACTCGTCTTGAGTGTGCCTCGCAGAAATACACTCGGGGCCATACTCTAACCAGTTTGTACCTCGAGGAAATGGCCATGTTATTCTGGGTCTGTTTTTCCCCGCTTATGAATGGAACAGGTATCCAGTCTAGGCCCAAAGTTAAGAGAGTCCCTTCAAACGAAGGGAAAGCCTCTCGCTCTAACAGCAAAGTGCCATTATAATCCCATTAAGACCGCAAAATGACATTATATTCCCATTAAAACGCCAGTTTCAAGGCAAGCAAACCGATTAGCGAACTAGACCGACATACTATTCTTATCTGATCTAAGGGTTTGGACCTAGAGTGTATCTATCATGGATTGATGTGTACTTATGAACCATCCTCCCCCCCCCCCCCCCTCACACCCTCACACACACACCGAAGCTTTCCGTCGTTGATTAGTAATTGATCGTCGGGATCATTTGATCATTGGGATCATGGCCTTTTGTTATTCACCTAATTGGATCTTGTATTGATTGACTGTGTGATACACAAGTTTGCACGGTGCCATTGAAAACGTCAAGGTGGATCGTGCTATGAATATGGATGTTATATATATTTAATGTAGGCCAGCCTCTGAACAGGACCTTTTTATTACTTTTCAAACAAAATATTGCCTCTGCCAAATGGATCCAGTCTGAATTATTGAAAACAAATCCAAGCAGCAAAGTCTGTGCTTAGGCTGTAGTGTCCATGTTGGCGCAGTGGCAGTATGTGTTTTGTGTGGTAATAATTATTACTGTTGGGCCATAATTATACACAGGTTGAGTTGGTTCAGCATTTGGACTAATGTTTACAGTCAATAGAGCTGTGTGGAGAGGTCAGTCAATATACTGAGTGGTGTTAATTATTGCGCGGGTATAGTGGAAAACCTCTGGTGTACCGATCGATGAGAAGTTGTTGGACGAGGTGCGGCTGAACTTTGTAGGACAGTGATATCGAGTTACAAGGACATTATAGCCTTAGCCTCTCTTGACCCTAATCCCTTCTCAATGTTATTGTTGTGCCTCCGCCTCGCCATAGGATATATGTATGTAATATTGAGCCTCGAGTGTTTTTGTCTGGTGAAAATGGGTTAAGCGAACTTATTACTATTGCAGTAAGTGTATTAGCCATGTGTATGTGTGACCCGGGCAATTAATGACAGCCACTCGCATATATGATATAGCCATATTTTAGCCATAATTATACTGTTACCAGAGGTTCCCCTGCATCCCATTATGCGCTTGGTGGAGTTGTTACCTTTGTTCTTGGGAACCATATGTTATAACGTGACCTGATATGGGGATGTGCAATGAAGCCACAAACACATGATTATTCATTAGCTGGTGCCCCCTGTATGTATGTGTGTGTGTGACAGTCTGAACTAAGCCCACTCATTATAAATTTGATCTACAGACATAAAACACCGGAGCTAGTATACATACATATATGTTCATTAAAAGCAGGCTTATGCCAAAAAACTACTACCAAATGTAGACATGCATAGGAAGACCTGGATGTATTCAGATGCGTGCAACATTTTTGTCATTTGTAGCTATTTATCCAAGCCAAATAAAGAATTCAACTCAAGCTTGACATTTATAACGAACCATATAATATACTCACACAGAGGGTAATTTTATACGAATGGTATTTCTGGGTTTAGGTGTTGTTCTGCCCTGGGAGAAATCCCATGTTGGCGGGTTCTTTTAACGCCTGGCTACTTGTCCTGTTGCACCAGTGTTAGGGGAAACTGCTGGATAGCGTTCCGAATGAGTTATCCGAAACACATGGTCGACGCCATGCAGAAATCAAAGTCCTTTACCCCCGAGATTAATGACGGATGAGGCCAATCAGTAAATTATGTATACAGAGAATAGAAGAATATCAGAATATAGGTCCATAATATTTTTTTATTACGTTAGCCGAGTACCATTCTATATCAATAATGTACATTCTATGCCATTCATGGACATTTTTTCCATGATCAGAAGTAATAAAAAGAGGCATGAATAGACGAAAGTTTACGCAACTTGTCTCTGCGCGAGTGGTTTTGTTACAGCACCCCATTATTGCACCTGTCATGCTGCACGGACATAACAATACCCAGCATTCAGTAGTACCGATGTCAAAATGATCATCTTGCTTGTATCTATTCCCGGGCGAAATTGAAAATAGACTTGCCTTCATACGATTGTAATTATTCACCTGTTGTCCACATAGGGAAAATATGTGTTATCAACTTTTGAAGACATAACTACTTTTCCTAAACTGTTCTATGTTTATTTTTCCATTTGAAAGATTTAAGGATGATATGTCACGCATGAATCCACAGGTCATTTCCCTATTCCCTGTTGTGTCGGTGTAGACATAGCCTTATCTTCTTCACTCACCTCGTCAGCACAACCTGAGGCTAGGGCACATGTTGATTGGCGGGCCTAGAAATATGCTCTTCTTCTTCTTCTTCTTCTATATAGTCGTCCATGGTATGCCTTTCACATTCTGCTTTGGGGGCTCTTCCGACACTTGAACTGAATTTACCGTAGCCCACGGCTATTTCCAAGCTACAGTGTATTTCAGAGAGCACCGACCACCCCCTACCCAAAACATCCACCAATCTTGGGTGCCTTTCGGGTACAAGGTTTATTAGTGCGAGCTGTTGAAAAAAGCTGCTTCAGAAGGAAAGATATTCCCGTATCTCTCCTGCGTTCTTCTCTGTGGAATCGCCCCCTTTTAGTTCGATGAACTTCATGTTGAACACCTGTCAACAATGCTGGAATAATAAACGTCTCAGAAGCCCTGAAACCACCGGGCATATATAGTTCACTAGTTAGAACCCAGAAACCTATTTACTCACATGCCCTCACCTCTAGCGTCAGTGTAAATTGTACCTCTGGTAGGAAAATATGACTGGTGCTACTGATGGCTGCATTTATTTTGAAACTGTTAAGATCCAACACTTGCATGAGAGTGGATACGGTAGAGGCTTTGAGGTTTAAAGCTTGTATTGAACACTTTTTTTTTTCCTGATTTGTCTAACAGACTCTTTTTGCAAAGATCTTAATTGTTATGCATCTATTTATTTTCAAGTAATTCTCACAGGATATTGTGACATTGATCTGGATGATTGATCAAATGGGTTGAAAAAAACCTGCTCTAATATTTCTATGGAAATAATGGTTTTCATTTAAAGTGTGGTCTAGAGTGTGATGGCCAGATACGAGGATAAGTGCAAGGCCATGGAGATCATGAGTCTGATGACTTAATGGATCCTAGCAGACGATCTATTTGTCTGTAAATCTGACTTGACGCATTCTAAACGTACCCCTGATCCATATGTGCTGACATTTTGAACCCGCTAATCACTCGTCGTGTGGTATGGGGTGAATACCTGATAAGAATATTGAGAATCTCCCCAGCCCTTTCAATTAGATAACATCATCTTGTGGACCAGAAGGATACATGTGGGGGATCCCCTAGATGGCAACGAGCAATCATGGTCTCCTGTGCGGTTGTAATGAATTTATTTAGAAGTCCGTGCAGTTGGGATTGCCTAAAACCTGCGCCATAGAGAACATTTTAGGCTCTGGCGTTGCATTGATCTTTCATATTGGGGGCTACGGTCTAACAAACCTATTGGTTTGGGGATTGGTCCTGCACTCATATTTGATGTCGCTTGGATATGAATGATGAAACAGGTGAATATGCGGAACCATTATTATATGGGCGGAATGTTTCATTGATATGTGATTGAATGATAGGATTTTCTCCGTGGTTGAGCATGTCCATCTGGGAGAGTGGCTCCGTGGCAAGTAGGAATCATTCATGAACCATGGTCATTACATGGTCCTAGTATTTAGTATCCTAGGACTTCAGTAATTGTTCTCTTAGAATACGATTATTCCGTCAATCTACCTATATTTCCTACACTCTGGGTCCTGTTGGCAGTACACATCAAAGCGGGCAACGGTTAAACCTATGGGGTGCCGCTGCCAACAGGACTCAAACAGAGTGGGGTTAGATTAATATCAAGTGCCTCTAATATTGAATTTACTAATATTTGTAGATTAAAACTTTTAATAAGATTTCGTTTTTAAACAATGAAAATCTAGGACTTGCACGAGGCTACCAAAGAAGACCACGCGCTCATGAGCACACATTTAATCAGAGAAATCATGGTATTTTTCTCGCGTTTTTCCCTGCATTAAAACTACATAAACATTCTTATGGGGAAAATGTAAGCTGTAGACGCGTGTCACTGCGGCCACAAAGTGGTAAGCCACCTTGAGGAAGCTCTGGTTCATGGGGTCATTATGTCAGAGCCCCAACCAGGGGCAGAGCAGGTCGTCTGGGGTCAGAAAGATGTCCGTCACCCCAGGAAATGTACAGTACGATGTGGGGTCATGATAATAATGCTATCCCATCGCATGCCGACCGCTGATATGCCGGGGTAGTGGTTATCATGTTTTGAGAACGGCAGTTGTTGTAATAATAGTAAGTCCCCTCTTTAGTGTGTTCCCTCTTTCTGTTGAGCTTGTTCCACTACCACCACCCCACCACTACCCATAACAAGGCTACCTTTACCACCACCTCCATCACCACGACAGCCACCACTTTCACAGCAGTAGCTCAACTAAGTGTTGGAATGCTCGGGTATACCATCCATCACTACTCATGTGGCAAATTAAAAGAGCGATAGCTTTGTTGCTAAGTTTACCTTGGGAGCTTTTCAGAATATAGCCATGATCTAGGCGATGCCCCAGATAATTTATTTATATTTGCTCCACGAGCACACAGCGATGAACCTCAATTCTCCCCATCATGATCAATAATCACTGTGTATCTGCGGCATGTATGTACGCTCAGAGGAAAATACTTTTGAGTACCGTACATGGTTACGTATGTTTCGCCGGTCTCTTATTAGTACAGGCTCAAAGTTGAGAGAGTCCCTTCAAACTGAGCGAAAGCCTCTCGCTCTTAACCGCAAAATGTCATTATAATCCCATTAAGAGCGCAAAATACCATCAAATCCCATTAAGACGCCGTAATTAATCCCATTATTACCTCGGCCAGATCACTGACATACCATTCTTATCTGATCTGAGAGGCTTTGAGCCTAGACTTAGGAAAGCCTGGAGGATGCTATGCATGGGTCGGGGTTTAGTGATCAGCCTGTTTTATGTCTCCTCCCAGTATTTATGGACAAAGGCCAGCTTCACGCTTTGGTCAACATAGTGAAATAAGGAGGGAATTTATTTCTTTCCTTTAGAGATAAGCCTTAACAGCTTTTCATGTGCTCATTAGCAATTCAAGCCATCGTCTCCTGGCCGACACGGTTTGCTCCTGGCACGTGCAGGGTCCGAACTGGATTATGACAATTGGTCAATAACCTGACAACACAATCCTGCTTTCCATCTTTCTTTACGTTATCCTTGCGCTATTTGCCTTTAGTTCCTCCAGTTTCTAGAGGTGTTGCTTTTGGAAGGAGCTACTTTCTATCATAAAACAAATCAGTGTGTCTAGTTCTATGGTTCTATACATGCATGATGCACTGTTTCCGGGTTATCAATACCAGTGTTACCTGGATATCTGCATACTTTACCGTCTGATGTTGAAAAGGAACTCGCTGACGAGTGCTATAATCCTACTCGGTGGTCCTACTCTACATGTATATTTTGATTTATATATTTTACTAATACCGTTTATTGCATATTTATGTATTCATTCGATGTAAACATATTCCTTCCGTCGTTCCTTCCTTTCTTTCTACTCATTCATTCTGATTTCATAAAGATATTTTTTGGTCTTGGGGAGTGTTTTTCTTGTGTCTTTGAGTTTTGATATTTAAGCTTGTATACCGGTATATGTTTTGAGAACCGTGTTTTGATTAGAGAGTCGTTCTAACTGGAACAATAACGCCTCGGGGATCACGATCCCCGACACATGGTAGCAAGTAGAGCAAGGCGTTAACACGTACTATCTGTTTTGATAAGTACATCCCATTTATTCATTGCTGCCTTGTAAGCTCTTGTACATACATGTATACATATCTTGCGTGAAGGATACCTGACAAAAGTACAGTACCCATATTAGTCCATGAGCCAGGGGGGTTGGTTGGTACCAGTTGGGGGCACTAATACTACCAATGTTTTTTAGGTAGACACATGTCTAGGGGTCATGAAAATGCATGATAGCAGTTTCAACACGGCAGCTTAACTCCGGTATGGCCGTTTTAGTAGCGGCAAGTAGCATAAAAATGACGTCAGAGAAAAAACAACATACATATATTTTTTAACAACATAAACCCATCCAAAGTCATTAAAATTTGGTTTCTACGGGGTTTCAGGGACGAGGAATTCATTTACGCCATTATTTTTCTATTCCAAGGTCAAGGTCACCTGCTATGACCTAGGTCAATGTTAAAATTGGGCTAAAATATCAAAAATGCTTTATTATGTTTTTCATAACTTAAATGTTATGGCAGTAATGGATGATTTGACAATGGATTTACTGACCTGCATGTCTTGACTCACTCTGTGAGAAATTATAGAACTCTGTGATAAGTATTTATCATGACAGAGCCATTAGAATGACCTAGTAGCATAAAAATGATGCCGAGAAAAAAACACCATGAATATATTTTTTAACAACATAAACCCATCCAATGTCATTCAAATTTGGTATCTAGGGGGTTTCAGGGGTGAGGAATTCATTTGAGCCATTATTTTTCTAATCCAAGGTCAAGGTCACCTGCTATGACCTAGGTCAATGTTAAAATGGAGCTAAAATATCAAAAATGCTCTATTATGTTTTTCATAACTTTATTCTATGGTAAATATGGATGACCTGACAATGGATTTACTGACCTGCATGTATTGACTCACTCTGTGAGAAAATATGGAGTTCTGCCATTAGTATTTAACATGGCAGAGACGTTAGAATGCAGAAAAGTCTTTGATGCATAAAACATGCAAGGGAACACAGCTTGATATTCATAGCATCCAATATTATTACTTGGTAGTTAACAATAGTTGGATGATATTTTCTAAAGTTAATTGTTCATTAAGGGCACAAAAAGGATTTTGCTAGGTCAAGGTCAAATAAGAGGATCTAGGTCAACCATGTGAATTAGGTCGCATTTCACAAATCACTGTACATGTCCATGAATACTGAAGCAAATAATAATAAACCAACTGGCAAATGTTGTTACTACACATTAGCCTACATTTACATTAAGTTACATTTTAAAATTTAGGTAATTGAACAGTAAAAACTTAGAACAATGAAACCACATTTGAGGAAACACACTAACATCAAATTGTGACAAGTTCTCAGTCCCACTGATCATCATCTGTTAAATCATCCTCTTGGTCATTAGCACCATCATCATCTGTCATCTGGTTTTGGCATGTTTGCAACCTACAAACCGTAGTTCACTTAAATCTGTTTGCAATGCATTGGCGGTCTTATGGTTTACTTTCCCTTTTACATGAGCAGGATAACAAATTTAGAACAGCCTCTGGAGCAGGTGGTCCCTTGGTCCAGTCTACAGACAGGTACTCAAGGCCATTTGTTGTTTCAGTGTGCCAACCATTGCCCTTTGGTGAATATCTGGACATGGTTCAAGACAGTGTTTCCAGATAGCTGCTTGATAATTGGCTTGTAGGCAATGCTTTTGCAAGGAGGCAGCACAAGACAAGCACAAGAAATTTCTTTAAAAAAAAAAATGTGAATCCTTGGAGTTTATGGAACAAATCAGTTGACACAATCCCATTTGTTACCAATTCCTTTGAGTATCTCTTGGTAGACTGGCTTTGACTTTACCAGCTTCAAGGCAGATACCTTTCCATGGCCTGCAAAAGAACTCACAGTGTCGCATCCTGTAAAGGCATGCAGCCCCATAAGGGCCTGTGTCACATCCCTCCCCATACTCTGCGCTACTTTGTTGGCATCAATAAATTTGATATGGGATTTGGTCCCAGTTTTCTGGTACATTTAAGCAGATATTTTATTGCAGAAGCTGACACACAGGACTAATACATCTGTATCTTCAGAAGTTTGAAGCATGGGCAGAATGGAGTAGAATTCAAGTGTCTGCTTCTTCATGGGTGCATCAAAGCTCATCAACCATACGACTACCTCCAGCAGTCCAGTTGTAGCAGGTATCTTTACCAAAAACCTGCTACCCAATGAATTTGTTCCTCTTGTTTGCCATGCTCCATTCATTGATGAGAAATTTGATAAGGCTCTGTTTGTTTGAAGAGTTGGCTAGAAATCTCCTCCACTGATGTATGCTGCGGCCAGGTGCTATGACACAGAATGCAGTGCCTTCATCTGCACCACATTTTACCCTTTCATCATTCTTTATTGAATCATTCAGATAAGCATAAAAAATTATATCAATTCTCTGGCTATCAGCACCCTCTGCCAAGAGTAAAGCCTGGGCATAGTTTGCCAATTCAGACAATGTTTTTTTATCATCCTTCAGTTTCTGCACAATACCCATTCCATCAATAATACAAGCTTTACCAATGCTGGCTAGGTATGACACTTGTTGGTTGCACATTCTTCTGCGATTCTTTAGAAAGAGATGCCTTGTTGGTCTTTCTTAAGGCTCCTTCAGCAGCTGCCAGTGCCCATGGTATGGCCCAAGTGGATATGACAAAACTTTTTTCATCTTGAGATATGAGATGAACTCTATGATAATGATCCTTCCAAACAAGTTATGATCTGCTTTTATGATAATATCATGTGCATTTGCCTTGCAAATCTTCTTCTTCAAATTGCTGAAGGTCTTCAAACGCTGTTCACTGAGAATGTCATCAAACTTCAACTTTGGTGGATTGCTCTCAAGCCTTTCCTTCCTAAATGTTGTATATATCCTTCCTCCCCAATTTTATGTGCATTTGATAAGTCAGATTTTATTTCCTTCTCAGAAACTACCCCAGTAGACACACTTACCAGTTCCTGTAATTTATCCAGTTGACTTCAAGCATTTGCATTAGATTTTCTACATCATATTCGTCTTGATGCATTCTTGTCTTTTGTAAATCTTTATGCTGTCCATTGAACTCATCAATTTTTAGCATGTCCTTCAACAGCTGAAAAAAGGAGCTCCTGTATTCTGCAGTAAGGTAATACTTCCTAACGGCACCATGCTTTAAGCTGAAACCCCTAGTTCCCCCAGTTTGGATGTCCTTATTAACTGTTTCCTCTATGGTGTGATCCACAGGAATCTTTCCAAATGGATTAGAGGGACCTATCTTTACTGAAAAGCCACCAGACCTTAGATACTCATGGATGCCAGGATTAGTGTCCCGCAGATTGGTCATCTCAGCATAGTATGCAGCCATGTACTGAGCATAGTTTATGTTGTCATAAGCAAAGCTCCATGGCAGCATTGCTCAGACTGCAACCAAATTTAGTGTCCAATCTCCTTCTTGAGATGCTCTTAAAAAGGTGAGCATTATTTCAACCATGTAAATATATGACATCCAGAAAGAAGCAAGTTCTCCATTTTCATTTCGTTGATAATCAAGATATTTCATGGAAATCTTGATTATGTGGTTGCATGATTTCCAACAACTTGGTAAAATCATATTCTGGCAAGTGTCTTTTTTTTCGTGTTTTTTTTCGTTTTCTGGCAAGTGTCTTGACACAGGTCTTTTATTTGATCTATGGCAATATCAGAATGACGGAATTCTTGATGATGATGCTCCTCAAGCCATGATGGGAAATCACTCCATGCTAATCATAGCAAAGCTAGAAGTTTGTGGAATCTGATAGCACAATTGTATTTACAACCCTCTATCACATCTGCTACTAACCCCTCTGCAATGACTCCCGACTCAATGCAGAGGTCTTCAACCCTGCATCACCAAACCTTTGTGATTTCTGATTATGCCCTGCAAGGTGCAAATGGTATGAAAAATGCCAAGTTGTAGAATGATGTTTGGGAATTTCTCTGGATGAAGCCACAGAATTTTAGATGCCTTTGCATAGAGTGCCTGATCAAAAACTACCGCAATGATCTCAAGATGCAAAGATGCCATTATCCTCTGTGACTACAGCAACATTTTGAAACAGTACTAAGAAATTAAATCCTGTCCAACTTGCGAGCAAGTGGTCTGCAGAACACTTTATCCTGGCTATAACACAAAGAAGGTTATTTTTCTTGGAATCACTCATAACTATTGTTAACAACAAAGAAATGATATTGGATGCTATGAATATCAATCTGTGTTTCCTTGCATGTTTTATGCATCAAAGACTTTTCTGCATTCTAACGCCTCTGCCATGTTAAATACTTATTACAGAGCTCCATAATTTCTCACAGAGTGAGTTAATACATGCAGGTCAGTAAATCCAATGTCAGGTCATCCATATTCACCATAGAATAGTTATGAAAAACATAATAGGGCATTTTTGATATTTTAGCTCCATTTTAACATTGATCTAGGTCATAGCAGGTGACCTTGACCTTGGATTAGAAAAATAATGGCTTAAATGAATTCCTCACCCCTGAAACCCCCTAGATACCAAATTTGAATGACATTGGATGGGTTTATGTTGTTAAAAAATATATCCATGGTGTTTTTTTCTCGGCGTCTTTTTATGCTACTAGGTCATTCTAATGGCTCTGTCATGATAAATACTTATCACAGAGCTCTATGATTTCTCACAGAGTGAGTCAACACATGCTGGTCAGTAAATCCATTGTCAAATCATCCATTACTGCCATAGAATTGAAGATATGAGAAACATAATAAAGAATTTTGATATTTTAGCCCAATTTTAACATTGACCTAGGTCATAGCAGGTGACCTTGACCTTGGAATAGAAAAATAATGGTGTAAATGAATTCCTCATCCCTGAAACCCCCTAGAAACCAAATTTTAATGACTTTGGATGGGTTTATGTTGTTAAAAAATATATTCATGGTGTTTTTTTCTTGGGGTCTTTTTATGCTACTAGGTCATTCTAATGGCTCTGTCATGATAAATACTTATCACAGAGCTTTATGATTTCTCACAGAGTGAGTCAAGACATGCAGGTCAGTAAATCCATTGTCAAATCATCCATTACTGCCATAGAATTGAAGTTATGAGAAACATAATAAAGAATTTTGATATTTTAGCCCAATTTTAACATTGACCTAGGTCATAGCAGGTGACCTTGACCTTGGAATAGAAAAATAATGGTGTAAATGAATTCCTCATCCCTGAAACCCCCTAGAAACCAAATTTTAATGACTTTGGATGGGTTTATGTTATTAAAAAAAATATGTATGTTGTTTTTTCTCTGACGTCATTTTTATGCTACTTGCCGCTACTAAAACGGCCGTACCGGAGTTAAGCTGCCGTGTTGAAACTGCTATCATGCATTTTCATGACCCCTAGACATGTGTCTACCTAAAAAACATTGGTAGCATTAGTGCCCCCGACTGGTACCAATGACCCCCAAATCAGGGGGCTGGCTCATGGACTATATCCTCTGTACAACTCATATTTGGTGCGAGAGTGTCTGGTTGTTGATAACTCTGCTGTCATTAGTTTCAGGAAGTAAGGGAAGCCTCAGGGTGCTGGTGGGAGACCTACATATCGAGATGATGATGAATCGAGTGTTTGCTTTTCCTTCACACAGCGTAAGATGTGCCATTCACTTGCATGATCTACTGGTGGTCACCAAAACATCTGCTCGCGAGTTGCTCTCACTATTTGTTAGTGTCTGCCTATAATGAGTCCCTGCAGAGCACTTGAGGGGTGACGGAGGTCGGGGCCACCCAGTGCAATCCATATACCTCTCTTGTGAGTGGCGGAGGAGGAGGGGGGAAATCGGTCGCGTCAAGAGATCCAAACTTGAGTCGGCCCTGACCCCATTCCAGTAGGACCTACTTCCAAAATAGATACTTATCAGTTGCTATCTTGTAGGTTAATCAATACATTAGACTATAGGGTGATCGGACACCAAGTCGCTGACCAGGCTGTGGTGGGTTTGGCCTGTGTCTTGAGTGCTTTACCTCAAATGGATGCATACGTATACCACATTGGTTGTGGTTGGATAATAGAAGTTGACTGTTCCATATATATACATACATCGTTGTGATTGATGGAGGAATGGCGTGCTTGGTGCATACAGACTTTGCCTAAAATAATCTTGTTGCACTTCCTCGATAATATGGCAACATTTCACAGGAAATGGGTTCCGAATACGTCCATTATTGATTCTCGCCGAGCAGTTAGCAAGAGCAGACCGACGATAATGGCGACGACGCCCTAGATTCCATGCTTTTGTATTTGGAACTTCTGACAAGTTCCTAAGTCTGGCTTTACTATCTCTATCAACTTGTTATTTCCTTCCTCCACTAAAAGCTGACCTCCACCTATGCTATAAGAAAACATGCTGTGTAGAATTACAAATAAAAGCTCCACTTTAGCTCTGACTTCCTCCCAAAGATTCCATTAGAAAATCAGATAGTACATAATGATATGGGTCAGATTTTCAGAAAATGTACAATTTAACTTCGCCAATCTTCTCAAATAATCCAAATTTCAGACAAAAATAAGGTTCAAAATACAGTTCAACCTAACCAAACAGATTGCTAGAATCAATGCAATGCCAAATATACTCGAATTTACCTAGTATTGACCAAATTGCAGCCTAATTTTTCACAATTTACTAAATGTGTACAGCTGCCAATTGTACATTTTCTGAAAATCTGACCCATATATATCTTTGTGTCGGAGGGCGAGTAATAATGGAAGCTAAAACGAGATCACAATTAAATTGATTTTTCTTGTAATTAGCTCCATTTCAATTTTTGGCTGGAATGTGGGTTACTTGTGACATGAGGAAAAACATGACATGGAAACCTGCCATTATGGACAGAACCTGAATTAGAAACCCAGATGCTACAAATCTGGGCAACCTGCCACATGATCCCATAGAGTATACACCTACACATTGTCTCAGTGTTATCATCAATCCTATCCCGTCCTCGTTCAATGGCTGGAGGCTATTGGAATGTACCCGAAAGCTGGGTACTAGTGAGATGACAGTATTGAGTCATAACAACTCCTCATGTGAATTACTTCCTATTAGCGACCAACCCTAGTACTAGAGTGGCATTTCTCCCCCTGGGAAACGGAGAAAATAATAGCCATAAAAGGAAGCCTGACATTTATAACGGCTTGCACTTGTCCTAGACAAACGTCTTCGTTTTGTAATAATGGTAATTTCTGGATCTAGAGCCTTCTGGGTCTGGACCCAACTCGTGTATAAAGTTGGAGACCGAAAGTGAGATTCTATTTTTTTAAAACTTCTAATATTAGGGCATCGTGAATCCGAATTGCCAATTATGCTCCTTACGCCAATTGCGCCTGGCTTGATGGTTTGAGTGAAGAAGATCCCCTGAAATGAATGCTGCAATGCCAGAATGTATATGAGGATGGGGAATGAAGTAATACTAAACACAACCTCCAGTGAACCTATTTAATAATACATTGCAACATTTATAGATGAATATGCCATTGGACTTATATGCCTTGACCAACTCAAGTGATTACCTTTCTTTCGTCGACCATAGAGTTTGGCAATCCTTTCCCGACCAGGACCCAAATATTTTCTTTGCTTTTCCACCACTGTAGGTTTCATTATCATCCTCATAATTTGTTTCAAATTTAGATGTTAGTTCCCCCCCCCCTTTTTTTTTTAAAAAAAAGAAGAAATTTCCAGCACAAAGACAAGAACTGCAATTACATGTAATTTGAGAAATCAACCCAAGGGGAAAAAACCACAGCGAATTTATGAAAAGGAGGGAAAAGAAAAAGGAACCAATTGCCTGGATTTCACGTCCAGTTCGCGTTTCCGGGCATTGGCCGGAGATTTATTTTCAGCTTTCACTAATGGGAGGGAATGTGGGGAGCGTCGGAGACATGTTAAAACGTGGGACAGCAAGCAACCCGACGGAGGGGAACATCTTTTATTTAATGCTCGTCCAATGAGGAAGCTACTTAAATGCGCTCTAGGGCTCGGAATGCCGATCTCCACTCTGCATCCCATTAAGCTGACCTTTTGTCCTCGCCTGTCACGACCTTTGTTTTGGCCCGGCCTCCACAGGTCAAAATTCATTGAGCAAATCATAAAATGAAGCAAGCTGCTCGGCGGGTAAAAAGTGACCTGCTCTGTGTCGGTGTTGATATTTATGATGTCTGCCCCACAAAGCTATGGTACACAAAACATGGGCCGGCGGCGGGCAGGTTGTGGGGATTATGTGTGGAAAGGCGGAGGGAGCAGTGGGTGGGTGTGGGAGGGAATGGGGAGGATGCTCTGTATGCTCTTAGTGAAAGGATTACCATGGAAGAGTTAGCATGTAAGACTGGAACATGCTATGGTTGGCGGACATTGCATGCGTAGGCATAGCTTGTGCCTCTCTACCTATCCCAGACGGTCTACTTAACTACCATCTACGGATAAAGGTGATCCCTAGACTTGTGTACACCCACCGCCTTCATCAATTATATTTTTTCCCTTTAAACTTGGTAGCTTTGCATCCATTTTTTAAATCGATTGAAATGCCAAATAAATTTTGCATCAGGGTGAGTGTTACAAGGTTAAATAGTTACTAGAGGCTGGTTAAATGATAGAAGCCTATATTGCAATCGATTAGCCTGTCGGTGTTTTGGAGATAACCCAGGTCTTGTAAGGAAAGATGTCCAGAGACCATGTCTGACATCTCCTGTCATGGGTTTAACTACATACTATAGATCATATATATAGCTGGCTCTAAAAGATCGGTCGGGGTCTGTACCAGTGTTGCTATACATAGCTATACATTCCCTTACTCATTAGTGATACCTGATTTAGGTAATCTATGTTAATTGCAGCCTAGAGGAACTATATCCATAAGGCATAAGTCGACATAATGGGTATTTGGATTAGCAAACAAATCCACACGTTTAATTAAATTGAAAGGTCTTTCAGATACTACATCTGGTGGATGACAAGTTGAGTGTGAGATTGTACAGAACTGTTAGATCCAGTCATGGCCTATGCCTATGGGACTCAATGTGCGCTGTCCAGATTACATTTATTGGATAAGTCGCGCACAGATTGTCTGTCAACTAGGCTTAATTCCCCACTTCCCTTGTTATTAGCCGTCCCTTTCCTTCTCCCCTCCCCATGATACCGTCTCTGTCTCTATCTCTCTTTCTGTCTCTATGTTTCTCTCTCTCTCTCTCTCTCTCTCTCTCTCTCTCTCTCTCTCTCTCTCTCTCTCTCTCTCTCTCTCTCTCTCTGTGGGTCTCTATAAGTGTCTCCTTTCTTTCTCTGCCCCCCTCGCCCTTTCTCTCCCCTACTCTACCCTGTAGTACCCCTTTTCCCCTTTTCCCCTGAGGTCATCCACACAGAATCAGAACAGATCCTGGACCTGGGTGGTCACTGCCCGCATCCGGATATTGCTAAGCTAATACTATTTGTGAAGACTTGTGCTATTGAATTTAACCCCCTTGTCAAACCAGGCACAAGTACCACTAACACCCCGCATTTACCCCCATTTATGACTGCCTGCTGGTGGCTGTAGCCAATCAGCCAGAATGGCGATGTGGAATACGCTGCCTTAAAATTCCCTAGCGCCTCGCTGCCTTCACGATGATGATCTCTGGCTAATTCTCATCCCCATGCCTTTCACATTCCCTCACCCCTTTGCCCCAAATGACTTGTTTCACACTTCTTGGACTGGGCAAAAAGTTGTATCGGGTTCGTATTACTGTAATAACTTGTGTGAAATTCACTCTTGGCCGATGAGACTGAACCAAAGACCTGTTGCTATGGTTCACTCGGACCGCTGAGGCCAACCATCAGCACTAACCATAACCATTGTATTCATGATAACTATGATTATCTTGTACAAAGCCCCATCTCTGTTGAACAGTTCACTATAAGTATTTTTTCTGTGTTGACTCGGAAACTGGGGAAAACAGTTTAGCCACCATCTAGTTGCTATCCATGCTAATCACAGTGGTACTGATTGCCGTTTATGGCCCAGCGTTTTAGCCAACAATAGCAGCCTATGTGAGTGTTTGAAGGCTCGAGGCCCTAATCATGTAGATTGAATCTGACCTCTGCTCTCTGAAGGTCAGCCTCGATTGACCTGTACTCGATCCGTGAACTCGTTGTAAATCCGCCCTGGGAGAAAGTGGGTCATACTGACCCCAGGGTCATGTTTGCTTGTTTGGAGGCGTTAATTAATACCTGTATGTGTGCCGCGGATAGCTCCAGGACACGCCATTGGATGATTTTATGCGAAAAATAAACATAGCATTCATCATTTTCTATAATCCCAGATGTGAGGGATCCCATGGCTGGTTAAAGCGGTGGCTAACAGCATTTGCTCGTTATGACAACACACACCACTAGGACATTAGCCAATAGCGGGGACTGGATCCCATCGTTGATGTTCTGATACATCAAACCAATTTTATTTTTGTTTCAATTTCTAATGGAAACATTATATTAATTATCACGCCGAAAAAAGGACATTTTTGTCAATGATCAGCTTTGTTCATATATACTGATTAAGCTGTCAATTTTATTTTTCAATGTGTGGCTGTCACTTCCTCAATGAAGCACATTCACTACTTTAGTGTCTCTTTATATAAGAAAAAAACGTATTTGATTTGGAACCGTTTCGGTATGTGCTCCCCCTCTCCCTCTGTCTCTCCCTCTGACTCTGTCTGTCTGTCTCCCTCTCCTCTGTCTCTTTCTCTCTCCCTCTTTCTTTTTCTCCCTCCCCTGCTCCGCCGAACATACGCTATTCTGAATAAACTGACAGGTCTAGACCCAGTAAAATACACAATATATATGAGAATCCCTCACGAGTTGCTTGTCCCACCTGACCCGTACAGCTCAGGGTAGTTCCGCATTGCATACAGTATGGATCCAGGTCCTATTGATTATTAGGTAACGCTCCTGGAATTCCATACTGGATGTATCGATCAAGCTGATGGTATCTTCGTAATATTATATTTATCCCCATGTAGGTGAATGTGGCAAGCGCTTAGAGATGAAAGAATTGTTGTGCAGGAATTGCATCTTAATCATTCATATATCGTCTACATTTTGATTGATCAAAGGCTATTTATCGACTTATCTGTTGTTAGGTCATTCTTACATGGATTTTGAGTATTTACTGTTATGACACATACTTTGACTTAACATTATGGAGTGATAGTATTAAAATAACATATTCAGCTTATGAGTCACTGAGCTGTCTTTTCTTGCCAATGTTATTGAAGCTTTTTGTTAACAGTGCCTTCAAGTCCTTGCCAAAAAGCGACTTTGTAATCTCTGAACAATAGCATATGTTACTATTGTTGTTCCAGCCGTAGTGTGATCACTTCTCTCTGTGACACATGTGGGCTTCCTTAAATACACAGTTGTGCCCACACACAGCATTTTATCTCTCATTATAAGTATGAATAAGTAGATCTACGTATCTCTTCTTATCTATGAGAATACATCTCTATGTCTCAGGCTTATATCTTGACGTAAGGCCATGCCCTACCACATCTACATGCCTCATGTACTTTATTTCCTGTATCTGCACCCGTTCTATCTAATCTACATTATCCATATTGTAACGATATTTTAAATCGTTCCCATTTCGTTCTATTCCTTTGCGGCTGAATATAAAAAACGCAGAGTGATATTTATATTTCCGTTAGTGCTTGGCCTTGTTCCAAGGAGCATGCGACTGGGATTTTGTCCAAAATAAGACACGTGTCTGTTATAAACATGGCCTCATCAGCTACCTCATCATTATTCACGGTACAGCCTCCCCCATCCTAATATGACCAAAGAACAGTATCCTCTTCTCTCTACCAAAAACCAATCATTGCCACACCTCAGAAGTCCCAATAGTTACTATGGCAACAGGCAATATGGTAATTGGGTCTCATGTTGCTGGTATTGGCAGTGATTGAATGGTTTCCTGTCAATCCTTCTAGACGAGAATACACGCCAGTAGCTTGTGATACATATATATCATTTAATGCCTAAATCACAGGCCATATTCTCCCAATGCGCCTGCACTGCAAGCGATAGTTTTGATCAGGTCTGGGGGCAATGCCCTCTCAGGTTTCTACATCATCCTCTTTCCCCCGCCTTAGTTAATACTGCCCATCGATCACCAGCTTTGTCCCTGTTCCTTACCCTCCGCCGTCCCCCCACCCCCCACCCCGCCCACTTTTCTCTCGCCTTCATCATCGTGTTCCAAATCCTACACACTCAGCCGTCCTTGAAGATGCTCCTGTTGTGCCACTGACCATTGTAAATATGCTCTCTCAGAAATCAGAGCCGAGGCAATTTGGGTTCCTCTTCCATGTCCCATGCCTATTAGGTCTCACTGTTTCATCCCCAAAGATATGAGAGGGAAGGATATTTCTTCAGTAATGATGCCCTAACCTTGCTCTTAGAACTGCTCACATTGCAAGCTAACGCCAAGGATAAAAGGTCGTAGGAAATATGTCACAATCGACCAACCTGCCTGCACCCATATTAATGTTGTCATTCTGTCAAAATGGTCCTTCTCTGCATCCTTTGGACTTTTAATAAGCTCAATTTGCACTGAAAATGCACCGTCTAAGTACTGGTTCACATTTCAAACCCAAGTGCGAAACTTGACGATTTCTTTTCCTGCATATTATATCTGCAGGTGATTCCATTCCCAAGCTTCTACATGCAATTCTATATTGACTTGTGATACATTAACCTGTTCTAAGATTACTACCTAAGGGTTTCACCTTTCTTCTCTCCTTAAAATATTTATTTTTGTTATTACTTGTTACGACAGTTCTCTCGGCATGTCTTTGTATTTCCAGCTCCACTGTGACTTTATACTTAAGTTGCTATTTCTCACGAGTAATATCAGATATAATTGTAGAAATTACAAGTTCATTCACCGAGTTATTTATTACTACGTACCTCCTGCTAGGTTGTTGTTCGTAGTAACTGATGCGCATGAATGAGATCGTATACAGGCGCCATGAACATATCCCGCCCCAGGGTAAAGATCTAAGAGCTTAGTAGATAGTGCTATGTCGTCTCATTAATATAAGCAGATTCACATTCAGTCTATACGTCTACAGTGCTATTTCTCATCCATAGGTGAGTCAAGCCTGAAGGTTAGACCTTGTCCCCGTCGAGGGACATTCATAAAAATGAAATATCACAGGTCCGCGTTGGTCTATCTATCGTAATACTCAGTCCCCCACCCCATACATACCCTTCGTGAGTGAATCATTTTGCTTTTTTTTCGTCTCCGTCCCTCGCCGTTTGCTGGTATGCTAATGATGTCTCTAGCCTTGTGATTCGAGTTAGATTCTCCCGTGAAGCCAGGTAGACAAAAAAGAGAGCGATTAATGGACGTTCTTGCTGTGATCCCCACCCAACTAGGTCGAGTAGCTCAGGGGTGGGTGACTGTATGATGAGAGCAGCTCACTACCCAGCTATTCATCATTGCATCTCGCCGTGAATGGTCCCATTGCTGTCAGTGGAGAAGCCTCTAAATAGGAGAGCATTAGTCCCACCGTCTGCTGGATTCATCCTATTGCTTCTACTACTCTACAATTAATTCTATTTCCAAATGATTTACTGTTACGTCGGACCATGGAATAATTAGCCTTTTTTTTTTTTCCTTTACAATTGACTTACATTTTGTGTACAGTTAGGTCCAGACACCCACATTCCTCGATTCCACATCCAGTGATAAGCTTAACCGCAAGGCTAAGACTAAGGCTAAAGTGTTAATGACTCCCTGAGACTTAGGTGACCAAAGCTGCCTTCTGAACCTGACTGTGTAACGATCAGGGGAAATTTGAATTGATATTTTGATATTTTTACTTGGCTGCATTTCGAGAGGGCAGCATGCGTGCTTTTACCGTTGACATGTTCTCGACACTTCAGTCATCGCCCTTGGCCACAATTACTCCTCGCATCGAACGATTGGCGATCGATCGATAGCGGCCACATCTAATCTTAGCCTGTCCATGCTAGCTGATGATTGTTACCCTGCTTCCATTATTTCACTCAACCTGTCGGTACTTAAAGAGAGGAGGGAGGTGAAGACCACCACTGAGGAAAAGTGGTGAGGCCACCACCGCCACCACTCCTTCCACTGCTAGCACCATGAACGAGCGTGTGATTCAATAGGTGAATGGTATATTTACCTCGGAGTGTTTCGGGCCTGTAATCAGTGTTACACTTGGCCAAACTGGCTCTCATAATACACTGAAAACTGCCGAGGAGGAGCTGGTTGTAGAAGAGTAGTATAAGGAGAAGTATTGGTGAAGTAGCAAGAGGGCACCCTTCCCATCTGACTATAGAGTACTTACGTCAGAAGGTGTTGCTTGAGAAGTAATGAGAACATAGCTTGCAGGTACTTGGCCCCTCTGTCAGATACACCTTTTTTCTCCTCCTAGAACATTGGAACCTCTTCTGTTGGGCTCGGAAGAGAAAGAAATCGGAAGAAATATTTCTTTCGCTGAACACGTTGGCTGGGCCCATCCCCCTTTCGTGTGGAAAAAAATCAGCTATAAGAAATGAATTCTGAAGAAACATTATAATCCCCATCCATGCTTCTTTTTTTGTCCCTGGGAGCATTCATACGACCGGCAGTGCCTTTTTTTCTTGTTTTGATTAACTCGAATGAGTGGACACGATCGGGTGTCGCGGGCAAATTGTTTTGATTCAGAATTCAGAGGCAGATCTGGTATTTTTGGTGCCTCTGGTGGAATTGCTAGGCTCTAGTAAATGTTGGTATTGCACAGCAGGGTGATGATGATGATGAGGAGGAGGAGGCAGGGTTTGGGGTGGGCTGGTTGGTGGTGGTATGATGAAATGATTTATGAATGTTTCATATTGTGACCTCGTGCATATTTTCTGCACGAGGCCGGCTCTACTGGAGATGGCTGCGGTTATTAATCGCTTATTGAACGCTGACATGGAAAGGTACTTCGGCTGGATTGTGTGCCAGGGCATGTGTGATAGCGCCCCCCCCCCCCCCCGCCCCAACCAACCCACCCTCCCACTCCACCCTTGTCTAGGGGTGGATTAGCGAAAGAACAGGGCAAGAGTAGACAGTAGTAATAGCTGTTCCTCTGGATGCTCCACTGGAGGTGCAGGGGTGGAGCATTTTATGTCCATAAAACATGCAAAGTTATGAAACATCAATTTTAACCTGGATATAAATCAGACATGTTGTTTCTCTCGCCTGCCTGCACTTATCCACTTAGATTCTTGAACGCATGCTTCGTGTTTACTATTTACATTCAATTATGAACGTAACCAGCATCCACGAGAAAGGTTAAATCAACTTGTCAATTTCTCTGAAAAAGAAACATTGATTTGCCCGGCGTCAATGTTCAAACCCTTTCTCTTTTCCCCATGTCTACCCTTCTTAATCGATTACCTCCTTCGTCTCCACCATCATTGCTACAGAATCAATGTTATATATGGGTCAGATTTTCAGAAAATGTACAATTAGCAGCTCTACACATTTAGGGAATTCCCCATTGAAAAATGATGAATATCGGGTATATCTGAGTATATTTGGTATCGCATTGATTTTAAGTATCAGTTCTGTTATGTCTGTTCTGTTATGAAGCTCATTTTTGTCTTAAATGTGGGTTATTTGAGAGGATCGGTTTAAGACGAATTGTACATCTGAAAATCTGACCCATATATCGAAGGCCCTACAATCTCTGGATTTGGTCCTTTCAGAGCCTCCTATCCTCTCATGTCCATTTAATGGGAGTAATGTGCAACGATCCGCCTCGACGACAGCTCCCAATCATCTCCCAGTGGCAATAAACAAAGCTTCGATTTGCCCGATTAAGCACCGGTTTTAAAATGCTTCTACGTCCCCCTTGTTTCCACTTCTCTTCCCTGGCACCCCAGTGGTTTTAATCAATGGGCGTATAAGTGTGGACAAATCATCTGTTGCACACAGAAGCTAATGGGAATTAATTTGAGAAAGGAGAAGTAAAAATAGGTATAAATGCATGTGTGGTGTGGGCTAACAATGCAAAAAAATAATTCACGTGAATGGAGTTCAAGCAGATGGCGATGTTGATTACTAGCGACTGTGTCATTTCTATCATTCTCTTTTTTTGTCTTATAGACGAGGGATTTATCAATTCACTGTCTGGCATTATTACCTGGCAAAAAAGTACTTAACTATATACTATTGGGATGATGCTGCTCCCATTGATACAAATGTAAATGTAAACTGGTTTACTATTGTTGTTGCCCACGGGCTGTCATTACTCATGAAGTCAGTACATTAGTTAAAACGATGTCTTGACATTTGGTTGGAAATACCTTGGTCTCTGGTAAAAACAAACTGTTAGTACTCCAGTTTGGTTTTCCTAGTTGTTAAAATGAAGGTGCTCCCACGAAGCGAGCGTGCATTAAATGATTAATTTTCATTACCATTCCTGTTTAATTAATTAATTAATTAATTAATGAAACTCCAGGACAGATGACAGTCATTTTCTGATGTCTCAAATTTGAGACTGTTGTGCCAGATAAATCATCTCGAATTCTGACTCATCAGAATGAACTGAGATCATTTATTTACGGCGAAGCAAATTGTTCTCCCTGTCGCTATAGCTCATACAGTGAGGGGATATTACCCACGAGAGTAAATGACTTTACTATCGTTGATATTACAAATGAACACAAACAAATTGTTAACACACAATAATAATGAGGCTTTCATTTATCAATGAGTTTAGAGAGGGAAATGCGGGCAGGAGGTACAAAACTCATTAGCGCTGGTAATAAAGGAGAAAATAATGACCTAACCAGTCACCTGTAATTACTCATAAGGTAATCAGAATGCTTCACATATCCTGTAATAATAATTATAATATGGTTGTTTTTATGCAATTCCCCAATTTATGCAATATATTTAATAAAGGTGATTCTGTGATTCATCCGCAAATTTCAAGAGATATTTTGAATAATCCTTGCCCAGGATTACTACAAAATAGTATTATACTAGGATAGGGCTTAGGTTCGGAGGTAAAGCAGCAATTGTTGATGCAGTGAATAACAATGGGTGTTGGGAGTGCCATAAGGGCGATCACAATGCTACATTCGATCCATGACATACGATAGTCAAGTGTTGATCAGCCAAGTCAAGGTGTTGTGTACCCAGGGTCAGATTTAGCATACAATATTACCATGAAACTAAACCACCTCTGTTTTTTCTCCAGCCAACGTCCTTTGTCACATTGAGATATATGCCATGCCTGAATAGATCGCATTCTAGATATATTTCCACAGCTTTCCGTCTTTGTTTATTTCAGCCAAACCCATCATCACCAAAATAAAACAATTCCGGCTGATGAGAGATGACTTCGAAACCCTCAAAATCATCGGGAGAGGAGCTTTTGGAGAGGTAAGATTGTGGGATCTATCTTGATACATTAATTAATATCTCAACCCGTAATGATTTAAATTTAAATTACCCTCACGATAATCGGAATGGTACCTTTTATTAAATTCGTGGTAAATTCTGAGTGGTGTCTTTGCTATCTTTTCATACCTTTCTTGGTTGTGTCAGAGCTCGGAGTACACTGAGTTCAGAGGATGGTACACCTTTATTTTGTGAACACATGAATGGTATGACTTATTTATAGGCGCCCTTATTCTAGATATCGGGGACTCGGCCACTTCATCAAAATATATCCGACGTTAAGTGATAGTGACTTAGGGACTTGGGTTGGAGTGGGAATCAGTGTGTGCTGGTGGTAAGGAATGGGAACTAATAAATGCCATACGTCAGTGGTAGGGTGGGGGGGGGGGGAGAAGTTGGTGTTAAGGCTTACCTGGCCAAACCTACTTTATCTACCTGGCCATGTGTTGTTGGGAGGTGGTAGAGAGCAGGGGGTGGGGGAGAGGCACGATGTATAGTTTAGCATAGCATCCCTTAAGCATGATTCACTGGCCTCTACTATTACTATACTACACGTTAGTGCTGCAGGCTCTCACACCTTTGTGTATGTGTACATGTATGTATAAAGTCAGTTGTTGAGGTCCACTTCCATCTCCTCCTCTTTATTCATGTTCTTCTTCCTCCTCCTTCCTCCTCCTCCTCCTCCCTCCTCCCTCCTCTCCCCCTCCTCCCCCCTTCTCTCCCTCCCCCTTCTCTCCCTCCCCCCTCCCCCCCTCCTCTCCCTCCCCCTCCCCCCTCCTCTCCCTCCCCCTCCCCCCCTCCTCTCCCTCCCCCTCCTCCCCACTGTGACCTCAATAGAGCCTCCTCATATCACCCTACATATCTCTGACAGGCGATGATATTTACTGTCAAATATAAGGGTTTATAAATAAACATGGTACTTAGTATATTGAGGTCATAATTGCTGGAGTTGAGTGGAGGGCAATCATATGCCTTTGTATACATACAAAGGCATAGGATTGTACTTCACTAAATTATCGATTAGTTATTGGCATTTTTATCCGATGCATATGCACGAATATTTGTTATCTGACGGTCAAGTATATGAGATCTACTTTGCACACCATAATTATATACGAGAGCTTGATGAGGGAACTGATAGAATATTAAATTGCCCAGATAGTAAAGGTGATTTCTGTTCATGAATCATCAAGACTTGTAGAGGTTATCCGCCAGGTATACCGTATAGTGAGAGTTGGCCCTGTTGGACAGGGTTCTCGTTCACCTATAGGTTAATGTACGCCGATGGCATTAGGTGCCATGTTGGCAGAGCCTGAGGTGACCATCCTGTAATCCAATGTTGTCTAGTGACACCTTGAAACAGGGGATCGATGTTGAAAAGATCTACTTGTCAACCTTCTGGTGTATATCTAGATGGCGGAAGAAATGCACTCACTCCCTTATTCGTCAAACCTTAGAAGTAATATTCCTCTTTCTCTAAGGTCAAACCACTTTAGGTATCAGCGTATCAAAGTATCTGGCTTTGGTTGAGTGGATGAAGCCGCCAATTATAAAGATGGGCTTTTTTATTTACCAATTGTGTTTAGCCAATGAAACTTTTTCCCTTTATCTGACACAATTCTAGAGCTACTACATACAGCAGACTTTGTTGGTTCATTATTATGGAAGAGCTTGGTACAGTCTAGGCCCACAGTTGAGAAAGTCCCTTCAAACGAAGGGAAAGTATCTCGCCTCAAACCGCAAAGTGCCATTATAAGTCCGCAAAATGTCAATATATTCCCATTAAAACGCCGAGTTTTAGGCCAGGAAACCGATGAGTGAAGTAGGCTGACATACCATTCTTATCTGATCTGAGGGTTTGGACCTAGAGTGGGTACACTTTCTAGAAAGAAGAGTAATGCAATCACCAAAGTTGTCATTCCTCCCTGTGAAGGTGTATGTAAAACCCTGAGAGGGTATAACGGAATTCTGACCGTGTGAAATGGAGTGGAAAACTTCCACTTTGTTCGCGTGTTTATGCGCCGTATAAATGTTAAGAAGATGGCCCCTCCTTCAGTTGATTCCTCGATTGGCCTATATATTATCGTTTAGTTTAACTTCATCAGAATCGGTTGGTAAAAGTCGACAGCTGTTTTCAAGTGCAACTGTTTAGGGGAAGGTCTATTTCTATAAAAATTCACTAGATCCTTATTTGGATTGTCATTTGAATGAAACTGTTGACCCTGTCTTAATTAAGGATGCGAGACTAAAAACTAATTATTCTATTAGTCTGTTAATATGTCGAGAATCATTTCTCTCATGACGTTTTTTTATTTAGATATTAGTGTGTATACACACGAACGATGTGTCGGGTCCGATTTTCAGAAAGTGTACAATTGAACTTTCCCAATCTTTACAAATAACCCGAATTTCAGACGAAATAAAGTTTAAAAGAAAGTTAAACCTAACCAAACCAATTGGTAGAATGAATGCAATGCCGAATGTACTCCAATTTAGTCGAATTTACGTATTATTTACCAAATTAATTAGAATGTAGATTTGCCAATGCTACAACTTTTCAAAATCTGACCCGTGTGATTTACGAGATTAACAGCAGAGCACGTGGTACTTTGTTGACATTTCCACTTGGTGGTGGGTGGCTCGGTGCGGTGGCTTGGTGTGGTTGGGCGGTTGGGGGTGGCTTTGGACTTTGGACTGGTGACTGGGTCAGAGTAAATCATCCTTCCAAAGCGTTGTTTTGACTTTGGACTAGACTTTGGACTGGGTTCATGGTCCCATGCATTGGCAAGATGTACACATGGTTATTTTCACATTAATTCGGATTATGCTCATATTGTTTGAAATTGATGAATACTAGATGCATAGCTTTGGTTCGATGTGCATGTTGAAGTGCATGTTGAAGTTAGTTTTAGCGAAATGTTGGTCATATTAAAGAAATTGAAACAGAAAATTTGTTTGGAAAAAAAACATTTGTACACATCTTCTGCCACTGTCCATTTGGGTTAAGATTGTCTCCCTGATTTGCACTACCGCCTCTGTCGGTAGACCGGAACGTGGTGCGAAATCTGATACCCTCTCTCTCACTAATTTAACCCTTGTCCCCTGTTACATGTGATGTGTTTCAGGAAAATGGGTTACTGATGTGTTTCAGGAAAATGAGTCACATGTTTGTATTGCATTCTGTTTGGTTAGGTTGAAATTCTGTTTGGTTAGGTTGAAATGTATTTTGAACTTTATTTTGTCTGAAATTTGGGTTATTAGATAAGATTGGTGAAAGTGAATTGTACATTTTCTGAAAATCTTACCTATGGAGGTGTGAGCGCCGATGGCACAAAGCCTGCTAGTGGGGTCTGGGGGCATGCCTCCCAGGAAAAAATTGATTGGTGAAAGTGAATTGTACATTTTCTGAAAATCTTACCTATGGAGGTGTGAGCGCCGATGGCACAAAGCCTGCTAGGGGGGTCTGGGGGCATGCCCCCCCCCCCCCCCCCAAATTTTCAGACAATTTTTTTTCGAATAACTTTTTTTTCGACTTACTTATTTTCGACCAACTTTCGAGTTATTTTCGACCAACTTTTTTTTCCAACCTACTTTTTTTCGACCAACTTTTTTTCGACCTACTTTTTTTCCGACCTACTTTTTTTCGACCAACTATTTTCCAGACTTACTTTTTTTCCGACCAACTTTTTTTTCCGACCTACTTTTTTCCGAAAGTTATTTTCGACCAACTTTTTTTTCCGACCTACCTTTTTCCCGACTTACTTTTTTTCCGACCAACTTTTTTTCGACCAACTTTATTTTCCGACCTACTTTTTTTCGACCTACTTTTTTTCGACCAACTTTTTTCCGACCTACTTTTTTCCCCGACTTAGTTTTTTTCCGACCTACTTTTTTTCGACCTACTTTTTTTCGACCTACTTTTTTTCGACCAACTTTTTTTCCGACCTACTTTTTTTCGACCTACTTTTTTTCGACTAACTTATTTTCGACCAACTTTTTTTCCGACCTACTTTTTTTCGACTAACTTATTTTCGACCAACTTTTTTTCCGACCTACTTTTTTTCGACTGTTATTTTCGACCTACTTTTTTCCGACCAACTTTTTTTCGACCTACCTTTTTTCCGACCTACTTTTTTCCGACCTACTTTTCCCCCCCGACCTACTTTTTTCCCGACCAACTTTTTTTCGGACCAACTTTTTCCCGACCAACAGTGCGTAATTCTGTCATGTTGATAAATGAACAAATATGGTTGGAATTGTGAGAAATTTGCTGATTTGGATTTGATTCTAAGCCTTATACACATTGCCACACTCGGCAGACCTAAATACCATATTATCGCCCACTGTTAAAAATGATCGTTAAACGATAAACCTTTAAACTCATCTCCTGCCCAACTTTTTGCTTCAGGTTTACTGAAGGCTTTAGTCGATTAATCAAAAATAAACGTTCTCAACCTATAAACTTAAAACCTTCCTTGTCTTATTTTACCTTATTCAGTCTATACTGTAAAGTGGTCATTCCTCTATGTACATTATTTCAAATTAAAAGAAATTTTCCACTTTAGTAATATTGCAATTTTCATTTTCGGGTGATTACACCTTTCTCTTATAAAAGGTAGTTAGAAAACTGGAATATTCCTTAGATGAGATAATTCCCAACTAATTCCTCTCTAAATAATTTCAGTGGTTACAAAATATTCCTATTATAAATGTCAATATTTAAATATAAACTGTATCAACAGGGTTTTTATTAAGGTTGGATTGGAGGGATTTGTGTGGTAGTAGGGGGGACCATATTTTCTGAGACATACATGCCCTGTTTCCTAGGGCGCTGCATAAAGCTGCTGGGGGCAGTATACAAATTGGTGGCTTCTGGTGTATTTTCAGCATAATTCTCAGATTTCAGTGTTCAAATTGTATACATGAGGGTAGGGTGCAGGAGGGGACCAGCCTTCTGCTGTGGTTGGTGTTGGGGGGTGCACCCCCAGAAATATTCACCTTAATTTTTCCAATTTTCCTGGGGATTACCCCTGGGTTCCCCCCCCCAATAGGGGGTCCAGGGGGTGCACTCCCTCTCCACTACCTAGCTAGAATTGTCTATCAATTGTAGGCTATAGACACAGCTTTTGACCGAAATTTTAAGTACCCCCCAGTGTACCTCAAGTGTACCCCCCCATTTTATCTTCAGTGTACCCCCAGTGTACCTCCAGTGTATTTATAATTAAATCAATGGACTAATTTGACTGATTGACAATTTCGACTTTATGATTGACTTTCTGACTTTACTGTTTGTATAAAGGAAAAATTAGACAAATTAGTACCGGTCTCGCATCCTTGTGCCATTAGGCACTCAATCTAATCAACTTCCAACTATCAACTAAATTGTACTAATCAACCAATCAGCTAATTATTGCTTTCTTGTTTCGACCATCTGTGAATTGTCGAGCATTATCCGTTTATTTACCTTTTCTATGAGACCCAAAGAGTTTTCTTGATTTAACCTCGTTGATGAGACCTAGAAAGAAAGAAAGAAAGAAAGAAAGAAAGAAAGAAAGAAAATTAATGCATTGTAGAGGGGCATCTCTAGAGATCCTCCCTGCAGATTGCCTTACCGTTAATGAGTGAAATATTAATACCGTGGTAGATGGTGACCAAGACTTATTTTACTCTCATTGCCCCCAAGTCTAATCTATATTACATGTATGCATCCATTCTTCCTTGGAGGAGGGTGGGGATAGTTATTTGGCACCTCCTGTGTAGCCTTGAACTGAGTGTCGCCTTTGTTTTGACGAATAGTTCTTGGCACACTCATGTTGGCCTTCTTTTTTTAGAGAAAATTAATTACTTTTGACCGAAGTAAGCATCTATGGTAACTATTTACTATAGATTTTGATTTATCGTTCCAGACAATGTGTCGGGCGCTGGTATTTTGGTATTTTAAGGTGTAGAGAACGGGGAAAGTAGAGTGAAAGGGGGAAGGTACCAGAAGTGATGTAATTCGGTGAATAAGAGAATTCTATACTGATAGGGTAGTGTAGTATCACGCACTTAGAGCAACCCAAAATAAACATGCCAAGTCAGTAATGTTACTGCGGTACATTCCTCGGGTACCGGAGAAGGTCTATGTTAGATGTTTGGGGTTCCAATTGGCGATGCGAAATCGATGGTTTCCCGGCCATCGTCAGGGGATAAGGAGGTCCCGAAAGTACAAAGCTTGGATCAGATGATCAATTTTGAAGTCTAAAGTAATGCCACTGATCTTACTTTGTTGTAGTAAATTAATCTCGAATAACTACAGTACTTGAAATTTTGTTTTTATTTTCGTCATATTGAATATCACCTTGCCATAATACTAATGTCTGCTCGAAGTTCGTCTTATGAAGAGATCCTTTGCAGCTTTAACGCGAAAAAAAATCATGATAATTTATTGATTATGTTTTTTCTCTACTGACATGACTTGTTAATTGAGACTTCGCGTGTTGTTGTTCCAGGTGGCAGTGGTGAAACTAAAAGACACCGAGGAGGTATTCGCCATGAAGATCTTAAACAAATGGGAAATGCTCAAGCGGGCCGAGGTAAGATATATTCTTTCATACATATTTATTGCAACGTTTGCCCATGAAATACTGTTCGCCATACATTCTGAGACTTGGTCTTTGGACCATAAATATCCCCAAACATATGTCTTTGCTACCATTTCTCATCAATCTTTGGATCCAGCCATTGATTTATGAGAAGTATTTCCGCGATTGATGTACGAGAAGTATTACCGTGATATCCCTTTTTCTTTTCTTTTCTTTTCTTTTTATATAGTTGTGTGGTATTTCTTAGCGTTGTGAGAAGAATGACTTATTTTAGCTGATGGTTTTATTCTGAGCGTTTAATTAACACTGCAACAATGCACTCCTTTAAACATAGAAATTTAGGTAATGCTCACTGGTTGAATAAAGTTAAACACATTCGATTAGAAATTCATATCATTATACGTAAAGCCAAATTTCCCCTCGGGACTGGACTAAAGCTCTGATAACCTCAAACGTCCGTCCGGTTCGTCCATCTATTTCGGACGTAATGCTTGTGTAGTAGATGATTCCAGATTGGAAAGTGACCTAGATGCGATGACAACCACATATGTAGTGAAAGTAATACCAGAAACTAAATGAATGAATGAATGAATGAATGAATGAATGAATGAATGAGAGCTATTAATGTACACCCCAACCGCTTTTTCATGCCTTTGATAGAAGAGATTCAAGATTTGACCATCTCGTTTTGTATATTTGGAAGTTAGAATATTTGCTATTGTTTAATTAGTCAGCTCTTTTGTTTTAAGGTGGGCGATCGCTTCTAAATAGACCATGAGAAAAGCGCTAAGAAAATCTCTCCCCTCAATATGAATAATTATGTGTGTGTATAGTTGGGGGGGGGGGTGCAATGATGATACACTTACAAATAATCGCTCGTACAGAAAGTTTAAGGGGAGCAATTTTGTTGCTCACATACATTTTTTTTAACGTAAAGGCCTGATTAGTGAATGTAGGAAGGGATGTTTGATGTGATATTCTGACCTCCGACACAGACCACTCATGTCCCAGCCCTGTATTGACGGCCCGGCAGACACGGCTAATCTAAATCTAATCCTATCCTCCATGTTCTCTATGTATGATCTCCGTCTGGTGCTCCTGGCCACGGGTCCTCATACGTTATACTAGAGATCACCTCCCCCTGGCAAAGCATATGAAGGATCATACGTGTATGCAATTCCGCCCGGTTCCATTGATGCATATCTGCCCCAATACTTATACTTTGGAGTTAGATCGTGTTCCACTGTGACTGGTTCAGTAAGTAAAAATAAATGAGTGAGTGAGTGAGTGAGTGAGAGAGATTGGTTGCTTTACGCCCTTATCAACACATTTAATATGGTTATATCAAGGGCGGGAGAGCTGAGAGGGGGGCAGTTTATAATCATGCCAAGGAAATAGAGATAGAGAAGAAGGGAGAGAGAGACAGAGAAAAGAGATAGAAAGGCACTTTATGGTCATACCCAGGACATGTCATGTCCTGGGTATGAAGGTGAAATTCGAATGGCAAATGCAAATAATATATATTTAGATCTATCTATGAAGATAAACGGGTTAGTCGAAACTTTTTTTAAAGTGGGGAGCTTATTCACTTGCGTCATGTAACCCATGCTATGATGCTTTATCATGCAGTTTTAATGTTTCCATGTCACTATCACCTGTCAATATTTCAGCAAGGCTGCAATGCATGAATATTTGAGCAGGATTTAGGCGGTATTTACGCCTGAAACGTTGATCTGTTGGGAACTTTATTCACCGTCCGTGCATTAAGGTGTTCTAGAGGCTATGTCAATATAGAGATATGACTGATGGATCGCCTTAGGCTGCCATGGATCGACAGTGCCACCCATGGTGTTGGTAATATCTCTGTCTCTATAGCGTGAAATGACGCGTATTTGCGGGCAGAAATGACCAGTTGTACTCACCAATAATCATTCTTCACATGCTTCCACTCTCGTGGATATAGTAATTGATGTTTGGTGCTTTCCCATTCCAATAGTAATGAGCAACGTTTAGTCATGATGTAGCAGCACTTCATTCACTTAAAATTTGATCGTCGCAATGTACTAGTTGAATATATGAATAATCAACTGGTTGAATGGAACACTAAGTCTGGGTGGCGCTAGGACAAAAAGGCCATTGGAGGAAACTTGTCTCTGTGGTGACTTTTTGTTTGGTAGGCCACTCTGCATGTTTTGGTGTTAAAGGATAATAGTAGCCCGAAGAATCGAAGATAAAACCATGGCAACTTAATTATGAATGGAGAGCCTGGGGCGCCTATTTAAGGACGCCATGATCGGAATTTGGACTAACAGCTCGCTGTTTCATTAAAGCCCGTCTTTTATATATTGGGACTGAATGAAAAGTCAGAATGAACATCATTGCTAATGTTTCTATTATGATACAGAAACTCGAATTACTCGATCTTACACTCCTGGTAGCTAGTGAGGAATTAATTACGTTTGTTCATCTGTCGTGGGTTTCCAATACCTCCTCGCTATTCCCTTGATAACATAATGTGATGCCCCCCCCCCCCCCCCCAAAAAAAAAAAAAAAAAAAAAAAAAACTACACACACACACACAAACATAACAAACAAAACAAAAAACAAACAAAACAAAAAGGTGAATTAAAATTATGATTTTCTCGAGGCAACTCGTGGGTTGCAGGGGAGTTGGCGAGAGAAAATCAATAGTTTTGACATATATTTAATAGATGGCAGGCTATTCTCAGAAACGGAAATTAATTATTCTTTTTACACAATTTCATGTATTGTAACTTTGGTTAACCACATTACAGCCTTAAACTTGGAGACAAAGAAGCCATTGAATTCCATGGTTCCGCTGCCACGCCCAAATTCTTTCTTTAAAAAACAATGTTAAAACCTTGGCTAAATCACCCTAAACCAGGGTCTCATTGGATTTGATGGGTTAACTCGGTTTCTATTAAAACGCCAACGGTGTGATATAAGGGTTAATGTTAAGATGAGTCAGTGCGGCCAGGTAGGCCACATATCCATGGAGATCGATATGTATGGCAGGCTTTTAGAGTGCGATCAAGCCGGTGGTGTTAGGAAACTGAAATCCAAGTAAAACGACCAAACATTCAGTGATTGTATGCTGATCCTTATTCAGCTAGAATTTGTACCAGGATTTTATTACACAAATTACCTGTATTTTTAGGGTTTAGCATCGTAAGAGCTAGGAAATTGAAAGATGAATTCATCTTCTCTGGGTTTTAATTAATTTTTATGTTCTCGTATTCCTGCTATTTTAGTATGAATTCATTACGCCAATACCCTTAGTAATCTCTGAATCTACTATCAAGTCTGGAGTCACTATCTCACACATAAATGTAACATGTTTAGGATTTGTATTCCAGTTATGTCGAGTTAGTGCTATTTTTTTTTACATGGGGAAGAACCTCCACCAAGCGTTCCATACAGTTACATGTGTCCATGCTGAGTGAATGTCTTATTTATAGACTAGATAGGGTGTAAAAAGAGCATAATTTCCACATGTCATGTCAATGATATGTAGCTCGTTTTCTGAAGTGTAATGAAACTGTCCAACTCTTGTCAACTACAAAACATCATTTTAGAAACCACTTTGGCGTTATTACCTTGATAGTGGGAACATCTGCCCTGCTTCTTCCTGTGATGTTTGGTGTGAGGTGAATTGAATTATATTTGTGGATATGTACTTTTTTCACTTCAGTCATATCTAAGCCAGGCTGCTATGTTAACACGCCCCTTAGTCCTCCCCACCCCCTCCCCTCTCTCCCCTAACCCTTTCCTCACCACCTTCTGTATGTGTTCTTCTTGCTATTATTCAGTGGGACAGAGAGTCATGCTGACGGATAGATCGGGCTAAGGTGTTTGCAATTATTAATTCACGCCTTCTCTCCACTCCCCGTTTCTTCTTAATGTCCATGCGTGTAATTGTTACTCCGGGAAAAAATGCTCTCTAACGGATAAGTAGCCTAGCGTCGCAAGCTGTAATTTGTTTTTGAAGGAGCGGTTTTTCATGCATTTCACTAAAGACATGACGGATGGTTTGTTTCCTGCTCTACCCGTGATCTTTTCTTCTCTTTCCAAAATCTGATTGTTATAATTATTGGTTACCCGTCGCTTTGTCTTTTTATCCACCAATGGAGAAAGATATTTCATAGAACGATTAGGAATATATGGTCTAGAAATTGTGACTCTAACGCCTCCTTTCCCCCCCTAAATATAGCATAAAAGCTATTTCACCGTTAGGATAATATATGAGAGGTTACATTGTCATTCTTTATTATTCTAATGAAATTTACTTCTAATATCAGCAAGATAGATGTGCTCTACTTTATATCGTTCCCACCTTTCCTCTGTGTCAGAGACGGTTAAGTCGTTCCTTCATGAGAGAATGAATTCTCTCGCCCCCCCCCCCCCACCCACCCACACACTTTATCTGCAGATGGACTTTTTAAACAAAAAAAAAATCAAAAAAATGTGTATTACATATTCTAATTTTGTATTATTTCATTGCAGACGGCTTGCTTTCACGAGGAACGAGATGTGTTAGTGTATGGCAGTAAAGATTGGATCACCAAATTACATTACGCCTTTCAAGATGATGACTACTTGGTGAGTTGGGGACTGAAAACGTTTGTTCCCCTTTCTCTTAAAACATCGACGGTGATTGTAAAACAGAATTACTTCCAGAAAGTAATTCTTGACCTGCAAAAATCCTTCTAAATTGCGGGATGCAATTTTATGTTTTTCCCCTAGCAATGCTGGGAATTTTCGAAGTTGGTTTGGCCACTTTTAGTAGTCCTGGCGGTAGCCTGTGAAGACGATAAATGATAAGAAAAATGGGAGTAACTTTTTGTACCATATGGTTTGTTGCGCAGCTGCCAATTTCTCAAATTGAATTCTCGCACATCCCCTGGAAGTATTCTGGTTTCATGGATCATTCACGTACAAGTATATGTAATTTGTTGTATCTAGATGTTGGGCAGGTGGGGTACACGTGGTTTTGAAGAGCAACAGGTGGGGCACAGGCTTGTATTTCTGGCCTAGAAATTGTGGTTTGGAATAGAGTAAATATGTTGTGCTTGAAGTATGTGAAAATGATAGGGCGGTGGAAATAAGGCTATCATATACTCGAGGTAATGAACTTCAGGTTGGTAGTGCTGCTGCATTGTGTAAACCCCATACTAATACATGTAATTTGGTAGCCACTTTATTTTTGAGTCGTTCAATTAGCTGAATTCTTAGGCTACAGGTCGTCTGAACATTTCCATATGATGATCTTTCTGTCCTGATAGATAATTTTGATTTTTCCTTCACGCCCTTTTCCATCTAAGATTATTTTTAGTTTGTATTTTTTTCCCCATGTCAATCCATTCTAATGCCTTGTTACTCCCCTCTCCTCCAAATGAAAAGAAGCCTGGTCAGAAACAGTTAATTTTATCTTTACTTCATTGTCCATGTTTTCTCTTTATCTCATTTTCTTTCGCCTCCTTACTGTAACTGGTACTGTACCTTCAGGGAGTGGAACATTCGGGTGCTGTTAGACAATTCATACATAGACATGAAAGGTTTATGTTTGAAAACGGGAGGCTTTGTCAGAATAATAGTTATGGAATGACGGGCATATGACGTGGGAATGAGTGTCCTGTGGTGAAATATGACGTTTTTATCTCATTCTTTTTTTCTTTCCAAACTTCACCCTTTCCACTGCCAAGCACTGGCCCTTGTACTCTTGGCTCTGAACCATCTGGCTGGTATGGGATGCCATAAGAAGTTTAATAGGTATATGTGCTTGTGAGCAAATTGTTACAAGATGTACGCAATCTACTATTTAAAAGTCCTGTCTTTCTTGAAGACAGAACTATGGGTAAATATTACAAAGAGTTTTTTTGTATACACTCGGAAGTGTATTTATACGTGGAAGTGTCTGTACCCAGTAGCTTTTGGAAGGAATTATGAATAATGCCGTCCATTCAATATTTTAAACTTAGCCAGTGTAAATGATTTCACGTATGAAAAGTTGGGATTGATGAATAACAAGACGTGGGTGATTATGATTAGAAAACCAAAACCAACGGTGACTATGAGTGACTAGGTAAAACCCTGGGGCAAAATACCTATAAACGTATTCTCAAGGAACAACGCGAAATCCAATATAATATGGTGTGGAATTCAATTGGTCTTTTCTGGTGTGATGTACCACAAACAGTTTGATAGGTAGATATCCTTGGGTGCAAATTGTTACGAGTTGTAGTCAATGTACAATGACTTGGTGCACTAGTGTCACAGTGTGACATATAGAACACATCTTAAGTGCCCATACGAGCCACCCGCCATTTTTTCTTCGGAATTTCTTTCTCCCCGCCTTTACTTGCCAAGGCTTCGCCTGCTTTTTACACCCACGTTACGTTTTTGAGATTGAAATGTGAGTTTTTCCTCCCCATGGAAAATATGGGAAAAGGGCTGTTGGTGTCTCTCGCCTGAGGACATCTTTCCCTCCCTTGCAGGCAAATGGTAAAAGATGTCAGGTCATAACTGATAGCTAGAACGTATCAAATAGAAGGTTCGTTCAGTACTGCATGTAAACAAGAGTCCAGACACACTTAGGTCGTAGAAATAGTAATAAATTATTTCAATTATAGTGCTAAGCATTTGGGAAAGCTAGTGTTCTTCAGTTCTCGAGAATCCTGTTCCAAAAATAACTGTTATAGATGTGTAAAATAAACACATGAATTGTTGATATACAAAGATAAAATTTTGGGTGTGGGGTGAGTAGTATGCTTGGACATAGCACTTGGGTAGTTGGAAGTGTTTAGATTTTTATGTGTTTTTTAGGATAAGCTGAACAAATATTGATTATGGTGTATATGAATAGACTGTCGACAACCAATTTGCCTATTTAAAAATACTTTTTTGTGGATATACACTTATAATACACTGGCCAATGAAAATATTTAAAAAAACAACATTTATTATAAGATGACATGTTCTTAGTGACACCCTCACTTTTTGAAAAAAAACCCATTCTGTAGTATTAATTGAATCACATTGATTACATCGGATGTCCCTCCATATTGTCTCCATAATATGTTAATCGATCATTGAACACAAAATTAATAGTTTCATACCAGGAAAGACAAATCAATCAGTCAAACTCGATGTTGGTTTCTGACATGAAAAGTAAATATAATAATGAATTTCTGCTTTGTTTCAACAGTACCTTGTGATGGACTACTACTGCGGTGGTGACCTATTGACGCTTCTGTCCAAGTTTGAAGACCGATTGCCAGAAGAGATGGCCAGGTTCTACATCGCAGAAATGGTGCTCGCTATTCATTCCCTCCACAAGCTTAGTTATGTACACCGAGACATCAAGCCGGACAACGTACTCCTCGACCGCAATGGACACATCGTTCTGGCTGATTTTGGGTCCTGTCTCAAACTCATGGATGATGGCACGGTCTGTTATCTGTCCACCATCTCAAATATTCCTTATAACAAGTCTTCCCAATCTCCCAGTGCACCAAAAATGATCCTTCTTTTATAAAAAAAAATTGTTCCCATTAAGTATGATTGGTTTAATTTTATATCTGATATGTGGTGTTAAGACCTGTAGAGGTCTGTGAAATAAACGTATCTACAAATATCTGGAGTATAAAACAAGACTTAATTCAAACACTAAAATGGAACTTCTCTCCTCTGTGTAAATCAAGCGGGAGACATGTTTACAGCATAATGCCAAGTTGCTCCGTCTTTTAATGAAAAAAATATTGATTATTTACTTGGCAGTATATATCCTTGTGACCTGGCCCAGTTAGTATTATTTACAACTCTTGAAGTTCTTGATAAGCATATATAAGTTGTTTTTAAAAAAGTCTGGATATTAACAAAGCAAATTTTAAAGGCATACTCCCTAAGACCTGACATTGAGTCAAAATGCTTTAGTTGCAATAAAGAATGTATCTATCTAAGCGGACTCCTCAATCAATACTAAATTTCTATTTCTTATCTTATTCAGGTCCAATCCTCGGTGGCTGTAGGTACGCCCGATTATATCTCCCCAGAAATCCTGCGCGCCATGGAGGATGGGCATGGACGGTACGGGGCCGAGTGTGACTGGTGGTCACTAGGAGTATGCATGTATGAAATGCTCTTCGGCGAGACGCCCTTCTATGCTGAGTCACTGGTTGAAACATATGGCAAAATTATGAACCATGAGGTAAGGAAATATGTATGTCGCTTTCTAGTTGTTCAACCCTGACTTCGATACATTGGTTTCGAGGAATTGCTGACACAAATACGCTGTATTACAGTACACGGTATATTCTCTGGGTATTTTCTATGATAAGGAAGCAACATGATTAATGAGTTTAGAAAGAAGTTCTCAGTTTATTTTCATGTGTAATACTCTATGGTTGAGTGTAAATACATATATCATCAAATAATATTAACCTAAGGTGATACCGATTAATCATCTCATAGTTAACATTTTTTAGGATTAAGGTAGGGGGTAAAAGGCTCCCGTCATATTTTTGTGAGGGATCAAGTGGACCAATTACTGACACACTTTAACTATATGCTTGTAAAATGAAACAAGTAAAACGAGCTCTCTGCTTGAAGGGCTATATATCAGTGTGGTAAGTATAAGGAAAAAATCTCAGTAAAGTGGTACTGGCAGATAAATTTGATAGTATATCGAGGGAATATGTACTATCATTATCCCTTTACCCCTTGTTGGTACCATAAGTCACTTTTAACCTTCCCTGCCCTATGACATTTCGGCTACCGGGCTGTAGATTCAGGTTCTGCCCTGGAGAGAAAGGTGTTTTTTTTCTCTCTCCACATTTTACCTTTTGCTCGCCCTCCTACCCGTCAGGGTGGTGGTGACGGCTCCCAAACACGTGTACGGAAAGTAGGGAGATTCGTATTTACTTGCGCGTCCTTTTTAGACGCCATGCAAGAACTGTAAATCGACTGATAGCACCACTCATAAAATTAGATAAGAAAAAACATTTGCCAGAACGGCGGCAGGGAAGCTGCAGAGCTGTTGGAAGTGTAATGCAACCCCCCTCCGCCTTGTTGCTGCTTTCTGGCTAAATATTCCCCCTCATTCGCTGTGGCGAAATATTGATTTAGTTTTAGTTGTGTTCTGTTTTATTGTTTAAAGCAACTTTATTGTTTAGTGCAAGGCCCATTTACCATTCTTTGTCATGTATAAAATGTATCCCCTGCTTCATTTTTAAAAGGGAACGGTGAGTATAAATATTTACACATTCATTAAAGGGTTATCGTAGATGTAAGACCGTAAATGGACATTACTATAGCCTAAACGGAGATGTCCGTCCTCATGTGCCAGTTCATCTGACGTTATGGTTACGTAAGGGCCCTGTGCTTACGAAACCAACCGAAGTGCTTTATATACATAGTTACGTATGGGTGTTGGTGTGCGTATTCCAACTAGAAACTAATTTAGTGTGAAGTGGTATGATTTCAATGCTTTGGTCACAGTTAATGCATTTGAGCCCCCACATGTCCTCGACCAAGTCAGAAAATCATTGGGGTTCATTCTCATCAAATGAAGGGTTTGAGTTTTGAAGTTGGGAACTCAATGGAAATAAGTGGTGTTCATTGATCTAAGTGGACACGCCTCGGTATGTTTTCCTGCTATCCTCTTCCCTGTAATCATAGAAAAGCATTTTGACTTCGCGGACCGAAACCGTCCGACCAGAAAACTTTTTATAAACACCCCATGATCATAACCTCGGGTGACAAAATCATTTCAGACAAAGGTCTCCTGTCATGACAGTCTACCGATAAGCAGATATTTTCTCTGGAGATTTTTCCCAACTGGTACAAGCAATTCTTTTTCACCTGGAAGTCTCTGCTGTCAAAAATAAATACTTGGTTTAGTGTGTGTGAGAGAGAGAGGTGAACGTTAACAAAAAAAAGTTTATCCCACGGAGTTACTGGTGTGGGTGTATCAATGTCAAGGCGTGCTTCTGGCTGATGCATGAGGCATCTTGCTCCCTGTAATCTGACTTCTCGGGGCTCAACCTCTTACATACAATCTGCAGGGTGTAAAGCGTTCCCTGTCAAAGTCTTCTGCTTCTCCGGGATTAGGTCCAGGTGAATGTAGTCCTCGCTTGCTGCGAGTACACACCATTTTATGATTACATTTGGTCGCCAGTTACTATAGTGATGTACCAGAGGATTAGGGCCGATTTGTACTTTTTACATGTTCTACAGATACACATGGGCTTTTTTAAATGTTGGGTATGCTGGTGTTTCTGTCGTGTATTTGAGATTTGCTCTTAGATTGACATCTACAATATCAACGGCTTAGTCCGAATGGCAATGATCTAATAACAAAAAGGGTTTTAGCTGCTTTTTACATTCATGTGTGATTTATTGTCATGTATTATTGTATTTGTACTTGTCCATTCTGCTTAATGTGGAATCATGGGCTATTAAAATCTGAAATTGCTATCTTTGTCCCTCTGTGCGTTTGTAGTAGTGAATGTCCATTGATTCACACATCGTCCATTCACACATTGCTTGAGGTCAGGGTGAGAGTTAGGGAGGCCAGAAGAGGGAGCTTCGTATGTCTGACCCAATGAATATTTAATTGGATAGAGATTGGACCATAAAGCAGCCTGATCTGTGTGCCTTATTGGTTATGATTGGTGACCGCCTGTGGTATTTCTCCCCTTGTCACCACTGTAAAACTGGTTCGTCTCAGTAGGACAATGCCAGCTGCCTCAGCCTTGGCAGGGCGCCCATAGAACCAGGGCCGGCAATCAGGCATGATCTTATCATTCCTATGACCATATAATACCCTGGCAGCCACCCCTCGTCTCTGATCCACAAAAGCTGGGCGAGAGACAAATTAAATGAAGCTGTTGACTGCTATTGGTTGGTAGCATACGCCTTTGTGGTTTATCCCAATGCTCGCCCGTGTAGTTCGGCAATCGTGTTTTCCACCCGAGAAGAGACACAAGCAAGAGAAGTGCAAAGAGGGTAAAGAGAGACACGGAGGATATGATCATGGAAGAAGAGAAAAATGGGTTCTGTTTTACAAGGACGGCCAGGTGTCTTTATACCCCCTCCATCTCTCCCTGCATCCTCCCACACACCCCATTCTGAACCCCTTTACTCAATTTACCGACGATCATACCTTCTCTTGAAGTTGAATCTCCCCCTGGCTTAAGCTCGCTCCCTTCCTCCTCCTCCTCCTTTCCCTCCTGCACCTGTTTATGTATGAGAGAGTTGTTGCTACGACCTGTCTTTATTCTGACAACAAATAATGAGGAGAAGACCGCCAAATACCATCACACGCCCCTTTCCCGTTATGACCCAGGAGACACAGTGCCTGTGTTGGGTCTGGGAGCTGGAGTATAAAGGCTCTGGTATCTAGTTAGGCAGCGGGCCAAACCTCACCACCTCAAAGACTGACATTTCAGCAGGTTGTCAAAAGTTCTCATATATAAGTTGAAAAAGATTATGCTGAATTATTTTATTTATGTTCTCCGATCTATCAGCCTATCAAATTATAGAGGAAGGTTTTCAAGCTCTCCCGAGATATTACAATATAATAATATTCTTTTTTAGAGAAAAAAAGCTTTAACTTTCCAGTAAAAAACATGGCGAGATAAAAATCGCTCGGAAGCTTTGATCTTCTCAAGGCTGGTGGGATGTTGGGACGGTAATGAATGGTTTCATGCTATAAGTGGTTATTTTCGGGGATCTGTCATGTCGTGAAACCTACCAGTCATCGCCCTCCCTCCTACACTTAGGTGAATCTGTATGTATACAGTATGACCTGGACTTTTTCGTCCACCCACTGATTTGAAACTCACCTGCACGTTCTAGGAAACTGATTTTATAGCCACATATGAAGAAAGTTAATGGAAAAAAGAGGTACAAGTGGTTAATGCCTTCTAAAACTTTAATCTACGTTTTAAAAGAAACTTAAATCTAGTTCCCCCTTTTAACTTCCCCATATAATATACATCTGACAAAATCATAATATCAAGTTTCAAAACTATCTTACTCGGCTGGTCGGTTTTTGCTACCACCAAGGAATTTGCCATGTAATATTTTAACTGTAGCATGTTACTTCGCTTTCTAAAAAGTAATAAGTGATCTCAAAATTACCTAAACAGATAAAGTTTCAAGCTCAGTCTGGGCTATAACAATTTTGAAGAGAACTATTTGAACTATGCTTGCGAGTGTTGAAAATGATTAATTTGAGAGGCGAAGGCCTCACACATGAGTAGCACTTGTCAGGTGAAGGTACTATATAGAGAGACATGTGTGTTAGAAGCTTGACCTCCCAATAACCAGAGAGGTCAGGTTGACCCCCCAAGCCCAGACAAGTCGGGCCCTATATACTCTACATGATGAACGTCAGTATCATCCATTCATCTTCCAATGCGCCGGGGTCTATGTCAGTTTTGCCTTTAGCTAATGTGTATACATGCATAGACATGGATTTTGTTATGGGCGAGGGTGGGTTTAGAGTAGGCCTAATATTAGTGGGCCCCATAGATAGATAGATACATGCCTCTGGTACGATTAATGATGTTTTGTGAAAACAAAGAGTTATTGTGGATACTTGTGTGTCTCAGCTTACAGCTCATTCCTTCTTACCTAATATTAGATAAGCAGGGGAGGCTCTGAATTTTGACAACAGAAAGAGATAATGATCATATCCCTGCCTAGTTTACTAACAGATCCACCCCTTCAAAATAATGGATCCTCCAGTAGCAACAGGTTTGATCTCAAGTTATATGGAGTGCACTGTAAAGCATGAGAGCGCGGGAAGAGGGTCATCACTCGGTTGCCTTTTATCTGCAGTTGTCAGCCTGTACATGCTGGTTGATGTTATTCCCGACGAGTCAATGGTCCATGGCCACCATGGCACATAGAGTTACATGTAAGTGGTGGTGGTTAGGTGGTGGTGGTGGTGGTGGTGGTTAGGTGGTGGTGGTGGTGGTGGTGGCCACCACAGTCGAACCCCAACACCTGTAGAGCTGGCCAGCCACTGTCAACCATGATTTGTGGCACAGCTGGGAAACATGCAGCACTAACTAGCCTCGGTGATATATATAAAATGTCATACATAGCACCAGAGTGTTTGTCCACACTCCTGACAGTTTCATCATGCCCAGGCCCCTGTGGTTAGTTCCTCCTCCTTCTCCGCCTCTCTGCAAAGTGTACACAATATTTATAAACCAGGACCTTGGAAAGTGTGAGAGAAGAGGTTCAAGTTAACATGTTGTGGGTAATATTGACAACATTTCAAAGGAGGACCTGGAAGGAGGGTGTTGGTGTGGTGGTAGTAGTTGTGGTGTTGGTGGTTGAGTGAGAGGGAAGTAGGTATGGAAGGAAGAAAAGGGAAAGGGGGTGGGGGCTGGGGGAGGGGCGGGGTGTAGGAGGAGGAGGAGGAGGAGGCGGCATGTAGGTAAACAGGCGTGGCTGGAGCTGTGGGTGCTCTGGTGTAAAAAAAATCGGGGGAGGGAGTTTGGAGTGGAGCAGTACTGGATCCGCTGGCATTCTTCCCAGCCCCACTGTATCTATACTACCAGTGCAAATTCCTCTTCCACATGAAATCCAACTGTAAGTTAATATTGTTACTGTGCTCTATACCCTCCCTGAATCGATTCATGCCAACACCAAATCATCCTGATGTATTCCCATGCGTTCTGTACTGCCCTCCCCATGTACTATGACTGGAACATCCACCATAAATCTTAAATTTATGTTTATATATGATATCTCTAAAACGGAAAGGAATTTCGGTCTGGCTGACCCAGTTATCCCATCCTATATTCTCAGTGGTCGGAGCCAAATGTGTATTACACTAGGGTAACATACCGGTAATCGGTGAATCCGAATGTGTGTGTGTGTGGGGGGGGGGGGGGTGGCTTTTAAAACGGTCCACTTAAAAGTAACCAAATAATTTGTTATTGAAACAGCTTCACCAAGTCCAAGAGACCAGCGAGGATACGGTATGTTTGTTCAGTTACCAGTTACAATATCTCTGAACGAGTTGGGGTGGTCTTTTTGGTTTTGTCATTTGACATGTACTCGCCCTTTCATATAGAGTGGTGTAACATCCCTGGCGTGTGGTTTAGTGTCATATTACTCCGTCCATCTATCACCTCAGCCTTGTTTACATAACGCGGGAGGCCTTACCATTCTGTCCCCTAATGATCCTTCAATCTCACCAGCTCAAAATAAAAATCGAGGGGAAAATGGTTCCCCAAAGGATTCTTGTACCTCATCTATTCATTGCGTGGCGAAACCTACAGCAACCACGGGGACCTTACTCGCCAGGGAATAATGTTAGCTTGTGAAAAGGTCATTTCTATTTCACGGGGTGACGATTTTGAGGCCAATGAAGTGAGATAAAATGGTTTCGTCATCCTGAGATCTAGCACGAGTTGGATCATGTCGACATTCTCTGTGCCTCGGGTCATAAATATGGGCCTGAGACAAGTGGTGACAGTAATGTCTAGTTTCCTATTTTTTTTCTTACACCTGGCATAGTAGGAAGCCTGTGTTAATTGTTGGCAATGTATAAGGCGAAGTTAACCAGGGGCATCTCGCTGCCACTGGGTACACGGAATGTATACAGACAGATCAACCTCTTTCTCTCTCCTACTCGTACTCGTTTATATAACTCCCCAGGGTTCACCTTTGTTTGATGTCTGGTAAAGGTAAATGGATAAAAAGAAAGTTTGCGGTATGAGTGAGGATAGGAGAAAGTCATGCTAAACGTTGACCGCTCGTCGTTACTTATTCATGGTGCACACATTCACCTAGATTTATTCCCTGGTAATGAAAAGGTTATTCACATTTTTGCCTAAGATAGCTGAAGATCTCGGTAGATTAATGTAGCCTGCGCCCTGGCTATCAGCTCGCTAGCATTTAACTCAATACCAGATGTGAGTGGCGGGGGCTTACACTATTACTCCAACTCCCCAGGCTGAGAGAATCCCGTCCACACCTTTGTGAAGCCTGCCCCAGACTTTTAACTGATGATCTAATAGATCCACTTCGCGTACAATGCCATACCATGGCGAGAGCATTGGTAGCCAAGTTTTCATAGCAATAATTTAGGGCTTAGGTCCTGGACGGAATGGTCCTATAGTCAGGCTAGTGAGTGTGAGTGTGTGTGTGTTTTGCTGTTTGTCATGTTGCAGTCTGTTGTTTTTTTTTTAACTATTTTTGCTGTGTGTTATTTTGTGGGTGTGCACAAACTTAGCCAGCTGCTGCCGACCCCAATTTTTTATTCAGTCCTGTGGAATTTAGAAGGTCATAAAACAAGCTCCCGGTTGGCTTGGGTGTAAAGCAAGAACGATAGAGATACATACAGGGGAGAGAGATGGGTAAAAGGTTGGATTTTTGTGGAGGAGGAAGGGGTGGGTTGAGTATGTATGGGAACATTTATGACGTCAAGAGTGTATCTCTGTATACACCTAACGTTGATTGTCGCTCTGTCCTGGGACGGGAGACAGGAGGAGGCCAGATCTAAATCCTGGCCAGAAAGAAACCTTGTCAATAGCAGGCTCCTGTGTTTGTTTGTGAAAAGTATTGGCAAAAAGTATCCTGGTATAGTTCTCCCCTGCGTCCTGTCCATAGCTGTCGATCGACAAGTGTGTGATAATCATAAAATAAAGTGTTTGTGTGTGTGGAGTGGGGGGGGGGGGGGCAGAATTGTTACACTTGTTCTTATGAAGTCCATGAAGTCCATCTCCCAAACCTTGGAAGTCACCATAAGAAGCAAAAGAATAGACGGATGGCATATGATATTTAACCACAAAGAATCATCTCCGGGCTACGAAATTGTGTCAATAAAACAGATTTTGAATATTAAATATCCCTTTTGTTAGGACACACAATCGTTTTATATAAGCCTGCTTCTCTCTCAGTCAATATCGGTATGGGGACACCCCGTCCCCAGCTGAGGTTACCAGTTCTGACTATAGCCCACTGACAATACATATATGTATACTTTACATTACATAATGTGATGTTCAACACTACCGTGTGATTAAATGCCCTCATCTCAGGATCGTGTAACTGATTGATGATTATTACAAAGCTATTACCTGCCACCTGTATATTTTTTGTGTGACCGAATTAGTGGTGTAAGATATCTCTATTTATATAAGCGGGTTTATTCCTAAAGTTTGATGAGACTTACCATAACCAGTAAGTCGAAGTAAAACTGGGATTATGCGATCATTCATCTCGTCAGGAGCGGAGCACAGAGGAGATCGGAAGCGTCGTGCCACGTGACCGTTTCGTCAGTAATTTAAATCATAATGATTATTGCCTAGAACATGGACATCTGGAAGCCCTGGTGTATGAAGAGACAGAGGGCTGTCCATGTCTTTTCGGAGCACAGAAAGAGATAATTACATGTATTCATGTATTAATCTAAGATAAAAAGGCCCAGGATTATTGAGAGTGTATGTAGGTAAATGTTATGTATGTGTGATACATAATGTTATACACTTAATCCTGATTTTATAACCGGGTGGGTTGAATAAATGGTTTCGTGGTAGAAAGTAGTTATTCAACTTCCGGGAGGGCCTCTGTGCTCCGCTCCTGACGAGATGAATGATCGCATAATCCCAGTTTTACTTCGACTTACTGGTTATGGTAAGTCTCATCAAACTTTAGGATTATGCTTCACTTCATTCTCGTCAGGAGGCGGCAAGCACATAGGAGATGTTTAAAGCATGTCAGGGAATAATTATTAATATATAACGTCAACAGGCCCCAATTATGTTGGTTGCCTGAAACGTGAGTTCCCCGAAGCGATCTCCCTAGTGAAATGACAAAAGGGTCATAAAGATAAAAGTAATAGGTCAAGATTTTATTCATAATCGGTTCCATAACATAGATTTCTCTTAGTTGGAGAAAGGATATATATATGTATGTATGAACGATTCAATCTTTCCCTATATTTGTAATGTATATATATCTAACTAAAAATACATGAGAGTATATGGTTGACTAAGAGTAGTACATAAAACTTTTTATACCTGGAAGTATATGAGAGTATATGTTTGACTAAGAGTAGTACATAAAAACCTTTATAGATAAGAGGTGTAGCACCGAAGTGAACGTCAAATAAGAACCATCCTGTGGTTAAGCACCTAACATGCAACTGAGACTAGTTTTAGACTAGATAAATGAAGACTAGTAATAATGACTATTGACGTCTTTGCGTCTGGGTGACCTTTTTTGTGTTTCGATATGCGTTAAGTAGTTTGTTACTTGGGTCCCTCTCAGCTATTGGCTTGCAATAGTATTGCCTGAAAGTGGACTCGGTCTTCCAATGCGCTTTAGCCATGATGTCTTTTATAGAGACATTTAACCTGAGCATTTGAGATGCAACTGAACCTCTTACACTGTGTGTAGTGAAACAAGATGTGTCAATCCCTGCCTTTTTTAAGGTTTCTCTGGTCCATCTCGCTATCGAGTTGGTGCCAACTGGTACATAAGGAGCAATGTAGCTCAAAATCAATTGATCTCGGCCGTTTCTGTGGCCAGACGTCCTACTGACGTATTCATCTAAGACTGTAACTACGCAAAGCCTTTTATCTTGGTTAAATGGTTTGAAAGTGATAACTGGTAAGGATCCCTTCGAATTATGCTTGAGTCTTTCTGTAATGCGGAAAACCCTGTCAGATGTACCTTTTATCAAATTCGACAGCTTTAGAGCACATATGGTTTGTACCCTCTGGCAACTAGTGACTAACAAGAGACAAACTAACTTAATGGTAAGCTCCTTTAGTTGTAGCTGAGCTACAGGAGAAAGTTCACGTAAAAAATCAAGAAGGATGTCTACATCCCACATGGCATTCCATCGTGATAATGGAGGCCTGTCATTTCTGATACCTCGTAATAGCAAACAAACGTTCTCGAGTTGACCCACTTTTTTGTCCCCAATGGGTTTGATGATATTTGAAAGGGTCGAACGGGCGGAGTTGATACTGTTATAGGAATGGCCCTTTGAAGCTAATTCAGCTAGATAGTTAATAATTTGGGCCTCGGTCGGATTCCTCTGGTCAATGCCTTTAATAATACAATAAGTTCTCCATTTTCCTTCGTATACATCGTATGACTTCAGAGTATTTGGCATCCATGCGTTGTGGATGAAGCGGTTAGCTATGGGAGAAACTCCTATTCTGGAAATGCGTTCGTTCAAAAGTTTATTGCGACAAGTGGCGCCTCGCGCAGATGGCTGGATACGTCGAAAGGTTGAAATGGGATTAGATTCCCTTTCCTTTTCTTGAAGAACAGGGGTTGGTCTCGTGCGATGTTCTGTAGTGCCGAAAACCACGGTTGGGCCGTCCACCATGGGGCAATCAGTATCCCTCTCGCTCCTTCGGAGCGGATCTTTTGAATGCAGCGAAGAATCAATCTAAAAGGTGGGAAGACATAAACTGAATTAAAGTTTGCCCAATTTTCAGAGAAAGCATCACATATTTCAGCATCTGGGTCTGGACCCCAACTGGCGTATCTGTCTAATTTGTGGTTATCACTAGAGGCAAACAAATCTATATCGGGAGTACCCCAGTGATGGCAAACGGCTTTGAAAATTAAGTCATTAAGACCCCATTCTGTGTTTTCAGTGTGATGGCGCGATTCAAAGTCGGCATCGACATTGTCTACGCCTGGGATATAAGAGGCGGTGAGCCAATTATTGCGGTCTTGGCACCATTGCCAGACTCTCCTCGCAGCTATGTTACAGTTATGGGATTTTGTCCCCCCTCCTTTGTTTATGTGAGCAATTGCCGTAGTATTGTCTACTCTAACATGGAAGAAAGTGTTTGTAGTATGTGGGAACATACTGTCTAGGCAGTATAAAACCGCCAGAACTTCTAGGGCATTTATGTGAATCTTGTTCTCTATACCTGACCATGAACCGTTGGCTCTGAGATTACCACAAACCCCGCCCCACATTTCTTCGGAGGCGTCAGTGTTTAGAACGATGGTTGGAGCTAAGGTCCTAATGACTCTGAACCCTGATAGAATATTCGTGTGCCACCACAAGAGGTCATCTCGCCCTGAGGCGGAAATGTACATGTAACCTTCAAATTTCAATGGGCCTGACATAATGAGAGCTAAGTTTTTGTCTTTCTCAAGTTCTTTTATGTGTGCCTTTCCATAGTCGACTCCCTTCGTGAGATCGTTTAGAATACCTAGAAGTGATGCCACTTCTCTAATGATAAAGGGTCCTGGTTGTAGTAACTTTTCTATGAAGCTCTTTGTGAGCGTTCGCTTACCTTCGGTGGGAGTAACCGTCATTGTTGAAGATGAGATGGAGTACCCCAAGAATACCATGGTGGAGCTAGGAATAAATGAAGATTTCTTAGTGTTTATAAAAAACCCTAGATCTTGAAGGAGGCAACATGTAAGATACACAGAAAATTTACAATTTTCTTCAGTTTGAGCTATGATGAAAATATCATCCAAGTAATTCAAGCATTGAACACCTTGTTCTCGTAGTCTAGCCATAACCGGTTTCATAATCTTTGTGAAGCTCCAGGGAGCTGAGGTCAGACCAAACGGCATTGCGTTAAAGCAGTAATGTTTTCCTTCCCAACGAAAAGTAAGAAATTTCTTGTAATTTTCAGCGATTGGAATAGTATAGAACGCCTCTCTTAGGTCGATGGATGCCATATAGGCTCCTGGGTTAACCATTTGGAGGGCTATGTTCAAATCATCCATTTTGAAATGGGTCTTAATCACTTCTAAATTGAAATCTTTTAAATTTATGATCAACCTGTGTTTGTTGTTGGGTTTTGGTCTGAGGAAAATGTTAGAGACATAGCAATGTTTTGGTGAGACCTCTGAAACAATTTCTTTATCGATAAGTTTTTGTACCTCGACTTGGACTAATTCTTTCTCGTGAATGCTAAAATCGTATTGATTTGATTCGGTCGTGATAGGGGCTTGATCATACAAGAAATCGATAGTTAAACCACTAATCATAGATAATATCTCTGGGTCTGAGGTTAATGAATGCCATTGTTCGTAATAGTTCACTGTATTACCCGGGATAAAGAGATCATCTGGCCATATTTGTGGCAGAAAGCTTGGTAAACCTACCGAGTCGTCCTCTAGTTGCGTTTTCCGCGGCCTCTCTGGCCCCTGCCTCTTCCTCTCTGGTTCGGCCTGTTCGGGATATAGTTCATCTGTGGTTGATGGAATCCCTGTTGAGGAGGGGCATTGGGAAAACCCTGCTGGCAATGCTGGAATTGACCTTGTTGGTTCTGTTGGCTCGGGAACTGCTGTTGTTGCTGTTGTGGGAAATAACCCGTGTTCGATGGGTTGTTTTGCTGGTTTTGATTGAATCCTCCGTACTGTTTACGGCCTCTACCCATGGGGTTAAATCTTCCTTGGCCCCTGTTCTGCTTAAAGCCCATCTTTGTTACCAGTTTATCTTCTTCAGAGATCGTAGATACGGTTTTTGCTAGGTCGTTACCAAACAGGTTCTCGCAGGAAGTAAGGGTTCTATCGTGGGCTAATTTCTTGAACGAGCCTGGTAGAAGTGGTTTTATTTCTTTTTTCCTGTTGCTAATTACCTCGTTGTTGGTGAAACCCAGTAACTTCATTGCATCTCCTATGCAAGAAACTGCTACGCTGACCCACGGTATCTTCTCTTGACCTTTGAGAGCGTCAGAAGCTTGAGCTAGTGCTGATAGGGAGTTCATCAGGAGTGCTTGGATCGATTGAAGGGCGATGTCCCTTTCTTTCCCTCTCTTGGGGAGTTTACCCCAGATTCCTTCATTGACTCTTGGTACTTTAATCTCAGGGCAGTTACCTGGACGTTTGTAAAGCTCTTTAAACACAGCAATTTCATCTCTGGCTGTGAAATCTGTTTTGTTAGCACAATTTGTTGTGAATAGAGCGATCTCATGGTGAACGTCGCTCCCCGCGAGGGGGTCTTGTTCCGCTCGGATATTATATGCTTCGAAAACCCCGTCAGAGGGGGAACGACTGCAAGAGTCGTCGATATCTTGCCCGGAATCATTTTCTGAGCGAGGTTTTTTGTTTTCCATAACACTAGCTAGAAGCTGCTTCATGCATTCGTTGTTTTGCTGGATTGCATCAGTTTGATTTTGCATTGCTCTTGAGATTAGTCTTAGGGCTTTGGAGTCCCCGACGGATTCATCGTCTTCGGATTCATATTCATCTCCGCTATCCTCTTCGGGTTTGTCATTATCGGTATTCTCATTTTGTGCGGCCCGATCTAATTTCATTTGTTTGACTTTTTCTTTAGCTTCTCGAACTTTTGCTGCCCTTTCTGCATTTAATCTGTCATCTTCCTCTTTCTGGAGTCTGGCCTTCTCTAGCTCAGCTGCCCGTATCTGCGCCCGACTCTTCTGAGTTTCGGCACGGGAGTCCCCCATCTTAGATCGTGTCACACGTGGTGGCCGTCTGGGGGTTAGAAAGAGATGAAAATCATTAATTAAAAGAAAAAAGAGAGAGTAATCATAGTCCCTGCGGGATCTATATGCATTGGTAAGGGCATACCACAACTTTTTGTAAAACATAATTGAAGATTGTTAATATAAAACAACTTACATTTTGTTCTAGTCGGACGAGTGAAAAAATGGCGGATCACGCGGCTGTTGACTTCTCGTAGACTGACGAAACGGTCACGTGGCACGACGCTTCCGATCTCCTATGTGCTTGCCGCCTCCTGACGAGAATGAAGTGAAGCATAATCTTCTTTGTCCATAGACGCAGTGCTATACCTGCACTGTGTACATATGGACACAAGAAGGCCCATTATATTGCGCTACAATTAGACGTGAGTCATCTGTTGTTGTGGCATAGTTTTTGGTCAAAAAGTATTAAGAACTTTGTCCGGTAGAAATGTCAATCTGAACTACTACACTGATAGGTAGAGTGGGCGACTGGCATCGACAAGGCTCTCGACTCCGGCTCGACAGATGGGAGTTCAAGCTTGGCCACTTTAAAACTCGTAAACTTTATCTGGATGCTTTTCTTTAGTGTTTTGATTGAGAAAATGTTTGAAAAAGCTCCCCTGAAAGCACCTTAACAAAGCCCAGCACAATATGGGGTAGAAGGGAAGTAAAAGAGTTGAGAAGAAGTAAGGGGTTTGTATGTTGTTCTTTCCCCTGTCCTCCCCCAGGTGTTACATTTTGAACATGTGTGTTTTCATCCATTTGTCTTTTTTTCTATCTCTACCGCCACCTACCTCCTCCCCCACTCTCTCCCTCTTTGTGGTGCGGTGCGCCCATGGTGAGATAGACTGGGATTATGTGCCATATGTATAACGCATTGGCATGGCATCCTTCTGTCATGTCAGACCTCGTTACAGTATCATGTTACCCCGAGGGCGACTAGTGGGTTATGATACTCATCTTTCCCTTCATATTTCTCCCCTGGAACCCTATTACCATGATAGTATACAAGTCGCCCTCGTCTATGTTCATCCCACCACTCGTTTGTATTCACTTACTGGAGTGTGCAGTCTGAGAGAGAACCTGATTTGCTCGATGATTGATTGATTGATTGATTGGTTGCAATTTAGAAAATTATCATTCCTGTTCCATAACACCACATAGTTCGCTGTTTGGAATAGAGAATAGAGATAGGTGGCACTGAAATGGGATTCAATGGAACTCTATATATACCCTATATTAGCTCTGTTATCCAGTATTCACCAGCGTTTCAGAATCCCTTCATGTTAGCTGTGGTACACGTTTCTGGATTAGTGTGAATAGTTTCGATGACATGCCAGCACATTCCATGAATTATATATGCTTTGTTCCCTAATACTGGCCGTGAATAGATATCCCCTAACCGACCATCTCTATTGCAACTGTAATAAGTCCTTGTTTGTGAATAAACATTGGACAACCTCATCATGTCACTCTAAACAAAGGCGACCCTTCCTTTCCAGGATTATGGCGCAGTCTGGTAAACTTACAATCAAAATAAAATGGTATAAAACTAATAAAGTAATTCTTACCCGCTCTGTGACCTTCACCTGAACAGTTTTTCCCAGATCAGAAGGGCCGCCTGGTGAAGATCAAACATACAACAATGTTTGTTTTGGAATCCCTTTAGTTGTGAATATAAATGTTTCGTGGTGAAGCCCCATAACAGATGCGTGGCCAACTCCTCGAGTCCAGTTCAGGAGAATCTTTAGCAACGTTTGAATATTTATATTCGTGAGTAATAAAGCAAAGGGTGAATTATATTATGAAGAAAACAAAGCTCCCATCCATAACATTTTATAACGCCTGTTGGTTTTTTGTTCCGCTTGAACTAATAAAAGTGAAGCTGGTCTTACTGTGGGTGAATTAAAAAGGGTTAGTTAAGATAGATAGGTAAGAACTTAAAAGTGGTGAAAGCGAGGGCTAGTAATATTCAAAGTGGAAGATAAGTTTATCTCTATTTTTAAACTTTTCAATTCGTCAATTATTATGCAAATGCTTAAAGTCTGTGCTATATGTTCACCCCATCAATCTTTGTTTAAACGTCCTGTCTTACTTTTAGTTTTGTCAGTCGTATCTATATGTTTTTAAACGGAAGTCTTTCCATGAGTCTGACGGGAGATTGTTGGGAATTTCCAAGAATAGCAATACTTTATGTCATTGTGCTTTTTTATTTCAGAACCAATTGAAGTATCCAGATGACATCACTGACGTGTCAGAGGAAGCTAAAGATTTAATAAGTCGCCTTATAACTAGTCCAGAGAGGCGCCTCGGTCAAAATGGCATTGAAGATTTCACAAACCATCCGTTTTTTGCAAGCTTAGATTGGGACAACCTTAGAGATAGTAAGTGAAGCGTGTATTGTGTTTAAACAGAAATCGCCTATCCATATCGTGATGTAACACTGCGTGGACAAGTTTCCCACAATGGCTGAAAAATTGATAAATATAATATTTCTTTCGTTAATCAAAATATCACATGAATCATGTCAACCCCAGTATCTTAATTGTACATTCTGTCAGTAAAGGTGTTGGTGTTTGAGACTATGGAGAAATTTAACGAACATATCTTAAGATATAATTTTTCTTTTATACAGGTGCATCACCATATACTCCAGAAGTTAGCAGTCCCACAGATACCTCAAATTTTGATGTTGACGAATCTGATTTTAGACCTAACGTGAGTACAAACCATTCTAGTAAATCACAAAATACCCGTTTATGCTTGACTTTTGATAACCTACTTTAAAGCCAACTTTCTTTTCTACGACTGACTATTTAACCACATGCATTACTTAATCTTCGATATGTGGTTATGTTTATTGTCATATCAGTTCAACAGTATTTGAACCAGCATTTCTTTAATGTTTCCCACGTGTATTATCTGATAAAAAAATGTAACCTTTCAACAAAAGATCTAATCCGATACACTTGAACATACGCCTAGTCTTTGAATGGATTGTGCCTAAAAAAATGGTCCCCGTCAATCACCGCGCAGTCGGGGGCGGGCACCAGCGCACCGACTGCTTGGTATCTTTCTACTATAGGTACAATAGCACTGTCCTTAAAGTCATGCCAACATTTAGTTTTGGCAGAGATTAATTTGATGTGCTTGTCAGAAGGTCATATGTCTTGGAACCAGATACCATCTTCATTTTCGGATATGTTCTGACTTGTTTGGATAAAAAAATGCTAGTGCCGGCCTTAAAGAAAATGTTTTTATTGGCCACATGTGTTATGAAAAAACGTAGAACCTCGATTGGAATTGTTTCATGCGCTGCCATTTGTATGGTTTGTTACATTTCTATCGAAATACAAACTCAAATACTCAAAAGTTCTTTTCTCATCACATCTAGATGATATAAAATATTACTCATTTGAACTTACAAGACTGATTCCATGTACAAGGCTCTCATACTTGTTTTGGGTTGACTCCTCCTGTGTACATTAACTTTGATCTAGCGGTTAGCTTCTCTGACACCGTGACACCATATTCGGTTTTATTCCTTGTTTAACCTTCTTTTCTTGATTTATGGGTTTCAGCTATATTACTGGGCTAGGGTAAGGCTCTCAGGCCATACGCATTGAAATGTAGAATCAGTGATATTGATATATTAGTATGACCCCAAGCCTTTCATTCGTGAAAGTTAGATAACCAAGTCGGATGTAGTCTGTTCGTGAAAATCTAGCTAAATCAGGCATATCCTCAGATTGTACAAACCATCGACCATCCTGTCTGTTCCATTCCATACCGGCTATAATTAGAATGTAGTCCCTGGCCTATCCAATTGCCTACTTAACCATTAGATTATTTGGAGTCTGTCATGCCTAGTAACTATAGAAATCGTTTATGGAAAAATGTTCATGGGAAAAGCCTTTCGTGTAATTTAATTTTCATTTATATTTTAATTTCCATTCTATGTCTAACACTTAATTTCCTGTTTCATTCTCAAATTTCTGTTGGTCTGTACCTTGTTCTTTTTCTTAAGCCTTTTAATGAATGGAGTATCATCAGGTAACTATGTATTTACCTATTCTATTTCAGGAATCTGTACCCCCTACCTCACATTCTGCCTTTACAGGACACCATCTCCCCTTTGTAGGTTTCACATATACGAAAAACAGGTAAGTAACTTAATTTCCTTAGGAAAATAACTATACTCTATTAAAGTTGTATACACTATACTTTATTACATCCCAATAAAGTCAGACTCAGAGTAACATTTTATTAAGCCTTGCGAAACTTTTGTCTTCAGCATAATATCTAAATATCTGTTTTCTTGTTTCAGTCGGTTGTCAGATCTAGGCATATTATATTCAGACGATGGGGGAGGAGGTGAGCATGGAGGTGGTGATAAAATAGATGCACTTGCTGCAGAGGCGTATGAAAAAAGAATTGAAAAATTGGAGAAAGAAAATAAAGAAATATCTAGAAAATTACAAGGTGAGTTGGAGACTATGCCGAGAAAGCCGAAGCTTTTCTGAAATAAATAATATAAGTACCTTAGTTCATTTCTGCTCCAAAACAGATATCAGAATTCAATTATATGTATCATGTAACATTAGAGTTTCCGAATACATAGCGATACACGGGCAGTACCCATTGACGATGATTCAGATTTAGTTATATTTCCATGATTCTTGTGCTATTCTGTATTTAAGTTCCTGGTTTGTGTTTTTAGATCTCTTACTGATTTCCATTCGTAATATCCATCATTGTATTAAGTTTGATTTAATTCATATTATCCACATGCACACTTCCTAAGTTAGATCTCTTCATTTGAATAATTGTTTGTGATGTTTTGTTCTTGTTATTTTAGCCAGTGTCCTACTGGCATCATTGTATGCACCTGTACTTTTGCAATGTGTTTTAACTAACCTATCTGTGGATCCTCAGATGCCACAAAGTCTATACAATATGCAGTTTCTACCAATGAAGCACCTGGCTCTCCCGCCCCTGGCTTGGAGGCAGAGGTTCGCCGCTTACAAGAAGAAAATGCAAATTTACAGAAGAAAATTGAAGGTTAGTGCTCGGCGTTCCATTACCATTGATTCAATATGAAGCCCTTCTTATCTATGTCCGGTATTTAATATTTGTGGACTTTATAACATTAAGTCAAGTTCCTCAAGTTGAAAAGCAGAAAACTCATATCTGGATCACACGCAAAACACGCATGGATATGTTGTCTAACTTTTTTTTTCTCACCCTGGATAAATAAAATATTTAAAAAAAGTACAAATAATAAACATGCCCAGTACGTTGCGATTCTATAAACAAAAATGATGGAAATAAATTGTTTTTATGTTACAATGCCATGTATTTTTACATTATGTGACTAACATTTACGTCGTCGCTTTCAGAGAGTGGAGAATTACAACAGGAGCTTGGCTCAGTTCGAGCTGACTTAGAAGCAGCAGAGGGCAAGAAGTCCTCTCAACTAAAAGCTCTAGAGAAAACCAGCAAATTGTTGCGCCAGGAAAACGATGACCTACAAAGGGTATGTTCAGTTTGTCTCCTTAACTGTTCTGGCCATAATAATTTCTTCTCAAAAGTAAAGTTTTTTGTACCTTGACGATCTGTGGTACTGGTAATTAACCAATGAAAAATCGTCACAGATCATTGTTCGATAATCCGTCATAGATTATGACGTCACGTAGATTATGAGCGTTATCTCAGATCAGTGGTAGCACCGCAAAGCGAAGGACGTACTAAAATTCTCAAAAGTAAAGGTCTGGATATTTTTAGGTAACTTAATAGTGATCCATCAATTGTTATACTAGAAATAGAAAAAGAATAAAAACACGAACACTATTTGCATGTAATACGAGAAAATTGTATGGGACACATGGTGACTGAATACTGGACCTACCCTCCTGTATGAACAATCTGAAGGATATTTTGACTAGATTGTTGAGTGCCCCTCTCCAGTGGTAAACATTCCTACCATTTAAACACCCAAAACATGTTCCACTTGCAGAGTCTGGTGGATATCCAGGAGAAGTATAAGACTCAGACCAAGGAATTGCGTGATGCCATGAGTCAACGGAAGCTAGCCATGGACGAGTTCACAGAGATCAACGAGCGTTTGGCAGACATCCGCGCTCAGAAAACCAAACTGTCCAGGCAGCTCCGGGACATGGAGGAAGAGAAGGAAGAACATAGACAGAAGGCGGAAAGTCTGCGTGCCGATGTACGAAAAGCTGAAAAAGGCAAACGCGAGGTGAGCGTGTTTCCTCTTTTCAAGTCCAAGTAGAGCCTAACAGGGAGGTTATATCTACGCTAGGATATATATATCCTCTTTATTACTTCCTGATCCTAGTAAATCTGAACACTATAAACGTGATAAATTATATTTTTGGATTGTATGAAGCAGAGAGACAAGAATCACATTTGTCCCAAACCGTTAAAATATATTGATATGTGATATATATAGAGACAGATATAGCGACTTTTTATTCCCTGTTGTTAACTAAAATAATTTAGCTATCTTATTCAAAATCTGCATCCCTTTTCTAGCTACAATCATTGCTGGAAGAGTCTCAATCAGAGTCTAGCAAGGAGCGCAAGTTGAGAGAACGGTCAGAAATGTTCTCTAAAGAGCTTGAGCAGGAGCTCGAGTCGCTCAAACAACGCCAAATGGGACGCTCTCCGTCAGCGTCCAATCTGGAGGCCAGTCAGGAGATTGCCAGGTGAGCTTAGGACATACATGTACAACTGAAATAATGAATATATCGTAGTGGAAGTAATCTTCCCCAAGTGTATAAGTAAATGTTGAGCAACGCAGCAATGGCTAAGTAATATGAATAGTCTAAAAGAAACAATATGAATAGTTTATGATGTCCTCAACATAGTTACAGATTTTTACTCGCAACCCATATTGGGTGCGGAACTAAATAGACTCCCGCAACCCTATGAGTTGCTCATAATAATCTAAATTTTAATTCAACTTCCATGGTAAGTCTCTAAAAATTTCAAAATTTGACCTAAACTTCCAAGTAAGCCTTAGTTAACTGTAAAATTAAGTTTTAACATTAATGGATATTAGCTTGCGTCAATTGCTTAATAATGTGATTTCCCCAATGGTTTATTCTTCCTACTAGACTAAAGGCAGAGTTGGAGAAGAAGAACGTAGAGTACGAAGAGTCTCTTGCTAGCCTCCAACACAAACAGTCAGCTGAAGTGAAGCTCCTTCGTGATCAGTTCGCTGAGAGTGAGACGAGCCGGCAGGCGCTAGAATCAGAGGCGGGCACTCTGCGGGACAAGATGGCAGCCATGCGGCACGAGGTGCTCACCGAGCAGCAGGACGCAGTGGAGAGTCTGCGCGGCAAGTATGACAGGGAGAAGATTATCCTCGAGGAGCAGAACAGGAACCTCAAAATGGACCTGGATTCTGTAAGTCGCCTGCTTCCTTGCCACTGCTATCATATATGTATATATGACGTTAACTGTATTTCTGAACTAAGCTGCAAACATGGACACTATAGCTTGAACACAACGTTTTCAGTTTTTGTGTGATCTCGTGTAACTACTTTTCATTGAATATATATAATTTCAAAATTTATTTATGCAGGGATACAATTTTGCCTTAGTAATGGGATCAGGATTTCTCCCGGTATTCCTCCCCGCCCTGCACTATATCATATCGTTATCTATTTATAATCTAAGCTAAACAAAATATATAAAATACGGTTAGCAGTTTCAACACCAAAACATATATAAATAAACTAAGTATTCAATACCCCCCAAATTACGAAACATTCGTGACTACAAATAATTAAGAAAAAGGGAGGTATTTCGATTTCTTTCTAATTTCTCGATTACCTTTATAGTTACAGAACAAGTACTACAAGGCCAACAACGACCGCAAAATTTTGGACGACGAGTTGCGAGACTTGCAGGACAAGCGTGACTCAATTGCTCACTGGGAGGCCCAGATTGCAGAGATTATCCAATGGTAAGTGTACACACTATTCTAGTATGTACTGAAAGCAACCCACACCGTTAGACCCAAGCCCAGAACATGAATCATTCAACCAAGCAGGCACCATAACCACCTTTTGTGATGAACTGTTTGGTGTATCCTATTAGTCCTTTCCATAGTGTTTCAGTGGAAAGAAGGGGCTATTATGCGGAGAACTTTTTCTTTCTAGTTTCATCTCTCCCCAGAGTGTAACACTGTTAGGTCCCTCAGAAGTATTTTACCCTCATGCGTATGTGATAAGTAAACCCCGTGCTACTTCTACTAACTGTTCGCCCGTGACTTGATATGCTGCTTCTTTCACTCCATACCATCTGTGACTTTCTCCCAACTAATCTAGTTTGTATGTTTTTACTGTGCAAACAAATAGTCAGGAGAGGTGATTACTTTATTCGTATATACCACCAAAGAACCATCCATATTTATTGTGTCCCTGTTTTCGGCCTAGGCTTTCCTTGTGTAGAAGATGGTATTACATCCGACCCACTACTATTGCTTTCTCTGTACTGTCAACCAGTTTGACTGAAGTCAACCACTGCAACTCTCTCTTGTCGCTCTCCCACATAATATTGTCAGCTTGTATCAATCATGAACCTAAAGTCGCGCAATCTTATCTTCACACTTCCCTCCCATCCCCGTAATTAGAAAGCAGCTTACATCCTGCATGCTAAGATGATAAAGGGAAATCACACTCTCCTGTTTCTCAAATACAAATTAAAAAAAGACTTGCACTAAATATGCGGTGCTCCTCGTTATCATACTGTTTGTTCCCAAATGTTAAGTTAGATCTGAATTCGAACAAATACACATGAACTTTTACTTCTTGCATGTTGTTTGTCATGTTGAAACAGACACTCGTCAACATTTGATATTATGCACAAGCGGGTGAAACAACCAACCTTACGTAGCTTAAAACAGACCTTTCTCAATTTCTGATCTGCACATGTTTCAATAACCTAACTGAGCTCTTTGTATCATGTTTCTCGGATACACCATGTATAGCTAATGATGTTTGGTGTGACCAACACGGAATACTGATACCTCGTGTGCAACTATCAGTATTTCCCCCAAATTAAATCCGATTTCATATAATAAGTATGGCAAACCTGAATCACATTTGTTTTACCTGGAATTCGACCTTACGTAAACTAATCGGTTAAATTCCATCTGTCTCACTCTAGGGTAAGTGACGAAAAGGATGCCCGTGGTTACCTGCAAGCCTTGGCTACCAAGATGACAGACGAACTGGAATCCCTGAAGATGACTGGCGGACCAGCTACGGTAGGAATGCTAATTTATCTGATATAAAACAACCCTGAGGTGTTTGAAGTACACATGTTTCAAACCACATTTACAAATCAAATTGAGGAGAGATTGATATCAGTCTGCTCTGGATATAATTTTGATAAAAGTTTAAGAACTGATAGATAGTTGGTGTTTTTTTTAACGAGATTACCCCCGTTTTTAAAAAAAGCTATGAAAGAAAAAGTCTCAAGGCCTACATCTGACGTACAGCCACTTTTTTTTGCCCGACGCCAATCGGCCGTATCAGCGCTCGGTGTATCAGTTGTTAGTATGCCTCTTTCTAATAGAACCTGGTCTCTACGAGTTTGTATGAATGTGCTTGTGTACTTTGTAGGAGAAGACGTGGAAGAACAGGCGATCACAGAGACTCGATAAGATGGAGTTACTCAACCTGCAATCCAGTCTTCAAAGTGAAATCCAAGCTAAACAATCTATACAGGATGAACTTCGCGACGTCAAGGCCCTTCAAGTAGCAACAGAAAAGTAAGTACATAATGACATGTCTTTTTCAAGAATTCCATTTACATCATTCATTCATTCATTCATTCATTCATTCATTCATTCATTCATTCATTCATTCATTTATTACTCTTCTCTGTTGTGCTGCCATCCATACAAATGTTGTTTAATTGATTAAAAAAAATGTCATTTTCTTTGCAGGGAATTACGTCGTACTCAAGCAAGAAATGAAGAGCTACAAAAACAGTTAGAAGATATGAAAAATGAAATGAAAAATATCAAAGAGAGTTGCGACTCTGGCAGTAAGATTTTCTTCTTTGTTTATTCTATAATGCTCACAACATGTATAGTACAAGACCACAAAATATGTACACATTTAGCTATTAAAAATTCTTAAGCTAAAAGTTCTTAATATAAGACACTATATTTTATGCAGAAGCAAATATACTCAGGGGTCCATCGCGACTTCACTCATGCCAGGCCATTAAAGTTTTAGTATTTATTAAAGTATTTTAAGATGTTGCATAATATATTAATTATTTATTTTCTTTTTTTCTACCATCAACTCCTTCACTTGCAGTGCTGGAGCGGTCAGACTCGAGGAGTTCTTTCTATAGATTTATCTTCACTGAAGCAGCCAAATTAGAAGATGTGAGTACCAGAATACTGTTCAACTTGTTTTGTATGTGAGGAAGGACCAAAGAACTGATCGTTTTAATCACTTTGGAAGTAGATGATAATACAAAATTGATATAGGGACATCGATAGGTGAAATAAATCACTTTGGTTAAACTGCGGGAGAATTCTTTTTGATTGGGGAGGAGCTTTTTAGATCAGAAATTGAGGGTGTATTTCCGTTTCCTTCGACATTACTAACTTCTATGAATAGTTTCTGAATATATTTTCATCGACAAGGAGTTTAGATCAGAAATTGGTGCGAAATGTCCCATTTCTTTTGAAATCACTAACTTGGATAATAAGTTTCTGAAGAGAATGCATGTTTGGCGGTGAATGGTTGGTGTATTCCTTGTGTTGATATCAGTTAAGTGTGACGTGGTGGTAGTCTACAGACGTGCATGTGAATATCAAATGGGTTGTTTGCATGTCAGCACCGACTCTCGTTCAGTTCTTCTAGCTGCTTGAAAACACTATTGTGAGAGCAAACGGAATTGGCTCTCCTTTGCTATGTGTACCAGTAAACCACTGAGCATAAGTTTACGAAAGTACACGGATGATGGGAGGTTCTCAAGGGCAGAAGAGTACACATAATTGTACTCTTTTCTGTCGTTTTGTAATGAATTTAATTAATAGAATTTTGGATGGTGGGGGAGATTTTTTTCTGCAGGGTGATATTGTCTTTTCGAAATTTGGGATTTTATTAGTTGCATCTTTGACATAGAGTTGTTAGCAACCAGAGTCTGTTGCCAAATCTTGAAACCGAGGAGATATATATGTGGATAGTATATATATACTCCCTAAGACATGTTCTAAAATTGATCTAAATCTCATATTTTACGGAGTGCTTGAAGTCTTGGATTTTGTTTAAAGGATTGTGGAAAAAAATAATATATGGGGAATGAAATATGATTTTAAATGTGTATTATACTGGGCTTGTTCTACCGGATATTTTAATCCAAAGTATTTGAGGAATGAAATATGGTGTTATTTGGTGATAACGAAACTATTTTCGATTCCTTTTTCTATTTCGGGTAGTTAGTTTTAGGAGTTGGAAATCAGGAGTTGGAAATAAGAACGCATGGAGTGGAAGCAATAGGTGTGGTGTTCCAGCGCTGACAGAGTCAATCTAACTTCAGTTTGCCGTGTCTTTTTGTTTTTAGAAAAAGTCGAGGAAAAAGCCTTTGTCGCAGGCAAAGGTATGGCGGGCGAGTCAAATTCTGCCTACTTTTCCCCTTTTTTTTAAGTTTGGAAAAGATTTTCTCTTGCTCTCCATTGTTGAACAGTTGGGGCTCGATTCTTCGCACTGCATGTTGCCTTCGTATAATGTCCGTTGTTAGTAGCGTGAAGTCGTCATTATTGTGGTTAAGGATCAGTAACTAAGCACAATATATGTATTATTCCCCTGGAATTATCAAAGTTAAATCAACACCATTTAAGGCATTGATTTAAATGATTTAACAGACCACGTTGTACCAGACATTATAACGTATACATATACGTGTCAACATGTATTCACTTAGCTTTCCAATGTGCATGCATATTGCGTTGATTATCCTTGGTTTACCATTAAGTTGGTCTCTAGACAATCTTAGAGGTTGATAATCCATCCGCACCCTGTTGTAGATGTTATGGTAGGGGATTATAGCTGTAAAAGTAGGTAGATATTAATCTGGTTGGTGAATATATACACCAAATTGTGATTCATCTTGGGAAATAGCTTAACATTGCAAGGTATAAACCTTGTTAGTAGAGCTTAAATATTACTGCAGTCGACTGAAATCAGTTCCTAGTAGTGCCTTTCAAACACGTCTGAAATAGAGCTCAGGTGAACTCAGATTAGTTTCCCATCTCTTCATTCAATTTTTTAGTTATTTTGTTAAACAAGTGTATTTTCATGATTGCGCTTTTGCTGTAGATATCATATAGCCTATAATAGGTCGCTTTTCTTCCAAAATAGTGTCCAGTAAATTGTATTATACATTTCGACGCCTCCCAAATTTATCTATTTATTTGCCATTTTTTAATTGAAAAAAAAAAGAAATCATTTTGTTCAGCTGGAAAATATATAATTAAGACATTCACATTTCTAAGTATTTTTTCTTGTGGAAATTAAATGCTGCATGTGCCCCAGAGGTCTAGACCGGTAATTTGTTTCTATGCAGTCTCCATCAGACAGTGATGTGGATATAAGTGAGGAGGAAGATTATGACCAACAGTCTCGGTCGTCGGACCAAATTTCTCATTCTCCCTCTGTACAAAGTGAAGAATCCACAGGCAGCGGAGGTGTAAGTAACCAAGCAACCGCCCCATTTGACTAATATTTCACACAAAAAAAATATTTGCTCCACAAGTAAAAAACATTGTTCAGTTGATATAGAAAAAAGGTCTGAAGAAAATTTAAGATGCCCAAAACAAAAGGATTATCTGGCGGAGGAAGTATTCTTCTTAAGGTAGACTCACTCTTGTTGCCCTATATCTTGCACATTTCCAGTAGTCCCATATTTCCCCCACCACTCTAGTAAGCACACATAGGCGTAAATTCCTAAGTCTATGCTATCCCCGCTGTAGCAATCAAATGTCATCAATGCCTGGTTTCTGTTCCATGGTATGGAGAGATTGGAAATGTACTGTCATGTCAGTGGCCCCTAACTTTATCATATAACACACTCCTTCCTATGCCCCACACTATGCCACTGAAAGAAAATCCTCAGCATGATATGCGATCCAACAAAAGTACCCGACCTTTATCTGTTACCAACTGATGCATATTATATTGAATAAACCATTTTTCCATCTCTGACCTATGCTTATTATACTGTTCCTGTGTGTTTAACGTTTGTCTCATGGTTGGTAACATTTTTTGAAAGAAAACGTTGGCAAAATTCCAATTTCATGTTCTGAAGCTACATACTCAACGCTAGTTTGTTTACCAGTAAAATCTCATTTGAAAAAAAGTGACGAACAATTTGGATTCAGATCTATGTTATAAAATTGTCACTGCAGGACTTTATTGCGAATAAAGAGACTTTTACCAGAGACGAACTTGAAATATTTCGATTTCAGGTTCAACACATTCCCACACAGGCTATATTGGTCACCTGTGGCTGATGCTTGTACTAAATATTATGTACGAGTATCTTTTAATATTAAGCGCGTTTTTACAGGGAGAGCACATTCGTCCCCCAAGCTCAGAAGTTCATGACTTGCCCATCATCACTCCGTCTCGATCGCATCCCAACCAACCAAGAAAACATAGGTTCGTTACCCAGTCCTTCACCAACCCTATCAAATGTAACCACTGTACATCTCTCATGGTCGGGCTCCAGAGGCAAGGCACAGTCTGTGACGGTGAGTACGGTAGTCTTATTAATAAACAGTCAATTCAAAGTGTAGAACCTAGTATAGCCTTTTGTTCCAGTTAACATTACCTATAGTCTAGTCAGTTATGGCAAAAATGGCGATTTTAGTGACAAAAGTGCCAAAATTTGACAGCAGGTAGAAATCACATAGGGCTTTCATTTTGGAAGGGTGCCTAGACACTGCAGTGGGTGGAAGACCATAGTTACTCTCCGGTGAATAAGCTCCCGTGACATTTTACTGCACAAAATACAAAATATGTCAATGACTGCTACTGTATTTCAACTGACATTGTACCCTGTATATGCCTTATTTCAATTCATTATTAATTTCTTGACGATGAGCTGTATAAACATAGTAAATAAAAACAACAAACATTTTCATCAGCAAAATTAAAGATCGATACAAATAAGATGTACATACTGATGATCATGATCATACTCATTTAGTTCATGATCCAAATATGCAACTTTTCCTCTACGATACGTACCCTGACAGAAACATTTCAGGCGCCTTTCTTTCGTTTTGCTTACTTTATTTGGACTATTTGTTCTGTTGCAACATACTGAGGTTAAATATGGGTTTCTTTCAGATTGCGCATATGCTTGTCATCTGGCATGTGCTGAGAAGGCCCCTCAAGTATGTCCTGTACCACCTGATCAAAGTAAGTTACCTATGAACATTTTCCAGTGATAGATTAAAGAAATTTAAGCCACAAAAATCAGTTTCGAAATGTTGTGTGCATATACTAACGATCTAGGCCATTTCTGGGATTTTAATACGGGCCTTAGCTGTATAAGATTTCAGAAGAATTTCAGTCTGATATTAAGCGCGACAAGGCGTTCCCTTGACATGCTGCATTCAAAGAATCGTGCTAATAATAAATAATATTCAAAGACAAGAAATATTTGCATCGGCTAAAATCTCCGATAGAAGCCGCATCCGAAACTTTGGCCTCCTTAGAGTGCTTTAAAACTGGAACTGTGATACAAGCTGCGGCTTCTAATACAGGTTGTACGGTAGAGCAAGTAGGTTAAGTAACTACTTCAAATACATAAGTTGAGATTGAACTTTTTACTCGTTGTTTTTCAAAGTTAAAGGATGATATTATATGTGTATATTCCTTGGTTCCAGTTAAGAGACCGATTGGCATTGATCCCATGAAGGGTGTGGGGACAGCGTATGAGGGATATGTACGGGTAAGTACTAGCCAACTTTTCTTTGACCATTAATTACATGAGTCCAACCCATCCATTGTCTTATCTTCCAAAAATTATGTTTTGCACTTTCTATCATACTATTATTATTGCATATTATTCTATCCAGGATATTAATGATTAAAATAATTAAAACATTCCCTTGTTCTTTTACCGTGTAGATTCCCAAGCCAGGAGGTATACGGAAAGGCTGGATGCGGCAGTTTGTAGTTGTGTGCGATTATAAACTTTTCCTCTACGATACAAACCCTGACAGAAACAGTCAGGCGTCTGTTGTTGTGAACCAGGTGCTAGATATGAGGTAAGGTCAAGAAGTTTTAATTTGTTGATACAAATTATTAAGAGTTTTTAATCAGACGCATGGTTTCCTATATAAAAGTATGTCTCTGCCATAAACCCTTGTGGTAACATCTTAAGCACAATGATTAATAGGCAAAAGATTTATTTTTCATTTTTCGATCTGATGTTTCAGAGATGAAGAATTCTCCGTCGGTTCCGTGTTTGAAAGTGACGTTATACATGCAAATAAAAAGGACATTCAAGCAATATTTAGGGTGAGTTTATGTCTATGTTTGCTTTAGAGTTTTAACAGTTAGGAATTAAAATGCAATTCATTTCGTACTTGGTATCTAATCCTCTCTGCAGTTAACATTCTCCCTAATATCTTAAGTGAATATGAAAATAAAACTGTATTTTTCATTGACTCTAATTTCTTCAAACAGTTTTTGCCTGAAATTACCTTCATTCTACTACGTTTCGCATTGTATGCAATGTGTATAATCAATTTACTTGATATCTTTTGATTCTATTTGCCAGGTAACAACGTCACTAATGTATCCGCAAGGCAGCAAGCACCAAGTGCTTATGTTGGCTGACAGTGAGCAGGACAAGGACCGGTGGGTGGGTGCTCTAAACGAGCTCCTCAAGCTCCTCCGAAAGAACAAACTACCAGATAAATCTGTGAGTGTTACATCATCTTCTCCCTCTTATTTCAAGCTATGAATGTTCCCTATCTTCGTCTTCTTCAATACTTTATCATGTTATCTATCTCAGTTTCACCCATTGAACCGGCAGTATTATATAATGCGTGTGCTATTTGTTTGGTACTTATTCGTATCGCGTTGCGTTCGCATCTACATAACAAAAATACACCAAAATTACATTTTCTTATCATTTACACGAAGCTCTCTTACCAGAACATTTATAACACCGACACATACAAAGCTCTTTTTACCTGGAATTATGTTGTTCATTCTGCTATGTTCTTCATTGTATGTAACATGTGCATTCATTCAATTCACTCATAACAATATTACGCATATCTCTATTATTTCATATTTTCATTATATTAATTTATTATAATTTTTAACATAACCACTGTCTTGTGTATGCACTTTCAAAACAATATCAGCTGTCAGACAAGCTTGTGAGTAGACTCTTATGTCAGGGCAAAAGATATCCATGTCCATATTAAGTGTTGTAGGAGATAATAGTACCTTGGGTCCCAGCCCTAATTGTGGCTGCCTGGTTCCCTTCATCTTGAGTTTAATATTTTACATTAAGTTTTTTTCTTCGGTGTTTAAAGTTCAGTTTTGTATTTTATATTCTCTAATCGATTTCCATATTTTCCCACATTCCTTAGATTTCAACCATACCTCTTAATCATGTTTTCCCCGTAAGCTCGTCACACTATTAAAGGCAACAGCTTATGAAACCAATACAATACCCACGCAAATCAGCTTTTCATACTCTTAAAATATGTACATATTTCTATCCCAAATTTAATTTACTATATCTACACATCATGTATATTCACGCGGTACACTTCGTGATTTATGGAAACGATTTTTAAGGTTCAATGTCTTTCAATGTTTGCATGTAATCATTTACAAGCATAAATATATTACCTTCAACTTGATGTAATCAGAGTAAAATCCTTGGGTTTCGAAACTTTATTTGTTCTTTTCAATATTTGATCGGTGGGTGATGGGCGCATGAACAGGCCTCAATTTTATAAAGATGCTAGATTCTATATTGTACGTTTGCTGTTGAATATCATATCCATTATTCTGACCTTAATGCCTTTTGCTTAATTAGATATTTTTGTCTTCACTAGGTATTCCGGTGTAGAGAATTGTATGACAGTTCACTCGCAATAATTCCAAAAGTACTTAGTGCGGCCATCTTAGATAAAAACAGGCTAGCATTAGGAACAGAAGAGGGGCTCAACATTATGGAATTAAACAAAGACAGTATGTATAATTCATTCATTGATTTTCTATTCCTGTGATGTCTATCTGTTGGTTTTACATGACAAATTTGTTTCATGAAAGTGAATGCCCTTCCTAATTGACACTATTTCTTCTTCAGATTATATTCGAATAGGGGAAAGGAAAAGTGTATTTCAAATAGAGATTTTAAGGGAAGAGCAGTTAGCAATTACAATATCAGGTAAGTACTGACCCCTCTGTAATCTTTTAAAATATACTGTGCACACCAAGGAGATTTCTTTTGTAAACCCGAATGTAATATGACCTATGTCGATATAGATACTGCTTAATGTTCTCGACAAGATTAAATATTAAATAGTTAGCAGAATTTAAAAACTCATAACCTGTACTCTTGATCTTTAAATGAAATAAGTATAATGTTTTTCACTTGAGCTCTTTGAGAATATCATGTATAACCGAGATCAGTCTCAATAAAATGTATTAAAAATAAACAAAACCCATACATACGATTTAGAAAAAAAACTCGGATAGAAAAGTCAATCAAAATGGCACTATGACATGTTTTATTTTCTTGATCTTCCATATTTGTATATAATAAGTGACATGTCTATCCTTTCCATAACCGGTTACTACTGTTCATTAACAAACATTGCATCTTTGTAGGGAGACAACGACATATACGACTCACCCCTCTCGGTGCGCTTGAGGGTGAAACTGTAGAGTCTCAGAAGATCGCCGAGACGAAGGGCTGTGCGTCCTTCTGCACGGGACAGGTACGCCAGGGCACCACCATGGTGCTTTGTGTGGCCATCAAACGTATGGTGGTTGTGTACGAGCTAAATCGGACGCGGACGCGGCATCGAAGAATAAAGGAAATAACGTGTCTAGGAACAGTGCAGCACATTAGTATAAATGCTGAGAGGCTTTTTGTAGGGTATCCATCGTCCTTTGCCATACGTAGTATTCAGCAAGAGGACTCGCCTATATGTAAGTGTTGATTGATCCAATGAAGGGAATCGTATTGTTATAATTCATTGTGTCATAATATATTAATGGACCTAAAATTTTAATTATTAATGGCCTATACCTTCACCGTAGCTCCTACCTCCATGGAGGCTACCTCTATAATGAGCATCCCCATTAGTCTGGCCACGCCCCCCAATGAGGGTGGGAGGCGGATCTGATGGTAAGCCTCCCCTATGATATAAGGGGGTCTCTGACCCCTTACTCCACAGTTGCCTGCCTGATTAACACCAAGGTTATACCATCACTCTGTATACCTGTACCAGGAATAAATACATCTTTAAACTTCATTAATTCGTTACCTTTTGTGTTACACTAGTTGTAACATATTGGTGGAGAACCCCATTGCGTTCTACAATTGATTACCTTGTGTAATGTTTTTTGTTTTTTTTTTGTCCAACATCGGATCTTTATTCATTAGAAACATTTACATCCTTGTGTAATATTTATTGCTACGTTTGTAACGTTATGAGCTCGTTGGAAATAACTTCATAATATTTATTATTTCAAAAAGTTAATTTAAGTTTAGTCTGGTGCTTGATTTAATTTAGGATGGTGTGTGTATTCCTTATGTCGTTTTGTTTTACAGCACTCGTAAATGCTGGGGATCCATCATTAAGTTTCTTACTTGAAAATCCTGTTGATGCACTTCTTGCTATTGAACTCTCACAGACCGAGCATCTCTTAGTATTTACAAGTAAGTATTTTATAAATAATGATAATGAATTAACTTACCATAGACTCTATTATGAGTTTAAAATTGATTACATATTGTCTCATCTCTTTTTCTGATTAATAAATCAGAAATCTATGATTCGTTCGAATCAAGATGTTATCAACACAGTACCATGCACATAAATAATGTGCACTTCTAATTATTTTTTTAAAAAAACAACAAAAAAAACCAAATTATTTTCTCAGTGCGGTTGTAGCGACACCGATTATTAACTGCCAAGTTGAAAGTCAAAGTATTTGTACTGACATCTTGAATAGAAAACTGCCGTTTACTGGAATGATGAAAACTTATTTTTCTTCAATATTAGCGTTGGGAATTTACGTCGATGAAAATGGTCGACGGAAACGATCACAAGAATTGATGTGGCCAGCTCAACCAGTTGCTGCGAGTAAGTGTACCTCCACTTTCTATTTCATATTTTTTTAAAAAGCATTTTTGTTAGTGACTTTTATCTCGTTTAATCAAGTGGAATCTATATTTGTGTTTATAAAAAAAATCTTTTTGCCACACAGGTTATTGCAACCCATACTTGACGATATGGGCAGAAAATGTGGCCTTTGTCTTCGATGCACCATCAGGAGAATGGCTCCAAACTATTCCACTAAAACGGGTACGTTTTTAATCAACTAGTCAACTAAGTCAATCCGGTTTTATTTTTACAGTAAAATACCTTTATAGCTTTGCTGAAAATTCTACTATAGTAACCGGATTCTTCACCTGTGAGTAAAATGTTGACACTAAATATTTACTATTTAATGAACAGGTCAAACCTTTGTGTAAGGACGGAGCATTAGGGTTGACGTTAATAGCTGATCAGGCGAGGCTTGTGTACTTCAAGAATCTAGAAGAAGGTGAGAGAATGTTTCTATCTGACCCACACAACATTAAGAGTTTTCCTCCTCGAAATGTTTTCCTCCTGCAACGGTGTAGTTCAAAAGGTGTTAAAACGTCCAATATTTAGTTATTCATTTTTTCAACAATGTTTGTCATTAGTCTTTCATATTTGGTGAAATCTGTGGTTTTCTTTTTTCAGATGAGGACCGAATCGTGGTTCCAGAAAAGGGTCGTAGTTTGAATCGAGGAAAGCGGCGATTCAGCTTTAAGACACAACAGGACGCACAGTCTGCTCGAGTGTATGTTTTAAAATAAGGCTTTTTGTCTAGTGTGATGGCATACTGAGTAAATGATGATAGACTTAAGTGCGTATGCTGGAACAATGCACTGATTGCAATATAATATGGTATGCTGTATGAGGATGTGGAAGATTGCCCTGTCATATCGGCATGCTATTATAATTATTGCCCCTGGGTGTATGGATTGATCTCTTCAGTCCCTTACAAATTCTTTCCCAATCCATCCAAATCTTAAGTCTTGAAAATTGACTCTCACCGTCTGTCCATTTAATATAAGTATTTTCTCTAAGAATGAATATGCATGAAAGATAAATTTCTACTGGTTCTGTGGTGTTTGGAAATTTCTGTAAATGGTCCTAGAATTTTCTTTAAATCTTTAGAAGAATTTAGAAGTCGTAGAATTTGGTTTGGGAACTGATACAGTTCTCCAGTGTTTGGGGGTTAATGAACTTGATACACAGGGGAGGGCCTTGCTTACATAGAACATTATGCATCGGGTGCTATTGGGGGAGCATGGCTTTAGTGTAGACATGTCGTAGTAGCATGAAGACATCTCACTCTCTTCTAAATCATACCTTGAGGGATTCAACCTTTGGAGTCTTGAGGCTTGATACCGAATGCCTGCTTCTGCTGAAGCAACTCTAGTCGTGAGACAGTCGTATTTAGAACTCGTTAGTTAAAATTGATAAGTTAATTTTGCATATTAAGTAAGTACTATAATAGAGGAGCTAAAATTAAATCTCTATGCGACTGTCTCCAATTCTAAACTATGTTTAATGTCCGTTATTTTCCTGCATTTTGTTTATATTTCAATAGCGATTTATAATTTGTACATGGTATAAGGGCGAGGAGGAAGAGTTTTGCTGCACTGCTGGGAACATTTTTTCTACAAGAATCATTTTTGTCACACTTTATAAGAAGCAAATTTATAACATCCTTTTTTATAAATATAAACTTCTGGCATTATTTTTACATAATCCACTCGAAGGAAATCTTTCTAAATCTATTCGTGACAAAGCTATTTGTTAGACAATGGGAATGGGTGGTTCCCTTCCGCCAGAAAGCAGCAACAAGGGCTGAGAAACTGAGAGACACACAGAGGAGGACATCATCCAGGTGCAGCTTAGTGTGATAAGACAATACACACAAGGTTTCACTTGGTGAAGAGTCATATATGGAACTCATAACTCATTCATTCCCAACCCGACCCCATCCGTTTGTGCTTTGATTGTTTGTGGGCATTTGCTTGGGTTTTCCGTTTGCTACACTGGATTTTGCTATGTTTGTTTGTTGTGTGGATCGTGATCAATGTCTTAGTGATTGAATCATTTCATGTTTTTAACTTTTATCTTCGTTCACGCAAGCGATGTGGTCCAGGATATGCTCAATTCCTCGATACTCTACCACGAATGTACTACTTTATTGTGTGCTCGCTTAATGTAACATGAAGCTCTAGGTAGAATGTCTAATCAGGTTGTCTTGAAAAAAATGGAGCCCTTCATCGCCAATGTAGGCACGAAGCCGATTTGGTCAGAAATATTACTCGTGTTGCTGATTCCATATATTTACTGACCAATCGATGATTCTAGAATCTTCCATTTCCAAAAGAAATGATAGTTATGTCATGTCAAATCTGTATATTGGATTAAAATGCTATTAAACCTTGTCGATTGCTCACATTGCTGGTAGCTTCTCAAACTTGTAAAATTAAAATATTTGAGATTGCTCAAACCTCACCCTTCTCTTACCCCTCATGCTCCTTTCCCTCTACTATAGTAGTTAGTCCACTGTCATTTCTCTATGGTCAATGAGTTAGAAATAATCTTGTAAATCCAAGTATATGTAGTTATAACCCCTTAATGGAACCTAGGAGTAAATATTTTCTTTGTCCTTACCTTGTATACATTCTTAAAATATGCAACTTAGTAGTAAAATCTATAGACTTCAAGACAACAGCGCCTTCATGGTCAGAAGTTCCTGTCTGCATGTCTTTACCCTGTTATGTCCTGTTCTCTATCACGTCTCTTGACAAGGAACTGACAATTTCCTACTCTCATTTCTCTCTGATCCAAGTGAAACTTTTGCATTGTATAATCACGAAACTAAGAACTGCTGTTAAAAGTTTAAAATGATCTGTGTTGCTCATCATGTTGGTTTCTCATTTTCTCCGCCCTTTTCCACCACCACCACCTCCTCCTCCTCCGCCCCTCTCCCACTGCCCCATTACTCGCAATGTCCAACACCACAAACAACAGCTGGGTCCCTGGCCCTTTCAGACTCGAGTTACGGCGCTCCAAGCAGATCTCAGGGCCGACCAACTTCTCGCATATTGCACACGTGGGCCCGAGTGAAGCGCCATCCATGATCAGGGAGGGAACTGCCGAGCGCAAGTCCCGGATCATCTCAGGACCAACCAACTTCTCACATATCGCGCACATTGGGCCTGGCGGGGGCACACAACACCTCATCGACCTTCCTGTGGTACGTCCTTTAAACTGTTGTTTTCTTCCATTCTCTTTGGTGCTTCAGATCACATCTTTAGGGCCTAGTCCACCAAGCCGATTCTCATGCGATTTTGCGCCGCAGAGGACTCTTTTGCACTACACTCTGTGAGCATCGCATGAGAATCGGCATAGTGGACTAGGCCCTTTAGTGTAAGCGTTCTTACAAAGTATTTAACATGAGATGTGACATCTCTATGTCAATTATGAAAATATATCCATCGTTTGGTTCCAAGTTTATGTCCGAGGAATACCGTTCAACTAATGGTAATGGTGATTACCTTACTATTTAGGCTCAACAGCAGCAGGCCGCTCAGCAGGAGCAAGAACAGGAGAAGATGAATAGGATCAGGAGTATGTTCCAGCCAGGAGCAAGAGGCATCGACTTCATTCGACGTCCATTAAGTACAGCCACAGATCAGGTCAATGGTAGGTAGAACTTGGTTACCTTCTCCCCCTCCCTCTCTCTCTCACCTCGCGTTTTTCCTTCAGGTCCTCCTCTTACCAAGGCTCTTCGGTTCGGGAACAGAACAACGCTCCATTCTCGTTTAGAACATCAAATGACGTTGGAATAATTTTGACACAGTTTAACCAACATTTTTTTCTGGCGTTCCAAAGAGGATAGCCGAATGTTGTTCGTTCAATGGGCCTGTGACGATTCAACGTTGATTTCTCCTAACTTTTTCCTTTCCCCCTTGAAACCCCCTTCCTTATGAACAATTAGTGGGACTTGGTTTGGGATCCAGTGGTTGAGGGCCCTATGGTAGATTCCATACGAATCGGACTTAAGAAGACCCCGCTCAAAGGGGTCGCAAGGTGAGCGCATGCTAGTTGATTTAATTCCTTTGCGCGGCCTCCATAGGCAGAGATCGCTTTTTATTTTGCGCTAATGCTAGATGTTTTCAGTTCCTTTCCCAATTTTAGCATATTTTATGTTGATACCCAGTATCCTATAGCAAATGTGTCTTTGTTATATGTCATATGTTTGTGATTCTATCACGTATTCTTTTACTAGATTTAACTTTTAGTTATGACACCTGTTTCATTTTAATAGATCTAGTTAAAATGAATGCTTTTCAAATATGTTATGGTTTCTTTTAGTTGGTAGTTAATTTTGTTCTCACAAATTGGGTGTGGAGCAAATACTTATCGGTGTGGTCAGTACATACTTGCACCTGTGAGGTTTGAACAAATATTAACATTTGATGAGATTTTGTCGAGTTAAAAGTTGAATTTCTGACAGCCCTTATAAAGGGATTTAGGCCGGAAAAAAATAACGTAAAATTTGTTGGAGCAAATGGTCTCCCATCCTACCTTCTTGGATTGGTTACAAACACCCTTGGTTCTTGGGTTCTTGTGGTCTAATATTTAGATTACCTACTAGATTGGAATCAAGAAGAAAAGAATAGGATGTGGTTTATAGATAGATCGTCATTAGCCATGATTGGTTTCTTTCTCTTTTTCCCCAGCGAGTCTACCACGCCCGTCTCGAATGTGGCGACAAATCCGTAGATCTCTGTCTTCTTTTACACTACCCAACACGACCCAAGGTCGGCCTCTGGCCTCATTCATGCATGCATCCCCTAGATGTGCTCTCTTCCCCACCACCCTCATCTTCCTTCCTATTCACGTGTCTTCTCTTCTGTTCGCCCATCCTCGTCCTCCCTCATTTGTAAATGCTGCGCACTATATGTGTTCTCTCTCAGTTCTTTTTCTCTTCTTTTCTCAAATTTGGAATCATTCGCGAAAGTGTGTATTTAAGTTTTATTTTGGTGTTCTTTTTAAACACAAAAGATTATGAATTTTCTTATTTTACGTTATTTTCATGTATGATTTGTCCTTTATTATGCCTTGTTCGTAGCTACTACGGGGTGTCTTAGTCAATTTTAAAATGACCAAACATGTAGTTGTATTTGAACGCTTATCTTCTTGATGCAAGTCTTCTAAAAGTGTGACTTTACTATTGACCACATGTGTATGCCTTTCAATTCTATCAGCACATCTTTATAAGGTTTGAAAAATCCAAATTTGAACCTAGAATCACTATTTAAACAGAATGTGATTGTGATCATTGAATGTTAATTTTTGAGAATGCCACCTTTTCACTCAACTCATATGTCAAAGAAAACAGCACAAGTGCTCCTTCAAATTTCATCTCAATAGCCTAAAATCACAAAATCACTTATTGCTTCTTGATTTTTTTTTAGCATTTGGGGTGGCTTTGATTTAAAGTATCACCATATAACATATTTATATATATATACAAATTCTACTTTCGGTGTGTGCCTTTCCTCAAGCACCTGTTCTGCTTTAAAAGTCGATAGTAATATGAGTCGAGATGAAAGAATAAAAGTGAGTTAAGGAAAAAGGTATGGTATACGGCATTGTTGTCTCCTCTCAGGCTTCTCCATTAGATTTAGACTCTAAAACCTAGGAGTGTGAGTTGTTGTTGGTAGCATCCCACCCTCCTACAGAAGAAGCACTAGTGGTGATGACCAAGCTTGATGCCCAGTAGGTGGTCTGTTTGTAAAATTCACAAAAACAACAGCCACCAACCAAAGGTAATGTTTGATATTGTTGTCATCTTGATGTTGTGTGTGTATAGGGAGTGCTGCCATGATGGCCCTAACAAGGCAACTCTCCAGTCCAGGGGCTGTATCGGCTCAAAATCTGCCCCCTCCACCTCCACCCCCACCCACCTCAGCGCCGCCCACCGGTGATTCACCAGAGGTAAGTACATGAAGACAATGGGGAGACATTGCTATGACTATGAGAGCTTAACAAAGAGCATCATACTGGAACTTCGGCCAGCCCATGGGATTAACATAACTATATAGGGTTATACATTGCTTTCTTGTATATGCAAGCGAGTGTTGATTATTTTCATTGTTTCAAATGATCCCACATACTATTTTGGTTGTTGCCTATGGATTCGGTTACTTTTGGAATGTATTTCATTGATGTACAATATGTGCTACTTTGATTTCTTAAAACGATGCCATGAACTGTGATTGATTACTTTGCATTATGTTAAAGTTATCATTCCCTGTCTATTTCTTTCACTTACTGTCTCTTTTATTTTCCATTTTTCTTTGCAAACTTACAGTCAATAACCGAGATAGTATTCCGTTTGTTTAAAAGCGCTTTAATGTCAAAATTGTTTCAAGAGAATGTTCGATGGTTAATTACATTTATTATTTTATTGTCATGGTATGTATCATTGCCATCACATACACAAAGACCTTCAGAAGAAACCTGAACATCTTGGGTATAACTAAGCATTTGGGTCACCAGCCAAAGAACAAATTTCATTGTCTTATGTCATTTAGTCAATTGAAAATACATTTAGTTCTCTATTAAAGTTATATGTATCACCTCTATAGCTATGCAATTATTATACTCCACAATCTATTACATTGTTATTGCCATGTGCTGAAAATATTATTTTCATTGCAACAGTGGACAAGACCTATTGACTTGCATTTAGGACATGGTGGAATTTTGTATACCTGCTTAAACAATAAAAATGAATTTCATGAATCAATTGATATAAGCCTGAATAATAGCTAATGGCTAACAGTATCACACTCTATAGATAGATAATGTGTGGTCATATGTTGCAGGGCACGATGGATCGGTCGAGTCCGCGACTCTCGATCGCGTCGAACAACAGCAGCAACCTGAGCAGTCCCCCGGGGTCGAACCGCCAGAGTCTAATTGAGCCCAGGGATGGGAGCTCTCCTGGCACTGACAGCAACTGCTAGTATGCTCAGTCACTTGCTTCTAGTAGTGTTTAATCTTACTATACACTATTCACAAGGATGCAATGGGAAGGAGGAACACTTTCAACAAAGAACATGTTCTAAGGCCAGTGCAGTCAAAGCATAAATTGGCATTGATTTTTTTTGGCGGGCACTTGAGTCAAGGATGTGGGTGATGTACTGTTAATATAATAATACCAATTCCTAACTGAAGAAAGAAGACACTTCTTGCCATAGATGTTGGTGTATGATGAATTCTTTCTGGACTTAACTATGTGAATAGGGAGGGAATCTATGAGCTTTTAGTGAGCATGATAAATGTAAATGGTGCTGTTATTTTGCTCTGAACAATTACATTAAAAAATACTGGCATACATCAAAGGATAATCAGAAGCATACAATGGATAATGTTAAGTCCTTGATGTTCCAAATCAGTTGTTTTGTGCATGTACCCGCTGTGGAAGTGTAAGAACTGTTGTGAGTAAGGAGTCAAGCAATATGAGTGTTATGCAAAGGGGTGTGATATGATAGTATACATTCATACTGTGTGGGTCACAGGCAACTCATTATAATAGGCGTTATCATGTAAATTAATACCAATCTGATGGTCAATTGAATCGCTCACTTGATTATGCACTGATCAAGAACTGATATGTTCTCTGTATAGGCATCGTTAGGAGTCGTTTTACGAGTGGACCACTATATGATTCCTCTCTGTTCCCAGTCTCGCGTCTTAGGACAATCTCACTAATTGTTGGGAAGAGGCTGAAATGGACGAGGGGAACAAAAGGGACGGGTGTGGATGACAAAATATGGATAAGCCTGGACTGTGATGGTTCTTACATATTTGTTTTTCAACAATGCTGATTTATTATATGATTAATTGAAATAGAAATATATCTCTGAGGTGGAAAGATTATTGCCAGTTGGCGGTACGTATTTTGAATGAACTGTGTAGATTTATCGATTTGTTTTTAAATACAAGATGAGCGTGGTTGTCTGTAAATTTTATATATATATCCAATATCATGTGTCATCGATTGTCATCGCAGATTTTACCGTTGCAATTTCTGTAGATTGAACATATTACATCACGAAGCTTCAACATGACATGAATCATTATAATTATGAAACTACGGTTATTATTTAGTACACCAACAATTGTGTGAACCACGGTGATAATAAATGCTAGTTAATATTAACTCGATTCTGAATCTGGACTGCTTAAACCGTTTTCATTTGTAAATATGAAGGTAATATAACTATTGACAAATAATGAAATTCTGGCCTAGGTTTCGTATCTATTCACTGTTTTTATCTATCTCCAATATTATATAGGCCTACTTTATTTGGTAGTTGACTATTCTTTTCTCTCATAATAACCCCGAGTAGGGAACTGCCGCTCATCTATCAAAAATTACAGTGAATATTGCCATGGCTTTATTTAACATTTGCAAGCTTTCAAGATGGCTGCCCTCTAGAGAATCCAAATGGCTTATCTATCATTAGTTTGTAAACAGTGAAGCCAAGAAACTGTATAGAGCATATGCTCGTGAAGGCATAATGCTAGTGTAAATAGTATATATATAATTATATATAGTTAGATGTACGATCACAAAGGGATCTGACTTGGTGTCGGCCTTCTTAGACATAGCAATTATCATTTCTTTTTCTGTGTGTGAATTCAGCCCAGACAACAAAAAGGAGCTGGAACAGGAGGACTAAGGAAATTCTTTAACCATGTAGCGTTTGAGAGTGTTTTCTCGTTGGAAGTCGGAATCTATCCCTGTACAGTGTTTCTTTTCTTCCCTCTTCTTGATCTAAAAGTAATATGTTGATACTTTCTTTAAAAACAAAACAACTCGATAGTGAGATGTACTATTGGATGGATGGCTTCTGTATGGTACTAAGTGAGGGTGTGTATAACCTGGTGTTACTCCGCTGTTTCAATCTTGACAAACGCTACTCAACCCAAATGTGATAGTCGCGCGTCATAATGCCCTTACTTAAGACTAGCCTTTATCGTGGAATAAATGGTGTTACACTTGTCCTGAGACCACACTCTACCTATTCCTACACCTGTAGAAACATCGGTTCTGGGTTCTGCTGTATATGTATTTCTTTTTAATGGAAACTGGTGTAATCAAATTAACTCAAATCTACTGTCTCGCATCCATAACTGCACGTATCATCACCTTTATCGCTAACCTTTTGTATCGACGTCCCAGACCATTTTTGTACATTTTTTTTTTATCTTTCTTTGTCTTGTTGTACAGGAGCTGCCAAAAATGAATTGCCTGGACTATTATTACAGGCAGCAATCATGTATAAATTTCATTTTAAGGGGTATAAAAGATAGGGGTAGTTTGCAGTGGATTGCGCCGTAACAAAATAAAATAAATAAAAAGCAACGTTGGGATCATTGTGAACAGGCTGGATGACTGTTGCCATTAAAGCATTCTTCCATGGTCGGCTCTGCCTGAGCCTTGTTTTCTGATCTTCCATGTATCAGTCGCCCTGAGAGGCGCTATGTGTTCATAAGCTCTGTTAATGTATACATAATGACGAATATCAAGTCCGCGATCAATTCTGGTGTTTTTTAAGAAAGATAATTTCTCGCTATCATTCCTCATCTGCGCTATATTAAAACAATGAAATAGTTGGGAGTGAGAGAAAATATGGAGCTCTCGCTTGCTGTTGTACAAATAGTGGTATCATTATAGCAGGTCACACCTTACAAAACCTCCACTTCTGAATATCAATTCTAAGTTTACAAAAATGTTAGTGTCATGATTATGAAATTGAAAATTTTCTTGTAATGTAACATTTTCCCCATAAAAAGGTATTGGTCCGTTAAAATAAGTAATTTGTTCTATCGCTTCGCTTATGTTGCACTGAATTCATGGAGGAATTTACTGCCATAATTTGTATACTAGCCCTCTTCTACATTTGGCCAAATTACAAATTTCTAGTCCCGTCTTTCTCGGAAAATAAGAATATTAAATACCACAAATATAACCACTTTTTATAGGCAACAAAATGTTCAAGATATTGGTAGTGCTGGCATTCCTTAAACGGCCACTTATGCAGGTCTCTGCTGGCCGTGCACAGTTACAAATATCTATGTGTTATAAAAGGTGACCATACTTTAAGAACCCATAATGTTAGGATAAGACATCCATTTTTTTGTACAGAATATACATTATTTGAAGTATCAGTTTTGATATTGTAACTAACTTGTAAATGCCTCTGACTAATATATATTATCCCGCTGTAACTGCAGGTTTGCCCCCCTAAGAAACAGCAGATGAGGTGGGACGGTTTTAACCAAGTACTGTCAAATAAATTCATAAGTGGAATTATAAAGCACAATATTATTCAGTACACTGCAAGAAGCCTCATGATTTTGTCAAGTGATTCAAAATCAAAAGTGTAATTTTTACCTTGTATGTCTATACACACTTTGCTATGCTGTAATAAATGAGTGGTATTCGTACCAATGTAAAAGTAATTCCTTTTTTGATTTATTCTTTTCATCTTTATTTAAAATCATCCAGATATATGGAAAATTGATGCAGAGAGATTATATAGTATGGCACATTATTTTGACAAATATATGCGCCTGTTCCTCTCGTGGATCTAATATGGAAGCACCATTATATTATAGCTTGCTGGTCGGGGTCAACGTTCTTCTGAAGAAAGACAAAATTTTTTGCCATGCATCTTCCTGTGCATGTGTGTGAAGGGGGTCGCTTCCTCCTAAGTAAACGTCCGTCTCTGATAAATAAAAAGATATGTAACAAATATAATCAGACCAAGTCCCGAGAACGTGTTTAGACAGAAACAACAAAGCTAGATGAATCAATGCCCCGCCTTTTTAACGCTACAAAATAAACGATATCCAATTAATTGAGTGGTACAATCTAGATGTTATAGCATGGCAAAATAAACTGATATACATACAATGAATTCAGATTAAGAAAGTATTCCTTACGAAATGTTGGGTTATATTGGGCACTGCATGTTGGGGTATACGGGGTATTCACGATATGTCCAGTGCCTGGGTAAATGTGCAACTCGAAGTTTGATTTCTTGTTTTCAACAAAACGTTGGACGATACGGCCGCCGTTATTGGGCAAAACAAGACCATCATCAGCCCCGTGGATCAGTAGAAATTCAGCTGTACCACTGGCTTCAACCTGTCAAAGTAACATGCTATCGACAACCTTTCCTTTGGAGGCAAGAATTTGGCATTATGATTTTTTAAATATTTCGATTGAAGACCACTAAGTTAAGATTGATGGAGCTAAATTACATCCCATGGAATTTTTTTAAGTATATTGAAAAATCTTTTATTTGTCAATAATCAAATAACAGTTACTTACCGGTATGGCGCAAACATCTTTGTCTGGAGACATTTCGTAGGCTTGGGCTGCGTAGCCCTGATTATTTCTTACTTCAATGTAGTTGGGATCGAGTCTGGAGCAGAGTGACAGTACGTGTGCATTTTTGGATGATTACATAACGCCATTTTTTAAAATAGATTGTAGGAAATATCGCGACATTTTTTTCATTTCTAGGAAATATTCTGTCGAACTAAAATCAAAACATCTTTTGAGACTAGGAAATGCACACATGGGAGAATTATGACTTACGGAACGCATGGTATTGGAAGCCCCCGGAAGGAATGTTTGAACGTTGAATTATATGAGAAACTGTTGATGGCTGCAACTGCTCTAACCTGTTGCAAAGAATGTAGATGGAAACGAAAAAAGCTAACGATGAGTTTATACTTTGAAATAGTAGAATCTGGTGGGGATTTGAGTATGACAATATGGCACAAGACACAAATAAGCAATTGGTGGAAATTGGATTTAGATACTTCAAATCTAAAGCAAATCTTATAGTAAAATCACGGTAGACGAGATAAGCATTATAATAGGTGGGATACATCGAAAGGAAAAGTGGCAATGCCACAACCATCCTCCAACGTACCTTCTCAGAAATAGTAGACATGAAAAGAGCTATTTCACCACCTTTTGACATGCCAATGACTCCAACATTTTCAGAAAGTGAGTTTTCGTGTTTCCCCAACCAATTTATGGCTTCCTGCAGTCAAACAATTATTAATAATTAATATGAAACTAAGTATGTATACGTATATACAATGTGGGCAACTAGTATCCGTTTGGCAAGGATCAGTCGACAGGGAACCAAGCCCAGGACCCAGTCATGCACAGACAGAAAATTGTGTACTGACCCATGACTTCCAACTACACAATACAGATGTTTCACATGAGTTATCAATAGCCAATCAGATATGGATATTATATTTTTATGTAATGATTATTAATGATGTATTCTGATGAATTAAAAAACTGGTATATTTATAATAGTCGTCTTCATGGGCAAATACAAATTTTCAGAGTATGTTGATACCCTGTTTATTAATATATGATGATAAAACTATGTCAGCTATGCTGAAAACAATATCTGTTTTCCCCAGAGACTTCCATAGACGATAGTGAACGGTAGTAAACTTTAATTATCCCTAAAATAGCAAATGATATGGTGATATCCCGTTCTTTTGTTTTCACCCATCCAAGTTCTTTCTCAAGACAAGTTTGGAAAAAATATAATACCGTTATCTTATTTGTATAGAATATGTACAATGTATATTACAAAACATATATCTTTATCAAGATTGACAGTATTCCGTTGATTAGGGTGCCTTTCATTATGTGCAACGGTAATAATTGCTACTGGAACATTTAGAATACTAACCTCGAAATATTCTAAATCCAAGGTCGCGAATGGTTTTGGTAAGTCATCGTATGCAAAGTACGCCAGGGCAAGCGATAAAAATCCACGAGATGCAAGCAAAGCAGCCCTTGATTCTAACAAGCCCCCAGTTGTTCCGTATAGGTCAATAATTCCCGGAAATTTCTGGTTTGAAGGACCTGAACAGAATGAATTTCATGAGTTATTTTTACGGGTGAAAGGTTAGTATGGTACCTGATCAAGAGTCGTGTTATTATCTTTATTTACTGAATTTATTGCCACACTTAAAGTGGCTATGGACACTATTTGACTATATATCATTTAGAAATATGTTTGTAGTTTTCGATTACCTGCACAAGTAAGAACATTAGTGTGGAATACCAACTCTATATATTCCTTAGATTAATTGATATTTGTTAACGAAGAATGTGGCAGAGATTCCATTGAGGAATTCAAATCTGAGAGAGAAGTAACTTGACCATAAAGTGCTGCCCTCAGTGCATGGTGAAGTAGGAGCGAGGCAGGAGTTACATAGTGACATATCTACCCTGTCCCATCCAGCTGGTATCACTTAACTCTCATTAAGATAAGAGGCTTCTGGGACCTTCCCTAACTGTCTGGCAGTTGGGTAGGGTGACTCCAGCACCCTACGAAATTGGAGTTTTAAACTCTTAAATACACACAATATATGTAATTTCTACATTAATGCTCCCGGGTATACATTATAAATATACTAATCTAGAACATAGTTGAAATTCAGGCAAACTTTCCCCAAATCGGGAGCTCAGTGGCATGGGTCACTTTAATACGTAGTTTGGTTTCCATTACTAGTCCCTTGATATCATGTCAAATACATTTCATAAAAAAATATCCATAATTTCGTTAACTTCTTTTTAATCTCTTATTATTTATGTTTATATAGTTCTTATGAATGATAAATAAAAGAAGAAAAAGAAGTGCAATAGAAATTAAATTATCTGCCACGATGATTACAATGAATGACCAGAATGAACGCAAAGCTCCTAGTCCTATAGCCATAGGCCTATATGGGAGGTTTTTGTAAAATTTGTTTCAGCAAAATTCCAGGCATACCTTCGGGAATGAATAATGTTCCCCTGAGTCTTCCTTCTCGAATAGGCACACGCCTAACACCCTTTGATTTAAAATTTCTGAATACTGACATTTGTGACATGGGGGAAGAACTGGTCAGACTCGTTTCATCGATATGTCCTTTGTGCACAGATAACACAGACTCATGAGGAACGTCGAGGTTTGGCAGGTGAAATCTTGCTGCTGTCGCACCAGGTACATAAGCACTACAAAAAAGTCCACAAGGTTGTACCCCTGTGAAAAAGCAACATTAATATTATTTCTTGATATGCTTCAACAAAAACAACTAATGAATTATGACAATACAATTTGAAGAAGGCCAAATTTAAGCCAGGTCGAAACGTCCATTAAATTATGTACCAACCAAAGCTGCAATAAAAACCTGATACTGAAACAAAAGTGTTTAAACACATTACACTGTTATTTCCAATTAAACTAATGGATTTGTTAGAATAATTAATTAAACTCTAGGGATAAATCAAACCTCTATATCTCCCCCCAAGTGATTCCGCCGAAGTAAGATCTAGCTGGCCACTATTATCAGCTGTGTACTGGGCGTGAGATATCCATCGCATTTTGTTTTTGTTCGTATCAAATGTGATAGCTAGGGTAACATTCTCGTTCGACGGAAGACCGTCCAAGGAAATATGAATTTTGTCATCGATCAAGGCAGGATTGGGGTGTATTTTCCATGTTATCTGTTTGGAGTGAGTTGACATGTTTTTCGACAGTAGTTGGCATAAATCTAGAAAATAGAAAAAATATCAGCTAAAACCGATAGAAATTGTACGGTAGCTCGAGCTGTTAATGGGCGATCGAGAAGTCAAATCGCTTAGGCAAACACTAGAAATGGTTTTTAACCTTCTGGTCCAACATTCTATAATTATAAACAACGCTCATTACTATATAATGATGTCTATACGGTACTATAGGCTATTATAGTAAAAAACAAAAATATGGACACCTCATCAGCTCGTAGGTCTAAACCTAGTTTATTACTGTATATAATAGGCTACCAACATTATAAGGCAAACAATACACATTTCTTATAATTAGTAACCCAACATCACATATTGCTCTATTTTCCCCTCTATATGAATGAACTTTGCAAATACGAATTAGAATGGGGTTTAAAGATTAAGCTGAAGAACTGTATAACTATAGGCCTATATGTAATAAATAATATAGTGGCCTAATATAATTATTATAGTAATAAGAATTAAACTTATAGTAATAAGGTATCATAATTATAAGATTTGCTAGAAACACTAACCAGTTCTTTGGGACAGATTTCTCCATAGACGACACACTCTAATGTATTGAGACATGGATACCATGCTATTCAGCGTCATACCAACTTTCTTGCGAATTCCTAAAAATGATTGGGAGGGTGGAATTATTCTTAGTATTCATAGTACGGTACGGTCTGTTTACTTCAGACTTTAGTTTAGTTTAGCTGTTTTGAGGTCACTGGGGCAAATATCTAGATTTGTCAATAAAATGTTGACCTTCTAGAATGATATGTAGGGAAAACACAATCCAATGCTTCAAGCTAATTTCAGTTATGTTAAAAATTGAGTAGAAATTTCTTAAAATGTAGACTCTGGGACAGACCTGTCAAATCAATCCTTGTCCTCTGACCTAGTTTTCTAATGAAACCGGAAGTTCCCACACTGCACCGCGTTAAGCATGGCGGTCTCCGTAGCTGGTGTTTGAGTGAGCCGGTGAAATACACAAAATGTTTGAGATTTCCCGGTGAATAGGATTACCTTTGCACCATGGCTGACGATAAGAAGCCAATAGAAGAAAAGAAGTATGCCATTTTATCACGGGAATCCGTTAAAACTCACGCTGAGTCGGCTGGACATGAGATCTCTGATGAGGTGGCCGCTCTGCTTGCAGAGGATGTTGTGTATCGGGTGAGGGAAGCCACTATGGTAAGCACAAATTTGGGTTAGCAGTGCCAGTGGCCTACGATTGCTGAGGTCATAACGTTCAGAATTAGTATAAATGCCTTATATTGTCATCATGTAATACATCTATAATTCTTCTTTAGATGTGCATTCACATCTAGCATCTACACGGTCCTTATTATATTTAACTGCAGGGTACTCAACGACTACTCTCTCGGGTTAACTGTCAACTGCCATGGCATTATTAATAACACACATTTTCCAACTTTCATATTACAATTGAGTGTTGTGTATTCAAGGTTTGCGGTCTAAAATAAAACTTGCATCCACCGTATCATTATAATTGACATTATGTTTCGTTAATCAACGAGCCGATTATCTTTAATATTGTTATGGCTTATGGTTATGCTAGTAATATATTAGGCCCCTGCCTAGCGGTAAATTAATTATTATATAAACCTATTCATAGCAATATAACTAGGCCATAATATGGGGTTGCTGTCCTGTGCTGTGGTGTATCCAACTAAGAGGCTGAAAGAACCACACAAAATAATGAGATACATGGGCGAACCGCGAGGATCAGGAATGTTCTAACTCTACATGGTCATGGAAAAACTTCCCCCAACTGTTAAAGGCATTTTTAAATACCGTAATAATAAAAACTGGTACCATACCAATATGCAGTTTACTATTTACTTTTTCTAGAATGCTTGCCAATTTATGAGACACGCCAAACGAAGGAAACTGACTAGTGAAGACTTCAATAAAGGATTGAAAAACAGTGACGTTCAGGTAATATTAAACACTGTTTCGTGTCCCTTTTTGTGCTACTTGAATTGCTATTTTATTTGGCTCATAACTATCATTCTGTGATTCAATATGTGGACCATTTTCTTCACTTCTTGCAGCCAATACTTGGACATAGCAAGGCGTCAAAGATTCCTTTTCGACACACCCGAGAACATGAACTTCATTTCTTGGAGGAGAATGATGTGGATCTTGCTTCTAGCGCTTTGAAGTCGCAGCCTGTTAGACAGCCAGGAACGACTACTGTCAAAGGTAGGCCTTACTTATGTTTATTTTGGTCCAACGGATCCTTACGATAATCAGTAATTTTAAACTATTTTTCTATGATGTATTCTGCCCGGAGTTCAATGGGTTAAATAATAAATAAGGCAAGTTTGTTAATCACTTTATTATTTTCATCTCAGCGCACTGGTTGGCAGTTGAAGGTGTTCCAAAAAGCTCGCTTCTTGGTGCCAGTTCTACAAGTAAGTGTTTGGTTTTAGTACCATACATATATCTTAACATTTATATATCAACGTTTATCGAAATATATACATCCATATGGCTAAATTGTTTTTGTATTATTTATTTTTTCCTAAACTTTATTTCCACAGTTTTACGTTTAATATAATGTTGCAAAATAGGAAAGGTCACCAAATGTGTTCTTTTATTGTTCTTAGTTAAAGGATCTAGCGGTTCTAACCCCGCGGTATCGGAGGATCTTTTAGCATACTACGATAATATGACCAAGGCCATCCTTGGTTTCGATGAAAAAGTTGTGAAGGTGAGACAAATAACCAGATGTTGTATATCACTCCACTTAAAGTGGCTAAGATAGTTAAAACGAGTAGTCACAGAATCACATGAAACTTATTCAGTGTAACCATATAGGATATCTATGACAATATCTAAAGTATGGAGCACCAAAATTGTTTCTTCATTCAATAATCATTGAATAAGTGTAATGAATAGACCAGATTTCAAATCACAGAATAGTAGCCGTCAAGTGGTGCCCCCACTCTCTTAGGTGACCATTGATGTAACTAGATTTAACATAGGAGTCTACCAGTGACCTTTGGTCAAGGCTGGCATTATGTAACTCCAGATGCCAGAACCCAACTGCCACTCTGACATAGCTTGACATTTGGGTTGGTAAGCCAAAACGATTTTGCTCACTGTTTTACCAAATATCTGATATAATATGAATGTTAGAGTTTTGATATCCACAGGAGTTAGTTAGGTAGGGTAAGGTGAATCAAATACTAGAAAAGGAAGTAGAAATTCCGTTACTCGATAATCTAGCCAACAACAGTGAGAAGTGTCACTTTAAACTATTTTCCTGCTTGTCGTTTTCATGTAAATACATAAAAATATAATCAACTTGTTTAGACTAATGAAGATAATTACAACAGCGCTGACATAGAATAAATTACATTCTTCAATCATAACGGAGTCCGCTGACATGTTTTAACTTAATTTAAATGAGAAACACTGTATTTATACCTGAATGGACAATATATACAATTCATTTGTTTTTGCAGCACGCATTTTCCGACCTGCAGAAGAATACGAAAATCTCCCCGCTTCTTTCTTATTTTGTTAATTTTGTAAATAATGGGGTAAGTTAGAACTTGTCGTTAAGCTAAGTGAATGCACATCAGGAACTTAGTATTCATTAAATGTTTATCATAACCTCCTTGTGTAACATTTGACATGCATTAGCTTGTGGTTCACGTAAATCGATGTGACTGAAGTCATTGTTTCCTTGACAGTTTTCATTAAATTGAACCTACAGAAATGACATAATGAAACCATGCACTTAGCGATTGAATGGTAGTAAACATATTCTAATTAATTGTCAGGTGAAGACGGTTAGCCATGACATATCACAACTGATTAAGCTTCTTCATACAGTGAAGGCTCTTGTTAGCAACAAGTCCCTATATTTAGAACCTAAACCATACGTAAGTATTTGATTCGTTCTCCTATTACATATATATGTCACTGATGATTACAGTGACAGTATACTTCGATTTCACATTGTGAAATTCAATAATGGCTGAATTAGAAATTGTTTGATTTATTCCGATTAAGAGTGTTAGCTTTATTTCCCTTTTATTTGCTTTCAGTTGGATTTATTAGTTCAAACAGTTTTGTACTGTTTACTTGAACCACTCGCTGCATCTATAAACCCTTTAAATGACCATTGGGCATTGCGAGACTACGCAGCCAGGTTATTGGCACAGATCACAAGGTTTGTACTCATTTGAAAAGTATCCTCCTCATCTTATGGGACAAAATAGAGAGAATCTTAGGAAAATTTAGAGACGGTTATAATATCCGTTAAAAATTATATGTATCGTTTATAATGGTGATTGGTGCTGCAGAATATTCTATGGAGTGTTTTGTTCCGTTTTTCAACATATTAGGCACTATCTAGGAGAGCGTTAATTTATTCAGCATTTGATTGACACGACGCATTTATACATACGTTTATTATACACATCAATGTGTGTAGTGGTACATAAAGAAGTATCACAACAGTAAAAGAAAGTAATAAAAGTAGTGGCCTGTAGTATATAGCTCCACCTTGTGGATAATATTTAAACTGCATATACAGAGAGACGTGAGTAGTATAGGAAATATATAATTGTTTATGGTACCATGTGCTGATCTTATTTCAGTGAATGGACAACGCCGGTGAACCACTTGAAGCGTCAGAATATTTCTGCTCTGAGAGAAGTTTTCTATGACACTGGACGGCAATTCTGCTCTCACTATGGAGCAGTCATGGGTATTATTGCATTCGGGCCGCGGGTAAGCATATAATTCCTATTGATCAAATCGCTAATTCACCATTTATCTGTTTGGGGCACATACGGCAACATAAAAGCAGTATAAAACGATGGGCTATTGTGGCCAATGATTACCATTCTTAGTTGCAATTCCGTATTAAGTGTCAATATGTTTTTAAAAATATCCTCAACCTAGAATTTCTTTCATTATTTAAGGCTATTGAGAGAGTACTTATACCCAATCTACCGAGATATTGGCTGCATCTCCAACGACCAACAACTACAACTGCTGATTCACAGAAAGTTATCGGGGCTTTAATGGTGAGTGAGGCGTGACGTTCCTTATGTATAAGAGTTCGTTTAAATTAGCGACTGAAATCTATGCAGGTCTTTATATGAGTAAATGGATTCAATTTTAACTAGGGGAGCATATATATAATATTCAGTCTGTATTTGTATATATGTGCGTCCTTGATTGTACGGGAGTTATTTGCCACAAGTAGACAATATTATATGGAATATATACCAAAAGACCATGCTTTTCGGTTGGAATTTCTCCGAGCTGTAAATATTTGATAGCAGGCCAAAATCTGTTCCATAGTGCAGCTAAGATTTGAAGATGGAAAACTCCTTTCATGCACACTCTCCTGTTAATGCTAATGTTGATATCTTCCGTTCCTTTCCACCCAGATGGCTGTTGAACGAATCATAAACCTGCGAGGAAACGAGCTTCTGTACCCGTCACTCATCCAGTCTGTGGAGGAACCAGAAGATGCCAACGATACCTTAACTGGCCTGGATGACTTGGCTCTCTATTCCTCCGTCACTGCCCTTCCAGCCGCTGTCCCTGTCCTAGCCTCTGGTAGTACTGCCACACCTGCCGACACGACCGATCCATCTACATCAACACCAATCAAACCTGGCATACACTTCCCTCACTTGGATCTCCTCGGGCCAGTGCTCGAGTTGCCTGATAATGCCAAGGAAGCCCAGGTGTCTACTTCCACGGAGCAAGAGTCGGAGTTAGTGGGCACAGTACTTACACTTCCCGAGATGAGTGTCCCTCCCACCGAGCACCTATCCCTGAGTGAACTATACAGACAGGTGTCTGAGTACTTTGGGGACAGCCTCACCACTCGTCTCCCGGTTCATCGAGTGCGAGATTTATATGTGAGACGGCAGCAGTTGCCAGTTGTTTCTCTGGCTGACCCGGACAGTAAAAAGTCTGGAGAGGAGCTCTTGCAGGTTTTTCTCAATGTCACTAACCGCCATGACGACAGTGAGAATGTGGACATGAAGAGTGAAAACCAAAGCTATGACCCAACTCCGGATGATATTGAAATGGACGAAGCAGACGAGAAGTCCGAACATTCCTCCCGCTCGGAGCACTCCGACGACAGTACTTACATGGACTCGAACCTTACCATTAAGGCGGTGGTAGGCCCCCCAAGTGCCGGCATTAAACTGACATTTAGGAAAATGCCCAGAATCGAGCCGATTCCGATTCCTCCACCGCCTCCTCCCATACCCGAACCAGCACCAGTGGTCAAGGTGCGACGGAAGTATGAAGATTCCGAAGTGTTTGAAAGGGAAGAATTTTGCCCGCCCCACCTTAAAACTACCTTTGTTTTTGTCTATGCTGGCATGGTCCATAAAGGCCACCCAAGACCTAAGACGGAGAGAACTATATTCGATGACTCCCATGCACAGTGGTCAGGTACCCTCTTGATGCTTGGTAATAAAATGTATGGTCGCCGGAAAGGCTCGCCCAAGCAATCAAACAGACGGTTACATCTCCATTCAGCGTCATTATATAATATAATATAAGTGTCAGTAACTTAATAATTTGTTGATGTACATCTATGAGATGATGTACTCTCCCATCTAAGGTTTTACTTGCATGGAGGAGGAAAGAGCTTAGTAATAATGTGGTTTCTTAATGAGACAAGAAACTAATTTCTTAATCCATTGAAGTCTGTAATAATAAAATTTTACCACATCTGAAACATTGTTAAAGAGAGATCAAATCAGCCTCTTTAACGGTTCGGACTATTTAATCAAAAGTGATTCTCATTATTTACACGATCTGAGATGTGTTGCATTCATAAACAGCTGTATGAATAAGACGTGCAGCTATGTGAATAATATTCTATTATCATGATGGCGTATCACTATAATACCCTGAATGACGATGAAAGGGTACAAAACCTTGTATATATAATAAAGATGGTAGTTTCTATACTTCAAATGCCAAGTACTTCATTTATTATCGATGTTTGCTACGACTTTGTAGCGCCAAATTCCAGATTAATACCTCAGCTTGATATGTTTAGATAGCATAACAGACATGGTGAAATATTTGTAGGTTAAAATGTAGGCTAGTTTCAGCGGTCCTAACAAGGTTTTACTGGTCCGACCCAAATAATATAGAAAAATATTTGTATTTCACGGCTAAAATAGTTTTCAACGGAAAATCGGACCGGTAAAGCCTTGAATTTCACCGGTCCACCCTGCCTTTTACCGGCTAGTTTCGCCATGTCTGCATTGATAACCTCACGTTTTGTGTCCCAGCAATATAACAAACGTAGATATGATGACCATTTTAACAATCGATGCTTTATTCACTTACTTCCTAAGAAGTCCTATATACATTGAAGCGATTCTTGCGTACTGAACTAGTTTGTTTTCCATATAACATTATCACAGCAATTGAACTGATTAGCGACATTAACCTTGGATAGATACTACGTATAGTAAAACATTACTCTTTGCCTTTAACACCAATCCTTACATTTGGGGATTACCAAAACCAACTTCATCTTGGACTGCATGTAGCTCAGCCAGCAAATCCTCCTCTTGTAGATTTAACTGAAAGGAGAACCAATGTTTACTATAGAAAAGGTTTATTTACTTTTATGAACTTTTTAAGACCTGCTCGATAATTATTGAATTTTGCTAAGCACAAATTCGAAATATTTGTTTATAATTTAAATACAAGCCATGAATTTGTGTACATACCAAGAGCTCTGAAAATGCACATACATTTTGTGAGCAACACTCAGCAGTTTAAAAAAAGTGTTTACCTTTATTGCATATTTGTAAGCTTGTTCTGCCTCAAGTTGTCTACCCGTTCGAAGGCAGACCAGTGACAAATATCCCCAGACTTCAGGATCCGTATTATTCAGTATATTAGCCTCTGATAGGGCATCCTCTGCTTCCGATAGTTCCGCTAGCTATAAAACAAAACCAATATAGAAAACATTAGAACAGGCATTTAAAGGTGAGTAAGCAATCATTCCTCCTGCGATTTCCTTTGTATAGACTGCAATGTAATTATTTTCCTAGCATTATATTTTATCAATATAATATGTTACTGAGACCAAATAAAGGTATACCATCTGGAAGAGCTATATTATATCTGTCTGATGCGGTTTACTTACCCTATAACAAGCGATTCCAACACCGAGCCAGGACACACAAGAGGGAGAGCGCTTGCAGGCCATCAGGAATTGTCTCTTGGCTTTGTCAAACTGCAATACAAGGTGAAGATGGATTTATTTTTTTTTTAAAATGAGGATGGATATTAATCTTAATTATTTTCTTGGAGTCACTATCGAACAAAACTTATGCCCATTAATAAATCAACTAGAATAATGGAGATATCTCGATCAGTCGGGGGTATAATCGTAGCTGCTAGGACGAAGACTTAAATTTAGACGTTCACTGTAATCCGTCTTCAGTTTTTACTGTTCAGATTGCTCACCTGGCCCTCTTGAAGATAAATGGATGCCAGTCTCAGGTATATGGAATGCATTTCTGATGCATCAGCGATGAAAGAAAGCGTTCTCTCGTAACAGTCCTTCGCCACATCTGTCTCTCCAAGTAAGAACTTGACATGTCCAAAGATGGCCCATGCATCTGGATTCTGATAGATTAAAACTCATTATAACAAGTGATTTCACTGACAAATGGGATCTTCTCCTGAACTGACAATTAGAAAATTATGTAACAGAATACCTACAGTCTAGGGAGACTAAAGAATTTAATGACATTTTTAGGCTCAAAATAATGATTTTTAAGGACCACTCGTCAAATGATGTATGAATGCATTTGGTTCATTTGAACTGAATTATGAAGCCGATGGGGAAATTATCACGCCACTACAATCTTTAAGGACTCAAAAGTAAATTAAAAGACTCTTAAGGGCCTTAGAAAGTTATTTTTATTTTTAATGATGCGTGGAAACCATGTGTAAGATACTGCAGCATATACTTATATACAAACCTGATGGTCAAACTGAAGTGCCTCCTGCAAACTTGATGCTGCTTCATCCAACTTCTGATTCTGAAGCTCTAGGCGAGCACGTGAAATGAAGTAATTTGCACTTGGACCTCCGAGTGGGTCGAGGAGGTGATGAGCTAAAGCCCGCTCGGCGAACTGCAATTATATCATATAACGCTTGTTTGAAAATGAAAACTACTCCACCAAACAGGATGAAATTTACTGTCAAGTGAAATCATCGGCAAACGCATATGAAATAACAAATTCTTAAACGTTTCATCCCATTCTCCTCTCTTCCCATCAACAAAATAGGAATTGTTTATTGGAGTATATTGGACAATATTTCAATAAGAACACTAAATCAGTAATTAGATAGCTTAATCGAAGCTAGCCTTGAATCCCTCAAGGACAACGCTAAATTATCTAAACTAAAGTGTATTGACTACCAAACCAGTGAGAAGTCGGGAATTACACCTACAAATGGGAAGGGATTTCTTGCCTTAACACTCTCGGTAAATTCTATACCTACAGGCACGCATAGTATAACGTATATTAAGTGTATGATGACATGAAAGTGAATGGAAAGAACTCATACCAGGTGAATGATATTTTGTGTTATTATTTGGCGTATGTTAAACAAAATTAACGTACATGTGCGATGGGTTTACACGATCTTTCTAAGTAAAAACTGAGGATAATATCAAATATTAAAATGTTAAATTACCATCTTTTAAAGAATGCATAGTCACGGAAACCAATAAATAGTATATTTATTACCAGACAGATAAATGCAGATATGTATAAACAATATAAAAGCTAATATAAAGACAAGGAAAACAATTGGATAAACTACTTTCATTTGTCATTTTCTAACATTTTTGCATTAAAATAACTGCTGGATGGCTTAAAAAATTATCTTTTACCTTTAATAACTTGGTTATTTATTTTTTAAACGCGCTTAATTATAATAGCCTATATCACGTATAGAAAATAGACATAGCCTCATGAGAGATTAAGTCCATTAATAGATTTAATCTAATTTAATTTGACTCACCGGTAAAGCCTTTACTTCTAAGAGGAAGTCAATGGCCTGCATGTAGATGGTCTGAGATGGCACTGGGGTGGGTTCTCTGGGAGGTGGGCTCTCTCCGTCCTGGTCCTCATCTCCACCTCCTGGGTTATGTACACTGCCGGGTCGGGAGGCAAGGTTGTCATTGCTCTTCACTCGGTTACCCATCTGGCCTGCAATCCATTGCAAAAAACAAAATAAAACATTGGGGTTTTTTTTTATAGAAATAAAATAGAACATTATTGGGTTGCGTTGCTCTAAATGTGACGATTTCGAAGAAAAACGAGAATAATAACTCTTGGGGGGAGAAGAAGACATGAGGAGCATTATTTACACTTGGGTACATGTATACATAAACTCTGGGGTTTTTCAATTTTGTGTAAAACATTGTCCACTGCGATCATGCTGGGTGATGAAAGGGAGGAAAAATGGGAGTGAATTATGTGGATGTCATTGTGGTCCGGATATATTATAATGTAGTTCTTTTTTATGTACAAAATTAAATCCAGACCGGGTGGACATTTGATGCTCATTGGTGAATCTCATTTTGAGCATTTTTCATGCATAAATTAGTGATCGAGCGCTGAATGATGATGATAAATACAATTGGAAGAAATGTATTTTCCTGAGACAGCGACGACCTTCTCATACCTTTAGTTGTCCCCTTCGGTCGATATTCAGCTAAGAATGCAAGTTATGAAAATATGCTGAATAGATAAATATAGATGAAAAAGATGCGCCAAAATCTATATGGAATAAAATCAAATGTCGGTGGTTCAAGAAATTAAGAAGATTCTATCTGCATTTTTAGCATTTGCTTTTCACCCACACACTAAACAAAATAGGCAATAAACGTGACTACTTATAAAGTTTACTCAATGTGCAAAACTTGTGTTAAACCCGTGGTAACAACTAAAAAACTACGAACTAACAAATCTAAAAGATATTTCATTCATATAATCCTATCCCTGAAGGTTCCCCATCTTGTGATCATTCCAATTCCATCTCCTATCAATTACGCAAAACCAAACAGACTAAATGTGTCAAAACCCCACCATAAAATGCTTCATTTTGAAGTTTTCCTTTTCCCTGAGCATATGTTTTCATTTCCATAATTAATCAAATCAAGCTTCTGAAATTTGCACACCAGAAAAGCAGACTGTTTCAACCATTCTTTACTTACCTTTCTCCCCCTGCTCTACATTCGGTTCAACAACTGAAAATAGCAGGCGCGTTCAGACTAGGAATTTATCCGGACACATAATGGTATATTTATTTACCATGACCCACTTTTATCTTGCAACAAATAACACTAATCTTTATTGGTCATGCCCCTCTTTCCAATGCCTTACTTCTCTTTCCTTTCCTTTTTTCTTTAAGGAGGGGGCGGGGCGGGGATTGAGAAAGTGCTTGAGGTCGGTGGGGGTTATATTTCCATTATTTTGACCCAACTTGACGAGTGCTTAGAATACTAACACATAATTTTCATGATACCACTGAGATATGCATATATGAAAACTAGCGCTGAAGCTTGATTTCTCTACCTAACGAAGATACAATATGATTAAGCATAGCATCAACTAACTAGTTTTAAGCTTATTTGTGGAGGTGAATTCTGTATCTATTGACAATTTCATGTCTAACAGTTATGCTATTCGCTTGTCTTGTCTCTTATAATCAGGATAACTTACCAGTGACTCGTTTTTCTGATTTACTCTTCACTCCTATTGAAGGCATTCGAGGTAACGACAATAATCATGTTCACATATATCATATTTGTTTGTGGAACCGTATTAATTTAGGTTTGATTATTTTACAGCTATTTAAAAATAGTTAGGTTGATCTGAAATTATCTGGTTGTTAATTTTGTGTAACGGCAAAAAAACAACATATTGAAATTGACTAACAAACGGCTTCATGACGGACTCATGTGCAGGGCTACATGTCATTTCTGATATGACGAGGAAGTTAATAATTATACACATATTATAATTTATAATGTTTCAAATATAATATGATGAATTTTATCAAATTTGCACAGTTGGGATCGTCCGAAAGCATTACACCTGTGCTTGAATTATCAATTCATGAGGGTGAATCTTGTGATCCCACATACTCAAACTACTGGTGCTCCAAATAATTTTAGAGAAAGGTATATGTTGTTTACATATGTGTGATTTCAAAAAACTTTATGTACAAAATATGTTTAAAATCTTTGTTATTCACATAATGATAAATAAAAATGTACTGTGCTATACATTCAAATGTTCAAGACCTACAAATCTATCATGTTGTGCATGGGTGAAGTTCTTTTCGTGGATTAGTGGTATGAATTAATGTCCTAGGTCACGGTTGTGGTTTTGTATCTATCTACTAGGGTCTATAGTTTAATAAATGCAGTGAAAAACATGTTCATGTTACACATCGAATCATTATCTCGGTGAATGGTGAACCTTACCTTTCGTTAATGCTGATGCATTTTCAACCCCCTCAGCAGTGGGTTCAAGAACTGTAATATGCATAGACCCTATGAACTTCCACTGAATATACTTTTTAGTGTGGACAGTCTGTTATTTCTCTCTTTTCTTTAGGTAATGAAGGAATAATCAATAGTAGAATGTATATTGAAAAAAAATATATATGAAAATGGGCCTATGCTACCACTGAGACATAACAATAAAAGTGCTATGGAGTAAAAAAATCTTACTGCTATATTTGACTAAAAATCGTAAATTGCCAAAAACAATGGCACTGGGGGAGGAGGTAAAGTTGGGGAGTACATCTACTGGTTTCTGGATTTGTGATTGAAATATCTTGAAAGATGAATATCAACTCCAAGTTGGTGCTGGCGTAGAAAACACCTTCGCTCTAAATGTAATGGTGGTGGTATAACGGGAGCATCCCTCTTATAGGATGGGAAAATCTGGGTATGCTTGGTGAACGGGTCCGGTATTATTCTTTGGGGGAAATGTTGTCTATAATGTAATGGTGTGGAAGGAAATTTCTAATTTAAGGAACGAAAACCGGGAGAACGTTAAAAAAATAATGTGGTTAATTTTGACTCACCAGATGACATTCTAGATATAAATCTGCTGGCATTCAGAACTATTTCAATGCAAAAAGCATCACATTGGACCTTTGTTCATCAAATATGCACTGACGATATGTACATGTACTAGTATATCAGACATTGTTATGGCAGACACTGTAGACAAATATAGCTTCGCTGTTTATCTATTGGTAATTGTTTGTCTAGAACTTATTGTTTATATATATATGTCATAATCATTGTTAAGATAAAAGAAAGGGAAACTATTTGATTCATGAGCTCTTACCTGACTTGCCCCTAAGAGCTGAGCCTCCTCTTGCCTTTGCCTTTTTGTCGCTGCCTGCTTGTGACGTGGGTGTGGCTGGGGTGGCCTTGATGGTGGGAGCATCTCCTGGTGTTGTCCCATCTGAACCAAAATTCAAAGATGAACCTGATGAGGAACTATTTAGGGAAACTTGCAAAAATGTAACTGAAGAAACATTACCTTTTCCATATACTACTCGCAGAATGTACCCTGAGCAAACGTCCTATTTCTATGTACTACTCACTATTCAGAGCCTATCGAAAGGATTTCAAAATTAGTCTCTACCTTGAACAGTCAGGGGGCTGTAACCACATGAGGTAGGGACTAAAAGTATTAATAACCTCCATTTCTGGACTGCTGGCTTTGCCTCGGGATTTTACAGCATCAGTGCCCCAGCAGGCCACAAATTTCGGTCAGTAATTCTTACACGTTTTAACGTGATACATCTGTACACGCCTTGATTGGCAGTGTTGAGTCATGGCAAATAGTTTGGATCCAATTAAGCATTCCGCCAGAAAGATATTTAGATGGAAAATTAACCTTTACTGGCCGCTCCGTCCACTGTCCCTGTCTCAGCATCTACGGGTATGTCAGTGTCAGCACCTGTTGCTAGTGTGTGCGCCTGCTCCAACTCTTGCTGCAGTCTTTGCCTCTCACGCTCAGCTTCCCGTTCTCTCTCCCTGATCTTCATCTCGACCTCCCGCGCCGCCCTTGCTGCTGCCATAGCTGCGGCCATGTTGAGTTTATTCGCCTCTAAAAGCGCCATTTCTGTACCTATCTCATTTCCGATACTGTTGTAGAACAGACCTGTCACAAAGGATGAGAAATGTATCATTTTCTGGAAGTTAAAGGCAACAATAGAAAAACTAGGATGTATGTAATCTACTGATATGAATGCGAGTGTATTATGAATAAATATCGTGGTCAGACAATTATGAATAATTATCGACAGTTGATGGTAGAGCTATACATGGCAAAACGCGTTTATAAAACTACAGAACCTGAAATATGTTCACAGCTAGAAAAGTCTGACAATTAACCCAATACCACCAGATCCTCCCCTTCCATAGTATTTCATGATTTCAAAGTTTATCTGGTTACATGTGAAATTATATATTACTCTATTTTGTATCAACCCTGTCATAACTCACCGAGCATCGTCCAGGCCAGAATGCTTTTTGGTTCAAAAGACGTGGCAGCTTCAAAGAACGTCTCTGCCGCTTCGTTTTTGTCTTGCATTGTTGATACAACGCCATGTAAAAGTAACCTGAGGAGAGTTGGAATGTTTTTCACTGAGTTGAATAATTTAAGCACATGAACTTAACTATGTAAAAGTTGATCTCATCCAACTATAATAGTGGCAAACTGTTTGTAATTTTATTGAAATACAAGTGTTCTTTTCACGATGGCTGACTTAAGCCTGGTTTCCACTGCCACGCTACTTCTCCCGCTACTACTCCCGTTTCTTGGGTCCCGCTACTTTGGAAGTAACGGGAAGTAGCCGTTTCAAATCGAACATGTTTGAATTGAAGCGGCTACTTCCCGCTACTTGCTCCCGCTTCTAAAAGTAGCGGGAGTATTAGCGAGAGAAGTAGCGGGGCAGTGGACCCAGACTTTAGTAGCTAATATTACTTACCCATGTATATGCCTTTGATCGATGGAAACGCATTCTTTGAAACATTCTTCGGCCTAAAAGCAATCGCAGTTTTTTTTAGATTTGGTATACATATCTTACAATACTTCTTGTGAGTGTTGTCTTGTTACATTATACACATACGATGAAGCTTCTCTACAATGTCACAATTTCCTTGATTTAAATTGTATACGAAATGTCATTATTACCTTTGTGAAGTCGTTGATATACAAGCAGAATGTTCCATAGTCTAGCCAGTGGTCGGGATCATTTCGGTCTCTTGCAATGCGCTGTAAGTGTAATCAATAAAATGTTTACCTACTGTTTATTTTGATGTATACAGAAGGCAATAACGGGCTTTACTCTCATCTACTCCAGTTAAAGATTGTTATAATACCAATATCAACACAGACAGTGAGAGAAACACACTCAATATAAATATGAAGATTGAGGAGAACATGCTTCAACTACATGTGATGTGTTCCAGGTAAATGAGTCACAAGTCGCAAAAAATGGATTTTGAGATCTCATCAGATCAGAAAAGATGAAATCAAGTGGATTCCAATGATGGCAAACATGAAGGACATGGACATCTGAGAAATGTTTCTATAATTATTTGATGTTTGATTTATTTATGTTTGAAAAAATGTTTGTAATATTTCTGGGTGGAAAATTACCAGTAAAGAACTAAATCTACTCCATAGGATGACCTTTGAAACACAAGGTTACATTTAATATGCTGTCTTAAAATTTGGTCCATGGATTAATATGACCAAAATTGCCAAGCCCCTAAAAAATGAGAACATTACAACAAAGACATCTTATGAATAATAAATCACTCTGGAAAATATCATTTTTGCCACTTGTGACTCATTTTCCTGTAACACATCACATATGTTTCAGAATAGAGGGATCTCTGTTTAGACCTGTAGATATAGAAACTCCTACCTCTTGGTAATACTTGGCCGCTAACTCGAAGTTCTTATTCACTTCTGCTTCACGGGCGAAGTGCTTGAGTTGAGCTGAGTCTGTGAGTGGGTCTGGTATTGGACTCTGGTCTTCTATGGCCAACATTTTGTTCAGTCCAACGTGCATCTGGTCTACCAAGTACACATACAACTCACTCAAGAATGTCTGGAATAAAAAAATATCTTGTAAACGTGTCAGGTTATTTTTCGATTAAAATCGGCAATCTCGTAAGTCCTGTAAGCGCCAAAACAAATGAAATCTTTGTTGAATATTTACGCGGCCTTTTATTTTCACTATATGCAGGGTATAGATCAAGAAGTGAACGAATGAAAACTGAGACCAAAATAATGCTAAGCCATGCTTTTTTCCAATCAAGTTACCTGTAGTTCTTCTTTGTCCTTAAAATTAGATGTTTTCATATACTTTTCGCGTACAATCTTTACGACTGCGTGCTTGAGTTGCTCTTTGAAAGCAAAGTATTTCCCGGTGGAGTTCAACTGATAGATGAGTTTCTGTCGCCTGAAAAACCAATTTTGCATTTTATAGTAGATAGACGGAGCATGTATTAAATAGTAAGAATGTATTAAAGAGACTACAGGGCTCCGACGAAAACCATTGTAAAATTAGACGAGTTCTGAAATAAAAAGAATTTGAACAAAAAATAATGTTTAACCTTCCTATACGACCGCTTGAATTTTGTTTTTTATTCGAAACTATGCATTGGTAAAGAGTTGTGATCCTTAGTCATATCAAGGGAGGAGAATTAAAACAATTTTGACTTTTATCTTAATGAAAAAAATAACCTTTCTTCCATTGCACTTGTGCTGTTGGGCGCTCTACCAGATGTAAGGGTGTCACCAAAGCTTTCTCGGAATTCATCAAGAATTAGACCAGCAACATTTCCTACTTGGCCATGGAAATCGTCAACGGCCTGCAAAAGGTTTAATGTTGAAAACAATGTAAGGCCGGGGGAATAGGTAAATTGTCATAATCAGATTATTTGGTGTATGAGAGTGACTGCGCACATACTCCATTCTTTGCTGTGTGAATACGAAACAGTCTTGAAGAATCAAACCACAGAGGCTAAGATGTCTGATGTCTGCAGGGTGTATTGTACTTTATTACTATTACGAATAGTGAGTGCATATGGCGGGTACAGCTCGGTAAATTCTTAGTTTTTCCGTGTGTAACCCTAGTCTATTTAGAATTTCTTTTTTTATCATACATGTTTGAGTAATACTGTGTACCTTTTCAGTTTTGTAACAATAGTAAAGAAATTCTGGACCCACCCATACTGACTGAGGTACTTTTAAGTGACTTACTCTCTGTGCACCATCGGTTCTTTTCGGGAAGAGTGGGCGTGGTGGTACATATTCAGCGACCCTGTAACAACATATAAGTAAATTAATAATGGCTTAGATCTCTTCGGCAAGCTTTTAATCCTTAATTCGTGGAATCGAAACAAAAGGCTACCCACTTTAAAAGAAATGAATAGTCAAATACAATTTAATTTCCTCAATAAATATTTCAGCAAATTATCAGATTCTGTACGTTGGTTAATCAAACCAGCGAGATGAAGTTTGGAATACATTTCTGATAGTTATGAGAAAAAAACCCAACCATTTCTGATAGTTATGTACAGAAGATGAAAAAGAAAATTACCGCCTGGCGAGTTCCTCCGGGGGTCTCTTTGGCACCAAAGGTTGTTGGAGTGAGATCTCAATCATTAGGTAAGAGCGAGCCTCAACGTACAGCTGACCCTCAGCATTGACCATTTGACCCGCCTCTGCCTCTGACGCAGCATCAGACGCCTTTAAAGAGGAGGCCTGTATACATTATTGCACCTGCCAGACACAAGTTCTACCTTCTTCCTTTTTGGAAGTGTACAGTGTGTACACAAAGATTCAGAAAAGGCTGAATGATTCGAATCAAATTATACGAAGAAAATTTGAGAAAGTATTTTGCGTGATTGATTATAGAAGAGTATACATTTAATTGCACATATTTTTACAACTGTGAAATTACTCAGAAGAAAATCATTTAAATTGTTTAACTTATTACAAATGATGTGTTTAGAAATGAAACAAAACATGTGCGCCTTGAGATGATTCAAGAATGTAACAATGTCAGAGTTAAGTGTCTACATATATACTATATTTGTTTAGAGCTATAACAGTGAATGCAAGTAAGTCTAAGTCATTACGATTAATCGGTGTGCAATATAAGAAATAATGTATTGCAGGTATACCTACACTTTCGACCACAAAAAAAAATTGTCACAATACCGAACCACAATATGACTAATCTAGATGTAACTATGATAGATCAATTTTCTTAGCACAAGATGTCTCTTAAAACCCAACATGCAGTAGCTAAGTATTAGGTGAATGAATTGATTCAGTGCATCGGACAGTTTTGAGGGTGCTCCTTGATATTGTTTTGAATGAATCGTGAGGGTTTACAGGAGACCATGGTCACGCACTAGGCTTAACCATGGTCGTACCTTAATCTCCTTGTCGCCTTTGTCCTTGCCTTTTCCTCCCTTTTCACCTTCAGTGGGCTATCAGAAGAGAAGGCCAGGAAAAATACTAATAACAAACGCCAATGGTTCTTATGATATAGGGAGACCTAAGAATTCAACCTTCGCGCAGGAATCTTCCAATCACATGTATATATGTCCAAGAGGGTTTTCTGAGTCATTAAACATTATGTAATCATGTATATACAATTGGAATGGATGTGGTATAGTTGTGCAAAGAATATAAAATGGAAAATCTGTGTTGTTGCATCAGGGAAACAGCTTATTGAAACACTTGCTAAGAATGATTATACATCCTTGTATAAGCTTCATGTAATTAATAAAAGACAACATTGCCAGTGGCTGAACGGTCCTGGAGAATAGGAGGTAAAATTTGAAGGCAATAATAATAATTTGCGATATTAAAAAGGAACACTGACATACAGCACATGAAGCTTCGTTGGTCATTATGGTGGGGTGGTGCAAGATGTGCATCTTGATCAAAAACAGTAAAACCTGGGTATCTAGGGCAGAAGTTTGGCACATCAGGTGACTAATGACTTAGGTAAATCAATCACTGTAAAGCAATATTCGCCATCTACTGATGCGCTGGTATGCCACAAACCTGTCTCGTTTTTAGTGCAGCAGATTGTAGCCTCATATTTGAATTTCCAGTCTACGGTAAAAACAGTCCTCAATCAAAATTGTTCGACAATAAAAATCCTCTAAAAACTGAGTGGACAACTAGACAAAAATATCCATGATATTATTGTGCTCACGAAAGGGTTTGGATTACTTTAGACATTGTGCAATTAAAATGATTATATAAGTTGAAAAATTGTATTGATAATTACATTTGTAAAAATGGATTGCAATTCTGATCTATTGGTATGAGCAAAAATTGTTTGCATCAGGCTGATGTATTGTCAGGATCAATTGTGGCACTATTCGAAAAGCTTATAACAAATGAATTAATTCCATTTCAAACTTGTTACTTTTTCTTACACAAGGTCATGCTGCCAACATAAACCCATTCCAACTCTAAAGCTGATGCAAGCCTTTAAGTCCAAGATGTTTTTTTTTGGTGTGTGGTTTTTTTTCAAATTGATCATGCCAATTCTTTCCTATGCAAGTTGACAGTCAACTTGTGTCAAACTGCCCAGTTGCACAATGTATGTCCATAAGAGCCTGATTGGGAGAGAATATGTGGTTTTGAAGAAGTCGAATAAGGGCGGGTAGGTGGAGGGCTAGAGAGGGCGCAACTGGAGAGGCAAATGGGGATAAGAGATCCCCGACACACTCGACCCACCTTTTCATGGAACTTCATGGAAGTTCCCGAACGTAAACCTTCAACCTTAAATGCATCAACAAGATACAATATTTTACCATATATTTTATATTGACTCAGTAACGCGATTCCACATGGATGCACTGTAGAAACAAACTGGTCGTCCACCAGCTTCGTACTGGGAAGGAGGACAAAAGTAGTATGAACCTGTTACACTAAAAACCTTGTTAAATTATTTCTACCAGTGTAGGATTTTAAAAAAGGACATGGGGTTGTCAAACCTACTTAGTACATTGACATATAGCCATGGTTAATGTTTCTACTCTGTCTAATGAAATCCGCTCCGAAAGAGAATCCCTAGTGTCAACATCTAGCATCAGGCACTTCCAGTCTAACCCCAGAGACCTTAAAGGGTGGTCTCCACTGGCTGCGGTAAGCTCTGCGGTAAGCTCTGCGGTAAGACTTGCGATGGTGCTGTGTTGTTGAGGAGTGGTGAGGTCCTGCCTACATGGTTCACTGACCATGTAGGCAAGGACCTCGTCATTCCTCACCACCTACAGAACCAGCACAAACCATCGCAAGGCTTACCGCAGAGCTTACCGCAGCCAGTGGAGACCACCCTTTATGAGAACAATTCTGCACACAAGCTGGATCACTAATCAATGGAACTCGTACAGATCCACTTGGTTAATTAAACGTACTCGACTGGCTGACCGTCCTGAAGCGTCTCCTTTCCTGCATGTCTTTTAAAGGAAGAATATTTCGGACATGGATTTATCTGTGAAACGACCTCCGTATTTCTTTTGTATACGAAATGTATGGATGGTTGCTTATATTATTCACTGTTTTTCACCCAGAGTTTTGTATTAAATTGGTAAACCCGACATGGAATGTAACTACGCAGCATGCTTTGTCTATGAAAGGAGAGAAAATATGTACATAGCAATGTCATGGAAACCCATGGTAGTCAGTAGTTCTAGATATTCGCATCTTCAATATATAAGTTTGTAATGTCTTTAGAGCTAACTGAGTTATTCTAAGTATTTACAAAAGTTTTAGTTGAGTTATATATGACGATTTCCACCAGCGGCTAGGTCATATTCCATCCAGGATAGGTAATCACATTTCCACATATATATCTGATAACCTTAAACAGAGACTATTACTTGAATGATTTGGAAGATGGAGAAAAGGAAGTACCAGGTAGATTTGAAGGAGAGAGTTGACAGTTCCCTTTACCAGAAATGTAGGATATTGTATGTTATTCCAGTTTTAAAATTACCTGAATATGTGACTTTGATTCGGCGCGAGTCATCTTTTAGAAGGGAAAAACTCCAAAATTGTAAAACTGATTTTTTAAAAATAAAATTGAAAAAACTGCAGGATTATATTATAGATATCAGGATATCATTCCTTTCTCAAAAGTAAAATTCTCCTGTTCCACTCTGAAGTGTTTGAAACCTATCCAGCCAGTGTCGACTTCATATCTTGGATACCATTTTTCTACTGCGACGTAAATAAAAATGTCCTATTTAAATGTTCGTTAAATGGTTGTAGCTACTACTCGAGCAGGCAAATTATATATGCAGGGACCCAAGCAATGTGTGTCCCATGTCTAGCTCTCTGATAAAACTGAAATGCTGCATTACTGCCGTCAACATTGAATGTCTACCTGTGGTAAAGTATAAAATAATTTAGACTCACGGTGTGAATTGGAAATAAAAACGTTCCTCTTAACAAACTGTGCCAGACTCGAGTCTGTAAAACTGAAATGGTGCGTTAGAGAAGAACATTCTGAATGTATATGATATTGTTAATTTAAAATGTTAAAATCTGTCATGATTAGAGTCAAGAGAACATGGCCATGGCATGGCAAACTTTTTAGGAAAACAAAAGGAGAATAAAAAGGGGTCAAATGTCGTTTAATTCGGAGGAGAGTTCACGGCAATAAAGCAACACACCAGAAGAGAGCAACATGCTAGCGTTTGTTGACACACTGGACAAATCAAAAGCTGCATTGCGTTTGGTGTCCTATGTTGTTGGTTTATTAATAATTTAAACATTCCTGTACTGATAATACACGAAGGACTCAAGTCACTTACACCAGGAGGGCCTGGGGGCACAGCCGCCTATCACAAAGTATCGGCAGACAAACAACTTTTATTATTAATTCAGAAAAATGGTTATGGCATTCCGCTGAGAACAAAAAAAAAATATGAGAAAAGGGAGTACAAAATAAACCCAATTTGCGCAGGCTGCCACTTACTGATCCGGGGGAACCCTTGGCACGAGCCTGGGGGCGGAAAATGGTGGCAAGTTCAGTACAGAACAGAATTCCTGGTAACCCATATATCATATATAGATGAAAATCACCTTTTGGTTTATCATTAGACTTCAGCTCTATAAGTAATGTCATATGCCCTGTTTATGAATAATTGATACTTTATCTAAATCCACCTCGTAATCTACTGGGGAAGGAAAAGTTCTCCAGATAGACAAATGGGAAGCAAAGACTGCCATAAGGAAGTTGCTTTGGAATCGAATACATTATTTTCTTCAGTGATATGAAAATTTATAGATATTACAATGCAGAAACTCACACAGGACTGAGGAATGGGATCGATCAAACTTACCCCCTTCTTAGGATCCTTTGCTTTAGCATCTTCCTTCCCGCCTTTGCCTGGTTTGGGGAAGGGGGAACTGCTGCTGCGGCTAAGAATTCCGTTAGCGATTTTCATGGCCTCTTCAGCAAGTCCGCCCTTCCTGCCAGTCTGTTAGAAACACAAACATTCGCTGCAGGATTTTTAGCGTTTTTAAAGGTTAGCAAAACTGGATATTGTTTGTGTTATTTTTTTCTCTTTACATAAACATATTTTCCACTCGATAGGCTTTAATTTTATTTCCATGTTTACCCAATCTAATCTACATCCAAAATCAAAATCTGATTCTAATTTTTAGAGCCAGAATTTAAGTACAATGTACAATCTGCATGTCGACCCATTTGTCATTTTCATTGTAATTAACCAAAGACAAATACAATATTTTCTATTCTATTCTATTCTAATCTTATATAGACAGATATTCAAGAACTCGAATCAATGATCTTCTTATTATCTTTAATGCTGGTGCCGGACACATATTTTAATTCCTTCATACGTTAGACTGCTGATGATCTGAGTTGTAGTAGTGTGGTCAAACTGTACATGATATGTGATGTGTTACAGGAAAATGGGTCACAAGTCGCAAAAAATGGATTTTTTAGATATCATCATAATTGAAAAGATAAGACCAGGCCGATTCCAATGATGGTAAACATTAGGAGAGCTAATACATATTTCTATATTTTAAGTTTGATATTTTTATTTTTGAAAAAAAGGTTTGCAATATCTCTGGCTGGATAATTACTAGGCTTAGTAAAGTAGCTAAATATACACCATAGGATTCGAAATGCATGGATATATCTAATAGTCTTGAAATTTTGTACATGTATTGATACGACTTGAAGCGCTAGATAGCTCAAAATTGAAAACATTCCCACAAAGAGATCTTGTGCATACATCACTTTGAAAAATATCAATGTAGCGACTTGTGACTCATTTTCCTGGAACATATCACATATACATACATGTGCCTTATTTCTGGTAGACTACTGAAAGAGGATGTATACCTTCTCGGCGAGATCCTGGTCGCTGTACGCAGCAACCTTGTAGGCGCCCCGTATTCGTTTTACTGTAAAATACACGAATAAATTAATTCAGCATTCCTCTTATCCTTTAAATATGTTTTTGTTGGACGATTATTTTTGCACATTTGAACATTCTTGCAGAGAACATCTCGGATCTCGTGAGAATATAGATCATTGTCTACATTGAGTCCAAATAAAATATTTTTTTAAAAAACGCATACGAAGTTCTTCAATTCCACTCGAGTATCTATAGCAATGTCGATACTGTTGGGTGTTTTTCCAAAAGTGCACCTCACAGACACTGGGTTAGAGACCAACAGTCTTATTCAAAGCATATCCAAGGTCCCTTGCACTTCAAAGGAACCCTCTCCCAAATAGGAACAGGGCTTCTATGAACCAAGTACAAAACGAGCCATAAATACTCACCAAATTTGATTTATAAAGATATAGAAAGGTTGTAGGAGATACTCACCTCCTGGGTAGAGGAGTGGTGCCAGGTTGAGGTAAGCCACGCCATGGAAGGAAATGTGACCCTCCTCTTCCTGCAAAAACCACACCACACAAGCTTTGATGAGAAGTTCAACCACCGGGTCATAGTACAGTAGTTACATGTTTACTGTTTGTTTCACAAGATAGAGCAGGTACAGTAGCAAGCTAGAGCTCACTCAACTTTTTCTAAAACAACCTATTATTTCGATTGCAATGTAGAGAATGTAGTGAAAATAGATATATTTTGATAGAAACAGCGAAAATTTCTTAACAAAATCTAATCTTCTTGTAAAAGAAACCATTGTAAAAACAACTTATATAATTGTAATGAATAGAAAAATTAAAAAGTTAAAGGTGTTTTCCGAAGTATTAGTTAAATAGTGCAGACGACATACAAAGTGATATTTATGTTGGCTCCCATCCTTCAATCGGTGACGTGTGAGGGTTATTTATAAAAGGGGAAAATCGCATTTTGATTCAATCCAGGCATGAAATTAAAGATTCGTAGATAAAATGGGAATTTGAACATTACTGTATTACCAAGAGAATCCTACTTTTGAAAAGCTGTTCTTTAGATTCAACTGACAATACACTAAGTGATCACAAGTTAAATTCTAGACCAAGTAGTATATAAAAATGGCATGTATGTGATGGTAACATTCTAGGTACGACCAAGTAGTATATAAAAATGGCATGTATGTGATGGTAACATTCTAGGTATGACCAAGTAGTATATAAAAATAGCATGTATGTGATGGTAACATTCTAGGTATGACCAAGTAGTATATAAAAATAGCATGTATGTGATGGTAACATTCTAGGTACGACCAAGTAGTATATAAAAATAACATGTATGTGATGGTAACATTCTAGGTACGACCAAGTAGTATATAAAAATAACATGTATGTGATGGTAACATTCTAGGTACGACCAAGTAGTATATAAAAATAGCATGTATGTGATGGTAACATTCTAGGTACGACCAAGTAGTATATAAAAATAACATGTATGTGATGGTAAATGCGTCCACCAGCCGTTTCATAAATGTCAACATAGATCAAATCTCAAACACAGAATAATGCACTGATGATACACATAGCAACGTATTGGCAGTAAATTTAATATGTAGTCTAAACCACAGTTCCAATGCCTCTGAATGGTGAGACTGCTCTCTAAATCCCACAAATGGGTCTACATATGCACAGACTAGACACGATCATAACCCCACGAGGCAGATATTCATCAATTAGTATCCATGCAATGTTCTAAACAACCAACTATAATCTAGCCCCACACCATCAGTGATATGCATGCTCAAGCAGTTACGCTTGTCCATTTTGACCTGAATATCCTGAATTAGGAAAATAAGGGGCGTTATAATGCGCAATAATTTAGTTCTTATATTTTATACAAAATGCATTAATTCAAGCACCCGGAAATGATATCTGACCGATTGACCCCATCAACAGATAAATCATATGTACAGGAAATGCACTATTCAGAAAATCATCCATGAATAAATACAAGCCAGGGAAATTATATTTAAAAAACCGTGCTTTTCCAACGCGAACACTTCATCCCATTCGAAATTCGAAGAAATGTCCATAGAAAAGTGTCAAATATTTCACAGGGCAAAGTATCCATTAGTTTTCTACCTGATCACTACTCCGTTCCTTGGCACTATTATGCATTGACTTTGCATGGAAAACCACATAAATATTTTTAGTTTTTTTTTCTCGAGAATGGTGATACTTGGACCAGAAATTTGCGGATATATATAAGCAAGGAGGAAGGAACAAGGAATCATGAAATGATGGACTTAAGAGGCTCAGCACTATAGTGCTAAGGACAAAATAAGATGAATTATTACACATAACCAATCTGATATACTTAGTGAGATATTTACCTTCTTTCCTTTAGCCCCAGATGGCAAAGCAGTCCTGTAAATTTCTACGGGCCAGTAACGGGTCTTGGCGATTTTATCTTGGAGCCTGAGAAGTTAATGGAAGCATTATTTTTTTAATTTATTTTTCTCTAAGGTATTGCACCAGGTAGAGGGCAAAACTGTCCTATTAAGTTAATAGAAGCATTTAACAAAGATTCTCGAATTATGAATATTATGAATGCAATTTTTCTTGTTGCCACGAGAGTGTTTACGTGTAAAATAATTATCCTTTCCTGGTTCGTTCGCAACATTTTATCAAACCGAAATGTATAATGTAATGGTTTTAAAAGGGTTTCGGTTATATTCATGACTATATTTTCTTTGGGTGCATCATTTTGCTATGGCATTTTTGGTACGAAATCTTAATCAATAAAAAATGTAATCTTACGTCTTGGCCCCACTTCCATCCATGTAACATCTGCGTTCAATGTTCCAAGTCACACGATTCTTGTCTTGCTCTGACGTAAGACGATGTTCTCGATCGTCCTTACCTTTGAAATCTCCATCTTCTTCTTCAATAGGATCAGTGGCCAGATGTCTATAGGTACAGAAGAAAGGAATGGTAACATGCAGCTGAAATTTCTCCGTCCAGAAGAAAGGAATGGTAACATGCAGCTGAAATCTATTGTGTTAGCGATGTTAAAACGTCTCGCAGCTTTGGTGATTGTGGAAAAAAATGCTTTTAAAAATATCTACTGTTTCGGTAGGAGCCTATGGGATGAATGAACATTCTAAAACATATTGACGAATATTTTGTTTTAGTAGAATACATATATTTGAGTCTTTATATGGTAGATGACTCATTTTGTCGATGTAATTATTTACCTCTCAGGCATAAAGATAGCATTTCCCTGAGCTGAACCAGGAAGAGCCCACTTCTTCTGTTTGTTGGGTGGCTCCTTATCAATGCTTGGCTTCAGTTGACCCCCGGCGTACACTACAGTGTTCTCTTTCTGAAATTTGTACCAAAGCATTTCAATTTTCGCTGACACATTGGAGATGTTTGTTATAACCTGTAGAATTTTAGTTTAATACCAGTGTGTGCAGAATGCAAAACTTTCTCTCGACGAATAATTGTATATACAAGATCGTGAGAATATTTTGAGACCATTCTTAAATGATTAGAATGTTCAATAAATTGGTATTTTAAAGGAGGTCTGTGCAATCAATTTTCCTAATTCTATCCTAATATTTTTTTTTATTTTTTATCTATTTTATTATTATTATGAAACTTTTATTCAAAAAACATATATACATTTCTGCTTGACAGAGTTCAACCAAATAAAATCTTACCTCACAAGTGATGGGCATGGGTAGAGCGGCAGTGTACATGTACTGAGCCCCTGCAAGTGTCCACGCGTCAGGGGGCGAGTAGAGAGACTCCACAGTGAGGGCCATGAGGTTGGACTCATTGAGTTGTTGTGATGTGAGAAGTGGGCTCGCCACCGAGAGAGTCACATCGATTTCAGGCTGAAACGGGAGATAATTTTGCGAACCCATTCTGAATTAGTCAAAATAATAATTTAAAATTTCAAAGAGATTGAGGCGACTCTGAACACAAGTAGGACACAGCTATTAGTTTATGAAGGAGGTTTTATTCATTCAGGGGTGATCAACGTTTCGGTATCATTATACCTTCATCAGGATAATAATTTTTAAAAAAAGCAACTACGTGTATACGATTGCATGATTCAATTTGTGAACTGTTGGATCATCAACACCGTCAGATTAATATAAAAATTAAACTTCACTCTTGGACTGATATCTATTCAAAAAGTAAAAATAATAAATCAGGGCGTTTTACATAACTCGCATTGAATTTACATCTTAAAAGGAGCCAGATTTTATATTAACCTTGGTAGAAACTGACATTATATCTACATATTGGCCATGAACTGAATAAAATAAAAAAAAATACCTTTGGCTGCTCCGGTGTTAGTGATTCCAATACAGAACCGGGTACAGAATTTACGACCAGGGTACAACTGTGCTTCAGTTCCCCTGAAAACAATAAAACAAGCTTATTTGGACAAGTTACAACTTTTTGTGGTGTAAGAATTTGAGAGTGTCTTAAAAAATGCTTTTGTGGGGAAAGTGTTCCGTGGATATAGCGTAATCGCTATATCCACGGAACATGATCCATGATTTGAATGTTTCACTAGAATGCTATTAGAAATGCTAGAAAACGGACTAATGTTTTTTTTAAATTTAGAGTTATAGTTTCATCTGAAATGATTTTTTTTACTGATAGATTAATTACAAAGTGATAGATAATGGTTTTATATTAGGCTAGTAATGGACAGAATAACTCCATGGCTTACCGTGAACGAGGGGCATTAAATCGACAGAACATTGTCCCAAAATGGCTGTCTTTTCCTCCTTCTGTTTCTTCTCTTTGGGTAGGACCTCAATCACCGTAACTAAAATAAAACATACACAATTTAGTATCATATCGATCAATAATGTAATATCCTGAATAAAACCTGAATAAAATGGAATTTTTAAAAAACATCATAACTCACTTTAATTACCAAATCGAAATGAGCACAACCCATGTGATAATTTTTATTTTTTTACATGATTAATTACACGATTAAACTAAAAGAAACAACTTACCAACAACAGGTTTGGTTGATACTTCATCGAGTGTCAATGGGTCTTCAAAGGTCACATTTAGTGAATACTCAAAGTTGAATTCCGCTGGCTGCGCAGGTCCACAGTCAACTTTAGCCGATTCACCCCCGGGTTTCTCGCCGAACTCGACACGAACTTGTGCAGTAACTAGTTCTCCCCTCTGACCGCGCTAAAAATCAATTACGAGTAAAATGAATACCCAAATTTTGTCATATCAACAATAAAAAAATCAATATTATACACTTTTAATTATCATAAATGTATATTCCTTCACACTATTGGGAGGTAAGGAACACATTAATATTCTATACAATAACAACAATGATAAAAGGCCTCTAGGCGTCCTTTTGCTAGACTTAATTATAGTTACGTGATTAATGATTTCGGTCCAAATTCCCCTGTAGATTGCCTGAGCAAACATAAAAAAGCAGCTTCTCCCATAATCTGTTCATTTGTAATTAATTAACACTTCATACCCTTGAAGAAATGATCATTTTGTGCATGAAAACATATTTTTCATCGATCTCTAGAAGATAATCAATCTGATTTTTCACATCCAAATATAAAAATGCTTGCAAAGGATGAGGAAAGATTAGGAAAAAGAAAGCTATAATTATTAGCCAAGTGTTAGTATGTATCAATGTATCAATGAACGGCAAAATTTGTGTGTCTGTGTAATCGTCGTTTTTAGTGTTGACGTCCAATGGGAAAAAATATATATGTATTCCCACTATATCCTATAAGTGCTGCAAATGATCTGATCTGGAGATTGCAAAATCCGCTTTGTTTTTAATAGAAATTTCCGTAAAACATGTACTCTTAAGCTATGTTGTTATCCACTTAATTTAATTTTTGTCCTTATTTGAAAATCACAGACGGGATCATAAAATTGTTAGATTTTGCATTCTCTTTGTTTTCACATACTCACAGAGGGGCTAAGAGATCGCAAGCCCATGACAGAAGGTAAATTCCTCTGAGCAAACATTCAATCCATAAATAGATAAATGGATCAAGCACTTCTCATACCTAAATGGTCAGCTAGGGTCATTACTCATACAAACGTCTATACTTTTCCATTTTCCAACTATATGGTTCCAAAGAAAGACTTAAGTATAAAGAACCCCAAAACACACAGTTTCTACAAAAGAATCGATTTATGACTACCAAATCGATGTATGACATTCACTAAGATATGGTCGCTGGCAGGGTATTCTAGTTCTCATTATAACCAAAGAGGGATTACACTCTTTATTAGAACTCTCATGAACACTGTACTATCTTAACATAGATATGATACTTCTAATAATTCATGGAAATCAAGGTGTACTACCACGAGAGATGGTGCAATCTAAATCTCTCTCTTTACTAACAAAGATAAAAAGGGATGTAAACCAATTCACAAATACTTACAGCAGAACTCATAGCTGACGTTAATCGACTCTAATATTTTCGAATAAAAAAACAGTATGAACAAAAATGTCCTCACAGCTGAGACGCCACAAATGATATCCGCAAAACTCGTCCTTATAATTAATTATTCCCTCGTGTCCTTTCTAGAATTATTCACTTGCAAACACATTCAGAACACACGAGTTATTGTTCAAACCTATTTAAATACAATCGACACTCTTTCTTAGTTACTTTTGTGGGAAATTATGTACTGTCCTTGTTGTTATTTACTGATTTACATGAAGTTAATCCATATCAAAATATCTTATCAATATGTACATCTGGTGAAACTAATGACTAACGATTGTTTATATCATGTGGGTGCTAGGATAGAAAAACATAATTAAAGGCAAGGATGCAATATGAAAATAAGTGTGGGGTTCGGGAAGAGGGAACAATGTGTCAAATTATGCAAAAATACAAATAACATCAAGACACAGGCTCAGGCCTCGAATGAAAAACAAAATGCCGATAGCTCAAGATCTGCACTGGCATCAAAATTAGCAGGTAAACAGACAATTTATACGTTTGCCTGTATCGTACGTCCACAATCAAACTATGCACTCAAAATATTCTATTGGCATCGCAACCACAAACAAGGCATGTAAAGATCGATTCGAACATGGAATTGAGGCATGCGAGGGGTTCAATTAAATCAGTAGGATCAACTTCTAGGGCTACAGGAAAGAGAAATCCTTCTCCTCTTGTATCAATACTCACTGCAGAACCAGATGCCGAGGCCAATCGACTCTGAATCGGCTAAAGATTTATTACACATGGATTACTACATCAATTTCGAACCACTGACATATGGCGGGGGTTTGGTTGCAATTTATAGACTGTTCAATTGATTTAGTATCGGAGCACCGTTGAATATCCTAAGTAATCTATAATCAATGAAAACGCACAATCGGACAAAACATCTAGATCAAAATAGCGTTGGAATTTTATGCTAAAGATATGTCGAGTTGCTTGGAAAGAATAACCCTGATGTGAATTATTATATGGACCTAAATTACTCTTTAAATATTAAGTTTGAGCGTTTCATGAGAAGCAGCAGTCATTTGTATCCAGTATTATGAAAACCATATCTTCCAGTTCTCATTCATTTTTAATTTTGCATCTATGTCCCCTTTGCGATAAGCAAACTTCATGCAGTCATAAGCAGGGTGAAACCCCATAGGAAAGAACGAAGCTTGGGTATATATTCATAAACCATATAATTAGGTAATTTTTGCTGTTATCAAAGCATCCACTCACGTTCAAACAACCTGAAAAGTCAGACAGACCTCCATAAAGGTGATGCCATCATATTCAGGATATTTCATATGGATACCATATATTGAGAAAGACAATTCACCTTTACAAATGTATCTCTGTGTATTCTGCCTTACAGTTTATAGGAAATGACATGTTGGATCGAACCTATTTATTATTTAGGGCAATATCTAATCTACCAAGGGTTGTCTCGATTAGATTCTAATTTTAACATTCAACATCTATGTTATCAATATAATAATGTGCGAAGTAACCACACCAATGTGCTGTGCATGTCCTTTAACTTTTACACTGGTTTTCTGGATAATATGCTTTTTAAAAGGTGAGGGAAAGTCTCTGGAGGGAACAACAAACACTTACTTATCCGGTTGCATCTAGAAATATTACTGTTGTACCTAATCTAAACGTAGTTGTATATATATACATACAAAAATATTTTAGGTTTAAAAATGGTGCGAAAAGTTGATAATATATAAGTTCGTAAGAATGATTCGCGATCGGGAAATAGGCTTAGCACACGTATATTCGGAGGAAGATGGGATGTGGAATTGATGCATGGATAAAGAATATATGCTTAGCAGATGCTAGAACCAGTAGACTGGGAAAGGTAGACACAAGTCTCTGGAGTTTGTACTTACTCTTGGTTTTGCTGATGGGGGAGGCATATTAGGACCTCCAAGAACAGAAGGGGCTCTAGCACCACCACCTCCACCATGGTGTACAGGTATTGGAGGACGGTGATACTTTATGGCCAAATAAATGATTAGTGTGAAATATGTTTCGTCCGTGAAATGAAGCTTATTTTTTTTTATAGATTTTATATGGAGAATGTATTAACTAACAACTAACTTTACTAACAAGCAGGCAGCTGGAAGAACGTCGGAAAGGCGACGCTGTGATTTATGTACAGCTGCTTTTTTTAAAAAAAATTAATCAACCCAAACCTGCACAATTATGTTATTTATAGGCTATATGGCCAACTTATTATGACTAAAATCCTGTCCTGATGCTGAGTTAGATAGAAGCTGTGTTTGTTCGATGTATTTGAAAGTTTAAATTTTTAAAAATCTATGCACATTTAGTTGGAAACACACTAGTAAAATTTGTTGTATGATTTCAGTTTCAGGATTAGTTAACGAGTAGTATTAGCACGTTAGTCTAGAAGAGGCAGTGAATACGTAAAAACAGTGGAAACTGCTCTTACCAAATCACGAGCTCGATGGACAGTTACAGTGACCACCTCTGGTGCTCTGACCTGAGCTAACTCAGGGTCAGACATTTTGCTGCGTCCTTTGCCTGGAAATAACAAGAATATTTGATTATCATCTCCATAAAAGTAACGATTTCCTAATCATTACTTTCGATCCACGCAGATGGGGATCTGTTTTCTCTATTTTCCTTGTGATGTTTCTATAGTAATTAATATTTTGTCATTCGAATCATTGCTCCATGGTAGCAAATTGTTGATTTTGATAATTATGATTCACATTTCTCTAACTGTCATAAATACAAGGCATTGATGTAAAATTAAAGAATTAAGTTTTGTAAGAATTATAATGCCATTGATTAATTATACTTATAGTCTACATATGTTTTGATTTATGTTGATAATTCTCCCTTTTTTTAGTAGGGACTGGACCAACAAATAAAATCAACGCATCGTTACTTTAAAGTTAAACATCAAATCTGATAGATAAACTCAACAAATCTTCATAATTTAATTTAAACCCAAGTTTAAATCAAAATCTGTTGTGGCCTTTTTAGCACTACACCAACGGATCGTTGACTACCCGTCTTCCGTACACTACTATACTAGCCTAGCCCAGGCTAGGGAGGAACCTGCTTATAATTTATATCATAAATTGACATAATCAGTACAGTTACACTTATAACTACAGAAAAACATGTGTGACCACTCGTTGGACCGGCTAGCCAAGACATAATGGCCACAACTAGAGATCCTACAAATGATTAAATTGTTCTGCTCCCTTTCTGCTCTTTTTTCAATAACTCAAAAAGTATTGTATCCGGATGAATGATTATAGACATAGTATCATCATAATTATGTCATGACATCACGATTGCTTTAACCAAGACTAAGTTTAAACCTCTATTATCTATAAAACTAAAATTAGTTCGATGTATATGACATACTTAATTCCTGGTTCGATATCAAGTCATCGTAATACTAAATAGATAGTAGTTCCAATTTCTACTGGCACTTAGTGACCACGCTTAGACTTCGAAACACAAGTTATCGACAACACGGGCACAACCGATTGTTTACATTTTGGCCTCGGTCGGACGTCCGAGGAAGTGTTTATAAAAGCTGTCAGATTTAATATCTGGCCAAGAATAAGAGTGCAGGATGTTGAAGCATGTAATGGAAAGCGATAATACTTACGACTTTCAAAGTTCACGAAGTTTAGGATAAGTTGTGAGCGGGAGAAAAAGTATAAATATCACCCGGGAATATCAATCAGTGCACAGTGCCTATGGCTGATGGCTGCTCTTGTAACCATAGAAACAGCCGCTAATGGCGCATGCGTCAGCAGGTGCGTGTTTCGTGACATGTGTGACGTGTCTATGGTTAGGCCGAAGAATACAACGACAAAAATATGCAATATCATAGCTAAAATATCAATCACATCATTAAGAAATCTTGTTAACAAAATCGCAGTTTAGATCAAAAGAGAACTTCGGGGACACGATTATCCAATAAAACATGTTAGTAGGAACATTTAGGCTAAACACCAGCCGCGGAAGCTTGTAATCTTCACCACCAGGGTACGCCAGGATATTCCTGCTGCTCTGATTGGCTGTATTTGCTTGGTCAAAAATATAAGGGAAGAACTGATAACACTTTTGAATCACTAATACGCCTTTTAGAGAAATATGTCTTTGCATTTTATCATGTTTCCTCTTCAATATGGTTACAATTAAAGTAAATACTCTCTAATCGTTTTTCATACAGCGTGTGATAAAGTTAATAATGTTCTATATATTGACCATTAATTTCCCCAAGAGAAAAGACCTACTACTCCACAGAGTGGCCACGAAGCCAGCTACAACGACAACATCTCACTCCTATCCCTGACTATTGACGCCATTTCCCCTCCCCAGATGCTTACGTTGTAGTGGTATTTTGAAGTTATTTCAATCATGAAGGCGTTGATTATAACTGCAGGCAGCTTGCTGCTTACAGCTGGAGTACTTGCAAATGCTTACGCGCAAAAGAGTCAGTTTTATCCATCAGTTGTCTACATAACTAAGTCTAATCCAAGTATGGCGGTAAGTTAAATTTATCTTTCCACGCCCCTGTACTACTGTAGTAGTAGTTGAACTTAGCTTAGCCTCTTCTAGGCTAGTTCTAGGAGATGTACGTCTTTGCATTTGTAACATGTCCTTATTCTTAATTCGTAATACAGCCTTTTAGTCCACCACATTGAAGTGCACTGCTATACATACATATATTTCAACACTGTTTCTACAAACGCTGATAGTTTTCTCAGATAGATGGGTAAACCTCCCTTGGCTTGACTTGAGTTCAGTCAGACCCTTGTCTTCAAAAGTCACGTCATCACTTGATATGATAACCCTGGGGTTTTTAAAAACTCAATAAACTAGGCCTAACTAAGGATGAATCGTTTCTGAAGGAAGGTATGCAATAATGGTAATCCTTAGGCTTAGCATTATTAAGCATTGGCCTAAGCCTAACTAACGGAAATGTATTGGATTAAAGTTGGATGTTTGATTTGTTTCTAAGCAATTTCTGTGTACCGGTACCAGGATTTCTTGCGATATTTAAGATTTTGTCTTAAGGATTTTGCTTGGGATGGCAATGCCGATCGACCAAAGATTATAATTTTGACTACGGTACTAGGAAGTGAAACTGAAAGCACATATAAGCAGGCCTTGCTGAATCCTCCCTTGGAGTAAAATACATGTATTTTACTCCAAGATCCTCCCCACTTAGTGTAAAGCATCGCTGTCAATGTTAGCATAAATATATACGGTATGTAAAACACGAATCCATAACTTATTGACAATCCAGATAAACAAACGTGTTCGCCATATCGTAATACATTTACTAGTGATTTGTTAACAAAAGATTGCAACCATACATGTTGCTGTGACTTTAAAAGTTTAGTGGGTTGTCTCTGAGCCTTGGCATTGGCCATTGCTCATGTTAACCTATCATGCAATGCAAGATGGTAATACACAATTTAACAGGTGTCGAGGTGACTTCAGATTGTGATGTTTCATTATGATTAGGCTCAGAGGGCTATATACTGACTGCCTGCATTGATATAGATCTACACATGCCCACAGATATAAGAAGTCCACTGAGTCCAAATTAAATTTATTATTTGTCTCTCATTAAAACAAATCATTGATGGATTCCCAGGCATAGTTCTGACTGAAAACTGTCATCTGGCACCAATAAAAGTCTGGAAAGATTAAGCTACATCTGTTCAGTTCTCACAAATAGCTGAGGGATTCCTCGGGAGGTTTTGAATAAATCGTACTACCTTACTTTTAAAATGCTCAGATTTTATGAGGATCTATCCGCACTGCTAGAACATTATTTGCTCTCTTACTGGTCAAGGGACTAAGTAACCAAAGGATCACATAGCTAGTGCTAGATATCTCCGAGTTAAATTACCGAGAACAGACTCTTAATTGGGAGTGTCAGGTTCGCGTTAGTGTAGATTGAATATAACCTGAGGAGGTCCATGGCCAGTCACTCACCACGTAATGCTGACACGAGCTGAGTTGTGATCTATTTGATTTAATTCAAGGAAAAGGGCTGATGTTGAGATATTATCTCCATGTTATTTCAACTGGATATTATATGTTAAACCTTAATTTTCCCTGATTTTGGGCGCTCTGGAAGATCTATCCGTAGGAGTCTTGGTCCTGTTCTGTATCATTTTATTTCTGAATAAAAGTTCTATACATTTATTATCATACATATTTTATTGAAGTCAGTGAACACTGAAATATTCTAAAGAAAATCTAATATATGGAGGGACACGTTTTTCCATGGTTCAACACATCGCTGTCAACCTATGCAAAGACCTACGTCAGTTTGTGCCGAAGTCTTGAAATGGACATGCAATATACATGTCTTCAAGTTTAACAAGTTGTCTAGAAGGGGCATTGGCATTGAGTACATTTCAGGCGCCACAAACTGTTGTCACGCATGGGTTTCAGTGCCCTCTTGTCTTAAATATCTATACTATGTTAGGTTAGAATTGACAAAGCCTTATGATACACAGTGAGATAAAAGGTTGTTAATCTTCAGGCATTGAATTTGTAAGGGCCTTTTCTAAATAGAAGTCAAACACATGTTTGTTTACCTTAGCTTTATCAGTTGGGGCCTTTAAGTGGCTACAAGCCAGTCATAAATTAAGATAAAAAGCTGTGGCTTTTAGATTAAATTAAATTAAAAGTGGTGTAAAATATGTATTTCCTTTTCTATTTGCAGGTATTATATCTCCAAGCTTTTGTATTTGTTATATTGTCTGGAAAGGTCGTAAGGAAGATTTTCTTCGGGCAGCTAAGAGCTGCTGAAATGGAGGTAAAGTTTTGCTTTCGAGTTTTACTGAAATATGGTGTCTTTCCTCTGAGTAATCTAAAGTTTATCTAAATATATTTTTTCTTCATCTAGTGACTTTACCTGTTCTCCCCACCCCCACCCCTACCCACACAAACACTTATTCAGAAAACCTTAACTAAATTTGTATATTTTTTCAGCATTTGATCGAACGGTCTTGGTATGCAGTGACTGAAACATGTCTTGCGTTCACAGTATTCCGTGATGACTTCAGTCCACGCTTCGTTGGGCTCTTTACACTTTTACTGTTTTTAAAGTGTTTCCACTGGTTAGCTGAAGACCGTGTTGATTATGTAAGTAGATTCACAAAGCAGTAATCTCTGAACTTTCTTGGGTTAGAGTTGGCAAAGCCTTATAATGCACAGTGAAATAAAATGTTGTTCCATCTACAACCATTGAATTTCAATGAGCCTTTTCAGAAAAGGAAATTCGAGGATATTTGCTCCTTACGATTCTCACCTAACTTGTTTCATTGAGGTTAATACCAAGGAAAGTGACAATAATCATTTGCATATACATTGACCGTTCAAACCCAGTTAATTGTTGTGCTTTTATTTCAGATGGAAAGGAGTCCATTGATCTCATGGCTGTTTCATTCTAGAGTTATTTGTAAGTTGAGAGATATATTTAACGATGCATTCATACTAGCGCTCTATAGATTAAAGCCTATATATAGTATTCACATGACGTCACCCCAGTCAGCGACTAGCCTCACTGGCAGCCATACTGTGTATCTACGCAGAGAGCGGGAGGCACCAGATCGACGGGCTTTCCCGTTTCGAATGTTTGATAATGGCCATTATACATATTATTCCATCATGACACTAAAACATGACCATATATATCAGCATACTTTATATTAATTCTCTAAAACTTTCGGAGGTGAAAACGGCCGGAAAACCGCATTTTCGAGGCTTGGAGCACATATGTCCAGCTAATGTTTACAGGGGTTGACCCACAGTATGAATACTATGTATTCCCCAATTTAATATTTTTTTATGTAACAAATTTTATTGCCAAAAGCGGTACGTTTCATTTGACATGAAAAAAAAAAGATTGTTGGAACATCTAGATCAAAGTACATATGCATACCGTATATCGCTTATTGAATACGTATCACTGTGACTAATTTTCTCCTCCTGCTATCATAGTTATTAATATATATCTGATTTTTTTTTCAGCTCTTCTTTCGGTCCTAGGAATGTTGGATGCATATTTCATCCATCATGCCTATTATAGCACCTTGATTAAAGGTGCATCAGTCCAACTAGTTTTCGGGTTTGAGGTAAGTCCTTTGCTTGTCCCAATGGTTACCAAACAGTTTTATTCGTCTAGTAAGCTGTTAATTTGGGCCCCGGACGCGTTCTGGCGGGTATGTTATTTTTGATTGGATAGATGGATATTAAATATCACAATCTGGCCGACCATAAACTATTCACTGAAACTCTAAATCCTGTCACCATTTCAATGACTTATTATGTATTTTATTGATTGCAGTACGCTATCCTGTTGACTGTAGTGCTGACGATATTTGTCAAGTACATTCTACACACTATTGATCTTCAATCCGAAAATCCATGGGAGAACAAGGCAGTGTACATGCTGTACACAGATCTTGTTCTAGGTAAAATAATTCATTGGATCTTGATATATTGGATTAATAATTATATGATCGTTAAAAATTCATAGGCATGGTCTTTTTTTCTTTTTTTTTTAGCCATCTGTACACATCTTTAAATAGTTTTACCGTTAATGCTTTCACTAACTTCCCATATCGATTTTTGATATAAATAAGATCCTTTTGTAATGGAAAGGCGAATTTGTTGAATTCAAGAAATCACGTTTCTGTATTTCCAGGTTTCATAAAAGTGTTGCTGTACACTCTGTTCCTGGGTATCATGATCAAGGTGCACACTTTCCCACTCTTTGCCATCCGACCCATGTATCTTACCATCAGGTTGGTACTGTTACGTAATAGCGTAGTAACGCAGAGCTTTGGGGCTGTTTCATAAGAAAGACTACAAAGATCTCTTGCCTTAAAACCTTATTCCCACGCGGTCTAAATATATTGGATTAAAACTCCACTAGGGGATATTGAGAAAGCACACGTTTACAAAAAAGCACCTTATGCAACAGGCCCAATATTATTTCTGCGCTAGTGTTTCCCTTGTATTTTTGGTGTCCGAAATACATCATAGACTCATGTGTATTACATTTATTTGGTGGATAAATCCTAGCTTTATTTGCTAAAATCCTCACTATCATTTATAGCAAACACGATCTCATGGGGGTAGTATACTGCTTTCATTGTGGGTGTTATTTTCCTATCTGAGCAGACAGATAACCCTTTCCCTACTCCTATTCCACAGAGCATTCAGAAAGGCATTGAATGATGTCATCATGTCAAGGAGGGCAATCCGCAACATGAACACATTATATACCGATGCCACTCCGGAAGAACTTGCCACTGGAGACAACGTGTGTATAATCTGTCGCGAAGAAATGGCAACCAACTGCAAAAAGCTGCCATGCAACCACATCTTCCATACGTCCTGCCTCCGGTCGTGGTTCCAACGCCAGCAGACGTGCCCAACTTGCCGAATGGATGTCTTGCGCAACAATAATGTACGGAGGGGCACGCAACCATTGGCCCAAGAACAACCGGGACAAGCAGCACAGGGGCAACCGCAACAGCCCCAGCAACCCCCACGTAAGAGCATTCACTCATACTATATCAATATACAACTCTTTTTATAGGCTACAATATATGTTTGTATTTATTTTCCCTTCTGGAATAACATTTTATTGATAGCGCACTGTCTCAATACATCCTGTTTCTTTAGATTGCTTACAAAGCCTGATGACAAAACGTTGTTATGACTTACGCCATTTCATGTTGCATTTTTATTTTTTACTAGCAAAGTACCCGTCCTCCAGACGGTCCCCCTCTCTCCCCACACTTCCCCCACTCCCTCTTTTCCCTCCCGCTCTTCTCTGACTTTCATACCTGTTTTTCTATCCCAGCCCCATTTCCGTCCCCCCCCCCCGCTCTCCCTCCCCTCTTCTTCATCATGGTTCATGCTCCCCCTCCCCGATTTTTCTCCCTCCCCTCTCTCCCTTCCCCTACATCCTCTCCCTCTTCTCTTCTCACCCCTTCTTCTTTCCCTCCCCCTGGCCCTCTCCTGTTCCTACACCCTCTTCTTCACCCTCTCTCCCCATACTTCCCCCTCTCCCTCTTTCCTTACATATTCCTTATATATTATCATTCAATATATTATTCAACTAAACCTACCTATAAAGAAACAGATAAACATAGTTAGGTAGAAAATAGCTCTTGAATATCAAATTAAATAGCCATGAAATGTATATCATAGTACTTTTTGTAGTCACCATTTATGCAAATAAAAAATGTCTTGAATTGAATTGAATTGTCTTTCCTACCTGTTTCTCTCTCCCAACCCTATCTCCGATTTCCCCCCTCCCCTCTCCCTCCCCTCTTCCTCATGCTCCCCCTCCCCACTTAGGTCCCCCTGGACGTAGGTTGTGGGAAATAAGAAGATCAAGTGATTTTAATCACACAGTTAATTTCACCCATTGAGTTAGGTCCCCCTGGACGTAGGTTGTGGGAAATGACGTAGTATCTCACAGGGGCTTTCCCAGGCTATAAATAGAGTGTGGTTATCCCGATTTAAAAAAGACTTCAAAATCACATTTCCACCCCAAATACCTTCACAAACCACATACGACAACATCCAGAGAGGGGGGAGAGACCTCTAAAGATGAGTAAAGTGGTTTGTAAAACAACAAATTCCGAGAACATTCTGGACAAAGAAAACCTTCTTTTTACCATTTCTTTTCTACCTCCTTTCCTAGAAATCGCTCTAGCTTTATATTATATGGATGAAGAACCATTAGATATGTTTATGTGTTATGTGTGCAGACTAACGCCTATTCTTATCCCTTTTCATACATAGTGGGTGGTATGTTCCCTGGTTTCCAGGGAGGCATGCCATTCTGGCCGCCACCACAGCCTCCGCCAGCTCAACAAGGTAATTATCTAAATAACACTTTGCTCATCTACTTTTCTTGAGCGTATTAATCAAAGATGAATAACAGTTTCAATTCTGAAGGCACAAGAGAGTGAATGAACCTATGATAAATAGATGAATTCACTTTGTCACATGGCTTGAGATTTTCTCTACCTTGCCTTTAGTAAATCATTAGCCTAAATCCGAAAAGGCACCATATTCTAATTAATATAATAATTAAAATGGGATCGTCGTGTTTTCTAAAGCCATCATCAAAATGGACTGGACTGATAATACGATACGAAAGATTAGCCACTTATGTATCCTATCGGAGAACTAGACCTCTCTGACCCTACGAATAATAATTTCAAATGTGAGGTTTTATACTAAAGTTGGAAGTATATTCTACCAAGAATTACATCTTATTTTTATTTTATTCTTAAAACAAATGGGTAGGAAGTATCCTACCAAAACTATTCACCATAGTATATATATAATTACATAACCAGGATATGCACCGTCCGAGCTTTAAACGAGAAATTTGATACACCAATTTATATTATATTCTAAGTATTCTTTTATAAAGGTAACGGCTGGAAGAGCTGGATTATTTTCAGAAGCCTGTCGACCTTTTTACCATGCCTCTTATATGTACAACTTTGACGATTTTTCAATACAATTCAATTCAAATAAGTCAAATTTGGATGCAAAGCAAAGATAATGGACGAACCTATACTGAAAAAACAACAACTTCCTATTAACTTTAGGCGGTGCTGCCCCAGCCTCTAGTGCCGCTGCAGATACGACAAGCACTGCCTCTTCCACGTCCACTGCTCCTAGAACAGGGGATCCTTCGATGGCCGGTATGATGCCGCCTCCATTCATGATGATGCCACCATTTATGCCAATGATGTCACCATTCGGTAAGGAGGAGGATATTATACTGTTGCTCACTCGTTTCAGTTTTACATGTCGTGTGTTCTTTATTCAGAGATAAAGTGAGTGTGTTCTCAATACAGTATTTCTGAAATCACCTTCCCAAATTTCCTCAATATCAATAAATGTTCGACCTATTCTTTTAACACGAGACGTTATGCTGTCTCTCCCAGTTTCATATTTGTAATGGTTTCCTGAATCTGTTTAGTTACAAAACAAGTTGTTTTCTATTCCAGGTGTAGCTCCTCCCATGCCTTCTCCCGATCTCCAGGGTTTGACCGAGGAGGAGCTCAGGGCTATGGAAGGCCAGGAGCGCAGTCATCTTATTGCTCGGGTTCAGTGTCTTAGGGATATTCACTCTCTCCTAGACGCTGCCATGCTCCAAATACAGCAATACTCCTCAATATTTCCCGGCTCAGGGTTAGTATGAAGCTTTACCCCTCTCTGTCATCAACATCTAAGAGCTTGCCTAAATACTGAATATGAAAATGTATCCCTCATTTGTGTGAGCAGTCTGTAAGCAACCCGTTGAATCTGATTGTCTACTTCGGTCCTAGAGTGTGTATCTATCTTTTTACATGTTGATCTTTTATCATGGTTAGAACATCTAGTTTTTATATAAGTTCTATCCCAAAGTATTTTGTAAAACCCAGAAATATATACTGTAGTCACCAAAACAAGTAGACTAAGTATTTTCATGTGTAAGTATTTGAATCATGTTAAATCCTTTTTTTTATTTTATAGATGTACTCCTTAAGTTACTGACATTGAACGTTAAAAAAACAACCTCGATGTAATTATGTGTTTAAAATTATGTTAGTAACTTATTGGCTTCTACTATATAAGGTGTAAAACATTAACATTCTTCACTCGGTTCATTGTTATCCCTGTTACTTCCTCTTCTTTCTGTCCGTTGGTAGGGGAGGGGTTGATTTATGCCCCTTTTAACACTATACCTTCGTATATATTTGGCCATCAGAGCGAGAGAGGAAACACGCTAACTGGGTGTGATACTATACTCTTTTCGATTATTTGCAATGTTATTTTTTTACATGCGTATAAACATAGGCAGTTATATACATGGCCAGCGCTTATGGGATTCGAAACCAGGACTCTTTAAAAACCTCTCTGTTTGCAGCCCAACGTCTTAACCAGTTTCAGTCCAATGTTATAGATGGTCTAAATACTTAATGACTTAGCGTTCTGTCTTTCACAGATTAAATTTTTCGATGCCTACCGCGTTTGGCGGGCCATCCAGGACTCCAGCATCGCACGGAGCCGCATCCACTACAACCACACAAAGTACACGCACCCCTAAAGTAGCTACATCCACAGCCTCTGGCTCTCCGAGCAAGAAGCAACCTGAAACATCTATACCCAATGAATCAACATCGCAGTCTGTAGATAAAAAAGATAGCTCCGTAGGTATGTTACATGTTTTGTTGTTGAAAAAAAGGATTTTGATGTCCTATTTCTGTAAGCATAATTCGAATTTAATGTTTTGCATTTCTTTGTGGGAACTAACCAATGCTTTGTGGTAAATTATGAAAACATTTGTGCTCATCATGCAGGTGAATTCTACACATAATACTGTTGAAAGGGAGCAAATTTGATAATTTCTCATAAGTTTTATTTTATTATGGGTCAGAGACTAGTGATGGGAGGGGAGGACTCGGATACTCGGGCTCTTTTCAGCCGACTTGTTCCTAATTTTATCACAGTATGGGAAGCCGAGATCTATACGTCTAACCCCTTTTTACACGGCGTTATGTATGATAATTAAAATTCGGTGTTGAATTGGGGGGGGCAAGCGATATGAAATGGACTACTTTCTAGGATGACCGTCTTGTAGTCTACTGTCTAGGTGTAACCGCTTACTCTCGCAACCCTATGTGTTGCTCATAAAAATCTAAATTTTAATTCAACTTCCTCCGGTAAGTCTAAAAATTATAAAATTTATTGGGGTCAACTATGTACCTCTATGCATTCTTTTCCCTGTGCCTGTTACTTTGTCGTTATACATATGATAAAAACTTTACTAAAACACTTTGCTCTGCTTTCAGATTATAGTGAACTAGAAGGAGCCGTAGGTTATGCCTCTCCTGACCAAGAAGAAAAGGTCCCAGACTGGGAGGATAATAATAGTGAAGATGAAGACGATATTAGTGTCGTTAGGCGGCGGCGACTAGAGCGATTCGCCTCCAAAGGCAGTGCAGTGAAAGACAATATAGAACTAGACTAGGATGGGATTTCTGCCTATTAGTGAAATTATATTTATATCAACACGGGGTGAGATCCTATTGCTTCGATATTTTATCGGAAAAGGGCCCTGAATGCAGAAGCAAACGTTCATAGTTGATACTCATATTGACTATTAAATTCTAGCAAAAGGATTTATGGCATCTTCTTATTCTCTAAATTGTTGAGGTTGTCAAGAAAGGTTGCTATTTCAGGGAAGAATTTCTACCTTCGAGAGGAATTAGAAAGTAGATCGTTTATCTCTTTTTTCTCATTAGTAACAAAATACGAAGGCCATGATCTATTTGCGTATATGGTGACAATATGTGAAACTTATTTGTATCGTGGGGGATTTTAACCCCAATACTAAATAGACGTTGCCCGTGATATTGTCAGTTTTATTCCATGGGTGACAGATGCTTGGGTTGCAGCTCCAAATTGCTGTGTGCTTAAAAAGTGTACAGTTAACACGGCAATAACATGTAATATAGGCTCAAGGAACGAGCTGTGTGTGTGGATCGTCTAGATACGTATAAATGATAAGCAAATCATATGAAGTATTGACCTGGGGTCCCTTTATTTGTTCCTCGAAAGATTTGGTTACCTTCTTCAGAAACCCCCATTATCTCATTTATTGCACCTATTTTAATTACAATGAATATCGTCTTAGCTTATAAAACGAAAAAGATGTAGTAATCGTCATTAATACGACATATGAAATATGTATTTATTTGCAGTTTGGGTTCAGTATGTATACCCGAAAAATTTCATGATCAATTATTTGTCGCGAATTGTGCCTAGGCTGAGATGATGTGACGGCCTCTTGTTAGACTCATTAAAAAGCATCGTCACTCCAGTTTTGTATATAGACGATGAAGGTATACATGTTTAAAATAATTGCACTTGAAGATTTGTTGTATATTTGGAGTAAGAAGCCAGTCCATCCTTTAAGCACTGGCTAAGTCATGAATGGCAGTTTTGAAACTGCGGGTTCTTTTGTCCTTAAAATACTTTTAATTTAATTATTCCTTTATTAGTACCTCAATAAATATCGTAATCTGTTCTTATTTTCGGCGTCGGTGGTATTTCTTCGTGGATAAGAATGCGACTCCTAATTTCATTTTCCATGTGTATCAAAGAAAGATTTTCTTTAAATCAAACAGTTGAATCGAAAAGCATGCAAACATCTTTGATTGTGGTGCTTAGATACTGGAATTAGTCGAACATTTGTAAGAAGTGAAGTACTTAATATTTTTTCGAATTACAACCTCTGTATACTATGGAATTTTCGAGCCTAAAGATATTCCCGTGTAAAATAAATGAATGTCTCACTAAGGCTGAAGTTTTCCGTCGTTTATTTTCAATTACTCAAATAGATTCAAGAAGTAGGAACTGTAGATATAGCATTAATGTTTATCTTTGTGGAAAATAGAATTCCACAATGTATTTTACAAATGAGCCTCATAAAAATGATTATGGGGATCCTTGATTTAAACAGACGTATAGAATCGAATAGGAACTATTGCCAACCTAATATAAACTAAATAACAATGCCTAAGGGCTATTTCCTCACTAGGAGATGGGAATGAATAGAATCGACTATATTTGGCACCCAGTACCATAATATACATGTAAGTAGTAAGCATCACTAAAAGCACCTCGTCAGGGTAAAAATGTTCCATGAAATAGGGATCATCGAGGCCTATTTGTAAGTTTCAGTCTGTTCCGGCGCCTCTTTAGGGCTTCTTGTTTTTTGCGCTCAATTTCTTCTCTGGAACATTTTTGACTCGAGACAATACTGCTGTTGGACTGAACACTATTCGTAGTATCTTTTGATGCACACATGGAACTACTACCTATGTTCTGAGATTGTGGGTGGGAGGTGGAGGGGGTAGGCAAACTCATTGGAGTGTTTGCCTTGACGCAGTCTCTTGTTTGGTTTAGATGCATCTTTGGTATCACAGGTTGGATGGGCTTATCACTTGTTGATGTGCGAGGTTTGTTGCTGACCGGTTCTCGGGAAAGTACAGAAGCTGACTTAGGCTTCTTTTCTTGGCTTGCTATAAAAAAAAAGATGGATAAGCAAATATGCAGTGATGTTTAGTGATACATGAAACGATTTAGAGTATTTCAATTGGTTACACTGACCAAAGCAGTGTGCCACCTTCCTCAATGACGACTGTGGGCTTGTTCACTGCATACAAATACTGTACGAATAACAGTGAGCGTGTAGACCTCCCATAGCTGGAGAATTGCTCTCTAATAGCGATAAGAAAATCGAAAATAAAAGTTTCTATATCTAAATCTAAAGACTCGATGTTGAACGGTATCCACACGACGTTAAACCACTATTAGTAATGATTCACTCACTCAATATTGAACGGGACAAAATATAATTCAAGCTTACATTCAACATAATCCAACAGCGCAAGAAGCTTGGGGTCTTCATCATCCTCATCCTCATCCTCAAACCCTGGAATATGAGAAAATGAAGAACAATTAAAATCCAATGAAACATCTTGTTTATCGGTCATTCAAAAATTGAGAAAGTGGAGAAAATATTACAGAAACAAACAGGAGTTTAGCAAACCAAATATTCTAAGAATTAATTTATTGTATGTCCATGGGGTATGAGGGGTGCAATAACAAAATATTTTCCCCTTTTAACTTTTAGATCTATATTTCATGGCGAGTTAGAACTAAGGTTCATATTTCAATACTATCCTTTTCCGAAGGGCATATTAATTAATATATTTAGGGCCTCTACTAAAGCCCATAGTATATTTTTAATGTTTTGTTTTTTTAAAAATAGACGTCCAAAATACAGATTTTTTTAACACCTCTGCAATAAGCTATAAGTAAATTTTCAAGGAGATCTTAGAAGCCTAGAGGAGGTAATATAAAATATAAAACAAGAGGTAATATAAAATATAAAACAGTACAACTTTCACTAGTTTTTACACAAACACTTAAGAGCTTCAATTGTACCACTATTAGTCATATATTAGTCATATAGGTGCAAGGAGAACTCTAATACAAGAATGGTTTTTCATCTTGTATGTATACAATATGAAAAAGAAAAGAAGAAAATAAAGGTACAATTAAAAACCTATGAGTCTACCTCACCTGTTGGATAGGAGACTGGCTTTTCAGTAGGGGGGTTGGTTTTCACTAAAGGTATTTGAGTTGATGAAGCAGAAGGCCTGGGTTCAGAAGTAATGTTTAACTCTGTCCCTGCATCAGGAGATTCAAGTGAACCAGCCACGACACGACTGTCTAATAGGTCATCAGGCTCGGCCAAGCTGGCTAGAAGGTCATCGGATATACTCATATCCAACGCAGAGGGACTTGACCAACTTTGGTTAGGTTTGCTGGGAGGTCTGGTGGGTGAGGATTTGGCACTGTTGTTAACCATGCAGGAAGGTCGGACTGTTACAACATTGGCGGGTGACTTATTGGCAGGAATTGAACTTGAACGATTATTGGGAAGGACCAAAGATGGTGCCTTGAACGTATAAGTCTTTGACTTGGTTTGGCTATTTGCACCTGGTTTGACTTGTCCCTGAGATTTGCCCTGTTTGGGTATGGAATTGCTTTGCACCAAATTTGAGGAAAGCCCAACGTTTGGTTGGAATGGTTGTGGTTTAACGTAAGAAATTCCTTTACTATGTCCCTGTGCTGCAGGTTTTGTGGAGGGTGAATTAGATTTATTCCCCTCATAGGAACTTTGGAAGTGAGACCTTGGTCTTTTGTTGTGCACAGATGAGTTTGTTTTAGAAGAAGCATTAGAACCGGCTAATGCTTCACAGTTATTTATCTTAGCACAAGGAACAAGAGGAGAGTGCTTGAGTTGTGTTCTGAGAAATGCTGATCTGGGAGATTTGGTGTCGAGCATTTGTGTGGCTTTGATAATGAAAGAGTCGTCATCAAAAGATTCGTCCGACCACAGAGTATCTAGAGACTGGTCAGGGGGGAACTTTTTAATTTTACCGACGTCTGTGTTAGGGCGTTTGGGCGTCCCATCTTCATCACTAGAGCTTTTTCGAGACGGTCTGGGACTACGCATATTTTCTGGCAGGTTTTCTTGAACACTGAGGGCAGCCACAATATGCGGGGGTCTGGATTTGTTTTCTAATGTTTCTTCAGCTTGGTGACTATGTTCGAAGAGATCAAATGATGAATCCGCCTGGTTCGTGTCGCTTGAATCTGATAATTCCAATGGAGGCTTTTCTGACAATCTATATGGTAGTGACGAAGGGAAAACAGTGTCAGACGAAACAGCTAATTTTGATTTCCAATACGCAACGTTATCAAAACATTGGCAATAACACCTAATAGGTAACCTAAATGAAATAAGATTAGTTAACAATAAGTTAAAATGTTTTACGAAACTAAAAAAAGTATACTAAACTAATTGTGCTACCTACAATGGGCTAACTTTGTATATCACTCGTAATTGTACTCCAATATGAACCCTCACATGTACTATAATTTAAGCCAATCACTATCCGTTTAAAAAGACTCCATTCAGCCGAAACATGTCAGGACCTAATTCAACGCAATAAAACCAATAAAAAAAAGCTACTCGATGTCTTGGTTTATTGGGGAATTCTTTCCATGTCTAGAATAAATTAAAATAATTTATATTCCCTTAAAAAGTTCAGTATTGTAAGAGAAATATATGCCAGAAGTTTTTACCTGACGGATCTCCGATTTTGGTGGTTTTCGTTTCCGGATTCTTCTGCATCATGTTCTAAAATGACAAGACATAACATAAATGCATTTTTTAAACAGAATTATTACAGCAACACGCTCACTTTGCAGTGTTCTGATTCTCATACTATTCACATAAAATATTCACATATTATTATTACTGAAAAAGAAATTTTTGTATTGATTTCGGAATTATACAATTGATGATATTCCGGTCTTTGTACATGATTATGGCAATATATACAATAATAGCAAGTTATACGAAATAATGAGGATGGAGTGGCGATGGTTCCTTTCTATGAATGGTATCAATATCTATTATGTGATTTTTATTGAGCAGTTATCTATGATTTATTTATAATCTTGCTTTTTAAAGATTATTTGCCGGAAAGGATCAGTATACTGTTGACAACAATAAGTCACTTACTTTGAGCTTCTTTATCCAAGACAGAAGCCAGCTTAAGGAACATATCCTTACTGGAGACAGCTTTTTTGATACCAGATGGTCGCCCGCGCTTCCGAGTCCCTCCTCTGGACCTGTAGAATAGATATTTCACACGATTTATATAAAATATAGGAATGCGTATAGCAGGGTAACAAGATAATATCTTATATCTAATTTTTGTTTAGCTTTAACTTTTCATGAGTATCTGCTTACCTTTTTAGTCATAAAACGAGTGGAGAAAATTTACCGTAAGGCTACATAACCCCCAAGATCCAAGTGGAAAATACTGTAATAATTATGTGTTTGTGTGCTTAAAGCCATGGACACACACAGCCGATTTGGCTCCCGATTTTGGTCTCCCGATAAATCCTATGATTTCATTTCAAGTCCTGGTTTGTTTTTGAAATAACATCAACCAGGATTGGAATACAATCCTAGGATTCATTGGAAGACCAAAATCGGGGGACAATCGGGAGCCAAATCGGCTGTGTGTGTCCACGGTTTATTGTATTTTTATTTGTGTTTGTTAAGCCGAATATTTATACTATTTTATTGTTAAGTAGAGGGTCCAGTCGGAAGAACTGTCCCTGACAAGAGACCCATTCTCTATGAAGACCTACAAAAAATGGAAAATAAAAGTTTCAATATATATAATATTTAATGTATTAGGTTAATTACCTGAACGGCCGTTGTCGTTGTCGGTCATGATGGTTCCTCCTGTCGTCCATCCATAAACCAAGGAGAGGGGGGGTTCCCGCTGATGGTTTTTTATCCTTAAATCAAAATAAAAATTGAACTAACTTACTAATTTGCTGCATGTATTATGTTGGAATGGCACATTCAAAAACTACAACTTTAATTCTACATCTAAAATCAAATAAGATTCATAAATCACAAACATGATTCCCAATATCCTATTTCTGCTTGATTCTTTCCATCTGAAGTATGGGAATATTAGATAAACTTAGGCGATATCCATTATTTTCATAGTTCTGGTGATAAGTTTAAAATTCCATTATACCACATGATTTAAAGCTGCATTCTCAGTTAAAATAAAGTACCGCCTTCAGTACAATGGTACCGCAATAGGTTCTTTTATTAAATAAAAACATACCTGTAGTTCAGAAATATCCCTAGTATCTTTTAATATGTTGATAGAAGCATTTGAAACGTCTGAAATAGACTCGATTCAAGATTCATGACTACCGCCATTTTGGGGAAGATTACCCACAATCCTCCTTGATTTTGACGTCATCAAGGCTGAGCCAATCTTGGCTCCATACCGGCCGATTGAGCTGAGGGCGTGGTTGGGTTAAAGTTTGAATGAAGTTTTACTCCCTTCAGATCCCTATTAAGCCATTTTCTTTGCTATTAGTGATTGAGAGAGGCTATAACTAGACTAGTATGGGTTTGTTTGAACTTAGATGGTTTGAAATGAACCCTGTACAGTCCGAAAAGGTTTTTGTTATTGTGAGCGATAATGGGGGGAAGACAAGAAGTTTGTCAGTTCCGGTTTTAGTAAGACTTGTTTACTCCTTACAAAACACCTTCTCTTTCTTAAAATCACATTTCAAAAAGTGAAATCTGGCCAGGAATAGCATGTAAAGATTCAGATCTAATGAGAATATGCCTACTTCTGCTTTATATCATTGCCAAAATGCCAGTAGGAGGAAAAGCATGACCACGTTGCACTCGCTATGCTAGCATAGAGGCAGGATTCCATCATGAGTGACGTCATGAGTCCTCCGAAGATGTCTGCCAACATTAAACATCATAATCCAAGATTGAAATCCCTCCAGGACTCTTATTATTCACCATATTTATGTTCGAACCTAGCTGACATTGATTTTACCTCAAGAAGTAGGGATAGGGCTATCATTATACTGAAGGCGGTGCTTTCTTTTAACATTGGTAAACAACAAAACATTTTTTCCCCTGTTCTTTTCCTAACCATATGAGGCATTGTATTTATAAGCATTTAAAATCAGCATAATATTGATAAATTCAGTCCTTTTTAATCCCTAATGCGAGTAAATTTGGTAAGATTTTTTGTGTCGCTGAGAAGGCAGCTTTAAGTGACACAATCGGATTTTTTCACAGATAATCATCTCGAGATTACACTTACTTCTCCATTTTCATCGTCCATAACATAATTTGATATATCGACACTATGCTTTTTATATCGGACAACCTGACCTGAAAAAAGAAAGAGAAGTAGTTCAAATACTAATGGTAATACTACAAATACTAAAATGATTCAAATACCTGGCAGACCTCCCTGGTCTTAGCAATACGCTACCTAGTCTAACAACTAAAATACTTTTACTGATTAAACAATGTATATTTTAATCATCATCGGTTTGCAGTATATATGATTGATTGGTTGATAACACTTTTATTTGATCTAAATGTACAGATCTTGCCACAATAGACTCGGACACTCCTATGTAAATAGGGTTTTCAGTCTCTTTCATTTGCTACATAAAAACCGATAATAGCAGGTTAAACAAGATTATATACATCATATAGATGTACTGTCCTTCCATGAACTTTTACGAATGTGTGCCACAATAAAGTAATAACAATTATATTTCAAGACTACATCAAGAATAGGCCCACAGAGGAAAAATCAAGAATGGGACGTCTCAATATATTGCCGTTTCAACAACGACAATGATTATGAATGAATTAAAGTGGCTAAGGACACTGTTTGACTATATATCATTTAGAAATATGTTTGTAGTTTTCGATGACATGCATAAGTAGGAACATTTGTGTGGAATACCAACGCTATATATTCCTTAGATTAATTGATATTTGTTAATGAAGAATGTGGCAGAGGTTCCATTGGGGAATTCAAATCTGAGGGAGCAGTAACTAGACCATAAGGTGCTGCTCCAGTGTATGGTAAAGGGATGTGAACTAGGAGCGAGACAGGAGGTACATAGTGACATTATATACCCTGTCCCATCCAGCTGGTATCACTTAACTCATTAAGATAACAGGCATAAAGGCGGCGAGACCTCTTCCAACTGCCATGTCTGTGAGACTATAGTGTGATGGAGGCACCCCATGAAATTTGAAGTTTTAAACTCTTATAAATCAAGCGAAAACAAATATCAGTTTCAAGGTTGTTATTTCGAAACCTCACAAGTAAGCATGAATGGGGCACAAGGCAGAAGCTTCTGTGGGGGTAAGCTATAACATGAATATATAATGTAAGTGGTAGAGCATCAGACAGTGACAACAAATGTCTAGAATTTCATTAACCAATCTGTGAAGAGAATAACATTAAAGATAGAATGTCTAGTTCATGCACAGTCTCTCTGTATTATTTAAGTGGCATTAATCTCTCAGTCCTGGATGTGAGGGGAGAGAAGAAGAGCTTGCGCCCCTTTTAGAAGAGAGATAAAAAAAAAATTTTTTTTGCGACTCCCTCGTCTTCTGAGATGGCTGGGAAGATGGCGACTGCCGTCTCGTCACTGAGACGCTGCCGTCTCCCAGGCGAAAGTTCTACGTCGTCCTGGCGACCGCCCTATGACGTCCCGTCCGGTCCGCGTGGCTTCCTAAGATTTATACCTATATTCCTACGGAATATACTCCATAAATCAAGCGAAAACAAATATCAGTTTCAAGGTTGTTATTTCGAAACCTCACAAGTAAGCATGAATGGGGCACAAGGCAGAAGCTTCTGTGGGGGTAAGCTATAACATGAATATATAATGTAAGTGGTAGAGCATCAGACAGTGACAACAAATGTCTAGAATTTCATTAACCAATCTGTGAAGAGAATAACATTAAAGATAGAATGTCTAGTTCATGCACAGTCTCTCTGTATTATTTAAGTGGCATTAATCTCTCAGTCCTGGATGTGAGGGGAGAGAAGAAGAGCTTGCGCCCAGAACCCAGTTTTGTAGTATTATTGTGTAGTAGAGTGGAGACTATGGGAGCACGTCCAGCGCATGGGCCATTTTGGACTCGATGTGCTGGCGGTGAGGGAGGGGAGCCGACAGGTACTTGAGCACAGCAAGTGACTGCCAGTCACCCGCCATCCTGATATCCTGCAGGTTGACGCCCTGGAGGTGCATAAAAGTCGCGGCTCCACGGCGGAGGCTGTGAAGACCGACATCTTTTTTAACGCCCGCGGCTGATGCCCATTTCTTGAGAAGGCGAAGCGCTGCAGAGTAGAGAACAGGAGAACCCCCTTTGGTCGATATGAGCGGGGCTGACGGGGAAGCAGGGTGCTGAGATACCAGGGAACGAAGTGCATGGACCAGGCAGAGAGCAGATGAGCAGCGTTTCACAGGCACGACGAAGGGTCTGGCACCGTGTTGATCAGTCTTAGAGGAGCCAATAGACACCAGAGCCCAATCGCCGTCGAAGGTGACGTCCCCCCTGGATAATAGATGGCTGCTGCCCTCTGAATGGAAGACATGGGACTTGCGTAGGAGGGTGCGATAACACAGTAACACGCCCACCCATACAGCAAACTCCAAGTCCTTGTCCAAGTCCACATGTTGAAACATTCCTTTTAAGTCGTGTGGAAGCAGAGGGTCCTTGGGAGACTCTACAGTAGAAGTAGCACGTTTAATGCCTCGCATGAGCAGAGACAGTTGAAAGTCTTCGCGTAGGTCAGGACCTCCGTAAAATTTAGATAGGTGATTTAGGGCAGAGAGGTTGTTATTAATTGTTGAGTAGGCAAGGCGCTTCACTGTTGCCATATGAGCCAAATACCTGGACACTAGTAAAGGCCCCACTGGAAGAGGATCCTGTCCGATTGATGCACAGAACAGGGAAAACTGGTGCCATTGGCTAGACCTCACAGATTTGGTTGTAGCTGCCATGGCGTTCCACTGAAGCTTCCGAACCTCGGCGTCTAGGTTGCCTGCAGGGAAGATATTGCAGATGGTAAAAGACACACGTTTTTAGCAAAGCAGGCATGAAAGATATATTTGAGGATGTCGACTAGGTGAGGGCATAAGGCTCTGCCTTTAGATAGCATATGGACACAGGCACGGGTGTTACACACGACCAGGATGGCACTATCATTAAAATCCCTTGACGGCAGGGCCCGATGGAGTACGGAGGCAAAGGAGCACAGTTCACGTGAAGAAGGGCTAGCAAAGCAGCAAGGGGGCAGATTTATGGCACATGGGTCGACGTCCAGTTGGAAGCCGATGAACTCTGAATCAGACAAGGCATATGTGCCGCCGACAGTGACACTTCCCAGAGAGGCAGCATATGAGGACGAAGATATCCATGCTATGTAGTCCCAGTCAGTCGTTGAGGCAGAGAGCATGCATGACACCCCGTTGAAGTAGTTCATGTTCACGTACCACCAGTGAAGATCAGATATCATTGCAGAAGAAAGGCGCCTTTTTTCAGTAGATGACATGGATTTTAGAAGATCAAACACAGCATTAATGTATATACGCCCACCTGCAATGACCTTACCGCAGTGTGACAAGATGCCCGCAAGGCGCTGGAGTTGGGTCTTTGTAGCCCTTTTGCGGCCAGAGAAGAATAGTAACTCGGATTGAAGCTTGACCATTTTGTCCTCGGGTAGGCTCAGTGTCATGGACGAGGAGTCGAGGTTTATGCCTAAAAATCTACACACCTGAGAAGGACCAGTGACCTTCTTCCACGCTATGTAGAAGCCTAAACGTCTGAGCACTGACAAGAGAAATGACTGAGTGTTCAGGGTCTCCTCCATTGTACTACCCCAGTATATGAAGTCGTCCAAGTAGCTTCTGCAATTAAATCCACGCCGAAGTAGCATACGTGACACACAATCTGTGACACGATGAAAAACAAAGGGGGCGGCGCTGGCCCCAAAACAGATAGCATTGTCAACTAAACACGTGGGGTGGCCGAGTACATTCCATTTGAGGCCGAAGTAGGTCCTTTGTGAAGGGTGGAGCAATAATGAACGATACGCACTCGACAGGTCCACCACTCCCATGAGGGCACCACGTGGAACTGCCAGTGATATGTCGTCAATAGAGATCAAGCTGAATTTTGAAACGACCTCATTTGTGTAGTTGTTAACAGAGAGCCCGTCCGGGAGGCTGCAGTCCGTTATAGGTCTGATTCCTCCGTCAGGCTTTGACACAGCTCCGATAGCATGTATGCACACAGGTGGAGAGTCCACTATTGAAAGTTTGCCAGTTCTGATCTCCGATGTAATTAAAGAATCTAGTTTGGCAAAGGAAGCTGGCGAAAAGCAGGAGTTATAATTGTCTGCGGAGTAGCCTTGTATCACCGCGTCTTTGTTTAGTAAGCGAAACCCCGACATGATGCCGTCCAGGACGTAATGCGAGTCGGGGTCCCAGATGTCGTTGAAAAGAAGCATGTGCGCCCAATTTGAAGGGTTGAGCTGAGATCTTATCCCCTGTATGATATGGTCGGACCCCACTTCCCGGCATTGATGTACTAATGAGTTAAAATCGGGCTCAGAAATGACCGAAGACACTGAGGCACAGGGCATATTTTCACTCACCGGAAGCGATGGTCCGCCATCTTGGTTGTTTACCACGCTACTCTGCGCCTCCGCCACCGGAGACGTCAGACCAACGAAAGGTGCTGCTGCGTGACTGGCAGACATCGGCCGTATGACTCGCCGAGAGGCACAAAGCGCAGACATGTTTCCTCTTACATGGCACAGAACACTTTTTCGTCGGGTGCTGATAGTTGTATATCCAGCAGATGTCAGATGGCCAATGTTCGAAGTCGAATAACGGGTCATATTTATCCTCACCCGCCATTCTGCGTGCCGGTCTGACCACAACCTTGCGAGCGTAGCGAGGAGCAGCTGACGCCGAAAGGTGTTTTAATGTGGTAAAAGCCTTCATATTTTCCGGGCTGAAGAAAGTACTCGCTAGTTGAAGCTCGACGTGAACCCAATCCCTTAACTTGCCTTCCAAGACAGCATCCGTAACCGATCTTTCATAGCGAATTAGAGCCAATTTCACGTAATCCTTGCTGATAGATTTACTAGCCACAAAGGTCATGTGTAAGCCGTAGCCCATCGGGTCAACATCGTTAGATATGAGGTAGTTAAGGACTGACATGCAGCCGAACAGTAACTCACGTATAGTCATTTGTTCCGCTTTCTTCTCAGTGATCAGGTGGCTCTCTGGCCGCAGCTTCGCTAGGTCGGGTACGCGAGACAAGTCCAGTCCCCGCGTTAGGTTGGGCGGCGAGATGTCGAAGCCCATGGAGTTTCGCCCGCCTGGGCCTCTCGGAGAATTCATGGAGTTGTTCATCTCAGCAAGTTGTGCCTCAAGGGAACAAGTCTTAGACTCAATCTGTAGACGTTCCATTTTAACTCTCTGGGCAGTGACCATGGACTCTAGCCAGACTTGATACTCGGCGGAGCCTCGGGCCGCTGTAGTCTGCTCGATCTCCAAGTCTTTTGCCATGTCCTGCAACGAAAATCCTGTAGCCCCATCTTCCTTTGGTGTACAAGGAGGCTCCTTGTGCTTTTTGAAACACACCGGACAATTTATGGTAGACATCTCGGATGCGGAGGAAGAATCTTTCCCGATTTAAAAATTTTTTTGCGACTCCCTCGTCTTCTGAGATGGCTGGGAAGATGGCGACTGCCGTCTCGTCACTGAGACGCTGCCGTCTCCCAGGCGAAAGTTCTACGTCGTCCTGGCGACCGCCCTATGACGTCCCGTCCGGTCCGCGTGGCTTCCTAAGATTTATACCTATATTCCTACGGAATATACTCCATATATTCCAAATACTTGTATTTCATACATTAATGCTCCCAGGTATTGGTTAATGGCATAATGATCCAGAACATTGTTGAAATTCAAGCATATGTCATAAAAATCAGCTGCTCAGCGGCAAGTGTCACTTTAATGTATTCAGTTAGCGTTCTGGTTAAATTTTACTTCAAAAGGAAAAAAAGGAAACTTACTCATTGTAATAGGGCTCCGCGAATCCCAGTCAACCTCGCAGATGTCTGACTCTTCTTCGGAATTATCATGTCGATTCTTAGACCGGTGACTAAAAGTGGAAACGATGGCTGAATTTCGTGTACACATGACGCTGACTGATTCTTTCCCCTGGTCACCTTCGTCCTTCTGACTTGTTCGTGCGGATTTTTCTGCAAGCAAATAAATACAATTGGTAATATTTAACAAAATCTTATTAACAGCCAACTTCCAGGTTCACTATAGGTTCTCTGAACCCTTGACAATATGTCCACGATTAACCTACATTTTCAGTTATGTTATCATCCACAACACAACACAGCACAGACCATAATTAGTAGGCCTATCTGAGTCTGACGACTGAAGACGGCTAGTATAGATCTTGTAGTCGTCATCCCTACAACCATATATTAATAGTGAAACATATATCAACTATCTTAGCCCTTAAGTTCCTTCTATTTGGAAACAACTACATTGAAATTAACCTATTTCATTTGCAGAATAAACTATTTAAAGAAACTATATAACAGAACTGGGGGCGCGGGGGCGGGGGGAGGAGCACATGGATTCTGGTCCAAAGAAATTACTTGTTCCAACGAGAGTAGAAGCCCTTGTTGCTTGTTCTCACGAATCTGCTAGATCAGCTTCGTTATAAATGTCAAACACTATCAAGGAGGCTTCCTCCATCATTTACAGTGAGCATCTAAAGGTGATCTGGTCGTTTACCTTATTTTGGCAATGTGAGTGGTATCTGGAATACACAAGTTAATAACAGCTAAATCTGGTTACCTGCGCACCTGTCTATGATGACATAAGAGGGCTGAGGTAGCCATATTATGAGGGACGAGTAAGGACGCTAAAGCCTGAATAGTATACTCATCAAAAGAACGTTTTTCGCATGATTGATATTTCCAGTAACCAACGAGAATATATGGCCTACTCGTTGCAGTAGGCACTGCCTTTCAAGCCCGTGGGATATGTGAGAAATCTATGTATAGAAACAGGCCATTGGCAAGTCAAGGTATTGGAATGGTCATCCCTGCACTGGTTCACCCCAGCAAGCAGATGTGATGTAATTAACCTTTAATTGGTTAGCTACTATTACCCTGCTCCTCACCACCGACAGGAAAATCTATAAGAGTTGGAGATGCGGAGTTCTCGACAGGCGTTTAGAATTCGGGCCCAGGCAGTTTTGCACATCCCTCTCTCTACAGGAAACACTCAACAGGGCTACTCTTTGAGAGTAAGGAATTTTGTAGCATGAAACAAATATGTATGGTTGAAAAAAGATGAAACCTTTCAAATAATTAATGGATTTTGAAGGCCCACAGATTGTTTCAAGCCTGAAGACCCTTAATTTTAAACCTATAGGCTATACGGTAAATTATATTACACATTTCAATCAAGACCTTGAAATGTTGAATATATTTTTCCGAATTCACTTTTCACATCAAGCCTCTCTAGCCTAGGCTCTACCTGGAGGCTGGAATGAACAAAAACAAGTGGGAATTGAAAGTGCAAATTGACCACATCACATCAGGTGTTAGGAACCGTGAATCCAGATGAAAACAAGAGTCCTAGACTTAAGGGTGAGGCTCTCACTCTCCGCTCTGTGTCAATTTATAGTGTCACAATAAATTGAGCTAGCCAAAATCAAAACAACACTCATCATTTTACTTTTTAGTGATGGGAGTTCATCATGCCATGATTCATGGCTCCCACCATCCGTCGCTGTTTTGTGCTGTATGTGTATTCCAAAGCCGAACTGGGGCAAAACATCTACATATTTTTTCAACAGACTAAATATCGTTTTACCAAATTTGAATCGATACTCTATGGCTATCCTCCTATGTATGCCTACACTACAGCAGATACGGGAGATGCTCTGGCTAACTACTTAGCCTTAGCCTAGGTTTAGGAGAGTCGATACGGTACCCTTCACCCTTCGAACAAATACAAATTACAATTTCTTCGGCATGTTGTTGAGTGTTTCGCCATGGCCCATATACAGACACACAAAGAAACCTATAAGTAAATAATACAGAAAATACATGAAGTAGCAAACCTTTTTCATTTTCAATGTGGCTGTCACTGCAATAAACTCTTTTCGATCGGCACCGTACCATTTTCACTGATCCTCAGAGTTTCAAAATGGCCGCGTCCATGCTATATCGAGGGACCGCAGTAAATAAAAGATATAACTTGACGCATAGAACTGTTTCAGTACACTTCTAGGCTTCACGGTTGGAATAGTAATGGTTATAAAATATTTCAAAACAAAATATCCATAATAGAATGATAGAGTATATTTCTAAGGAAATTTCAGAATAAATACAAAATCTCCACGTCGAAATTTCTAAAACTCCTACCAGGAGGCGCTAGGAGTCGAAAAGAGCTCTATTCCCGCCACGTAGACAGAGCAGAGCCAGAGAACGTCTCTGCATGTGCACAGTAAGCTACAGTAGGCCTACTGTTGTATAGCTTTGTATGGAAGGAAGGGTTGCGAGACAGATCCCAACTGGTTTCCAATGCAGGCTCACAAGCTATGTGTGTATAAAATATTACTATGCAAGTGGAGACGGAATTAAAATGGTATGGCATAGGCTTATATGTCTATTTAGAATAGAATAGAATATTTTTTTATTTGTCCAAGTGGCACATGAGGTATAGACAAACGCTCTTATATATATATAAGTGTTTTTATTTCCAAATCATCATACAGTTACATAGAAAAGTGTCATGTCTCAGTCAATGAACCCATTGCTTTTCTTAGAGTGCCCATATGCGTCGATAATATTATTACAACTCTTCTCTTAACAGAATGTGCATATTTTAGGTCTTTTCCAACTTGTTTTTTTTTTCTGGAATTACACTATATCATTAAAATATGGTATACTTGTTACCAACTCTTAATAAATATGTACAATCATTCATTACAATTAAATACACTATTTCTACTTGGTGCCCCTCAAAAAAAATGTATTCTTTTCTGAGTTCCATAAATAAGATGCCTTATATAAAAAGGATCTTTTTATCCTCTCTGTTTGAGGAGGTTATATGTGTGGAGGCTCTTCCAGCCGATACATTAAATTTACCTCATATTGATAATATTATATGGATTTTTATGATCCGAAATAAAATATTTAATTGAAATTAAAAGGATTATGACCAACAATTGGCAACATTGAGGGGCTACTGGTGCACCAGCAGGCCCGAAATAGAGGTTATTAATCCCTGCCTTTCAAGCCCGTGGATTAAGTAGCCCATAATGTCGGCCGAGAGACTCGCTCAGTATTTGGTTGCCTTAAGTTGGGTGTTGTAGAGTCAGATACACTATTTCTCACTCAGGTAAATACACTATAAAGATATTTGAGTCAATTGGAAATCAATAAGCTCATGAAGATATGCAAAGAAAAAGCATATATATATGCACCAACTTGTTATCATTTTTATGAGACCATGTAATGATAATTACCAAAATAGAATTTTAAGATCAACTAAATGATAATACAGTGTCAAGTCCTCAGTGGGCACTATATGGTAATCTTACTATAATATTTAATCCATAAATAATTGTAATTTTCATTCATGCATTTTAAAGCATGAATATTTAAAAGATTCAAGAGGCCTGATCATAATTAACCCACTTCGACCCTAACCGTGAATTTTGCAGCTACAAATGTAATTATGTGTCTGATGTAGACTCCTAGACATGACAATACATACACAATTCCAGTTCTCTCCCTAGCATAGAACCGACGATACCAGCCGACCTACATAATTATGTAGGATACCATGTCTGATTTCATGATACCCGTATATCATATCTCTGTATCAAACCCCAATTAATGCATATAACTATCTTTAAGTGTCCTCTTTTTTTTAAATTTTAGAATTTACGTTTCGTTGATATCTAGTTTGTATGGTGATAAAGCAGATTGATAAGCAGTCGGCACAAAATTTCCAGCAAAGATCGGCTATACAGTGCATCTATTTCCAAAAAGAAAGAAAATTCGAGAAATTCAATAAATGACAAGAACTTTTAAATTTAAGTGAGGTAGATTTTTTTTTAAAAAATCCCATAGAGGGATGTCTTCATGTTGCCCTACAAAACAACATGCGAGACAAGACCACAATCACTAGACCACAATCTATTCCTCGACAGATTTATTAATTTTAATGAATATCTTAAGAATATAAAAATAAAAAATCTCTAATTTCTGTGACCAAAGGGACGATATAGAGTCACTTCTGTGGAAGGTGTGCTCACACCGAAAACCTATGGCTCAAAATACTAGACTGGATTTACACTATAGGTTACCTCAACACCAATGCTAAAGGTGAATAAATATTACCAAAAAAGTGGCAGCAGCATTCCAATAAACAACAATGATCGTATGCTTCCATGTAAGGTTTGATACCGCCAACTCAAGAATAATAAATTGGGTAATATTGCAGCTCAAAATGTTCATGCACAGACAAAAGCTGTTCAATAAAGGTCGACTCGTCTTCATGTAGGAGCTATATGATTTGAAATCCAGATATGTTTGCTGATTTTGTACGATAACACATTTTAAGATCATATTGTCATGCTTTCAGAAATAAAGATCCTATGTTGGAAAAAAACCTGCTGCCAGTATGTTGTTATAAAATGTTTATAGATCTTGTTTGTGACAATTCCTTTTCTATGTGTCGCCTTGCTTCTAGTGTTCGGTGGGCCTGGGGTGGATCCATAGAAAGGTTACGCATTGCGTAAACCCTATCCTGCAATAGAGCAGGATAGGGTTTACGCAATGCGTAACCTTTCTATGGATCCACCCCAGGTCTTCCAGGGCTTCGAGGGAATTCGTAGGAATTAATGCCATATGTCTTACATAATAGAGTGCCTCTTCTTACTGATGTGGTTCCCCATATTAGTCCATGAGCCAGGGGGGTTGGTTGGTACCAGTTGGGGGCACTAATGCTACCAATGTTTTTTAGGTAGACACATGTCTAGGGGTCATGAAAATGCATGATAGCAGTTTCAACACGGTAGCTTAACTCCGGTATGGCCGTTTTAGTAGCGGCAAGTAGCATAAAAATGACTTCAGAGAAAAAACAACATACATATTTTTTTAACAACATAAACCCATCCAAAGTCATTAAAATTTGGTATCTAGGGGGTTTTAGGGATGAGGAATTCATTTTTGCCATTATTTTTTTATTCCAAGGTCAAGGTCACCTGCTATGACCTAGGTCAATGTTAAAATTGGGCTAAAATATCAAAAATGCTTTATTATGTTTTTCATAACTTAAATTCTATGGCAATAATGGATGATTTGACAATGGATTCACTGACCTGCGTGTATTGACTCACTCTGTCAGAAATTATAGAGCTCTGTGATAAGCATTTATCATGACAGAGCCATTAGAATGACCTAGTAGCATAAAAATGACACAGAGAAAAAAACACCATGAATATATTTTTTAACAACATAAACCCATCCAATGCCATTCAAATTTGGTATCTAGGGGGTTTCAGGGATGAGAAATTCATTTAAGCCATTATTTTTCTAATCCAAGGTCAAGGTCACCTGGTATGACCTAGGTCAATCTTAAAATGGGGCTAAAATTTCAAAAATGCCCTATTATGTTTTTCATAACTTTATTCTATGGTAAATATGGATGACCTGACAATGTATTTACTGACCTGCATGTATTGACTCACTCTGTGAGAAATTATGGAGCTCTGTAATAAGTATTTAACATGGCAGAGACGTTAGAATGCAGAAAAGTCTTTGATGCATAAAACATGCGATTAAACACACCTTGATATTCATAGCATCCAATATTATTACTTTGTAGTTGACAATAGTTGGATGATATTTTCTAAAGTTAATTATTCATTAAGGGCACAAAAAGGATTTTGCTAGGTCAAGGTCAAATAAGAGGATCTAGGTCAACCATGTGAATTAGGTCACATTTCATTTCACAAATCACTGTACATGTCCATGAATACTGAAGCAAATAATAATAAATCGACTGGCAAATGTTGTTACTACACATTAGCCTACATTCACATTAAGTTACATTTTAAAATTTAGGTAATTGGACAGTAAAAAATTAGAACAATGAAACCACATTTGAATAGAGAGAAAGGAAACACACTAACATCAAATTATGACAAGTTCTCAGTCCCACTCATCATCATCTGTTACATCATCCTCTTGGTCATTAGCACCATCATCATCTGTCATCTGGTTTTGGCATGTTTGCAACCTACAAACCGTAGTGCACTTAAATCTGTTTGTGATGCATTGGCGGTCTGTTGGTTTACCTTCCCTTTTACATGAGCAGGATAACAAGTTTAGAACAGCCTCTGGAGTAGGTGGTCCCTCGGTCCAGTCTACAGACAAGTATTCAAGGCCATTTGTTGTTTCAGTGTGCCAACCATTGCCCTTTGGTGATGGAATATCTGGACATGGTTCAAGAGAGAGTTTCCAGATAGCTGCTTGATAATTGGCTTGTAGGCAATGCTTTTGCAAGGAGGCAGCACAAAAAGGCAACTGCCAGGACTCAATGTCTCCCTTCTTAATGGTGAACTATTGGTACCTTAGATCATTGATGCCGATTGTAGGAGTCTGGGCATTATACATTTTGCATGTGAATCCTTGGAACAAATCAGTTGACACAATCCCATTTGTTACCAATTCCTTTGAGTATCTCTTGGTAGACTGGCTTTGACTTTACCAGCTTCAAGGCAGATACCTTTCCATGGCCTGCAAAAGAACTCACAGTGTCGCATCCTGTAAAGGCATGCAGCCCCATAAGGGCCTGTGTCACATCTCTCCCCATACTCTGCACTATTTTGTTGACATCAATGAATTTGCTATGGGATTTGGTCCAAGTTTTCTGGTACATTTAAGCAGATATTTTATTGCAGAAGCTGACACACAGGACTAATACATCTGTATCTTCAGAAACTATGATGGTTTTGTAACCTGAGTTTGAAGCATGGGCAGAATGGAGTAGAATTCAAGTGTCTGCTTCTTCATGGGGCATCAAAGCTCATAAAAAATACTACTACCTCCAGCAGTCCAGTTGTAGCAGGTATCTTTACCAAGAACCTGCTACCCAATGAATTTGTTCTTCTTGTTTGCCATGCTCCATTCAATGATGATAAATTTGATAAGGCTCTGTTTGTTTGAAGAGTTGGCTAGGAATCTCCTCCACTGAGGTATGCTGCGGCCAGGTGCTATGACATGGAATGCAGTGCCTTCATCTGCACCACATTTTACCCTTTCATCATTCTTTATTGAATCATTCAGATAAGCATAAAAAATGATATCAATTCTCTGGCTATCAGCACCCTCTGCCAAGAGTAAAGCCTGGGCATAGTTTGCCAATTCAGAGAATGTTTTTTTATCATCTTTCAGTTTCTGCACAATACCCATTCCATCAATAATACAAGCTTTACCAATGCTGGCTAGGTATGACACTAATGGTTGCACATTCTTCTGCAATTCTTTAGAAAGAGATGCCTTGTTGGTCTTTCTGAAGGCTCCTTCAGCAGCTGCTAGTGCCCATGTTAAGGGCCCAAGTGGATATGACAAAACTTCCTTCATCTTGAGATCACAACTCAGAAACTGACCCAGTACACACACTTACCAGTTTCTGTAATTTATCCAGTTGACTTCAAGCATTTGCATGAGATTGTGTAAATCATATTCATCTTAATGCATTCTTGTCTTTTGTAAATCTTTATACTGTCCATTCAACTCATCAATATTTAGCATGACCTTCAACAGCCGAAAAAAAGGAGCTCCTGTATTCTGCAGTAAGGTAATACTTCCTAACAGCACCATGCTTTAAGCTGAAACCCCTAGTTCCCCCAGTTTGGGTGTCCTTATTAACTGTTTTCTCTATGGTGTGATCCACAGGAATCTTTCCAAATGGATTAGAGGGACCTATCTTTACTGAAAAGCCACCAGACCTTAGATACTCATGAATGCCAGGATTAGTGTCCGGCAGATTGGTCATCTCAGTATAGTATGCAGCCATGTACCGAGCATAGTTTATGTTGTCATAAGCAAAGCTCCATGGCAGCATTGCTCAGACTGCAACCAAATTTAGTGTCCAATCTCCTTCTTGAGATGCTCTTAAAAAGGTGAGCATTATTTCAACCATGTCAATATATGACATCCAGAAAGAAGCAAGTTCTCCATATTCATTTCGTTGATAATCAAGATATTTCATGGAAATCTTGATTATGTGGTTGCATGGTTTCCAACAACTTGGGAAATCATATTCTGGCAAGAATGATGGAATTCTTGATGATGCTCCTCAAGCCATGATGGGAAATCGCTCCATGCTAATTGTAGCAAAGCTTCATATAGAAGTTTGTGGAATCTGATAGCACAATTGTAGCACAACCCTCTATCACACCTGCTGCTGATCCCTCTGCAATGACTGCCGACTCAATGCAGAGGTCTTCAACCCTGCATCACCAAACCTTTGTGATTTCTGATTATGCCCTGCAAGGTGCAAATGGTATGAAAAATGCCAAGTTGGGGAATGATGTTTGGGAATTTCTCTGGATGAAGCCACAGAATTTTAGATGCCTTTGCATAGAGTGCCTGATCAATAACTACCGCAATGACCTCAAGATGCAAAGATGCCATTATCCTCTGTGACTACAGCAACATTTTGAAACAGTAATAAGAAGTTAAATCCTGTCCAACTTGCGAGCAAGTGGTCTGCAGAAGACTTTATCCTGGCAATAACACAAAGAAGGTTATTTTTCTTGGAATCACAAAGAAATGATATTGGATGCTATGAATATCAATCTGTGTTTCCTTGCATGTTTTATGCATCAAAGACTTTTCTACATTCTAATGGCTCTGCCATGTTAAATACTTATTACAGAGCTCTATAATTTCTCACAGAGTGAGTCAATACATGCAGGTCAGTGAATCTATTGTCAGGTCATCCATATTCACCATAGAATAAAGTTATGAAAAACATAATAAAGCATTTTTGATATTTTAGCCCCATTTTAACATTAACCTAGGTCATAGCAGGTGACCTTGACCTTGGATTAGAAAAATAATGGCTTAAATGAATTCGTCATCCCTGAAACTCCCTAGATACAAAATTTTAATGACATTGGATGGGTTTATAATGTTGTTAAAAATATATTCATGGTGTTTTTTTCTCGGCGTCTTTTTATGCTACTAGGTCATTCTAATGGCTCTGTCATGATAAATACTTATCACAGAGCTCTATAATTTCTCACAGAGTGAGTCAACACATGCAGATCAGTAAATCTATTGTCAGGTCATCCATTACTGCCATAGAATTTAAGTTATGAAAAACATAATAAAGCATTTTTGATATTTTAGCCCCATTTTAACATTGACCTAGGTCATAGCAGGTGACCTTGACCTTGGATTAGAAAAATAATGGCTTAAATGAATTCTTCATCCCGGAAACCCCCTAGATACCAAACTTGAATGACATTGGATGGGTTTATGTTGTTAAAAAATATATTCATGGTGTTTTTTTCTCGGCGTCTTTTTATGCTCCTGGGTCATTCTAATGGCTCTGTCATGATAAATACTTATCACAGAGCTCTATAATTTCTGACAGAGTGAGTCAACACATGCAGGTCAGTGAATCCATTGTCAAATCATCCATTATTGCCATAGAATTTAAGTTATGAAAAACATAATAAAGCATTTTTTATATTTTAGCCCAATTTTCACATTGACCTAGGTCATAGCAGGTGACCTTGACCTTGGAATAAAAAAATAATGGCGTAAATGAATTCCTCATCCCTGAAACCCCCTAGATACCAAATTTTAATGACTTTGGATGGGTTTATGTTGTTAAAAAAAATATGTATGTTGTTTTTTCTCTGACGTCATTTTTATGCTACTTGCCGCTGCTAAAACGGCCATACCGGAGTTAAGCTACCATGTTGAAACTGCTATCATGCATTTTCATGACCCCTAGACATGTGTCTACCTAAAAAACATTGGTAGCATTAGTGCCCCCAACTGGTACCAATGACCCCCAAATCAGGGGGCTGGCTCATGGACTATATATCCAAATCGACCCAGATTTACGCATGGACCAAGGCTAGGCAGCTACCAAAACGAGGCCATTTTTCAACATAAGATATGTTTTTCTTGCATTAAAATGAATTTTTCCATATATTTTTCAATATGTCCTCATTAGGCACTTGGAAAGGTACAAAATACTGAAGAATTATAAATGTGGAATGAAATCCGAATAAATTATGAAAGGGAGGTAGTCGGGGAGGGGGAGGAAAGGGGGAGGATAAGGACAATTTATAGATGTATAGGTGTGTGGTGTGTGTGTGTGGGGGGGGGGGGGTGCAAGTCCTTTTCCATGAAACCCTCTTATATCTGTCATTCTCATCTCTCCTCTCCCTCTCTTCTCTCCTCTCTCCTCAATTGTGCTCTCTCTTACATCCCTTCTTTATCTATCTCTTGCTCTCTCTACTTTATTTCTTATTTCCTAAAATTCTTAATTCTAAAATTCTTAAAATGCTAATCTTAAATCCTCATTATTTCTGTTTTCAAATAGGTTAATTTCCAGTGTTAAATTCCGCAAGTCTAACATTCTAAATAATGAAGGTATTGTCCCCTTTCTTTCTCAGGATATACCCAGAGAAATAAGGGGAGGGGAGAGAGAAGAGGAGAGGGGAAAAGAGAGAATTACAGATCTAACCTGCTCTATTCCAAGTGCCAAAGGCACTTGTAATTCAATAAACTGGCGAATCACTTCTGATAGATGTCTTTAGTCTCGCGTTATGCACTACTTCTATGAATATTGAGGTTTGACTCAGATACTCCTAGCTTGTAATGAAGGAGGCAGACATGCTCATCCTCAGGTTTATTAATGAGGATCGGAACATAGCAGGGGGTATTTATATGTACAGGACGGACCCCAAACATAGTGGGTCGTTATATAATCGTCAGTTGTCATACACCGATAGGACCAAAAGAGGACCAAAAGAAGTGCTGATCCTGATGTTTGTGTACCATAAATGTGTGTATTCCTCCAATCAAAAAAGTAGCTTATGGTTATAGCTTTCGATTAAGACCAACTACACTGCCGTACATAGTGTTTAAGTTTGATAACAGGTCGAGATATATAGCATGCTGCATATTGGGAAAGACCGGGATTCTGCGGCGACGGATTCTATCTTTAGTTGAGTGGTTTATCACCCTCTTCAAAGAGGTCGGGTCAGTCGCTAGTGGTCCAGAAGCATACCGCTGGATTGGGTTGTGTGGGGGTCTGACTTTTAGGCTTATTGCTTGTATAAATAAAGAAAAACAGTTGCCGACGAACCCCCGTCCACCCAACCGTCCCGTGAATATGCCCCCTGTCCCCCCCCCCCCATCAGTGCCCGTCCCGGGAGACTTGCCGAAGCCTTGAAGGCAAGGCTTCGGCCGTTTTCGTCTGCAAACGTTTTGCTTTGAGCTGTCCGCTATCCATTTCGAATCCCATTTGCCGGTTACGTTGATTACGTTGAAGTGACTTCCGGCTCGTACGGAATGGAACAAGGGATCGGAATGGTCAATGGCGTGGATGTAGCTGTGTGGGTTGAGTGTGGAGGTTGAAACGAAAATGGATTGTGGAAGTGTGAGTGCCTGAATCGACAATGTAAGTACGCTAGGTTGTAGGTATAGGCCTAAACTAAGTATTCCATGCATCAATAGACATTCTCAGCGGGGAAATTATTGAATGCAGGCAGAGAAGTAACCACGTGGAATAAGAGTATATATCGTTGGACACTAGTAGTCTGTGCACCGTGCGAAATTGTAAATAGAGTCATTCTGACTTCTTCCAAGGAAGAAGCGGGGGTGCCGACCGTCCAGAAGTATCAAAACCGCTAGGTGGCCCTTTGGGATGATTTATTTTTGTGCCAGTGTACTACCATATACCCTTATTGTTTTGGTTGCCAACGAACTCCCCTCCACCCAGCCCCCGACCCAGCCGTCCCCTTCCCACCCCCCAAGCTACCCCACCCCCACCCCAACCCCACCCGTGGGGTAGCTATCCATTTCGAATATATCCCATTTGCCGGTTACGTTTATTAGCGTAAACGTGACTTCTTGGAATGGGTGCAGTAAGCACAGTGGTTCCCTTAGGGCTCCAACGTGGTGGCTCCAACGTGCCAACACATCCCCAAAGGATTAGTATAGAAATATCGAAAATCTATTTTACAGCCTAGATTGATTATTTCTTCAGACAAAACTTGCAGAGGACATCCTATCGTTGCGATTTCTGGGTAAGGATGTCGGCTATCGGTATGTTTACTAGGAAAACGACGCGGCCAGGTTGAGATGTGGAAGGTATTGAGCCATGGCTGTGAAGGCCCAGGGCGACAGAAGGATTCAAAATATGCCTGCTGCGCACCGCCTTTCTCAAGGCGGTTTTTGGTCGCCTCTCGTCCAGAAATTCTACCCGCTAGTACTTTTGCTTGCTCTACTTATTTTATTGTCTGTTTTTGTTCTTATAGTTGTCATTTTTCTCACCTTGAATGACACTGCATGCCCACCAACCACCCATCCTTCACTCCTCCCATGTGTTAGTGTTTGATACCTGACTGCCTACCTGCCTAGTGTGTGTGTAGCCTTGAGGCAATGCTACACACACACTAGTGGCAGGCAGTGGTAGGCAGTGGCAGGCAGCGGGAGGGGCAGTGGCTGGTGAGTGAGTGTAGTGTGTGAGTGAAGGTGCAGTGTGTGTGAGAGCTCCGACAGTGGTGGGAGACTAAACCAATCTTTATATTTAAAATTGCAACTTTCCTGTTGTGAATCTTGCCTATGTTCTTTCCAGTGAGATGATCTGCCAGTGTTGCACTTTCGGTGTTTCGACTCTGGATCTCTTCCAGGCTTAAGTACTATCGATATTTGTAAGTCAAGGTGATCGTATAAATTACTTCTCGTGAAATAGTCATATCTCTAGTAAAGGTTATGGGGGAAAAGAACTATGTTCATTTCTAAGGCCATGAGTGAATAATATTCTATGTTTATGAAAACGCTCCTCCGGATATGATAAAGTACAGAGAGAATACTTTGTGAATTCAGTCTTTATTCCATGAAAGATCCTAGGATGAGGTTGGGTCCTTGCTCCCAACCTGGTTTTACATCAAGGTTCTTAGAGAGGTGATATATATTTCATTGAGCAATAAAAGGTATCTCAATATCAATAAGGAATATATAATGAAATACAAATACACATCAAATATAATAGTTCAGAGTAATAAGAGAAACATATAACCTCAATGCTGTTTGAAGTCTAAATAATGTAATATCAAATCCCAAGGAAATATTCCATAAAACAGTAATATAATCATATAACAGAATCCCCATGATCCCTGGCCTCCTAGCGGCATCCGGAGGCATCCCGGAGGCATCCGGAGGCATCCCGGAGGTATCCCGGAGGTATCCCGGAGGTATCCCGGAGGTATCCCGGAGGTATCCCGGAGGTATCCCGGAGGTATCCCGGAGGTATCCCGGAGGTATCCCATAAGAGAGAGGTTCGTAACACTCCCCCCTAACCAAGGAAAATAAAATTTTATAAAGACACAGAACATATTCCAGGAATTATGAAATTTTATTCAAGATGAAAACACCATAATGTGAAAAGAAACAATAAATGTAACGATCAACAGACATCAACGAATGTCAAGAAAAATAGCACCACAAAAAAACAACTTTGAGAGGTATGAAATACCAACGTTTAAGTGTCTTTAACTGAACAGTTGCGAACGGTTAACACATGGGTCCAACAACCCTGAGATCAGAAATTATATACTCAGCCGATATTATGAAACATAGTCTATTCACGAGCGACGGATCAGTGCCATGATAGAAGCAGTGACTTCGTCTGATAAACCAGGAATGGCCACCACTGGTTTTGTCGCACTGTTATCCTCAACACTACTGCTGGTTGCGGTCGACGACTTACTTGATCGGCTTGGACGAGCTCGAAGTGTTTTGATTTCTCGCTCCTGTCTTTCTAACTCTACACACTGGGCGTCCAACTTCTCCCTCGCTTCTTTCAACTCTCCTTCCAAGATGCTTTGACTATGATTTGCAAGCTCCAGTTGAAGTTTCACATCGAGCAAATCATCCTTTATATTTCTGTTCTTCTCTTTATATTGAAGCAATTCTCTGTTAGACACAGCAATAGAGTCAAAGTCAACATGAAGAGATTTAACACACTCAGAAAATAACTGGTGAGCAGACAGAAATGCAGATTCCGTCTTGGATAATAAACTGACCGATTTAATGTCCGAGTTTTCCAAGGCCTCCAGTTCCTTCGCCACAGGTGAATCCTCTTCTAGAACACAGTCCAGATTGAGTGGCATATTCAGGACTTTCTTCTTATCTGACGTAGCCGACTCTGATGCAATTCTCTTCTTACTGGTACACTCAGTTGCATCATACAAGTTCCAGTCAGGATTGCTAACCAAGTTTTTGTATCTACTAGCATTGTTGTAACAACGAATCGCCGCATTTGTTTGGGAAATGTTGTGCACCCACATCATGTGGCGAACGAGAGAGACAACTCTAAGTTGTCTCTTTCTACATGGCACATCCTTATGTTTTATCACGCATTTGTACTCCCAACGTTTCGGCAGATGGTTTTCAGCAATATGCCGGAGCCAACATAACTTGTTAAACATCATTTTGCCCCCACATCTGAGATAAGGACAGGTACCGCCAGATTCATGTCCCGTGAAAGCCAATGCCTCTATGTCTCGCTTCACGTCCTCAGGTAAATCTTGGCAGCGTGCCAAAATTCCCCGGATCCAACCTTCATACTTGTCAACAAGCGTGGATTCAGTCTCTATGAAATAGATAACCTCCTCTGTTTCACTATCACAGTCTTCCTGATATAGGGGAACACATCTTCCAGTTCTATAGCCGTCCGGTTTTCTTATCTTGGACATTGTTGGTCTAACAATATCCACATACTCATCTGGAATCCTCGAGGCTCTGCTGCAGCGGCCGAGTCACGCCTATCTGCGGACGAAGCTCGACTCTCGGAATGTTTTGAAGAATCCATAACTCCTGAATCCTTTCTGGACTTGTGTCCACTTCTCGGCTCCTTAGACCCAGATGAATGTGACAATCTCTCATTTGTGAACTTAGTTTTCCTGTCCCTACAGAACTCTTCGTCACTGGAAAAGTCTGACATGATTCCAGAAGTCCGGAGAGGAAAGCACCACTTAGAATTTTACAAGACCGACACGAGGTCTGAGGGGTCTTCTCCGAAGATTCCAAGGAAGATGAGTGACAGTCGGTGCCACCGAGCCTTATATAGTCTCCGGACGAAGGCTGGTTCAGGTGACAATACCCAAAATAAATAATATAAAGATTTTATCCAGCAGAATAAACACAAAACCATGATCAACCGAACATTTCCATGTACTACTTAGTTTTCCTAACATGACCGCGTATGAGAGCGCTGCAGTTGACATTGCGCTGCTCACAATGGAATGCGCCATGGCAACATGGCGAGTTACTAAGGTCGGCCATCACGATAGCCAACGCAACGCGCTGGCTTGTGTATTTCCATGGAGCCGGGTATCCAAGATCCAAATTCTCTCGTCCGCACAACAATATGGACGTAGAAAATAACAGTTAATGGATGATCTGGACGTCAATAGTCTGATTATGTATATGGAGAACGATGGCACACGCCAAAACTATGTTACTTGATCTAAAGACGCGTGTATCCGGCGTACCCGGGTACAGTCCGCCTCTCCCCGGGAAGTGTTGACGGGAGACAGTGACTGCCCTGCCGGGTGGCAATTCCACTCAATCAGATCCAAAATACGTTATATACACAGAGTATTATATACAAAAGCGAATGAGGCCGCTCAATATAACTGTCAAATAGCAAAGTAAAATAAATGATGGCTTCAAAATTGGCCGTAAATCCACCATTTCAAGTTCCACTCTATGTGTCTCACCAAGAGCTGCTTTACGTGTGTATGATACTCTCCAGTGACAATGAATAAATCAAAGATTACTCCCTAGCCTTCCCATGAATTAGTTGATTTTAGGGAGCTAACTTTAATCCGGAGAATCCATACCTTGAGGGCGCTCTAACCACCCGAGTCCTAGTTCTCCTGGCACTTTCTGGCAATTTAATATCCACTTCTTTGGTTTCACTTTTTGCAGGACAAGAATTCGATACCTCTTGCTGCCCAGGACAAAGATGAGGCTTTAGATAATCCACATGCACTTTTGCCATTCTATGCATGCCTGTACTGATAAGATAGGTCCACTCATTCAGTCTTTCGACTACAGTATAAGGGCCTTCCCATCGTCCACAAAGTGGTTTCTTCACGGTAATAAACTTATAGACTTTTTGTCCGGGGAGAAAAGATCTAGCCAACAACCCCTTGTCGTACACTTTCTTCTGAGCTTGTACAGATTTCATCAGATTGCTAGTCACGAATGCATGAGCTTTCAAGAGATTCTCCCGAATGTACTCAACCAGATTTGGAGCACATTTATATTTGAATTCCTCATCATAATCCCTGTAGACCACTGCGGGGACCATTCCTATTTCCTCTCCAAAGGTGAGGAGATTAGGTGAGCAACCGGTGGATTCGTGCTTGCTGCACCGGTATGCATAGGTAATGTAGAGAAGAATCTGGTCCCAGTTCCTCTCATTCTCAGAGGCCAAGCCAGACAAGGCTACCTTCATCGTACGATTAAAACGCTCTACATTCTCAGAGGCCAAGCCAGACAAGGCTACCTTCATCGTACGATTAAAACGCTCTACCATACCATCGGAAACCGCCCTGTACGAATTGGTGTATGTCTTCCTTATCGACATCAATTTACATAATTCCTTCCATAGGAGTGATGTAAAATTGGCTCCTCGGTCTGAATGAATTCTCATTGGGGCCCCGAATTTTAGGATCCAACCTTCCATGAGAGACATGGCACAGGTATCTGCCTGCCAATTAGGCATGGGGAAGGCTTCCACATACTTTGTATAGTAGTCTTGTATGACCATAATACAACAATTTCCCCGTAATGTTTCCGGCAGTCCCACAGCTATGTCCAGAGCTATTCGTTCGAACCTTGCTCCTGTAATCTCATTGTGTAAAGGAGTCTTTCCTTTCGCCGGAGAATCCTTGGTCAATCTGCAAGTTTTGCAATCCTTAATCCATCGTATCAAGTCATCCTTCATATATGGCCAATGAAAGATCTGTTTAATCCGAGACAATGTCTTCTTGGTACCGAAATGTCCACCCTGAGGAGAACTATGTAGCATGTGAAATAATGATGACCTGACCCAGTTAGGTGCCACAATCACGTCTATATCACGAAGGTCCTTCCTCAACCTTACACAGAGAACCCCATGTTGTAAAAACATACTAGGGATCATTGCATATAAAATCTTAAAGCTTCGAGTTTCCATCTGAAGCTCCTCTTGTGACAATCTAGATTTGGTTTCCACCAGTGACTTTAGTTTGGAAACGACAGGATCGTCATCCTGGAATTTAACCATTTCTTCATGAGAACAGGGCAAAATATCCTGATATACTACTCCCTTTTGTTCCTGAAGTTCGTCTAGCGATCCAAGTTGATATTCCTCCGGGTTATCCGTTTCAGAGCATGTAGCCTCGGAACCCGTGAATACTGTACATATCTCTGACAGCATTTCTGTATTCTTCTTTCTGCATGTAGTGCAATCGACGTTCTTACATTTCCTCAATTTATCCAATCTCGACAATGCATCCGCATTGCCATGAAGTTTTCCAGCACGATGAACAATTTTTGTATGGTCCACATCGAAATAAGCCAAGATCGATAGCCAACGCACCAAGATCCCATCTGCGTCTTTGAAGTTCAAGACCCACTTCAGTGAAGAATGATCCGTGCGAATAATGAAATTTGTACCCCAAATGAAGTGTTTGAACTTCCCTAACGCTTTAATCACAGCCAATAACTCTCTATGTGTGGTGCAATAGTTTCGCTGTGTGGGTTTAAGTGATTTGGAATAGTAGCAGAGAACTTTTTCAGTTCCATCCTGTACCTGCGATAACACAGCGCCGTAACTAAAATTGCTGGCATCTGTATCAAGAACAAACAAATCGTCCTCGGTAGGATATCCAAGAATAGGATCCGAGACCAGAGCATTCCTAAGAATATTAAAGGCCCTCTCCCGGTTTTCATTCCACTCAAACTTCCTATGATCGCGTAAAGCCTCAAACAGCGGTTCAGCTATTTCCGCGAAATTAGGTATAAAATCTCGGTAGTAACCTACCAACCCGAGGAAGGAACGAATATCCTTGATGTTGGCTGGTATAGGCCAATGTGTAATAGCATCAATCTTCTCTGGATCCGCTTTACAACCTGTGGCATTTACCACTCTTCCCAGGAATTTCACCGATGATTTGAATAGGACGCACTTCTTTGGTTTCAATATTAGTCCAAAGTTCTTAATTCTTTCCAAAACTATCATCAAGTTGAGTCTTGCTTCGTGTAAAGTCTTGCCATAGGTAATAATGTCGTCAAGATAAACCACGCAATGCTTCCAACGAAGACCCTGAAGCATATTCTCCACCATTCTTTCAAATGTCGCCGGGGCGTTACATAGCCCAAACGCCATTACATTGAATTTAAATAGCCCCATATGGGTGACAAAAGCGGATTTTTCCTTCGCGTCATCATCGAGCTCAACCTGCCAGTAGCCAGATTCCAAATCAAGAGTGGAGTAATATGCATTCTTTCCTAGAGCATCCAGGCTCTCATCTATCCTAGGGAGGGGAAACGCATCCTTTTTAGTGATGTTGTTTAATCGTCTGTAGTCCACACAGAAACGGATAGAGTTATCTTTCTTTTTTACCAACACAATCGGGGAAGACCATGGAGAATCACTTGGGGAAATTACGCCTTTGTTCAACATTTTCTCCAACTCCTGTTCTACAACTATCCTTCTTCCAATTGGTAGCCTTCGATAACTCTGTTTGATAGGCTCCGATGTGCCCGTATCAATTCCATGTTTCACATAATCAGTCCTACCCAGGTCACCGCCCGGTTTCTGAAAGATGTCAGCAAACTGCAGAAGATCTATCCGAACCATATTTCTATCTTCCTCTGACGCCAAATCACTTTTTTGTACTAAGTCTTCCAGATATGATGGAAGAGTGTAGGTGCCAGGCTTGTCCTCACCGGAAATATCATTGGTAACCATTGAATCAATCGGAACAGCTGGTTCCGCCAGATCATATAGTCCAAAATCAACGATAGAAATATCTCCAAATGGATGAGACACCCCATCTTCACTCGACTCCTCGATAGCGGCCACAGGCTCTGCAATCCCCAAAATCTCTCCCTCTTCTATGATGACCGATACATCACCAATATTCATCACCGGCAAGTTGAATAAAACTTTTTCTGGCGTTTTCCTAATCAGGGTCGGAAAATTCAGAATATTCCTACTTCTGTCAAGATATGTGATAGGTTCCATCAGAAAGTCTCCCTCAAGCTTCCCCTCAGAGGAATCTATCCATGTCGCTGATACCAATGTCACTGTGCCCATCTTTACCTTTGTACGGTCATTTACTCGAAGGGCTCCAGAATTGGATAAAAACTCGCAAAATGTTTTCCTACCCCTAATACAAATTTCTCCCGTTCTACTTCTAAAGGTCATGTCCATTGCCATCTGGAAATCCAAGCCCAGGATTCCAGATTCCCTGTGTATGTTTCCAACGTAGAACCTCCAGACGTGCGAACTTTCGCCGAGCCCAAAATGGAAATTAGCCACGCCTGAGAGATTTATGTTGCTTCCATTTGCAGCAACTACTCTATCTCTGGTAGGATACAATTGTGGAGGCACTTTCAGTGAAGAATACATGTCATCACTGATAATGCTTATGGAAGCTCCCGTATCCACCAAAAGGCGATGGAAAACACCTCCAGGAAAGGAAGCAGGCGCATACCACCTAGCTCCTTTCGAGCTTGGCAAATGATAAATATTTCCCTCCTCATTTCCTTTCACCAGTAATAAATCAAGTGCTTCAGGGGTTGGCCCTTCCCCTAATAAAGGGGGTCCTGAGGAATCATTCACATCCACCATTGTATGTTGGGAAGAGCCATTTTGGGCTTCGGTGGCCGGACTGCTGGCCCTATCCAGTCCAACCACTATTCGTTTCCCTCACTTTTACCCAGTTCCGAGCAACCATTCACTGCATGGTCTGATGCATAACTAGCTTTGGCCGCAAGGAAGCGATGGCATGTAAAAGTCGAGTGTCCGGTGTTATCGCACCATTTACAATATGGGGTCTGAGAACCCGCATTTTTCCAATTTCCTCCCTTCCTATTGTTAAAATATCTCCTCTTATCCCCCAGAGCATGAACTTCCATCTCCTCTCCTTCTGTGGAATCCAATTCTCCTTCATTGTATTCCGCGATACATGTCGCCGCGCTGAGAATGTCCGAACTAGCATTTGCCCCAAACAGGGTTTTGATCCCACTCTTATACCTGTTGGCAACGTCCAGTGCATCAAATAGCGACTTGGGTTGTTTTGCATGTACTTCCAATGCTATTTTCTTGTCAAGCATGCCCTTGACGAATTGCTGAATCAGCAGGCGGGTGTGAAAGCTATACCTCTCCCCGGGAAAGGCCCATATCATAAGAGATCTCAACTGCACTGCAAACGTATTTAAATCCTCTCCAGGAAGTTGTTTCCTGTTATAGAAGGTGTTCTCCCGATCTTCTGGGGTTCCCCCTCCATAAATCCTACAGAGAATAGTGATCAGGTCTTGGTAGGAACCATCAACAATATCAAAGTCATTGACAACGCTCGCTGCTTCTCCTTTGCACTTAGAAAACAGGACTCTTTTTCTGGTTTCCATGGTCCAATTATTTGCAGTACCAATGTTCTCAAACTGGACCAAATATTGGTACCACTCTTTCCCTTCAAATGATGGAGGCATCGAACACTTAGGCTTCTCAGACCAGAGAGGGGCAGTGGACCCCAAAGATTCCCTGATTCGGACAGGGCACACATCCACAATGTCCTCCTCACCATCAGAATCAAATAACGGCAAAGAAGCCCTAGGCTTAGCCTTAATGGTGACCGTCTTAGTCGAACGTCGAGTATTAATATAATGCCCAGGAGTGAACAATGAATGGGAATCCAAAGATTTCCACAGGTCCGAATCCCTGACATCGGATCCATCAGCCATGATAAATTGATCCGACAGACCCTTCAGCTCCCGCTTTACAGTAGTGGCCTCTCGTTTCCAATAATCAACATCAACTATGGCGTCATCCACATTCTTTTTTGAAAGTCCCAATTCAAATTTAGCATCATCCAAATCCTTAAGAAGTTTGTCCAGAGCGTCATCCTTTCTTTTGACGGCATCCCCTAATTGATCAGTTGCGTTCAAATGTGCATCTCTTTCCTGCACAGTATCGGCAAGTTTTGCATCCACAGTAGCCTTGTCCCTAGCTTGATCCCTGATGTAGTCCTGCAAGGCAGTGTTTAGAGTATCCAACTGGATACCGACTACTAATCCTTCCTCCAGGTTAGTCGCCATGATTGCGATTCAAAGGTACTAGAATGAAGTCCCAGTCAAGGAATAACTGAAGTACAACTCTAGAGGAAAAAAACCCAACAAATTACAATATAGTAATTATCCCTGTTTCCAAAAGAAACGACGCGTCCTCAGTCCTCCAGTAAAGGGAATCCACCATCCAACGGATCAGTCCAAACAAAAACAAAATTCACCAAGTTAATAACAAGGGAAGGGCACAGCCGGCTAGTGTCCCTCGTGTAACAAGGAGAAAAAAACAAAAAAAAAACAAAAAAAAACAAATATAAGTCCAAATAATACGGAGCTCCGGGCAGAAATGATCCAAGTCCAGAGATCCGGGCCTATATAATCCAAAAATGTCCAAGAAGAGCAAAAGGCCTAAGAAACTTCCAGTATAAGCAAAGACAATCCAAGTTCTAGGAAGTGATCACATAAGTGAGTTTCCTTCACTCTCACGGCACCAGTGTTGTGAATCTTGCCTATGTTCTTTCCAGTGAGATGATCTGCCAGTGTTGCACTTTCGGTGTTTCGACTCTGGATCTCTTCCAGGCTTAAGTACTATCGATATTTGTAAGTCAAGGTGATCGTATAAATTACTTCTCGTGAAATAGTCATATCTCTAGTAAAGGTTATGGGGGAAAAGAACTATGTTCATTTCTAAGGCCATGAGTGAATAATATTCTATGTTTATGAAAACGCTCCTCCGGATATGATAAAGTACAGAGAGAATACTTTGTGAATTCAGTCTTTATTCCATGAAAGATCCTAGGATGAGGTTGGGTCCTTGCTCCCAACCTGGTTTTACATCAAGGTTCTTAGAGAGGTGATATATATTTCATTGAGCAATAAAAGGTATCTCAATATCAATAAGGAATATATAATGAAATACAAATACACATCAAATATAATAGTTCAGAGTAATAAGAGAAACATATAACCTCAATGCTGTTTGAAGTCTAAATAATGTAATATCAAATCCCAAGGAAATATTCCATAAAACAGTAATATAATCATATAACAGAATCCCCATGATCCCTGGCCTCCTAGCGGCATCCGGAGGCATCCCGGAGGCATCCCGGAGGCATCCGGAGGCATCCCGGAGGTATCCCGGAGGTATCCCGGAGGTATCCCGGAGGTATCCCGGAGGTATCCCGGAGGTATCCCGGAGGTATCCCGGAGGTATCCCGGAGGTATCCCATAAGAGAGAGGTTCGTAACACCAGATTATACATAAGTCGTCCCCTAAAAAGGCATGAAGAGGAACAAAACTTGCCATTCAGATGATGTAATGGTACCCATTTAGATGGGAAAACATAAAAAACAGGTCGATGGGTGTGAGTTCTGTCTAACTGAGAATACCAGGGGTAATGGAGCAACGAAAGGAGGTTTAAAGGTGGTCTAAATCCGCCCTATAGGGGGCGGGGTCGGTTGCGCTTGGTCCAGAAGTATCAAACCGCCCATAATATGTTTTTTCCTGTGATAAATGAGGTGCTTGTGACTGACGTTTACCTTACAGATTGTTGAATGATCCCCCCCCCCCCACCTCTCCTGCCCCGTCCCCGCACACACCACCGTGTGTGCGGGAAGCACGCTCAATGCTATAAGCCTGGCATGGGTGCCCTTAGGGCTCCAACGGGGTGGCACAAATGGCGGTCGGCAGTCCCAACGCATCCCCATAGGATTAGTATAGAAAACTAGAAAATCTATTTTACAGCGTAGATCGATTATTTCTTCGTACAAAACTTGCAGAGGACATCCTATCATTGCGATTTCTGGGTAAGGATGTCGGCTATCGGTATGTTTAATAAGAAAACGACGCTGCCAGGTTGAGTTGTGGAAGGTACTGAGTCATGGCTGTGAAGGCCCGGGGCGACAGAAGGGTTCGAAATATGCCTGCTTGCGCACCGCCTTCTTAAGGCGGTTATTGGTCGCCTCTCGTCCAGATCAGATCAAATCCAGTTCTTCCAGACATTACCATCCCTCTCAAGGCAGAGTTAACTATTAATTTAGATGCAGTTTATACAATTAATAAAATGAGATAAAATAAAGTAAGATGCAGAGATCTTATGATAAAATTGACTTGATTTAAGATGATACCGGGTGGTAATAAATTATACAATAATAGCACAAATTAGGTTATTTGTCCTAATACAATTTATGTTTTACATTTTCAAGGTAATTTCTGAGCTCCTTTTTTGTGGTTGATTCATGAGCAACAGGGAGAGGGGGAGGGAAAGAAGAGGAGGGGGGGAAAGAGAGGAGGGAGAGGATGTAGGGGAAGGGAGAGAGGGGAGGGAGAGAAAGCAGGGAGGGGGAGCATGAGGAAGAGGGGAGGGAGAGGGGGGGAAATCGGAGATAGGGTTGTGAGAGAAAAGCAGGTATGAAAGACAGAGAAGAGGGGGAGGGAAAAGAGGGAGAGGGGGAAGTATGGGGAGAGAGGGTGACCGTCCTACATGCAGAGGAGTGGGAGAGTGAAGAAGAGGGTGTAGGAATAGGAGAGGGGGAGGGGGAGGGAAAGAAGAGCAGGGTGAAGAGAGGAGGGAGAGGATGTAGGGGAAGGGAGAGAGGGGAGGGAGAGAAAGTGGGGAGGGGGAGCATGAGGAAGAGGGGAGGGAGAGGGGGGAATCAGAGATGGGATTGGGAGAGAAAATCAGGTGTGAAAGTCAGAGAAGAGGGGGGAGGGAAAAGAGGGAGAGGGGGAAGTGTGGGGAGAGAGGGTGACCGTCATGAGGACGGGTACTTTGCTAGTATAAAATAAAGGAATCGATTATAGCCGGCCCCATTTAAACTTGGTGCTGTACTCACATCGGAAACACACATCGCTGTTTGTTGCGTTGATTCAATTCTCGCCCAACTGCTGACCCTAAATATTCATCGGAGAATGACCCTGAATTCTTCACTGCCATCACTTGGGAGAGCGCTGAAGCGCCACGTCTTATGCAATGTACATCTTATGTACATGCCCTTATAATCACAATTATAGCCATCCAAACTTAAGTGTCCCCCTTTGTTTTGTTTGGCGTACATACTGGGCTGTTGCACTTGTAAATAGAGATGAATAACATTGGGGCCTCCAAACTTAGCCATTTTTTAAATACAATGCCCAAAAGTTCTCATGTTTTAGGAAAAGGGTCTGGCAATCTCTCCCTTGGTTCAAATTTTTGTCTAGATGTGTAGTTGTCCATATTTCTTTTATGAAAGTGGAAGGTAGGCCTAATGATGGCCGAGTGTGTTTTGCCATTCAAATCAGTGCATAAAATAAGGTTTAAAGAACCCTTTAAGTTTAAAGTGGCTATGGACACTGTTTGACTGTATAACATTTAGAAATATGTTTGTAGTTTTCGATTACCTGCACAAGTAAGAACATTTGTGTGGAATACCAACTCTATATATTCCTTAGATTAATTGATATTTGTTAACGAAGAATGTGGCAGAGATTCCATTGAGGAATTCAAATCTGAGAGAGAAGTAACTTGACCATAAGGTGGTGCCCTCAGTGCATGGTGAACTAGGAGCGAGGCAGGAGTTACATAGTGACATATCTACCCTGTCCCATCCAGCTGGTATCACTTAACTCTCATTAAGATAAGAGGCGTCTGGGACCTTCCCTAACTGTCTGGCAGTTGGGTAGGGTGACTCCAGCACCCTACGAAATTGTAGTTTTAAACTCTTAAATACACACAATATATGTAATTTCTACATTAATGCTCCCGGGTATACATTACAAATATACTAATCTAGAACATAGTTGAAATTCAGGCAAACTTTCCCCAAATCGGGAGCTGAGTGGCATGTGTCACTTTAAGTAGAATCCTAAAATTGACAAAGAACCCCTATGGTTCTTGGAGGAACCCCTGATGATCCTGAAGAACCATTTTAGATGTTGAAGAACCTTAGGTTCTTTGGGGAACCATAAGGTTCTCCAAAGAACCTTAAAGAACCCTTTTTTCTTAGAGTGTAGTTATGATATAAAAAGTACAAAGTTCATAATTATAAAGATTACTTTTTTCAGAGTGAAAATGTTGATCCGAATACAATGCCTGAATATGTGTACATACAGACTATACCTGTCATCACGATGCTTGTGAGATGTATTGCTGACTTACATATTTTAATTTCGCAAAATGGCCATTTTATATTCCTGGGGTTATTTCGACCTTGATGGTTGCATATTTAACAAGGAACTGATATATATATATATATATATACATATATATATAAAACTGCTGGTACACTGTATTTCACTTTATAGTCAAGAGAGAATAAAAACTGCACCGCTGAAACTTTTTAGTATAATAAGTGCCTTTATATGTACTATATACGCATTTTATGTTTACTATAAAGATCATATATATTTATGTGGATGGAGTGGAGTGGCAAGGTCCTACCTTGTAGGTGGGACCTTGCCAAGCCATTCCACCTACAGAACCAGCAACAACAACAAGTGTCTTTGTGAAGTTTGTGTTCTATCAGCATGGATCAAAGGTAAAACAGAACTAAAACTTTTTCAGTTCCGATTTAAGGAGAGGGCTCAGCGACTTGACCCGTATATGATAATTTATTGTATATATAAAATGCATAATAATATGGTCGATTCTCATGAAAATGCTTCAAATTGGATAAACGCGGGGCTCAGAAATGCATGTTCTCATAATTAATTGATAATGTCTGAGCCTATAGCCGACCTTCAACTAAGCTTTCTCAATTGGTGCCTGTGAGTTGACTATAAGTTAGACTTAAATGGAGGTAAAACAAAATTGAGACTTGGCTGTTGTAGCCTACTTATGGCTCGATAAAGTATTTTGTCCTAAAAGTGACCATGAGCCCGCTGACTGACCCTTTAAACGTGTCTGACTGTCCCCATGCACCAAGTGGACAGGAAAGAAACTAATTTCCTTTTTATTGACCAATCACCACCCTGTATCGAGCCGGCCAACGCGGTCTTTTCTTTCGCTAAAAGGAAGTCTTACCTTAGACTTTCCTTATGCTAAAAGCCAGTCTTAACCCATATCGACAAGTGCCAACCCCACTGCTTAAGACTTTCTTTCATCCTTAGATATAGACTACTTCGATGCACATCTTAATCACTAGGTGGCGATATCGTGGGCATATGTTAACTAAATTTTACATGTGCCTTTATATCGACAGGTGACAGCACTTTTTTGTTACGAAAATAAAATTACAATTAGAATATAATTTTCTCATCGTCCATATACTTTTCCAATTGCCCTAACTTATGATTCGATCAATTTGATCATTCATCTCTTCTCTCCAATGCATATCGCCGCCTCCTGCCACTCTCAAATAAAAACGCCTTTCTACATATTCATATTTAAAATATTGCCGACTAAATATGCACCTTTACTGTGTCAAGCCGACCTATTTAATCCTGACGTGACGCGCACGCATTCGCACCCGACCTATTTAACCTATGATGTAATGCTACGCGCACGCATCCCCAATTCTACTAAAGCGCTATGTGTCTTCGCACGGCGAAAACACATGTCTTCTTAGTACATTGTTCTCTTTTCTACAACATCTTCACATCCACATACACTACCACTACCATAATCAGTAAGTTCACATATTCGTCATTATTTCAATCTAACTTGAACTATTACATAAACTTCTCTCCTTTGACAAATACATATAGCATTCTACCCCTACACTTTTTGCTCTACTCTACTCCTCTCACCTTTCCTACCAATCTTTCCAACTGACCTAAACTAACTCACCTAACTAATTACTATTGTTAACCCATATATACGTAATACTATCTTTATACATTATATTAATCATCAATTCAACCTTATTACATTTTATTTACCCCCCCCCCCCCCCAATGCCCTAACATTCTATTACCATTCTGTTCTTTATATCGCCTTCTTCATTCCCTTATTATCGCCTGACTCTCACTCTCAATTTTACATCACCCGCGTCACTGTCAATCTCACGTGTCACTGTCAATCCCACATTTAACTCAAACTCCTTTTATTCCCTATATATCTGCCAGCATAACACTCTACCATTTATTTCTTCTTATTTATCTTATCTTACCCATTCATATATTCTTTACTCCATTACTCGCCACAGACACCATCTTTTTACTTTACCAGAGATGCCAACTTTTTTACTCAGGCTTGCGGGCCACTATCCCAGCCATTGAGGCGTGGGGTCTGGGGCCCGCCTAGGGCCCCAGAAGCCAGAGCTTTTTCTTTGCTCTCTGGTGCATTTTAAGCATTTTGGGGCGTTAAATATTGTCCAAATGATAATATAAACTTCTTACTTTGATTCACATAAAAAAATAAAAATATATCAATAATTTCCTTAGAGACTTCAGTGCTACAATTGTATAGATTTTTCACTTCTACATAGCAGATCCAGGGATGTCACTAATTTTTGTGTAAGGTGGCTATTTATGATTTTTAGCCGGACAAACTATATAAAGTTAAATAATGTTTTGGCAAGTGATGGATACCTGAACCAGAATTTCCAGGTATATGTATAGAGCCTTAATATACACACACGTGCGCTAGTAAATAGAGGTATTGGTTTAATATTTTTCGATCAAAATTTATCAAAAATTGGGATATCTTACAGCGTAGTCGAGCCAAGGTACCACGTAGTCGTAGGGGGTCTGCTCCCGCACAAAATTTTGAGCAAATGTAGTGCCTTTTTAGTGCGTTCTGCTCATTTTGAGGGCAATCCCTTATGCATTAAAAGTTCTAATATCCTTTATGTTTAGTCACCCATCAATACTTGTGAAATATCAATTTTTCAAATGTGTAGCAAATTATCATTTAATTAAATATTGAATATATATTATAACAATTTAACGACAAGAGAACTTCCACGATATATCAGTGGTATTTTAAAAAAAAATCTAAGTAAGATTATATAGTTTCTGAAAATGTTAGTAGGCATTATGATGAGTTAATGAGATAGCCAGAAAGATTGTTCAATCAAGTGTATGAAGTCTTGACGGCCTGTTGGCAGGGCATGTTTTGCTCCTAAATGTCTCAAAAATCGTAATTTTGGTCATACAGATCGTAGCATTGTATTTTGACGCTTAAATCGTAAAAGTTGGCACCTCTGAATACTTTTTCAACGCAAAATTATGGTCAGGGAGGGGGCCACTCCACCCCCACCCCCCATACACAAACACTTCCAATGATATACATGAATTAATTATATTTGGAATATCTTTATGTATGTAATAATTGTTATATTGTGATTGGAATTTCGTTATGGTACTTCCCTTTCAATTTGTGAACATGAGCTCTGATGATAACTTAATATTACCGGTACTTTATCCCAACCCATGATGCATTGTGTCTGGGGCCCGCCTAGCGCCCCAGACGCTAAGAGATTTTGCTTGCTCTCTGGTGCATTTTAATTATTTTTAGGGGTTAAATATTATCTGGTCAAAATTACATTTTTCCGGGACAAAGTTGTCTGCGGGCGGGACGCGAGACAAAGGGCTAATTTTCGGGACTTTCCCGGACAAATCGGGACACTTGGCATCTCTCCTTTACCCATTCGTATAGTGTGACAACAAAAATGAACATAAATATTTTGATAGACCAAACACTCACACCTTAATTATTTTCTCAGACATGCCAACTTTTTGACTCACGCTTGCGCGACACTATCCCACCCATTAAGGCCTCTTGTGTGGCGCCCCCATATTCCCCCAGAAGGCAGAGCGTTTTATTTACTCTCTTGTCCATTTTAACCATTTTGTTTTGTTAAATATTTTTCAAAATGATAATATAAACTTCTTACTTTAATTCGGATAAAAAATGCTCACACTCCCAACCCTCCGGTGTGGCGCCCTATGCTCGCGCCACAACCTAAGACATTTTGCTTCCTCTCTAGTGCAACCGACGCCCACCTCTCCATTTAATTTGTTTCCTCTCTCATATTTATATTATGCTGACTCCAGCATTTCCAATCAAATTAAATCAACCATTCATAAAATATCGCCCTTTTTTCCATCTCTGTAAAATCCTTTCCCTCTCCACTGTCTCTGTCAAATTGTAATTCTAAAATTAAAATTTTGTTTGTTTGACTCGTCCCATTCTTTTTATTTTTTTTCTTATATTAAACTATTCACTAATACCACACCACTACAAACATCACATAGACATCCATAAATTTTAAATAATCATTTTATTCACTCATTTACAATTCCTCCTCCACGACTTCTACTCCTCCTCCAAATATACACTGTAAATAAACAACAACAAAATCTTTATCAACTACAATTCATTCACATAATTTCAACAAATATTAACAATAAAATAATGTCATAATTGATCTATTATTTATTAAACATATACATTTCAAACTTACTTCTCCACCTGCTACTCCTCTGCCCTCCCTCTCACGTACGACTACACTATACACTTTAAATAAACAATAAGCATAATCATTCACATTGAACAAATAATAACAATTAAAAAATAATTTACCCTCCTTTACTATCACCTTTTATTCTATCAAACATATCCCACACTGACTAAAATATTTATTTTACTTATTTTTGCAATAAATCATTAAGTGAACATCTCCTATCTGAACATTTCCTATTTAATCCATCTATAATTTATTAATAATATACATTTCAAACTTACTTTTTTTCCTCTTCCGCCTCCTCCCCATCTTCTTCTCCTCTCTTCATTTTAAGCCACCCTGTCAACTTTCTATAACATAAATTCAATAATGACATTATTAAGTGGGCTCGCGCTATGATTTTTTTGCTTTTAGCCACTGTCGCGAAATTCCAAACAAAGATTATCGCCACACTGACTTTCTTTTCGCCACAAACAAACCATCACCGCGCTCCCAAAATCAACTAATATAATTAACAACTTTTTGCTACATTCACCATCAGTGAAAAGATCCACAACAAACTATTAATTAGATATTAGATATTTTCTATATCTATATTTGTCCTTTTTCATTTGACTCCCGATCACTCACATGGTATTGGCCGTAAGACAGAAACCACACGAGAGTAATGAAATGATTAAACATATTCTTTTATTAGATAGATATTGTTTTCGCCACTGTGGCTAAACCCAAATTTCCAAATTGAAATTTGTTTCTCCAAAGTGATTTTCGTTTCGCCATTGGCGATGTGGCGAATGGCTAGTGACAGCCCATCATTATTAATAAAATCTTTACATTGCTCAGCCACTAAAATTCATTATCACCTTTAACCGTTCATAATTTTTCTTTTACTTATCTTTTTTCCCTTTGTCTATATTTATCTTTATTTTTTTTGGGGTAGTACATAGATGACCTTATTTCCTAATAAAATTAGATCGGGTAGAAAGATATTTTGTGGGCACATCATATTTAATATGATGTGCCCACAAAATATCTTTCTACCCCATTCTTCACCATTTCCATCCTATTGTCTGATTATTTTTGTCCATTTCGATCATTCAATTTTAAACTAAAATGTGCCTTTGTTAACTTTTGACCTCCCATACCCAATAACTTTTCCCTGCAAAATGACTTTATCTCCACTCCAAATACAAATGTAAGACACCATGCATCATGGGTTGGGATACACTACCGGTACTATTAAGTTAAGACCATGACAGAGTAATCAAATGTGCAGATAAACTTGCGCCCTACAAAATCTTCAAGGCCAAAAGAGTGAACCCTCCATATTACACTCCAGCTCTTGTTACCCTGGGTAAAAACCGCGATAAGTTTTTTAAAAAAGCCAATAGGACTAAGAATCCAGATGACCTAAGAGCAGCTAGAGCTGCCAGAAACGCATGTAACCGAGCAATTGCTGTCGCTAAGTCTGATTACTTTAAGCAAATGTTGTTTACACATAAAAGAGACTCTAAAAAATTTTGGTCTGTAATTAATGACATTGAACGTAACTCGAGCGGGGATATATCAACCCTTTTAATTGAAGATACTATGGTTGAAAAAATGGATTTAGTAAACGGTTTAAACGATCACTTCTGCACTGTTGGTAGTAAGATAAATGGTAAGCTAGGAAACACTCCGGCTCGAGATACAATTCGAGAACGTAACATGTATAATTGGTCTGATGTAAATATTGCTGAAGCTGATGTATTGGAATTAATTAATGGTATTGATACCAAAAAGAATTCATGATGCATTAACCTGAATAGTCGTCTATATAAGGATGTTTTCACTATTTTATCGAAACATGTGCTCCATCTTTACAAAATGTCAATTATGTCTGGTATATTTCCTGACGCTTGGAAATCTGCTGTGGTATGCCCGATCCCCAAGATAAATATTCCAAAATCTCCTAGTGATGTTCGGCCTATTTCTCTTACCCATGTTGGTGGCAAACTTTTGGAACGTATTATAACACATAAACTGATTGACTATTTAGCAACTAATCGTATTTATTAGTACAAGCCAATTGGGGTTTCAAGCTGGCCACTCGACCACTGAGGCTTTATATAATTATATCTCCGATCTTAATATGGCATCACATGCTAAAAATTTCTCTGTAGCAATATATATTGACTTCTCAAAGGCTTTTGATTCAGTGATCCATGACAAATCTGACAAAGCCAAATGTACGAAACTCTTCATCGGAATAACTAATAAATACTTTATTTTTGACCTCATACTTATAAACGATAAGATCTAATCAATACATCTGACAACATGATTTGAACCAGCAAAACAATGTCATGAATAAATAAAAAAATATAATCCCCTTAATATCATACACACAAAATGCCACAAATTTGTTCCTTTCCCACTTCGCTTTTGCTTTGCAACTTCTCGTTGCCCACCACTTTAAACTTCTTCTCCCTGGCCTCCGGACAGTCCATTAGGCAACCCATCAGTCACTACATATGTACGAAAAAAAAATCATTTTATCTTTCTCAATATCATCTTCCAAACTTTTTTTCCCCACCGGATAACCACATCCAAATACAATTATCCAAGCCATATTTTTTTAATTCAACAATAAAGCACCATTTGAAATGATGCAAAATTTAATATTCTTTTGTATAGAGCACGAGTCGCTGATAAGATGGCGTGACAAGATTGGGTGGTCTGGCTAATGTTTTTGGTCCGTTCTTTTGGGCGTGATCCAGGTGTCTTGTTTCGGTGACCAGTGTCCTCCCGAGGTCGTCGGCATGCTCCTTGAATATCTTTCTCCCACGCCTCTCTCTCCGGGCGGCAGACTGATTGCCCTTTGTGAAATTAATCCAACTATCTCCCGAAACTAACCTATGATTTCATTTACCTTTCATCTCTTTTCACCTCATCAACAATATTTGCCAACTCATTCCTTTCATTCTCTTTTCTTTCAATTCTCAAAGATATTCTCTACCCTCTACCCACTATATCCCGAACCCCATCCACACACGAAACAAACTTATAATTCCATTTACCTTCGATCTCTTCTCAACTCTTCCAAATCGTTTTGGAGCCGGTTGATTTTTTTCTCTTTCCTATCTATTTCGCTCTGGCACTCTTTCAGTACTTCCTCAACTTTTGACTCGCTTACATTCACGCATATGTCTACGTTTTCTTGCTGCATGAATCGCCTGTACGCCATTTTCTTTTTCGTTGGCGCAATCTTAAAATTTACCGCGGGCCCATATCATGTGGGCGTGGCTTACCTATCTTTACTAATCACTTTTAGTACTCTATTTTAATCAGGACATTCGACTACCCCCTTTATTTATTAAATGAATCTTATCTTTAAGATTATTTTTACTATTAATTTCTCTTACTACTTCTTTCTACACAGCAATGAGCGTAACCTTATATTGTAGCATCTGCTAACTTAATTTATTTTCAATCACCTTATTCCCTCTTTTAACTACAGTCAGCGTCGCTACGACCATCTAACATTTTAGTTATATTTAGACTTTTATTGTTAAATTGTTCTTTTTTATTTATAACAAGTCTATTTTGCTTCTTTCTAACGTTTAATTTTTCATTTGTTTCGCCCCTGTCAACCGCAAAAATTAAACATTATAAATATACACTATCTGACCCAAGACAACAAAACCATGCACTTTTCCATTTTTTAATATTCCTACATACAGGCATTATCTTAACGCCTTTTTACTCTTAAATAATGAGTACATTTTGCTGTGGACGACTACCATTCCTCCTCTAATCGTCCACACTTACGACTACCAACACACGGCAACTTAAAACAGTATAAATTCTCTCACAACGTTTCTTTTAAATATAAAAATAAATGGGCATTAAAGGCATTTTTGTCTTTTCTTCTTTCCCTCTCCCTCTCCCTCTCTCCCCCTGCATCCTTTCCCACTGCTTAGTCCTAAAACTCTCACCTTTATCAATACTCATAATAATGACTACAAACATTTTCCTTCCTAATCGCAATCATTCCTCTATAATTTTTGTTCATTTTCCCTCAATTGAATCAACTTGTCCATTATCACAATTACTTAAGCAATGTACAAATGAATAAATATAACATTTATAATTTTCATTTACCTTCGCCACAATCTTAGACACAACTCTACGATATTAAATATTTTTGGAAACATGAAATTGTGGCGTGCAAGCTGATTTGTTATATAATTTGGCCCTATGGGCAACCTACTTCCTTTCCGTAGTTTGACCACTGATCTATTTCTTTTTATATCCAGGATCATACCATTTGCCTAACTACACGCCATAATTCATTCTCTACCGCAACGAGGCACAAATTGATCATTCATCACTTTTTCCCAACGACAGACACTTTTACTTCTATTTCTTCTAATACAACTTCTACACTATCCCGAAATGCCTAAAGTCAAGAAACCTCGCCGAGGACGTGGTCGCATTGTCTCTAATTTCCATTTTTTTGGAACTGGAGAAGGGAGGCAAATTGAGCGAGAATATCCTTCTGCCAATTTGGAGAAAGTCGACTATTTCGATGTTCATACTGGCCAAAAAGAAACTTCTTACATTGACTTATCACGCAATAATGTCGAATTAACGGCCAAACCCAATGACAAACCAAAACAGATAAAGCGACTCATTTCTGGTACTGCTACCTTTTTCAATAATGGCTTATCAACGACCCAGCCATACTCCGTTGAAGTGCCCGATGAGGAACATCTCGCCATACAACATTCTGCTGATCGGCCCCTTGTTCAATTTGACCCACCACTTCCAGCTGACGAGCCTATTGGACTACTACATGAACATCCTTCCCCACCATCACGAGCCTGTGAGTAACATTTATTTAACCTGCAAAAATCTGCCATATATATACCCTCTCATACAGCCAATATTCATATATCCAATTTTGACTTCAGTTAATATCACTTCCCTTTGTCCAAACAACGACATTATATTTAACACCCACCTTATTTTCTCTCCATTTTGTGGCGACTTTACTTATGATATTTATATCCTATGCATTTTGTGTGAATACCCTACTCTTTACCTTTCATATTGTACTTTCGCATTGTCAAACGACTAATATGAACCTGATATATTCAGCTGACTATTAATCCTCTCAAATTGTCATAAATATTTGTAATTTCTATATTATTCCAATCTTGTCATAATATGTTAAATAACGTGTTCAAACTTATCAAATCATTTTCACCATATCGCAATATATCAAAATTGCAAAATTAGTCAGCCAATCTATGGACAACATGCATGAGCCATTCGTAAGCACTTGTCCTTGGAGACATATACCCTCACTACTGTGACCACATCTCCCGACGTTCAACAAAAGCACAACAAAACAACCAACCAATATCTACCTACATTTACATTAACATTGTCCATTTTCTCTACTTCTATTTCAGCTCGGACATATGCCACTCGCCGTAACAAATTGAGCAATGCATGGGACTTATTCGAACTCCCTCTCATGGCCGAACACATCATGTCAAAAGCGCCCGTCCATTTAGTCTGCTCAATTTGCACCAAACACGATCCCAACATAATTCTATGTACCGACTGTGGGCCACAAACATACTACTGCTGCGAATGCGCACTTAATGTGCACAAGCGATGTGTACTACATGTGCCACAGCGCTGGACCGTATGTATTTTCATTTTAATATTGTTATTTATTTTACTCCCAAAATTAAACTATCCATTTTACTTATAATATTTATTTAAACAATCACTTTTCTTATTCAGTACAATCAGACACTATAATCGCTTCAATAACGTTTATTTTTATCGTCTAATTATTAAGGGTGAAGTTTTCGTCCCATTCCACTGGGAGAAAGAGCTGCCTTCCACCCCACATCAATGCGACGACAACTCCAAAATCATACGCTACCCACTTGTCCTTATTGACAGCAAAGGTATGATCTATCATATCCCTCCATTCATAATATATAAATTATTGTATATAATGTACATAACTTTTTGATATTCACTTTTTTAATCTGCAACAGCCTGCATGACACATTTGTAATCAATAAAGATTATCCATCATTTTTCATCTGCATCGGCAACACACTCGACAGCCATCATTATGCCTTTTCCTTCAGCACTGTCACAAATTGTATATTAAATTGTATATTAAACATATTTTTGCAGGCCGTCAACATCAAGTAGTAATTAACGTTTGCACCTGTCGTAACTTGAGTGAAGCACTCATTTTGCATGGGTTTTGGCCTGGCACACCCGAGAAACCTACAACAGCTATACATCTTGACCTTATGTCCCAAGCCAGGGCATTCATGCTTGAGGGGACAATGTCATTACAATCTTTTTGTGCAAGCATCGAAACCAGCCTTGCCTACATACCTTCGTATGCACCACAAGTAATACACCTTTAATATATATACTCCTCTCATTCTCTCAATTATCATTCCTTAAATAATGAAATAGTTTATACAAAATTGCCCTTAACATAATGTCTTTACATACTTTACTAATTGCATATCATTATTAATATATTTTGAAATAATTTTCTTTATTTCCCCGAAAGAAAAAAATTGGTCATGTACAGAAAACGTTACTTTTACTATTTCAGGTCGATTTGTATAGAATTCTAGTAAATGAGTGTGCTGGACGACATCGTAAATTCTACCACGATCTCGCCCATATGAAAAAATTAGTTCCCCAATATCCGGATGGATCTCTTTGTCCAATATGTATTAAGGTATTGTCTATATTACCTATTGATATTGAATTAACATACATTCACAATTTTATTATTTCATATACATTGCCCCAAAAAATATTTATTTATCTTCACTATCTTCACTCTCTATTATCAAATAATTTTTGATCATAATTGGATTAATTACATATTTCGTCACTTCATATTTTCAATAGCTAGTTCCCAGTCAGACCTTCCTATAATTTAATGTTGTTACTTACGGATAATTGCCCTAATTATTCATTATCTTTAAACAAAATTATTTTCAATATCCTTTTGCAGACGGAGGACTCCTTACCTCGCCACTACAGCTTGGATGGAAACTTTCGGTTGGTCCGCAAGAAATCCTCTGGCCGAAGTCATCATCCCCCCCTTCACTCCGACACTTTTTTCATTGAAAAATCGGACATGGACGATTACTTCACCCCCCCTCCTGTGACTAATCCCGATTTGAACAATGTGAGAAAAAAATTTTCTTCCCTTCCCCATTGTTTATATAGCCACATCTGTTTTTTTTTGTCCGCATGTCAACATTCAATCGAATGATTTTGCTGACATAGCTGTTAAACAAGCGTTCAATGAACAAATCACCTTATTTTGTTTCCCTCCATCTGACTTGATGCCACTCATTAAAACAAATACCCATTCCATTTGGCTGGATGGGACCAATCCATTGACAACAAACTTAATCAAATACAACCAATATTTACACAATCTTCACCTTCTTCCTTTAACACAATGCCTCAACAACTTTTTTCCTCTCCTTCTCTTATCGGACACACCAGAATGACCCATGTCCACCTGGTGCAGCGCGAACCAGACCATTAATTAATTCGCACTCACTGTCAAACAAATCGTACTGCAATGTGCATATTTTCAACATGCCCCTGATCAAATAATTCAACCCTCCTAACCTCAACTCCTTCCTCTAGGAATGCCACGACTTCCGTGCCGGTGACCAGAAAAGGGCGTCATTCCGGACTGCGAAGTTGGATGTGACAGGAATTTTCGGCTCAGTTTGCATCCATGACTATCCATACTTATTCATTGACATGGACTCTGGCGAGAAGTATGTTTCAACATTCATCAAATAAATGAACTTCTATTAAAATGACCATTAAAATGAACCCACACCCTTCGCTCCATAGGCTTTGCACTCTCACAAAAAATGCCCAATTACGAAAAATCTGGCTCGAATCCCATGGAGAACTTTTTCGATATCATAATATAGCATATTATCAACAGGAATCTGCTACAAAATCCATAACGAAAATAACTTTTTTGGCCTATTACCATCCCGAGCCATTACTTCGTCCCTTGCACGTAATTAAATCAACTAAATTATCTATCATTTCTATATCCCTTTTCAATATGTAATCATTTACAAATAATCGTTATAAATGTTCATCAGATATTTTATACAATATTTTCTCATTTTAGATTTGGCTATGCAGCATCGGTTATTGCTAAATCTCTTGAACTGGGTGCTCCCCTCAATATCAGTTATGATATTGCCTGCAAGTTGGAGACTTATTTGAAGGTATTTATGAAACAACTTTTATTTAATATTATACTAAATTCACACTCTAAATCGCTCAGCCATATGTTGAATAGTTGAGACACTTATGTTTGACCTAACGATTTAAACATAATGCTAACCCTATCTTCTCCCCTTTTTCCTAGTCCAACTAACTCTTTATCAAATGAAATTGACACATACATACATACATACATACTCATTCTGAAAATTCAATTTGACTCACTAATTTCCTCTACTCATTGTCAATGTTAAAGTCATTTTTCATTCGTCATAAATTAAACCATAACTTTTTTTTTCCCCCAGCGAATAGGTCTTTATAGTGACAAACTGACCCTGGCAGTTCCGGTTATGCATGGCTATGCACATGAGGCGAAGTGTCAGGTAATATTAATTCTAATACAATCAAATTATTGACTATTTGTAATAAATTTGAATGTTAAATGGCATTTTTGTTTCTTTTCTCTCTCTCTCTCTCTCTCTCTCTCTCTCTCTCTCTCCTTATTTCTATATGTCTATTTCGTCCCTAATTCCATATCAACATAACCGAAACCCAAACCATTGCACATTCCACCTAAAATTTTTCCATCATTACATTGTGTAGGTGCAGTATAACCCCCGACTCCTACAAACATACCGAAATGCGGACGGGGAGAATATTGAAAGATTGTGGAGCTACTTGGGGAAACTGTGCTACATAACAAAACAGATGACTGCATCTAATCGACGAGATTTGTTAGTACAAGCACTCTTGCACTACGGCGGGAAAAAAATTGCGAACTTTGGTATGTATTATCTAAATTTTATCTAATTGCATAATCAATCTTTCCCATTTTCATTATTTTGTTTTGTACTTAGTTCACATTGATTCATACGCGGATGCCATTTGTGTGATGGCGATCCTTCCTTATGTGAGAGCGATATATAAATATACCAAACTATATTAACGACATAATATAGAGATACAACATTATTACTAATTTCGAACTTTTTATAATGTAGCAATCTTCTTCCCTCCAATTTGAGCCATCTAGTACTAAAACATCCCATTTTAGCATCGGAGCGTTTGCACGTCTCAATATTTGACTCAATTGTTTATTTCTTCTAATCTATTTACAAGCAAAACGGATGACGTCTAAAATGGAAAGTGCAGTCGCTGTCCAGACTAAATTTTTGGCTGAGCGGAGCATAGCTATATTAGCACTAGAACGTATGTATAATTTTGTCACATCATTTACTCTATCTACTACATTACTTCATATTATCGTAGGGCCATTTCTATGACTATAACGATACGCTATGATAAATTGTGCACGCTTCCACATTACTTGTGCAACTTCTCTTACCAGACACGGGCCACAAACGCTAAACTCAGAGCCCTCGCTCGTCTCTAGTCTTCTACATCCCATTTAAAAACGTCTGAGCGCCTTCACATATGTATATATTACTTTCTATTATAATCAACTCTCTTTCTTTTACTGTAAGCCTACCTGACTATAAATTGTGCGCGCTTCCAACTTACTTGTGCTACTACTCTTCCAAGACACGCGCCACAAACCCTCAATTCCCATCCGTTGCGCCTCTCTTCTCGCACTGTCCTAACTTTGTGGCAGGGCGCCATCTTTATATAAATTGAGTCTTCGACCTACTCAAATAACTCACGCTCTGAGGAGAGGCGCCGCCTAGGCCCACCTTTATTAGTTGACTTACACTTGTGGCAAATGAATCGGGACATATTCAATCGTGTGTCATCAACGAGCAACCCATCTATCACTAAATGTCATTACTTCCTCTGGGTCTGTTCTGTCTCCTACGCAACTTCTCTCTGATGTGTCTCCTTCCGAGGCCTTTTCTATTCTACTGCTATACATCTTCGGAACAAGTGGGCCTCTTTCGCCCATATCAACAACGAAATCGGGCTTCATAGCCTTCGCCAACTGTCGGCCACCTTTATGCACCTACATTATCTGGGCGCAAGCTCACTTCTCTACTCTACCAACACCTGTACACAATTATTCTCACTAATCATAGACAGTGCATCGACTAGACATTTCCACTATGTCTAAATATTTTATATTACATTACCTTTTACATTTACTTTATTCTCTTACATTTAAATCTACCATATTATATGTCTTTCCCACGATAAAATTCTTATTTCATCCAAATTATATTGCTATCTTATCATTCACAAATAACAAAGTACAATGCACTTATGTGTTTGGCGTCATTTTTAACATATATTATTATATGTTGCCTCTCTAATTGATTTATATCAATATTGCAGATGCAGGTTTTGTCATTACTGACGAAACAATTAAGACATGGACAGCAGACCTCCTGACTAACCTGAACACCTCCCGAAACAAGTCTACATGTTAGTTTTAACACGTATTTAATAACTACTTAGTTAATTTACTCTCTGCACATTAATTATTTATTTAAATTGTGCCATTAAAAAATGGACACCACATCTACCAAACTGATATACTCACTGCCAATCACAGAAAAGAAAATGAATTCTAAAAATTTTGCTTTCATCCCTCAATTATCATTGAATTATTCAATTTTACTTTATTTAAATAGTAATATCATTTTCTCCAGCCAACTTGCCATATTTTTATTCATTTCACTATAGGGAAGACTTGGCAAGAGAAGTACGCACTTTTGCTCACCAGATACTACTTCTTGCGGTAAGATTATAAAGCACAATATGCCCTATTTCGAATATAACATAATTGCTAAATTGAATAGTCACCATTTATCAGTAACTTCTTTAGCCAAATGTCCATATTTATTTTTTCCTATTAATCTTTCTATGGATTTTTGAATAATTATTTAATCCTCTTTATCTAATTTTTCTTTGTCATCCCTTTTCATCTGACGTAATATATATTACATACGTCTATTGCTTTTTGAATAACTATTTAATCATTTTTAACTAATTTTTGTTTGTCATCCCTTTTCATCTGACGTAATATATATTACATACGTCTATGCTACTAAATAAAAAAAAACATCCTATTTTCCAGTCAGCAACTCGTTAGTCCAGCGTTGACAGCAGACGATATTGAAAGACAAGTTGATTATGACAGGTTCGTTCTGCACCCATTCATTCCTAATTACGATTACTTCCTGCAATCCTATAACAACCATATTTATGATATATTTGCTCTTTGTCTTTTCTCTAGTATCGCCAATCAACTGGCTGCAATTGAGCGGAAACGCAAAATCACCCGATGGTTGGCGACAGATGACGATTTCCTCGAACACTCTCGCAGTGCCACTAACAAGACGAATAGTGACTGTCTTAGAAAACTACATCGTGAGGCAGTAGAGCGACGGCACCACATACTGATCAAAAAAGGCGCTGTACAGAAAGGCCCCAGTACGTATGAAATTATAATACTCACTCCATACCTATTATTACTCACTAAATGTAAGCAATCCCATTAATATATTAGCTGGATGAATCGACTAGTCTCTATACTTTTTAACTAAAACACTTCCTTGTCTCTACATTCATGTTGACAATTTATATTTTGTTGCAATAACGTCATCATTAAAAATTACATTATATTGCTATCTAACTCGTTATACTCCTTGCCTTTACTTATCAACTCCATTATTTAATCACATCCTAATTTTTTCCACACAGAAACACATCCGAATCATGACAATTAATTACATTTCGTGCATTATTATTTATATTTAACTCATTTTTTTGCTCTATTACATGCACTCGTGCCATTTCTTTTCTTTACAATAACGTTGCTTCCAACCTACCCTTTCATTATTCATTTTGGTCTTTCCATTTAGTAATTAATTTGCTACTATATCGTTACATTTTATCACCATTTCCCTCGTGATCGTACATCCCCCTCTAAATATATCGTATATTGGTCTTCGTTTATGTCTGCCTATTCCTATTGAATCGTATTATTTCATACTATTTAAATCTATTCCAGGCGGGAGCGATGCTGCGAAACGTGTATCCAAGTCGTTAAAATCGGTAAATGACCGGCTCCACCGCCTGGTAAAACAGTATAACAGCGTGAATTCGCACTCTGTAATCACTTTTGATCAAGTTAAGGAAACCGACGCACGTATATACCGGGGCCTCAACCAACCTGATGGTATGGGAATACCGTACAATCTGATGAAAGAATTTGTTGTTGCCTCCAATCGTATCGACCGCTGCAATGAAGAGATGGCTGCTCTGGACATTGAATTTCAGGCTATACTTGAATTCTACAGGGAAAGCCATCGTCTACTCTCGAGCCAGATAGACCGTGATGATTGTACTGCTGCAGCAAGAGCGTTCATGATAGAAAAAATTATTGACAACGAAAAAGCTCAACAAAAAATTGTTTCCTGCATGAGACGCTTTGTCCGAATGAACGCTTTTGACACGGACCATGACACCGAATATTTGGCTAGGGTGGCAACAGAAGAAATAGATTTTGTTGAACAGTTTAACAATCTTCGTTTGTACTTATCAGAATCTAGTATTTCTGATGTGGATACTGATGATGCGAATACGGATGATGAAGAAAATGTATGATTGTCTAATTTGTAAAGTACATATATCTATAATTAGCCAATATGTCCACTTCAAGTTCATTCTTCGTTCATTTATACACATATTCAGTCTCATGTTGTTATTCTTAGTATTTCTGTGTAGAACTTAAATGTTATAGTGTCCAATTTTATGGTTTGTGTTATAGCGGTCAAAACTGGCTACTTTTCACAACAGGAAATATCTAAGTCCGAAGAGGAAAGCACATGGCAATTTTTCCGCCTTAAATGATGACACATTATTTGACTGAGTCGTACTTATTCAAATGCCGCAGACAATTACAATAACCAACATCATGACACCGAATATGGTGATAAATGAACAAAGAATCCAATAATAAAAAATTGTTCAAATAATCTAATATGTACAAATGCATTCCTACTTTTCACACTACGAAATATGTGACTACGAAGAAGAAAGGACATTTGTATTTGACTCTAGTCTACGTAGGCCCCTGCTCCACTTTTATCTGTGAGTGTGTGATAACTTTCTCGAGGTCATTTATATACAATTCCAAGCAATGATGGGTTCATATTGTCCTACTGATTATAATGTACAAAGATGATTAATATCGTATAGTACGTTACACTACTAAATTTTCCAACCATTCAATGTCACTCCTTTATTATTGACCGTGTGAGAACGTAATCTGTACAATTTTAGATCATCTTTATTCGATTCAATTCAATTCAACAATGTCGATAAACATGTGTTCAAATACTTCCATTGGGTGCCTAATTCCTCTTTTTGAGACAATGACAATTTGGTGATATGCAACATTTTTCAACGTCCGCCAAATCGGCAAAAAACATTAAATGTTAACATAAAATAACTATCTACCTCTTATAATAGTGCGTTGATGTATAAACAATTTACCATCTCTCTGAGGTCTGAGTGGCAAGTGTTTTCATCCTGTTATTGAAAGTAGTTATAAAATTGCGAATCTAAAAACACCGCGAAGAGCAACACTACACCTATTTTTTATGTGTGGGTGGGTGTTCTCAAGTAACCTTTATATTTAATATATTGATACAAATTTGTCTTTAAATGTTGATCTGTAATGCTCCTTTTTTCTTGTCTATCTTTTTAATGATGGAGGGTGCATAAACTGTTAATTACTACGTTGATATTTGGGGATCAGGGGTAACATTTGGACACTATGTGGGGTTGATATGAGGCAAAATACATAGCAAATGCGTTCATTTTAACATAAAATAACTATATACCTCTTATAATAGTGCGTTGATGTATAAACAATTTATCATCTCTATGATGTCTGAGTGGCAAGTGTTTTCATCCTGTTATTGAAAGTAGTTATAAAATTGTGAATCTAAAAACACCGCGAACAGCAACACTACACCTATTTTTTATGTGTGGGTGGGTGTTCTCAAGTAACCTTTATATTTAATATATTGATACAAATTTGTCTTTAAATGTTGATCTGTAATGCTCCTTTTTTCTGGTCTATCTTTTTAATGATGGAGGGTGCATAAACTGTTAATTACTACGTTGATATTGGGGGATCAGGGGTAACATTTGGACACTATGTGGGGTTGATATGAGGCTATATACTTAGCAAATGCGTTCATTTTAACATAAAATAACTATATACCTCTTATAATAGTGCTTTGATGTATAAACAATTTACCATCTCTCTGACGTCTGAGTGGCAAGTGTTTTCATCCTGTTATTGAAAGTAGTTATAAAATTGTGAATCTAAAAACACCGCGAACCGCAACACTACACCTATTTTTGATGTGTGGGTGGGTGTTCTCAAGTAACCTTTATATTTAATATATTGATACAAATTTGTCTTTAAATGTTGATCTGTAATGTTCCTTTTTTCTTGTCTATCTTTTTAATGATGGAGGGTGCATAAACTGTTAATTACTACGTTGATATTTGGGGATCAGGGGTAATATTTGGACACTATGTGGGGTTGATATGAGGCAATATACATAGCAAATGCGTTCATTTTAACATAAAATAACTATATACCTGTTATAATAGTGCGTTGATGTATAAACAATTTACCATCTCTCTGACGTCTGAGTGGCAAGTGTTTTCATCCTTTTATTGAAAGTAGTTATAAAATTGTGAATCTAAAAAGACCGCGAACCGCAACACTACACCTATTTTTGATGTGTGGGTGGGTTTTCTCAAGTAACCTTTATATTTAATATATTGATACAAATTTGTCTTTAAATGTTGATCTGTAATGCTCCTTTTTTCTGGTCTATCTTTTTAATGATGGAGGGTGCATAAACTGTTAATTAATGCGTTGATATTGGGGGATCAGCGGTAAGATTTAACATCGGTAGACGTTATATATTGTTCTGACCGGTGAGACATTCTTCTACAAAACAGTAGCATTTGCATGCAGGGTATAGCGTATGATACGTTGGTCGGACGTTTGTATATAGGGTGTGGTGGCGTTTTACCCTCCCATTTTCGCAGTCAACCCCAGTCCGCACAGTCACGAAGCGCAGACACTTATAATTTTGTATTTTATTTATGTAGGCCTAAAGGGTGATAGGCTCTTTTCCTTTTATTTTTTGAAAGTATGTTTGTCGAGAATTTTTTTGGCTTCAGTGTGCAGTTCATTCCACTTTTTTTGACATTCGTGGATCATTGAGTTGTTAATTTTTGTTCATTTTGAACAGAGGACCGAGATTTTTTTCCTGCAAGGGCCATGGCTCCTGGTGGAGATATTTTTTTTTTCAAGATTATGTTGATTTTGAGCAAGGTAGAAAGAATTGTCCAATATATGTTTGTCCCTACGTGCCTGAAGGGGCCAGATATTTAATTTTTTATTTTGTTGATCTACGTTTTCGTATTTTTATTTATTGGAGATTATTCTAAGGGCTCTATTTTTGTTGTGCTTGCAATTTCTGTAACATTGATTTGGGGGCACAGTCATATATAAAATGACAGAAGTATAGATTTGGAAGAATGGCCATTTTATATAAGTCGTATTTGGCTTTGGTCCTTAGTCATTGTCTGGCCCTGTAGAGCAGCCTTATTTTGGCATTTACTAGATTAAGTTTTTTTTGAGTGTGACTTTTAAAGGTAACAACGTTGTCTAGTGAGAAGCCTACCTATTTGTATTCATTGACCTGTTCTCGGATTGTGTGGTAACGTAGTCGGTAAAATTTTATGTCATTTTTAGAGCGAGGGCAGTTGACCCACGATGATCTTCTCATTCAATATTTTATTAAAATTATATCTACTGGTGCTGCGGTCCTATCGTCTATTATAATACTCCTACTATTTATATAGTATAAAAAATGATTAGTATCCTATAGTAGGGTACACTACTGAACTTTCCAAGCAATCAATATAACTGGTCATACTCACGTAGTCCGTACATTATATCAAAATGTGAACGAATGATTATTTACACCTTATGTACACCTTTTTTTTCATCCAGAGGAGTTGACTGTCCCATTTTATTCCAATTTGGTCATGTCAGCAGGGACAGATTTAAAAGGGTGCACTTTGTTGTAAGTCATTGTCTGGCCCTGTAGAGCAGCCTGATTTTGGCATTGACTAGATTAAGTTTTTTTTGAGTGTGACTTTTAAAGGTAACAACGTTGTCTAATGTGAAGCCTACCTATTTGTATTCATTGACCTGTTCTCGGATTGTGTGGTAATGCATTGCACTTTATTTTAAATATCTATCCATTTGTACTTTTAGCTCCATTTTATGTCTATACCTTTTTTCATTTCGATATCTTTTGCCCTGCCTTTATTTTTACATTATTACTAATTATTATTCTCTCTAACTCACTCTGACCACATTACTGTTACATTGACACAAATAGTGGTATTTTTGTGTCGATATTTAAGGTCAAAATTTGTTAAAAGCCACAAGCAGTATCAATCCGTACATATTGTCTGTTCAAATACGAGGGGAACACTTAGTAATAATATTTGTTTTTCGATTGAACAAAAAAGTGTTCGTTATGTAATATACAATGTTTTAATTTATATAATTATCCTTATGTAATATACAATTATTTAATCGATGTAATGTTCCTTATCTAATATAATATTATCTTCCTTATCTATAAACGCTCCATGGATGATTATATACGAGCATGAATACTGCTTAAAGGATGTTCTCTGAACTGCAAAATTTAAAAGATATTGTATTTAATTACTTTTTGACATATATAATCTAACGGTTTATAGAACATGCTGCTAGGGCCCGATATTTGCTCATAGCAAATGTCGCATCTTCCAATTAAAGGGGAAGACGTGCTTATTTTATTTTATTTTCACTTTTATTGCCTCGATCAACAACCACTATACGAATGGACATTTATCTTACAATTATTTTATATTTTCCTCCATTCAGTCTGGTAGCGCGGCAACGTGGGAAAAGCTGAGGACGGAAGGAATTTAAGCAATCGTTCGCGCTCCAAATTGGCCATGTGTGCTCTACTAACATCGTCTGCCAAAATAGTAATCAACTGAAAGTGAGAGGAGGGCAATATTCATCACAAAGAGCAAACCAAATAACATTTATTGAAACTGTGTTAATGTAGCAACACTACTCATTTTATCCAGAGAGGACAAATGAAATTGACTAGCCTATTACTATGCCTTAACACAGTAGCTCCGTTGTGCAGGAGGACACGGGGACCGAAAGTGTCTAGAAGGCGACGACTGACACTTCTCACTGTTGCTGGCTAGATTATCGACTAACGGAATTTAGACTTCATTTGCTATTATTTCGTGCACCTGTGAATATCAAAAGTATGAAATTCATATTATATGAGATATTTGGTAAAATAGTGAGCAAAATCTTTTTGCATACCAATCCGATATGCCAAAGTGGCCGTTTGGTTGACATCATGAATTATGTAACACCCATTTGACCTGGGTTTATCTTCTGACCCATTCACTAATGATTCAATAAAAAATTTCACACTATTCCCTGACTACTCATTTTAATTATCTTAGCCACTTTAAGGGTAATTTCAACACAAGTTGTCTCGAGAGACAAAGTTTTTTCTGTTAGGCGTCTTTATTTGTATAATTAATATGTGGCGTTGAACGCTTCTCTTCCTCCTCCTATTTTATTTTATTTTGGAATCATAGACATTGCCGTAGTGGCCCGTTTATAATCCGGGACCTTTTTAAAAGCCTATCTCAAATACAGACAGGGGCTGTGGGCGTCATGAAAAAATAAATTCATCTAAAATTTAATTCTATATTAAAAGGTTATGTCAATTGCAAGCCGGGGCTCAAGGGGGTTCGAAAAAAGTACAAGCGCGGGGTTATGAACTGGCCACTACGGTATATTAAATTTTTATCTATCTGCTCGCCTGCTGTGTGTGCTTGGTTGTCTGTCGTTCGGTTGAAATGTATTAAGAACTTTATTTTCTTCTTAGATGTGTCTTATTCCACAAAATTTGTAAATAGATTTAGGTACATCGTATATTCAATTTGTATCTATCTGCTGTTATTAAATAGCGCTCCGCCAAGCACACGTCACAGGCAGCTACTTAATATTCATGAGGTAGCGGTGCCGAGTAGGGACAGCCAAACAAACTCCACGTGGGTGCGCATCCCTATGCTAAACCATTGCACCAGCCCAAAACATACTCGTACAAAACTTCCTTTTAAGCATAATTTGGCAGCTTCCTTCCATTGAAATTCACACAGGTTGTCGAGAAAACATGTGGGATTTTAGTGATCCAGTTTTCTTAAGTAAATAGCCAAGAATTGTAGACGATTTCATTCGAGAAAGATGTAGGGAAATAGTGTGTGTTGTACATGCCTATGGCCCATACTGCCTATGTGCATGCAGGTACTTTGATAATTTATATTATGAGAAATGTGGAAACCTACACATCTAGACAAAAAGTTGAATCGAAGGAAAGATTAACAGACCCTTTTTCTAAAACATGAGAACTTTTGCATTGTATTTAAAGAAATGGCTAAGTTTGGAGCCTCCACCTTTATTCATCTATTCGGCCCACTTACACTGTCCCCATTCTAGAAGGGCCCAGTAGCGTAAGGAATGACGGGCTTTGAGCCTGCAAGTCCCGGTCATCCAATGGCAGGGTTAGGGGTATACTCCCGTCCCGTATGGTGTCTGGTGAGTGCCGTAGTGGCACTGTGTAAGTAGGTTTACTTGTTAAACCTATTTCATTTTAGTGATTAAGGAAATAATTTATATTTTAATGAGCCTCTCACTTTGGATCCTTATTGAACTTTCATTTACTGGTAAGCTGAGTATGTTAGACCAGATACATCGGGTTAGAGACAGCAGAGTTATATCTGGAGACAGACAGTCACCCCTCCCCATTCCTCAGTATATTAAGTAAAAATATGGACTTATTATGGTTGTCCCAGGCGCCGCTGATATTCATATATATCAGCGACACTGTTTCCTCATTTAAAATGGGATTTTAAAGTTTTAAATCTAAGAAACATTGACAAAGATTGGTACTGTCTCATACACTAATGCAGTGAGCGTCTTAGACGTGCACCTCATGTTTGTATGCCCCTACGGTGGTCAGCTGTTTGACCCGTTGACCTCAATACTATAAATAGTTGGGTGGCGGCGCGCTAAGTTAAAATGGGGACACTAGCAGCTATCCTCTCCTCCGGTGTCTACGGATCGCACTATAGAACGAATGTCGGTAATTTGTAATCAAAGAAGTCTAGGGTAGATGTTAACAATATTGCTCTTTATTTACAACTTGCACTCGAAATGACAGCCCTTAATGCACAAATGCCATTACCCCATTCTCCAGCCCTATTTATAATCCCTCTCCCCATTCTCCCCTCCTCACTCACAATGTGAGACCCATAGCGGCGCAGGCGACTAAATCTAAATTCTACCACACATTATTAAGTCAATAATGAATGGTCACTAATGGCAGAGCTCGGTTCCCAAGTGTTGTCGGCGTTTGGAAAGCCACGCCATTTAATCCTGAACTCCTCCTCACCGGTCACCGGATTATTGCGGACGGCCACGATTTTCTCCCACTCCCACTCCACGTCATCTCCTTCTTCTGGTCCATCTGTTTAACAAAAATTACAAATTAATTCCCTTATTATTAACCAAAATGACAAATTAAGTGCCTTATTATTATAAAATTTAGCGAGATCAACGTAACTTATCACCAATAATGTGACCTACGAACTGACATAATTCTTAATTACAGTGATGCCTGTCAATGTCAACAAAATTAATTGAAGACGTTTCGAGATGATATGAATACGATTTGCGGAATGGGGGGTATCGATTGATTGAGAGATTGTTAAACGTTCAAAACGAACTTACCACTGTGTCCATTAGATGTTTGTTTCTCCTGGTCATCTGCTTGTTTTTTTCCCTTAGCACGTTTATTTTTTCCTACTGTTTAATAAAATGAGAAATTAGTGGTGAATTAAATTTATAATATATAATCACAAAAAATATAAATATGCTTCTTGGGACAAGCATGTTCAAGTGCCTTATTATTATAAAATGTAGCGACATCAGCGTAACTTATCACCAATAATGTCACCTACCAACTGAGATAATTCTTAATTAGAGGGATGCCTGTCAATGTAAACAAAATTAATTGAAGACGTTTCGAGATGATATGAATAGGGTTTGGGGAATGGGGGGTATCGATTGATTGAGAGACTTTTAAACGTTCAAAATGAACTTACCACTTTTTCCCTTAGCTTTTTTTTTCTCCTTGGCATCTGCTTTTTGTGGTCCATTAGCCCGATTATTTTTTCTTGCTGTTTAATAAAATGAGAAATTAGGGGTGCATTAAATTTATAATATATAATCAAAAAAAATATATTATCGCACTCGTCTGAATAGCGGACATCATTTAGTCATGACTTAATAAATATACTTTCCATTTCGAATACTAACTAATTATTTAATTACATTTAAATTGTACATTTGGGCTAATTTTATTGACTTAATAATTTGTTATATGTGCACATTTGTAATGATTCATTCAGATATTATTAAAAGTTGGAAATGAACTTACCACTTGGTCGCTTAGCCATTTTCTTTTTTGTTTCTGTTTAATAAGATGATAAATTTGGGCTAGATTAAATTGATAATATATAATCAAAAAAAATTTATCAACTACAATTGTGGGGACAATTATATTTGACTGATTGTGTCTTGTCAAGGCTGGACAATGGAAAATTGTATCTGATGTCTAGAAGCTATTCACATTTTTATCGTGACTGAGAACAACTTACGTTGATATTTGATTTTTTACTAAACATTTAGACGTTGATTCTGTATAATATGGTTAAAATACAGGCAGTATAAAGTATTTATTAATCGCGAAATTGACTCAAATGTACGGTGGATAATCGGTTAAAATGCACCGGGATCACACTCACATGGGCTTCTAAATAGCCGAAGTGTTTCATTTTTCATTGTGTTGTGCTACAACGAGTCATTGATGGGCAACCATATTCCAAACCTTTGTTGCCGACTGGACAACCACGTTCAAATCGAATTAGGCAAGCGCTGGAATTAATTGATTTAATACCTTTTGTCTCGCTGGGCTCAGTTATTTCAAACTCGTCTATTGTTACTTGCCCTCCTTCAACTACAAAATAAGGAAGACCAATATTTGTATTTCGCACTAATACAAATCATATTTGCTATCCTCTGTCTATTGAGTTTAATTATTTCCATATTAATTGCTATTTAATTATGTCACATTTTACATGTTACATTTTATAATTATATTTCATTATGTATGATCTGGGTCACGATTAAATATAGTGGCAATTGTCATAAAACGTCACATCATGCATGCATGATGTCAAAAATAACTAATTTTCTAATTCAATAATAAATAACTTTTAATTTACAATACCTTGCTCGTCTGCCTCAACCGTCAGTACATCGCCCCTTGCCACGCCAATAATTGCTCCACCTTCGCCTATAAAATAAATAAGTGAAATTTTTGTATTTATGTTACAATTAGTACGAAAATTGGACAAATATATATATATCGCTATGACAATATAAACGGACGTACCTGCCGTAATATCAAGTCCGATTGCAATTGATTGTGGCTCTTCGTCAATTGGAACACTTTCTGGCACTTCTGGCTCGTCTTCAACTATATTATTGTTTAATAATAAGAGACAAATTAGGTAAAGTGATATTTCAGGAAACGACCCCACCACATCCATAAATGACGAAATAAGAAATTAATATTGGTCTATGTCTTTTTTTGATATTATCTTCGTTTTTTTTTTATGAGATGAGCTAGTTACAGGCGCTATTTAATAATATAATATACTGATATATTTACGCACGGTGCACAAATACGATCTCTGCATCAGCCATTGCGATTGCAGCATCCTTATTTAGCGCCCATGGGTTTGGAAGCTTATCACAACCATCTGGGAGGCCCGTCACCCGAACTCTGAGTTTGCCCGCGTTCATTTTCGTGTATGGGAACACTTTGACACGTCTCCCCAGAAATTTGCCTTTAATGAGAGTACAACAGTTAAATGAAATTGATATATTAATTGAGAAGTATTTAATTCATAACTAATCAATTTTGTATGCAAAATGTATATACATTTAGATATTATGATATACATGTCTTTATCATAATATTTCTAATATTATATTTTGTGGCATTATAGTACATTTTCTCTATTAATATAAGTTGACTAAATCGTAATGATGTGAAATAATTTAATTTTAAAATATGACGTGTTGCCATACCATAAGCCTCTTTGATGCGCTCCTGCACGCGCTGGCGCAGCTGGTCCAGCGTTGGTTGTGGGGACGGGGCCTCATCACTGCGGCCATGCAACGACGCCATAAGTGCGGTCCGATACTCGTTCCAAGTATCGACCGCGTGTCTTGTGCCGATGGCATGGTTTGCTCCATTAAGGATCCCCACAAACAACGCCTTCTGGTCCAGCCGATCAAGAAGATCCACCTTTAATATGAACAGTAAAAAGTCGACATAATTCAACAATAATATAATTTATAATAAATTTATCAATAATGTCTCTAAATGAAATGCACTAATAAAATAATAATGAACGTTTTGATTGACAGGTTGCTAATTTTCCGGCGCTAGACGCGGTGAGAATAGTGTTGGTAGGGGGATATGGGTGGGGGAGAGAGAGAGAGGGGGTGGTGGCGGTGTGGAGAGGAGAGGGTGGTGAGAGAGGGTGGGGTTGAGAAAGAGGGTGCGGTGGAGAGAGAGAGAGGGTGTGTTGAGGAGTGAGTTGCGACGAATAGCGGTGTGTATAGCGCTTATCGGTTATGGGATGGTTCCCCATTTCCCTATAATACTCACGGGCTTTTGAGTCATGATTATATAAGGGGATCGGATAGATCATTTGAAAAAAGCATGAAGAATAATTTAGAATGGATCACTTCCACGCCCTGCGGTATTGGAACGAAATTACGTATGCAAAGGAGACTTACCAAAAAATCCATTTTTTGGCCGATTTGCCTAACTTTTTTTTCTTTTTGGGCGGGAGAGAGTTTGCTTGGGCACTCTTCACGCTCTTCTTTCGCCTTTTGCCCGTACATTTCGCGTTCCTCGTCTGTCAGCGAGCGCCACTGCGTGCCGAAACTAGACAGGCGAGTGTTGCCTTGGGAGGAACCTGTATGAATAGAAATAAATGTCACTCGAAAGAAAAAGTTGGACATTTTTCGTCTAAGCATTGCATATGTATCGATATGGCGATATGCTTCGATTCGTTTACCTATATCATATTGACAACCCAATCACCATTGAAAAATAAAGCAAGTTCGCACAAGTGTTAAGCCCAACTCGACGATTTGCACATAAAAAAAGGCTCTTATTTACCTATATCATATTTACTAAGGACAAAAAAGACCCCAATCACAATAAAAAAAACCCAGCAACTCCGCACAAGTGTTAAGCCCAAGTGGACCATTTGCACATAAAAAAGGGTCTTATCAGAATCACAGCGACTATTAAGAAATATGAGTGATATAAAGGCGTTAATTAGATCGCAAGATAGTATTGAAATGAACGCTATTAGTTGATGTTATAGCTTATATGGTATGTCTTTTTTAATGAAAAGTGCACCCACTGCTAGTAGCTTGTTCCCTCGTGAATAAGTTGTAGCCGTTGAAGCGTGACGTCTCCTTCTCTCTAAACTGGGATTTCTTGCTCTTTGTGGACTTCTCTTGCGCGCCAATTAAGTCCGGCAGCATGTTCTTGACTTTTTTCTGTAACGACAACATAATTTGAGTGCAAATTGAGTGTATTATGAATAATATAATAGTGGAGTCTGATTAGGTATATGTCCTTTTTTTTTCTTTATAAAAGTCATATGTACAGATATTTGTTAAGGTATTGGCTAAGACGAAATTAGCGTGCAATTGTGCTACTGCAATAAAGGGGTCGGTTGAAGTTGAATCTGTTATCATGCATACCACGACAAATGTCCACTCCAGCCCCGTTTTGTCTACGAGAGCTTCGAGTTGGGGCCAGAACTGTTTCCCGGTCCCCCTCAAGCCGTTTGCAATAGCATCGACAAAGTGCTGCCGCTGCTCCGGCGTGCAAGGATTGCGGCGCACTTTCATCTTCTTTTTGGTTTGGCTGGAATATGTAATTTTGTAATTGGATTGCAATTGCATACGTACATAATAATAATATGTCGCTCAAAATGTTCTCTCTTAAAGTTCGACTATTTGAGGTGTTATTAGGGCAATTTAAATATTTCGCTATGTTTGCTATGCTTGTCCAATTTAGGCGTAGACATATCATTAGGATATAAAAGCCACTAAGTAGACTAACATTTCCTCCATAGCGTCGCACAATTCAGATGAGGAGTGGCATAATTTACTTAATTCATAAACATTTGCTTTATTTTGATAATGTGCTGATAAATTGACGTGTACAAAACAAAATAAGACATAATTTTAGGCTTTGAGAAAGTGCAGAGCCATTCTAGAGGAAGCGTGGTGTAATTTTTTCCGCATGTTAATAGGACGATATGAGAGAGTCATTATTAAAGACATAGCAAAATATTTGTCTTAAAGACAAATAAAAAGATCGTGTGAAAAGTAGAGTACTTACGTGGCCATCGTTGTACGGTAATGTTAATAATTAGATGGTAGATAGTAGAAATGGGTATTAAGAGTATGAGTGGAGATTGTAGAGCAGGTCCAAAGCAGATGAGTGTGTGGTTTGGACTGACTCACTCGGTCGTTATGCATGGTCATCGAGGTCAGCTCGCCATATGGGCAGTATCAGGTAAGACGTCACCAGACGGCGCAACAAGCGTTTAATAAAGACGATCGATATTTAGTCAATTAATTCATCATAATGATCATTTCTCGTAAATTAGAGAGAAGAGTAACATTGGGCAAATATAAAATTGTACATAGGTCAAATGAATATTGTTAATTTGAATGAATGAATGACTGAATTAATAATTGATTAAAATATTTATAAACAAATGTATGAACTTAAATCGAGAAGAAAAAAATGTCTAATTTATTGAAAGAAAATGCTAATTCATGGAGAAAAGTCCACTCTGACATTATAACAGTGTGAACGAGTAAAATGTATTGCTAAACTGTGTGCTACATAACTTGTTTCAATTCATAAATATCTGAACAAAAATGATTATTTCACATGTCACCTGAATTAAATGTGCCTTTCCTTTTTATGGGTATCACATTTTCGTGGCGGTCTGAATTGAAAAAAAAAAATTACACACGAAAACGATTCTATGCGGCCGCATTAAGATGAACGTTTGAACAATCGGAAGATAAAATAATCGATCTCGCGCAGCAAATTAAAATTATATTCCAAAAATAAACGCAACATGAGTAGAGGGTAAGATGTAATATCATGTGATCGACCGCGTGAGAGAAAAAGGCTATTTGTTAATAGATTCAATAAAAACTTAAAAAAAACCCCAAAAAAACCCCAAACATATACCTTGATTTACATAATAATTGATCGATCATTTAGGGTGAGTCTCACAATTTGTATAGAGAGGTACTTAGCTAATATTTAGGTTGTATTTTATTTTAAGACTTTTACATCACTGTCTGTTATATTAACATATGTTTCGTGGTAATTACGGTATTTTTCGTACAATGTATAATGACAGCGTTGGAATAAATAATGATTCGTAAATTTCGTCTTTGAGCAATGTTATATCGTATAGTAGAGTAGTAAATGGGTAATATTTTAAAAATAAGATCACCCCACAATCCAACCCAATATGTCCACACATCGATATCTCAATATTTATAAATGTATTATTTACGTATGTATTTAGACGGGGATTAAAGTCAACGTCTTTTAAACATTAACTTTTATGACAATATAATAGGACTGTATAGTATGGCGGTATAATATAAAATAGAGGACATGACTAGTATGTGATAATAATGTCAATCAATTTGTAAGTGTTAGATTTAATAATGTATTTGTCCAGTTAAGAGGGATAAATTTGTTATAAATAAATGTTAAAATTTTGTTGGACTGAAAGGTGTGACTTGTTACATGTAGGTTGTTCGATAGAAGTGTCATGCTATAGAGATAAAAATTCATAAACATTTCATTTTTTGGATGAGGAATTACCATCTTTCTTCCCTTAGTAATATTTATTAGTCAAATGCTTCTGAATTTAATAATGTACTAAATGTGTACAGCTGCCAATTGTACATTTTATGAAAATATATCACATATGTCCTATATGCATAGTCGTATGAATGGGTATTTTGGTTCGTTAGCAACAGGAAGGATCAAACGAATGTTATGGCGCTCTCAAAGTGTCATGCTATAGAGATAAAAATTCATAAACATTTCATTTTTTGGATGAGGAATTACCATCTTTCTTCCCTTAGTAATATTTATTAGTCAAATGCTTCTGAATTTAATAATGTACTAAATGTGTACAGCTGCCAATTGTACATTTTATGAAAATATATCACATATGTCCTATATGCATAGTCGTATGAATGGGTATTTTGGTTCGTTAGCAACAGGAAGGATCAAACGAATGTTATGGCGCTCTCAAAGTGTCATGCTATAGAGATAAAAATTCATAAACATTTCATTTTTTGGATGAGGAATTACCATCTTTCTTCCCTTAGTAATATTTATTAGTCAAATGCTTCTGAATTTAATAATGTACTAAATGTGTACAGCTGCCAATTGTACATTTTATGAAAATATATCACATATGTCCTATATGCATAGTCGTATGAATGGGTATTTTGGTTCGTTAGCAACAGGAAGGATCAAACGAATGTTATGGCGCTCTCAAAGTGTCATGCTATAGAGATAAAAATTCATAAACATTTCATTTTTTGGATGAGGAATTACCATCTTTCTTCCCTTAGTAATATTTATTAGTCAAATGCTTCTGAATTTAATAATGTACTAAATGTGTACAGCTGCCAATTGTACATTTTATGAAAATATATCACATATGTCCTATATGCATAGTCGTATGAATGGGTATTTTGGTTCGTTAGCAACAGGAAGGATCAAACGAATGTTATGGCGCTCTCAAAGTGTCATGCTATAGAGATAAAAATTCATAAACATTTCATTTTTTGGATGAGGAATTACCATCTTTCTTCCCTTAGTAATATTTATTAGTCAAATGCTTCTGAATTTAATAATGTACTAAATGTGTACAGCTGCCAATTGTACATTTTATGAAAATATATCACATATGTCCTATATGCATAGTCGTATGAATGGGTATTTTGGTTCGTTAGCAACAGGAAGGATCAAACGAATGTTATGGCGCTCTCAAAGTGTCATGCTATAGAGATAAAAATTCATAAACATTTCATTTTTTGGATGAGGAATTACCATCTTTCTTCCCTTAGTAATATTTATTAGTCAAATGCTTCTGAATTTAATAATGTACTAAATGTGTACAGCTGCCAATTGTACATTTTATGAAAATATATCACATATGTCGTATATGCATAGTCGTATGAATGGTTATTTTGGTTCCTTAGCAACAGGAAGGATCAAACGAATGTCATGGCGCTCTCAAAGTAGGCCGTCGGCATGTTAAATTATTTAAAAGAACAAACTTTTTTCTTTCGTCAATTGTGATGATTACTGTCATTATGTGTTATGAATAAGTATTATAAAATATAAAGTCATTGTGATTGTCAAATAAAATATAAAATTCAATTATTTTGAATGACTCGCAGTAATGTGTGTTTTTGTGGTGTTTATTGTGCTTCTTTTGCTCTTCGATTAGCTTCTCCTTGGCATATACATAGCTAAATGATAATTAATGACGATAGTTAGACGAAATTAAATGTAAAAAGAGACTAATTATTACCTATTTCAACACATTCACTATATAATGCCAAAATATGAGTGCTGTATCACTCACACTTTTCTATTTAAACTATTTTAAAGCCCTATAGGTATAAAAAGTTAGTTAAAGTCATTTTTAAAAATAGATTAAGTTCGATCTGACAATATATCTATTATGCTGCAGCGTGTCTTAATCTTTGTCGATTTCGGAGGCGGGGGTGGTTGGGGTGGGGTGGGGGGTGGGGGGGGGGGGGCAAGACAGCCCAAAGAGGAAAAATAATAGCCACACGACCCCATCTTCTGACTCGATCGACTGCTCCAGTATGGACACAATTATATTTTTCATTTTTTGAAATAATGTTCGTTCGCAGGAGTTATGTCACTAAGTAGTAACTAATATAGGGAAATTGGACTATAGATGATAATCAATGATAAGCGCTATAAAGCTCAATTGAAAAATAATGGTAATGGGACTTATCATTTTGGTTATCGCTTATGATAGGATATTGTCTGAGAGTACTAAGTCGTATAAGAGTTCCTCTATCATTGGTATCCTGCCAGCGCCTTCCTGCTCTTGTTGCTCCGGTCCATGTAATTGGCCCTGGGGCTCTGGAACATCCCCTTCTCTGCGTACACCAATATTTACAGGTTCCTCATAACAGTTTTCCTCCTCTGGTACTTCATCAAAATCCAAAACTGTCCTCACCTGGTCAGGTGCCGGTTTCCCTAACATTGCTACTTCGGTAATTGCTTGTCTTTGTTTATGATAACACATCTGATATGCATTAATTATGATTTTATGAATTAATATTGAACAAAAAGTGTCTCATCGATATTATTGATTTTTATATATAAAAATGGCAAAATTATAAAGTAATGGACGTTTATAGATAATATCATATTATCTAATATAATATTGAATAGACGAGAGTATATTCTATTGTGGATAGAATCATATTTATTTATGGGTTTATTTTTAGGGTGTATTTAGTGGACATCGCGATGTAAAGAAATGTAAATAATATAAATAAGAATTGGTTGACACAATTGGTTGACAATTAAGTTCTATTTATTACACACGTATTGGTTCACTGTACAATAAAATATGCCACAAATATGTGAAGGAGCAGCAGGATGAACAACAGGAGACACAGTAATAGTTGCATCGGATCGCGACTGCCTCTTTGGAAGGGAACTGAAATAATATTATGAGTGATTTAGTAACGCGATTATATTGTACGTAATAAGCTATTTATTATGGATGTATAAATAAATGAAAGTAAATAATATCTAAAAAGTAACTATGTGATACAAAAAGTTAATCAATCGTTGGCAATATGTCATAACGACAAGTGTAAATGTCTTTATATTCGCGCGGATTAAAATTTAACCATTGTGTATGTAATAGTTATAGGTTCGCGTTGGATTCAAATATCAGACTTAATGCAGAAATGACAAGTTGGCTAAGCATAATTCGTGCATGTATGAAACATAGGATAAAGGAGATATATTTTATTTATGAGTGCAATAAGAGAGTGATGATAAATGTTAATCGCACATAATAGGGGTAGCCGATATAAGAATGCTTAAACGAATTTAATAGGTGGAGCCCATTTGTTTACACAAACGGATGAGAACATTTAATATCAAATGAGTGCAAATGCCGTGATCGTGCTTAAAATATGCATAATAAAGCAGGAGGAATAACATATTATAACGGTTTGCTCCCGGGCGCGTCTCACTCAAAGAAAATAATGAAGTAGCATAAAAGGTATACATTGAAAGAATGTTTGAAAGAACATTGATAATATTATCGATAAAAAGCAAAAATATCGAACAGCGATTTGGACATAATTTACTTTTGCATGTGGCGTGTGTGTTATGTAGTAGGCATGGCCAATTGTCTAATAACATAAGAAATGATATTGCAGCACATGAATAATGAATAATATCATGCATATGAAAAAGAATTTGCTTACTATCATCAAGATGGGTGAGATGGAGTCGGTGATGCTGGCACATCCATTTCAAATGCATATGATGCACAGATTTCGCTTTTAAAATTATGCAGTTGTTTTCCATTTTTCGTTTGTTTTCGGTTGTTTGAGCAAAATGATTGGTAGTTGTTCTATTGTTTGGGTGGTGTCAGTGTATTGGTAGTGTAGGTTGGGTTGTCTCTGTGTGTCTAGTGTTGCCGAGTCGTCCAATGGGTCGTTGAGGTAGCGTGGTGGAGGTTGTGTTAGGGAACTCGGGTGTATCGGATAAGTTAATATAATTAAATTAATTGTTGAGACAGTTCTTTTTAAGAAAATGATAGACGGCGCGTTGGGCGCTCTTTTAGGAATGAATTTAAGCTATGTACGAGCCAAAAGAAAGAAATTTTTTATTTCAGTCACAGCAGAGACAAATTTATTTTATTCGGTCTATTGATGAATATAATATATCAAATGTAGTATAGTGTAAGGCGGTTATCGTGGACACATTTGTCAAAACACTTTTGTCCACAAAGAATGGTGAGAAATAGTCAAAAAGTGATCTCATCCTAGTAAGAATGGAATTAACTTTCCCATAACCCAAGATGCTGGTCAGCTTCACCCACCCATAAAAAAAAATGTGTTTTAAACATCAGGGGCATGGGAACTATGACCCTAGACATATGTGTTCACCATCATGAGCTGAAACAATACACCAACTCAAAGGATGTGACTAGCCCAAAAAAGAAAGTGTGAAGTGTAAATTGTCATGCTGGCGAAGCACATTCTGGTTCCGCCTGTCACCATTAACAGTCCATAAAATTCAATGAAATTCCAGCCATCTAACCCTAACGAACCCCTTATCTTTGGTTCAGAGCGTTGTAGAAATAAGGGATATCATGCCCTGTCAGCAGGAGTGACGCACGATGACCTAGACAACGTGCTATGACCCAGATGACCTGAGCTGAACGGCACCACACTGCCCCGCCGGCCACGCGCGGACAACATCTTTCACGATGCGAACGGGACATTTAATTTAATGACTTAGTGAAATTTTTTTTAACGTACAGCTAATATAATGTTGTAGGTCATAAGAAGGATGGTAACGTATTTTTGTATATTGTACATGTGTAACTTAAGCGAAATAAATTATTTTTCAATTATATTCAATTCTCGCGGTTCCTGATAGGCTGTATAGGGCGCGAATTTAACACCAGGGGCATGTTTGACAAGCCTCAGGCTTCCTGCGCTAAGGCGGGAGCTTCCGGTGCGGCTGAAGTGTATGGTTACAAACAACAATAACAACAAACATAGCAAACTTTTCAGGGTCAGAAAACATGAAATAAAATAACCATCCGGTTATACACACAACCAGAATGAGGAATCTGGTCAATCCTTGACAGAATTTTTAATTTGATTATCATTATTTGATTTAGAATCCTGTGATTTTTAGAAGTTTGACCTCTTGTTTTGGTCGATTATGTGCAGAGAGCGGATGTTATAGTCTCCGCTGGATGACGTAATATTTGAAACACTAGGTGGCGTGACGCTCTAATTAGCCTAACTGGGGTAACGAGAATTCAATTCAATATGTTTCAATCTAATATCGCTGAATATAAAAGGTAACGGCATGACGAAGATGACAATTATAATTATATTTTTGTGAGATAAATAGTGTCTTTTAACGTGAATAACATTTTGTCCAAAAAAAAAAGAAAAGAGAAAAGAAAAAGAAAAGTAAAGAGAATAGAATATTTATATATATATGAACATTTTTATTCAAGTTGATCAGAGTACAGTTAAATGAAATGGACAGGAGTGTGTGCGAAGAGATGTTCCATATCGGCCCATCGTATATACATATTACAATATCCAGAATAACAAGTAAAAATTGTGGATAAATTATATATATATATAAAGATTTTTATTCAAGTTGATCAGTATAGTTACATGAAACATCCGCCAATCGGATATAGTTACTCGAATCTCAAGAATAACAAAATAAAATACAAAACACCACTTCTGGATAGATTAGTCTTCAAGTTAAAGCTAATACAGCACCAATTTACAATGAAAAATCAACACAGAGTCTATTAATATGATATGTGATATAATGAGTAATAATTATCTTGTGTGAGACATTAACCAAATAGACCTCTTATAATGATAATTGGTTAGTAAAAATTGTTTACTATGTATTATTGTGAGCAATAATTGTCTATGACAATAAATTAATACGAGCAAACATTAATGAAAATAATAGTTGCTCCATAAACTTGTTCAATGACCATAAAATGAATCAGTCTTACATCAGTCATTAATATCATGAATTAAAAGACCTAACATATGGAAAAGAACAGCAACAACATAATTTGATATTTGATTTGAATAATTATTGCAATTTGAGACAGATTTGGGCGTCTTTCTCTCCCTTATGTTGCTAACTGTGTTGCACTAATTAAGAATATATTATCAATATTTATTTAGCAACATTACATTTTATATTGATACACTCATAATGAAATCAATTAATATTATTGGTGCTATGACTTTGGTTTTGGGAGAAGAACATATTGTAACGATATCTGTTTCCAAATTGTATAGCGAAGACTTGTTGTTGTTGTTGTTGTTGTTACTTTTATTCAGTCACCTATGGGACTTACGTCAGTGGGTCAATCTCCCGGGGGTGGGAGGATCTCGAGCCCTACTGGACACCTTTCATACAAATTGATAGAGGTAACAATCCACCATTAGTTCAACGATCTAATGGTGGCCTCTATCTTATGGTAGTTTTAAGCAATTAATTTCATCAAATCATCAAGATTTTACCGCTTATTTTGCTATTGGTATTATAACATAAAGTGGACATTATGAGTCCCATCCATGTTCTCATCCATCCTGCTATTAGAGCGGTGGTGAGCACATGGGATGACATGAGCGTAGACCATAGTGTGTCTATCTGTAAAGTAACTTTTTGACTTAATATCTAGTCGTGAAAGAAGGACCGTTGGTCATTTTGGCCATTCATAAGTTAACATCAAATTAGGGTTTGAGGTGTTTCCTATTAAGTTAACTTATACATCAAATAATATAAGGAGTATTTCCAACGATGTGTTGGAGCGAGAGTTGTTATACTCGTATTGTGAGACGAAGAAGAAGAATGAGGAGGAATGAGGAGGGGGAGTTTGCTTCTAGATGGTTATGGAGACAGCATGGAAGGGTAAACCTAACGATTCAATATAAGAAATTGTGGTCAAGCCAAATACTTGTTTCTTTTATATTTGTGGTAAATTGCTTAGGGTTATCGATATATTGTTGATCCGCTTCCAGTCTGTTCCAATAGTATGGTAATTTATAATATAGTGAACGTCTAACTAGCTCGAGCCTTGGTATTGGACATTTGAAAATTATCTTTCCCTGCTGGAATTGGCGAGTTTGTAGAGCTCTTAAATCTAGATATTCAGGTTGAATTTTTAATCGGTTTGCCTGCTGAAGAATATGTAGCCTCCGCCTCTCTTTTAGTGGAAGAAGGTTGAATTGGGTATGGAAGTGGTCTACATTTTGATACCTATTTGTTTTTGTTATAATTCTAAGAGCTTTATTTTGGTAAGTTTGAAGGAATTTTAAATTTGTTGCTGAGGCCGAATCGTAAAAAATATCTGATTGATCTATTAATGGTAGTATAGTTGATTTGTAAACTTGTGCACCAAGATACCGATTCAACCGACTTCTCAGATGTCTAAAGAGCCAGATTTTATGAGAAACCTTTCTCTTTATTGAGTTTAAGTGCTTAGTAAATGATAGGGAGCTGTCAACGACAGTCCCTAGATATTTGTATTCATCCACTTCTTCCAGTTGATTATTACCTAGAAAGAGTTTGTAGGCAGAGGCTTCAGCTTTCCACTTGGACCTCAGGGAGGGCTTACTAAGAAAGGTCATAATTTTCGACTTGTCTTCATTTAATGAGATCTTATTTGCTTTGCACCAAGTAGTAATACTATTTAAATCCTTCTGTATGTCTTTAGTTATTGAATTTATGTCTTTACCTGATTTACAAATAATGGTATCGTCAGCAAATAGTTGGGTCACTGAATTTTTTACTTGGGTTGGTAAGTCATTTATATAAATAGAAAATAAAATGGGGCCTAGTGTGGTGCCCTGTGGTACTCCACAGGTTATCAGGTTGGGGTTTGAAGTATGGTTGTTTATATGGACTTGTTGGTATCTATTAGATAAATAATTTCTAAACCAATCTAATTCTGTTCCTCCCAGACCAATTTTTGTTAATTTTTTTAGTAATATTTGGTGATCGACCGTGTCGAATGCCTTCCTGAAGTCCAAGTAGATCGCTCTAGTATACTCTTTATTGTTTATAGCAGAGTATATTTGGTTTAAATAAGAGACCACGGCATCATTTGTAGAGTACCCTGAACGAAATCCGTATTGCCCATTGAAAAGTATGTTATTATCTTCGAGGTGAGACATGAGTTGAGATTGGACTACCTTTTCTAATACCTTCGCAGGCAGACAGATACTTGAAATGGGTCTGTAATTGCCTGGGTTAGTTGTGACACCAGCCTTAAATAAAGGGGTAACTCTGCTTTGTTTCCATTTGTCAGGTATTTTACCTATTGATAGTGAAAGTTCTAGTAAATATTTAAACTGATCTATTAAACAGAATAAAATCTTCTTCAATAGGTCCGAGTTTAAATTCTTTAGGCCTGATGATTTGAATTGCGACAGGTTGCCTATAACTTTCCTTAGATCATTTTCAATAATTCTTTTAAAGTTGAATGCTGGGATATCTCTTTCGTTAGCCAAATTCCGATTATAAGTATTAACTTCAGGTTCAGTTAGTGGAGGGATTTTACTAGCTAGTTCCGTGCCAATCGAAGCGAAGTAATTGTTGAAACAATTAGGTACTTCTTTATCCTCAATGGAGCTATTATTTACTTCTAAGACAATTTTTTCTTTGGATTTCATTTTTTCCGGGTTAATAAGTGGCTTCATTTGTTCCCAGAATTTGTGTGGGTTATCGGCACAGTGTTCGAGGGTTTGCTTTATATAATTGTTTTTTAATGATTTGGCTAGTTTGTTGGTTAATTTTCTTAGGCTTTTTGCTCGGTCATACAAGTCTGTTGACTTGTATTTTTTGGCCAAACGAAAGTATTTATCCCGCTGTTTCATCATATCAAAAAGTTCCCCGTTTATCCAATTACATCTGGTTCTAACGTTTTTATATTGACGAACTGGGCACATACGGTCGAGTATTCTAATGATGAATTGTTCAAAATAGTTCCAGCATTCGTTGGGGTCCCTGATTGTATAATAATGTGTCCAATCGTGGTCTTTTAAAATTTGGAAGAAGGTATTATAGTCTAGATTATTGTAACTCCTTGTTTCAAAGGAGGTTTTTGTAAATTCAGTTTTCTGTTTTTTTCGTATGATATAGGTGGGTTTATGATCAGAAATGTTTAAATCAAGGACCCCATGGGAAAGTATAAACTTAGAATTGGAATAAATGTGGTCTAATATGGTGGCGGTGGAGGAGGTGACTCTCGTTGGTTGTGATATATATTGAATTAGTTGATTTGCATTTGCCAGCTTAGATAATTCTTTATGAGGTGTTGATTGGTCGCCATAATTTATGTTCAAGTCCCCAAAAATATATATTTCATGGTTGTCTGAAATATCGTCTAATGCACTTTGTAGTGTTTCCAGGGCTTCTTTGTATTTTCCACCAGGTGGGCGGTAGATGTTAAGGACCACTTTTATTTTGTGGTTGTTTTCACATAGATATAATATTTGCATTTCTAAGTTAGGATTGCTGGTATTTAAGTATGCATATTTGTCGGAATCAATTTGTAAGTTATCTCTAGTATATATGGCTAGTCCACCTCCTCTCGCCTTACCTCCAGTTCTGTCCAATCTAGTGAGTCTATACTCAGGAATAACTAATTGGTTGCTCGAGATATTCTTATTGAGCCAAGTCTCGCAAAGTAGTAGCATTTCAACCTTGGATTTGTAAAGCAGGGACTCCACCTCCTCATGGTTCCTCAAGAGGCTCCTTATATTCAAACCTATAAACCTCATTCCCTTCGAAGTAGCCAGTTGGGCCAATTGGTCAATAGAATTAACTGGTACTGCCATTATAACAGTATTACTTAATTTAGTAGATACACACACACACCTGAGTATTAATACCAGGTATCAATATACACAACAGGTGTATAGGCCGGAAAAGGGCCACTATTCCTTAATACTAAGAGTTCATAATTTAATATACTCTCTGGGTCATGGAAAGAGTATTGATTATGAGATCTGGGACTGTATATAGTATCAGATAATTTAATTATTCTCACATTAACTGTGTTGGATTCAATAACACCTAGGTAAATTGAAATTTATTAGATACATCTTTCAAATTTGTTTCGTTGTATAGTACCTATAATGGTATTATGCTCAGTGTAGAAACTTATAAACGCATACATTTAAATATATATGTGCATATGATCAAAATAATTACATATATATCGTTGGGCGAATAGCGCCCCAATTGTGTACAACATGAATATTTAATGGTTGAGTATCCTGGTGGTAGTGATACATTATTTCAATTTCATGGTGATGCATGTGTTTACACATGGGTAGGTTAACATGTGGATATATGCATATATAAGTAACAAGTTACCCACCTTTATAGAGGTGGCCTACCTCTAGATAACTTCAGTTTTGCTGAAATATTTTAATTATTAATTAGATATGAATTGATCAGCCACCGTCAACGATGGTGGTGATTAAAGGATACTTCGGTGGGTAGTTTATAAGTAACGGCACGCCTTGGTAAGTTTCCATGCCCACTGGTCCAGTCCAGTGGGTGTCAAGTGGCAGCCGTCATTGTCTAGTCTTGAATATATGTTTCGGTGCTTGTTGTTAACGTTGGAGTGAATATACGAGTTGACAAAAGGTGTTGGAAGGCAGTTGTTGACATTTCTTGCGGTTATTGCTTGATTTACGACTGTAACTGTATCGTTTAGTATGTCTTGGTCTGGGTAGGCGGCTGGGAGGTAATTGTAGGTGGCGAGATCCATACCGGTGATTGTTCCGAATATCACTGAGGTTTCACGTGGGTAGACAGCTTGGTTAAGAATGTATTCCACATAATCCATATCTGATATGTATTTCAGAACTGCGTCATCTGGACGTTGGTTTACAAGTCGGACTTGTTTGGTATCCCGGTCTTTTCTTGTCAATGAACATAGTCCTGAGAGCATTATGATATAATTAGGTTTGTACCTTGCCACTGAGTCCCATGCTAAATGAGCCGACATTTTTAGTGAGGCTCCCGAGAAGGAGGCCACACGAAAGGTATCTGGGTTTATGTATGCGTCCAAATAGTACTCCAATTGACGAATACGGGAGTCACCCACAAAATAGTATTGCAGACTCATTGTATTACGAGTATTGTGGTGCTGGAGGGTTTGCTATGAGGATTCCTTTTAATTCAGCGAGAGCGCGGCCCTGAATGTTCTCTCCCTCGTAGTTATTTGGGTTGAAGGTTTGGTCGGTGAGTTTGTGGCCAGTCCCCCACCGTTTGCTAGCCGTCATTTCGTAGTATATATTATAGGGGGTAGATGTTAATTTGAGAAGAAGGTCGGTGTTTTGACTGAATTTTTCTTTCATCATTGCTTTCATTTCATCTTCCTGGTTTTGGATCCAATAATCTGACGGTTCAACGCTATCCCCAATCGATTTGATAGTATAGGGGTTATCGGTGTACGTAACTGCTGCTGCTAACTCAGTATGGTTACCGGATAACAACTTGCGGTGTTGCATTGCTTGCTCCACTGAAGAGTACTTGATGTTTTTGTACCAGAACTCTTTATTGAAGAAATTGGAGGCGTACACCATTTCTCCCTGATAGCCAAAGGCTGTGTTATTAAGGAAGGACTTGGATTTTATATCCTCGGGCCTTGTACCTTCTGGAAGAGTGTGGAGTTCATTCCAGTAGTATCTTTTATTGTTATACGCAATAAAGTTTGTGGATAAGTAAGGGGGGTTTTCTTTATCCTTCTCTTTCAGGCGCAGGTGACATTTCCTGAGTAGCTGCTGTTTGCGTCTCGAATCATCGGGCACGTCTTTGTTTATCCAGATATTGGGGATTGGACTATTTTGTCTGATTGTTTTAGATAGGCCAATGATTTGATCTCTCATCCTCAACGAGGATACTATGATGAGTATTGGTCTTGTCTTATTTGGTTTAAATTTTCCAAGTCGGTAAGCTGCTTCTAGATATTCTGGGGTAAATTCCCGGATTGAGGGGTTAATTATATCTATTGCTGTGTCATAGACATTTTCACCTTTCCTTTCAGGGACTCCATCTATTATAACATGGAATCTTCGAGATTTTGTGTCTAATATCTCGATTTTTTCTGTTGCGCTGCTCACCGTTTTGTTCGTTTTCGTAATTGATATTGAATTACTGGTGGCTATTGCATGAGAGTAGGTTAACCAGGAATTCAATCGTGTTGATTCTGCTTCGAGACTTTTTACGCTTGCTGTGGTTGTAGCTATTTGGCCTTTAAAATTATTAAGGGCTGCGTTTATTTGTACTAGTGCCTCATCTTTCCATCTAGTTATATCGGTTTTTACTTTCTGTTTGTAGTCAGAATAGGTATTGTCGACTTTGGTTAGATGGGTTTGTATCTTGTCGTTAAATTTGGTGTCAACTAGTGCATCAATTGTTTCTGCTGAGCATGTGCTTTCTACCTCTTTTAACCTTGTTTCAAAGGAAGTTAGCTTTTCATCTAATGAAGAGGAGAGAGTTGAGAACCCTGTTGAGAGTGTTGTGATTCGGCCATTGACATTGGCGAATTGTTGGGTTGTGTGGGCTACTTGTTGATTGTGTAGGAGTGAGAAATGAGATTTAATATCTTTGGCCAGCGCATCTAAATTTTTTATTGGCATTTGGTTATCTTGGATGATTGGGGCAGAGCTTTGCATACCGGTGTCAATATTATCAACATGGGTTGGGGGTTGCTGGTACTCACTATTGTCGATCGGCATACTAATGGAGCTAGCATGACTTGCTTGTTGATACTCACTGTTGTCAATCGGCGGGGCCTGGTTCTGAGCTGGTTCAGTTAATTGATTTAATGAACTGGCGTCATTTGTCTCCATAGAAATTTGAGCACTATTTAAATCGACGGCCGATTCTGGGTCGGAGTATTGTAATTGATCCATTTGGTCCCCAATTATCTTTTTGAAGGCGTTAGTTATGAAGCTAGAGTTCATGGCCATTGTTATGCACCGTCACGGCGGGTGGTCGATATTGGGGAGCTTTACACTGATCAGCGGGTTCACACACACACAAATATCCAAATATGAGCTATTTCAATAATGTCTGAGCTACAAATTGTAATAGCGGTTCGAGATACAGTCCATTTAGGTGTTCGTATAGGTTAATCCATGTGAGAGTTTGAATTAGCCCTATTTCCAGCCCATATTGGTCTAACACATCGGCTCACGTCTACATGGTAGCGGCGCCATCTTGAAAATCTAACGTTAAAAAGACCATAGAGTTTTATCAGGTATAGGTGGATCAGATCAAAGTAGGCGTACTTGTCTACGGTTGTACCAATGATTGTACAACGTGTAACTGTCGGTGTCTGCGGTTGTACAAATGATTGTACAACGTGTAACTGTCGGTGTGACTGACACTCTACAACCGTCTAAAGACAACTGAAGCACCCACGCGCCGGAGTATAATAGTCAAGCCTAAAGGTGATGGCGACAAGACTGCTCGCGTCCCTGATGCAACTTGCCAGTTGACTTTCAGGAACAAGACTTGTGGTCTGCAATGCATGCTATACTCCTGCAGCGAGTCATTAGGGGTGTGGGGGCATGGCCCCGAAGAAAAATTATGAGAAATGAAAAATGTCAGCCATGTAAGTGGCAGAAATTATGAGTAAAATTCTGTCAACGCTTGACTAACGAGTTGCTGACTGGAAAATAGGATGTTTTTTTTTATTTAGTAGCATAGACGTATGTAATATAAGTGTATGGAGTCGCATTAGGGTGGTGTGGGGGGATGGCCCCGAAGAAAAAGTATGAAAAATGAAGTGTGGACAAGCCACTGATGGAAGCGCGAAGGTCGCGCTCCCGAATTAGGACTTTGTTCAGTCTGTTCATGACAGAAGGGAAGGTAGGAGATTTATAACTGACAAGAGAATGCCCTAAGTGTAAGTAGTTAAATGTGAAATGGCGAAGCATTTTCCTTTTCCGTGGCGCAATCTTAAAATTTACTGATATAAGCGCCAACGTCGCATCAGGGTGGTGTGGGGGGATGGCCCCGAAGAAAAATGAAATGTGGACAAGCCACTGATCGCAGCGCGAACGTCGCGCTGCTGAATTAGGAATGAGGTTGATGATAAAAAGTGCGAAATTAGTAATAATGTTGTATCTCTATATTATGTCGTTAATATATTTTGGTATAAGTGTCTATTTCGCTCTCCCATAAGGAAGGATCGCCATCACACAAATGGCATCCGCGTATGAATCAATGTGAATTAAGTACAAAACAAAATAATGAAAATGGGAAAGATGGATTATGCAATTAGATAAAATTTACGAAATTGTAGCACCCACGCGCGAACGTCGCATTAGGGTGGTGTGGGGGGATGGCCCCGAAGAAAAAGTATGAAAAATGAAATGTGGACAAGCCACTGATGGAAGCGCGAAGGTCGCGCTCCCGAATTAGGACTTTGTTCAGTCTGTTCATGACAGAAGGGAAGGTTGGAGATTTATAAGTGACAAGAGAATGCCCTAAGTGTAAGTAATTAAATGTGAAATGGCGAAGCATTTTCCTTTTATTTGGTGCAATGTTAAAATTTACTGATAGAAGCGCCAAAGTGGCATTAGGGTGGTGTGGGGGGATGGCCCCGAAGAAAAAGTATGAAAAATGAAATGTGGACAAGCGACTGATGGAAGCGCGAAGGTCGCGCTGCCGAATTAGGACTTTGTTCAGTCTGTTCATGACAGAAGGGAAGGTTGGACATTTATAAGTGAAAAGAGAAATTATGAGAAATGAAAAATGTAAGTTATTAGGAAGTTGTTCAGTGTGTTCATGACAGAAGGGAAGGTTGGATATTTATAAGTAACTTATTAGGAAGTTGTTCAGTGTGTTCATGACAGAAGGGAAGGTTGGATATTTATAAATGACAAGAAAAATTATGTGAAATTAAAAATGTAAGCTATGCCCTAATTGTAAGGACTTGAATGTGGTGGAGCCGGTTCATTTGTTCCTCTTTCCTATGTATTTTGGTCTGGCACTCTTTCAGTACTAGCTCAACTTTTGACTGGCTTACATTAAGGCAAAGCGCGAAGGTCGCGCTGCCGAATTAGGACTTTGTTCAGTCTGTTCATGACAGAAGGGAAAGTAGGATATTTATAAGTGACAAGAAGCAATGTAAGTGTAGAATGTATTCATGTAAATGTTCATTAGGACAAAGCGTCTCATGCAGGAAACAAAGTGTAAATGTGGCGAAGTGTTTAAAAATGTAAAGTATGCCCTAAGTGTATGGAGTTAATTGTGAAGTGGCGAAGCATTTTCTTTTTATTTGGTGCAATGTTGAAATTTACTGATAGAAGCGCCAACGTGGCATTAGGGTGGTGTGGGGGGATGGCCCCCGAAGAAAAAGTATGAAAAATGAAATGTGGACAAGCCACTGATCGAAGCGCTGACCGAAGAAAAGGTCGCGCTCCCGAATTAGGAGTTTGTTCAGTCTGTTCATGACAGAAGGGAAGGTTGGAGATTTATAAGTGAAAAGAGAATGCCCTAAGTGTATGGAGTTAATTGTGAAGTGGCGAAGCATTTTCTTTTTATTTGGTGCAATGTTAAAATTTACTGATAGAAGCGCCAACGTGGCATTAGGGTGGTGTGGGGGGATGGCCCCCGAAGAAAAAGTATGAAAAATGAAATGTGGACAAGCCACTGATCGAAGCGCTGACCGAAGAAAAGGTCTTATTTAGCGCCCATGGGTTTGGAAGCTTATCACAACCATCTGGGAGGCCCGTCACCCGAACTCTGAGTTTGCCCGCGTTCATATTCGTGTATGGGAAGACTTTGACACGTCTCCCCAGAAATTTGCCTTTAATGAGAGTACAACAGTTAAATGAAATTGATATATTAATTGAGAAGTATTTAATTCATAACTAATCAATTTTGTATGCAAAATGTATATACATTTAGATATTATGATATACATGTCTTTATCATAATATTTCTAATATTATATTTTGTGGCATTATAGTACATTTTCTCTATTAATATAAGTTGACTAAATCGTAAGGATGTGAAATAATTTCATTTTAAAATATGACGTGGTGCAATGTTAAAATTTACTGATAGAAGCGCCAACGTGGCATTAGGGTGGTGTCGGGGGATGGCCCCCGAAGAAAAAGTATGAAAAATGAAATGTGGACAAGCCACTGATCGAAGCGCTGACCGAAGAAAAGGTCGCGCTGCCGAATTAGGACTTTGTTCAGTCTGTTCATGACAGAAGGGAAGGTTGGACATTTATAAGTGAAAAGAGAAATTATGAGAAATGAAAAATGTAAGTTATTAGGAAGTTGTTCAGTGTGTTCATGACAGAAGGGAAGGTTGGATATTTATAAGAGAGAAGAAAAATTATGTGAAATTAAAAATGTAAGCTATGCCCTAATTGTAAGGAGTTGAATGTGGTGGAGCCGGTTCATTTGTTCCTCTTTCCTATGTATTTTGGTCTGGCACTCTTTCAGTACTCGCTCAACTTTTGACTGGCTTACATTAAGGCAAAGCGCGAAGGTCGCGCTGCCGAATTAGGACTTTGTTCAGTCTGTTCATGACAGGAAAGTAGGATATTTATAAGTGACAAGAAGCAATGTAAGTGTAGAATGTATTCATGTAAATGTTCATTAGGACAAAGCGTCTCATGCAGGAAACAAAGTGTAAATGTGGCGAAGTGTTTAAAAATGTAAAGTATGCCCTAAGTGTATGGAGTTAAATGTGAAATGGTGAAGCATTTTCCTTTTATTTGGTGCAAAGTTAAAATTTACTGATAGAAGCGCCAACGTCGCATTAGGGTGGTGTGGGGGGATGGACCCGAAGAAAAAGTATGAAAAATGAAATGTGGACAAGCCACTGATCGAAGCGCGAAGGTCGCGCTGCCGAATTAGGACCTTGTTCAGTCTGTTCATGACAGAAGGGAAGGTAGGAGATTTATAAGTGACAAGAGAATGCCCTAAGTGTAAGTAGTTAAATGTGAAATGGCGAAGCATTTTCCTTTTCCGTGGCGCAATCTTAAAATTTACTGATAGAAGCGCCAACGTCGCATTAGGGTGGTGTGGGGGGATGGCCCCGAAGAAAAATGAAATGTGGACAAGCCACTGATCGCAGCGCGAACGTCGCGCTGCTGAATTAGGAATGAGGTTGATGATAAAAAGTGCGAAATTATTAATAATGGTGTATCTCTATATTATGTCGTTAATATAGTTTGGTATAAGTGTCTATGGATATATTGTGTGTAAATGTGGCGAAGTGTAAATGTGCCAGAATTCATTTTCTGCATTTAAACAGAACGATTTGATAGAGTTAATTTATGTGTTGTTCTAAAGTAAAAAACATTGTACAGTTTAACATTTATAAAATCTAAGTGGCCTACTATGGGTGTGGGGGCGATACAGCTACCCTGTCACTGACAGTAAAACGATCTTAGCACTTCGAGCTAAAACAATTTCTTTCATTTTTAGATGACGATGAATGCTGTATCGTCGATGTCTCTCGGGCATGACAGAAGGGAAGGTTGGAGATTTATAAGGAAAAGAGTGTTGTAGCGTTTTAAAGATGGTTTTGATCGCCTAATATAGTTTGGTATAAGTGTCTATGGATATATTGTGTGTAAATGTGGCGAAGTGTAAATGTGCCAGAAATCATTTTCTGCATTTAAACAGAACGATTTGATAGAGTTAATTTATGTGTTGTTCTAAAGTAAAAAACATTGTACAGTTTAACATTTATAAGATCTAAGTGGCCTACTATGGGTGTGGGGGCGATACAGCTACCCTGTCACTGACAGTACAACGATCTTAGCACTTCGAGCTAAAACAAGCGCGAACCTCACGCTGCCACATTAGGGGTGTGGGGGCATGGCATGAGCCCCAAGAAAAATTATGAGAAATGGGCAAACATTCAAGATTGAAGCTTGAAGCTTGAAGCTATTAACAAAAGCAAGATTGAGTGGTCGCCACAGGGAGATTTGTAGGGATTTGTAGTGAATTGTATTAATAAAAGATAAATTAAATAAGTGAGGTTGTTCAGTCTGTTCATGACAGAAGGGAAGGTTGGAGATTTATAAGGAAAAGAGTGTTGTAGCGTTTTAAAGATGGTTTTGATCGCCTATGATAATATAAATATCGTATTGTAATTGTTTGTAGGAGGGTATAATTTAGTTGGACATTTAGGAAAGTTGTATCCACAATAAAATAAATTTTATTTCATTGCACAAGAGAGCGCAGTCAAAATTAAACAAAAGATGGCCAAGTGGAAGTGGCCCCATTTTGCAAGGGTTAAGAAGAAGTGGAAGAAGATGCTGGCCCAATAATGGAGGTATCCACATGTGCACGTGATGGAGGATAGTGGATTAGGCGATAAACAAAAAGAAAAGAAAATTGCCCGGCGTCATGACAAATTGTTATGGAAGAGTGAGGTGTATAAAATTATGTATATGTATAAAATGAATTATATGTGCAAGAGATTCGAAGTTAAGTGAGTGAGTGAGATTGGTTTGTTTAGACCGTTATTAATATATTGAAGAGTGTTTTATAGGTGAGGTGAAATGGAGGGACGTTATGAGAATAGACAGTAAAAAGAGATAGATAAAAAGGCAGAGAGAGACGAAAAAAAAATAGAAATGCATTTTATGGTCATAGGACAAAAGTGATAGGATGGATAATATAAAGAAAAAAGAGTTAGAGTTAGATAAGAAGGGAGAGAGAGAGAGAAAAGAGAGAGAGGCACTTTATGGTTTTAGCCAGGACAAAAGTGATAGAAATAAAAAAGAAATAGATAAGAATGGAGACCTATAGGCAAAAGAGACAGATAAAAATGTTTATGGTCAGTCATACAGAGGACAAAAGTCAGACTTACAGTTACACGTTGTACAATCGTTGGTACAACGGTAGAGAAGTACGCCTACTTTGATCTGATCGACGTATATCTGATAAAAGTCTATGGTGTTTCTTACATTAGTCTTCGCTATACAAGTTGGAAAAACATATCGTTACAATATGTTCTTCTCCCAAAACCAAAGTCATAGCACCAATAATATTAATTGATTTCATTATGAGTGTATCAATATAAAATGTAATGTTGCCAAATAAATATTGATAATATATTATTAATTAGTGCAACACAGTTAGCAACATAAGGGAGAGAAAGATGCCCACATAGATCTATCTGAAATTAATAATTGTCACGGGAAAAATGATTCAAATCAAATATGAAAGTGATAAATGCGTCCATTACCAAGGGGTCGCCACACATTAGTCGCCAGCTATTAATGATTGTAGGTAGTAAGTCACCATCGCAGGGATGTCCTAATTTTTGTATTAGGAAAAGGGTGGATAAGTCGACACATTGATGCGCTATTAGAGTTGGTGCGATTTGTCATGCTGGATCAAGTTTGCAGGGGTCGCCACCAATTAGTCGCGATGTATTAATAATTGTAGGTAGTAAGTCCACATAGCCGGGATGTGCTCATTTTTAGAGATTGTCCAATTTGTCATGATGAATCGACTTCGCAGGGTGGTCCTGGTTTTGTCCTGATTTTTGTATTAAGAGATGGGTGCATAAGTCGACAGATTGATGCACTATTATAGATGGTCGCATTTGTCAGGATGGATGAATTTCGCAGGGGTCGCATAGGAGGGATGTCGTGATTTTGGTATTATGAGAAGGGTCGATAAGTCGACACACATTGATTGGCGAGGATCTGAAAAATATAAAATAAAAAAAGGTCAAGAAACGAAAAGATGCAATATTTTATGTGTTGAACACTATGGAGTTTGACATGAATGTATGATGAATTTTGAAAATGATTGCTTTAGGATTTTTTCCATAGAAAAGCACAATGGATTATTTAATATTTAAATATTTAAATTGTTCATTCTCATCATTGACAAGGTTATAGGGTTAAGGTTTTATTATAATTAATTGGGAGTATCTTCCCGTCGCGAAGAGTTTCTGTTTAAAATAAACAAATAATGGGAAAAATAGACTAATTGAATGAGATGGGCATAGGGTGTTTAAATAATAATAATGCCAGGGCAAGAGATAGGACAAAAAATGTGAATGGTATGTCATTTTCATTTCATGTTTGAAAATGGACAAAAAAAATAAATTGACTTACTTTTTTTCCCTTTTCTGTTTGATTTTTAGCGCGCAAGTTGTCAATTTTTTTTAGAGAATGTGGCTGAGAGTGTCTAATTCTCGTTGTCAAGCTTTTGCTGATGCTCCTCCACTTGTGGCAAAAAATTATTTTCAAGCTAAAAGAAGGAGATGAAAAAATGAATTAAAATGTGTTTGGTAAGGATAAAATAATAAATATAATGCATTGCCGATTTATTGATTGTGCAGAATAAATTAAAGTAGTGAATGCTTCATGATTAAGCAATTTTAAATGTAATAAAGATGGAATAAAATTATTTTTACAAAAAGAAGTACAAATTAGGGAATTGCATGATAGTTTATTATAAAAATGTACACACTTTTTGTATTTATTTTTGGTGTTGTAGGAGTAATGGCTTGTAGCCGGTCATATGTTGTCTAATATTGTTTTCATGATTATGTTCGCTTTGCTGCTGAGTGAGGATTGAAGTTGTGCGGATTGTTGCAAAGTTGTTCGCTTGAGATGACGACTCGCAATCACCCCACAAGGCTACAAATAAAAAAGGAGAAAGAAATTATAAATGTGCATATGTAAAGAAATGTAAATGATTTCGTAATGAATGACCCTTAAAGTTATCATAATGCATTTATGAGTGGATGTCTTTTTATTTTTGTATTTGTGATCGTGTCGTGTAGGAAATGTGTTTTAGTAATATGTGTTTAAAGTGTGTTATTATTGATAATAATAAAGAAAAGGAAGAATATATTAAGACAAAAGGTGCAGGGTGGTAAATAGCCACTCGCCCAATCGCATTTGCAAGTGAAAGGTGTGGTGGGCGAGTAGGAGTGTGAGTGCAGTGAGTGGTCCGTATTGTATATTAACAAAATGGATTCGAATAAAAAATAAAGGATTGTCTACAATTAAAAAGAGAGAGAAAAAGAAGAGAAAGAGAGACAGAGAAAGGGAGAGAGATAGAAATAAAAAGGGAGAAAAAAAGAGATAGAATAGGGAGAGAGAGAGAGAAAAAGAGAGGGAGAGGGAGAGAAAGAGAAGAGACATATAGAGAGAAGAGAAAGAAAGAGAGAGACAAAGGGAGAGAGATAGATAGACAAAGAGAGAGAGAGAAGAGACAGACAAAGAGAAGAGAAATAGAGAGAGACAGAGAGATAGACAGACAAATGGAGAGAGATAGAGAGAAAAAGGGAGAAATAAAGAGAGAGAAGAGGAACAGAGATAGAAGAGACATATAGAGAGAAGAGAAAGAAAGAGAGAGAGAGATAAAGGGAGAGAGATAGATAGACAAAGGGAGAGGGACAGAGAGAAGAGACAGACAAAGTGACAGACAAAGAGAAGATAAATAGAGAGAGACAGAGAGATAGACAGATAAATGGAGAGAGATACCGGTAATCGTAGTTTTTCGCGGGGAGCCGAGTGCACTATCGCGGAAGGAGCAAATCACTTCTTTGGCCACACCCCCCCCCCGGAAATATTTTTGTCAGAATTGTAAGCGCCGTCACCGTAAGCGGTGAGGGCGCTTACAGCAGCGTAAGCGCAACGGAAAACATCATTATTATTAAAATGATAATGATGTGTATTAGTAAAATGATAATTATGTATTAGGATTCGGTGAGAGAGGTTAAAATAGAGAGGTTAAAGAAAAATTGATTGCGAAATAACGCGAGACTTAGGAGAGAGTAAAGAAGACAAGATGGCGTCACTTGAACAGATCACCAAGTGCCTTTTAACAAATAAACAAGTGGACAGGAAGTTGAAAATGGCGAGAAAGAGGGTTTGGAAGATCAAGGAGAAGTTACGAAGGTTGGTTCGAAGGAAGGCGATACTGAATGCAGAGTTCGATTTGTGGAAATTCAGACGAGATAGAAAGTAAGTAAATGGAATTTGGGATGCCGGCAACAGTTTTGTGATTGTACAATGTACGTACTGGCTTTATTTGCCTAATCGCTAGACAGAGTTTCCGTCCCCGTATCCACCCGCACCCCGGAGCGGGGAGTCGAGGCCTAGTATAGGCTACCTAATCGCCATACAAGGTTTTCCTTTCACGCAATGTCTGCCTGTCTGTATGTCTGCCTGTCTCTCCCCCCATCTCACTCTCACTCACCCTTCTTTCTCCCTCACTCTCACTCACCCTGCTTTCTCCCCCACTCACTCACACTCACCCCCCCCCCCCCCCACCCTTCTCTCACTCACTCACTCACTCACTCACTCTTAGTATATCGCTTGTGAAATGTCCCTTGTAGTTTGTGCAAGGTGGACATGTGCATCTATAAAATGCTGCGATCATGATAGATTCGAATTTGGAGGGATGGGTTTTACCGTTTACGTAAAGGTTAGCCCACGTTGCTGGCCTTGAATCCCCGATCAAGGCCAACAAGCATATCGGTTGACTGTCTCACACCAAATCGCTCCCTCAGTCAATAAATTAGTCACTCGATCACTAAGTAAATTTATCTCACTCACTCCCTCGATGACTGACTGAATAAATGATTGACACACTCACTCTCGTAGTGATTATATAAGTATGTCACTAAATAAATGAAGGAGTGTCATAGTAATTCAATCTGTCTGAGTCACTCACTCGTTCAATCACTCTCTCCATTATTTACTAAGTGTGAGTGAGTAAGTAAATGTGTCTCAATCATTCCCTCCCTCATTCGCTAATTGATTAAATCACTCGTAGTCATTGTATAAGTATGTCACTGACTCACTCACTGAGGGTCTCAGTCACTCACTCTATCTCACTGATTAACTCCCTCCATCATTCTGTCACTCACTCGCTCCCGCACTCTCTCACTCAGTAAAAATTAATGACTGACTAAATGTCTCTGACTCACTCCCTCCCTCATTCATTAAGTAAGTCTCGTACTCATTGTATAATTATGTCAATAAAAAATGGTTTTTGAAATAGTAATGAGCGTAAAAAATGGTTGTTTATGCGCATAAAGTGAGGCAGAGCGCATTATATGAATAAGATTATTATAATATTAGGTCAAATGTTTTAAATAGTATAGTTTAGGTGTGCGTCGGATGTAGATGTTGATTGGAGTATGATATAGATTTTTAATTGTGTGTAATGTACATTTTTCGTTGCGTCTGATATAGATGTTTTGTTTGTTCGGATGTAATGTCAAATTATGGAGATAAAAATTGCTAAATTAAAATGATTTGTTTATAGAGTTTGGAAAGAGGAGGTGGCCAGGAGGAGTGAAGAAATGCTAATCAAAATCAAGCAGGAGGAGAGGGAAAGAATAGCATGGAGAGCGCGAATGCAGATGGAGTATGAAAGTAAGTTTGTAATGCATTGAATAATAATTGTCTGCTAATGTGATTTAATGAAGGAAAATGATGTTCGTAATTTATGGAATAATTAGTATATGTAAGTAAAAGTCATTTGTTATAAGTTAGATCATTTATTTATTTTACGTTGGTTTAATATATGATATGATATGATATGATAAATCTTTTATTTGTCGTGAATAGGTATAAGTTAGATTGAAAATGACAAATTGGTCCACAGAGTTCTGGGATAGTCCCAGTTCTTCCAGTCGTTCCCATGTTTTTAGAAGATAAACTAAGGTACTATAGAGGCTAGTGTTTTTAAACGATCAATTCGGGACTAAGCAATATAAGTCTTGGGTTAATCAATTAATTAATTATATAATTAACTGCTAGTGGATAGTCATTTCCTAATTATTATGACTACAACGTTTGCTATGTTAATCATACGGTACAGTACGATTAAGTAGATAGTATGGCAAGGTTAAAGGTAATAATAATAACATTAACAAAGTATAATATAGTAAAACATATAGATATGTTGGTTTACATGGTTTCATTTTTCTCTTTTTTCCTTTATCTTTCTGTACAGAGAGACACTTTTAAGTCGGTATTTAATGATGGCTTGTCAGATATACTTCTGTTATGCCTTACATTATAGGAGCTTGTAGGGACTAAGCAATATAAGTCTTGGGTTAATCAATTAATTAATTATATAATTAACTGCTAGTGGATAGTCATTTCCTAATTATTATGACTACAACGTTTGCTATGTTAATCATACGGTACAGTACGATTAAGTAGATAGTATGGCAAGGTTAAAGGTAATAATAATAACATTAACAAAGTATAATATAGTAAAACATATAGATATGTTGGTTTACATGGTTGCATTTTTCTCTTTTTTCCTTTATCTTTCTGTACAGAGAGACACTTTTAAGTCGGTATTTAATGATGGCTTGTCAGATATACTTCTGTTATGCCTTACATTATAGGAGCTTGTATTCTTTCTACTGAATACAAATGTCGGTTGTTAAAGACAAGTAGCTTAATTAGATTTACTTCTAATCAAACTTTACAATTCTGGGTATCAATTATCAGATACAGATTTAAGTAAAATAAGGTGCGAGATATGATATACATATATAAGTGTTAATAAATAGGCTTGTTAGATGTACTTCTGTCCAAACCTTACATTGTGTGTACCAAAATGGCACAGAACTTAAAGAGTTCGACTTTAAATATCAACCTAAACAATGATACTGATAAAATGATGTATAAGAGAGGTCTATACTCTTGGCCTTATGATATTATTTTTTATATTGTAGTTCAATTTGTTTTTTGAATTGTTTTTTCGATTCTTGAGATTGTATTTCTGTTTTTAAAGAGTTCGAGGCTGTTTTTGCTCTGTATGAGAAGCTATTTAGGTATAAGGTGGATTTTGGGTGATTTATTATTAAGTTTTTTCTTTTCTTTGCATGGCTTCTAGTTAATCTATTTATAATAAATTATGTGATTTGCTTTTTTGACAGGGACGGTAGCAGGGAAAAGACGCAGGCTTGTGAGACCTCCGCGAACAAGTGAGCAATAAACGTACCACCCACAAAAAAAAAAGCCCTTTTCAGGGCTACCAAAATGTGTCAAGAGGATTGTTTATTCATTAGAGAAGCCCCGTGTTGTTTTATTTGAAAAAAAGATGTATATGCACCGGGATGTATGGGCCAAGGTATGGATTGATAGGGACAAAGGCCGGCTCGCGTTGGATTTATAGGGTAAGGGATTTATAGGCCCAGAAAAATACTAAACGATAGCAAAAAGAAGATTACAAATAAGCGTAAATTTGTTCTCATATGTGAGTAAAGGTAAGAGTAAAGTGTCGAGAGTAAACAATGACTAATAAAATAACTATTTCAATAAAAACATATATGACTAACCTTTGAAGGGGGGTTATAAGTCCCAAAGGCGTGTAATGTCTGGCCGTTTAAGTGCAGAGGTGGCCCCATAGGTCAAAAGGGGTGGGCGTAACGGGATCATAAGTCGAATGCGCCGTGCAAATGGGTGACTCGTGCGCGCGGATATAGGTGGGCAGCCAGTCCCTGTGATAAATAATAAAATAATAAATTTAATATTAATATGTGTAGAAAAGTATCAATTTGATAAGTCAAATAATTGCATGTATAAATGATTGGGAGTAATATAAATTTAAGAAGTGTGCTAAATGGATGTATAGATGATTGGGAGTAGTGAGATATTAAAATGGATTGAACATGTGCGTATTGGCGTGGTTGAGATAATTCCAAAGTGTCCGGACTCAAAATATGTGAAAGGGTAGAGGGAATGATTAATAAATATGTAAAGGTCGCGAGAGATATAGTGAGGGAATAGGTATATTGTTAATTAAAGTAATACAAAATTAAGGAGAGTAGTAAATAAATAGTAGATGTAAGAATAAGGGGCACGACATTTTATGTCGTCCACAGGTAGCTAGAGGATTAGAAGTAGGTCAAGGGATAGAATGAAGGTAGTTGTAAATATTGCAGAATAAGAAAGAAGTAGATATGAAGTAATGTACAAGTAAATAGGGTTATGTTATCGCATTGGTTTATAAAGTAGGCACGCTAAATAGTAAAGATAAATAGGAAGGTTAGTAAATAAGTAAGCTAGTGCGAATAAGAGGGACGCCATTTGGTCCGCCATTTTATGTCGACAGGGACTTAGACGATTTGAAGTAGGTCAAGGGATAGAATGAAGGTAGTTGTAAAGATTGCACAATGATAAAGGAGTAGATATGAAATAATGTACAAGTAAATAGGCGTATGTAAGGTTATCGCATTTGTTTATAAAGGAAAAGGAAATAGTAAAGATAAATAGGAAGGTTAGTAAATAAGTAAGGTAGTGCGAATAAGAGGGACGCCATTTGGTCCGCCATTTTATGTCGACAGGGAGTTAGACGATTTGAAGTAGGTGAAGGGATAGAATGAAGGTAGTTGTAAAGATTGCACAATAATAAAGGAGTAGATATGAACTAATGTACAAGTAAATAGGCTTATGTAAGGTTATCGCATTTGTTTATAAAGGAAAAGGAAATAGTAAAGATAAATAGGAACGTTAGTAAATAAGTAGGGTAGTGCGAATAACAGGGACGCCATTTTATGTCGACACGTAGTTAGAGGATTAGAAGTAGGTCAAGGGATAGAATGGTAAATATTGTAGAGTAACGAACGCTATATATAAACTAAGGTAAAGGTAAATTGGTTCGTTTGGTGCATAAAATGGTAGAATAAATTAGAGAAATAAAGATTCGTTGATAAAGTAGGCGATAGACATAGTAAATATAAGTAGGAAGGTGACGGTTATGGAGAGAGAGGGAGGCGGTTGGTACTTACAGTGGCCGAATGAAGGTAATATAATGGAGAGTGTGCGTAAGATGTTAGGCCGTATTTGTACAAATGATGCGACTTCTGAGATTAGGTAGAAAGCTATCCAGTTCACAATTCCAATCATTGCATGTATCGTTGATTGGTAGTAATGGGAGATGGACAAGTAGCATGTCGAAGAAGCAAGGTGTAGTCGGCGCGGTGGCGGAGCGAGCTTTGTTGCGATTGGCGCGTGCACGTGGACAAGAGGAATGTGGAACAAGGTCAAGGACGAGGGAGAGAAAGAAAGTGGCCTGGTATAGTAGTCATCGTAGCATCGTAGGGGATTGTGAGTGAAAAATAATTATTAATTTTGGGGAAGAAATATTTGAATATTGATGAATTATGTATTAAATAATGTAGTAATATGATATAGTTTACAAAGTAAGCCTATTAAGGAATATATGTAATAGAGTAATATATTTCGATTGTAGGCATGATATGCGATTTTAAGTGCAAATATGGGTTGGGCGGAATAAAGATAATAATAAATTCAAAGGTGACAAAATTATAATTTATATTTGCAGAATAAGGCATTAAATTAAAGGCAATATTTATGGTAAGGCGTAAGGTTAGGTTCAAATGGATGTAGGGGTAGTATAGGGGTAAATATAATTAAATTCGGTTTGAGGATGATTGGCTAAATTTATTAAGATGGTAAGTAATTATAAAGAGAAATAAGTTATTGGTTTGGGCGAATAGTAGGTTCAAATGAGATATAATGAATATATAGGGTAATATAGTAGGCGTAAATCGAAATGGGTTTGTGGCGGGAAGTGGCGCCATTGTAGCGTGGCAGTAAGGAGAAATGATTTTAATGAAAGGTGCAGTTTGATGCGCGGATCGTCCGCGAGTGGTGTGCTGGTGTTGTTGTTGTCGCCCATATAGACCAGGAGAAGAATGAAAGAAGGTCTAACGAAGTGGGTAAAGTACTGCTCCAAGACCCCTTTTAAGTAAAACCCCAGCCTTACATTGGTCTAATGTTTTAAAGAAAGACAGGTCTGAGAGTAGTAAGTCCTGTATCAGTGTCCACACCCCAGAATAAACCCTGTGACATGGAACCCCGACCCAGGGTTACATAACTCCAGATGTCAACCCAACTGGCACTTTGGATTTGTATGGAAAGGCATTTGTATCCATATAGATTCCCCCCTCAATTCGGAGATGTAGAGTGCAAGTTTGCAAAAAACCTTCGAAATGGTCATAGGAATTGCATATGAAATAGGACATTTTTTTCCCAATCTGCATTGAAATAGGTCCTAACATGTTCTGTCCTACTCCTCATTTTGAAAACATTTTAGAACTTTCCCAATTCTCTCCAATTTTACATCCAGTTGATTCCTAACTTGCATTTTGGTTCTGCAAACTTACATTTTTCTTTCCCTACTTCTCTGCGATCTAGGCCCCACTTCGTCAGACTGACTGCCTACTTTGCAAGACATTATGCCAGTCTGCATTTCATCACTTCCCAGTTCGTCACACTAACTGCTAACTTGCAATGCATTCAAATGTTTAGACTCCTTTTTCCAGTCACAACAAACACTCATTACCATATTAGCCCCACCCTCCCCACCCATATATAGACATCTCCTTCCAACCTCAGCCCTTCCCTGTGTGTACTTTTAAGGGGTGGGACGCCCTGTTAGTGTTATATAAGTGTGTTATATAAGTGTGTGACTTTGATGAAAGGCAATAAAACAATTTGTCTGGGAATGTTTAGGGAATGAATAGATGTGTAAGTCATTCGAATTGGATAGTATTTGTGGATAAGGTTTACAGATTAGTCATTTGAATTGCATACGAAATAGGAATAATGTTTATTAGTCATTGGAATTGCATACGAAATAGGGATAATGGGCGGGGCGGGGCAGCTTCCAGAGAGTGGAAGATGAAAGAAGATAATATGGTAATATTCATCATGGAGTATTATCTTATTTCAATTAGGACACACATACACAGAGAATAACGACTGGATTTCTCTGGAATTTTATAATTGCAAAAGCAGGAATTGAATCAAAATGGGAAGTAAATTATGTTTTGCAGTTCCCGTCGGCGTTTAAGCGAAAATTATATAGGGATTCATCCTTGTATCTCCTCCTAATATTCTTGGGTAGTTGATGTTTTACTGATATTGGGAAAAGGATGCATAACAACTAGAAAATGTTTTTGTCTGCTCTATAAGCCAGTCCCTAGCAATAAAGTTTCATGACATTGGAATTCGACCTGGGTCCCCAGTGTCTCTTTTTATTAATCTGTTTATTATATCCAATGTCATTTGTATACTGTAACCATATTATGTTATGTGGTTGTGATATCCTCCCTTCAACCAATGGGGTGGCTTGCCAACTGCACTTCCACAACACACATTGGATAGTATTTGTGAATAAGGTTTACAGATTAGTCATTTGAATTGCATATGAAATAGGAATAATCTTTGTTATTGTTGACGTTTTTTTTGCTTAGACAATTTAGTCATTGTTTTATAGTAGGGAGAGTAATATGGGCTATTGAATAGTAAGAAGGAAGGTGTGACGTTTCATTGGCAGAGGGCTATGCCCCCTCATGGGCAGGGCTTAGGAGGCGTGGTTTATTTGTTTGTTTTGACTGGAGTGAGAGGACCAGACTTGTATGACTGCTAAGTAGAAATGTTGTGGCCCAACGTGCAGCTTGTTCATTGCAAGTTTGCATGCAGTGGTCCTAGTCTGCAGTGATGTAGCGCTAGTTTGTGCGCACTAGGGTGCCACTTCAAAAAGCTGAATTGCAGATTAGCAACTAACTGATGCAAGTTAGCAATAGCATGACCTAATATGCTACTGTATCTATATGAATACAAATGCCTTTCCATAGATTTTACCCTTCACATCAAAATTAATTTACTCACTATTTTGACCAAATATCTCATATACTATGGATCATATTGCCATAGACTTGGTTTAAATCGTTTGCAGTTAAAATTAAAGAAATTACAGGACTTTTCCTGTATAAATATATATAATGAATTACAAGAGTAGTCAAACTGCTTTTTGTCCTTTCAATTACGCAACATCATCAAAAACATAAAATGAAGAATAAATTCTCTTAAACTCAAAGCAGCTGTAACATAACATGGATTTTGAAAATCATGCACTGACGATAACAATAACATATATAATTGATTTTATACCTAGTATAGAAGAACACGGGTACCACAGTTAGAATGAGATGTATTAATCAAGGTTCCTTAACTAATTTTGCAGTATGTATCATTTTCTACTTAAGCTGAAAAGATCATTGTAATAATGAGAGCTTATGGAAATAAAAACAAACAAACAAAATATCTAAAGATGGAACAGGAGCCGCTAGTAGGTGGCATGTGAGTTGACACCTGTGTATCCCTTTAAGTGAATAATTGCTGTTAACAATAATTATTACTGATAAGATTAAAACATGAAATAATTCTCAGGTTATCATCCATAAATTGCTGTTTCTATACATGTTGATCCTTGTGTCAAAATAGCCAGGTTCAATGTTATACAACTGTACAAGATCTATATAGCAGCCAGCTATCAGCTTCGACAATGGACTGTATACCTAAACAGGTATATTTTATCTCTTTGCATTGCTCTATACTTGAACATTGAAAGTACTTAGACAAATACTTATCACTAGAATGGATGTGTATATATCCAGGGGAACAATGTATCAGTAATGACCGCGATTCCACTTATCTTAGAGGGCTATCATTATTTATCTCAGGGGAGGGGGGGGGGGGGCGTCCCAAATACATGGGATCCTCTGATGGGGGAAGTAAGAAAAACGTGGGACCCTCTAATGGTGGGGGGGGGGGCAGAAAAACACTGACATCAGGGTTAAAAAAATCCCGAAGATGAATATATGGACCTATCTTTGGTGTGAGTGGAAAACCACATATTTTGTGAGATATAATATGTCGGACAACCATATTTTGAAAAGATGTCCTGTTTTTCAACCCTGAACATCTATTGATGTGAACATCTTTCTCTGCAAATCTGTTTTAAAATGCCCAACCGAGAAATGTTAGCACGCAAACATTTTTATTGGCATGGTATTCACAAGGCTTGGCAAGGAACACAACCACTAAACATACTTGATATACTAACTTTAACATTCATTTCAGATCCAAATATACTTTGAAGATGGTAACAATGATATATAGTATATAATATAGCGTTATATTGTGATATACTGTGAACACAATATACATCAAACATATATACAACAAAAATCAAATTGACTCTTTCTGCTTGTCTTCTCGCTCAACAAATACCAGAACAAAATCAAATGGGTAACTTTCACTTTCAAAAGAGAGATTCTGTCTGGAAATATCCTCTGGCATGTTTTACTGTCACTATCTTCTAAGGTAAGACAATCAGATGTTCAGGTGTGGCCTTTCAGTTTTAGTTTGTAGTCTATTGTTCATGATTTTTTTCAAACTTGAGCCTATACTAGTCTATACTTACTTTCAAATTTTGGGCGAAGGTGACCTTCTACAATCTGATTTATGTTGTTTAGTTACATGAGTGCTGACTTGCCAGAAAAAACATTTTGGAAAAAAATGCTTCCCTCAAAACATGCTGCTTACTTTTCTTGTTCAATCAGATTCTTCTCTAGTATGGTCATCTTCTCTTTAGCATTTTTCAACTTTGTCATCACGTATGTCTGGTCATTTGTTGTCAAGTTCACTCACTCAATAAGGTGTTTCAGAGATGCAAAATTATCTGAATGTTCAAAATCTAAATAATCATTTGTCTTTGCACACAAAAGTTTCTCTTCTAGCTCTCTAGTAGCTCTCCTTGAAAACCTGGTCTTTAACCAGTTTATTTGATGATGTGACCAGTAATACCCTGATGCATAGAATGCAGTTGTTGCTATATTAGGCTATATAGATTAGCCTGGACATGGCAAAGGGCTCTTTATAAGGCAAATCAAAATGCCAACAACTACAAAGAGAGTGAGAGTAATGGCTCTAAACACAATTCTTCAACAGATAGCAGTAATGAAGCTTCATCAACCGATAGCACTGATGAAGATGAACTGATGCAGAGATTGATAGCAATGAAAAAATACATATTCCTAATCTAGAAGAAGAGCAAGAAAATGGAGAAACTTTAATCAAATGTGAACATAAACACTGGCTGTTACGTTCTAAAATGAAACTTCAATCAAGGTATGTGTAGCGAGCCCAAAGTTAAGCTTGTTTTGGAATAGGAAAAAATAATGAATACACAGATATACAGTTAAGGTATATTTATCCCATATGCCTTGATGGCTTGACAATTACAAGATACTCTGGGAGTATTAGTCCACAGAAGGAAAGAGAGAGAGACAACCCCTTCCAGAATAACGGTAGCTACTGGGTCATCAGGGGCTTGAACAGGAACCAGCAGCAGACAAGACAGGTCAGGGTCCTGTTCCTTCATCTGGAGGGTCCAGAAATGGTCCCTGTGTGTCCAGGTGTCCACTCCTGGTCCTGTGGAGTGTGTGGATCAGCATCCTTCTCTGGATCCATGAAGGGCCTGCCCCATGGAGGACTGTGGTGCTGCCGACTAGCAGGGACCATAACAGTGTCGCCTTCATTCGATAAGTGGCCGTCCATAAATTATGTCATGCTGGAGGGGGATTCACATTTGGTGACAAAATGTGACAAAGGGGGGGGGGGGGGCTGGGGATTGGTGTGAGTGTGATGTCACAAAAATTTAATTTTATGAGAATCCATAAAGAATTCAAAGAGGAATTTTGCATTGGCAGGACCCTATAAATGGGTCAGGCCATAACAAATTCAGAATATGTACAAATGGTCATCATCAGGGGTGTCATATGCTTTCCTCATCAGTATAACCCACTCTCTTGGAATGGCACGAGCTAGTTCTATCCTTTCACCCTCTTCCCTACCTCCCCCCACCACCCCAGGAGGAGGTGGACCAGGGGCAGGAGAAGGAATTCAGGGAGATAGAGGTGCAGGAGGGGAGGAGAAGGGATGTGTAACAGGTATGGTAGTGGAAGAGAGGCAGGAGCGGGAGAAGGAGGAGGGGAGGAGAAGGAAAATGGGAGTAGAAGACGGGGGAGGAATATCTACTTTTGAACATGAACACATTTTAACGGCCACAATCTTCCATCTGTTTTTTTTTTACTGTGAGCGTGTTTGCTCTAATAGAGGGTGTGTGTGTGTGTGGGGGGGGGGGTAACAAAAACATAGAACCCTTGGATGTGTGGGTGGGGGCATAAAAATACGAATCACTGACTACCAAAAATCCGATGCCCCCCCCCCCCACACACACACACATTTGCTAATGGTAAACTTAACTAATATGAATATAAAAGTGTAATACCCAATGGTCTACGTGTAAGAGCACGACGCGATCCCACTGATACTATGTTTCTTGTTTATAAAACTTTGTTTTTAGTAAAATGTTTCTGACTCAGACATGAATTGTACGGCATACACTCTAAGAAGAAAGGGTTCTAACAAGAACCCTTCAGGGTTCTTCAGCTTGTCGACATGGCAGAACCCCTAAGGGTTCTACTTAGAACCCTTTTTTGAGGGTTCTAAGTAGAACCCCCGTTTCGGGAATAGGCAAGGTTCTACATAGAACCCTCGATTTGAAGAACCCTTTGAAGAACCCTCTGGCCAAAATAGGTAGGGTTCTACATAGAACCCTGATTTGGCATCCATAAAATTGCTTGTAATTTACAATGTTAATTCTGAATAAAGTATTGATTTCATTATTCCCTGTTGAATCTAGACTGGTCCTTATAACAGCAGATTTGTGCTCAGTGCTAATGCTGCATGTTTCTCCACAGAAGCATTTTGCCCAAGAGCATTCAAGGAGAGACTGCATATTAAAGGCAGTCCCTTTGCTTGACTTTTTCAGAGTTCCTCATCAATTTCCATCACTTAAGCTTACCCTTAATACAATCCTCTCCTGTAGCTGACATAGGTATCCATTGCAACTTGGTGTTTGACAATCTTGGTACTTCAGTAGTACTCATAGTAATAATATTAAAATTATAAGGGTGCTTTCTTCACAACATTTTTTAACATCAAGCAGGTAAGTTATACAAATAAAGTATTGATTTCATTGCTTTCAATATTCCCAAGTTTATAAAGTGTAATATCTATAAGGTATAAATGCCTCATATAAGTATTACTAGTGAGACTTTTGTTCTAATAGAAATTGTAAATAGCATGTAGTAACCTGTGAGGACACCTAGTGAAAGCCAAGTTCCATGGTATTGCCACCTGGTGAGAACAGTCGGATTGCCGATAACGTCGCCAATAATGCCAATAGAAAAAATTGGAGGCCAGATTTGAAAAGAGGGGAAAAAACTGGACTAGGTCAATATCTCACAAAATTTCTATGGGCCACCAGAAAAAAGTCAACTTTTTCAGAATTTGTGCCATAGAGATGTACCTAAAAAGTGTGATTCTTCTTACCTACTTTGCAATGTCAAACGAATCCTTTGATTTGAAAATGAAAAAATGCTCAGAATGAAACGTCCTTTGGCACAAGGGTATAACAGGGACCTATGCGTCTCATACTCAAAGATCTAAGTCCTAGCTGCCCTAAAAGTTGGTGAAATCAACCGTTCCGTTTTTGAAAATCATTTTTGAAAATCTGAGCCCACTGGAGGTTGCATCACATTTTGGTCTCTGGTTTCCTTTAAGTTGCTCGAATTGATTCAAACTAAAGACCCCCCTGTAATCTAGAGACATGCAGCTTTAATAATATGTAAAGTTTGTATATGAATCGACCCAGGAGACATGTGCAGAAATTCATTAAAAGTCAAAAACCCACATAATTGAAATAATTCCATATGACTCGTTTTCATGTGACACATCACATAAAAGTAATCTGTTTGAAGGGATAACATTTGTTTCACATTATTTAGAAAATGCTTTTAATTCCCTCTCTCCTGCCTATATAAACCTTGATTTTAAGATGTAGATGTGTGCCTGTGAGCCCTAAGGAGAAAAAGGGGGTTCTATGTAGAACCGCTTTGAGTTAAAGAACCCTTCAAGTGCACAAAGAACCCTTAAATCGCTGAAGAACCCTTATGGTTCTAGATGGAACCCATGGTGGTTCCGAAGAACCCTTTTAGGTGTCAAAGAACCCTAGGGTTCTTGGTAGAACCATGGGGTTCTATCTAGAACCCAAAAGAACCCTTTTTTCTTAGAGTGTACTACACGTATATGTATTGAGTATATTGAGCTCAATGTATATCTGATATGTTTTCTCGTCTAGATGTATAAATGACTTCTTATAACACCAACAGAACAGATCCTTATTGTAGAATTACCAAAAAGAGGGAATGTTACTATAACTCTCAATTTCCTTTTTATATTTACCTTTTTCGATAACTCACTAAATGTGTAATTAAATAGGATTCAGGCTATTCTGGGAATATTTGTACTATATGTATGGAAATGTCTATGTCCTGAATAAAATATTTTCAAATCAAATCAATACACACCTATGAGGTAAATAATGATAGCTCCCTTATTTCTGCCAGCGAGCCTATACCTTCGTTTCTTCACGTACTATGTATGATCAAGTGTCTTCTGTCACGTCTAATTAACCATTCACACACTGGTACGGTAACTTCCTTCTCTGCTGGGAAATGAGAACTTCTTCCGATACTAGAGTATTTAAAACATCTTCCCCGAAAATCGCCACGGCATATCACATTGAAGTTGAGGATAACTAATTTGCAATACTTACGGGGTAAGGTCTTCATACATAAAAGTATTAACCACTAATCGGTTCTGTCCATCTAGGGAGGTTTTCAATGCATTTGATATTAGTTTAGACGAGAACAATTGTGATGTGTTACAGGAAAAAGAGTCACAAGTCGTATAATTGGTATTTTTCAAAGTAATTTTTGATAAAATGTTTTCATTCGGTATGGAAGGGTAACTTGTTTTAGTACCCAACCTCCCCTCTGACATCTCCTAGCCAATGCATATTATCAACTCTGTAAATGTCTGTATTTAATGAAACTATTTATGATATACTGTTGATATTGTAAAACAAAAAGTGACTAAAGTCACTGAAAGTCAAAGTGTGAAATGTATATGATTTTGTCACCCCTCCCCCACCCCCTCATGTTATCGTCACCTATCTCACCCAATGTAGACCACTCATTTACCATCTCACCCGTTTTATAATGTTATACTAGCCTTAGAAAACGTTAGAAACATGTAACCCAAGTAAAGTTCTAACAAGGTTCAGGCACCCATCAGAAGACCTACCTAGACACCTGTCTATTTAGAATGTTGGACCACCTCAATGTAAATAACATCTATTGCAATATAAGAATTCTTGAATTGAATTGAATTCTTGGAGTACATGTAGTGCTTGAGGTCTTATGAATATATGTACCAAATGTCAAGACAGGGTATTAAATATATCCTTGCATTCCCAAGGTGATCCTATAGAGCATATTTAGCTGCTTTACTAGTAAATGTCCACCCAAAAATATAGCAAACAGTTTTTTGTTTTTTTCCAAAAATAAAAATATCACACTTAAACTATAGTATTGTATGTCCATATATTTACTATCATTGGAATCGGCTTGATCTCATCTTTTCATATATGATGATATCTCAAAAACCATTTTTTGCGACTTGTGACTCATTTTCCTATAACGCAACACAATTATGTATACATGTATACATATTGTTTATTTCCAGTTCAATACAGTACATCAATAGAAATTTAATATCTGGAAATGGGTGCCCCCTTCTATGCTAATCATATTTCTTCCAGGAGGTCCCTTCTACATTTTTGGGTTGTTTTTTTAAAATTTAAACTTAATAAATTTTTTATCACATTCAGTCCCATTCCAATTTGTCACACATGATATGTGCCGATAGCAGCACATAAAACATACGGTCAGGCTGGACCATCAACAGCGAGGCTAAATAACTGTACATAACTACAAACATTTTCCCCTGCATGCCTTAACAATCCTACGGGATACGAAGCAAAGAAACATGTTACATTGGGGGGCAATATAAAACTAACGCTGGCATCTCAACCTTGAGATGCCTTTTTGAGGTAACACCTATCTCTAACCTCCCATAGGAGACGCTTCTGTCGAACCAATGTTTGGTTTAAAAATGTGATTTGGTAAAACAAGCGTAAGTGAATTATTTGCATAAACGAGTATGATGATATCCAGAGTAAAACATGTGCCCATGCTCAATGTGCCTTCTACATTAAGTATGGTCTTATTATAAAGTCAGGATCGTGTATAGCTTCTATAATGTATTGTTGAATATGCGAGTAGGAGAATGACGACCAGACACAGTAATATTCCGTTACCAACTAACTAGTTCTTTATTAAACAAGCAACCCTCACAGGAGCAGCTCACGTGCTACTCCTGGAGGTGGGCGGGGCTCTATCTCTGCTGAAGTCGAAGGCAAATCTTGTTGGCCCTGCTGTTGGCTTTTCGGCAACAACAGCAAAGGCAACAGGCCTTCAAGCACAAATACATTTTATAAAGACATCTAACAATCTTTGGCAAGCAAATAAAAATAATAAACACCACTGCGACAATACCTATCCAATTCACCTCTGATTTGGGGGCTTGGTACAATGGACCAATAGTTAGGCTCTTAGGAGGGCCCAAAGTAAAGTCCAATTTCTTGAAACTTGGCCTAGTGAGAGGCATTTTTAGTCTCGTAATGACTCAGAAAAATGCTCTTTGATCAAAAGAAAAAGATTTCTGACAACAAAAGTGTCTGTCCAAAAGGCAAAGGGTAAAAAGGTCGGGTAAAGGATAGTTATCTGCAGTAACAAAAACGCTTTTAAAGTAACTTCTATCAATTTGTAAACTCCCTATGACTAACCTACAAACACATCTCCTCCAAACTTGCACAATGTCATGTCATGCCCTGAGAATGATCACTCAGGCATGTACACGACCTTGTGTGGATGATTGTCCTTTAAAGTAAGAGAAATGTGCCAATAGGCAAGGCAAAAAGCCCCCCAAAAATTTTGATTTCAGAAACATGATCCTCTAAATAGGAAGAATACAACACAACTTAAAATTTTTAAATTTGGAACATCTGATCAGGTCTAAAATTGCGACTTGGTGCGACCAAAACCTGGTCTCATTGAGGCCAGAATCATGGCGGAGTTGAGACTTGCGGACGGATTCGTCCCCTTTCTTGTCTCTCCCCCTCTTACCAAAACTTTTTTCAGCTTGAAAAAATAACAATTTTCTGAATAAATTCAAACTAATTTGTCCCAAAACTTCCTCTATGGAAGCTTCCATAGGAAAACACTCACCGCTTGTGAGCGTCTGTGTCGCATCAACCATCGCATCATAATAATGTGAAAATAATACAACTGTTTCCAAGAAATACAGAAAAGAGAAAAACAGACCCAAAAGCAAAGATCTGTGAAATCGCTGAAAGGTATCAACGAGCTAATCATATCAAGTCAGAAATAAATATAAATACAAGACAAATCAGAGGACCAAATGGAAGAAAAAATAAACAATGAGGTACATTCAAAAAAGCTTAACCACAAGCACATGAGGATGTAAGACCCACAAAACAGATGTATAATCAAAATCTGTATAGCAGTCTTTTACTATGCTATAAATGCGCCAGTTACTACATATAGTTACGAGGTATACCGTGCAGATCTGCAACTAAATCAACTTAGGTTCATGTTTTATTCCACACTTGGCCTTTTTATGTTATATGTCAGCTCTAAATATGCCAATATTACTATTCGTAAGAGAAATCATATCATATTATATTTTCGAATAATTATAACTATTCTAATTTCGTTTCGGAAATCGTAGGGGGACGAATAAATGAAGAACTAAAGACATTTTCTTTTTTAATCTTGCTTAATCATGGTGAAAGCGATTTTTCTTTAATTAAACACAAAAGTTTCAAATTATATTCTAAGATGATTTTAATTAACATATGTATAAAGCAAAGTACCTGTTAAATTAATTCAGGCGGTGAATTTATCATTTTGGCTAATTTTAATACATTGTTTTTATATCATATTATTACGATCAAGCAATTGATCGTAATTTTCTGAAATAAAAACTTATCAGGTGGCATATTCTTTTATTGACGTTTTGGTTTCACCCAAGCATGTTATTTCTTAAGTCATAGTTTAAAAAAACGTTATTCCTTCTTTTCATTGAACGCTGGTTTATCCTTTTGATGCAGAAAACCATCCCGGAATAGTTCATGGGCGCACGAGATCAATGAAAATTTTCGTGGAGGCTAAAATAACCATAGTTTGTCTTTATGAAGAGAAACAACAATTCTTTGTAGGATTTCGAGAAGAAGAAACTTTAGAATACCATTATTTATACGTATACTGCTAAAGAAATGCAGACATGTAATATCATTATGCATTACATCTTATGTGGGGTTATCGCATACATGCGATATGGTTTATAGTAATAGGTTTGCAACCAATGTTTTAGAATAGGTTTCTCTATTCTTATAGTCATTTTCGGCAATCACTTGGTAAGGAACAAATGAAGAATAAAGACATTTTCTTGCTTTCAATGTAGTTGTATTCAGTCACGATGTTGGTACAATAGAAGAGCAAGGCAAGAGTCCTCCTCTATTCACATTCACATCAGGTTTTATAGCCTAACCAATATTAATCTTCAACAAGCTAACTTACTGGGCGACCAATCTCAAGCTTTCTCTGGACCATTCTCTAGCTTTCTCTGTCGCCCAGTTTACTTGTTATAGCACATATCAAGCTAAACTGGCATTTACTATAGCATCTGTTAACGAACCTATTAAAGCTTGCTTAATCATGATGAAAGTGATTTTTCTTATAATTAAACATAAACGTTTCAAATTATATTCTAAGATAGTTTTATCAAATGCGTTATTTACCATGCAGGCCAAACTATTGTGACTTTAGGATGTTCAAATATATATATAAAGGCATATGATAAAACAGTTAACTAACGAGTTGGCATGTCATTTACAGGCCCATAATCATAATAAGTATGTTAACATAATTATTATGATTTTGAAAATGAAATTAGATGCACGCCGCGGCTTCTAAATATTGATAAAACCATGTTTGATTTTATGCTAGATATATTGGTATATTCGAAAAAGGAACTTAGATGATAGTAGAAATGAAATATTGTATACAAATAAAGCCTGTTTAAAGCATGTTCACGATTTTATACAATATTTCATTTCTACTATCATCTAAGTTCCTTTTTCGAATATACCAATTAATATTATAGCATAAAATCAAACATGGTTTTATCATATGCCAACAGTATACTTTGATAATAATTCACTCTTTGCCATTATGCCGATGGCAATACGCCCACCGCACTTCACTGTCGGGTTCAATGCACGCATGCATGCAGCCTACAACAATCTAGATTGAGGAGTAGGTCTCATTAGCGGATCGTAGGGCAGAAAGCGCAGAAAGCACAGCCATGGTCGCACAAGCTGCAAGGCAGTGTATCTTGTAACCGAGTAACTGTTTCCCTTGTTAGATCTGGTCACAGCAAGCGCGCCATCGAGCAGAAGCGTGCAGCTGCTGCAATCCCCTCTAAGTCTACATGCGGTGACTAGGGAACGGACACAGCACTCCACTGTTCGCATCTCATTACTATAGCGTCCATGCGCTGATCATCCTCTGTCACATGCACTGGGTTAGCGTCCCTGTCCTCAATAATCTTAGAGCCCTCCTGGTTGTAAAACCCTATCGCTATTGACAAAGGAATCAAAGCACTCTCTCTTCCCGTGAATAACTTCTGATCTCCGTTTTCAGTTCGTTTTGGAATTCACAACGCGACGCGCCTTTCCAGCAGAATGTCTGTGACCTATGAGGATATCCTTGCAGCTGCAAAGCGGATCAAACCGTTCATTCATAGAACTCCGGTTTTCACGAGTTCACACATTGATAATATTGTCGGACGGCAAGTCTATTTCAAGTGTGAAAATTTCCAGAAAACTGGATCCTTTAAAGCTAGAGGAGCCCTGAACGCAGTAAGTAACCAGTCATATTTGTTTAGAGGGGTTGAATTCATCCCTGATGACCTTGTGTGCTGTTAAACTACTGACTTTATTGTGTCCTGAAAGCATTTCCGAGCAGGGGTTGTAAAAGAGTAGCGGAATCACTAGAAGTTGATTTACCGCACAGACCTTGTGTGTCCTTGGCAAATGTGTGCCTAACCTATATAAAGCTGGAGAGGCAGTTGAGGTGAAATCAAACTGCTGCAAGAAAGGAAATGTCAGCAAAATGCCTCGGATTTCGAGGCACTTATTTCCGTATTGAATGCAGTTTGCGTAATGTGCATGTAATTTGTGGGGCGACGGGAAACACACATATGACACCCTTTCAAGTGTACCTAATTGATTTCTTTTATTTGCTCACGAGTTGAACTCGATTTCAGGGATGTATCTCGTTATATACAAATAGACAAGTGTTTCTGTGCCATGCTCGGGCCTTGGTATAGTATATGTATAGCAAAGCATCGTATTACTCTACAATATAACGAGATACGAGACCAATCCATATGATAGTATATAAGCGCTGCAGCCAAATCTATGCACATGATATCGTAAACGCGTGCAGAGAATCCATCGATCAACCAAAGAATATATTGGGTGTGTAATAGAAGAATCTTCATTTCTGTGGTGGAATATAATGTAATCAAAATATGATATAATATAGGCTAATATGATATAATATGATCAAGACCATCGTCACAGCTAAACCAACACACATGAGTTAAAGTCAAGCGGAATCTTCCTGCTGAACACGACATACCACCCACATGGTGTATATTGAACTAATCTATTTGTAAAAAAATATTTAGAATTATATTAAAGAAACCTGAGAGTAATATCGACAGCTGTGCTGAAGTTACTTAGACATTAAGTACAGGTTCAGACATTATAGGGTGGACAAGTGAAAGGATTAGCATGGGGTCGGGCATAAAGCTATAGGGTACCTGCAATAACAAGCCTGACCCCTGTTAGGCTACTTTATTCGTGGTAATGAGGAGAGTAGAGTCCAGCGACCAAAATATTACATAACATAAATTAATACCTATAATTATAAAACACCGTCCACCCAAGTAATTTGTATCCTTTAATCTGTTTATTATATTTTATGTTTATTTATTATACACGCATTGCTCTGAAAACAACGTATCTAGAGTGATTTACGCATAGTGCGTATTACACTAGTGATTTACGTGGGGTTGTCAAGGCAACCAATTTGGTCTTTTTAACTAAGATTACCGGTAAAATTCAAATTTATGACTATTTGTTTCTATTTTCATGATTGAAAGCATGTATAATAGATCTCTTAACTAACTCGTTGGTTTCAGTCACTTAGAATATTGCACTCGTTGTTACGCAACTCGTGCAATATTCAAGCTCCTTCAACCAACTCGTTAGTTAATCTGTTTGTGTATACTAGTCTTACTCATTTCTGGATTTCTTGTTAAGTGGCCACAGCAGTGGGCGGAAGACCAAGGTCGATCATTACTAAATTCTATATAAAACAAAACAATAATAATGGTGCCTCTTTTCAGGTGTTATCTTCATCAGCATTGAAAATGGAATTGTAGCCTATTCGCAAAATTTGGAAAACTGTATAATGAAACTGATAAGTTGATTGGATGAATAACTAATTGTTGTTTGATAGTTCGAATTGTAAGGTGACTAATGTGATGATATAAGGGCCGTGATTAATTAATCGATAGTGATGGAACTTTATTATTGTGTAAACTTAGGGTAGAGTAATTGTAAAGGTAAATGATAGAAGTTTAAGCATGAATTATTATAGAATTGAGGCGACGCAAGAAAACATCCACATGTTGGACAGGCGCTTTTTGTATTTTTGTAATTGTACGGCCATAATGGTAATAATAATAATAATAATAAAAAAATATTCATGTAACGCACATAATTCACCCTCTACTAAGATATTAAGGGCCGTGTAATATTTGTCAGTGTGCCTATACATTATATGTATTCTATACTACTAAAATCTGGACCTCACAGGAACAATGAGTAATTGGGCAACTTCCAGCAACGAGACTTATTCGATATTACTACTGTGACTAATTGGTTATTTCTCTAGCTCGGGGGCCGCAGCATTACGTGACACTTTAATCTGTGCAAAGAATTGTCGCTCTTCACCACTTTAAAATACTGTTTACAGCTATATATCATTGTTATTTACAGGTTCTGAAAATAAAAGAAGCTAATCCTGGACACCCTGGAGTTGTAAGCAATTCTTTCTCAATCAATCGATTTTCAGGTTTTCACTACTGTTATTTAAAATACATACAGCCTATTTTGCATGGACATGGACATTAAATATGACCGACATAGGACTAATTGGAGGATGAATGGAATATCGATTCAGTGCATCTCATTATTCGTAGTTTAATGCTGTGCGTACCGTGATTTGGATAGGTTCCATGGACTTGCTCATAATATCATGTTTTGCGCATAAAACCCTCTTGTAGCTTGAAGTACAGCATAGGCCTACAATGTGGTCTATTAAAGTATATGTCTATTGGTTCGCCCGTAAAACAGCGAAAGATTGCGTACGTGTCTCTAGTTATGGAATGGTTCAATCGGTGAAGGGCAATGTCAAGCCATCGCGATATAAAGATTGTGAATCTATTAACCAACTTTAACATATCAATCTGACACATCATCTGAAAAGCAAATAACCTCATTATAATCCCTATAATATTGTCCCGTTCCTTGTCCATTCGCATTTCTCTTCTTCATTATAGGCAACGCATAGCAGTGGAAATCATGCCCAAGCCCTCTCATACGCTGCTGGGAAAGCTGGACTTGTCGCGTCTGTTATTGTACCCAATAACACACCAAGTGTGAAATGCGATGCAATACGTGGCTACGGAGGAACCCTCTACTTCTCAGAACCAAACCCTGTTTCTAGGTACATTGTATACACATCCCGCTAACTTTAAACTGTTAAAAACGTTTGTCCCATGTTTTAGACACAGCACAATCTGCGAATCTGCACGCTAAATTCTGTGCAATCTTTTATTTAATTCCATACTACAATAAGTCTTAAATCAGATTGTTATAGCATAATTATTAGCAATGAAAAGCGCGTTATCCAAACAGGTTCATATAGTATTCTCGATCACCCGCATAATCTAAAATTTGCAAATCAACAGCAGGACATGATAATATGTCACGGGTTCATAATTACATTATAGAGTTGACTGACGTTAGTAGGACATCCAATTTATAAGGAAGGGGTTTTGGGTGTTGTGGCCTTGAATTTAGCGCATCCATGTAATATGTGTGATTCTCGAAATCTGGAGTGTCATACACTAGCGATCGATGTGGTGGTACATTATTACCGATGTGGGGATCTCTCGAGGGGATATTACCAGTACTTTTTAAGTAAAGCAATGAGGTATATTAAACGACAATCCATGTAATGCATGGCCCGTATCGTAACAATTCAAGAAAATTTATATTTGTACTTCAGATGAAGTTATGTTTGGAGTTCTAAGGTTCTTAAACAGACATAGGATAATAAAGCTTGGTCCAATTAAGACACGTTTAGCTGATGTTGAGTGATATATCGGTAAATAATCATGAAGGAGATTGTCATTATAATCTGTTTTAAGAGTTAAGCTACCTAATAGGAACAGAGAATGTTTTTATAATAAAAAAAAATGTCTTTGTCATGTAAAAGGATATACTCCTTGATAATAATAGGGATTGTAATGAGGCAACTTATGAGAAACGTCGTTGAACGACAACATGCGTATTTTAATAACTATTGTACTTGTAATTAATGACTTGGCCTGTAAATGGAATGAAAAAAATGTACAATTCAAGAACAATTTTTCATTACCATGAAATACAAATGGTATAAATGGAATCTATACTATACTAGTATTCATAGTAAGATAAGCAAATGGAAAACTGCCCATTAATATAGCACTATTGCAATTATTTCTTTCAGAGCTGAAACCTGTGATACTGTGTGCAAAAGGCTCGGACAAACATATATTTCATCCCATGACCACCTCGATGTTATTGCTGGGCAGGTAAATGTGCACTTCCATATGTCAACAATTAGCAATCCCGTGGTTGCTGTATAGTATCAATAAATACGTAATGCGCCGGGAAACATTTGGACAACAGATATAACTTCTATCCATCCCGTCACCCCGCAAATTGCACTTAATCAGGCACTTAATGCACATTACACAATATGTATTCTATATGGAAATAAGTGCTTCGATATCCGAAGCATTTTGTATGTCGATCCTACATATAGGTCACACTGTATGAGCAACACCATTTTCTAACGTATCATTATCACATTTTCCCTCACGAGGTTCTGTGCCATGCACTAATTCAGAGCCGATCACATTTAGGTTATCCAAGTATTTCTAAATATTTCGAGGCCTAGCTTGAGAATTATAGACGAAACTTTCCAACCACTTGAGCAATAAAATCGAGCGTTCGTTGGTTTGCTGTTTTTCAGAGATAGTATTTGTGATCTTGTTCAAAGCCTCTTTGTAGTATACGTATAAGCCTACAGTTCTAACTGCAAATCAATGCATACCGAAAAACCAGGACTGTGATTTCATGAGTGACTGATATTGTTTGTTCAAAATATTTAATACACACTACTTATACATGACTGTGTCGATGCTAGCAATTATTCAAAGCCTGAGATTGACATAATAGTTCTAGCTATAGCTATATGGCTCTACTTCAATAAATACCGTACGAAACACTTTTAATTCAGTAGGGTTTGGCAATATCTATTATATCTCCTGTATTTGACAATGAAATAATTCAGCTGCTTCGAAAGTACGACAACGTGGCGAGGTTTGACATGAGTTTTACATTCGTTAACGTTACCACTGAAATAATTGAATTTCAGGAAAATAATCTAATGAGACATAATTTATACTTTGAAGGGAACTATGATTCTCGAGCTACTTGAAGAGGTGCCTGATCTAGATGCTCTCTTTGTGTGTGCATCTGGGGGCGGTTTGCTCGCTGGATCAGCGACAGCAATGACGCATCTACGCCCAAATTCAAAAAGTAAGTAATTGATCCTAATATATGTAACTTATATACATTAATTGGTCGAAATTATCAGTATAATGAGATGAGCAACAATGGCTTAAATGTATATTTATTCGGAGGTAATATTTCCATACATAACTTCATTTAGTGCCAATTGTATACTCAACTTTGATTTATCCTATTTTCCATATTATTCGCTCCATTATTTGGCATGTTATAATTATGCCAACTATCAATATCCCCAGTGTTTGAGTACATTAACTACACATTTAACTCCATTATTGAAACTCGTGATACTAATTAAGATGTATTTATAAGAATTCAATAAAAACAAAACATGTAACAATAATCATAAATATGAATTGCAGTTTTTGTCGTGGAACCCAAGGGCAAAGATCTCGGTCCTTGCATGGCTTCAGGTGGGTGCATTTATTACTGCAAGTTTGAAAGCAAGTTTGAAAAGTTCTTTCATCAGCGATCAATAAATTGTTGCCTTAACCCTCTGTAACGCTAATAGTTGGTAAAAATTGTGTTTCCATGGAAACAGTTCTTAGATTAAAACATTATTTTTGTTGAGAAATATTAAGGTATCAAAGATTGGTCAGAATACTAAACCCAAATACATACAGCAATGTTTTGTTGTTGATGAGCCAGAACTTAACTTAAAATGTCTGATAATCTCATTATCTATAGTGGGTGAATGCTAAGAATAAATTCTCTTTATCTCAAGATACATGAAAACTTTCATATCTTTCACTATCCCATACATCAATATTTCATTCATATGTTGCATAATAATGTATATAACAACAATTTAGAGACTGAGTCAGATCAACACAAGTAGTAATAATATTTTCTTACACATTGTTACAGGGGAACGTCTTTGGACCAACCCACCTCAGTATGTTGACACGATTGCTGACGGTATAAGGGTTCAACAGATCGGACACAATTGCTTCCCCATAGTCTTGAAACTCGTTGAGAAAGACGTGTTTACAGTGGTAAGTTTACAGTGTGACATGGTGGCATCGAGTATATTGCATGAGGCTCCTTATTGTGTATAATTAGAGTGTGTTTAATTTTGGACCTTCTGAAAGAAATTAATAATTGTATATAAGTATCTCTTTTCATTCAATTTTACACGCTATTCCTAGGTGGTGCTATTCGTTACAAAATACCCCTCTATTTTCAGGATAACCACGCAATATCCGAGGCTATGAAGCTCATCTGGTCCAGAATGAAGGTAAGAGCTGATTCCCCAAGCGCACAAACACATTCTGATCCATAATAACTATTGTGAAAATCAATTCTGGTAGTTTCCCATAACTTCAACGACTGTCCGTATATCACATGTAATTAAATAAAGCTGATTTGAAATTTGCGACCTGTCAGTCTCACCTGATCTGAACAAACAGACTGACACCATGGCATATCCACAGATGCTGCTATACAGTTCATATAACTGAGTTAGATTATGTAAGTCTTTGTACCAATGATTGAATTGCATATGCTATATTTGTATCAGCTGTTATGCCGAGGCAAGTGTGAACTATTGCATCAAGAAGGAAGCCCGCAATGTAAACAAAAAATGAATCTTTCCATATTCCAGATTGTGGTTGAAACAGCAGCTGCCGCAACCGTGGCCGGGATTCTGTCGGACAAAATGAAATCTGTGGACCCTGCCATAAAGAAAATTGGAGTTATTGTCTGCGGTGGAAATACTGACCTTGACAAATTGCCTTGGCAAAATGGATACTAAAGAAAAAAATAGATACAAAAGAAAATATTTATGACTGTTAGTAATGGGTACTTTACACCCTAGTATAGACTGTTACTAGTTCTTGAACCCTCCCGTTGTTAATTCTGTGTGAACGTTGAACGTTGATTTGACTTGGATTCAATGAGAGTTTACCCAAGGTAATTAAGTGTGAAGGTTTTAACTATTATGCATTAACGAACAGCTTGTGTCCCGTAGTATAATCGTGTTTGTTTCCTGCTATACTATATAATAGGTTTAGTAGAAGCTAACACATAAACATAATGAATGTGATATGTTGATAGATTAAGATTGAATCGAAATCCACTCGTGTCTGTGAGGGGACGCTCGTTTCAAATTAAACGCTTTTTGGGGCAGAAGCTTGCGAAGGTTTGTTGTGGAGCCATCTTCAATATTTGGGGGACCTACTTTATACTTTCTTGACTTCAGAGAAGATAGATACACATTTATTACCCTTTATATGCACAAAGTTGCAATCTTTTCGTTTACCAGTTCGGAATGCCAAAATAAGAATACTACAAGCGGATAATCTGCCTTTTGTGGTTTAATCTACCCCCAAAGTATGCAAGCATTGAAGAAAGACAGCTGTGATGATGTACCCGACTTGCTTAAAAAGACAAGTGCCATCGCTATTTTATTATGCAGTTTTTTAAAATCTTATATTAGTCATAAGATGGCTTCAGATGCATGGATATTTATGATTTTATGATTACGTGCTTCTGATAGAGTTATAGGTTGGATGTAGTCGACCGTTTTTAGCATTCATCTTTGCCATATGCTGAGTATTGAAAAGGACAATGTGATAGGATTTCTGCGCTTCAAAGCACAGATTTGAGTGATGATTCCTAATGCCCCAAAAGGGCAAAAAATGTTACTGCCAAAAACGATAACACCGTCAGGTTAGATGAAAGCAAATATTGCAATATTGTAGTACTGCAGCTGTCATAGGAATAAAGAGTCTGTTACAGAAACCTGTTGTTTATGTTAGACATATATTACTCTAAACCCTGCATTCTTTATGTGGTGTCTGATAGAAATATTCGATAATTAATGCAATCGTCATTGTACAGAACTATAGAGGGATTCGGTAAAATGCTAGCTCTATTACCGTCTTGTACTTATCTAAATACTGTGACGAAAATATACCTACTTTGGCATATTACTAATGTATACATATAGGTCGGTACATGTATTACCTGAGGGATACTGTACAACCAACAACATGATTATCTCCAATATAGCATACCTCAATGGTATGGGCTTTCTTTTTATCTCAGCCTTTTGTTCAGTTCCCAAATGTTTCCTTAATGATGACCATTCTCTTAAATTAGGTGGATTCAATAAGATTCACGTATACATTGAAGAACGTAGCTAGAATAAAGCCAAAATCATAATCATTGACGTATTTATTAAAAGGTTATTGTCTTGAACTTTAAAACCGTGAAGTGGTGATTTCGGTTTCAATAACAATTGTTAACTAAATTTGACAGAAACCTTTAGGTTAAACACATTATTGTGACGGATATAAACTCACACACTACCTAATTCAATAACACAATATTGGTAATTGGAATAGTACAGAGATATGTTGAGCATTGTTTGCAACCTTTTTATATTTGCCCCCCCGCCCCCCGCCCCCACGCCCGCCCCATTAAAGTTGGAAAGAAATTATGCAAAATAATCTTCTCCCGAAAAAAGGTCAATATTCGCTGCAGACTTGGAAGTGCTCCTTCCTTGCTCTGATGGTGTCGGCCTCCATTGAGCCTTATTCCTACTGATTGAAGAACCGTTGCCCGGGGGAAGAGAAGTAGAACCTGGAGGTTTGCAGAAACCAGTTACTGACTGAGTTGAAGCCAAAGGAGAGATGGCAGTAACCCTCCTTGTCCGACTACCAGTAGGCCTTGCAGGGCTTTCATTTGGTACAGTATTTCCCACCAATGGACTTGCACTTGGGACCATTTGATCTGTTTTAAATTAAATAAATTAGGGTGAAATTATGAATTCATACAAACTATAGGTTCGACATAGCGATGGAAATCTAGAGATATACTCTTCTGTGAGCATATATTAATGCACATGTACATCAGGGGCCTTATTCGTATTCTTATTTTGTGTAAGCATATGGGGTGTCCTAGAGGACATCGGATCCTTATCCTTAATTTTACAACTGAATCCAATGGGGCCATTAGTGATAAGGAGAGGCTACGTTACAATTCGATACAATAAAACATGATAATATAGAGCCTATACTTAAGGATACCTCATGCAACGGGCCCCTTGGGGATATTTCAGCTCTAAAAACTCACACACATGCTGTGAACCATGCGGAACATTTACTTACAACATTAGGAATAACAATAAAATGTAAACGATATGCCGGTACTTTTGAATAGAAAAAATGTTGCATATTAATTAATCGTTGATTTTTAGAGAAAAAATGAATTCACTGGTGAAACAAAGAATTGATCCCTACACACAAATCTTTAATGACAAATCAAGATATATACACACCTCCTGATGGCCAATCACTGCCATGCACCTTACTAACAAGCTTTTGCGGTTTGCTTCTACTAATCGGAGTACGGAGAGCAATTACAGGTGTGGTTGGTATCTGGAATGACCCTGTAAGCAGACAAAGCAGATGAAAAGTTTCCATCAAACAAACTAAACTCAGTGCCACAAATATACGATTTAGGATATTGTTTAGAAAATATCTTGATCATTTATTTAAAACAAAACATGCATATTAAGCATGGTCCATACTGGATGCGCGGAATTTGACCACATGGGGAAAAACTGACACAAACTTTCTAAACTGCACTTAGCCCCAGTCTGTTCAGAAGAGTTGTCCATAAATTCAAATTCCGTGATTAATGTAGGCCATACTTTTTAATCAAAACTATGACTAGGCCTATTGATGGTCACATTATGATTAGACAGAAACACTCCGTATGATAAGGTTACCCGTGAGGTAGGGACTGGCTGGATCTATCTCCTTTCCCTTAGTACTGGTATGGAGCCTGATTTGGGGGACAACTGCTGCTGGGGAACTTGCGGTCTTTGTATCAAAGTAGCGTGGGTATTCGGATGCCAGTCTTGGAGTTCCAGGCACGTACTGATTCATTGCTACAAGAAAATCACACACATTTAAATTATGATATAAATAATTAATAGTTGAAGGATTGAGGCAACTCAACTGAAAACGACCATGTTCGTAGTTTTGTAGTCTTTTATTTGGCGACCCTATGATATAAATACTTGGGTCCCTCCCTCCATCAGTCATTAATATGTGTTGCGTGGTTAATTGTAGTGTCACCTGTGGTAGGCTCACTGTTATACCGTAGGTCTATACTTCTTTTCTTGTACGGTCATGGTGGCCAGAATCCCACCACATTTTACTGGATTAATGAGTTACGAAAATGTCCTATTACATTTTAGAAAAATGAAAATCGGCCATCAGGTAGGCTACCCGGTACCGTATTCATTTTTGCTCTGCCTATTTGCGAACTGATATATATACTTCAGGGTTTTCCACAGGTTTTGGGAGGTCTCCGGTGGTATGAGATGAAATTCAGAGGTTTAGTGGCAGAGCCGCTACCCCGGGCCGCTTCTGTCTGGGGGGAGAATGCAAGAGGGGGAGAATGCAAGAGGGGGAGATTGCTGGTGGGGGTCTGGGGGGCCTCCCCCAGGAAATTTAGAAAAATTAGAAGCAAATTGTTGAAGTTTGAAGCCAATTTCAATTACTTTTGAGCTGATTATTACTGTAAGATTGGTCAGAAAAATATACATAATTTCCTGAAAAGAGAGTTGTAAATAATCTGCCAATTGATTATGATAGTATATCTGCACTTTTTCAAACTATTTGTCGCCTGTTTAAACTTAAGAGCAAACATAAGTCAAAATATGAATGTTTCTGAAACTTTAGTATATGGACTGTTTCTGGTCATAGAAATGGAAAAAAAATCCTTGAGTCATACATTCTTGTGTTTAAGATATACTACCTCAAAACAAGGATATATCAAAATGGCCTATCAAAACTAGGCCAACATCGAAAGTTTCCAATTCAATTTGACCATATAAATAAAAAATCTGATGTGTTCAGGAAAATGAGTCACAAGTCGCAAAATTGATATTTTTCAAAGTGTTTTTTCCCAAGATGTCTTTGCAGGAATGTTTTCATTTTTGGGGTGCTATAATCATAATGTTTACTAACATCAGAGTCTGCTTGATCTCATCTTTGCAAATATGACATCTTAAAAAAACAATTTTTTTGCGACTTGTGACTCATATTCCTGTGCCAAATGTCATTATATCCTAAATTCAGGAAACTTTTTGAGTAATATACAACTGGAAACATGAAGAATAGGGGGCGGCCCCCTGCTAAAATCTAAAAAAATATACATGAAATCGGCATAAGGCCAGGAATTCAAAAGCCTAGAAGATGGGCCATTTTTGGCCGAATGGCCTGGAGAATCTTTTTTTTAAGCCTTGAATACTGTTGGAATCTATTGAATGGCCTTGAAAATTCAAACCTGGTTTCCTACCAATTTTTCATTTGAGTATTGATGAACAATATTTGATCTAATGCTATGACAGCATAAAATATTTGGAATAAATTTCCCAGTCCCAAATTTCCCAATTATTTTTTTTTTTTTTTAATTTAATTTTTTTTTTTTTTTTTGCTTTTGTTTAACGGCGGGCCCTATTGAGTCTCCGGCGGCCGTCATAACGTCTCCGGCGATGCGCCGGAGACTTGTCTATGTAGGGAAAACCCTGTACTTACCTTGGGTAGGCCTACCGTATATTAAAATAAGTGGATAAAGCGTTTTTCTACTACATCTTTACTTGTCCACGTCCGGTCGAGTAAACTCTATTAAAAAGTATATTTTTCTGCTCCCTGTGCAAACTGGGGGTCAGGGCTTCTCGGGCTATATAGTCGACAGTCTGCAGTAATTAAGCTAGGCCTACGCCACGGTACGGTAGGTACAGTGACTGTACTTAGTACTGCCAGTAGGCCTACTGACACTGTAGACTAATTTCGTTCGTTCAAGAGAAAAGAAAGTATTTTGATAGATTTTTTAATACAGGGCTGTGGTCACAGTACTGACTTGTGCTAGCGCATGATTATGACCAAGCGCAGAATGATGCCATCACCGAGGGACAATTTCCATGCACTACTGACATGCAAAATCATGGCTTGCCGACCTATAGCAGTGAGCGGTGCGGTACGTGGGCCTACCGTAGGGTGAGACGCAAAAGAGGCAGAAGTTAAGTTACTGCAATAAATTGACTAAACTAAAGTGTACAAATGGGCTATGGTTTGTTCCATGGTATCGGCTTGGTAACAAAATTGAACCTATATTGCCACTGGAAATACCTTACTAATAATGAGCTGGAAATTCAAAAGAAATATCGGTGTAGTCGTGATCCTTATATTCATCTGATCAAACAAGACGTGGCCCTCCGAAAGAGCGGAAGTGGGTTCTCAGACCGGAAATGGAAATTTGCGATGGAACTCAACGCGAACTCAACAGGGACGTTTTAGGAACTCAAGTCTCAAGAAACGTGTTGTCCGAGTGCATCTTTTGGGGATAGGAGTTTAAATTTTACCCATAATTCAGATCTTGTATTTTCCAATACACGTTTCCACGTGGACAATCGTACCATTTTAGGTGAGTCTAAACGTCTTGTTCGAAGGTCTTTACCTTTAGTTTTAGTAACGTTAGTTTCAATTCATATCCTACAGCCCGCGTATTAAAGTTTAGATCGGTCAACAACTTCAAGTGGAAGAAATTGTGAGAGGGCCTAGCAGAGCGAATAGAAATTCAGAAAAACACCAGACGCCATGCAATGACTTGATAAGATATAGCTAGTCTTAAAAGCTAGCTTAAAGTTATAAATAAAAGGGTCTAAAGTTGTTTTTTTCCACAAAACACTTTACTGACACTGCTGTCTGTATCTATCCAGAAAATCAAGACTCCGATTGAAATAGTTTCGGCCACGCCCATGTAGCCCATTGCCAAGCTTTTGCCAGAAAATTATTTTCTCAGATAATTGATGACATTTGTTTGCCATGTGATGTATAATGATATGAATATATGGCTCTGGTCAGATTAATAATAAAACAAACTAAATTTCATGTTTGTCCTTACGTTGTTAGGCCTAGCAGGTTTCTCCTATAGCCTATAGGCCTACAATATTTATCTTCGTTAGCCATTATGAAGGGGAGAAAAGCCAATGAAAGTGGCTTGCAAGCATCAAAAAGATCAAAACCACAGCCTGAGGATACTCCTGAGAAGAGCGCCTCTTCTGACAGTACTTTTGTCACCGTCGAGACGTGGACATTGGTAACAGATAATGATTTAGAAATTGAAACGCCCAGAAGACAGGGAGAGCACCAAGAAGGTATCGGCAATATTTTGCATTTAATATTTACGAATTCTAATACTTGTGTAGTGAATAGGAATATCTTCTTTGTAAATAATGATAAAACATAGGAATAATCCGATGATTATTTATTCAGCACAATTTTGAATCAAATGCATTGTAGTACCGTATAAAAATTCTTTTGAATGTAGGAATCCAGAAAAATGTTTGCGGGATAGGGAGCGTAAGTATAGTCCACGGCAGCGATTTTAAAGTGGCTAAGATAGTTAAAACGAGTAGTCACAGAATCACATGAAACTTATTCAGTCTAACCATATAGGATATGTATGACAATTTCTAAAGTATAGAGCCCCAACATTGTTTCCTCATTCAATAATCATTAAATAAGTTTAATGAATAGACCAGCTTTCAAATCACAGAATAGTAGTCGTCAGGTGCTGCCCCCACTCAATAATGCCCATGGATGTAACTAGTCTTAACCCAGGAGTCTATGGACAAGCCTGGCATTATGTAACTCCAGATGCCAGAACCCAACTGCCACTCTGACATAGCTTGACATTTGGGGTTGGCAACCAAAAACGATTTTGCTCACTGTTTTACCAAATATCTGATATGATATAAATGTTAGAGTTTTGATATCCACAGGAGTTAGTTAGGAGGGTAAGGTGAATCAAACACTAGAAAATGAAGTAGAAATTCCGTTACTCCATAATCTAGCCAACAACAGTCAGAAGTGTCACTTTAACATGTATAAAGATGCGGAACTTTATTTCAGAGAGTAGTATATGTCCAATACTCCCAGAAGACAACGAATCGGAAGACGAAGTGTTATTTGTTGAAAGGTCTGACAAGCCTCCACAATTCACGTATTCCGCCAGAAAACAGCGAAAAGGTGAGTTGTTCAAATCTGATTTCAGGCGTTATATATATTTTTTAAATATATTTTTTTTAAAAATATTTTTTCGGCCTCACACAGTTCAACAAGTTATAAAAAATATGCATAACCAACAGTGTTTTTTTCTTTGGTTGCCAAGTAATAAGGTTACATATTTTACTTCTAATCAAATGTGTAATCTTCGAAAGTACCGGTACCGGTAGCTTTAAACAGGAAAATTTAGATGCCAGACCATACTTAGGGGCTTTTGTAAATCAAATTGTTATGCCATTGTGTATACTTAACATTTTCTTATTTTTAGCCAAGGAACAGGCAAAAAGTACTCGCGTAAAAAATTCAACATTATTAGATTTGCCTAATGCTCGTCCTATTGAAGAGGTCTTGCCCGACTTAAATTTTTCAAGAATATCAGGTAAGATTCACTTTTTCTTAAATACATATTGCAGTTTGCTTTTAAGTTTCTAGGTATAGGTTTTATATGGGCCTAAGAAACATTATCTTTGTTTGTGGTTTCCGTCCAGCCCCCCAAAATTGCTGTCGATTCAATTGTTTTTTATGGCATTGAAAAAAGTCTCTACCATAACAAATAAAGTACAATAATAATAAAATTTATTGTACGTCTTTCTCTGGCATATGGTGGCCTGTGCTCTTTGTAAAAAAAGCTCTATTTATCTTCCCAAATTTCTACCATGATGTAACCGGAAACAAAGTTATTTTTTAGGCCTATCGTATAGAGTATCACATGAGGAGTATTATTGGATTAAAAAGTACTAAACAATGTTTATTGAGAGTCAAAATGGAAGTGGCTTGATATGGTTCACACCCATGCAGTAACTAAACCTTCATTACTGACATTTCAGATGACAAAATTGTTTTCAACTCTACACTACTGGATGGCCAAAAGGTGCAGAATGTAAAGCAGACTATTGGAAAAATTAATCTTTCTACAATATATGGTAAGTAAATTTCTTTGCTAACCAATTTCCCAAACTCAATATTATCAATCTCTTACTTAATGAAAGGTTCAATAAATGTCTAAATTCCATGATTTTATGACCACAGACATACAAGAATAAGTGCGGACGAATTCGCCATAGTTTTGTATATGCATTTTGTTGACACTAGGTCTAGACACTATCGAGAGGTGGACCTATAGTCTCTCTGTCTGTGACACAACAAGTGCGCATGCGCAAGGTGACTTGCCCATGGGCATAGCGATTGGACTGCCATCTAACAGGTCTCTTGGAAATCATTGGAAATCTGGAGTGTCCACTGATAAATTATTTGACTATTTAGACTCATATATTTATCTTCAACATTATGAAAGAGACACAAACTCTTGGGTCAAGGTGGGACAGGGTGTTTGTGATCTAAATAAGTGAAATGCGAAATTTGTTTAGGAAATATCAGGGAGTGTAGCTTTAACTCGAGAACCTACACCTGTGCCAGCAATTTGTATTTCATATCAGCAGAGCTATATATACGTATATGTATAGCTCTGATATCAGCTATGTCCTTCTTCATCACATTTCTTTATATATTAATTAGCATCTGAATTAGAACGGACTCCAAGGTCATCTGTTACGACAACACAGAAATCATATATGTTGGACAAATGGATACAAAATGAAACCACACCCACGATAACTGTGTCCAAGAATAGAACTCGATCAGCATGGTAAGAAGTATATTTTTGTTTAAATCAAAATTTTGTGAAAATTGTCGATTACTCGATCTTCAGTTAAGTAAAAGTCAAGACAAATGAAATCTCAATTAAATATTCTTAATCAATTATTGCAATTAGTCGCTGATCTCAACATTTGGCAAAATTGTCCCGTCTTTTTTCAGTGCACCTCAGAAGAATGTGTCCAAAAGTAAGCCAGACAGAAAACTGAAACCGAAAAACATATTGGGTGAGTGAATTGGCTATGGACTCTGGAAGACGATTGTCTAGGGATATCCCTTAAAATACTAATAAAAACCCTTGCAATGTCAAATAGAAATCATAAAGCCTCCTCATGGATCGAGATTACCCCCTTCTCCCATTTTAGTTGATACATAATTCTAACAATGGGTATCACCAGAAACTTGCCTTCAGATTTTCCTTTACTAAATGAAATATGTCCATACGTTTACCAGTATGAGCTTTTTATATTGCGAATAGGCACAGACACATCTTCTAAAAGTGAAGCAAACCAGTCGAAGGCACTTGACGATTCAGTAAGGAAGTTTTGTCTAAAAGAACTAACTTTTCTTGTTGAAATAGTCGTTCTCTTCCAATGACTGGTTAAGTGACTATAATATACTGTTCTAAGAAATTTACTCTTTCTTCCATTTATTTATATTATAATACATTGATTTAAAGATCGCCATGTTTTATATATTAGTCAGCGATTAGGCCGTTTTCTGGGCGCCTATAACGTTCTAACGGACTGCAAAAAGAATATAGGACCGTTGTGTGGTTGTTTCGGGTCATTTAATATCTACAGCTACAAAACTACAATGGGAAATATTTGGCGTTGACTAAAGGACATAGATCCCTCGCTCCTTACAGCCCTCACCTGTTGTGGTTGATATAATGTGGCCCCTGCCTTTAGCGTCATAATATATCATTAAATCCGTGGGATAAACCAAGACTTAAAAGTGATGCATATTTTCACACACAACACATTTGGGGAAATGGATAAGTTATGAAAGTACAATCAAGCAAATCCAGTTGATGGATGAGTTATTTAATTTGTTTGGAACTTTACTGCAATGTGGGAGTAGAACGTATTTTGCCTCCTCTGTTGTTTCTGTTTTTTATTTCATTTATTGATTGACTTAATATTTATTCTACTAATATTCATTCACACTAATGAAGTTGGCTGTTGATAAGCAATAGAACAATTATATACATCTGATTAGCAATGTTCATGCTAGCAAAGACGCCTTATTTGCCAAACCATTCACTCCTTGTTAAGGTTAAGTATAACATCTGGGAGCTATATGGGTCAGATTTTCAGAAAATGTACAATTCGCCGTCACCTATCCTCTCAAATAACCCAAATTCCAGACGAAAATAAAGTTCAAAATACAGTACAACCTAACCTAACCAATTGCTAGAATCAATGCAATGCCAAATATACTCGAATTTACCTTGTATTGGCCCTTTTTCAGTCTAATTTAGCAGAATTTAATAAATGTGTACAGCTGCCAATTGTACATTTTCTGAAAATCTGACCCATATAGATATCCCTGAGGAAATGTTAATATTGCAATGGCCGTCAACAGATTACGTTGATACTCAGAACCATATTGAATTAACATATTATATATGCACATGAGAAAAATGTGCATGGTATACTGAAAAAAGGTTTTTATAGTTTCATATTTCTTCAGAATCATAGATTATTTCACTGCACCTAGACATATTGTTTTAAAGTATGTAGTACTTTCCAGGGGGGTAAGGTAACCAAAACGAGTACACCAAATAGCGGAGAGGCGGAACGCAGGAACCATTTCAGTGTAAGTTTTCGATCTCAATTCAGAAATATCCACAATTTGTATTTAGGTCCACTTTTATATTTACATCTTAATAGTGAGAATCATCATTCAGGAAGGGGCGTGGATTGGGACCAACCCGAGATTTTTCTGGAAAATGCCACAACTATAATACTTTATGAATAACTATTGTTTTATAATACTTCATGAATAACTATTGTTTTAAAAAAAAAAGAAAAAAAAGAGAAACTACCACCTGGAATATCAGCACCTGTGTCAATTAATCATGTCAAGGTTAGGCAGTTTAATCCCAACATAGATCTAATAAGAAATGAAGAGAGTTTCGAATAACACATTTTTTCTTTTTTTCTTTCATGTGCGTATGTTGTATTGTATTATTCGGCAATTCGCCTATTTACACGTGATTATAGTAATATACAGGGTAGATCGTTATTCTCAGAGGCGTGGTAATATTGCAGGTGATAGTTTTTCCAGTGGGTAATTTTCCTAGAACTTTTTTAACATCATGCAGGGATTGTATAAAGAGATCATTATTATCCCCTACTGAATATCCCTGTGATTAAAACATGCGGATTTTGAAAATATCGCTGACTTTGATCTCATTTAGATTGATATATCATCAGTGCAAATTCAGGAAGAAACAGAAGTTGAATTGAGGCCAGAGTTGTCCCGTTTCGTGAACAGTGAAGAAATACTTACGATGTCTGGTATTGGAAAAGAAAACGAGGTATGCCTATGTTATTATCTATCTGTGTGCATGGTATCCCATGAATCAGCAAAGCGCGACAAACCTGTTCTAGGAAAATAGAAAATTTAATTCCCCATAACAGTTAAATTTTCGACTTGCCTAATCCTTGAATATTTATATATAAATTTGTCAAAGGTTCATGGGAATAGCTATTAAAAATATAGCTTTTGATCTCGCTTATTCACACGATTTGGGATTTCAAAATGCAGCAATACTACTGTCGTTTTCCATTTCAGAATTCGCCTATTGAAGAATGTAGTCTGTGTGCTGATGGAGAAATCTCCGGTTTGGGTTTTAATTCTAGAAGGCTAAATCTAAAGAGAAAGATCGACTATGAAAGTTTTGTGAAAGGAATTCCTGAAGGTATAGTCGTACATTACCAATCTTTCTGGTAGTCTGTTGTCGATTACATTATTACCATGTGCCATGTTTTAACCTTACTTTCATTATACTACTTACATCTTGATTTAATATAGGTTTACATATACGCGCATGTATTCCTCGCGCTTTGCGCATATTATTTATATCTTCTATTATGTATAGAGTGGCCACAAGGTGGCAATGAAAGTCAGTATACTACATTTTATTCTCACCTACTTCTTTTTTACCTTATCCTTACCTTTACAACACCTTTTATATTATGTACCCAATTGTACCATGTCTAAATCTCCATCGTCGAATAAAACAGAGTAACTACAATATAGATTCTTCTTATTGTCTTTATTTCTCCTCCCCTGCGTTTACCGAGGGTCATTACATATTGCTATTTTCCCTGATCACTAATATCTGTCATACACTGTTAGTATTCATCGTTTTTCCGGATTTATTTCAGATTCGTTGTTCGATCACTAGTGCATTACTTTAGGATAATTTGTCAAAATGTGATACAAACATGACTTGGACGAAAGTTGGTCGCCGAAGGTGTTGATTGTTGAAGACATTCAGATATACATAACCGTCCGCTGAATTCCACCATGGAGTCTACAAGATTCATCAGATGCAGATACGATTTTGATATACTAGAATTAATAATCTTTTCCGAAGTTGAGGACGTATAATAGATCTGACCTGTGATATGCTTTCATTTCATAATTACATGTATAGCCAGACACATGTGTATATTATAGGTAAGTTAAGATATAGTGTAGTATATAACTTATTAATAGCACGTTAAGGCCCCAATTTATATGAATGGGTGTTCACATATAGAATCATTTGTTGAAGATATAATAGATAGGAAATAATAAATAATTCAACTGAAATAAGTATTGTCTGTCTTTATTACACTTAGATCTAAACTCATAACATTTGTTCTCGTACACAACAGCTGTATATATTTTTATTGATTATTTCAAAAAGATGTGCTTCGAATTATGAAGAATCGGCATGGGGATTGCTCATGGAACCAATTGCTTACCTATCACAGAAAGGTGGGTTCATGTATTTTAGACTGAATCTAGTACCAATGTCCAAATAGACACAAACGCCTAAAATTGGAAGCTAGGTATTTCCATCTATAAGGAAGAATCTTGAATCTTGTTTAAAGTAATATGAAGGATTTTAGATTGACCACCGAGTGTTTGACCACCAACTGTTAATGACCATTTGCTTTGCTAGATCATCTTTTAAAAAACTACAAGTTTCAAATTATCATATACTTCAAAGTGAACAGCGATTTTGCGATCCATACACAATATGAATACTTACGCGGTCAAAATTTGAGCAGAGAAATGGCACTACAAGAGGTATCCTTTCGCTGGCATTACAAGGAAATGGCAATCAATTTACTCTGGATTTGACACGATGCCAAATATTGACGGGCTATATTTTAGATTAAAGAGGCCATCTTCTTGGGTGTTCGATGATTTAGCAAAGCGTAATAAATACAATTTTTTTTCATTCACATCACAATCTTACGGAACAGAACAAAAATAAAATCACAAACCATGAAATCTCATTACTTGATTCATAAAGGAAGAACAAAACATTCACAAAACATGAAATTTAAAAACAAAACAAGATCAGAATTTAACATTCCAAGCATACATAACAGAAAATATATCTGGTAAAGTAATCAATACACAAAATCGCATTTTGATTAAGAGCGAATTAAACCAGGCCAATCTCCAAACTTTGGTATAACTAATTTTTATGACAATGACTTTGTGGATACCTATAACTTCGAGGTTAACGAGGTAGAACTTTCTGACAAAGTGTCTGGAGTAAATCAGTATTAAGATTAAGGTTAACTACACCTGCTGATGGGTGGTAATTATATTTTAGAGTCCTAAGATAATTCTCTTGTAAGCCAGCTCACTGCAATTAAATGGGTTTGACAAATGAAAACTAAGTTTACAGGAATGTTGAAGCAAAATTGGCTGTGCATTGAAGAATAGGATGTCAAAGGGTCTTATAATTACACACATATTAATTCATCTGGACTGACTTTAAGACTACTAATTACCACAACTGATTGTCAATACATATTGCTTGCCGATATTGAAAAACCTTTTATTCCTGGTTTTTAATCTCCCTATATATATTTAATACAGTAACATGTACCATTGTTCGTCCTCGCGCATACTGTCTGCCATATTATAAATTTGTTGATTGTACAATGCCCAAACAATGTACACTAAAAAATCTGTAAGTTTATAAATTGGATGTCTTACAATTTTTAAGATGAATTGAACAAAATGTACATGAACAAACTTTGATTTTCTACAAGTAAAAATATACTTAGAATTAAGTACTAATCTTGTATAAAACATCAGAACGAACCGGGATGCATTCAAAAAGTGAAAACATTATGTAGCATATCACATTAGCCCACTACAAAATTAGTGGCATGGAAATTACATGTTCTCATCCTTAAATGAAGCCAGCTCAAAACCTGGACGAGATCGTGTTCATACATCGGACATGGGGTATTCATAAAAGCAGTGCAGAAGAGAGTAAATTTGGTGTCAGTCACTATGGGAGATCATACTGGTTTAGAGCGCGGTGCATACTGCTTAGGATGACGCTACCACACATACTTCTTTCAGGATTATTTCAGTCTGCCACAGTCAGCTGTTGAGCTTCCCATCCATAAAATCCCTGAAAAAAAGAAGTCGACAATTGGCAACATGGATACGTGAATATCAAGGTGTAGACAGAAGTATCAACAAAAGAATGACAGGATGGACATAATGGATGGATTCTCAAAGTGGATGAGTGGTGGCAGACACGGGCAGAGTCAGAGATAAGACCGCTTTCTATAACCACTCGCATCCGCAATACGAATATAGCAATCGTTAATTTAACACAGTTTAATTATTATTTCATGCATCACGGTTAGTGATTTGTTTCGAGTCTCGGGAGAGCATAGCTTTGTACAATGTGGTCGGGAATAGTTTTCGCCACCTAGTACCAACCTGACAATCCTAGGGAGATCTGCTGCTTTCCAAATGTTATCATGTCCATACTTGTGTTCCGGTTCAAAGGCGATCAAATACGCAGTATCCGCACCCTTGCCCTTCAATGCAGCTTCGTGTAGCTAAATAAAGCAAAAGAATGATCATCTCCAAGAAAACAAGCATTTTAAATTTCACACAATACCATTTCAGTCTAGGTTCACAGTCTCTCAGATCAGATAAGAATGGTATGTCAGTGATTGGACGCCTATTGCACTAATGGCTTTTCTGGCCATGCAATAGGCGTCTTAATAAATGGGATTATAATGGCATTTTGCAGTCTGGGGTGAGAGACCTTCCCTCAGTTTGGAGGGACTCTCGCAACTCTGAGCCTAGACTGATTTAAATATGAAGTAGTTTGCTGTCAGTAAGACGCACATTTCCATTTGTAAATAATTTAGTTGTATGGCAAAATTAGGATATGTAAAACATCATAATGATTTAAAATTGAGTGTTTCACTTGAAAACACCGACTGACCTTCTTTCCTTGACTAAAAGGCACCACGGTGTCATCTTTTGCATGAAGTATCATAATAGGTACATTGACGTCTTGGATACTAGAAAAAATCATAACAGCAGTGTTTCATTTGGCCATTTGTCTTGCGTAGTCTATCTATTTTCTTGGGGACAAATATATTCAAGGTATGTGCATCCTGTTGGATGTTATATAAGAAGCACTAAGGGTTAAACAATAAAAGTTAAAAATAAATGTGTTCCAAGTCTTTATGTCACGAAGACCTACACTTAAATGGTATATAATAATCATTTTGTTATTTTTGTTTGTATAGATTCAATGCTTTCAGGCTTCGATTCAAATCTATTTAGATTATTGTTTCCGTTTTCAAAATTAATCACTAAAGTGGGATCACTTGGCAATGAATTCCAAACCTCATATAAAATGTACACAAAAAATGACTTCCAGGGTGTAGAAGGGTAAATGATCCTAGTCACTTAATATTTAATATGTCATACTCACTGCTTGTCATTCGCAAAGAATATATTATTGTACTGCAAGGACTCCACGAAGACCCAAGTGAAGTATGGCATATAGCGGAACGGCTGAAAACACAAGAAGAATTGCATAATAGTGAGGAAAATGAATGGAATATAACAATATTTAAATGGAACCCAGTATTCGTAAAGTGTCCTTACTATGGCGAGGGGATGACTGCTTGCTGCTTCAATGATATTCGAAAACGGTGCGTCCAGAATCACTCCGCTGGGTAACGTCCCTATAGATTAGTTAAAGGGAGTGCCGTTAATTTAGGACCAACAAGTAAAAATGATCGCACGAGCGTAGGAAAAGTCATGTAAATGTTTCTATTTGTAACCAAACTACTGAAACATGTCAGGACATAAAAATGCACAATAAAACCAACTAAAAACCTGAACTGGTGTTTTGCTTGGTCTGTTGGGGAATTCTACCTACTATCAATATCTATATTTATATTCGAATGTCAAACTCAAAGGTATTTGTGAACGTGTAATATCGGGTTGATTCTGACGGATATTTAATCCAAAATATGAAATCCGCTAAGGTAACGTTAGTTGTATCTTACCTCTAGAACAGGCCTTCGCAGCAACTTGAGTAGCAACACTGAAAGGCGTACAGTAATATATAAAGGGATCTCCCCACTTTGAAAATAATGGACACAAGTTCGCATTACAAATATATATCCAGTTAGCAGCCCAGCTCGATATCGTGATTTATAAATGTTTACCACGCCATTTGATTGATAAATCGCCATTTACAAATAGTGATTATAGACATTATTCAATACAAATAAATCTGATAGATAACAAAGGTTAACAAAACCATATACGAACCCCGAACCAAGAGAATGACCCCATATGTAGACAGGCACTTTGCCCGAGTGTTTTTTGACCCAGTCAAATACAGCCATGCCATCCTCAATCAGTCCTTCTTCGGAAGGGGTGCCAGTGGAATCCCCAAATCCTGATAATGCAGCCACAATTTATATAAAGGTCTTTCTGTGAACAGTGATTTTTGAATATCTAGTGCAGACTGATTAATCATTTAGAATGCATACACGCAAAGAAAATAAATACATATACATATGCTATTTCATACCATCAATTGATAAATTTGTGGACGAACAAGCGTAATAAATCGAAATAATACAATATCCCCATGGCACCCCAAGTTCAAATAGATCATAGAAATAAAAATAATTTAACGTTGATTTTGCCCAAATCATGAATCAATATACCTCTGTAGTCGATTGTAATGATGTGATAGCCCGCTTTCGCGAGAACGTTGTACAAGGCCACTCTATGCTTCACTGCCCTAGAATGGACAATAGCAATAATATAGATCTCATACATACATGTGACCTCTTCGTCCAAATCATGAACTATGATAAATAAAGCATTATTATACTCTATTAAATTTGAATTATCTGAAAACAAAGCCAATTGAATTGTTTCTTTTTGAAGATTTAACCTACCGCGTTCCCGCATTTCCGTGGAAATAAATAATAATGGGTTCCCCGTGTTTAAGGAGAGCTGTATAATGTTGAGCGTCGGTAAGATCACGGTCCTGCAAATTTTCTGGAAGAATATGCCTGAAATTCAATGATGAAAAATAATTAAGTTTAGGTTAGCAGCTGCACACCCCTGAAATTGACGCTAAAACAATATTTAAAGGGAGAAATATTATGGTAATAAGGGTGGCATATGTATGTACAAAGTATTATATATATCTACCTAATATAAACAAGAACTTAAAAAATTACCATGCTCCAAGTTCAACGTTGTCAGCTGAAGGAATTTGGAAGTTATATGTACCATTAAGTCCGATGAGTGCAGGTTTGGTCAGGTCAACAAAAAATGGTACGCGGACTGTAAAAATAGACGGTAAATATTAAATCACAAACTTACAAAATGAAATTGGCATGAACATAGGTGGTATTGATAAAATATGCAATAGTATGTAGCTACTCCAGAGACAGAGAACAACATAAAATAGCAATTTGATTATTTAAATTGTCCTAAATGCTAAACCTACAACGGTGCAGGAAAGCTATTTCCGACATGATCCATGGATTGAGCTTTACGATGGCTGGGATTATGAAATACATAATGACTAGTGACCACGCTCCTACTTTCAGGGCCAGAAGTACAGTTCGACTGTGTGGTCTGAAATAGAGAAATTTTAAAAAAGATGAATCTATCAGGCAAATCATAAATATGTAACGTTAGTGTATGTGTATTATATTGCCATAGTCAAAGGCAACTTTGCTTGTACTACTTACTATGATCAACCTTATTACGATCGGACAGATTGTGAACCTTTTTATCTTCTTACTATTTACCGGTAGAGGGAGGGTCTGTTTATCTACCTCCTTTTCTATATATTTGCCTTATTACTGTTGTACATTATATGCATAATTCTGACCAGGGTTATTTATTACAAATATGTTTTATACCTAACCAGCCCCGCAGTGTACCATTGAACCTAAAGAAATGGGTGCATGTATGGGCCCGCATGTATGTAGTTGTACTGTTGGCTAGATTAAAATTCAAGACACTCGTACAACCAACCACAGACACATGGGCAAACAATGTACATGTCCAACAATCACCTTTAATCACACTCACAAGACGGAAGAATGTCCTACGGGACAACTGAGAGGAGTTAACCCTGGTCTATGTCTTACTCTAGGCAAAGACTACGTATTTCCAGAGTAGAAATAAAAACGTTCCTGGGAAAGATGCGGTGTACACAAAATATAATTAGACAGGGTATCCGCAGGGGGTGAGGTCAGTTACACAAAATAAAGGTTTAGCATATTGTAAGAACCCCTATAAGCTGACGTGATTCAGACATACGGTACAGTCACTATGCCATTCTGCAGCACCACAGGGTAGTGTTGCTACAGGGCTCTTAGTCTAGGGACCTTATAATATAAGGTTGTCTCTAGATGGTCAGGAGATATTAATAGCTCTGTTATGAGGTTACAGTGGAGAATGATAAGTATAGAACTATAAAGTGATGGATCTTTGAAGTTTGGATCATAGACATAGCGATATATATCATTTAGACTTTTAAATTTGGAGGACTTTATGTCATTGGGTGTCAGTGTGGCCCCCAGCAAAATTTACATGAAATCATAAATTAATTTAAATTAATTTTAAATAATAATTTCAATAATTATAAATTAATTTAAAACATGTAGTACGGTATCTAGATCCTAGAATCTAGGGCATATAGGTGTGTGTGTGTGGTTTTTTTTTTGGGGGGGGGGGACTGCCATTTCCAAGGTTATGATGTTGGCAGTTAATATAGCCCCAAATTTGCCAATATATTATAGCTTATGCTTGCTAGCTTATACTATAGTCTATACTAGTGTGCCTTAAAGTACGAGTATACGGATGGGAATCAGACATGGACAGAACTAGTATCAGATAAGCGGACTGATTGGAACATAAACAGATAAACTTATAAAGCAGTTGACTAACCTTACAACACTGTCTTTCGTAGGTACATGTGTACTCTTTGGGATGGATGCAGCCATTTCAGTAGCTGCAGTGCTTGTACTACTAGTACTGGTAGTCGAGGAGACAACAGCAACATGATTCTGAACCTCCCCTCCCCCCTCCCCTCCTCCTGTCCGGGACGAAGGTGTAAGCATCACTTCAGATAAATAAACAGCAGCAGACTTCGAGAAGATATTGCGCCCGTCTTCATCAACCTTTTTCGCAACTGGAATTGGTGTCCCATTGGATGCCGATGGACCATTCTTGGCAGTACGTTCATTCCAAATAGATTTGTCAACAAGCTTTGCTTGAGGTTGAGCACCCTCTATGAGACTAACCTGAGCCTGGGAAGAGGTTGGTCCGTTGGTACTTTCCACACTGCCGATTGTTTTTACAGCAGAAGATAGTACATGGGATGTATCACTGGTTGAAGTGGGTCCATCCAGTCCCTCTTCACAAACTTTCCCATTTCTTAACCTCATCACAGGCCAAATTGAACAAGAAAACCATAAATAATATCCCAACGTTTCGTACACGCCTTCGCCAGACGGTCTCCCGGCAGGAAGTTGATCTCGGGCCTGCGCGAACGGAACTCAATGTAACAATGGATTTGATTGGGTAAGTTAACTTCACTAGTATGAACCACCAATGAAATGATCTGTAACATTTAGTCCACTTGTTTTGGAGCCAAAATCGAAAATCAAGCTGTCTTTCTGCCACCATCAAGATGTTCGCCGAGAAAGCTCTGGAGTTAATTCGTGAATTACACCGATCTCGCGAGGGAACTCTTCCACCTTACAATGTGGGTATAAGCTGTACATTGTTGACTGTTCATTGCACGGGTATCGCACGCCCCCGTTTAATTTTGACACAGTGTCACTCACACAGGCACAGAGCTGCGGCTAAGGACCTCAGCCTCGGGCTCGGGTGGATTATCTCACTGTATGAGAGCTAGGGCTAGGACGGGGGCTAGGACAAAAAAAAAAAGCTGCGCGAGCCTCTGCCTGTGTTTTGGTAGTAAATTATACGGTATCTTGCCAAACAAACATTTGTGCTGACTGAAGGACTGTGTGTGTGTGGGGGGGGGGGGGGGGGGATAATTTAAATTATCTTTTGTTTGAAAAAATGAAAAAAATGTTTACGTTGTATTCACGTTATTTCTCCCATACAGATTTACGTCGCTACAACGTGAACAATCACAACGTTACGTAGAAATTACGTAGTGTGTTAGCTGGGAGTGTGTTTATGGGGGAGGCCTCAGGGGGGGGGGGGGGGCATTTTTTTGTGCACACTCAGAATTACAATGATGGGGGGAGGGGGGGAACTTGAAATTATTTTGCACAAACTTTCGAGGGTTGGGGGTGGGGGCTTGACATTTTGCATACGAATTTAAGGGGGGGGGGCATAGCCTACAAATTTGCAGAAGAATTTTTCGCAAATTCTCTCTTCCCCCCCCCCCCCCCCAGTGGTTAATTATAAACAGCCCCTATTATTTAAACATGATTTACAACATTTCGTCCTTTGTCTAACTTTCAGGAAGATCGCGCTCGGCAAGTACTAGCAGAAATGAAGGTTTTATTTGATCAGAACCAGAAAGAAGTGTAAGTATATTGTGGGGAATTTATGTCTGATTCTTTTTTCATAATGTGTTTGTCATGCTTTGACAGCGTGGCGATGTTATTTTAATTTCTGAGTAGTTCCTACTTTTTGTGGTGACCCATCACTTAGTATTAAGTTGATTTATTTTTATCGATTGTAATAGCAATGTATGAACTTTATTGATGGGTCTGTTTGTTCAGCAACAACTAAGAATACTGTAGGCCTATGACATGTAATGTTTGGCTGAAATAAAAATCTTATTTAAGATTTAATTAAAATGCATTTCCACTACAGCTAAAAGGTTAATGAAATCTTCAAAGGGTTGTCAATGGTGAGTCTGACCCCTAATAAACCTTTGAAGAAAACTTGGTCGTGTGGTTACATTCTACACCTCGCCGTAAGCTATAGGGATACTTGTCTTTCACCTTTTAGTGGTGACGCATTTGCCGGGCAGCAGCAGTATTACCCTGGAATACAGTTGAGACACTCATCTTTGGAGCGAAACAAGCGATGTCTTCTAGCCTACATGTGAGTAATAGAGCTGGTGTTAGATCAGAAGTCTCACTCTCAGGGGCCTTGTTTATCTAAACATTTGTGAAAACATATATAAATAATACGGTAATGCTTTAGAGTGAATTATAGAGTGAAGTAAAATTCGCGCTTGTGTGTTTCAATGTTATTTATGTGGGATACCCTACTTTTGATTTTGCAGATATAATCGGGTAAAAGTGATAGGACAGATGCGATGGGAATTTGGAAGTGTTTTACCTGCTGATATAAAACTTAATCTGTCTGAACAGGAGGTACGATATTGTTAAATATTTATCCGAACTATTAAAATAATTGACCTTTGAGCATTATCTGTCAAACTACACGCTATAGACCTCTAGTTTATGGTCCTGGGTAAGACCATAAAGTGCCTTTCTGTCTCTTTTCTCTGTCTCTCTCTCCCTACTTCTCTATCTCTATTTCCTGGGTATGATCATAAACTGCCTCCCTCTCAGCTCTCCCGCCCTTGATATAACCATATTAAATGTGTTGATGAGGGCGTAAAGCAATCAATCTCACTCACTCACTCCCTCTCAGCTCTCCCGCCCTTGATATAACCATATTAAATGTGTTGATAAGGGCGTAAAGCAACCAATCTCACTCACTCACTCACCTCTAGTTAAGTTTACACGATCTCGGGTCGGACGTAATGAGTGACCGGACGCCCGGGCAGCCATGGAAGAAGGCTGGGTGGCTAGAATAGCTCTAAATAAGATCTCAAAATTTGGAGATTGATTCACTTGATAAGGCAAGGTGGTAGATCCATATCTTATGTGCGCTGTCAGATAAAGAATCTTATAAAGGGTCTTGATGCAGTTCGAGATTAACGATGGATTGATTTATTTAAAAATGCATTTTATCATTCGAAATAATGTAATTAAAATGAAAGATTTTATTTAGTCTAACAGCTGTGCCCAGTGATTATAAAGTCAAGAGTGGAGAATGTTAGTTCATTTCAAATTAAAAGGAAACTACTCATCCAAAAGGGAAACACTGTCTTTGATTAAGTTCACGTTGATCATTCTCTATTTCACCTATTGCTAAAAAAACAATGGGTATAACATTATTCTTTGCTTTAAATTTCAGATCCAATGGTTCAACAAATATAACAAGTCCCTGGCTAACTATATGAGATCGATAGGTGGTGAAGGAGGACTTGACCTTACACAAGATATGAAACCACCTAAAACACTTTACATCGAGGTAATACTTAGTGATTTAAACTCCCGTGTTCCAGTTTCTCAGTGTAAAGGCTAACGACTACCACTGAAATTCGGAAAATATTCGTAGGAAACTAAATGGAATTTTCACATATAGGATCCAGAAATGTACACCTATTTATAGGATCTAATAATTTTCGAGAAGTATATATCTTGGTGTATCTCATTGATAACGAATTGCTCGTGTAAAACTTACCATAAAACTACTATCTATTTATATAATATTATACTAGTATATAATATACTCATAAGCATTATGATGAAAGGTAGACGATAAACAGTTGTATATGTATCCGTTTCAACTTCATCAGGTTCGATGTCTGGTAGATCATGGAGAATTCGATACACAAGATGGAAATATCGTACTATTAAAGAAAGACAGTCAGGTGAGGGTTTTAGATTGCTTTTCTCCATTCATAAAAAGCGTATATTTCTCATTCAAAGGAATTGATATTCAGATCATCGAAAGAATGAAATATAAAATGGTTGGCATGAAAGATTATAGTGTTACCGTGTGATATCAATGTTTTCGAAGCCACAACACCTTTCTAACTTTCTATTGGTCACTTTGATGTTTGTCGAAAAGTATCCATTAGAACTCCCCCTTGACTGTATCGACCGATCTATACATCTATAAACTCGGAAAAAACAGTCCTGGGTTTAATTCATTTCAAGTTAATAAATTATAATCCGTTGTCAGATTTAAAGTTCTTGTTAACTATCGTATGAATACATGATACATCTATTGTGCATTTCAAAAAATCTGAAAACCAAGTTTACCTTTCTTTCCAGCATTTTCTACTACGGGCGGAATGTGAGCATCTTATAAGACAAGGGATCCTTGAGCATATAGTTCATTAAGTATGAAGACTTTAGATAGATACTTTATAATGGCGTGGTTATACAATTTACTGCTCACGCGACTGAAGCAATGATTAAGATGTACCTGTATTTATATATGACTATTGTGCGTGTGAGTTCCTAACACTGATGTAAATAAATTAATTTGAAATGAACGAATGTTATTTGTTTTTATGAAAGGCTGGTAGGGAATTAATCATCATAATGGGATTCACGATACTACACTCTATACGCGTCTTGTAGGCAGCGGCTTTCCTTAAGGTTAGCCGTTGCGGGCTTTGAGGTTTACTGCCTACAGGACGCGTATAGAGTGTGTAGATCAATATCGATTTCAAATGGGCGATTTGTTTTCGTTATCAAACTTATTGTTGAAATCAAACAAATTAGCTCAGTGCGCCCCGCCACCGAACAAATTTACCTACGTTATGTTGGATACAACAGATTTGGTTTCTGAGTCGGCTTAGTGTAGCGTCTGGAGTTTTTAGATACTCGCCAAAATATTTCCCTGTTGAAGCTGGGCAATATGTCGAGTTCAGCGTCGCCACCTAGTGGAGTAACATGAAGCCAGTATTAACACAGCTTTGAGATACAGTCTATACATAGACCCATGCCCGAATAGGGTCAGCAAAGATAATAGAGGGGTCAGTCTGTATCATGTGATCATTGACTCCACCTTCCTATTGGCAAACTAGTTTCGTCGTCAGTCAGCAATAGTGAAAAGACTTTCGGTGTGACCTGTGACAGACCATGTAGGGCTGTATATGTACGACAATATGTTCCTCTGGGACTAAGTACATATGCTTTTTTATCGAAAAGAAATTGAATGAATACTCACTCTGTATTCCTGGCATAAATTTGTTTTAGTGTGAACCGTGTAGGCCTACATAATGTCTCCCCTTTTATGGTTGAATGACTGCAGCCTTGACGTTATTGATATTGACTGGTAAATAATATGGAACTTCACTTCGTATGGTAAAATTCTTTACTGATACTACTATATTTATAATACGGTATCTGATTATATGCGACTTTTTTAAACAAAGGATGCGTTGCACATTGACGTAGTTTTATATTGCTATTATTTGGCTCAATACAAACAAAGGATGTATGATTTAATATGAAGACTCCCTGGATTCTCCTTTCACGATAGAATCTGATGCGTTGAATCTAACGAGCTTCCCTGTACTTAAGAACAATGTATTGTAGTCCTTGAAATGTTAATCTTTATAACGAGCACATACGGACATAACTGGATTTACATTCACGTCATCTTTCATAATTTGATTTGGCAAATAAAATAAATTTTTTAAAAAGGTCCTTCCCGATCTCCCGCCTCCACTATATACGTTGTAATTCACTTCGCCACTAGGTGATAGCACTGCAACTGATGTTCCCCATGATATTAACATTTTAATTTTTCCCGTCGGCGACAAAACGGACGTCAATTTTATGGGAGAGAATTCATGAAAATGCGCCTATAGACCTGTACTCGTTTTTTTCAATATTCAACGACGATCGAGGACTCCCTTTACTTTCTACATATGATGTACAATTAACCAACAATAAGGTGCAAATCTCAAACTTGACCGACTTATTGATTGGACTGGTTTTTTTGTGTGTAAGTAATGTTCAAGCTGAAAAAGATTAGAAAATGAGGTTAAAAATAGAACTGAACTAACCTAACCAAATCGGTGTTGGCAAACACTTAAAAAATAATCTCGTTGTGATGAAATAACCGCTGAGGATAAATAAAGTTTTTGGCGGTCAAAAACAACCAATTTATTAATTCCTTTTTTTTTGCTTATACCCTCGTAGCCAAGTATAACATTACATTTGTTAATATCTTTTCCATGCATATTAACGTCGGGAAGGGACAAATGTGAAAAGAATAAAAAATGGACTCAATAATCTTCTACTATGACATTTTTTCTTCTTTTTAAATTCTTATTTCCCTTTTATATAAAATCTCTCTCTAAAAAAGAAGAAGAAAAAAAGTTGGTTTCGAATTGAGATGCTGGTGAAACAGAATACATGTTTGTGAGTTTTATCTTGTATATTATTCTGTTAATGAAGAAATAAAGGAAGTTTATCGACTCCACTGAAAACGAAAGGAACAAACAATATTTAGATAATTGTGAAGGTAGGAAATATCGCTTGTACTCATCGTCCCAGTGTGACTGAGAAGGGTTTAGTTTAGGAAGGAAAAATACCCCTAAATTTGATAGCTGTGATAAGGTGGGGAAAAAGTTTAATAATATGTCTACCCATCCTTCTTGGTGACTGATTTTGATATCTCATCATTGATTGGTATGAAATTTGTTTTCTCAAGACTGCCTTTCTGGTGGGTTTGAACCTCAGCAAATTATGTAACCAATCATTTCCCGTCTCACGGATATGGCGGAGTTTTATTTAGTTGTATGGACATTTTTCTTATTATTACATCATGTGATGATATTAAAAAAAGAAACACAGTTTGTTTTCAAATTTTAACACATGAACAGGAATAGGAATAGATGAAAAAAAAATCCAAGAAAAACGCTGTCACACGGTATTTTTTTTTATTTCAGAAGCACTGAAATTTATTGCCGTCTACTACAGACGTCTAGGGGGTAAAGGCTTGATTCTTTCTTTAAAATCTCTATATATACGGGTCAGATTTTCAGAAAATGTGCAATTGGCAGCTCTACATATTTAGTAATTTCGGCTAAATTCTGCTAAAAAATGATAAATTTTAGGTAGGATATCTGAGTATATTTGGTATCGCATTGATTTAAAGTACCAGTTCTGTTTTGTTAAACTGCATTTTGAAGCTCATTTCTGTCTTAAATGTGGGTTATTTGAGAGGATAATCCGATTGGTGAAGGTGATTTGTACATTTTCTGAATATCTGACCCATACCCAGCTGACATAGGTTTATACAGTTCTGGCTCCATCTGGGATGGGCATATCTGTACGGCGAAGGGTTCCTTGACTCTAATCCCTAACATAAATATACATCAATTAGTACCCATCTGCAAGTGGTGTCAGTATCAATCAGCAGGTGGTCCACTCATCTTTAAACTTTTTTTAAATTGTGAAATATACTAACTAAATATTTTTTTGAAGTATTCTCCTAGCCATAAGAACTATTCTCATCTTTATTTCATCAATGTGTGACGACTATGAGGAAAGATATTAAAGCTTTGTATTTGTGATGTGACTGTGAGTGGGTGGATTCTTATACAAGGGAGAGAGAGGCTCAATGATGAAACATGGTTTTGGTTAGGTGTGACAGTGCACTCGGCCGTGGTGCTGTAATGCCCTGTTATACATAATACCATTCGCCGATGGTATTACGTAAACGGCTCTACAGGGCCAGAAAATCCCGGTTCTGGCCTATACTGTATACCCTCTTCTTTCATTTATGAGGGAAAACCTATTATGTCAGTATGTTTGAAGGGATTTTCAAAAATAAAATGTGATTCATCTCGTTGAAATATTGGAAAAACCTTGTTTTTTTTATTGGTTAATGTACAATGGAATTTTGAAAATCCGGTGAGGGTATTATGTAAGAATCGATATAATGAGTTATAGTATGAGATAGTTGATACTTGTTCCTGTAACGAATGTAATATAAAATAATTAGAATTTAGGCAACGCAATAAGACATCCACATGATGGACATGCGTATTTTGAAGATGTATAGCTATGTATGTTCAATGTATATCGCCTTAATTATAAGAAACACCTTAATTTCCCACAATATGAGACAATAGCTGAAAAGGCCTTTTACCTATACTATAAAAAAAATGGTTGATTCTTGATTAATTTTTTCATCCCGCACGCACCCTGACAAACATTTGAACAACGCTGAGGTCTTTGTAAATACGTTGCTGATGTACCACCAAACATTTTGTGAACGTTTACCAGATGCATCCTTCACCTCAGCAAGCTTTCATATCCTCAGTGAAAAGTTTGCCAGAGTCAGAGACAGCTTTTGTCAACCACTCAAAACTGTCTTTCAAACCAACGCCAGTCTTAGCGGATGTTGGGAATATATACAATTGCCTATCCTGGAGCTTGTTCAAGCTTAGCTTCTCAGTAATATTAACTGTTGTCGTCGCTTCAGGCTTATCTTGTTTGTTGGCCATGACCAATAAAGGTATGTTCCGCAACTCCTCTGCAAATAGCATGTACTACAATAATTCATTGGCTTCCCCAAGACGCTTCACGTCAGTACTGTCAACGATGTATACAATTGCATCAACGTTACTGAAATAATAACTATAAATCAGGCTATTTGTGTCCTTCAAGCCAACAAGACAACTTGCTTTAAGCTTGTTAGCTCTTGTTGCTCATGCCCAAGTCCCACGCAGTGATTTTCACTCCATTGACGTCAATAGTCTCCACGTTGAACCCTATAGTTGGAACCGTAGTACTCTGCGACTTTCCCCAGCTTCCAATTGTATATTAAGGCGCCGTTGTTTTCCCAGCGACACCAAGGCCAACCATCAGGATTTTCATTTCGGTCTCCTTGTAAAACCGTTGAGATACACGATTTCCCATAGTTGGCTATTTGATCACATGTTATGAGATCTCGATCCTAGATTAGCATGTAGTGTCACAGTTCTTCAACAACTGTATAGAAGTTATATTCAAGAAGGATCCAACTCAGTGGATGTCTAGAGAAATATGTCAATATGTGACTGTCTTCCGAATGCATCCTCCTCCCAACGCATGGCGAAATGAGGGACGTAGGGTCTGATATTGGGAAGATGTATTGCTACGGTACCTACAAGAGGCTACGGTACCTACAAGAGGCTACGGTACCTACAAGTATTGTTGCACCACAACCAACTCCCATGTAACGCTCTGGTGAGGATTGGGGCATCAACTTTTATTCATATAGGTAGTGGTAATATGATATATATTTAGCACCAGATATTCACGTTTTTTTGTAAGAGACAAACAAAAAATTAAATTCTCTAAAAGCCACATTTGCGTTTAAAATTATATTTTGGAAAAGGTTTTCAAAATATTGCTATCACGAATATTTAATATTTTGATACGAATACTTCAAGCACTCACTATTTACTATATTTACATCTAATCTAACCTTCCACACAACCTAAAATAGGGAATTTCTAAAATAGTAGAAACTATTTACCGTAGAAAATAAAACTTTCCAACAATCAGATGTTCACGGTGTTCACGAAATTATATGATACCCATGGATACTATTACTATAGATTCCCCAGAAAGGATGCGGGTGAGGGCAAGGATTGAGTTATACAACCCAATACATTCAATCTTGAGCTAGATTCTTAAACAATCACTTCTCCTACCTTTCTCTCAAAAATCTTAAAAGTAAAGAGAACCCCATTTACTGAACTGTCTCTTAAACTGAGCACCGCTGCTCCTGTCCGAGGGAAAACGCAAGAAACTGTAATTATTACCAGTAAACCTATACTTGTTCTGTAAAGGTGGCGGTTTTATTATGTCTTGTCCACAGTCTGAAAAAAATACGATACCCTGTTCGGATCCTGATAGTGGGTGGTAGGGTTACTTTTGATTGTAATTCGGGTGTCGTTGTTACCACTTCTGCTGTTGTTTTGGCTTGATGATAGCTTAGGCCTTGATAATAGTTTTTTTCCCCTGCAGATTCGCTGTACCTTTCTCTGCTGTGTGCAATTTCATACGTTATGTACAGCGAGAGGGGACGCATTGGAGCACATCTGTGTGAATTAAACAACAATCCACAGTTTCTGAATAATGATGGCGCTTTTCTTATGTCTCTTTTCTTTGTTTTCCTTATCATTATGTCTCAAATTCAAATTTGCGGTGTCCGCTATGTGCAGTGGTAATCTAGCTGCATCGTAATGGGTAGGGGTTATCTATAACAGCTCCCACTGTATACAGGGGGTGTTTTATTTATGATTGCAATATAACGGTTGGGACGATAAACACATTTGAAAAGAAAAGCAGGACAGATATGCGACCGTATTGTAAAATTTCTTTTAATACAAAATTAGGATACAATGTCACAATAGTACAATGAACACCTAACATGGATGCTTACTACCTCCGACACATTCTGAACATCACAATAAGTTTCTTCTGTTTTTATCTTTGAAAGAAAATACGGTTCCAAAGTGTTGGTATGTACACAGATAGGATGTCTAGGGCAGTCGTCACAGACGCAATATGTAAAAAGACACTATTTCATACACTCGATGATGCTTTTATTTTTATACAACACCACCTCAGGCTAATTAAGAATTCTATATTATATAACATCTTAAATAACTTATCAATAGTCCACATTCCTGCTGAAAAGATACAACACAGGATTATAATTATTATACACATATTTTACATTCGTGCTCTCAAATGACATTTTTTTGTTCCTCTGAGAACCCACTGAACCCTCTATATGCCAATCTCTTTTGTTTCTTTTTTATTCACCTCTATATCTCAGTGCTGATTCTCACAGAAGCAAAACATACTTCATTTTACTATTTGGCATCGATTCGATCTCTGGTTTATTATGTTCGTTTTTGTGCAAGGTTTTACTCATTCGCTGCTTGCTTAAAATCTTATTTTTCTCAATCAATTTTGATGCATATATGGGAAATTCTAATAATGATTATGCATCGTTTATAGCTTTTAGAAATGTCTAGTTCGCATCATTTTTCTGCATCGAAAAGTGTTTTCTGGTACAATATTGCTTACTTTTTCCTCATTTACCTTTTTGCGTGCTAGAGAAAAGCAGCTATGGCAATGAGTGCATGCTATCATACAGCAGGCTACCGTACAAGTTGCTAAACCCTTCATTTTTGTCAAACCTGTATAGCGCAAAATGATATAGACTAATATAACTTACAAAAAACGCACAGGTTTTACGATCTATTTTGGTCGGACCCCTACGTCTATGGTTGGGTTCTATGCATCATCAGAAATGGAAAATTGCATGTAACTTACAATAAGTGATACACTAGTATCTATATAGAAATATGAATATCAATTGTTATCATTATGATTTCATTCCCAAATTACAATTGTAATCGTCCGATTGTCATTGTACGATTTGTTTACATTATGCATGTGGGGAGCCCTCACACACAAAGGAGCTACAGTTTCACAATGGTTGTCTGCACGTGGAAAAGGCTGGACTGATTCTATGGTTTGGTTATAAATTAAGAAGCGAGTTTTGTCTACTGTGAGAGGGCATGAAGAACCTTTGCATCACCTACATTAGGCACAAGAAGCCAGTTTGAAAATAATCAAGGCTACTGTATACGTATAAGATTCATTTCTCAAGTACTACATGAATGTCTCTATATGTTACAAGAAGAATTGGATAATCATAGGTTTGGTTGGTCGTGGACCATTGAACTGTTTCCTGAAAAGCGGACTTACATTAGAATATATCTAAGGTTAGACACTGGACCTGCTGAGATAAGGCACCCATATTGATAGTTATTCTTGGAGGAATATATTCTAAGTGATCCTATAACTTTTGACTGTCAACTAGTCAAAAAGCAACGGATTACTACAGAGAAGAGGAGTGAGTATAATATTCGTACACAGTACTCGTGGTTCATTACAGTCATTTTAATTTTAATCTGCATCTATATTCGAATAATGCCACCGAAAGGGTTCTCATTAAAATTGAGAGCCGTTCGTATTCATGATAGGTTTATAGCAATTTCAATAGAATTAATACTGTTCTGTCATTTGGGAGGGCTGAATTAGGATAACTATTGTGAACAATTGTTTTGTAGCAATCAATATGGTTCATGAGTGGTGTTTTATAAAGGAAAATACATACCGCCACTATAAAGATCATCGATTACCACAACACTCCCATTCATTGTAATGTATAATTTGAGAACTAAAAAGAAAGTGTATATAATATCAATCATTTTCATGGAAAATTATTTCTAAAACTCTGTTTTTCTTGCTAGATCTAGACAGTGCGAAAGGCAACTATGGGCCGAATAGCGTATAAAGCCAAGCAAGTCTATTCTTAAGAAAATATGCATAGTTGAAATTTATCAGAGGATGAGCGACATAGGTCACGGTCAAACCAGTATCAGAAAAGAAAATGATGGATCGCGGGACTTCAGAAAGATTAAGCCCAACTATGGAAAATACATTTGTAAGAAATTCTTGGGGGGAACTGAGATTCACTTTTCACAAAGCACCAAATGCAACGGTTGCCATAAATTCTTACATTATATAGTTATGGGATACATTGCTAAGCCGATGGTTTTAGTATACAAGTCTGACATACATTGTATAGTTTACACCCAAGAGTCTAATGTAACGATATTTAAAAGAAATTTACACGGTCCATTAATCTGGCAGTCTTCACATCATCAAGAACAATATACAAATGTGACATTCAAAGAAAAGGAATTCACTGTTATAACTCATGGTACTCATCCACATAAATATATTCATGCAGGTTGTTCATTCATTGGACTCAAAACTCACAGTGAAAAGCCTGTTTATTGTTCTCGAACATTTTAGGTGCCTCTGTAGCGGTGCGATATGACAACAGGAATTAACATTTAGCACCATGATAATCTTGGGATAGACTTGGACACCGTTCACGAGTTCTTCAATTTGTGGAAGCCTACTTATCATCATCATAATCATCATTCCAAGTTTTTTTTTTCATTTTACTCTTTCCATAGTGAACCATCCATACGAGCTTCAGACATCTGTCAAAAAGGACTATTTATATATATATATATATTCATACTGGGTTGTCTTGTCCAAAATATCGGTTTCAAAATATCTAATCTATGTTTCTGGACTTTCTCTTGACACGCTGATGTGGGTTTGTTTTTAGGCGATAATGTGGCGCAACCATCCTTTCAAAATGATATCCTCAAGAACAAAAGACAACGTTCAAACTTATGAATACATTCTCGCTATTCTTTCCTTCCATTAGCAAAGTATCATAATGCAGCAAAGCCAATCAAAAGCTCAACACAAAATTTAGCACAAAAAATATCCTGAAATAAGGCCCGAGTAAGCTACAGACCCCAGTTTCTCGTTTTTGAATATAGCATTTTCAAAAGAATTTCAATGTAGCATTTTACAATATGTATCAGTCTATCGGTTGTTATCTTGTTAGATACGCAAATAATTTCAATTTACTTTACGTGATACCAAAACATAATAATATTCTATATGTAAATGTTACAGATATATGATATTGCTCAAACATCATCATAATATAAAAATTGCGTCGCGTTTCAGAAAATTTAGCAGAACGGATTGTTATTGATTAGGTTTTGACCACTGCGCATGGACTGCGAATAAGATAATAATTACAACCCACACTTGATTATACTACCCCAGAAGTACTTTAGTACTCTTGGAGCAGAGATGTCTCTTTTTTTATGAATTCTCCTGTACAATCTGGGCAGCAGCATTTACCTTTGAGGAACACAGCTTACCCAGAGAACGTATGCACGTTATCGATTTATTGAATACAATGTCTGTAGAGAACACTTATAAACATGTCTCTACCATATCCATGCGCATGCGTACATGCATTCTTAGTCTCGCCGACAATGGAAGTCTTTGTTTGGTTACATCATGTAACTGTAAGATATCCTCGAAACCCAATTCTGAGATCGCACGGGTTTCTCCGAGCTGGAGGGTTGCTGAAGTGTTTCAATCCAATGTATATTTGCCAATCTATATATATGTAAGCTTTTCCATTATATGAAACTTCTATTGAAAGGGTTCAAGATGTCGTTGTGTTCATTACACAGCACATTTTTAAAAGTTCTTTTTTGAAATTCTATTGCCTCACTGCCAAGGCAATTTAGATGCGCCGATGGGGAAACATAACTTGGAATACAACTTGTGTGATTGAGTCTGCTTTTCCAAATTTCCTTCCCATTCTGGTCGCTCGGGGACAGAATCCACTGGTGAACTTTGTTGTTTCTTCTAATGGCAGCAGGTTCAGTACCATAGAAATTGGTGACGACAAGTAATGTCTTTATTCTTGGGTCATTCCTGATATTTATAATAGCATATACATAAATGTCATATATAATAGATATATCGATCAGCTGAAAAATCATGTCATACTCATCTCATCAGCTCGTGAGATTATCTCATCACTTCGTCACACACCTTCCATCCCATACAGACACACACCACTCATTCAGAGAAAATCCCTTACTTAAGCCCGTTCTCCCTCTATATAATATAAGATTAACCAGGCTTTTTAAATCTAGACATCGCTATCCACCGTCATTTCTCCGATCATGACAGCGATTTCACTGAAGGAGGGTCGCTCCTTGGCACCCTCCTGTGTACACTTGTCTATCAGCTTGATCATTTCTTCTGGACAGTTGACCAGTGGGTCAAGCTTAAAGTCTGGACACTTGACGCCTTTCAAGACCTCCTCGTCCGTCCGCCTCCTATGGGGCATGTCGCCCAGGGAGAACACTTCCCAACAGAACACTCCATACGACCAGACATCACTTTTGGTGGAGTACTCGTCTTCGAGAACAGACTCGGGCGCCATCCAACGGAGGGGGATGAGTTGCTGATGGAAGGGGAAGTACTCGGCGGCGTAGACGTCGCGACACAGCGACAAGTTGCTGACCTTGAGGTCTAGGCCGGGTGTCAGGAGGATGTTGCGCGTGGCCAGGTCCTTGTGGATGAAGCGGTGATTGGCCAGGTGCTCCATGGCCAGCGATACCTGGTTGCACATGGTAATCTTCTGGGCGGTAGAGAGTGGGGGCAGCTTGGGGTTGCGCTTGATGTTGTCCTTCCTTGTTGCCCAAAGGAACTGCTTCAGGTCTCCCTGAAATTATAAGTTGCCAACGCATTGAAATCACCCAGAATAATATGATTAAGCACAGAATATTCAGTATAAGTAGTCTAAAGCCTGTTTGACGAAATCAAAACCTATTATGTTGGACACATTGTGTTCAGATATGATTCAGAAATAAACGGGCAATGCAAAAGCTTTCCCCAAACCGTAAAACGATATTGAATTTAAATTGAATTGAATTGAATTTTTTATTTCGGATATTAAATTTGCAAAACCAATTTCTCTTCATGATCTATGACAACACTTATTCAAATGAGAGTGAATTATTGGCAAAAATCGAGCAACATTCAATGTTACACAAATAGCACAGCTATAACGTACCCATTCGCAGTATTCTGTGATGAGGAACTGAGGCTCCATCTCGCGACACACACCCAGCAGCTTGACAATATTCTCGTGGCTCAGCTTGCCGAACATGTCAATCTCTCTCCGGAACTCAAAGTGATGGGCTTCATCCCGCGACAACAGAGACTTCACAACCACCAGCGTCTCATGCTCTCCGTCCTTTATTCCGTGCGCCTTGGCCAAAAACACATCGCCGTACATGCCCTTGCCTGCAAGGAAATCAGAGATGTGTCATCATATATTTATAAACTACTGGCAAGATTTAATTCCATGAGCTTCTTTCCTGCAACAAAATTATAATTAGTACAAAATTGCCTTAAAACCGCCCGTATTCAGTCAAGATATCGTAATGCGTGACCAAACTGCATGAAGTTGACCCCAGACTGCAAAGGCTATTGCGATGATCAAGACCGAAGTTTAATCATTTTGTTTTTTAACAGTGATAGATAACGAAGGCATGGCTATTAGGTATACATGATATCGGAGATAGTATGAAGCAATTGCATATTGTAATTCAGTACAAGTTGGTTAGAAATGAGCCAATATGGCAACTGGGTTATTTTTTCAAAGAACACTTCCTAGAACTTTCATCACATTTTACGTAGGGAATGGTGTACTCGTGAGATTAGGTTATATTTTCGGTCAAATAATGGCATGTTTCTGCAATGTGTGGTGTGTTTATGTGGGCGATACTTCCACGTAAGAGCCCCATTAAGTGGAGTTTTTTTTTGATGAAGTGGGAATGTAAATCACTTTGTAGCACGACGACTACCCTCTTCTCTAACCCCTCTCTATATACTACTCGCGACACGGATGAACTCTGTTGCAATAAACTCTGATCACTGCTTAGAGCTATATGACGTACACTCTCCCATTCAGTGTATATATGTATAAACGTACTGTCTCGATTGAAGTAATTTATGCGCTTTAGCAGGGATAAATAAGTACTTGTAGAGCGGGCCTTGCTATTTAACTCATTAATATTCATATCGCTTTAGAAAGACTGAAGCCTAAATGGGGAATATGGGGAAGCCTGTTAATGGATCTATGATATATTTAGTAGCCAATAAACCGAAGCTATGCTCTAAAATGTCCAGTATTTCAATTTTGGTTAGCTATAATTATATCCTTTTATCGTCCGTCTTCCTCGATAGGTGATTTTACTATCAATTAAGACTGCAGTAAGCATGCTATTGTGTAGCCGTCGTAACGACCAATTGTTGTGATTGATATCAGAGAGGGTTAGCTTTCATAAAGCAACAAGGTCCTACACTGAACAGAGACGAGGCGTAATGCCATAATCGGATACACAAGGATATCTTCCACGGACATGTCATAAATATAAATCCACTGTACAATAGCCGCGTCCACCCCCTCAAGACTACATAAATCCCTTGTCATCAGACATAACGAGCTTGCGCACATGGCTCTGGGACATTGTTTCGTGGCAAAGTCTTCGAATTAATGATTCACTTAGGAGTCATCTGCATGTACGGCAACACCCATCAGCCTATCGAATTTCACAGCCATTAGGACAACGAGGAGTTTGTACTCATCCTTTTTCTTACTACCATCTATTATTGCCACTAGACCACAGGGAAGCATTAAAGATTGCGACCTTCCCGACGATAATCAGGACCGATTTAGGGCAATTCTGGATGGCAATAGAGGCATTGCCCGGAGGGGAAGCAGATCTGGACAAGATCTCCACTCTATTTATCGGTCTGGAATGGTTTCTACGAACCATATGAAAGCACGGCGATTAGTGCGCCGCCATAACCACGATACCGTATAGAAAAGAAGAAACAATATATAAATACATAATTACAGAAGAACGTTCTGCATAAGGACATTCGACATCACTTCACACCAGCGCTTGTGATCGAATGTAAACACGGTATTTCTAAATGGAATATTCCCTTTGGGAGCCCCTCTTCCACTCAAGTTGTGTGAAAGTTAGTATTTACTTTGCAAAATACTTTCTTCGGCGTTGCTGTGGCCCTCTCCAGTACGATAGAATCGTGCCTATCCCAAGCGCCCAGAACTAATATTGGCTGTGGGATATCCAGTCTTCTTCTAATAATTAGAATGTAAATTGCTTCTCAGCGCATGGAACTCAAACACATCGGTATGAACATACCCACGGTTTGACAGAGCCTTGGCAAACTTTTGAAGTCGACTATGAAATAAACACCCATGTTTTGATATGAGTTTTAATCCAGTTTGTAATAACGCTTGAGGGATTTATTTCCTATGAAGCTGAGCCAGAAGCACGCAAGAAAGTCCCTTCGCTTAACTTTATCATCAATTATTGAGCATCATCCCGTTTCATCTTCTAAACCGGTTTTGTCAGTAATTGACACTCCGGCGTAGGCTTTCAAAGAAGAAGGAGCTCTGAGCCAGGGGATCAGCGAAGAATTCAGATTAGTATTTTTATACACTTAACTTTATTCATTCGCGTTCTTTTGCTAGAAGTAACTTCACTTCAACTCGATGGGGGGAAATCACGGAGACCTTCCTTATTACCTTCATGATCGGGAACAAGCCATAATGTGAAGCAGTAATCAATTATTAGCCAGGAGTCTCTAGCCCTCCTTACTTTATGATAGATGACCAGCGTTTGGTGGCCACCACTGATCTAATTTCGCCGGATCCAGATAAAACATTCGCCCGGAAAACGATAAATCTAAACAAGGTCGCATTGGCCAGGTCGAAAGGCAACGCCATAGGCCTTAGGCAAAGGCACAATAATTGACATTCGCTCAGGAACAATTTCTAAACGTGGTGTGGGGATCCTGTTTGAATTCATACACCATCCAAAATGCATGTGGCTTGTAACTATGGGGACAATTATGGGCTTTATCCCCCCGAGGAGTTTTAAAATTTAAAACAATTATGTTGGCCTTGCTGAAAAAGGAAATTGTGGTCTGGTTTCCGCGTTTGGTATCCTTTATATGTTTGTTTGTATTTTTTCTTTGTGAAATAATGTAACACAAGCAGTTGAATATGGAATTCTTCAAATAAATCCGTGCTAGACCAATGGAAGCAATTACATTTAAGCAAGCAAACGTATGCTGTACTGAGAAGTAGCTTGCATCATATAAAAAAGCCTATTCGTTGCTCATGCATTACATCAAACGGCAGTTCGGTTTCACATCCGGATCAAGTGTGTCCTTAAAGACCAACGATTCCCAAAGGCAAAGTTTAAAAAAAGCTATACATAACGGTCTTGTCTGATCAGTCTTCCACCCGAATACAGCCGACTGGAGTCAACAGTTTAGCTTTTGCTAAATTGGATGAGTGGAAAAGACAGTAAGTGCAACACCTCTTGCACCTAGCAACCTTTTAATGGAAACATACAGAACCAAATTGGATGACTGCGTGTAGACGTGTTTTGCATTTTCGACCAAGGGAGAATCATCATTCGTAGTTGGCGGGTGCACATAGGTCACAAATAAAAGAAAAGGAAGTTGTTTGTATGGGAAAGACAAAACAAGAGAGGAATGAGGCTGATGGAGTGTTGGATTTTTTACCAACACAGCGTTAGCTAATAGGTGGGGTGTTTATACATTGGTAAAGAGGGATGTTTTCAATTTAGGCCAAAAAAAGGCAGGGAGGGGAATGTTTCTCTACGTAGGGGGTTGGTGGTGGGGGTAATCGGAAACACACCTATTTTTGGTGGCCTTATTGATTTGACCAGTGAAAATTAAATATTATTCTATTACTTGGACATGAAACTAAGTACAATTACATTAAGTTATATTTCGATTTCATTCATGATATATCCTAAGTATTATTCTATTACTTGGTCATGAAACTAAGTACAATTACATTAAGTTATATTTCGATTTCACTCATGATATATCCTTGTGGCGTTTAAATGTGGGCATATATAGAATAGTCAATCAGAAAGTCAATCAAAAAGTCAGAAATGTCATTTGTTAAGTCAGAATAGTCAATCAGAAAGTCGAAATAGTCAATCAAAGTCAATCAGAAAGTTAGAAAAGTCAATCAGAAAGTCAGAAAAGTCAATCAGAAAGTCGAAATAGTCAATCAAAAAGTCAGAAAAGTCAATCAAAAAGTCAAAATAGTCAATCAGAAAAGTCAATAAAAATGTCAATCGAAAGTCAGAATAGTCAATCGAAAAGTCAAAATAGTCAATCAAAAAGTCAAAATAGTTAATCAAAAAGTCATTTTAATCATTTTAATTCGAAATAGTCAAACACAAAGTCAGAAATAGTGAATTGAAAAGTCAAAATAGGCGATTGAAAAGTCAAAATAGTCAATCAAAAAGTCAATCGTTAAGTCAGAATAGTCAACCATTAAGTCAGAACAGTCAATCGGAAAGTCGAAATAGTCAATCGAAAAATCAGAATTGTCAATCAAAAAGTCAATGGCATTTTGCGGTTAGGAGCAAAACCCTAGAGAAGGCAGATGGGAAAAAAATGATAAAAAAAAATTCTGTCCTAATGGGATTTTAATGACATTTGCGGTTTGGAGCATTCAATGGCATTTTGTGGTTGGGAGCAAGACCCTAGACAATGTAGATGGGAAAAAAATGAAAAGAAAAAAATTTCGTTCTAATGGGATTTTAATGACATTTGCGGTTTGGAGCATTTCAATGGCATTTTGCGGTTCGGAGCAAGACCCTAGACAATGTAGATGAAAAAAAAAATGAAAAAAAAAAATTCCGTCCTAATGGGATTTTAATGACATTTGCGGTTTGGAGCATTTCAATGGCATTTTGCAGTTGGGAGAAAGGCCCTAGACAATGTAGATGGAAAAAAAAAATGAAAAAAAAAATTCTGTCCTAATGGGATTTTAATGACATTTGCGGTTTGGAGCATTTCAATGGCATTTTGCAGTTGGGAGCAAGGCCCTAGACAATATAGATGAAAAAAAAAAATGAAAAAAAAAAATTCTGTCCTAATTGGATTTTAATGACATTTGCGGTTCGGAGCATTTCAATGGCATTTTGCGGTTCGGAGCAAGACCCTAGACAATGTAGATGGGAAAAAAAATGAAAAAAAAAAATGTTCGTTCTGATGGGATTTTAATGACATTTGCGGTGGAGGAGGAAGAGGGATGGAGGAGGAGGAGGAGGAGGAGGAGGAGGGATGGAGGAGGAGGAGGAGGAGCGGGAGGGATGGAGGAGGAGGAGGGATGGAGGAGGAAGAGGAGGAGGGATGGAGGAGGGGGAGGGATGGAGGAGGAGGAGGGATGGAGGAGGAGGGGGAGGGATGGAGGAGGGGGAGGGATGGAGGAGGAGGGGGAGGAGGGATGGAGGAGGGGGAGGGATGGAGGAGGAGGAGGAGGAGGAGGAGGGATGGAGGAGGAAGAGGAGGAGGGATGGAGGAGGGGGAGGGATGGAGGAGGAGGAGGGATGGAGGAGGAGGAGGAGGGATGGAGGAGGAGGAGGAGGAGGGATGGAGGAGGAGGAGGGATGGAGGAGGAGGAGGGATGGAGGAGGAGGAGGAGGGATGGAGGAGGGGGAGGGATGGAGGAGGAGGAGGAGGAGGAGGAGGAGGGATGGAGGGTTGGAGGGTGCAAGGTCAGATGAGTGCAAGGTTAGGGTTAGTCTCCTTCCTCCACAGTGGGACCACATCACATGGGTTTAATGTATAAACTATTATCTTGGCTTCTAAACAAGATAGAATTATGGAATAAAGACCAAAAGTTTTCTTATATTAAGGAAAATATATTTACACATGACTTATTTTTGTACATCCTTTAATTTCCAAAGTTTGACATCTGGACTGTGGACATCTGGAGTTTATGACTTTGTGGTGACACTGGGGAAACACCACCTGAGCTGAGCTGGCCCTGGGCTTGTTGGCCTGTCTGGCCTGGTCTGGCCTGTCTCTGATCTGATAAGGGGTAAAGGGCCGGCCTCTGATCTGATAAGGGGTAAAGTTCTTAGTCAGGTGATGATTGCCCTAATGAGTCTCTCTGATGTGACCCATTGTGCCGAAAACAAAAATAGAAAAGACTCTTGAGTTATAATCTTAAATTTTATGCCAATAGGTAAACGTCCGAAACTTTTCTCTAGGTTAAGGAATAGAATAGGAACAGCAGGAAAAGGGAGAAGGGGGCGAAAAAGGGGCTCAAACAGTCGGGGGCCACGTTTTGTCAGTATATAATGTCTTCTCCTCTCAAAGCTCTGATAGAACGCTAACGCGAATAAAAGCGTCCTCTGTCTTGATCAGACCGTACATGTATGTATGTTGTAGTCAGTTAATGATGGTGCATGTACTTCTAGGTCCTCACTAATCCCGATCTGATCTATGAATATGTTATGATGCTAAGAAACATCCCCTGGTCTGCTCTCCATACATAATACAACACAGGAGTGGAGTGGGTGGGTGAGATGTTTTCGTCACTGCAGCTATCCTTATTTTATATATATGAGGTCATCTGTATTGGAATTCTGGCCCTCCTGCTCCTGACAAGCACCTACTATAAGGCATAACGTGGGTCTTGTGTGTGAGTTAAGAAGACGGCCATTACAACCCCATGTACATGTAGTTCTCACAGGTGTATGCATAAAATGTCAGACGTGGCTGTATAAACCATGGCAATTTTTGGAGTAATGCGATTAGGCGACCTGACCATATACATAAGACTATTAGCTGGTTGGGGCTTGGGGCTTTTTATGAGCGGAGGTTGTAATCGTTATGCAGTTAAAATCGATCAGTGGAAACTATGTATCATGGAGTTTTGCCTATAAATTACTCAGTGAGTCTAATGCGATTAGAAGGTTATATCCCCTCGGCCAATGAGCTAGTCTCCTGTGTTGTTAGCACCCTCATCTGCGGCCATTACTAAGCAGTATACACGTATTCAACATACAGGCTGCTAGGTATCGGGCCCCTCAATTAGTTCAATAAAATGCTAAAAACCAAGGGAGTGCGGAGATAAGCAACCTGAAACGATGGACCCGAGCAACTCAGCAGTTGATAAAACTTGTCCAAAACTTTTCTGCGGAAGAGTTTTCCCACACACTGCGCTAGCTGCACTTAGGAATGGAAATCGGTGCTGACAATGGACAGCAAAAGGACATCCCCTGCCTGACATATTGAGTGAAAGGCCATCTTCTTCGGGAGGGAGAAGCTCAGGCCTGACAGGCGCACCTTGAGTTGGGGGACGGGCTCTTGGAGTAGATAAGCTCGCCTTGATATGAGCCACCGTGCCCAAGTCAAACGTCTCATGGGATAGAGCCTCACTGTCTCTGTATCAACTGGTTGTGACTCCTTCTTGTTAACCCCCGCAGATTTGATTCTTATGAAGAGGCTAATAACTCTAGCCCTAGTCCTGGGGATGTATCTTTTATCGCGTATTCAATACCAGTATTTCACAGTAGCATGTATTATTATGTACCTATAGTATCATCAAACAGCGGACAGTTCCTTTGAGACATGGTGTGATGCGTTGATTAGGCCCCAGTCTCTCAGTTCATTCCACAAGGTAAGGACACGAGGAGCTTCCAAAGTGCATCCGTAAATGTGAATGATGACATATTATACCTATAAGGATCAGGCTGATCCTCAGAACATTTCCTCATGGGGTTCAAAGACCTGGGAACTCGTAGACATTCACCCTTACATGAGCCCAACAGTAAATTGATTCATCAAATCCCCTTGTAGCCAGAAATAAAGCATCGACTGGAGGGAAACGAGCACCAAGGCAAGGCTCATCATTGAATATGTGCATGGCCGTGCCTTAATCGCTCCCAATATAATGCCATCCTAAAGTCCGGAGGCTAAATACTGGACTGACCTCAGGGACAATCATCCCAAGGGGGACCTCCTGAACCATAGGCCCACCCAAGCTGCCTTGACTCTCATCTATGGACGAGAGGATCTCGACAAAGGACCCTGGCCTTTCCTTTCCTTCGTGACAATTCTTACCCATCGATGACACAAAGATGATTCAAGAGCCAGAGCCTCTTTGGCTCTTTATAGATATTTATAGAGCTGAGATCTTGGGGTCGTGTTTTGCCACAAACAGTTCGCCTCCCCTCGGCCTCACTAAAGACGTGTTTTACTGCCAATGACCCGCGGGCTAAAGCAGCGTTCAAATAAAAGTTGATTCAAAGGATTTAGGCTCAATACAGGATTACTGGGAGTCCAGACTGGGAGCTACCTTTAAAGTATACCCGCGTTTCTGAGGTATTTGTTAAACTCTCCCAGGGCCTATTTATCTGTCTATGAAGCTGGCCAGAAAAATCGAATATTCCACAGAGCCCAGAAAGAACAGCTTGGAAGGAAATTTGTTCACTTTTGACTCATGTTGTACATAGTATTTATTGGGCGGAAAAGGAATCCCTTCTCCCATTCTGGTGGATGATATATAAGGAAATGCCCCTCGCTGTAAGCAAGAGTTTCTCCATAATGTATTTCTAAGTCAATAAGCCATTAGTTAAGCATAGCGCGATAGGTAAATTTAGACAGGAGTTTCCATCTTCGGTAAGCAGAAATCGAGAAACGGCAACAAAAACAATCGCAGACTCCCCTTGACAAATGACCTTTTGCGGAATGTTCGCATCGTAGCAATGGAAGCGGCTGTTTACCGAGGGAAATGACCAAATATATTGCTAATATTTTGTTCTTCAATTTCTTCTTTTTTGCTCGGGAAGTATTTACAGCCACCACAAAAGGACTCCTTAGTGGTTATGTTGTGGCATACTAGTCCGCATTGTCGGGCATTTCGGCATCAGTTTATATTCCCCCTGGAATTAGGAAGGCCATTTCATGCAGTCGTTTGCCTAGCCGAGGGCAGAGGCAGTGGTTATGGATAAACTCACTGGGAGCTCGAGAGCCATACTAGTCAAGGAGCTTGAGAGAGGATTGCATTCCAAGATTCTAAGCTTGCCAAGCGGAGAGGAGAGTTTGCTTCCAATGTTGTCATAATGTTACAAGTACATCGCTTCCCTCTTCTCATGAGCTGCTCTCCATTTCTTCCTCTTGGCTCTTGTTCCAGAGCTCTCCTCCCCTTGTGCGGGGGTGGGGCAGCAGTTCCTCCCATCCAGCTCATTTATGAGTCGCTCCTTGAGTACCTCATACCCTTTGATTACCCCGACCTAAAGCAGATAACTCCCATGTATACCAGCAGTGAAGGAAAACACACATGTGCATATAAAGCCAAATATAAATGAACATTATTTGTCAGCTCAAGGCCATCGCTCCTACATCATCAACCCGAATCCAATATAAAGTGATTCATGTGAAGTGTCTATTCCAAAGGGGGAGGTTTGATGAACAAGATGTATTTGACAGATACAGCTCCATATTTCCATAAATATAAGCTAATAATAAGGCCTCATTAGAAGAGTTGGGCAAGTTTGATCCAGTGGTTGTCTATATATGTAAAGCAGTGATGGAACGTATGAGTTTGTGTACATGAAGTGTAGTATTCAATTATTATAATCGATGCATGCCAAAACAATACTACTTTTATTACCCGGTGTAATGGAACATCATGGGCGAAGTCCTAATTATAATATTATATCACAGTAGTAAAGACTAGCATTTGTCAATAAGTATAAGGACACCTTACCTAGCATCCCGAGGGTTTGAAGGTCATGGCGTGGGAAGTTGAGTTTGTCGTAGCTTCGGCGGCGACCAGAGTGCGATGAATGCGAGTTGTGCGAATTCTGTGAACTGACACCAGAAGCATGCGATCGTGCGTCGTCGCTCTTAAGAATTGAAGAATCGCGATCCTTCTTCTCCATCAGCTCTGTATTCTCATTTGGAATAAGGCCATTTTCGGCCTTGTCTGCTGTAAATGAATTAAAACATAAGCATTACCAACACGGACACAATTACACACTTAGAATTGTTTACCTCAACAATCGTAGAGGAAAATAAATTGGTTCTAAAGAAAATCAAACATGACCTACTAAAGGGCAGTGCCGTTAAAAACAAGGATTTAACGCCAAATAACGCCACATCATTAGAAAGCACGGAATAATTTGTTTGGGGACAATATTCTGTGTAGTTTGGTCTAATGGTGCTCACCTTACAAATTATTCATTTTGTTTTTCTCTGCGCATTATTTTTTTTTCAAAATCTTCATCGTGTAATTAGAACACGGGAGATTACCGTACAGAATGCTGCGCGTAAGAACTACTGATTAACAAAAACATTTGAGAATAGGATGGAAAAGCTGGTCTACTTCTCCGGCACCTAGCAGGGCTCAGAGGGTTTCTATAATGAGTTCATCTCGGCACCTCAATTCCACGGCCTCGGAACAATTACAACCGAGGAACAATTAATCACTTTATTTTTCAGCCCATAATCAATGTCTCCCAGGGGATAATGGCGCAACATTGCTGGTGAAAATGAGTAATGTCTTTTTCATAAGAGCAGTATGACCTCCAGTGTCCCGGCATGGCATTCTCGCCTTTCTTCGGGAGCAGAAGACATTTACCACAATCGCCAGAAAGGTGGCCCGAAAACAAAACCTTGCGTAGTACGAGGAGGGACATTGTGTTCCAAGTGCACCGACATTTGGCTCTTTTCAGGACCTTTTTGTTTCGTTTTGACCCACACCTCCATTTATCTTCCATCAAGGTAAGCGGTATATGCATCGAAGACCGTCTAAGAAGCACCTTTTAGCCTGTTGATCAAGCTTTAAAGGTGGCCAAGTGATTAATGAAGTTGTGGCGGGAAGATGGATCGGGGTGGAACATGCATGCCCGCTTTAGGGCAACCTTGGTGTCTTTAATAGGTACTGACCAAGCGCAGTCATTAAATCTATCCACAGGAGAGTTATCAACCATGATCGGTCCATGATGGATCCCTTTAACCCCGCTCAAGTAAAAACATACGTTCTTACATCCATTTTAGACCAGGTTAAGTCCTGGACGTTACACCAGGTCGCAATTAATAGATGGCTTGGTTGACCCACAATCTTCCCACCTTATATAAGGGTGATGTATACCGGCCGCAGCCAGGCAATGATAAATGAAGCAATCTAATTTTTCGAGAGCCTTCCCACCAGAATAAGGAAAAACTGGTAATCTAGAGATATCCGAATGGCGAACCACGAGAAGTGATATTTTATGTTGCTAAATGCCATGATAAATATCTTGTTCCTAAGCGAGCGCAGGCAGTGGCTTTTCATATATTTGCAATATCAATTGATCAAATACGAGTCGCAGAGAGTGCCGCAAGACATTCATGAAAGCCTAGGATTTATAGTGTAAGCTTTTTTGAAGTCACGATTACGACCGCATATTCCTGCCAGAGTCTCCAATATAGAAAAGAGAAAGCCCTTACTACAATCCTACTTTAAAATGATTTAATAGATCCACGTGAAAGCAATGGGTGTTGATGTAACTTTCTCCCGAGGGCGGGAGTTAGAAGGCATCGACCCAAGGGAAGCATTGCCTTTAATCCGTCTACTACAGCCATGATCTATCGTAGATTTTCGCTAAGAACTTATCCTCAAACTTTGTCTAAAGACATTTTATTCAACAGGCAACGGATGATAGATTAGATTATAATAAACTCACGTATAATCCACTGCACATTAAGTAACTTAACAGATTTCTCATGAAAAAGGAATAAAACATTATCTTTAGCTACCTTAAATACAGTTTTCAGGGCATTTCAGTATTGGCACAGTGTCTGTAAGCACTGAATTACTCTTGAATGATTTATGTTTGAGTATGCGGGTAATGAAGGTCGGTTTTACTTACCGTGGTTTGTCATGCCACCAGTCTGTACAGGTTGGGTATCGTTGGCCATCTTCCTCAGGTTCTTAGCCTTGACCAATCGTATGCTACAATAGACCGTGAGGCCGATAACCACGGCCAGATAGGCCACGGCCGAACACACAGCAATGATAATGGTCTTCATCATGCTGAAGTTCTCCTCAGTCATGCGAGATTGCTGGTCACGAGAGAAATTCTCCGCACCTGCAATTTAACCACAAAAAAAATCATTTAATTACGGTAAAACAACTCGGTTCCTCGTTGAAGTCTTAAAGGTTTAGAGACGAGTAAATGTTATGCCTCCAGTGGGACTAGGAATGTACGATTAAAAGTGTTAGCATGGAAAGTGACAGTATCTCAGAGATTCCTAATTACTTTTGTGGAGTGATCCAGTTAGGTTCGAGTGATTTAAAAAGTTCAATTCTTATGACGCTATTAAATGTAATTGATAGGTGCGGTGTGAGTGCACTTACTCGCAACATGAACGTAGATTTCTTCTCTTTCGAAGCCACCGCTGTTTCCGGCAGTGCAGCCATATTTTCCCATGTCCTCCATGTAAATCTCAGATATATACAGGGATCCATTTCCCAGCACCTGGAAAGAGAAAATGAATGTAAAAAATTATAGTCGTGCTGTAAATATTTCACGCAAAGAATGAATCACAACTAGTACAGCAATCCATCATAATCGCTTGAGAAATCATGGCAAGGAAAAAAAACTCTCCAGTAAGATTAGGGAAAAATAAATGAAATTAGCGGTAAATATGAGAAGGGAAGAAAAAAAGATTCCCTGACAGGATCCTCAGGGGGTCTCCTTGTTTGTAACAGTAGCAGTTTCAGAAGGAAGGAGACCTGATCGATCCTCAAGGGGTGGGTTGGGGAAGGGGGGAGGATGGGCGCCGGATGAAATCCAATTTGATTTGATTTTGGAGAAGCGAACGGTTCACTTTTAATTTACGTCCTTATTTTTTTCTCCTCTTCACATAAGATCCACTCAAGGGAACGCGAGTTCCTCCGCCAGTTTTGATTCAAACAAAAGCGGGAGAAAATTGAATAATTACATAACAGTTTCCTTCCCCATGTCCTAAGGATATCAATCATTCCCTTGACGGCTACTGACCCTATCTCTTTCAAGCCCCATTGCTACCCAGTGCTGAGATCCAACCCTAGTTTTAGGGCATTAGATTCATAGCAGAAGACAAATCCAATACAGCTCGTCCTCTGCAAAATTACACCCCTTTCATAGTCTCAAGTCCAATTATCTCCCCATAAACCTATTAATCGAATTCTATATCGCAGACTATCTATTTCCTCCAAACGGACCGTCAGGAGGTTCCGCTGCAGACATAATGAAATATTTCTCCTAATTAGAAATGCACAAGTAAAAGCTTAGTTAATCTATCAACCGGTGCGTTGAGCACTATTTAAACCGCATAAGTTTTTGTTATATGCTCACTAGCCTACACACCCAGGAAGACTGTGTCACTAAGATAACACTCTTTTCTCCTCTGTGATAAAAGCAGGATAAAATTATCTCTTATAGCAAAACATGTCAAGCCATTGATACTCAATACGCAGCATGAAACTCTTTGAATAAAAGACTCTTGCACTTACAGGGATCGTTTTTAAGTTTTACACTGTGGGACGAAGTATAGTCCATCGAGTAGGACTAAAGGCCCTTATACGTTCCCATATGTATATTCACCACTAAAAAACCGCTACCAAACGCCCAAGAAACGAGACGCCACTCTTGGGGATCAGTGATAATAGGATCATGAAAGCTTTTGGCTCGAGTTTTACCCCAAGGGCCTGGCGCTCTATACATCTGAGATGGAATAAGAAGGAAAGATGTCCGCTATTGAGATTTAAAGCAAACGCTCAGCAGGGTCTCGTAAGACAAGCTGCGTGGGCCGAGTGAGAGACAGAAATATTGATTGTTCATGGAGTTAACAACGGGTATCTATGGGAGAAGGAAATCCCCCTTCGTCGAATGCTCCAAAATCCCCATGGCAAGCTCCATGTTGCCTTGCTCACACACACACAACCTGCTAATTGCCAAGAACACGCACAAAAACATTCAACAGCACGAGCAGTTGCCCACTCCGCCTTCTCCTAGCAGTCATTAGGATTTGCCATTCTATAATTGATGCGTGTCTTTTCGAATAAATAGAGGCAATGTTTAATCCAATAGAGCGCGCATGTAACACACTTTATTTACAAGTAATGCCAATTGATTACATGCGTAATATAAATGTTATAGATTGCTGCTGTGGCTGACTGAAGATTTACACTCTTGTCTTCATGGGACGCGCGTTGGTCTTTACCTGTGATGAGAAATATGACGATGGTTGAAGCGGGGAGCTGACATGGAGGTGGGCGTGGCATGACTAAATGGGATATGTATGGCGGAGGAGGGGTAGTGTTGGGGAAATGTTGTCTCTTACAATCATGACCTTATCCTCCGAGGTCAGACATCTTTTGGGTGGTCCGGGCTAAATGGCCCTGGCAAAGATCCTACAAGGGTCAACCAAAACGGCAGGTGGGAAGACACCTCAATTTCATGGTCTAAAGCAGGTGTCATCAATCGCACTCCTAGTCATATAATACAGTTAAATGCAAAGTGGCAAGTTTGGTATATCAGACAGGTTTGAAATCACAGCCTAAGTAATATCAGTCGCCAGATCGGAACGTCAATACTTCAAAGTTCAACCTCTCTGCCTGACTTTTGCCCCGTTTGTTCGGTTCACTTGACCTTCTTTGCACAAATCCATCGCAGTCGCTATATTCCATACAATCGACAGGTTTATCTTTATACGAATATCTCTACATTCATCATTGCGTTCATCAGTTATTTTTAAGATCCTTATTTCAGGACCTATTTCACGCTAACATGGTCAATCACATCAGTTTCATTTCAGCCTGTCGTGCTCACCCTATAGCTCTTATACAGAAAGATCTGTCCCGTGTGACATGTGACTTGAGGTGACAAATTACAGAACATTCCATGAGCGACTTGTGTTACAGTGAGATACTTCCAAAGCATTGATGGTGCCTGGATGCTTACAATGTAGCCGACCCTTTCCCTTATGTCCGACCTTGTTAAGACACTGTGATTTATTTGTGCCCGAGGAAAGAGTCACTTAATCTGGCGTTTCTCTCAGGTGTCAGATAGCTTTGATGTTGTCTCTGACCACCTGCAATGAATGATAGCACACATCCACAAACGGCGACCACACCTTATACGATGCTCGTGTTGATCACTTTAGGTGGGAAGGGTTTCGCAAACAGTGATCCTTTTATATCATCATCATCTGTCTATATCATTCAGTCGTTCTTCATAGGATCAATCCGATCCTCTTATACCAGTCAAGTAGAGAGACCCTGATCATTGACCCTTTAGCCGCTGAAAGCCACGAGTCAAGGAGGTTTAATTTATGTGACTTTATATCAAAGTGAAGAATTGTATGGGTGGCCGTAGGCTTTTTTTAAAATAAAATATATGAAAATGAAAACAGTAGGGAAAGTACCTATAGAAGGCCACCCATGGGACAAAGTATGGGGATTTATGTCCTTATACCATCCATGATCTTGGTGGGCCCCTTAGTCCATCTGGCTAGATCAGATTAGTGTACACACAAATCACATTCGGCTGACTTAGCCGACCACAAGTAGTTGGCAGCTACGTCCCTCTCTGCAAAAGCCCATCACCTTGGCCCCAACATAAATGTTAATTTTGTCTATTTGGTGTGAAACTTTCCCCCAATACCTTATCCCTTTGGCACTTTCATTGGAGTTTACGCAGAATGTTCGTCTACCTCGACAGTGTTCACTATACAGGTAAATTACATGAAATACACCAGTTAAAAATGGATGAAAAACCTGGAAGCAGGCGGGCGACAAAATGTATACTTCTGCAACACTCTGGAGGTTGGGACGGTAGTAAGGGGCGGCTTTATTTCCATGGAAATCATTGTAAAGCTTGGCAAGTGCACACTTTTCTACTCTTTCTGCCTCGCATCTTCTAGAATAACCATGAAAGCGCGGGAAAATGGTCTCAAAATGGCCGTGGACCAAAAAAGTATTCACTGTATCATGTATGTGTATATAATACGTATAGCATTTACCTCTATGAACTTTCCTAGCTTAGATTATATGGCCAGTAGTACAGTAGTTTATAAATGTCTACATTAAATGTAGAAACTAAATTTCTACATTAAATGTAGAAATTAAATTTTAGTCACTGCTCCCAAAACGGCATCTCTATTATCACCACCCTCTCGGGACATGGATATTAAACAGAAGGAGACTACTTTTAGTAACACATCAAATCATATAAGCAAAAATATTCATCTTTGTGGTCCACACACAAATGCGCCTATAGATATTGAAGCGCAATAGAAATTTGGTAATTTCCAAGGAATTCCATTATTAGCTTACATTATATTATCTAGATCTTACACACAGTTGCCTAAGATTGATGGATGGAAGTAGCCTATTCATATATTAAATCAATGGCGCCTTTGTGAGTTTTGAGAGGAACTAACGTCAGAACAAATGAGGCAAAAGGTAATTTTAGCACATTTGTCCTGTCCATGAATTATCACACAATGAGATGCGCAGCACACCCACGTAGCCCGCCCTGTTTATGCATGGTTCACCATTCAAATGGCCACCTTTTTATGCATCCTTACATCGAATGTCCTTGATGTAATTATCTTGTTACTTCATCGAGTTACGCGATGGCGGCGGGCCATGCGTTTGCTCGACCGGGCAGAAGCTTGATAATGTCCTGCCAGCTGAAAGAGTCATTCCGGATCGAGCATTAATCGCTCATTTCATGGCCCAAGAAAGGATAGGTCTATACATGTACGCTCTAGGCCCAAAGTTGAGAGTCCCGTCAAACGAAGGAAATGCCTCTCGCCTCAAACCGCAAAGTGCCATTATAATTCCATTAAGACCGCAAAATGTCATTATATTCCTAGAATATTAAAACACCGAGTCCTAGGCCAGGAAACCGATTAGTGAAGTAGGCTGACATACCATTCTTATCTGATCTGAGGGTTTGGACCTAGAGTGTTCCAGCCCTGACTGATGTATAACAGACTGTTAATGGACCTATTCAAACACCTTTAATAACTATACAGCAGCTATTTGTTAAATTATTGATATCAGACACCCAAGGATTGTCCAAGATCAAATCTGTTTTTGACTCCTTCACATCAAGCGAACGACATATTATCTACAAGGTAGCAGACTTATTTTATAAGTATCATATTGGTATGGTATCCAAAGTTCTTGAAGTTATTTCAGATATATCATTTTCCACCAGGCCCGCTAATGACGTATTTTTCTCCTGGAAAATATAAAAGCTATAAATCGAATTTTTCCTCCTGGAGTTAGTCCCCCTTTGGCGTGGCTTAGAAAGGACCCCTGTGTCAGCCTTCATTAGCAAGCAGCAGACATTGCTATACTTCAGTAAGAGACTCGCCGTCACATGTAATTACCAACAAAAATATGCCTCATGAGGTATTTGAGGAACATATAATAATGGGATGAAGCTTTCTATACGCCGCGTATTACTTAGGGAAGCTTCCTATGATGCAATCTATTAGCTCTACACTGGAGGCTAATATATCTACCAGCTAACCACGGAGGGATTAGCTGCGGTTAACACCGACATGACACCACGTGACCCCCGCTGACCTGGGTCCACCACACACCTCCTCGGGTCACTGCTACTCTAGCTCCCGAGCAGAGAACATCGCGCTTGTGCTTTACCTAAGCTTCTGGTAACAATGGGTTCTGACGCTGATGAATTCGATTTCAACTTGTGGGCGGACCATTACGGTCTAACTCGGGCGTCAACTGGCATTCTGGTCAAAGAAGGGTGCAATGTGTTGGAAGTTTTAACAGTGCTAACTTCAACGGCAGTGAGTAAGCTTGGACTCACTATGGGTCAAGGCATAGCCTTTAGGAAAGGGCTGTTAGCCTTGAAGAACGAGGACGGTGGCCAGCAGGTAGACGCTAGACTTGCAAAGAAGAAAGCAAACCCTAAGAGTGACCTTGACAAGGAGGGTCAGATACCTTCAGGGCAGAACCAGGGAGAAGAAATGGATCAAGATGATCTGGAGAGGATCCTCGACGACCTCCAGGAGCAGGAGGAGGAAGAGGAAAAGAACCCCCGGACCAAGGCAACGAAGAGGTCAGCCCACCTAGCTGACTTCGGGCCAGATCCACGCCTGAACCTAGTGATAAAACCAACTAAGAAGAAGGCGCAGAAAATCGCATCTTTTCTCCCAGAGCATGTGTCAAAGAGGATTGCCGCCAAGAGCAAGGACAGGATGACCTTCATACAAGGAACAGACGGTAAACTAACACTCAAACAGGATGATGAACAGCCAGGTTACATAACGGTGGCTGAGTGGGGAGCGGCGAATCTCCGCCTCATGCAACATCTGTTAGATGCAGGAGAGTTAGAGAGGAAGGATATAGAGTATTATCACGCTTACTCTTTGATGGTGTTCGAGTTTATCGAAAATTATGAATGGCCGTCGGTGATCAACTTTGATAGCAGATACAGGGATCTACAAGCCCACTTCGGATTCCCATGGGGGACGGGGAACAGGGGTCTGGAGATCTCTACACTGATCCCCAGAACAAAGAGAGAAAAGTTCACAGAGAAGGCAAGAGGTGGCAAGCCGGGAAACAAGCCCCTGGACAAAAAGGATTCCACCTGCAGGAATTTCGCCAAGTACGGTAGCTGCAGCTACGGCGATAAGTGTATCTTTACGCATCAAAAGACCAAACAGGAGCCAAAAAACTCCACCCAGCCCCAGTCTTAGACGGGGCGTTACGTCTGCAGGCTTGGGAGGAAGAGCTGCCGCAGGATTACCAAAACCGGCAATTCTTGTTGGAGGGGGTGAGACATGGTTTTAGGATCACCAATAAAACCATGCCCTCTGACAAGATATTCCTCTCAAATTACAAGTCCTGCACGGAGGAGAAAGTGTGTAACACCGTGGAAAAACAGATAAGGGAAGAGATTGACAATGGGAGATACATCAAGTGCGAGCGCCCTAAGCAGATTACCTCTGCCTTGGGGGCTATCCCCAAACCAAACAGTAGCAAAGTAAGGATTATACACGATTGTAGCAGGCCGATTGGTTGTGGGGTAAATGATTATGCGGAAAAAAGACCATTCTCGTATCAATCTCTGCAGGGAGCAGCAGAGAAGCTAGCGCCAGGTATGTGGCTGGCAAAATTGGACCTAGCCAGTGCATACAGGTCCGTAAAAATTCATCCAGAAGATCATGAATTGACAGGTGTGGCGTGGACCTTCGAGGGAGACACACACCCAACTTTTATGTATGACTCTCGCCTGATGTTTGGTGCACGACTAGCGCCCTCCATCTTTAACATGTTATCACAGGCGGTGGTAGCTATCATGGTTAGGAAGGGGTACGAAGGCATTAGTGCATACTGTGATGATTTTTTGGTGTCTTCCCCAACAAAAGAACAATGTCTAAACAAGCTCAATGCCCTGTGGAAGTTATGCCGTAAGTTGGGATTCGCCATAAACTACGACAAGATGGTGGGACCGGACCAAACCGTCACATTCCTCGGTGTGGTAATCAACACGGTAGCCATGACTTTAGCACTTCCACAAGATAAATTACAACAGACAAGGTCGCTGCTAATGGAAAGCGTATCTAAGACATCAATCACCAAGAAAGGGCTACAGAAGATAGCGGGGAAGTTGAACTGGGCATGTAGGGTAATCCATGCAGGCAAATACTTCGTGAGCACTATCTATAAGCAAATTAGGAGTCTAGCGAGCTCCTGGCATAGGTGCAGGGTCACAAGGGAATTAAAGGAGGATCTGGGCTGGTGGGTCGATTCTATGAGCCGTTTTAATGGCTCTCTCCCCATTGCGGATACCAGACCACAATCCCCAGTGGTATTGGACGCTTGTCAGGCAGCTGGAGGAGCTGTCTATGAAGGTCATTGGGTGTACGTACCATGGCAGCACTGGCCGGGAATGAGAGATAAACACATCAACATGAAGGAGGTCTTAATCTTGGAACCGGCAGCTCACATCTTTGGACCGATGTGGGCGGATAAGAAGATCACAGTGTATTCAGATAACACAACGGCAGTCTCAATCATCAACAGGAGGAGAACGGATGACCCCCAGGTCATGGACTCGTTAAAGAGTGTTCACCCTGTCTGCCCGATATAATTTTCATCTGAGGGCCATTTATTATCCGGGCGTAAGAAATAGGTTGGCAGACACTTGTTCCAGGTTACATACCCCAGGGTATCATAAGGCCTTTGCGGGTCACTTGGCGCAAACCTTCCTCCACCATGGAGCGCCAACTGCTCTCGGAAGTGGCGTCGTTTAAGGCAGGTGCTTGGGCAAAAAACACCAAGCGAGCATATTCAACCCACCTTAGGACATACCTGAAGTTCTGTGAGTTGCTCAAAAAACCCCCAGTTCCAGCATCGGATAAAATGTTGTGTATGTTTGTGGCCTGGTTAGCCAGGAAATTGGCGCACTCATCCATAAAATTATATATAAATATAGTGGGTGTGTTGCATAAGGAAGCGGGGTTCCCGAACCCCTTGCTGCAGAATTACCAGCTAATTCAAACCCTCAGGGGTATCCATAGGGCAAAAGGTGATGCCTGCAAACAAAAGGCACCTATAACGGTGGAAATTTTAACAAAACTGAGATCAAAATTGGATTTATCGTGTGAATTACACAAAGTGGTGTGGTCAGCTGGTCTGTGTATGTTTTTTGGTCTACTACGGAGATCAAATGTGATGCCTCCCTCAGTGGGCACCTTCGACAAGGAACGTCATCTGAGAAAGCAAGACATTACAATAAAAGTGGACGGTGCTAAACTGGTGATAAGGTGGTCGAAAACAAACCAATACAAGGCCCGACCACATGTGGTACATCTACCCAGGAAGAAGGGACATCCGCTATGTCCCACCAGAGCTCTCCTGGCCGCTGTGGGAACATCTAACCCGTCTTCAGCGGAGCCAGCTTTCACCTACTTAAAGTTGGGGAAAGTCACACCTCTCACCCCGGAGACTTTCCTAGGGACTATTCGCCAAGCTCTTGCTGATGCCCTGGAAGACATTGCCTCAATCGGAGGCCATTCTTTCAGACGTGGAGGAGCTACGTATTTACATAAGTGTGGAGTGGACAGTGACTCTTTAAAATTAATGGGGGGTTGGTCTTCAGACTGTTACCAAACTTATCTAGCCCCATCGGATGAGGATCGTCAGCTGATTGCCAAGAAAATGGTTGATAGCCTCCCATAGCTATTTTTCCCTACTACTACTTGGGTTTTTGGGTATGGGCAGGCTATGCTTAAGAGACTTTCGGACATTAAGAACTCTCAACAAGTCTCACATAAAATATATTTTGGAACTTTAACATTGCATAATAATTGTCTCACTCATTTGAGCAATTCTCACCATTGATTATCCATCATTGCTTTGTTTACATGTTGATTTGTCTTATTGCATAATTCGCATTTATGTAATCAATTGTTCATGTTTCTCAAACACTGCATTGTATTGTTAGATAGTTGAGTTTAATAAATAACTCCAAACCCCAGCTCGTGTCGGTTTTAACTACCAGCTAACCACGGAGGGATTAGCTGCGGTTAACACCGACATGACACCACGTGACCCCCGCTGACCTGGGTCCACCACACACCTCCTCGGGTCACTGCTACTCTAGCTCCCGAGCAGAGAACATCGCGCTCCACCTCCCACCCCTCCGCCAATACAAGCGGAGTAATCTAGAGGGGTATGGGCAGGCTATGCTTAAGAGACTTTCGGACATTAAGAACTCTCAACAAGTCTCACATAAAATATATTTTGGAACTTTAACATTGCATAATAATTGTCTCACTCATTTGAGCAATTCTCACCATTGATTATCCATCATTGCTTTGTTTACATGTTGATTTGTCTTATTGCATAATTCGCATTTATGTAATCAATTGTTCATGTTTCTCAAACACTGCATTGTATTGTTAGATAGTTGAGTTTAATAAATAACTCCAAACCCCAGCTCGTGTCGGTTTTAAATGTTCTAAAAAGATATCTTTGTTCTGTTAAGATCTTTCAAAAGCGAAGGGAAAGGAAATGATAAAATAGGTAGACTTATTCATGATGACAGGTCTGCACAAAAGACAATGTCCACTTAATATGAATAGGTACAAGGAGGGATATGAGGATAAATACGCATGCATCTATATTCCATAGAATCATAAGTCTATAGCGTATGGCAGAGCTAATTCTTTATCAGGAGAGGATTAGCCTTCCGTCGGTCTTCTATAAGACCTGGGGAAAAGAGGCTCAAGGCTAAGAGGCAGAGGCCTCTTTCCATGAATTCCTAAGTAGATTTGTGCTTGACACAATGGGCCATAGAGATACCTAGAAAAGCGGCCATATTCCTTTAGCCATAATGTAGACTATTCATGGATGCATGGAATAATGGTGTAGGTAACTACTCTACCACCCATCCCGCGAGTGATGGGTACAGGCATAGGAAACATGTTGAGTGTATGTATAGGTTTTACAGGTGATAAATGGAGCGCATTTTTTCCTTCTCTGTTAGAACGTCAGCTTAGTGTGTAAACACACCATCAATCAGAACAACAAACAGCTCTTCAGATCTATTTTAGAAAGGGAAACAACATAAATTGTTACATATTGCCCGCAGGGTGGTCGCTAGAAACAGTCTTTGTGTTAATGGACCGACGATACTGTAAATTACAACACAGTTGGCAAGGGAAGTGCACGAGATTCGCCCGAGGGCCCTATATCGTGCTTGTAAGATTATGCATGCATTGCATGTTAGTCCACGTTCTATATGTGATTGATACCCCGTATCATAGCATGAACTCCGCATTATCCCACAAACTAATATGTCAGTCTTCCATTCAATCTACCAAATGCATAATGCAAGAGATAAACATGGACAAAGAGGCTTCCATTCTTTTCCCTTCCGCGACACGAATGCCTATATAACAAATTACATACAACCCAATTCATAAGAATGCGTCCACATTTTAATGCTTATTACTAGTTCTATGTACACACGTACGTGTGGATATATGAGTCAACCTTGGTGGGACTGCAACCTAGTTTGCTACATCTCAATTTAAGCCAGTGCCCTTTTTACGAGTGCTTAAGTAAATGGGTGGCATTGGCGGCCCAATAAAGCACAGAACCCAAGAACTCAGACACATAATTTGGATGCACAATACATCACCATATACGCCATGGAAGGAGCTATTGACTCGACGCTCATAGGAACCTGTAAAGCTGCCGACCCCCTCCTAAGGTCGAGTCAATATATAGAGAGAGTAGGGGGGCGGGTGGGGTGGGGGGACTATTAATACTTTGATTTACCAGTTTCCCAACACGGTGGTAACCTTTATGTTTGGCACGGCCTTGAGGGGGTGATGGAGATCATGCCACCCTGAAAACGAACTGCTCATAACTTTTTCTCCTGAGCAATTGGGCTTTGAGCCTACTTGTTATTCTTGTGTCCCAGATCCCAGCAAAGCTGACATTTGTCTCTGTTTTGCTCTTTGTAAAAGGCTACGATATTCGTGGAAGGTTCTTCTGAATGTGTCGCATCGATTTCCCTGTTCCCAGTGATAAAGTATAGGAGTCAAAAGTGCTTTTCACTCCCTAAGCACACACTGATGGATGCAAGTTCTTGGAATTCCTCTTGAGAGCGGTACTATTTTTCATTCCAAAGTGTGAATAAAACTCTGATCAGAGTGGTTTTTATCATAGAAAATTCTAACCCTAGCTACACCATACATTACATTGGCTGGGGAGGCGAAGAATCGCTGGGTCCTGACAGTCAACGTCTTTGAACTGTCTCCCATGATAATCCCTCAACTCAATCCCCACAACTACTCCGTCCTCAAGCAAGGGATCGAGATCATCGCCAAGATAATCCAGGCCGAGCGTTCAGGAATACTAACGAGAGTTGATCCAAGGAGAATAGCATCGGTCGCGTCCACTCCGGTGGCCCTACAACCTATTATTCATGCTGCCGTGGCAGCGATCGAAAATTGTCCAGCGCCAGCGCCACATCAATCTTCATCAGTCCAGCGTCCGAGTGAAGGGTGGTCACTATTTCTGACACCAGTTCCACCCAAACCCCAGCCTGGCTGCAACCAAAAGGCAAAAGGGAAATCTCTCCTTCATTCTATATGTTTCTTGGGGACCTACAAACCCAGTGGTGGACGCGGAAAAGGCTTGCCCCAACTCAGACTATTAACATTGTAATGTCCATCAAGGCTGGCAACAACAGCCAAAACACTGTACGAAGGATTGCCCATTATTCAAATGAATACTGGAATGCTCTTGCTTTTTCTGTAGAGTCTGTAGAGGCTAGGAGAGGGAAATGGCTGAATCATTCAGCATGCTTTGACCCTTCTTTGCATGAGCCTATCCATCAGAGTAGGAGCCACAAACAAGGTCACGCAGTTGAGAAACCATATATATAGGATGGTCTATTCTCAAACATTGAAGATACATTAGATATATACAAAAATGAGCATTTAAATACTACGGTATTCAAAGTTTTCACTCCCAATTCTATATAAAATCACACAGAAGTATTAACAGAGCTCTGTCAGGCAGTGAAACCAAACCAATGAGACGGGTGTATTGACCTTTTATTTGTGACAGGATTTTTATCTAATGACCCTGCATTCGGGTGGAAGCATTGTCCGGGTCAATCGGGCCAAGTTAATCGGGTCAAGTGGTTTATACTCCTCACAGCAACTTGAAGAAAGACCTATATTATAAGGTAGCCTACATCATGCAGGTAACGCAGTGTAGAAGTAAAGTATTCATTCGTAATGCCAGCTCAGCGATATTAGGTAGAACCCGAGTCGGAATGGGGGACAATAGATTTATTACCAGAGCTTCTATGTAGGGACCAAGAGACGGTCGGCCAGCGCCATTCAATCAGCTGTGAGTAGCATATATAGATGGTCACCTAACCCGGGCTCACATTTCCCGCGGACGGACGCCCATAAAACATTAAGATATATAATGCATTCAATACTTTGCCACCTTATTCATTGCCGAGGCTTGAAAATGGTTTGCCCTCTCGACTCTCACCCCTGGCCCGGAACGAAGGGGGCTGTCTCCAATAGAAGCCGTTTGAAAGGAAGGATGTCCGAGTCACTTTAGAGGCCTTTTAACAATCATCAGCCCCTTCCATTTAGTCGCTTATCTCTATGGTGCTCACCGGGCATCTTTTCCTGGCAAATACACTTGATGAAGCCATTCTTGACGAGGCGATGAAATCTCAACAGCTTCGGAGTTGCCTATCTAATCTCACACATGCGCCCAGTCCAATCCTATAAAAATACTCCAGATTTCACCTAGGCAGGGTCTATCGTTGTCCCGATAAGTCAGATTCGCGATTAATGCATGGGGATGTGGGTGTAAGTCAACTAATCTGATAACACAGTCAGAGAAAGCGATAGAAGTCAAGGTATAGAATTGGCTACTGATTGAAATAGAGACTAGAAAAGGCATATACTTCTAAATAGCACCCTAGGTATAATATACTTCAAATCTCTTTAAACTATCACAATAAAGTCGAACTTGGCAGGCACATGGTGCATAAAATGGACCACATCTCGCTTAAGTTGTCTCTGCCAATTTGAGAAGACAGATCCCAAGGGACATGACTGGTATTGCCTAATCAAATTGCGAATAGTGGTAAACGATCGGGTAAAACTGCCATGAACCGAGCCATTCACACTGAAATGGCTTCTAATCAAGTCTTAGTAGGCTGGCACCAACGCTTTCCAATGGCTATAGAACCACATGCTTTGACCAGTGGTCAGAAAGCATGTATAGGTGAGTTATGACCTGCGTGGAAATGTCATTCAAGCCAATTAGCATGCCTCAATCAGGGGCCATTCATCAATGTCCTGTCTTTCCTGTCCAGATGCCACGCCTCCTTTGACCACCCACTTAAACACTTGAGGGACTCCTCGAAACATCCTTACCATCAAGTTAATCAATGTGGTGTGACAAGCCACGATTTTCTCGCCTTCTTCGCCCGATGCATTCTTTAGGAGAGAAGCTTGTCTGTCTGCCTGCCTTGAATACAGAGAAACGGAATATGGATCGGGCTCCTACGACTCAACAAACAGAATACAGCAGCCGTCCAGCAAAATCAATCAGTCTAATGGCTTTGCGAAATTAGATAGGTCAGGATTAACACCTTGTGGCTTATCTAAGGCTAAGGCAAAGTCCGCCACTGGAAGGATAATTCAATGGACGAAAAGTTAAAATCACAGACAGGCAATTGAATTCCGCGCAGGTTGCGTAAACGATTGCCCCAATTAACAAACAGTAATATTGACAGCAAATTAAGATAGTATTTGAGTCGGTGTTGACGTCAGGCCCTGTCTGTAACAGGTCTCTCAGGACGAGCAGCCAGTCGGAACAGCCACTGGGACCTGTCCGAGCAACGGTTATGAATGTGTACCATGGGAGATTCGGCCCATTTGCTAGGGAATTCGTTAATTAGTCCATGGTTAAGGACATGGTTAGAGCGTTCTCCCGGGGACAGAGCTAACGGTCTGGGTATGTATGAACTTGATTATGATGAATAAAGTCTTTAAATGATGTATACAGCACGACATGACTAATTTCGTCTATTCATACGCAGGTTAAAACTAGAGGCGATTCAAGACGAAATATATAGATGTGTACACGTGACTCTTAATATATTCCACCACACTGTCACTGAAATTCATTAAATGAACTGCGACTGTTGGAGAATCTTCTTTTCTTTTTGTCGAGAAGAGCAATCTACTAAGCAAGCGCTATCAATCAATATTCTCCAGTTCTTAAACAGGTTTTTGTGTTTGTCTTCAAAACCTAGAGGATGTTATTAAATTGTTCTCGGTGAATCAGAAGCCTTTATTTCGAGAGACGCTTTGTCTGCGTCGGTTAGACTTTCCAGGGAACCAGTTAACATTCATCATTCCCCTCCCCTGCTTCATTAGGTGGTGTTTAGCCAGGAGACGTTGTCCAATACGGAGAGATTGAACGCTTTAGGAAAAGCATCCCGGTGTGATAGGACAGAGAAACATGTGTCTATTAACGGCCCTGTCGCCGCTGGGTCTGGCCCAGTCACATTTGTCTTCATATCGAGTATTGGAGGGCCATGGGGCGGAGGGAAATGTAGGAGTAGATGTAACCACTGAGTCATTGGGGGCTACCTTTTGCTTAATGGTAAGATATACAAAGCTTACCTGTTCGCTGTAGTATATCTGTGATTCTTGGAGGAGCAGACATAGGTGGGGAGGACACAGGAGAAGCGGCACGCAGTTGTCAGTCTTTAACACCGGGTGTAGCAGCTTGAGCGTAATTCTGACAAAGGATGAGTGATTCAGAAGTAAAGTTTTTTGGAGGAGCAGACAAGGACACAGAGGGTAGAGGTGGGAGGGCCTGTGTCCTCCCCACCTATGTCTGCTCCTCCAAGAATCACAGATATACTACAGCGAACAGGTAAGCTTTGTATATCTTACCATTCTTGTCCGTCGCCGCCATCTGGTGGCGAAAGGACACAGGAGACTTTAACGTCAGATATGCTCAAGTTCAACCCACTACTAAAAAACTCTCACCTCAAACTTAATCTCTTCTCTGCTTGCTCTTACTCTTAGCCTTGGCTTTCCTCGTATGATCAGAGAGCAAGGCGTCCGAGGTCGATTGAGTAACATTGATGGGCTTCTGATAATAGTGTCTAAAGGTATTGTCACCTCGCCACATAGCCCGCTCCATGATTTTTTCCATCGGAACATTGATGGCTGCCAACTTGGAAGTTGTGGCGCCACGAACAGAATGAGCCTTGAACTTAGTGTTAATACCGGCAGCTGTCAAGGCACACCTAATGTATTTAGCAATAGTAGCATTTTGCACAGGTCGATGTGGAGAACAAAAACTAATAAAAAGAGGACCAGTTCCCCAACCTTCATCGTTGGTAGGCCTCAAGGCAACAGTCCTGTTAAGATAATGCCGAAGGCACCTAACAATGCATAGTCGTTTATCCTTGTCATAAGCCTCCAGGACAATAGACCCCAGAGATCTGCCAACTCTGGAAGTCTTAATCATCTCAGATAACAAGACAGTAGCTTTGGTACGTCCGTCGAACACAATATCCTCACAACGAATAGTTCTAAGAGTCTGAACTCGTTGGCTGGTAACCAGCATCAATAAACAAGCAGTCTTGTGAGTTAACTGTACCAGAGACAAGTCGGCCAAAGGGAATAAGGTGCAAAGGTAATCCAGGGCAATGTTAGGGTCCCATGTCTCAGAATATCGTGTTTTTGGAGGGCGTGCACGGAACATCCCTGTGACCACTCTGGAAACTAATTCATGAGATCCAAAGGTATCATTACCGAATTTTCCAAAGACGGAAGATAAGGCTGATCTAGCACTACCAATAGATGCTGAAGAGAGACCATCCTCATAAAGGTCGCACAAAAACTCAATGCCATGATGCAAATCCTTAGTGTCATCAGGAAGATCATTTTCATAACAATAATACCTCCATTTTCGTAAGTAAGTCTTATACGAACGTCTAGTATTAACAGACCAACTATTTCTATAGTGGTTCCTAGCTCTATAAGAAAGCGGAGTAGCGTGAATAGCTCTCTCTAAAAGAGAGCGGCGACGAGGGGGATCCTCTCTATTTTGGGATCCTGGCGCAAGCTCTTGTGTGGAACTAGATTCCCTGGTCGGCGACGAAACCTGAGCAATGACTTGCAATTCCCTGTCAGTTGAGAGTGCCACGGTTGACCTTGCCAATCGGGTGCTATGATGATGGCATTGAGGTGCAGCATCTCCACTCTCTGCAGGCAACGTCCCACTAGCCTGAATGGAGGGAAAATATAGGGAAGATTGAAATCCAGCCAATCAACCGAGAAAGCATCAATGAATGATGCCAAGGGATCAGGAAACCAGCTGGCGAAACAAGGGACCTGATAGTTATGGCGAGATGCAAACAAATCAACATCTGGTAAGCCAAAGGCATCTACAATTTCCTCGAAAATATTGATATTCAGTTGCCACTCAGTATCATCAGATAAATGCCTACTTGCCAGATCCGCCTCAACATTGTCGACTCCAGCAATGTGAGAAGCAGAAAGCCAGTTGTTTTGTGCTTCAGCCCATGACCAGATCTCTCTAGCCACAAGATCACAATTCCTTGATTTTGTGCCACCAAACTTATTTATGTAGGCCACAGTGGTAACATTGTCGCTCCTAATCAAAATGTGGGTATCACAGACATCCCTTAACAAAGAAAGAATGCCCCACTTGACAGCAAGGGTCTCCTTGGTATTGATGTGATAATCCTCTTCGAAATCATCCCACAAACCTCTAGCAGTGCTGTCCTCACAAACCGCACCCCATCCAGTATCACAGGCATCTGTGAACATAGTGATGGAGGGAGAAAAGGTCCTAATCCTGCGAACCCTCCAGGGCAAATTCTGATCCCACCAAAGAAGATCATCTAGGGCCCGAGGTGATAGAGTCATCATAGCGTCAAAATTGCCCCTAGACCTCCTGAGGGCAGCAATTTTATCCCTTTCGGCGTACCTATAATAAGATAGGCCATAATCCACACCCTTGCACAAGTCTATCAAGGTGCCAATTAGGGAAGCTACTGCTTGAATGGAATGCTTTCTCCCGGAGTTGCGTAGGAAGAAATCAACTAAATCAATAGCGGAGTGTCTCTTATCCTCGGGGGGATAAACTTCCATCCTAGCTGAGTCAATAATGTAACCCAGGAACTTCATTGTCTTTGAAGGAAGGAGGGACGACTTCGCAGGGTGTACATAAAATCCTGTTTGATGCAACAAAGAAAGTACAATATCGAGAGAATCCAGGCACTGAGTGGGAGTCTGTCCCCATATGAAACTGTCATCAATGTATGAGAAGGCATGACCCCCTCGACGACGCACCTCGGAGAAGAGGGGATGCATTATCTTTGTGAAGACAAACGGCGCAGACGTAAGGCCGAAAGGCACACAGTTAAACTGATAGTATGTGTCTCCCCAGGGAAACACCACAAAACTACGATAATCCTGGTGAAGAGCTAAGGAGAAGTATGCCTCCTGTAGATCCAATGAACACATATATGAGTCAGGGCGGACCATCTCGATGGCCGTCTGAAGACTAAACATCTTAAAATGCGATTTTTTCTGAAACTTGTTCAAATCGGTCAAATCAATAATTAAACGCCACTTGTTGTTTGGCTTGGGCACAACAAAAACATTTGACAGAAAAGAGATATATTCCACGTCTATCTCCTGAACCACACCTTTATCAATAAGCTTTTGAACCTCACACTGCACAGCCTCCTGGCGAATAGGCCCAAAGCGATACTGAGATGGCCTAAACTGTTGAACAGGGGGACGTATGAAATCCAAAGATACCCCTGCTATTAAGGCGAGAATAGAAGGATCTGAAGTTATGTCACGCCAGCTGGTTAAATGATTCCTTATATTTCCAGGTTGAAAGCACAAAGGTCGAAGACCTGACGGAGAAAGTGTAAAGGGAGGTTCTCCAGGGGGTATACTTTCAACAAAAGCAACTACCTCCTCTAACGCCTGTAATCTCGACGATCGTCGCGCCTGTAGTCGCGGCGATCGTGGTAGGAATCCCTGTCGCGGCGACTGTCCCTCTGTTGGTAGTCGGAATTCCTCCTGGTGTGCTGATAATCCGAGTAGCGGGACCCCCGTCCGCGTTGACCTCCTCTCTGGCCCCCCCTGCCCCTGGCAGAGGGGTATGAGGAGTTTTTTGATTTAGCTGGGGAATTCTCCTGGCCCCCTTTTGGCTTCTGTTGCTGTCCCTTAGGCACATTGCTCTGAAGGTCCACAACAACTGATAACTTCTTACTCGCGTCCAGAGACTTAATATTTTGCTCCAGGTCCTCTCCAAAGAGATGAGTTGGAGTAGAGGGAAACCTCCTAGAATTGCTGGCCATCTCCTTGTATTGGTCCTTGAAAACAGATACCAGCTCAGAGCGTCGCTTTTTGGTCATAACATGTAGGTTGTAAAAAGCTAAGAGGCCAATACAATCAGCAGAAGAGGTGACAGCAGCCGTAACAGATGCGGATATAAGAGTAATGGCATCATTAATCTTAGAAGAAACATCTCCAATCTTTGCCATGTCAGGTGGCTGCCTCTGATCGCGTGTAGGAACCAGAGAAATAAGTTGTTTTTGCAACTTCTCCAATTTCAAAGTGAAGGTACGAACAGCCATAAGGTCATCTCCAATGACTGCAGCTGCTGTAGTGGCGGCCAGAAGGGTGCTTTGAAGGCGCTGATAATAGTTATCACTCCGCTGTTTAGGCTTGGGGATATTACTCCAGACCTCAGAAGGAATCACAGGTACCTTCAGCTCGTCAATATTACAAGGCCTCTTATATTTGTCTCTGGTTTGATCCAGCGTTTTCCCCACTGGGGGAGCAGCAAGAATCCCTTTTAGGAACTCGCAAAACTCCTTATTCTTAAGAGCCGGACCAACAGTTTCATCAATGCAGAGTTGTTTGAGAAAGTTATCAAAAAGGCCCGAGCGGAGTTCCTCCTCCTCCTCCTCGCATTCACCCTCCTCCATTGGAGTCTCAACAGGAGGAAGGGTAAACAAACCTGAAGGAGTCTGGAGAGTAGGGGAGGGCGACCTGCTCCTAGACCTAGACATAGGGTGGTCGACAGACATCCGGGTTGCCCTCCGCCTCGTGGCTGGGGAGCGAGAACGATAACGGGACCTAGATCTTGACCTCCTAGATCGGCTCCTTGAGCGGCGTGGAGAACGATGACGAAAATATGAATCAACTTCAGAATATCTGTAAGATCCACAATCATCATCAGCTGCCGAAAAATCACCCTGATTGTGTCCCCTGTGGAGTAGATCAAAGCTGGAGGGGCCCCAAGATTCATCTCTGGAACCCCCAAGCATGTTCATGCCCAGCGGAGCACGTGCTCTTGGAGAGGTGTCATATGCATCCATACGAGAGGCTAAGTCCCTAGATAGGGAGGTAGCTGTAGCAACGGCCGCATTATTCGTATCAACTGAGGTCCTTATTGACTTCAACTGATTGAGAATGTCCTGCAGTGGCAAATCTCCATTTTGAGCGGGATTCGCTGCAGCTGCAGTGGGATCAGCATCCCCTCCAGGCACAATATTTCCCTCAGCCATGATGATAAATCCAAAGGCACAATTATGAAGATCAGCAATAAACACAGTTCAATTGTAATAAGTTCAAGTCCGAAGAATAAATCCAATCACTAGAAACAAAGTAGCACGAGGTAAAATGCTCGATGAATAGTGAAGAAACAGGATGTGGAACAGGATGTAGCTGGAGGAGATAAGGCCGCACGAGGCTATGAGATGATCACTGCCCAATCTGGGAAACAATGAAACACCCCTAAACCACCAAATAAAAGGAAATAATTCCACTCTTAAAAGGTAGTGTAAGTTCTGAAACGGCAATGTAGAAATCTAGAAGCTTGAAAAACGGAATTCTGGTGAAAATCGAAGACTTTAGGTGAGAGTAAACCCCGGCGAAGACCTGACTGGTCTGCGCAATCCGGTGGACTGACAACTGCGTGCCGCTTCTCCTGTGTCCTTTCGCCACCAGATGGCGGCGACGGACAAGAATGAACATGCATGTCGACCCCTTGTATGCTGTCGGTCGACGTTTGACGTCTAATGAAGCGAATACAGAGTGGGTGGGTTCAGAGATTACAAGTAGTGGTTTGTTATCAATTTTTAAGAGAGATTCTACCCATGTTCAGCTTGCTTGGACCACTCCGACTTCCATCTGGATGTGCATGTTGGATGATTGATGCGTTCCAGTGTGGAATAATGCGAAGGTAAATCGTTTTGTCCGGGCTGATAAAGGCAATCAAGGAAGCAATCAGCCATTTACTTATTCCATGGGTTTTCTGTGTCACTCTTCACCACTGGGAAACCGATGGGCGCGCAATATTGACTTGAGGTTTTAGTACTTTGATTTGTACAGTATCACAACTTTGTGAAAACTCTTGGGGGAATAAAATTGATATTACGTACAAGAATTGATTTTGTTTTCAATTGGGAAGCCATTCTGTGAAGGTCCTCAGACCCATGATAACCAATCATGGAAGAGATGTTTGGGGACAGCTTGATCTGAAGATCCATCTCACAATGGGACCCACCACAGTCAGGCTCAGAGTCTCAAAACTCTGGAGACAAAAGTCAATTACTTCCATGTCTTGATTGCAAACACTCCAAATTCTGATCCGAAGGATCAAACAAGAACCTGGGATTACATGGGAGGATTTCAGTCCTCATCCCTCGGGAGCTTTACCGCCCATTACACTTGATCCCTCCGAGACATTGCAATGATTCCCATCCCTCCGGATGTTTCTGGGAAAACAGAACCAAGCGCCCATATCATCAAGGATGTGTATTGTTGTGGTGCTTACTGAGTTCGCTTCTCATCATGCATAACAGGGATGAGTTGCAGTGGCCCTGAGCTCAAAGCAAGTTGAGCAACTCATGGAAGCGTGTGGATGATCTGTAAGGGCTCCGAGGCGCTCACACTGTACTTTTGATCTGCTCGAGTGATGGATCCTTTTGCTAATTGTACTGACCAGATCACAAATCATCCGTTTAGTGGCCGAGACAGCAGGGATGGTAGCAAGCTGTCATAATGCCCACAATATGGTCTGACTCATAACGGCGCAAAGCGGCTAAAAAGCCTCGAGCGAGGGTGCAAGATATCAATCCACCCTAACCAAACGATTGCGCTCCACGCCCCCCATTGTGTAAAAAAATCCCTTTGTTCAAATGACCGTGAGGGTAAATACAAATCAAATCTCCAATTTTAATATTCCCCAGGCCATTAGCATTACTCACATTTTCCATTAGGTTACACACATAGCTATTTCTTAATTCTAACCACAAGCAAGACAGTCGATAAAGTTCCGTAGCAATGTGCGTGTCAATTTCCACGAAATCCAAGGGATTGAGGGGACGGTGCGCGTTGTTACACGGGGAAAATTGTTTGGGATTGATGCAGGACAAACTAGTCCTTTCTCGGTCACTTCTTAAGACCCTGCTTATGGGAATTACAGATAGGAATATAAATAATTGCGGGTCTATCGGAATACAGTTTGTGTTGGTGGGTCGCCCAGGGGCTTTGTTCCTTTACATGTTGGTTCGCACTTTCCCTTGGTAAGCAGGATCCAATGCTACTGGCCCTTGCATGACACAGCCCTCACGTGTGACCCCTGGCCTCTCCCCCTTTCTCCCCTCCTCAACTTGATAGGTTCACACCGTCAGCCAGTGAATCATTTAGACCCCTCATTAGGCTCACAACATGCAAAATTTGTTAACAACTTCTGGCAGCAAGAAACCCTGGGGGATCTTTTATTTGCCAACGAATTGCCAGCTACCTGAATGATATTGTGCGTCTCATACGGTAATTTACATGATATATGGTCAGCCATCGCCCCCTGAAAGCGACATTTATTACGGTTTTGACATCCTTCAGATAGCCTGGTTTAATTAACCTATCTGGTTGGGCCTCTTACTAGTAAATCCCCTCATATATTTTGCAAAACACGTCCTTTTCCAGAGGTTATTATTATATCACTATTTTATTGTTTTCCCCAAACCACAAAACTCCCCCCCCCCCCCTCCATTGCACCCACTACTCCTGCGGTAATATTATCAACGCAATTTTCCCCCAGGGAATAAAGAGGGCTGGCTCGCTGGCAAATTGAATTCGATCTGACAAGATATTTACGATGTGGCATCATGGAGTAGACATTGGATTAGTAAATAAGGATTTGATTACAGCTAATACTATTGCCAGTGCTAAATACCCCTGTGCGTTTGTCAGACGATGAGCTCCTTTCCATCTCGGTGAGGCACTCTTCCATGGGTTTTAATCAATCTCTTGCAAAAATGTAACTGGGGTTAATCACCCGTTGCTCCAGGAGTTACTAAATAAACACAAAGGCAGAGTATTATGGATAATTTTCATTAGCAAAGAGCTCGCCGATCGCCAAGAGGCGTCTTAATTAACCATATTTAATTGATTTATCAAAGGCCTGCGTAGCCAGCCCTGGTTGGACAAAGCGGTGGGTGGCGCGACAAGAAAAATGGACATTAGGAGTGAGAGAAGGGAGTGTTTGAAAGGATGCAATGAAGCGTGGTAATATTTTTGTCAGTCGCCACTGCCTAGCACGGGCGGATGCCTTTAGTAATATTGTTGAAGCCTCTATCAGTGTTGGAATGATTCGAACATGCATCACGAATGCAGCGGATGGCTAAACCTCGAGCTCCTCCTCACATGGCTGACCTACAAATCACAATCTCATGAAATCGGGAAAGGACTTGCTTGACAAACTTTTGTCCTTTCTCTTATCTGGGAGCTTCATTTCAGCGACCCATTTCATGAGTTTTAGTGTTGATACAAATCTAGCAATGAACCTTTTATTCGATTAAAGATATAGGACGTGGCATCCCATTTGCACTTTGATTGTACAAAAGCTATACAGATATTTCTGGTAAAACCCTTTTGCATCTTAAGATTTTAGAATGTCCATGAACTCGCGACCTTCCAAATATCTTTGGCGGTAATCAGTTATAATCTCCGAGTATGGGGTAACTCATAAACAACAAAGAGTTAGACAATTTTGCTAACAAAGCTTCAAGAACAATGGGTGAATCGGCTTTCAGGCAACATCTATCTCAATTACTTCCATGTCTGTAGATATGGGAACTCTTAAGCAACATTAGACTGATTAAAACTTTGTCTGGGGCCTCCTCAAGAAGAGTTCGTATAAATCAGGGACACAATCCCATCTCATTAGCCAAGGGAAGGCTTAGGAATGAGCTAGACTCATCGTAGAGGAGCGCTAGAGAAAGACGGGGTGTATGGGATTTGGGAAGAGATCAGCGGCCGTAATTGCACAAGAGTTTTGATCACTTTCTTGACTTAAAATTTTGATTACGGATTCAAGGAAACTTTGCAGCGCCCCTATTTCATTCACTTAGTCTCTGACAGACTTCAGTAATTTAGTAACATGTGCAAGGAAGGAGGAATGAACTTTGATATTCTAGTCTTTCGAGGGCATAGCATAAGTACCTATAGGCTATCAAGGGGATGGCTATTGCATTTAGAACGCATACCATTCAGTATTGATTTATGCGACGACTGAAACATTCAGTCGCATTTTCCCATCAGTGGAAAACTGGTTTTAAATTATGGGACGCAGGGACATGATACTTTTACATGTAGGTTACTATGTCTACTGGAAGAGACACATTCATCTCTCTGGACTCCCATCGACCAGCATATAATGCATTTTGAAGAGCACAGGGGCATTACGCATGCACACACGCAAGCACGCATGCATGAATGTCAGATTGGAAACAATGCAAACGCATGGCCATGTCGTAGCGTATCAGGGATCAAGGCTATATCAGTACTATAGGGACTTGTCATTGTAATCAAAATGGATCCATGATCGCTTGTGTAGAGTGGTCAAAGTTGGTGACTCACACCTGTGGGGTGTATTTCCATGGCAACGCATTAACGCTCGTTGTAGAGATGACCTTCGTAGAAAAGAGAGAGGCCATTTCTGAGTGGTTGATCACAAACTGAAGCTTTTTGGTTCCGCATGCTACAAGGTCAGATGAATGGAAGCGATTGGATCCCTGGTGGATCCTCTACACTCGCTGATCATACAGGAAATGGATATGGGTGGTCTGGGATGGCCAACGTATGGGCAGGAGGGACAGATGAGAAGAAAGGGTAAATATGCTTAACACTTGAGTACCCAAATCAGAGATAACACGTTGAGTTCTTTTCTCAATCCAATTCGTCCCTCATGATGACTACCTCCTCTTTAGGTAATTAGGGAATAGAACTGTTGAGGAATTATTTCTAAAATCAAGTCTGGAAAATTCATCTAAAGTATCATATGTTTCTGCAGCTTTTGGAAATGGGTGAATATAAATGCATCCTTGGGGGCAAAGGCCCAACATACAGAATTAAATCATGGATATCCCACGAGTAGGGGCGAACATGTTTCCATCTATTGTCCCAGTGTATAAGAATCTCATTTGGTTCACGGGAGGATGTTCTCCATGTTATTTAAGGCCGCAGTTGCTATACTTACCATGTGGAATATATAATGAAATAACGCGGTATGTTTGGCCTTGCGATAAAAGCAAAGCTCGGGGAACAACTTTTTTTGCCCGAATGCATATTCATGAAGCAATATCCGATGCTTGCGCTGGTGCATTTAGAAGCTTGGATAACGAGATATTAGCCGACGTCGCTCTGGGTAAATAAGCGTTTTTATTGCCTCTAGGGTCAGGGCAGCCTCACGGAAAAATCCCTGTGTTTGGATCCGTTTTAGATCATTGGCAGAAAGGATCATCATTTACACCTGTACGCTTGCCTCAGGGGGTCAGGTGACATGCATGCACTGACTCATCCCTCATTTTTCACTTAACTGCTATACCCCCTTCTACCCTTTTGGGCCGCACGGAGAGAGCATATATATGGGTGAGGTATGGGTGAAGAAAATGTACAATTCACCTTCACCAATTCTCTGAAATAACCCAAATTTCAGACGAAAATAAAGTTCAAAATACAGTTCAACCTAACCAAACAGATTGCTAGAATCAATGCAATGCCAAATATACTCGAATTTACCTAGTATTGACCAAATTGCAGCCTTATTTAGCAGAATTTACCAAATGTATACAGCTGCCAACTGTACATTTTCTGAAAATCTGACCCGTATATGAGGTTGGAAGGGAAATGGGGAGAGGGCGCGGCGGGGAAGGAGGGAGGGGAAAGATAGGTAACAGCCGCACTTCTCAACTAATGTTTTTCTTTGGGCGCAAGTGCTAAAAGCCGCTTAGCTCGAGCAACTGCATCCAGAAACGCAAACTTTGGCGCGCGCCCTGTCGGTGGTAGGTATGAATCAGAGACATATTGGGCGGGATATTTGCTTTTCCCTTACCGTCTCCATCATCGACAAAAAAGCGATGGCTCACAACCAAACGAAGGGCTTTTAAGTACGATCAATCACGAGGGAAATATTTTTATACAATCACAATTCGCATGTTGTAAAAGATAACATCGCGCAGTCGCGCTGTTCTAGGTTTTGCGCGATAAAGAAAACAGATATGCTTGTTGACATATGAGTCCGAATGAACTTGTCATAAGCTGTGATTTGTTTCACCCAACTGTGCTTAATCATATGCCGGAGAGCTTGGGGAGGGTCAGGTGCGTTGGTATGGTTTATGTTGCACTGGAAGTGGATGCAACGCAGTGGGTCAATTAGCTTGAATGAAGTAAATGGCTTCCTCAGGTGTGAGCAACTTTGTAATCTCCACAGCGGATAACACATATAATAAATTGCCTCAGCTTCCACATGAGCTATTCTCGAGCGGCTACAAAGAGCTTAAATTGGCCACTGATTGTCTTGATACCGGAAAAGCAACAGGCGGAAAAACAAGAGAAAAGAGCTGGCAATTTGGGAATCGAACACATCACCGTGTGGCTTCTGCTGAATTGGAGCGCAACAGCTGGCGAATATCGGATAACACGAGGAGGAAAACACCGGAAAATAACAGATTAATCGCGCCAATGTCCAGGAACATCGATCTTGGCAAAACGGCGCTGTTTTCCATGGCGCGCATGGCAGGAAAAGCTAATATTTTTTCTGATATTTTTTCATGAGCAGGTCCGCTACATGTTTCGCTGGAGGAACCAGGTTTGCTGCTCGTTTATTATGGGAGTCCGTCTTCATAATGCACCGCGTGTTTATGATAAAGTCAGTATGTGTGTACCTCCCCTAACAAACACAGCTCTACTAGGGGTTTGATTATTTTCCCACCAGTGGAACATGTCCCCATTTGAACAAACCCCGATCCAAGGTTTATTCAGGCCGGGACACTTAGACTCCTAAATCAATCCCATCCTATCTCCGCCCATCAAACCGATGCAGCATTATTTTCTTTCTCCCCCGAGAAGAAACATAAATGCAGTCGCGGACATTCAACTGTTCCCATCCAGTAAAAATAAATTACAATTCACTGCTTCATTCTATCACCGAGTTTTGTTTCGACATTCACTTACCCAACGTGTTCCATTCAATTGTATAATTAGGAGTTTGTGATTCCTCGTGAATCGCATAAAACAATACGTACGAAACAGTTTCGAATACAATATCAATTGAGTTTTTCGAAAGTCCTCTGTCCAAATCCATTAAGTGAACGTGATATGGACGGCACCCTCTTTTAGTTATTCTGTGTGCGTTAGCTTAATTCGGTGAAAAAGGGATAAGCTGCAGATGACATTTCTCAGAGCAGACGACATTTGGATTGACAGTACACTGAACATCGCTCGTGTTCGCCAACACTTTCACAGTGCTGGACTCATAAATAATTCCCACAGATATTCGCAATGCAAACGAGAAGGGGGGGAAGCCTTCAAAAGTCGGTGGGTGGAAAGGGAGTTGCCAATTTGCCCGTAGTAGTACGGAAGCCATGCTTACACTTGTAGTTGAAAGCTGGGCATATTCTGTTAAATGTCAAGATGCTTCCGGCACGAGAGCCTCATTGCTTAGGAAGTTGGATTAAGCATGCAATATATATGTCAACAGGTATGTGAGGTGTTGTGGCTGGAGCTTTCATGGCATGACAAGTATACAGATCTCTCCACTACCCCACTAGTTATACACATTCTTCCGATAGAACTCACTCCTTGAGCTGAACCGCTTATACACTGTTGATGCGTTGCACAAGGCCTACGTTATGCCTCCATTGCCAATGTTAATACAATATAAAGCAACCGAATTGAATTATTTTATGTATAATAGAGGGGCTGGCCTCTGTTTACCTACAGATATCCATCAGAGTCTGGGTGGACAATGGACATATATCCCCTGGGTCGTATTGAGGCTACATGGAAAGTGTTTTATTCATTCCCACAGTGGGGTATTACACTACATCAACAGACCCCTTGAGAGTCCCTGGCGAGTTCAATATTCCCGAGTAACCGTTTGGAACTTACACACAAAACAAATCTTGAGATGGACTGCAGACTGAAAGGAGAGCACTTGGGTAGTTTGTGGAGAAGATACGGGCATTCATTCATTCATAGACAGTGACCGGTCTATCATCAACCCTGGCCAGAACCTTAACGCCCCTTCCACCATTTCCCAACCGCTTGCACCAACATTGCCTTAACGCAAACTGTACAACTACCACACACTACCAGGAGCCCTGACTTCTTCTGGTAGGCAATCAACAGCTCACCGGCCTCGTATCAATCATCATTATAATTCAATTACTCCAAGTGGCTTGGAACTAGCGCCCAATTCACCCAACACTATTGGTCCCAACTCTTAATTTTGGTCCAGTTTTCTTGAGATCGACGCCCCCATGCTTTCAACGAACCTCTAAAACGAGACCAAGCTGTATTTTTGAACCCAGAGTTGAATAGCCATACACATCCATTAAGGGCTACATGTAGGGTTATGAATCACAATTAATCTATTGTAATTTCTACGGGGGCCTCGATGATGGCGGGTTATTACAGGCTTTCATTATTGCATTTTTTTCCTGGAGACATATTTGTCATCGATTATGTACTTGAAATGAACGTTTGGACCGAATGTTGTTTTAATGCTAACATTCCCTTCTTAGGGACCATTGCTTAGATGCCTTTCCCTGTTTGCTTTGATAGGCGAATCATAGATCTTTTCAGTGATTTAGTTTGTAATAGATCACTTTACCCCATACACTCAATAATTCAGCGTGTAAAAATATCAATAGAAAATGAACCACCATCGATCACTCTAAAAGGGAGGCTATTATTTCCCTTGGAAACCCTCATGAGAAATACAGTCACTGGGAAGCTATTGGATATGGCTCTAGGCAGGTTACCTATCGCGGCCCTTTTGATGTTAACAGCCAACCTAGAGGGATTCAGGTGATGCTCAAAACGCAACTGGTAGCAATGGTTCACCGGCGGCAAGATCAAAGACAGAAGCCAAGTTAGAGATCTAGTGCCCCAGACAGGTGGTTGAAGGAGGACCAACTCCACTTTATTCTTTACCTGGGAGGATCCCTGGGCTACCTAAACCTTGACCTCCGCTACTGTTCCTAATAGTTGTTTGCATATCTCTGGGTCGTTTCATGCAAATAGAGTCTTTGTTAGCACATATTTCAACATGACATTACGACCAGTTATTCACGCTCGTAGATAAGCTTTAGAGTGCTACGTTTCTTAACAAGAACATCAATCTTGACGGTTTCTCCCGATGGAAAAATGATTACTTTTCAAGTTGTACTAAACAGGATCCAGCTCGCCCTCGGGAAATCATTAGTTACTGGCGAGGTAGACGAATTCCGGGATTTTATTCTGAAAACTTTTCCCGTTGTCATCTCAAGCATGATGAATGAATATTGCCGATGGCAACGCTCCCTTACAGATAAAGTTAAACAACATTAGTTCGAATTATACAATTAAGTTTTGGAAATGAGATAAATTAAGTTGGCAAAATTGAAAAAATAACTTTTAAGAATGTGCACCGAGGGTACGGTCTATTTACCTCCGAAATACACAATGGACCATTAATGACTTAGAGGTTACATCCCTTAATCTGTAAGGATCAGAACGTGCTAATCCTAAACCTGTTGGGTGTTGGACATATTGGCATTCAGGGCAACAGTTGATGTCACCTCGCTAACCTACTAACCTAACCTCTGATTAAAGGACTAGCATGGAAAAGGAAGGAGCTGACAGATCTAGGAATAAATGAAGGTCTGAATGAGGAAAGGGGATTAAGACAAGCGGAGTCCATGAGATATGACATGTTTCGTCAATACATCAAATAGCGGGTGCTTAGCACCTTCTCAGAGGGTATCAGACCTGCGCCTAGCAAATGGGACATGTGTAAGGGGTCAGGATATCCTGTTGATCCCCCATGAGACTCCCAAAGAACCATGGCAGGGACAGGGCAGGATTCGTTTGCCTGGTGACTAAGTGGGAGGGTGGAAGGAAGCTTGGGGGGGGGGAGAGGCGTTCCCCTTCCCTTTGGGAGCATCTTAAGGTCATGAAACAATCAAGTCTGCCTTCCACCAACAGCCATGGTTCCGGACGGCCTCAGCAGACGACGAGCAAGAAGAGATTTGTGATTGTCATGTCGTCTCTCCGCCCAACCCTTGCCCAACATGGACACTATGGTAACGCCTCCCGTTCCTTACTCTCTCATCAATCAGGCGTCTGTTTCCTCTGTCCGTTCCTTATCTATAATTTGTGCTACTGATAGAAAGGCCCATCGCTCGGGCTAATCTTACAACAGCATTCGGGGAAGCTTTTAATTTCGTGTTTTGCCTGGAGGACCACAAGTTCGGTTATATATTGCTTTATTTCATTTCGAGGTCATGGCAAGTAGCCAGGAGGAAAAGGTCGATTTCATACTTAACGCCTCTTCAGGATATTAAGCAAGAAGAGTTTGTTGCCTTTGATCTTTTTGTTGTCATTTTGATTCCTGCGCCAATACATTTTGCCATCTAAACCTAATTGAAAACATATACGTGGTCAGGTCTGGTGAAGTCGGACGGGATATGAGGTATTAAAGGAAATTCCAGTACTAAATAGGTTGTCAGTCAGTGAGAGGCCCATGAAATGAGACGTGCTAGAGGTGACTCTAACATAAATGATTCTCTGTTTCAAATCCATACAACCGATACGCCAATCTAGCCCCTGACGTACCCACTATTATACCTATGCTGAAGGACTTTTTGTAAATAGGAAAAGAATGATTGAGATGCAGCAAGGAAATTTGGACCTGTCGCTGATCCATCACCTCTTCAGACAACTCCGACTCTCCAAACGCACACCTCGGGTGAGGTACAAGTAACCAAGGCAGCTGTTTAACTGGACCTTTGCACATGACCTTAGAAAGTGATCTTGAGCAAGGGTCTTTCTACCTTGTGGGTCGGATGAAAGGGGGCGGAGAGATGTGCTGGAGACAGTGACATTTTGATCGCCCGGAACGAAGCACCATCTCACTCGATCCAAGCTTCTACTTGTCACATTGACTTCTGATATGTAAAGATATCAGCGCATTGACCCTGACCCCCATTCCGCGCTATGGCTTATGCATGATACAAATTAGGCTGGATGGCCCCTAGAACGAGAGTTCAGCAATCGGATAACTGGCTGGGGAACTGCAGGGATGCGGGAAGAGTAGGCCTATGTGAGCCAGCCATGCATCGTAGGGAAATCTTTTAAAATGCTTTCGTGCAAATTAAACTCTCTCTCATTTTCAGAAATATTCAAAGGTAGACGCGGGGGATATAGGCGTACAATAAAATGTCATCTTCCCTTCTTCTTACATCAATGTCAGAGATATGCTTAATGTTCATATGTATTAAAACCTATGATGTAAATCATTGACACAGATGATAACCTGCATTTATGTGGTTTTCCATTGAGTGCCTAAAACCAGCGACAAAATGTTCATAGAGAGTGAAATTCCCAGTGGTATGCCTATATTAGAAACAGACAAAGGACCACTCTGCCTGGAAGCCTGTATATAAATTGGAAAGTGGAAACAATATTGAACACAAAGGAAAGAGCAGAGTATGATGCCTCGGAATGGCTGTGCACCTCAAACGTAGGTGGTCAGACAGGGAGATGATCAGAGGAATCCTCCCATTACACTACAAAACACCCTTTGGGCATCTAACATGGCGATGGACATCGAGGATTTAGGACCAGGCTCTACAAAGCCGGGCTGGCCAAGGTTTTGGGCCGGGCTCGGGCTCGGAAGCCGTATCAATGTCGTATTTATCACGGGCTTAGGGTCGTAAAGCAGCCATACGATCATCATCCAGGCCTTGAGCTAAGAGTCCAACTATCAAACGTTGACTGGTGAGGCTAGCAGTCCACTGCCAATAAACCAACATCTGAGTCCCTCCTCCCCACTCCCCATCCCTCCTCTATAACTGTTTCACATTGAGGGTTGCAGGCTATAGGGGGAGAGCATGGTGCAGGGGGTGGGATGGGGATTTAAGAGAAGCATCAAACTCAGCGTTCGACCAGAGGATCTATAGAGACCGGCTTATAGCCAATAACACTCTGGCCTCCATTCATATATATTTTCCTTCACCCAGGAGGAGTCCACGGCTGGGCAGACAGGTTTAGTCATCAGAGTGGAGCCACAGGTGTCACACTGGAGTGGTAGGGATATTGGGGGCGATAATATGGGAGAACATGAGGCATTGAGGGGGAAGAGGAGCTATAGGGGGAATCAGGAGAGGCTAATGCAGAGACCGACCAACGGAGCGCCACATTTTGGTTTAACAGGGATCCACACATGTGTGAGTTGTAAATCACGCAGTATTACACATTGTCTCGTTAAAGTATACGATCTGGTCCCCAAGGGTATAATTCTTCATTGTAATGTTCAAGTAACGGCCTGTGAATTGCTGTAAATAGGTAGATGCAGCTAGACAGTCTCTACACAGCTCTTGCCATGCATAAATATGATTTCTGCTCTGCATGGACGACAAGACGTGTCATATAATCAGGAAAGTATAGTTGTTTAAAGAAAAATTAAAAAGATCTTTAGAAAATACCAATAACTTAGGACCAGGCTCTACCAGATGTCATCTCAACACCTTGTCTCTACTGCTATATACATATGTATTTATTTTGTTTTAAATGTACATACAAAATTGGACAGGGGCAAGTGAAAAATCCTGCAAAAGGAACTTTGGTCAACCCAGTGTAAATAAAAGCTTTTAAAAAAACTTCATTTATGGGATATATAATTACAAATGAAACGAGAGACCTGTTTGGGAAATCCCTCTTTAGAAACGAGGTTTTCCAATCCATTTATAGATTTCTTCCAGCTGCGTCCTGACAAAGAGTGTCACAAAATGCAGCCAACGTGAAAACAGTAAAAAAAAATCAATGAAAACGCTCATTGTTCTGTCCTTGACCTGCGGTTGGCATCCATATCTCTGTCAATCACCACGACCCCAGTCCGCCGCCCAGCTAATCTCCGAGAGTTAGATAACACTTGTTCATCTTGCCGGTTGGAAGAGTGTTTAAAACACACTGCAGGAATGTTCTTTATGGGCCAGGCCACCGCCCATACCCCTCCCCGACCTTGCTAGCGCCATAGCCTCGGCCTTTAAATGTCGAGGCCGTCATGTAGGATCAGTGGAGATGACCGGCCGGTAAAGGGAGAATCAATGACCACGACCGAGCAGTTCTCATAACTCTAGGCTGGACCTGGCGTTATGATCTAAGTGCTTTGGTCCCCCTTTGTGTGTGTGGGCCCCGGCTTTGTGTGTGGGCCCGGGCGGAGGCGAGAAAACTCATCACTCGAGCCATAATGTGTAGACTATTTCACCTCTATATCTGAGCACTACGTGGATCTTCTCCCTACCAAATAACATTCTCCGTTTTATGAGCAATATGAATGTCCCCTTCCCACCCCTCATCCCCATTCCTACTCCATCTCTTCTTCTCGTTACATCGATCCTATATAGCACTCATGCTTAGTATCTAGATTCTAAGCAGATATTTAGGTAGGTGAGGGGCATTGAGGGTGGACATGTAAGTGCCTATCCGAGAAGATTTGGATACTGTTAGTATAAGAGTTTATAGCAATAAGTGTACACTTACCTTAAACCGATTCTGATCGAACGCGTTGACCTTCGAGTTTTTGTCCCATTGGATGGTGGGTTTGGGCTCGCCCATAGCCACGCAATGCAGCATTACAGGATAGCCTTCATAGGCTGTTGTATTGGAAGGCCGCACTTTGAAACGGGGCTTCACTGTGAAGACAAAACAAGAGGAAATCGCATTTAAAGACTGAGATATTATATCACAACAGTTAGTATGGAAGGAAACTAACGGAAATTCTAAAATGTATCTATTGACATCCATTTTTACAAAGGGGACATGCAGAAGCGAAGGATGGTAACCGAATATGAGATGAAGGGCCCTGTCTAGGCTATTTTAAGATTCACATGTAGTCCATCTACAAGTGACCGTGACCAGCTTTGACTCCATGTTAGGGTACCAAGATACCAAGTGGGCCTAGCTGACTCCTGTCCATATTTTATGTTATGATTTGATTTGTGACTGCCATTTCCATATACTACTAGCTATAAACTTGTCCGCGACTAATCTTCTCGTATGATGTAATGCTGGCGTAATTCTGGTGCAAACTTTAGAGGAGGGATATAACCAGAAAGCCGGGCCCCATGTCCATGGAAATGGCCAGATCGTAACATTATATGTCGCCCGTTTAACGGGGCGCTATAACATAAGCATAAAATGTAATGAAAATATAGGCAATGGAGCGATTGGCATCTACGGAAATGAGCTTAGAGGACCTCGATGCTTAAAATGTTATCCGCGCATTTTGATCATGAAATATGTCTCTGCTCTGGTTTGCCAACCTCTCTTTATCGCTAACTAATTGGTGCCCCAGCATGTTGCCTGCATGCAGAAATTCAGCAGACATTCTCCTTAAACTTTTGATTAAATTATCGCGCAGCTTAGAGCACATTTGAAACTTTAATGGCAGTTTAAGTTCACATGGATGGTGGTGCTGAATATTAGATATGACACTAAACGCATGTTGTGTCAGAATGTATAAATGTAAGTTTTAAGATATTCGAAATAGTGTTTGGTCCCTGGAGGTCTGGGTCTCAAATCTAATACACGCGGGTGCAGGGGAAACCACAATTTTTAATCAATGCACATTTAAGTACATATTGATTAGTATTTGCATTATGAATATGGATGTATTGGTCATAATACAGCATGGAACCATGTCCTTTATTGCAGATTTATTATTATACCATAGGTTTTTGATTATTTTTTAATCATTACAGGGCAAAGTTCCAACCATTACAGTTCATGGGTTGAAATTCAGAAAAATGTGAGTGAATCCTATTAGTTAGGGCTACTATTCCTGTGCAAAATGTACAAATATTTTGACAACAAAAAGATAAAAAGTTTTCAGAATTTTAACTTTTGAAAATGTTGACCAAAGTTTTCAACGAAGTTTGACCAAATCTTTAAACGAAGTTTGGTTACAAATGGTAGAATTTAAGGGAAATTTGATAAAAATACTGACTTCGGTACAAATACTGGAGACATGCACTCCTTGGGGGAGGGAGGTATTCACACAGACTACAATATTAAATATTAAATTAAATATTAAATTTATAGACTATAGCATTAAATAGAAACACAAACTTACCGACAACGTCGACGTGAATGGTTGCATTAATGGAACCCTGGCGGCTGATAGCCACGCAGGTAAAGTCACCAGAGTCGGCGCGTTTAACCCCGTCAAAAATAAGCACTCCACCTACATCCTGGATATGTGCAGGCATTTCTCCATCCACCTTCAACCAGCGCACCTTCGGCATCGACTCCCCCTCCGCCTTGCAATGGATCTTCGACATGGATCCAAGCTCCAACTTCGTGTTAACCGGAGTGGGGCGGAACTTGAGGAGTTCTGGAATAGGAGAATGTATATGTATTATGTAATGTAAAGGTGAATGAATAGTAAAGCATTGGCATTTCAAATAAGACAGTATAAACTAACGGATATCATTGTTGTAGTCTGTGTCTTTTATCACACACAGTCAAGGTCATCACCAAAGTGTTATAAACCCCGGCGTTCGTCCTTGCATGGCTAATTACAGTGTGCGAATAGTTAACATAGACATAAAAGCGAGATCAAAATAGCTGCGGGAAAATGTGAGCTAATGATTTAGCCACGGGGTTATTATTTTGCGGCCTTGGTTATTATTTTTGCAGCAGGCAAGAAAGAATCTATCAAAGGTGGGCTAATTACCGCGCGACATGAGTGGCCCATCAACACACTATATGGACATTATAACGAGCCGGCTTGAGCCTGAGCAAGCAACCTGTCGGGTTACAAATTACCCTTCAGAATAACACAACACAGGGCATCTCTCAGAGACACTAATTTCCTAAAGCAATAAAATATGAAAGAAGAAGAGAGAAAGTTTTTGCTGTAGACCAGCGCTCGCAAGACAGAAACCATGGGAAAAGTTTCCCTCGGCGGCAGTGGCAGAAAGCGAGCAGAGAGATAAACAAACTAACTCCCATTTGTATCAATAATATACACGCATACGAGGTTAAGCTGAAACTTGTACACAGAAAGGAAGGCCTTTGCTTCTTGCTTTATTCGTTCTCTCTCAAAGTTAAACTAGGGAGCTGCAGAGACTATGTATTGCTGATTGGAATCCAGTACGTGTACTTTTCTTTCATGCAGAATTTTGGAGGTTTTGGATATGTGCTGAATAACACCTTATCGATAGTTAAAAGTTGTACTCCAAGTTCTTCTATAGATCTGCTCGTGGAATAAAAGATAAAACCATGTCGTGTCTCAAGTCAAGGTACTTTTCTTTCATGCAGAATGTTGGAGGTCGAGAAAAAATTGGCTAGCATTTCCCACAAGAGCAATAACCTGAATATGTATGTTGTATATATTTATGTACTGAATAGCAGGTGACGTTATTCATAATTAAAGGTTACATTCCAAGATCTTCTCTTGTGAAAAAAGAAGCTAAATTTATCATGTCATTTTTGCCATGTAAACCATGTTATTACATTTCGGCGAGACAATCTCCCCATTTCGCACATGTAGCCACTTAATAAAGGATGTATGTTTGTAATTGTGCTCATGTTAGAGACTTCAGGACAGATAGGTTGTGTCTTGGGTGGGTCTAGTTTGTAGGACTTGTACTATCACCACCGTCGTGTACCTGTCGTTTGGCCTGTCACTCAGTAAGCCTCATCAAGCCATTTATCATCAACTCGCAAATATCTAATGCCACACACATACTGTCGAGACGCTCAGATAGGAACATGGCTCGTTCTATGTCCCAATATACATAACCCACACCGACATCGACTCGTCGCCGGAATGCTGGTCTCGTCATCGTGTATAATCATATGCGCCCAAGAGGCTATCATCATGATAAAGTACGCCAAGGCGATGACAAGCCTCGTGAGATATACATGTAGAAAACAGCGGAGAGCAGTATTAAAAACCATCATGGTTAATTACCATAGGAGTAAATTATGTTTGATATATGCAAAGGTCGGGCTAGGAAAAGGTCGGTGTTCCTTCTTTACAAGATACTTTCAGAAGCTCGGGGATGTACATTCTGCATGATGATCTATGATGTGACCTATAGAGTGAGTTGTTCTGATATTTGAGTTGCTCCGCCCCCTCCCCAGCTCCCCAAATCGTCTAGCCCATGAAAAACCTTCCCGAGGACAAACATCATAGATAGAGGCAGAAGCTAACAGGTAATGAAATGCGGTATGAGAGTAGACGGAAGCCCATATTTCCACACTTCTAACCCGTACCGAGCTGTTCCCCCAGGAGCTATTTGTGCCGAGGGGGCCAGGTACCTCTGAAAGTGAAAGACCACGATGCCATCTGGATCCAGGAGGCATTCCTGCCTGAAGACGAACACCTCAGTTGAAAGGTGTCCCGCCCTGGCTGTCCGCAACCACGCCTTCCCAAAATACCACCCCGGTGGCGGTTCCGTCCCTCCAACTAAACCAAACAATTCTCATCGAAAAAAAAAAGAATTAACAAAATAAATCTGCCTGAATATTTATAAACGCCCTCGAATAACATCCCTGTCCAGATTGCTTCGTTGCACAATCGTAATCGTTGCCATATTATTTGTAACAACACACTGCGATAACTATGTACATGTGTTGAACATGCCAGGCCCATCATGTCCCGTCCAGGCAGGGTGCAGGTATATCACGACCCATTACCACTCATCATTTTCCTGCTGCACCAGCATCAATTGAATTCATTGCATAAAACATGCACCCATATATCACGCTCGCTCAGTTGTTAGAAAAAAGTCCTAATCAACACCAAGTCCAGCTTGTTTCGCGGAGGTACAAACCTTTTGGTACAGTTCGAGTTGGTAGTTACCAAAAGATACTATGTCTTGGAGGGCAAATCGGATGAATGGATGTACGGAGGGGTACCATATAAAAAAGATGAATAATGAATTACATCGACTTCGTTGGTGCGCAAGAGAAGCATGTTATTGGATATATATCAAGTTGCATCTCAACAGGACATATTTGTCTGGCTTTTGGTGGATAAATTTCAATAAGTGCCAATGTGAGCATAGGCTGTAAAGCACAAACTTGTTGACAGTCCATATGTGAGCGTGTCATATAGCCTATATATACTTAAAGCTGCATTCCCAGCTAATTTCTATACAAATCTCAGTTTTCACTTGTTAAGCTAACTAGTACACTGCCCCACCTTATCCCAATCGTTAAGGTTTCTTTCTTAAGGTTGGAGTTTAATATTTGAGAAGATATACTCGTCCTCCCATACTGGTGGTCACCAGTATGACCTCCTTAGTCAACAGTGTGACCTCCTTAGCCTTGTTCCATACAGATAGTCGTTGACAGGGACAATTCGTTGGCATACAGAGAGAAACATGTGGCTTGATGTGGCACAGAGGCGCCACATGTGACCACTCAGTGCATCTACAGAACTGTGGTGATGGCAATTATACATAACCCTGTGTGTTCCCGATCGTAAAAACACAGAATTTAGACATTAATTTTACTTTTCATTGAAACAGAGATGGATAATATTGAGTTTGGGAACTAATATGAATGTAATTCATGAAGAACCACTCGATCTTAAATCCTGGGAATGCAGCTTTAAGATGCAATTCACAAATGGTGCTTATTTTTGTAACTGTCTTTTTGTTTGCCAAACATCATGTCGAGAATTGTGATAAGGATGACTAGTCACGAGATGAATTCGGCCGTTTAATCACGCCGGATAGATTGAGTCACCATGTACTTGTGATATATGGAGAGAGAGTACACAATTCCCCTTTGAACCAAATCATGGGATAGCACGAGCTCATGTAGGAAGAATTGGTATATTTCACGTTATAGGTTTTTATCATGCAAGTATCCCACTTCGGTATTCTGCCTTGCTTATGCCAATTAATATACATCGCTTGAAACACCGCTTAATTAGTAAGGGAACTATTGATATCCATCTGGAGGTGAGCAAAAATTGATGACCTTGACCCTAGGTCAGGGTCACGGCGGGCACTTGTCCAGGTTCTACACTGCAGATGGCAGACTTTATCCATCTGTCCCACTTAGAATTTCAAATATGTACGAAATATCAAATGAAATATTTCGACTCGTTATGCAAAATTCAAAGTGCATAACCCGATAAATTTCAGAATAGAGGAAAATTGGTCACAATATATATGTACCCACAAAAAGGTTGTGCGACGGGGATGGTGCAGTGTTTGAGTGGTAGTATAGGCGCAGGCGCTGAGTGGGACACACAAGGTCCGCACTCATTGGCATGGTGATTTGACAATTACTTATGTAAACCCAAAGCTTCTTTGAAGTAATCACCCCACAAGAAAATAGCTCCTACCAAAACTTAACATAGAGGCATATAACTTGAAATTATAAATATGAATCAAAAGTTTAATTGAAATACTGAAAACAGAAAGAGTCTAATCAGCACATGTATACAGAATCCCCGAGTATAATATTGCTAGATATTATTTAGAGGGGAGATACATACATTGGTGGTAGATTTGGACTTACTTGTGACGTATAGATGCGCATTGGTTGAAGCTATTACTTGATGGCCAGTTGTGTTGACATGGCAGGCATAATTTCCTTCATCGCTGAGTCGTACATCTTTTATCGTAAGTTTCCCTTCCCTGACGTCCACCGCGTACCGAGGATGACTCATCTAAAAAAATATAAGAAAGAGAACTTCATGATAAGCACTGGCAAATATATAGCTTCCAGTAATCTAACATGAAATGCGTAGGATGGCTGGAACAGAAGTCTTTTATTTCTTCATATCACATATATGAGATGTGTTTCAGAAAAATGAGTCACAATGCGCACATTTTGTGTTTTTCAAAGTAATTTACTTACAAGATCTCTTTGTTGGAATATTTTCATTTTCGGGGTGTCTAGTCCTTGTGGTTGTATGAATACATGTACCAAAATTCAAGACTGTTTATTAATTATATCAGTGCGTTACTTACATCATCCTATGGAGTATATTTATCTACATTACTGGTAATTATCCACCTAGAAATATTGCAAACTTTTTTTTCAAAAATAAAAATATCTGACTAAAAAGATGAAAGTACTTATTAGATGTCCTTAATGTTTACATTCATAGGAATCGGCTTGGCCTCATCTTTTCAAATATGATGATATCTCAAAATTTAATTTTCGCGACTTATGACTCATTTTCCTGAAACATATCACATATAATACCCACTTTTATTTTTAAAAGGAGTTTCTTTCGGAATATATATAGGAGGCCCTTATTAATAGAGTTGCTCTTAAAAACGGCAACAACTGTTGAGGTTGGCACTTTAACCTGGTTTTTATTTGTCCTGGCACCTTGTTTTAACCTTTCAGAACTTGGATCTGTTACTGATGCTTTTATAAATACTTGTTTGTGAAGAATTATGAGCTGCTTCCATATGGCTCTTGTAACCGGAGTCGAGACCGCGTACATCACACCATCCTCCTGCCAAATCTAAATGGCTTTAACCCTTCTCGGATTATCATCAACCCAGGTGTTCCAATATAAAGTATCTAAGTCAGTATTTACCGGGACATTTGTAATACACACATCATTCATCCAATAAATGTTACTTACTGGAGGGAAGTAAGGTGTGGCAGTTTTTGACAATGCAATCTCCTCCTATAATTGTAAAAGTGTGACTGTTCACTTTCGGGGGAAAAAACTGTGCTCAGCGGTCAGGGCATTTTGCGAATTTGGAGGCATAAAGCGGTCTGGTGGATTAAATGTCCCCTCTGTGATATCAGGATCATTTCTTTTAGTGAGCATTGTTGTCCGCAGGTAAATGAGAATATTATAGCCTACAGCACGCCCCATGCCAAATCCTACATGCTTATATTGGTAGAACACGCTATATGTTGATCATACATACAATTTAGCAGTAAGTGCGCATGATTCATCGAGTAATGATGCCTTATTTGTCTTTAATTTTACATTTACTGACGCATAGTTCATAATATATAATTGCCTTTATAATACTTGCTTCCGATTCTGGTACTATTTGTCCAATTCCATTAGATATATCATCTTGATAACCTAATATTATCTATAATATATTATTGTTATTAATTTGTGAATGAATGTCATTTACATGTTCGCAAATTATTATCTTAATTGCCTATATTGTATATGGATTCTAATTGTCAAAAAATGAATAATCAAACAGGAAATTAACGACCTCCGTGTAGCTCCCGATACAAAATCATGCCTTATTCATATTCGATAAAAGTACAAAAACTTGATTCCTTTAATTATACACAATTATAACGATTTATTGCATCTTTTGTATTGTCTATACACATGATATATGTGCGGAGATGCTATAACCTATATCTAGCCTTGGCAGTCTAGGCCCAAAGTTGAGAGGGTCCCTTCAAACGGAGGGAACGCCTCTCGCCTCAAACCGCAAAGTGTCATTATAATTCCATTAAGACCACAAAATGTCATTATATTTCCATTAGAACGTCCATTAGTCCTAGACCAGGAAACCGATTGGCGCAGTAGGCATCTAATCACTGACATACCATTCTTATCTGATCTGAGGGTTTGGACCTAGACTGTTGGTGAGTTTTCAAGACCATTCAATGGTTTTGTTTATTAAAAGCCCTCATATAGACACTTAATCTGCGTGTGAGTGTATGTAGTTAGTTAGTGGAAACTGGCGGGGTGACAGGTGACTCTGTAGTCTCCTCTCCCGGTGGCCAGGTGAGCCACATCAAACAGCATGCCACACCGATGGTGATGGATCATGGTCACTCCGCCCGGACGCTGGCCAAGGGTCATTCAGGCGTGCCAAGACAGCACAGGCCGTACAACCACCTCCACTGTAATGACTGCACCCATTGCCTCTTTTTTATCATTCAGGCTGAATGTTTCAAGTGTGAACACTACATTTTTGCTTAGACTTTTCCCATCTGGTGTGTCAATATCATCTTTCATTTGTTTTTTTTTCTGGCCTAAATGCAGCTATTAGTTAGGGCCTAACCCCTCTGTTACCTGAAATACCGACCAACCAAGTTAGAACCAACTCTAGGTGTCTAGGTAAAAATATGGAGCGACTGAAATAGCTCTAGGCAATAAAAGCGGTTGAGAATCTTTTTTAAATCTTAAATTCTAGTTCTGAGCTCATGTGGTCTATTTCGGATGTTGGATGAGACAAGAGGAGGAACCAGGGCATTTGATATTTTCGTCGGGGCTTTTAAGATTGTAATAACCAGAACCCTGTGTCTTTTAACAGACAACTTAGATCTTTTGACCCACCACTATTAACACTGTGTTCTATGGAACTTTGTTCAATAAAGTGTGGCCAGGCTAGGCCACATGGTTTCAGGAGCAATAAGACTAGAGAACAAAGAACACCGACAGTGGGAGACCCTTGCATCCTAGGGTGCTTTCATACAGCCCATAATGAAACAAGTAACAAGAACTTGCTTTTGAGATGTTCCTAGGTGTAACATGAAAGGGGAGTAAAAAAAGGTAGGGAAAAAAGCTCTCTCATTCCCTCGCGCCCATATTTCCAGTCGGTGGATTCCAGAAGAAGAGGCTGTCATTACCACGGTTCCGAAAACTAATAGAAACCAAATTTAGTGCCGCTGTGGTGAGTTGATAGCCATATCAGACACTAGTCAGACTTCCTGGAGGGCAATTCCAGGAATTCTCGGAAGGGCAAAGGAATCAGCATGTACCGTATGGCCGCCAACACAACATGCATTATATGCTGACCAGCTTGAACAACTGTCAACGACTAGAGAACGTAAATATAAATCTTTGATTAGGTGTGAGAGGTAAGAAGCGTGATTTATTTCAGAACATGTCTTCTGTATATTCTACAGGGGTCCCGTGAGTTCAAATGCCTCTCCTGTTGTAAGAAGAACACCCCTGGAAACATTGTCATTTCATTTAGAGCTATACGAGGCTGGCAGGAATTTGTGGAGCACAAACTTAATCTTAAACTTAATTGATGAACTGCAAATCCAGGAATCAATCCACCGAATTGGCAGTTTAAACAAGTCTTAATTGCTGGGCTAAATTGCATGGTGCGAATACCCATCGATTCTGAATGGAAATGGTCATTTAAGAAGCAGAGGGAATTGGAGACAAATGGCGCATCTGCTTCGCTCAATGCAGTCCAAAACATTACCGATGAACTGCAGGGAGAGCGCACGAGAGAAAATTCAATGGCTAAGTAAAACATTACATCCTTGATTGGAATTAGTCGCTGGGATACTCAAAGGAGCTTTGTGGGTGGTAGATAATAACATCATTACTAAAGCGTTGGGCCCATCGAGGCAGAAAACACTGGGATCACAACGGCAGCAAGAGGGTGGTGATGGAGGTCCGGGCTCCCCCACCAGAGCCCTATGTCACAGATTGGGCGAGCAGATGAGACCAGGCCAAACAATTATGCAGTTAATGGGACCGTTCTACCGAGCTGCTCCGATATACTATTAAATCCAGGGCATCAGAGACACAAGCTACCGACTCTCCCCGACTCCTACATTCTCCACATTATCCCGGTCGCAGGTTTTAACAAGCAACCCTCCAACCCTCCGAGGAGGCTGCTGTCTCAATCCCATGCCTTCTCCCCCTATACATTGCCTGCGGTAAATGTCATTACTTAAACCCTCATTTGTTACTTGCTTTTTAAAACATTTAATCAATTTACTGCTATCTTTTCTGCAGCTATTTATAGCAACTGCATTTGGGGTTCTACTGTTTTACCTAGCGAGCTAGCTAATCGTCCCAGCAATTAGACTTTTTTTTGTTATTTCAATAATGAAACCAGTTCAGTGCGCCCTCATCCTATTTTGTTTGCATACCGAGGGAATAAAAAGCAAATACCCATCCTCGCGTGTGGTATGGAGGGTATTCTATAGAGCTTAGCGTGAGAATTGGCCGTCTAAAAAGTAACGACCTTTTCAAATAGACAGCGCATCAGGAGACCTGCCTCTTCCATGATTGTGGCATACGGGACAATTAGAAGCATATAACTAGCGCTATAAGTAAACGTCATAATGACAAACCGACTGTAAATAATTACATGAGGCAGCCAAATTAAAACGTCAATAGGTTGATTTAACGAGGCGGTGCCTTTAACCATCGCCATTGAGAATGCATTTACACGAGTGTGTACATTATGAATGGAGCATAAAAACCTGCCTTCATATGGATGCAGTAATTGACTGCATGTCAAGAGAATCTCTATGGGAGGTCCGATTAGGGGATCAATCATAATATAGTGTGTGTGAGTGAAGGGGGAAGTGATATGTATACAGTATACATACACTGAGAGAAGGATAAGAGAACATTCTCTCTGCAGCCTGTCTTTCTAATCATCATTTAACAGATGAATCAGTAGGTAAAGTAGGGTGACTTGTCTTATACTCAGGTTACTTTATATTGAGATATGAGAAGATATAAACACCTGGGTGGTCTCCCTGCACTCCCGGGCACCTAGACTTATTTCCCACCCAGGTCAACGATCCTATTTGAGAAGCTTTCTATCGCCACCCAGAAACTTAGAGGTTGCTAAATCAAAAACCACTCATGGGTCAAGAATGTAACATGATTATAAACATTTGCTTTTTGGTGTCGAAGGAATCTGGAGCAAAATATCTCTTCCCAACCCACCAGTGGCATAAAGCCATTATTGTGTCAAGATATTAGCCGAATAACATCTCATATTGGGATTTGTCTTTGCATGTATTGAAATATATAGGAAAGCTGTCAGGCGTAAAATGTCTAATGGTCTAACCTAGGAATGCAAGGTGTATGACCGAATCTTGTGGCATTGCCCACCTTTGTGCACGTGGCGGGACAAATTGCATCGCGATTGGTGCAAAGGGGAATGCGTTTGGAATTTTATAGCGTTTAGATGGGTGGCCAGGATGTATTTTAGTGGATAAAATATTCATTATAGAATTGTGATAAAATTGGTATTGCAACAGTTATTCTCAGCGGCAGTCCATACTTGTGGCTAGAGTCATATTCTGAGAATGCCATGGCACCTTTGGCGTCAGAGGCGCCTCTCCCCTGTCCTGCCTTCAACTGCCGATTCCGCCCCCTAGAGCTTTGGGCAAGAACCAGTATCCATCCCTATCAATGTCTGAGCCATGTTGGGGGTTCCTATTTCCACCTCCTGGAGAGGATGCGCCTTCAGGCCGTCCTTCTATCTGAGAGCCATCCCAACACCTCCAGATAATCCTACTACACCTACTTAGATGCATCAGTCCGACACTAGGGGGTTAACAGCGTGTTCATGGATAATCAAGGTCTATACATATAAATATTTGTGTCGGGATTACTACTGGAATCACTCAGTAAACACGTTCCTTCCCACTTGATAAGGAGAAATTTTGATGTATTGCCAAATTAACCCAAGGTGATGTTTATCGCCTAAAGGTATGAGTAACTGCCGGGGATATACCCATCTCCCATACACTTCACTATGATTAAGCGTCTTGGGTTCCATATTTCTATTCCAAAAGAAGTAAGGATATTGAGGCAATGGGAAAATGACGCTGGTAAAGGGACGATTAGAAGTTTAGTTCTGATCCACCAAACAAAAGATGTCCTGGGCCGAATAAATCAAAATGCCAGGGATGCACTTACACCTTACCATGGAGTGGCCAGGGTCACCAGCCTTAGCTCCATTACCTCTAATCAAGCAGTCTTTTCTTATTGATTACCACAACGCTGACCCATATTCTCTGACCCACCAATGGGCATCAGAGATCCATTGACATGCATTGCAACATGCTGGACATGGATCGAACACGCACTAAAGCATTATCATTATTAGTGTCACCCACTGTGAAATTTGTCGTACCCAGCTGTTTTTGTGGGTTACATGGGGGTGCGGCGGCGGGTGGGAGGTGTTCCTTTGTTTTAACCCAACAGGAAGCCCAGTAACAACTGCTTCTGCCCGACCAGAGAATGGACGCGGATGTCTTTGTATCGTGATTGATCGTCCATTCGGAAAGAAAATGAATGCTCATGCAAAAAAAACGAAGCTCGTTCGTAACGGATCCATCTGAAGAGGTTAGCACTTCCGGTCGAGCGCTGTTTGGCCGTGTGCGCAGGCGCGAGGTGCTCTGGGATCATAAGGTGAATGTAGCGTGGCGAAGCGACCGAAAGACAAAATGATGCAAACATCGCTACTACTCGCACAACTGTTTCTCAAATTCTATATAAATCAAGAGAGTGCCCAATAAGAGAACAGGCCTGTGAGGTAAACTGGCGCCAATGCTTTTAGTCGACGCTCTTCCTTGCTCAATCAATCGGACGACACCGGTAGTAGTCGCCCCCAGGTTTCCCATAGATTCTACCGTTCAATATCCTTAAGGAATAATAATGCTTGAGGGACAAGAATGGATCACAAATGGTAGATAATTCAGATCACCCAAGACTTTTCAAGATTAAATGATTGTAAATGTATGTCGGTACCTCCTACAGTGAAAGCGTGCTTTCAGTATTTCTGAAGAAAGATTTCTCACGAGTTAAAATAGAATGTTCAAAGCTTTCATAATGGTAACTCTCTTTCAACAAGTTCTTTCTCACTACTCAAGCATATAGCTGTCTGACAGCTGACATCCGACAAATACTATTACGAGTATGAAGATACTAATATTTGTGAATATTTTGTTAGGTTTATCCTTTGCAAGTAAAGAATAGCAACAGAGATGCAGGTATCTGAAATTTCGTCAGGTTTGATTATTTTAACATTGTAATTTTCGTCCCGCCTTGTTTAAATACAATATTTAAACCATCTGCGTGTTGGAATATCATAATTTGTGCAGGTAGAGAACATTTTGTGTCTGGGGATAGTGATTCGTGAGGAAAATGGGGCTTTTCGTTTCAGAGAACGACCATTCTTGGTACCTAATTTCATGTTTTAATATTCATGATAATCCCATGTAATTTTCCTCAGGTGCCAGTTCTCACAAGCTAATCTATTGAAAACTGACAAGGGATGATATTCACAATGATAAAATATTGATTTGATTTGAAAAACATTTATTAGGATTGATATGCAGGCACATTTCTGCTATAGGCCTACTCGGTATCATTCTGAGCTGACCTTTTTTCAAAATCTTTTTTTACTTTGGGGTTATATTATATGATATAATCATATGCAAGTTGGGTCGTTCCAAAAATACTTTCACTTTTCTATTTAATTAATATTATTTGGGGCCCCTACCACATGTAAAATATATTTAAACTGATTTAAAGACAAACACGTTGATAACCAGATCACTTAGACAGATACAGTTTGCACAATTTTTTGAAGTGGAAAAATTCACATTGTCTAACTTAGCGCCATTATTCACAATGTGTGATATCAAAGAATATCTATGATCATAAGAGTGCTGCAGAAGCCAACAGCAAACACGTTTTGGGCAAAGGCACATTCATGAAAATAGCATAGTGTTATACTATTGCAGTAAATGTAGTAAACATCTTAGGCTGTTTCTTGTGCAATGCGTTATAAAATCTGCCTGAACGGAATTAAGGAAAGATTAGCTCTGGTGTCAATATTTCATAATAACTATCTTATTTTGATACCAAGAACTAAAAGATCCCATGAAGCAGTAGTAGAATTGGTCATCCATTCTACAAAAACGTGAGCAATAACAGAGTTTCAGTAGGATTTAGAATTTGGGAAACAGAAGTCACCTGGCACCTGGCAGTGGAAAAACGTGCATGCATATAAGCTATAGTTAAAAGAAGAATGACTTACATCAATGGGAGTGGCATCGGGGGTATTGACTTTGACCCAAGTGATGGTAGTGACCGGGTAGGGCGTCCCCGTCACCTTGCATTCAAACTCAGCTGTATCACCTTCCGGCACCCGGGTACTCAGTGGTGGTCGGCTCACTACTGGCATCACTGGAAGACAAGAAGCAATTATAGTTTTACAAACAATGTATGAAATACAGCATAGTTTAAGTAGCACCACTTTCCGTTCCAAGTATATTCTGGAAGGGTTTTGATTGAGCGTATCGTTAAACATGCAGATGCACTAAAGTAAGCACACATTCGATTTGAACTCAACCCGCAAACTACACTTATCGGTACAACTTTATGTACTACTCATATCAAATTTAGAACCCTTTTAAAACATATTACACATCTGCATCGTATATTAATGCATGCATATACAATTTCGAAAATTCTTTTACGTATAAAAGTGGCGCGATATTTAACGACATAGTTATGTGGTGCGATAAGCGGCGGTGCGATAAGCGGCACATCCTTAGGCATACGGCTGCATGATGCAAAATATGCATAGGATGCATCCATATATGACCATAAACCACATTGTACAGAGTCAGATGATAAACAAGACTGGTTTTTCAATGTCTCATATGAATGCACATGGACAATTGTTCTGTCATAAAAACCTGAGGGAAATGTTGTAGCAACGGTTTTGAATTAGCATTTACTCTTGTTCTGATTTACATGGTAATAAGATTTCTGATAGGACCAATTTCGAAAAGGTAATGATAAGGGCGAACCACAACTTTTGAATCAACAAGGGTAACATAAACATGCTCTTGGAGATGTACAGTAGTCTGCTATCATCTTGTAACTACCACCATAGAGATATCGGTGACTGTTTATCTTCCAGCATGGAAGGTAGGTTGGATATTAAAGGCAAATCTACATTTTGGACCGAATGCATCTTACTACCAATATAAAGTGATTTATCGCTACCATGTCTTCCATAAACAGGGAACAGTTTTGTTACAAGGGTCCTTCCTAGTAATACCGATGGAGAAACTTGAGAATGTGATTCGACGAGGAGAACAGTGAAAAACATTCACCCAATTGTGTGACATATTTATTATGTTCATTTTCAGCTATTAAAATATGACCTGACGAATCATTTTTTGTGAACGAATATGTAATAATCAATATTGCCATTGAAAGGGCAAAAAAAAATGTATTTTTGATAAAGAAAAAGTTCGAAAATGTGTGAAAAAGAAGAAGAAGAAGAAGAAGAAGAAGAAGAAAGTGAATGAACAAGACATAAACGACACGACAGTGTTGAAATGATAATGCTATGCATATATGGGATTTTGCAATGAGAGCCACTTCTTTCTAACTTTTCAAATACATCTTCATGATTGGGATATGTTAAACAGAAGTTCAACAAAAGCATTCCGACCACTTCTCACTGAATCTCACCAAGTTGTATTGACATGTATTGCAATATCATTTCATGTCATATTTTTTCTACTATTTCTTAAAACATTAAGTGAACATTTTGGACTTATGTGCGTACTTTAATGCCGAAGAAGAAAGAGCCCCAAAGAGTAGTTGAAGCAATGGTCACACAGTGGGGAACTGGGACTGCGAATGAGAATGTAACGGAGGCGCAAGCCTTCTAGAGACTCTTCACAAAACGAGTGTTAATAAACTGCGCATAGGAACATCCTGATGGATCACTTTGACTTGTATCACTCCTAGTCTGGCCCTAACGTAGTTAATACCACCCTGGCACCGTGCATAGGAATGACCGGTGTTAAGACACAAAAATTCACCATCAGGCCGCAAAAGCTGGCTAAAATAAAGGACAGCCATCTATCTTTACAGTAGCCATACAGTATAATGTGCACATTCCCACCCAGAGATTCCTAGAGTTACACGTCTCAAACTGTGACTGGAACATTCATGTATTCACATTAAGTGAATTTCTCCTATAGAAATAAGGATTTGTAATTAAGGGTGTTTACACATTGAACTGTGTGCTTTGTTTGTATAGAAAAGATAGTTCAAGTGTAAAACTCCACTCTGAAGAAATATTTAGATATAGAAAATGCTAGGGGTAATATGGATGTTAATCTAAGGGATTAGTGACAATCAAATGATGCATGTTCTGATAAATTAGGCATCATTCTTTGCCCAATTAGACAGTATGTATAATGGCCAGATCGCCTCCATATTATAATGAGTACATTTTGGCAATGGCGATCATATCACCAAGAAAAGAGTACATTTTGGCAATGGCTATATCATATCACCAGGAAAAGCCTACAGTCATAATATTAATGAGACATTTGAGCACATACTTGACTCAATGCTATTCTCTTCTTTCAGCGCCATTGGGTTTCTTTTTTGTCCATCGCTTTCACCATGAGCAAATCTAAAGAATGCTTTATCATTTTCTTCGTCATACTTTCTCCTCAGAGCTCTTGGAGTTATGAGGACCGGTTTCGAAGAGAATGCCTGAGGCTGATAGTTAACTTTTGGTATTGAGGAGAGCCTGGGGCCTTCGTCTGACCTCTCAGGTTTGCCAGCCAAAACAGCAACAAGCTGCCAATGGTATCAAATAGGCAAAAACACGATAATAATTAACATTTGTATAATCTATTTATACATGGGGATGGAATAGACATATATCATAGCAAATAGAATGATAATGATATCTATTCGTGCAATAATAATGACATATTATTGTCTGGAACGATCCCATTAGACCAAATGATTGCCATGTTTTTTCCTCAATGAATGGCGTTCGTGTTGATTCTGGTCTCGGTAATGATGTAATTTATGAGTATTTTGGGGACCTTGTGCACCCAAAGGTCTTGAGAGCTGGCAAGAACAGAGTGAAGGTATGTACGTCGAGAAAGTCAGCAGAAGCAAGGGTCTATCATTGGCGTCATACCTCTCAGTCTAATACAGTAACTGTCAAAGAAAGAATTTGCAAAAAATACAATTCATAATCATCCATCAAGGAAGATCTCGGATGCGTTGCCATAGCTCCGATTCATCCGTCTATAAATCATATCTTATCTCTTTCTTTTGGCACCTTCAGGCAAGTTTTCGTGGACCAGAAACACATGGGCGTTACGAAGTGCTATTCCTTACAAGAAAAAATGGTAGATTCTGTCGGAGATTTCCCCACTCTGTAATTTCCCACTCGATTGTCAGAAAGGTCTTTTTATAGGAGTATACCAGGCTCAACGAAAATGATAAATCGTGCTCGACTTACTGTGTAACCAGGGTATGAAGTTGACACTTATAAATGTCAGAAGAAAGTAACTCTATATGTCACCCTGGAAAATTGCTTTTGATTATAGTAGTTAGGGACACATATTTGAAGAAAAGATACTAATGAATTCTATTTCATTACTGAGCGTAGAACCAAGACTAAAAATTGCCCGGACCACCTTTGAGCACATCGAGAAAGAATGACAAACTTACACTTATTTGTTTTGCTATTTTAAATTTAGCACATGTGGTTTGCCATAGTAAAATCACCATTCTCCTTGGGTGAGAGGGCGGAGACGACCAGCCCACCCGGAGCATGTTTTCCAAACTGTCTTCCTCGAACTTTTGTTGTGATAACCAAGAGTGCAGTGGAGATGTATACAGCCAAGCAATCGCTTCCTTGCGCATGGGTCTTCTCACTACTGTCTCATCCTTCTCTCCATCATTTTCGTTTATCTTCTCTTTCAAACAAACTTTCAATAAGATCTTGACCTCAAGTTACGCCCTGATATTTATTGCCTATAACTGGAAACTTCCAGTCACTGGAACAGACAATTTGGAAGTTCGATTGCGAGCTCAAATCGTTGTTAGGAGAGGCGTGTATTATAGGGGGTGGGGTGTATATTTGGCTGTAATGCGTCTAAATGTGGTTCTCCCATGAACACCAGGATAGTGTGGGTGTGGCGTGCTCGACACCCCCACATTTTACCCTCAGTATCTCCTCCAGGTGGGACAACCTAGCCTGATCACTCTCAGCAGCTCCCGGGTGGAGCTCGCCTCTCTGGAGGTAATACCGAGCCTAAGTGCTCGACTCCAGATAAACTTCCCAGGATGGCCTTATCATACAACTGTTTTGAAAATAAACTCTTGAGACGTAATGTGGAGTAATGGGTGCGCGGGTACGTCTGGGATAATGCCAAGGGAGAAGGCCATGGCGGAGTAACCCTAGAGTGGGTCTCTGCCTGAAAGGCTAAAATAGTGAGATATGATAAGGCCAAAAGCACTTGACATCAGCTTACATAGATACAAGTTAGCTGTTTCCTGGTCAACATCGATGTCAAGAGAGCATTTCGCTTATTGGAAAGCATCCAGTGAGACACCCCGGTTCTGACAGGGCTGTTAGATATACACTGTTCGTTTACGGCCAAGTATATAACGCCAAGGTATTTTAACTTAAAGTTTATGTCCCGGCTGCGTCCTATCACTTAGTTTTACTTTTAGGGGTGTATTATATTCCTGGAAGGAGCTGCATTGTGGTGTATAAACCATGCAGAGAATGGCTCAAACATTCAGACAAAATGGCTTAAACAATCGTTCAGGCTGCGACCACTAATGCACAAACAAGTGGACGAAAACCACGCGGATGCTAGGGGCAATCGTCAGCTATCTAACCACTAGGAAGACAATGACAAAGTGGGCAAAGTAAGGGTGTTTCTCTGTTTAAGATCTTATTTCATAAAGAAACCCAGATGGGACCCATAACCCAGCAAGTATGCTTTATAATGCCGCACTTATTTGACAACAATAGAAAAAGCAGATTGATTGAATCAAGGATTGCAATGACAGTGAAAATGAAACCTGGCTTAAATTATCATTATGATTTCAGCAACAACTCCCCACAGGCTCCGCCCAACTGTCAATCAATCTGCCGAAGAAAGGGAAACCCGTCATTCATACCCAGGATCTGAGGCGCACAATGGGTACCGAGGGGAGAAATCATAGATAATATTCCGCAAGGAATTTCCAATTTCACGGTTAAGTTAATTTGAGCAAAGATCAGAAACTGAGAGCACCGGGACGTCTACACATCAACATCCCAGGTGTCGACCCTCTTGGCGACGGCCCTATCCCAAAGCCTGTTGATCGCCGACAATTAAATCGGATGGTAATCCGGCGAGGGATTTGGATAAAAATTCACTTATCGCCAGCGATGCAGCGACAGGCAGGAGGGCGATATGCTGCTACCGCAGGAAGCATCTCTAAACGACTATGGGGACGCTATGACTCACCTAGCCTCTTACAACTGGGTAACGTTATCTTCAGATTCCCAGCTACATTTGCCATAAGAACTTTCTGAATATTAATTAGGAAAGACTAATAACCTCAAGCCCCTTCTGTCCAGTCACCATGTAACTACTTCTTTGTCATCCAATTCATAATCATGGAAAGCGGTTTTTTTCTTTGGAATGGGTCTATGCAAGACCCGTTGGGCATGGATAATCAGAAAATAATCTTCTTTGTTGTTTATCTCGTTTATACAATGGGGTGGTAGAGGTTGAAGGTCTAGAGGAATAGAGGGACAAAGCCGCAGTTGCTATCACCTTGGATGGAGATAGTCAGAACGGGGCAGTCCCGGGGAGCAGGGTTTTCATGCCTGATAAAGCCAACCAACAATCCCCCCAACACCGACAGGTGAGATGAGATGCAATTGAATCGCAGCAGGAGGCAGGAATAAAAATTATTATGCAAATTGAAAGGGAATTAGCAAACTTTGTGGGCCTTTGCTTGACCCAGTTTCCGGTTCACTTGTGCGCAATCGCAAGTGGAGTTTTGGCAAGTGTGAGTTAGATTGGCAATCAAAGAATGGGCGGGATTCTCACGCCTGGTTTTAAATTAAAATTTCATCAAGTTTTCATAGGTTAATCGATTTCCATTTGGAGGTATCAATTTGTATTGAGGCATCTTATTTAATGGTAGTGAATGTATCAATATTAATGTGGAAATTATCCTCCAGACTGGGCAATTTTGATACTTCTTCTTGGCAGATTTGAAAGTCTCGTTAGTTAGTGTTGAAGGAGGAATTCATTAATATGGAAATAAGATGACTTTGTGATTAAATATACTTCCCCAGAATCTGTTGCTTGTCCTTCAACGGATACACAACTTTTCTAACGTGTTCATTCGTGTTTGAGTAAATTTGACACCAAGATAGAAAATAAGAAAGAAAACAAATTTCCTTTCTTTCCTATTCCAACGAACAGTTCATTTCATGCACAATTTTCACTTGCAATTTAACAAGTTTTATTATTCTGAATGTGACAGCAATTGCCAGAGTTTTTGCAGTGGCAATATTGTACCATCCAGGTTGGAGACCAAGTATTTGGACTGTTATTAGGAAAAAACTTACTGGCACCTTTCCATATATGAAGAGGCTTTTTCCCATGTAATAAGTTTGTTTCTTGGCACCTTTCTATGCCGATGATGCGTGCCAGTGTGGACCCCACGAGCAAATGTGCCATGCATGCTCACGCTCATTGTCTTCCTCCTCCTCGGGCCCCTCTCGAAGTATTTAATTTTCACTATTACACCCACTCATTATGTAGGCTGATATAAGCTCCATCTCGCACCGAAAAATAGGATTGGCAACGCTGTTTTACGTTGTCATAGCAACTAAGCTATTGTTGGGAAAATCGTTTGTGGTTTTGAGGGCGATACGCTACGCCACCTCCAGAAGTGGTCGTCATTTTTACCACGTGCTCGGTATGAATGTGTTAATTAAAACGGGGGAAGGAACCGGTCCGATAAGCAGGATTATACCCTGGGGCCAAAGGTGGCAGTGAACATGTCAAATTGACCACCAGCTTTTATGTGTTTTTGTTGAATCCTGATATTCATTCTGAAATTGGTGCAAGCAGAGTGTGAACACATTCAAATTAGTGGCTATAAGTCAGAAGGTCATGCTTTGTATAGTCCACTTGAACCTATCCTGCACCCGGACCGACCAGTCAGTATTCTACTGGAACAAATGTTAGACAAGGCATCATTTCCTCCATTTGTTATTTTTATGAAGGGCCTTTGGTATTTGGTATCCCATGCCCTTCTAACACTCAGCTGGCCAATAACAGTTACTGATGGGATGGTCAGGGTAGGTGCGAAATAAAAGAAGACACATGCAGGTCCACAGGTCTAATGTATAGAATATTTTAGACGTACTTTCTGTACTTAGGGGCAAAAAATAATTTTACTTACCAGACACCACGATCCAGACAGAAGCATTTTTAGTACCGGCCATATTGGAAGCAGTACACGTGTAGTTGCCGGAATCGCCTGGCTGCACATTGGTCATATACAACTTGTTATCCAGCGCCTTGATTTTACCTGTCTCGGCTACGGCTTGTCCATGGGGATCTGACCACCTGGGGAAGACAAGACGAGAAAAACAATTAGATTGTGGCAGGCAGCGATGCTTTTTCGTGCACATTGGAAATGAAATCAAGAATATATACTCAGTTTGAAAAGTGCCTTGGGAAAACCACATCAATTATTGGTGAATTTCCAACCCAAAGTGGCTTACCCTTTTATTATGAAATTCTTTTGAATTTATACCAATTGAAGCATTATATTATGACATAACTTAATATTTGCTGCAGCATGGGAGTAGCGAGCTTAAGCATATTTGCTTATATCATAGTAATGTAAGGAATAATGACTGGAAATCCTTTTAGTCTCTATCTAAGGTGGTTAAAGCCCCCTGGACCTTTCAAGGTAGAGACTAAATACCAATATCAAACTGACCAACAAAGTTTTAGAAGTAATTTCGACAAACTTTCGACAAATTTTCTGTCAAATGTCTCACATGAAGTGTGAAAGGAATAATCTAATAACACGGAATAACAATCTAGTTTTTATAATCCTAATTAGTTCCCAGGACTGGAAATGTTTCTCATAAATTTCCCTCCAAAGTGATGCGTTTAGTCCATCTATTGAAGCTGAGGCTATTTTTATTTTGTCTTGACAAGGCTGCCTTGACTTTTTCCAATCTGGCAGGCCGGATGGAGGACCATTATACTGCATGGATGAGAATGACACCGATTTACTTGGATAAGTGCCAATCACGCGATGGGCTTCTTGGGTCCGAATTATTAATGTCCGGTATACAACCCGACTGGAAAGGCCCGCCAATTATTCCATTTTGTTCGCATATTTACCCAAAGAACTTTTTATATGAAAAAACAACACACAGTTATCATCATGATAAAATGAGGATTGTGTGTGTGTCAGGAGAGAGAGAAAGAGAGTGAGAGAGAGAGAGTGAGAGAGAGAGAGTGAGTGAGTGAGTGAGTGAGTGAGTGAGTGAGTGAGTGAGTGAGTGAGAAACAGAGAGTGAGTGAGTGAGAGACACAGAGAGAGAGACAGAGAAAACACAACATCTGAAATAGCGTGACGGTCGCTTATCTATTGGCCTGGCCAGCAAGGGCTGACCACCTCAGACCAATATTGACCTTTTATCCACGGCCGCCTGACCCTGATCTAATAAAGTCCGACCTTTGAACCATAACATTAACGTGACTAGCATGGAACCCATATACAGGCGCCAGTGTCCGAAGAATAAGATATGAAGAAAATCTTGGCCAGAGTTAGTGATTTGGTTGAGGATATAACTGTCAGTTTTGATATGTTTGAAGGAAGGAGGGTGTAATGCAAGTCGGAGCCGAAGGCTATTGATCCCTTCTTCCTACCCCAAGCTCATTGGAAAAGGACATTTGGCCCTGACCTGCAGAGCAAGTGTCAGAGTTAATGTAAATATGCATCCATGTCCCACATACTAATAGATGAAGGCTGTTTGACATCTTTATTTATTCATCTACTAAGTTATTCAGAAAATGGGATCGGGGACCATGATAAACTGTCTGCATCGGCAAAAGGCCAACTTTCCACGCCATATAAATAACCAGTTATTAATCTATCATTTATTAATAGCACCGAAGCCTTTCTCGATGCATCATCTTTAAGATAGCTTGGTTCATAATTGACAATTAATGAATATTCTAAATGGTCGTAAAAGAATATTGCGAACCATATTATACCCATAATGACCTATTGGAAGGCAGATGGTGTATTTTCTGCTTCTGTAAGTCTTTTCATGTTGAACCCTCATCCTTCCAATCACTCGGCCTCTTACGTTTGGAACCCTAACTAATCCCCAGCACCTTTGGCAGCTGTTACTTGAGGTCTAACCAGGAAGCATAGACCTGAGGTGGGAAGTCAAATGGAAAATTCTGGCTCAATTTCATTCCACCTTCTGCTTAATTTGTGTTTGAAATAGACTCCGGCTGTCTGTAACACAAAACTAGCCAGGTGGTTTGAAGACAAGGCCTTGGGATGGCCAAGTGATGTTTCCTCCTGGGAAAACACCCGATAAACTACACCTATAGGAACTGTCGTTGGGATCATTGTTTATCAATACAAAATTCATTCGAAGTAAAATGGGAGGATAACCATGCGCTCAAGTGGCGGAGTCAATTATCAGCCTGTATACAATTACTAATTCTGTGTGGGAGGGGACCTGTCACTCTTAATGACATTGAATGCCTCCCTAACATACCTTCTTTTGAAAAGAGAAATGGGATTCTTTTTTTATCGGGCAGAGGTTGAAACATAGCTGGCTTATGAGTAAATTAGAAACTTGAGCACGGCTAAATCAGTAAATGAATACCAGTGTGTGGTGCCACTGTGTATAACTGAGAAATATGGGCGTGCATATATTATATATGTTTCATGAATGACCCTCACATACCACCATGAGTTAACATTAGGATCCAGCATAGGCCAACAACTTTGAGCAGGGCCTCTAATAGATTGTGGCAAAATACGACCTCCTAACGATGGGAGGTTTCAGTGCTTCTGATCCACTGAACACTGCCAAACTGCCCAGTGGCCAGTTTGAAGTCCCAGGAGGTGTGGAGTAGTGGGAGGATGGGGGAGGGGTGAGGTCACTTGGATCCCTGACCTGCAGTGTGATCGCGAAGTGGACATCAGGCCTATCAGGTAGGGGTCCAGTCCCTCATTCCCTCCCCAATCACAGGTCCCTACTGGTGCTTCTGTCTCAGCCAGATGTGCACAGGCTCAGGCATTCCCTACACAATGCGTCTATTTCTGATATTATCGCCCATGCATGACTTTTGATATCGCGCGCACGCGCATCACCGCATCTGTCACCTTCCGGCGCACAACGCCCTCGGCACTGCAGCGCACCCATTTAACCTCCCGTTTGGGACCTTTTGTTTTGCACTTTCATGCAAATTGCAGTCAAATAATGAAATATTTCATGGCTCATTTCCCCCGGGGAAGTCAAGGCCCGGGGCAGAAAGGGCTGTCCAGAGAAAACTATAAATCATTGTATTAATTGGACTAGTCTTTTTACATTGTGGACAGTGTGAAAAAGAACAGTGAGTTGGACACTCATATTCCTCCCATGCCATAGAAACCCTTAACGTCCCATCAGGAAACATTGCATGGAAGGGTCAGGAGGAGGGGCAAGGTGGGGCTCAACTGTCATTTTAAAGAACCTTTACAATGCCATGCCAACAGCTTCCAGTCTTTCTGATGGACATATTACCTTGGACAAATGTGTCAGCAAATGAGGGCCCCTATGAGACTCTTTCAAGAGTGAACATGTGTTAAATTCATTTGAGAGGATATTAAGTAGTATTGAGACCATAGTATTTAATTTGATATGTGACAGAGAGAAAGGCGGGAAGTATTCGGTTTTCGATCTATAACAGACTCGTTTATGAGGGTGGATTTCAAGTGATTAAAAGTGATTTATGTCATCTGTATATGCTACAAACCATTTCTAAACAAGAACCCTGACATATGGGCCAGAAGGGAGGCATGCACGCTTTATTTTAAATGGATATACGTCCGGAACAAAGCATCTTTAGAAATTCATTATAGAACACTAATGTATAAAAATATAACGGAGCATATAAAACTCAAATCCCTAATGACATGCGTAGCCCCTCGTACATTGCAATACAATAGGGAAACCTGTGAATACCTGGCATTCCACCATGCTGCATTCAACACCTAGGGGATAAATGGATTAGATGGTAGGGAAGGGTAGAGGCAAACATTCATGTTTGATAGAATGATGCCGAGGGATACATACAAAACTTGTTCCCATGACAACTGTTCCTGCAGCTGCTCTAGGCCTGTGTATATAGTACTTTAATCCATCAAGTTATTATCGCTTTGACATACGAGGCAGACATAGCTTTGACATTTCTGAGCCGTTTTTTCGCCAACATCAAGCGGACAAAAAGATTCACTATTTCCCCCCAGTAACCCTTGTTTTTTAAAAAAAAACAAAAAAAAACGATTGTTCATTGTCCGATAGAATGTTTCTCAGTTTCTAGAGAATTCTGCCAATATATTTTGATGGAAATTACCCGAGACAGCTTTAACATTAGAATTGTAGCTTACATAATACTCTGCATGAATAAGATTGGAGGGAGAAGATTCTGCTTGCTTTTTTCAAACAGTGAGGATTGATATCGCCTCTAAAAGACCAAATCTAATACAATGCACTATCTTCAATGATACAATTTAAATAATCACAAGTTCGGCAATGAGTGTATCTAAATACAAGGCAATATTCCCCTGTGTATACATATCATGCTGGAAACTCTACAAGAAGTTCATGGATGCGACCCTATAAGAAGTTCATGGATGTGAAATAATGCTGACGCCTTCCACGACCTCATAATTCCCCCTCGTGCCGCTGTCGTCTCCGAGAAAACTCAATTTAAACTTACGTTAAACCATGTCACGCATGGCATAAACAGGTTTATAGACATTTTGATCGAATTTGCCCCTTGTAAATTCGAAAGGGCGATTCTTTTTCATAGAAACTTGATCGTATCTTCATTAGTTCACTTTGATATTCTGTGAAGAAGCCAACGGCCACAAGACGTCAGTGTGGCCAATGTGGAAACTTTCCAGAAGGCTGTTACCATATATATATATCAAGTTTACAAAAATCTAAGAAAAGAAATGCCAATTTGGAGATCAACTGAATTTGAATTTCATCTTTTTATCTTTGTAACAGCAATTGATTTAGCCTCCACCCATGTTTTGTGTGGACGAGTATCATTTATATGTACTACTCCTGGATGTCTCACTAATGAATTGCGTTACCGTCGACTGATAGACCAAGATCGAATTTCCAGTTCTAAGTTTTCAACTTTATCCAGGGATCTACCGGGAACATAATAGACCCTTTCCAGCGATTTCAAATAGCATTCCATAAAAGTGCTAAACAATCATATTCAAATGTCATCAGCAATTTCTGGATAATTTAGGTCTTGTAGCATCGAAAGTATATCCCCAGTTCTAAAACACCATATTTATGAGAATACAAAGGGAATGTGGGTATCATACTCTGAAGTGTTGTAAACATAGCTCTGAGTTGTTAGTGAAATAGAAAGTGTCCTATACAGACGTTGCGGACACATAGTGACCAAGCATAGATCATCCGGCCATGTTCAGGTAATCTCCAGGGTACCATCGATCCCAGGCTACACCGTGGAGGAAGGCAGGGGGAGGCGCTCCTAAACCTGCTCTGGGGCTTAACATTCTGTCTCGACACTGACTGCAACAATCTAGTGATGGCCCGGTCAGCCTAGAGGGATGAAGAGATGAGGGCACATAGATCTAAAGCAGATGGGGCATGAGTAGAGAGATCATACTATATGTAGAAGTAACACAACAAATCGGGAATTGGAAGCTTGGCTTAAAACCCTATTTTTAACTTCAAGGCATTAAGAATAGTATATGATAGCATCCCGTGTAGGTTCCAACAGGACTCTGAGGTTGAGTAAAGGGAAAGGAGAGAAGCTGCAGGAAATGTTGCCAACAGCTCGGTACGAGTTGCAATGAACGTGAATACAGCAGCAAATCCCAGGGACTATACATTTCCTATTGTACCTATGGGAGTTGTTGTGTTTTAAACATGGATTTCGAAAATGGTCCTCATCATCTCGGTGATTGTTTGGTTTATGTATGAGTATTTTCCCCAAAATGACATGGGTAAACATGCACTGGTCAATGCCCACTACCAATATCTTTTAGGAGCAAGATATTTTGTGAGATATATATTTGGTGCAATCCTGAGTTTCCAATATGATATTTAATATAGTATTGAATACCGATTTTTGAGCAAATAGATACCAAAATTGCATCCCAGTTGATACCAAGAAGAAAAGACTTTCTTGGACAATGATTACTGAATTGCTTAAACAAGTAGACTGAGTAACGAAATCCAATCTCCTGTTACAAGCTTGACTAAGCACTGTATGTCCTGCACTTATTCGAGTCACAAGCTTTCATAGCTTCTTACAAGCTTGAACTAGTTTTTTATAATGAGATCGAGGATGACTTGAATATTCTAAGTGGGAAGTTCTTTTACATAAGGAATGAAGCAGCTTGAATTTCTGCAATGCTTTATTTTGTAGTGCGGAATTTCCATTTGTCAAAGATGTACTTCGGTGATAGATTGGAGGTCCTGGCCTTCCTACATCTGATTTGGGGCTGTTATTTATGAATGGAATGTTCAATCATTCCCCATGAAGGGTCCTGCTTGAACATAGGGCGAAGGAGGTGAATGAAAAATATTTCTTTGACTTGCCCAATGATGTATCAGGCATATATGGCTGACCTACCATGCCTTAGTGAGTCCTCTACCGATTACATCCCAAGGTATAGCCTGTCACCAAAATCAATATCAAGATGGATTGTTGCTAAATGACCTCTACATGCAGTACAGACTCAAAGTCAATGGTAGATGGATGAAAAACCCGGCCATTATGCAGCAAGAAACAATGAAAGCGCCAAGCAAAATGGGTCCATCCGACATATACTACTCAAATACAATGAAAATGTGGTACTAGTGATGTTATCAGGAGTGGTTTGTGGCACTTTGGGTGAGAGGACACCGGTCTGAATAAATCAAGCTAATGTAAGATCAGTCCAGGGTCCTAATCTAATAGCGAGCCTGTGTGAATATCCCAACTCCATGTACTACTTACATATGCCGAACGGTATCTTGAGACCGTGAACTTGTAAGGCATCGCGGAATATGCATTACCATGTATGCATCTCTGGTAAATTTCCTTACGGGGCTGTTCGCAATAAGGCTCCTTGGTAATATTACACCACTGGCTGCACGTGTTTAATTTCAGTGGCAAAGGATTCACAAGTGGTGCGGACATACACATGTATGTACGTACATACGTACCAAGGCATTATCGGTGTTTCAGATAACCTCAAATCATAATATCCCTTTATGTGCATGTTATCTCTCAATTTATCCTGGTTTTAAGAGCTGCGGGTCCTTATTTCTTTGCCATATCTTGGGACCCGAGGTTACTGGCATCAGTAACGGGAGCGTAGCAAGACGTTCGGATCCAGAAGCTCGGCCCCGGAAAAACATTATATGTTGACCCTGGTGACCTCTGCCATGTCGTTATCGTAGTATATAGCACCTCCCATGAAAGCGACCCGGCCGAAGCGGGCCGAGATAGAGATGTAGAGGGGAAGAGGGAAGATGGAAGTGCCACAATTCATGTATTGGGAATAAAAGTAAAATATCTAGGGATGCAGAGGGAAATATAACGAGGTGGCAATGCCTCAAATGCTACGACAAATAGCTGAGTCAATGATAAGAAACTATAACCCCCTGCTAGAAGCGAGATGTTTCTATCTTTCTATCTATATTCATGCAGCTAGAGATAAGAGAAATATATATATACGAAAAAGTGTTGGAGGGAGGTCGTGGCCATGGAGGTGCAGCAAGTAGGTGGGGGAACACCATATGGTATAATCTATCAGGCCAACTACATTGGAATCAATACCAGAGGCGCGAAGGTCATGTTGATTGCACCGCATCGACAAACAATGTAATTTGCAACTCCTGCCCTGTGTCAATCACCAGCTAGAATTACGTGGACCACATACACTCCATTTGCATTTGTGTTTTTCTCCAGTTTCCCACATTCATTCGTTTCTCTACACAACTTCATTAAAAAATAGTAAATGTATGCATGACAGAAGACATGATCGTAATTCCGAACAAACATTATTCAAAGGAATTAATAAACAGGCTTCTATGGACCATCAGTATAAAGTTGATCACATATTGTTGTTCAGTGACATGGAAAAAACAGAACAGATTTCTGGTGGAAAATGTTAAAAGAACTTAACAGTGAAGACTAAGGATATATGTACCTTAATTGTTTATTATTGTTGAAACAAGTTATTTCAGTCGACAAAAAATGAAAACCCCCCAAAAATACAAAATATAAGGGACACCACTCGTCTGTCATTAGAAATGTAAAAGCCTCGGTGGCAGGTTATGTTGAATAAAACCTTTTTTTTTAAAAGAAAAAAGAAGTTGATCACATATAAAAGACATAAAATACAATTATTAGGTAGAAAATGTGTGAGTGTTCACACCGATGGAATATGAAGTATGGAAAATACAGATGTAACCATCACTCCATGAAAGCTATATACAGATGCTATGGATGGCGAAAAACACATGGAAAGCCAGATGATAATGTGATCTGTGCAGACCAATATCATGCTACACCTAGATCCCTAGTGCAGGTTTTATCATGGTTTATATAACAGAGGTCTATAGATACTAGCGGCCGATTCAGATTTATTTCATATAATAATGGTGCGGGGAGAAGTACTCTATATAATGCTACAAAAGGACACACATCGCCACTGGCTTTCACATTTTCTGTGCCTTTTATCAGCGCAAAAGCCAATTTCCATCTGTCCTGGCGGGATGGCATATGACCACACATCTATATATCTCGCAGGTTTCAGCTTGCTTGACAAAGGATTATCCTGACCCCCGAGAGAAAGGTCAACCCTGGAGGTGGGCCCTGTCGAAATTGGATAGGCAAGCTACCCAGCACGCGATAGGCTTGCTATCAGATCTTATCATCGAACCTATTTTCTGGCTTCATTTAAGTAAAACATCTGGATCCTTCATTTCGGATTTTTACTACCCAGACCTGCAATGGGCCAGCGACACTTGATGAAGCCATGATAGAGAATATGTATGGCTTCATAAATCCATAGAGGAGGGATATCACAGAGCAGCCCCAGTCGGCTCATTCGTCCCGCTGGGTTGCATTGGGATTTTACCACCAAGGAAAAGGGGCTAAATATTGTGGTAGCAAGGGAATACAAAATCCATGCCCTGTGCTCCCAGAAAGGCCAAGCAGTTATTGTTATTTCCCACGATGTGACCATCATACAGGTTCTATATTGGAACTCGTTTCCCCCAGAGCGCAATCAGTTCCCAAAAGGGCGGCATAGATGTCAGATATAAACCGATCACCATAGCAACGCTTTGAAACCTAAGTTCTATCCTATGGAAATCACCTCCTGGCAGGACATCTGAGAGCAGACTCATCTCCTGCACTTTTCCTGTCTGGAGAGAAGAATTCATGGAGTGATTTAGAGTTATTTTCAGCTGAGAGCTAATGGTGGTTAGAGAGTAAACAAGAGATGAGCTGAGGTACAAGGAGGAAGCCGGAGGAGGCTTTAGCTACCAGCCCCAGCCTCATCAGCGTCATGGAGAGCTGCACCTGGTTCTCCACCTGAGAGTTATCTACTCTTGCAGGAGGGGGCAGGTGACAGGAGAGCCACTGCTGTGACGGGGAAATTACTCGTGTCACGGACATGGCGCTAGCAGCGCCTATAGTGTCTCAATCACTTACTAGTTTCGCTCTTTCAGAATTGCTCTCCCCACTCGTATAGTCCTACTACCTGTTGCTGCCAAATTGCAATCCCATTCCATTAGCATTTTGCTTGGAAAGTTACCATCTTCAATTACTCAAGTTATCGTCTTTTAATAGTTCCCTAGTTTCATGTATCAATTCTTTGAATTAACTGCTTTTGAAGACCATTGTGCCTAAATACTAAAGACATATTTGAAGTGCGTATTTGAAACTTGACTGTAAACATATGTTCTCACTTATAGGTAATAGTTTTTCCATTTATATTTTTTTCCACAAAAAGTATAGTCTCCAATTATCCTTCATTTTGCTTTAAATGACACTTATTTGCTTCGTGACTTATTTTGCTGCGTATCCAATTACTCATCTTCGCCATCAAGCAAAGTCTAGATGGGAGTATCTAGTTTAACCTAGATAAGATATCTACCACGGGCGTGGAAGCCACTGCGCACGGGGCGTCCATGGGCGTGCGACATATTGGTATGAGGATGATATTCATAGACGCGAATACACAAACCTCTTCCCTCTACTCCTCCTCCTCATCCCACTAACCCATACAGGGTGAGATTATGATTTATCATTTTTATCACCAGTATAAAACAGCCCGGTCTCACAGAGCGTCCCTGAAGCTTGGCACGCAATCAGAAAATGATACCAGTCAGTGATATCAACCTACCTACTGAAATATTGGCTATTTCATCTAATGAGGCATCAACATGGCAGTCCCTTGTATAAAGACTTTACAGCATGTAATTCATATATCACAAAACCCAATCACTCCGGGCCTGATTATTCATGACCCTGCAGGTAGGGCTGTGGGGCAGGGGGGCCATTAGATCTGGTGTTATGATGTTGCTAATTAGCAACATAAATCCGTTCGAGACACATGAAAATACTGAGAAGGATGAATTACACTTAATATTAATAGTTCCATGTCCTGGTATGATCAGCTGCCTGGTAAGATACCGGGAGGTAGGGTAGGGAACCATATATTTTGCAACAATTTTCCTTCCCACTGCTCTTAAATTATAGCGAAATGGTTACATGATGTCTCCTAGCCTCCCCCAATTATACACTGCAAGGCTGTTCACCAACCAGGATGTTTTAGACAGTGAAATGATAAACACCCATATGCCACTTAAAGCCACTGATACAATTTATGCAAATATATCGCCATTATTGCAAAGTATACCAGCTTTATAACCCCCATATCCGCGTCTGGTACATATGAAAAAAGGCCAAATGAATGTGTTGAAAGTAAATTTATAGCTTCTTTTCCGTGGGAGTTCTTGTAGCAGTTGATTAGTGGATCGGTTTCTATCCATGCGAAGTGTATAGATGCTTAATCATCTAGCCTGCACATCATTAGCCAGAACATTCACTGCGTAGAGATTGACAATAAAGTTGCAGCAGCAGGGATTTCTTTGGCGGCGAAAAAGTTTTCGAAAAGTTTGGTTTGGGGTTTACTTGGAATAGTTGTGTCAGATGTAGTCAACTCTCACTTATACGCTAAATATGTCAGTTCGTTTGGAAGAAGTAAAAATAAAACTCTTGGTATGGAAAACAATGGAAAATTAACTTTTTGATAATCGGCTTCGTGAAGGATGCTGATCAGTTGATCTGCGAAGTATATATAACAAAATATTGGTCGTCAAGCAGCACTCGCAGAAGTGGCACACAGATCAATACTATGATTTGACCAGTGATTGGCATTGGAAACCATTTGGTTTAATGGAACCTAGATTGTTACATAATGAGATGGGTATTTCTGTGATTAATGTCTTTTTTAAATGTTAGAAAGCACGGTATGCAGCCATTGTATGTAAATTGCGACCATAACGGGGGCCATTTGTCAAGCTGCGGAATGGGTTTTTCGGGAATCTCCTCAGCCATTATTGGCACAGGATCGGTGCTAGGCGCAACCCCCGACGTTGCCATAACGCCAATATCTCCGTCTCCTGGAGTGAATCTTTCATGATATGTCACTTTATGTCGTGAACAACTGATAGCTATCGTTTATATCTAAGCCCGCGGTATATCCGATTCCAGGCGGATAAGCTCGGGCGAAGGTATCACGCACCGGCGGCGGAGTGGTGTCAGCCATTTTAAAAAGGGATAAAAATTGTTTTCTGCACGGCCACATAATCATCGGGTGTTAGAGTCGACTCACTGCTCCCATTCTCTCTGCAAAACCCATACGACGCCCTCTCTCTCTCTCCCTCAAAGGGAGAAATATCTATGTTGGCAGCGATAGTGCTGAACAAAGCTTTTATCGTACTCGTAGAATACTCATATCAACTGTCGTATGTTTTTTCTCCATTTCCTTCTCCCATCGCGAGCAATCACGTTCTTTGTGTCACAAGAGCTTTACCGGTTTATGGCAGAACGACAGGAATTTCATTTCAAACGCTCGAGCTGTGACAGGCAGAGGACCTGGTCCGCGACTGGCATTTGCAGACAGGGCTGACATATCTTTTAAGAGATATACGTATGCCAACAGCTGGAGTTTTTTTGTCGTTCTAATAGCTTTATTGATCTTGTAATATATCATTCAAAAAACTTGGTAGAGTATCTCACCCTGTAAAATATTTCGCTTAATATATATGTATAGGGAACATTATAGAAAGGAAAAACAGTATCTTCTTTGAAAAGGTCATTCACCCCCACCACCACCACACACACACACACACGCATGGTCACAATTTGATATTGCATGTAAGCAGCACCTGAGCATATATATGATTTCCAATGAAATGACCATCATCTGATTATATCTGCATAATTATATGTTATAACTTGGTTTATAACTTGAATATATAACTGCTTCAAATGAACGTCCATACATTTGCACGGAGATCCACTGAGCATATATAGTACGATCACATGATTTCCAATGAAATGACCATCATCTGATTATATCTGCATAATTATATGTTATAACTTGAATATATAACTTGAATATATAACTGCTTCAAATGAACGTCCATATACATTTGCACGGAGATAAACCAAAGTGTAAAATTTGCTGGTCATCTCAATACTCTCCATGTGCTCTGCTCAGTGCGTTGAAGAAGTGTTGTCAAGATTCTGAGGCGGTGTCCTATTTCTTAGAAAAATACCATTAGTGATGTGCAGCTATAATCAAACCCTGGTGGGATGATCAAATCTTTGACCTATATTCTCCCCCCATCTCACACATACCCATCTTATTGCCCTCATAACGCTGCAACCCAATATATTATTAACACAGAGAAAATAAGCTAGGCGGCCCGGTATAATTAAATCACCTATTATCGCCGTCATAATTGCGGGGAATATTCAGCGTACGGTTTTTATAGTGAGATAATCTTGCTGGCCCACATTCCAAATATCAAACGCCCTGATACTACGACTCAGTTCGCGCAATGATCAACCGGGTATATGCTCTCGAAGGGGGTAATGCAATGGCTTGGGGAGGGGCTGAGCTGGGAGGGGGGTAAGGTGACTGTTCCAGCTTAGCTAGGATCGCTGTATGTTGCGGTTCGCTTTCAATCTTCCTGGAAAACATCAAGGGTCAGCCGCCGCCATTCTCTTACTGGAGACTGTGACCCGTGACCTCGAGGTGCTCACCTCTAAGATTGGGTCTCGTGGTGGAGAAGGCCACTAGAGGGCATCACCTGTCGTTCAGGTAATAGCCTCGAGGCAATTGGATCAAGGGGCGAGGATGGGGAAACGTGGAAGAAGCTTGGCAAATCTTCACACTTCAAAATATAGATCCAGCGTCCATGACGGCGATAACGCTTTCACCTCATTCGCGCGATATAACCACATCCATACTATACCCCCAACGGACCGTCGCCAGCGACCGACCAATCTTGGATCCATTCTCGATCCAATCATCTTCCGTTTGAAGCTGGGGGCCTTAGTAATTAAACACAATTTACTCCCAATAATGTCAATTCACACGTGGGTCCCAATGATTCGGGATAAAGATAGAATCACTCGTTGCGATGCTATTCCAGTCAGTGCATCCATAAATCCTGGGAGCAAAGTCACCCCGCACCTGGCCAACCGTTTTTTTTATCAGAAACTTGCGGCGATCGCTTAGGTAGCTAGTTGCGTACGTCTGCATGGAATTGGTATTCCGGGTGCCTGATGAGACTCGCAGCTCGCGCCCCGCTTGCTCACATAGACAAGTTAATGGGCTGTTTTGACAGGCATATTTTCTGGCAGGATGCTCCGGAGACGGTCAGGTATTTGGGCGAACGAACCACATGGGCGGGATTACAAAATGTGATCCGCGATGAGGCCAGACCCATTTTCCTCCCACCTCCCAGTCATATCTCTAAACTTCATACATGCGAACAGCCATGCATGGACGGAGAGTTGCACTTGCAGCTAAAGCTTCCATGTAGATCATTATGATCCCTGTCGAGCATTACTGCTTACATGCACTGGCTATTCAAACTATGTCTTATCTGACAACAAGGCATGGCGCCCAAAGAACATTTCTCAAGTTTTCCATTTCTTATTAAAGGACTTATCGGCGGAATGCTAAATACAATCCCAAAACTCCCCGGCAAACACTCCCTTCGTCGGCGGATCGGTTTCGTATAGCAAAAATGGATAATTTATAATTGTTTATGAATTGGGTGGGCCCAGCCTCGTGGCGTTAAGTCATTAAATCGCGTTACTTATCTCCAAACACACTTACAGCATACATCTTCCATGCACAAAGTGTGCCGTTCCCAGGCGGTGGCATGAGCAGTGATATTTCATCTTTTTTTTTTTTTTTTTTTTTAAAAGGTTTTATTCAACATATCCTGCCGACTAGGCTCATACAATTCTAATCAACATTCAATTATCGTTTCCCTCTCTATTTTATATTTTTTTTGTATTTTCGGTTTTCTCTTTCATCTCGTCTCTCCTGGACTAACAGGTTGTTATACAAAGCTAACAGTTATTATGAAGATATTAAAACACAATCATAACTCCTCAAGTGTTACATGTTATTCTTCGAGTTCACGTATAAGCTGGTTCCAGAAATTTGTGTTCTTCTTCCCTTTACCTTGAGCAACATTGTTATATTCCAGAATCCTAAGATGCATTTTTGCTTCATTGACAAAGGCTTTGAAAACCATTACATTTTCGTGGAATAATCTCTGCCTATATATATACCATTTCAATGCAGAAAACAACCAATTAATAAAATCTCTCTGAGGGCTCTTACCGCTGTATCCAAGGAGGATGTTAGTTAAATTCAACTCACTCGGTCTAAAACCTTTAATTAAGGCAGTTCTCTGAAACCAAGATCTTAAGGTTTTCCACAGTAAACTCTGGTTGTTGCAGTTAACGAAGAAATGGCAAATAGTATCTTCTTCTGGACAGAAATCACATGATATTTTGTTCTTAAATTTGATTTGAGTCAAATACACATTACATCCCACCGTTTTATGTATGATCCTATATTGTAACGACTGCCATTTTGGTACATCATAGCTCTTGTTCGGTATAACAAATTTCTCTTTCCAGGTTTTTTCTGAACTAACAAATTTATCCTCTATCAGAAGACTTTCCCAACTATCAAGTTTTTCATAGTCTGGGTTCACCTGCTTTACCAACTCAGCATAAACATTCTTGGTTAACAAGTCTTCAACCTTCAGCAATTTGTTGTTGATTTTGAACATAATATACTTTTTCTTTGGTATCACAAAACTTTCCCTTGCCACCATTTGTAACCATTTTCTGGGGATCGCAGCCACCAGTTTTAATCTATCACTTATATCACAGTGTATGTTATATTTCACATTTAATTCGTTCACAGACATGATCTTCTTCTCATCATTTAACAGGTCACCTATTGTTTCGATACCACTCTCTAACCAATGATCGTTTTGAATCGGTTTTTCTTTCTTTAGAATATTTCTGTTGTTCCATAATCTTTCTACATAAACTTCAAGACCTGAGACTGGTTCGTTATCATAATAGACCTCATTCCACACTTTAAAAATATCTGTATAGAACACACTTAATGATATCTGTGGCATGTTTTTACAGGCAAGTATCTTCCTAATATCTTCTTGATGAAACGCTTCTAATATCCCAACCCATTTATGTTGTTTTCCATACAACATTCTCTGAATCCATTTGATTCTGTTTGCTTTTGTTATTTCGTCTACACATCTGACCTTCAGCCCTCCATTTTCATAGCTTTGTTTCATGAAGTGGAAGCTGATTTTCACATTTCTCGATCCCCACATCATAATCTTAGTCATCTTGTTTATCTCCTTGACAATGTTCTTATCTAGATGAACAACGGAAATTACATGTTGTATTATAGGCAAAATCAATGTATTGTTTAATAATGTTTTACCTCTGAGAGACAAATTTCTTGCCCCCCAGACTCCAACGACACCCCTCATCTTAGCTAACGCCGACTCATAGTTCTTGCTGGGCTCATTCTCCCTACAGTAAGGATTAAATATGTGTATCCCCAGGATTTTTATCGAATTCGCCCAATCAATTCCACAGCTCTTATCGTTATTAAGTGCTTTTTTCTCAATTTTTATACCCTTTGTCTTAGTTAAATTTAGTCTGAGTCCCGACCCTTCCCCAAACTTTCGAATAATATCCATTACTTTCCCCATTGAGTCTTCGTCAGCTGTGAAAATAGTGGTGTCGTCAGCGTATTGCACTATTTTGTGCTCGATTTTCCCTGTAACAATACCTCTAACACTCTCTTCTTTTCTTATATAATTAGATAGAAATTCGACCGCAATCGTGAACAAATATGGTGATATTGGGTCACCCTGCTTAACACCTTTCTGTACACCAAAGAAATCCGACATATGCCCATTGTTCGTGAAACATGCTACAGAACCGGATAATAAAGTTTTAACCCAGTCGATAATATATTCGGGGAAATTAAAGGCTGCCAATGCTCGATACAAAAAGTCCCAATTGATGGAATCATAAGCCTTTTGGAAATCCACAGTGGCTATTCTTCCCCCCTTTCCCTTCATTTTTTGGTAGCTTAAAATGTCATGAATCCTTCTTACCGCGACCCCTATGTATCTATTGGGCATAAAGCCATACTGGTCTTCATCAATAACCTCGCTAATTACTCCTTTAATTCTTTCAGCAATGACTTTCGAAATGATCTTGTAATCGACATTGAGTAGAGTAATGGGTCTCCAGTTTTTTAAATATCGTATGTCCACATCCTTCTTTGGTATCACAGAAATGATGCCCTGATATTGGTCCCAATACATCTTTTTGTTTTTCTCTACCTCCGCTACCATTTTACAAAATATTCCCTTTATATCTGGCCAAAAGTATCTATAAAATTCGACAGACAATCCATCATGACCAGGGGATTTACCATCTTTCATCTGCTTAATTGTAAGCCAGATCTCGTGTTCACTGATCTTTCTTGACAATCTCTCGTGATGTTTTTCATCTATACTGGCATCCATGTTCTGTAAAAATGGTTCGGCGCTTTGACTATCTATTACGTTTCGTTTATATAATTCGCTATAATACTCCCTACCTTCCTTCACTATCTTAGTAATATCATTGGTTAATTTATTTCCAACAAACATATTATTGATAGACTTCTTTTTCCCATTTTTCCTTTCGAGCTGTAAAAAGAACTTAGTGGGCCTTTCACCCGCCCTAGCCCAGGTTGCCTTAGCCCTAAATAGTGCTCCCTCAGCTCTAGCTAGCTCACTATCTTCCAAGGTATTTCTGATGTTTTTCATTTCATCTATCTCTTCATCACTAAGAACATGTATTTGATCTTTTATTTCTGATACTGAGAGCTGCTCGAATAACTCTTGAGTGATGATAGCTTTGCTTAGCAGCCTCCTACCAACTGGACACTGGATATAACCTTGTATTAGGGTCAGCAATCAGCTGTCTGACGTATTTTATGGCCAGCAAGTGAGTAGCAAGAGGCTGGGATAGAATTAGAACCCCTCGACTCCCTCATCTTCTTAACCCTGAGATGTATTTTAAAGGGTGCGAAGTAAATATATGTATCTGCTCCCACATATACCCTTCACTCAATGGTCAAACGGCAAGAATGGATGCATACACTGTCCTCTCTTACAGGTTGTTGTCTGATGTATGTACATGGTTTTATTTATGAATGAGAATAGAATTACGAATGTCCAGTTGTAATTGTATTACACTTCTAAAAAACAGGATAAAAAACATGCATTTTCTTCTGACTAATTGGTTGGAGTAGGAACGTCTGACAGTGGAATGCTACAAATAATAACTATGGCCACCCACATTTTCCATGATATCCCGTCTTTATATGTCCATTTTGAACTCCACATCAAGGCTGACTCACAGTCTTTGAAGTGTTTCCATAAACATATATTATAACATGAAGTCATTTCTTAATCACTTTCTCAGATGCCATGCATGATTTCAAACCAGTTCGCATAGAATAGCATTTAAAGAATTAATTCAACCTTGTCACAAGGCCAAAAGTTCCATTGGAGTTAGGTCATCCACAAAGGAATGAAATATCCACATGGGTTGGGGTTTTTTTGCTTGAGCAAAGTTTTACAGTATCGCAAGATTAAGAAGAGGCTCAGGAAATCATTACTTGTGATCAGAGGGACATGGAGAAACTGATCTCGCAGAGGAGGATCTAAATCCCAGGTATGAAGGCAGCCTTAGAATTTGAGATCATCTTACAAGGATCAAACAGAATTTCATGCTGGGTCAACAACACAGTAGTCGGGCCGGGATCCGTCACCGGCCCCAGAACGTGCGAACTCAAAGGACCTCCTGGAGGCCCATCCTAATAGTAGAAACAGAGATCTGAGAGAATTGCCTTCTCCCATGTGCCCAATATGTGCTTCCTGCAGTACATTCGAAAAAGAGAATTTCGCTCTTAGATATCGTTATTAAGAGGTCGTGATACTTTCAGCGTGAAACAGTAAAAACTAGATGAAATGCAAGATGTGGAGAGGGTTTGGAGCGAAAAATATCTAGTGACCGAGGGATGTAGCACCAAAATCATTTTGAAATCGTTTAAAAGAAGATGTATCTGTTTCACCTATGCGGACCTAGAATTGATATGTGAGAATTTCAATTACTATTTAAAAGGTACAGCTTCCGGTGTCGCAAGTAAAGTGCAATATGATGGCTGTCAGAAAAGTTAAATACCAAACATATAGAATGTCTCACCACTAACTTCGTTGTCACCTTTAAGAACTTCAGCAAAGTTGCAAGTGTTCTTTCTCCATTTATCTTATGAACCCCTGTGAAATTAGGGTGAGATTATGGGAGATGCATTCGCGTGCACCCATCGAGAGATTAAGTGATTAAACAGTTGCAAACATCGCATACATAGCTGCATGGATGCCATCCTCCAAGCTTCACATGGGCACAGGAGGATTGGAGCGGAGCGAGCTTCTCTTATGTGAGCAACTGAATCAGAAGTAATCCAAGACTTATGCAAGGTTTTCATCACGCCTTGAGGGGATTATCTCAGCCTGCCTAGACCTTATGTAAGCGAAGCAGACACTGGGACCAAGCAGTAAGGTTAGGGTATGAAATTGGTGAGCTGTAAAGACACTGAATTACTTGGGCCTTTCCCATTACTGAAGCAACAGTTCCATCTGGGACTTTTCTCATGGGACTTTCCCCTCATAATTAAAAAGTGGTCTCCATTACTAGCGCGAAGCAGACTTGTACAGGCTATCTATCAAAGCTAAACGAACAGATACACGTGTTGATTCCAATCAATCGAAATAAGCAAGTGATTTTAATTACATATTAAAAACCCCTTACGGTTTAATATCTAAAATGGTTGCATGAGGAAAAGGCAAGCTGATATTTATTTCCATGGCATTTAGAAAAGTGCCTGTTAAAACATCGTTCGTTTTGTGGGATAACAATTTCTAGGTTGACAGTTCGTTATTGTTATGCGTTTTATAGTGTAGTATTTGATTCTCTATTAATTTCTACAGATGCAGGTCAAATTCTATAACTTTTCCCGAAATACTGTGATTATTAGGGGGTGGGGGTAATTCAGGACGCATCTGGGAAAAGGAGAAGAAAAGAAAATCAGAGTCCGTCGATTTTATTCTTCTAGACCCACTATCTTAGGCTACATCGACTAACATGCTGTTGTCATTTAAAAGGAATCGTTGGAATAATACCCCCGGAAACGAATATCACGTGAAAATAAACAAACGGATTGGTGAGGCAGAAGCCATTATTTGTTGTTTTCCTTGTGGGTATATGGGGATAGTCTATGTGTTGGGCCCTGGGCACTTGTCAATTATTGGCCATGGGTTGTACCTAAACTGACCGATAGTAACCCCTAACAAACAACCCAGGGGCTCTGCCTAAGAACAGGTGTGGCAGTCTCGCCCATGCCACCTAACCACGTGCTGAGATTGGCACTAGGCCCAAATAAGCAAACACCAGAGAATCGCATCCACCCCATACATCACTTTCAGACAGACAGAAATCCATTTGTTCGGGAATCCATTCTGTTGTCTTTGTCAAAGCAGCGTTTTCTCAAATTCAAGACATGCCATTACACTCTCAATTTCTTTACTACTTACAGAGTCTGAGTTCAGATGGGTCAGATATAAAAGTGACTGGAATGGGCAACTGGTGGAAAGTGGTTTTGTATAATGGAAAACAATCCAGAGGTTTCCCCCTTTTATCGGTACCATTCTATGAATATTTACTAGAAGAAAAGGCTCATCCGAGAGCAATAAACTAGGAATTCAATAAAAACGACAGCTACATCGTTGTGGAGGTAATTGTTGGATTCTTATAAGACGCTTTCGACCACCCGCATGGGGTATTTCAAAGGATTTTCTTAGCGTCTAGAGAGACATTGGGAACTTGGAACGCATATATTTTAAACGCAATCCTGCTAGTATCAAGTTGGGAATTCGATAAGCCAGGGGCAAAAAGGCTGATCCATGGGATATATGTTATATAGTGTATCCCATTGGTCTCCTTCCATTGCGCATCTGCGATAAATATCTCCACATTCCATTTTGCCTTGTGGGAGGGAGACGAGCTTTTTGTCTTCATACCTGTCATCAACAATGCACAAGCATTGATTACGTTGCTCTGGAATTGAGGAGAAACAGAAAACAGGAATCCCATGAAATAAGAAATCATCTGCAGAAATATGGCCGCTTTCACTCAAAGCCTACAGTATCTGGTCCTGTTCTACCAGAGGAGTTCCACATATTAAAAAAAAATATGGTGGAAGGAAGAACAAAACACAAATCTGGTTATTCTGTGAATAATGCATGCATGCAAGCTAGACCCAAGGAACACCATTCCCGACCATTCTCTCGTGGTTAAACACTAATGATTTACACACAACACAAACGAGGTTGAACACGACTAGTGCGTCACCTTGTGGCCTCAGACATCATCTCCAGCATGGCAGCCATTGCATTTTCATGAATATTCCTACCCTAATTAGCTAGTGTTCATATTCAAAGCTTACCCAGGAAGCCTGCACGCACATCTCGGATCGGGATTTCACCTGCGTATAATACCCCTCACCCCGGATCTGGACACAATGCGATCCAATATGAATCTTTCCCCTTCTTTTGTTGATAATTGCGGTAGCTCTCTTTGACAGCCATTAGGATGAACAAACAGTGTTTGTTCTGAGGGTACTCTTAAATCAAAAGACCCTGGCTTTATTCTTTTATTCCATGTTTTTCCCCAATAAATCCTACCCGTCCCTCTTCTCTTGTGACTGATCTCTCTCCAGCAATAAAGATACAGGTTTATGCAAGAGCTGCCTGAACGGCCCGAGACTTTGAAGTCAGTAAACTGGTATTCCAGTTAGATAGAAGTCAATTTTCCCAACAGCACCCTCGCGTCTTAGTGTTTAGGTAATAGGTGCAAGCTGTGATAAGCTGTCAGAGTTAGTACGGGGAGGACTTGGCATGAGTAATAAGCCCCATAACAAGCATATCTTTTGTTATCACATCAACACAGTCTTCCTGAGATGAATGGCACCTCCAAGCAGTTCCCATCATTTGGACCCCGGTTTCCCCATAATTAGAAATACAGTCAATTAGGAGTTGATTCATTGGTCGCCAACTAAGAAAATGAGACATAACACCTATACATAGCTACATAGCATTTAATATTTATCACGCTCCTCTTAAAAACTTATTAATTCACAGGGAATGATATCATGCAATTTGTGTGCTTTATCCCTTCAGAAGGATCTCCACGTCACAAGGCGATGCATTCACTAGTTTTGTTTATGGGATAATCTACCAGGAATTACTCCACAAAGGAAGCGACACAATTCACAGTTGTGTGACAGGGATGTTTTCTAAAGGTATTTCTAATTTGATAACTGACCAGCCTGCGTGAGAAAGGGAGATAATTCAGAGGAAGCAGGGAACTACATGACAGCAACTGCTGACCATGATATGGTCATGCAAAGGCCTCCATATGCAACGCATGACATCGCCTGTCTACCTTCAGACAGCTCCGTATAGTATATAGAATAGAACAGACTAAATCATATAGATCAACGGGCGCCTGGATAGTATGTCAAAACTTTTTCCATGTTGTATATTCCAAAGTCAGGCCTTGCAAGATGGTGCATGGGTCGAGAGGGTAAGAGATATTTATATAAATTCCATGTCAATTGAACAGTATGAGCAGGGTGTGGAGATTTAATAGGAACCGCCAGACACCATGAGGATATCGTTGAATTGTTCCTAGGTGGTCTATACGATACTCCACTTTTGTATGGATCCTCATTTTTGCTTAACCTAAAAGGCTTCTTGAAATATCTTTAAGCATTCAGAATCAAGTAACTGACAACATAATTTCATTCCAGTTGACATTATACATTTCAATTATGAAATTAATAATGGCTGATTCTCCCCTTTTCAGAATTGAATTTGTAGTCAATCCGAGACAGTTGAGCTCAAGCTTTAAAGGATTATAGATATCAGTATCACAGTTGTTTAATTGTGGGTGGGTAGTGTTATTTACTGGATCTTCAACAGGGACCCGAAGGATTCTCCTGCCGAGTGAAGTGTTGCACTGTCAACACTACAGACTCTATTCAGAGATGTTTTTATACGGCACTGGGACCTCAATATTCTTTGTCAATAAACGCGAGAGAGATTCCTAAGCTTCGACACACAATGAGGGCCCGTGACGAGCCCCCAGTAGATCGCAAAAATGCCCACAGAATAAATATTTCTAGACACAAGGTCTCGGAGATCGGTTCCTATTTGCTTGAAACATAAGACTGTTAATAAAAATGTGAAATTTAGATCAATTTCCAAGGATGGGACTGAAGTGGGGTTCCAGAGCATTGCCTGTATATACCACTTTAAAACAGCCATGATATATATATGCATTCATCTAGGAGGTATACATTTATTGACGCTTGGTTTCCAATTTCGCTTTACAATGCTTTGTGTTGGTTTGAATCTATATAGCTGCATCAATAATCCATGATTCATCACCTATAGACTGCCTTTTATAAAGCGCATTTACATGACAAGTGAAATCTTGCACAATTTCAATTTGAATTTCGGACGGACCCCCAGGACAGAAGGGCTATGATGGACTGGGATAAAAAAATTAAACAGTCCGCATTTGAATGAGTGATGGGAAAGTGTTAAAAAGGGGAGGGGGAAGATGAGGCAAACGCATGATATGGGTCCATTTTGAGGTTTGGCGACGGGATGACTCATTCTCGTCTCAAGATTGGGAATCAACAGGCACTACAAATACATGTTTTTGAAAGCAAGCTGAAGACCCAAATTTCAAAGTCAAACACCAACCTAATCCCCCGTTGGGCGGTGAACCACATGCGTACTCATCCTGGAATACAATGCGCATGCGCGAACGGCCTTGGCAGGAAGTGCAACACCTGGCGGAGGTTGGGTGAGGTCAGGAAGGGTAGAGGACGCATGTCGGGGGCGCATTTGCCTGCCAATACAGGTTTGTCGCGGACACCGCTAGGGCATGGCTATCGAGTGTTGGGGTCTAGGTTCCCTTTCTCTTCTCCCTCCTCCTCATACCATGCCACTGATCCTTCCCTATCGATTCTGTAAAGCTTTAGTGCAAGCCCAGTCCCAGACAATGTGTTCAGTATGGAAATATATGCTTCAGCAAACGTCCGATGTGTTTGTAGAGACGGCCATGTAGACCATGCGGTCATTCAGTATAAGGGATAAGCTCCCCATTGAAAAGAGTATGTTACTGGCTTGAAGGCCATTTTTTGGTGCACTTATACGAGTTGGTATTGATCAATGATTCTAACGATATATAAGAAGATCTGCTTTCTTCGCAGTTGTCTGGGGTCTGGAAAATATTTGTTCAGTCTGCGCCATGACATTCATCCATATTAGGTGCTTTGAGGTAGCATTAGGATCCAATGTCATATAATATAAGTTAGTCACTCACGGTTGACGCTAGGTATTAAAACATCCTGGCGCTGAAAGGCTTTGTCAACGAGCAATCCATCCTTCAGTCGAAGCAACTTATTCAGGGACAAAGAATGAACAACTTTGATAGCAAAAATTAGATTAAACTCTAATATCATATTACAGGAGATACACATCAGGAGGGAGGCCCTGTATTCATATAGCCTGTCTATATCTGGCATTTATACGAATTTAGCGCCGTAATGCTCTCCTCTAATATTGCATATTGGGCCCCTAAAAATAGGTAAGGGTGGTAATCTAAAGAAAGACCTTCCAGGAACTGAAAACACGTTTATCTCGGTAACAATACTCGAGGAATCAACATTTTAGGGTGTTCTGATTAGGAGGTTTATCCTTTAATCATTTTTTGGTGTAGGAAAAAAAATAAAAAAATAAGGCATGGTAAATAAAACTTAAGGGGGGGGGGGGGGTAAGGTTTTTCTAGGTAGGAGGTTGGGGGTGGAACTTGGTGCACATATATACACACTTTCAATAACCCGGTCGATTGACTACATTGCAGAAAGACTTGTTAACCATGCTGCCTACTCCCTCAGCCACAGGTCCCCCCGTCTGGATGGTGGTGTCAGTCAAATCCATGATTTAAGATCATAATGATCAATAGCTTTTAGCTTCTCAAGCGAGCTTTCCGAATAGTGCCCGCGATTCTTGCCCGTGAGAGGAGAGTTTTGGCCATGGGCGATGTGTCCCCATTTTATATACTTGAGGTAATTATCAGTCCATACAGTCTCTAAAACGAGGGGACGTTTTTTCTGTCCTCTTATACTTTTATATATACAAGGGAAGCCCGTGCAATTTTCATATCAACCACCATTATCTGAGGGCACTTTCTAGGATCAATTCCTTCCCGGGCAACTTTAGTAATACCCAAAGAATGGCTTCGCCGGGCAAGGCACTAAAGGAAGGAAAAGATCGATGTAAGGGAACTGAATGCTCTCGGCGAGCCTCAACAGCTTAGCCCCATTTAGGGATTAACGACTGGCAGTGCAAGTACCTAATACCAAAACCATGTTGGCGGGAATCTGTTTTGGACCTGTCTACTTTAGATACCAAGGACAAGGATCCTCTATGTACAGATCCAAGAGATCGACTCATGCAAGTCCCCCTCTTGTGGGAAATCCATAGCTCTCAGCAATTGAAACGGGTGATTCTATATAAGAAGGGGCGTGCCTAAAAGGCAAAGATGACATTCGGACTGGGAAAAAGAGAAATCTTGTGATAGAGAAGTCATGAAGGGCCTGGATTTTGTCAATTGTGGAGGAGACGTTGATGGAATTAGAGACTTGGTCCCAGTTTGTTGATCACCTAACAGTTTGACACTATTGGAAATGTGCTTCCTAAGTTCTAGGAGGGGGAAGGTTGAGGATTGGGGAGCAATTCATTCACGGAACTGGTTTAAGGCGTGGTTCTTAACCAGATGGATCTCCAATGCTACCAGGAGAATCTTTAAAGGTGTCCAGCCTGGTATGCAGTTGGGGAGGCTGATTCCCAACTAATCTACCTGGTTAGGGTCCTCTGGGAAGGGGGCTAGAACTGCTGTATACAACGGATCGTTCTTGTGGTTCTGAAATAGTCTGGGGGTTATGCAGGAGGTTGATCAGGCTCAGGATTGTTAGACGGGTCTCGTTAGGATACCTCCCTGGGGTAACGAACGCATCCAAGGTGATCAGGCAGACAGGGGAGACAGTTTCACTCATATCACATTACAGGGGCATACATATCATTTAGGGTCATAAATATTGCACATTTGGAATATTCATGACGCTCAAAGATTAGTGAGTGAGGAGGGGCTATATCATCTGGTCAGTTCCACTGACAACACCGAGGTCCAGTAGAGGCTCTGTGCTTTCATGGCAGAAGGCAGCAATCTGGAGGTGCGATCCATCGGGATGGCAGATAATGAATTAGTTACATCTCATAGGTGGAATGGGAACAATGGTATTGTGTGTAATAATCGGACAGAGATATGGGCCAGGTCGTCAGAAAATGTACAATTGGCAGCTCTACACATTTAGTAAATGCTGTTAAATTTGGCTGAAAACTGATAAATACTAAATATCTGAGTATATTTGGGATTGCATTGATTAAAAAATTCGGTTCGGTTATGTTAAACTGTATTTTGAAGCTAATTTTTGTATTTGATTTGAGTTATTTGAAACGATTGGTGAAGGCGAATTGCACATTTTCAGGAAACTTCACCCATATACTTCATATCAGATGGAATACCGGAGGAACTTAAGGTCCACCTAGATTCTGAGTCCCGGCTTTCTTTGATGATCGGGCAGATCCCAGTGATCGCGGGGGGAGGGCAATATAGCAGGGTTACTGAACTGGTGCAGGGCAAAGGGGTAGATGGTAAACCAGAGCCCATCCTCCTCCTGGTGATCTATGGGCGGGGAAAGTGACTGGGTATCTACAGGGAAATCATTGCAATAGAAAGGGCCTGGAATGTAGATAAATCTACAACTCTCAGGCCAAATGTGTAATTCAGAATGCCTGTCCCTGGCACTGTAAGACTTTCCCTCTGAGACCTGCAATGCCATGTTTGGTTCCATTGTCAAAATATTTGCTGGGAATGTTCACAGGAGGGATCCGCCCCCATGAAGATGCATTTTTCTTTGAGAGTGATATATGCGTATGGCAAGATATAGGCCATGCAAGGATCACTCGAGTTTAACTGGTATACAGTATTCGTCACAGAATCAATTAGCGTTCAATTGTTCGCCTAGAGCAGGGACCGCAAAACGATTTTAAGTCATGGTTAGCAAGAACTCATACCGATATAGGTAATCTTCAAAATGTGGGAATACCTAGCAAGCGCTAACAATGTAAATCGTTTGATCAGTTTCTAAAGAAATATCAATGAAATATGTTCAGGGTGCATGTACTTAGGAGTCTATATCTTTTCTTTAAGGCTTTGGGCCACTCTATTGCCTTCACTTCACAACATATATTTCGGTCCGTTTAAAAGTCGTATAGACTCAGGGGTAGTTTACAAAGCTTTATTCTTGACACAGGCACAATAACTTATACTTCCATAAAACAACAGGTCGTGTTAGAGGTATGCCATTACCATCGCCATTGACAATAACAAGTACCATTACAAACGGCCCGACAGAAGACAGGGCAGCTTTCAATGTAAACTCTGTCGGATATAGCTCTTTTCACTTTAACCTAAGGCCATGGTCAAGATGTCATGGACAAATGGGATCTTTGGATCCTCCTTGGATTTCATTTCCAACCCTGAGGATGTAGTATATAGGTCAGCGGTGATGAATAGCCTAGGGGTATCTTTTGTGTAGTAAAGTCCCTTGCACTATGACATCCTCTACACTGGAGGGTCAATTTTCTCCAGGAGGTGTCAGACAAGTGGGGAGAGGCAATATCGAATGGATCCTCCAGAGACTTTTTAGGCCTTAGTTCTTCAGACCTGAAGGTCAGTGTTAAATCATGTTCAAACTCTTAGGACATGTTCCGGTGCTTCGCTGGGGAATGAGGCCCAAATAAATCCACTTGTTTGGCTTTGGGGGAAATAAATACATGTATTCTACTGTGGCTATATCGACACACACACACACACGATTAAAGCACTCCCTGTGAATAAATTTAATTACTTGTTCAATGATTATACGGAGGAAAGGGCAATGTGATGGGTATATTATCCGTAGGCAATTGCCGAGGGCTGTATAGGAAATGGCCCTCTGCTAGGATGGCGATCAGCTACAACAGCAATGCACCTGTTATCAAACCCAGGACCATGCTTTGCTGCCATGATTGAATTACAGGGGCAAGCAATCAAATCAAGGGGTGATTGATACCCAATCAAAGCGTAGATAGCGTCCATGTGACCCACGCCTGTCTGAATCAGCAAGATATATATGCAGGGCATGGCGATCTTGTCTTGGCAGAGTGGGTTAGTGAGTGGCAAAATAGAAAGTTTTAGGGCTTGGTAGATGGCCTGAGACATTTTCTTGGCATACCCCGCCAGTTAAACCCCCTTTAACTAAAGCATATAGCCCTATAAATATTCCTGGGACTTGCGGAGGGACCCCGCCCTTCCATCCAACTTCCAGGTATATCTGCGATGGGTAACTTTCATGACACAGAAACCCCAGCTTCACCTCCCATCCCCAGGCGCCTTCCCTAATAAAGCCTTGCAGATGAAAACAAACGAGGGTTAAGACCTGGTTAATCATTCATATAATGATAAGTGGGACCTCTTCATTAGACCTTCCCTCCTCGGAGCACTGCTCCCAAAGAGGAATTCATCTTTAAAGGTACCAAGCTTCCTCCTGACTGGAAATATGAAGAAAGCGAGGCGATTTTGCGTGCCATCCAACAACGTTATATTTATAGTGTTTAATTTGTGTTGTGTTCTGTTCATTATATAAGCAGACTTTATGCTTGTCAAAATCGGTATAATCTACGAAAAATACTCGCGCAGCTTCTTTTAAATACCACTGAAATTACCTCCAAGCAAGCATACTTTTAATTTTGTATGAGACACCCAACAATAGGCTTAGGGATATTAATATATATGCCAGATTAAAAGAAGCAACACTATAGTGATAATGAGCATGGCGGATTTCTCAAACGTATTCCCTGCTTTCAGTTTTCCTGCTACTTTCCGAATCCCAAGTATAAATTCCTCGAACATAAAGTGCAAATACTTAATCAGGTTGAAGAAGTAAGCCCAGTTGTAACAGTAAAATAAACAGCCTGTATAATTACTGGCTGTAGAGTGAGATTGAGGCTACATCTGGCAACATAGGCTATATTTCTATATCTATGTCGTCTGCTTATCTGTATTTAACACAGCAAGTTTCCAGACCAGATAGATAAGAGGGAATTGTGGAGGCCATCATACTATAAAGAGGCCGCAACTTGGCATTGCAATTGATGTGATGTAAGGGTGAGAATGAACAGGAGCAGGAGTTTGAAGTACCATGCAGTCTTAGCAATAGGCGTGGGACTTAGCTAAATTGGCCTTATTCCAGCCTGGTTACAACCACCCATAGATCCCCTTCTTAATAACTCGGCTTGTGATCTACTGGTAAATCCACGATATTTGCGTACAAACGAGGATATATATAATCAGCGTATGCATGCATGGTTACATATTTTCACCCTGGAAATCTATATAAAACTTTAAAACCTCTGACGAGCAATCGCCCATAACAATCTCCTGTGCCTGGCTGGTAGGGTGTTAGATGTAATATATGGCAAGGCATATGGATCTAATGAATGGCAATGAGCAGAGGTTTTAGTTAAACATAACTAAACCGCCCACATTCGGGTCAACATCCTCATGCAACATGTACATGCGATAGCAATAGGCAATTGTATTAATAAATTATTGGCGATTCGCTTTCCAGCATACGCGCTGACAAGCGACCAGAAATAATTTGGGATACCACCGCGACACAGCAATCTGATATGGGAACTGGCCATTTTACTTTCATCATTGCATGCCAGGAAGTTTGCTATGTTGTTGCCACTTCTGCCACGACCCGAGCTGGGGAACGGACAGCTAAGGCGAGAAGGCTTCGGGGCGCCAATGACAAGTCATGCAAATCACCAATCAACTACAGCTACTGCCACAGGAGTCCATGCCGAGAGAAGCCCAGGGAGATATATTACAGCATCCAATGTGGAGGAAGCTAGTGAAATTCCCATGATGGACAAGAAAAAGCGGCTAAATTGGTATTAATGACGGCATTGTGCATTTCAGCACTTTTACATAATATCGGAGCAGTCGCAAGAAAAGATTATGAATACGAGTAGGCAACTTGTAAGACAGACTATAGCTCAACACGCCTGGCAAAGCTCTCGCATATTTATGTATTGTTATATATTATACACTGTAAATTATGTTCAAGGACACACAAGATATATGGATACACCTTTGAGCAAAGAGAGAGGGGGCTGAAATATGAATCCATCTGTCCGTGGCAATATTTCTCATTTGAAAAGAACTCACAAGTATTTCTCCAACACATATATATACCATATTAAACATTCAATTCGGCTGAAAGCTTAGTTTTTCTTACCCCTAGAGTGCCCTTTCATTCGCAAGGCAAATACATATTCATTGAATCCAATAAATATTCAGATATTCTTATTGATAAGCTGCAACACTAGGCAGATACACAAGCATAGGGTTACACATGGTGATATATGTATTACAAAGGGGCATGTAACATATTATGCTGAACACCACAGCTCTTCATAAGAGCCTTTGCTAATCGGTCGAAAAACTTTATCAGGGTGATTTTCTGGACTTAGGCCTATTACTTAGCACTATCTTCATAAGCGATATAGACATCAAAAAAGGAAAGACAGCTGTAAAAACACTGTCTTCGAGGGTGGGCCAGGTTCATAGCATATGTGAAGTCGAAATGAGGCGGATACACGTTTCAAACAGTGCGATGAGTCGCATGTAGATTATGAGTGGGTGTGGTAGAATATCAGAGAGGGAGCCCTGGGTCAGGACTTCTTTTACCTGCAAGGTTTTATACAATCAGATGTGCTAAGAAGACAAGCTATAGAGCACATCAATCCAATTACGACGTGTAAATTACATGAACCATAAGGTCCTTGTGTATGGAGTGTTTCCAATCTAACTGCATGGGTGATCCTTTTATGTTCTTTGACCTTAACACACACCGGCAACAGTTTTAACCCTGGCTTTCCTCCTTGCGATAGTAGACCTGCTCAGAATTGCTCAAGGGACTATAGCTACAGCTTTATGCACATGCTTCTTACACAGACCCCGATGTTAATAAAATTGTCAGAGCGGGGTAGGATGCTTCTCGATTGCAGCCAGCAAGGAGTAATATGGCTGCCAAGGAAGATAATCTCCCTGGATAACCCAAAGGGTCTGGTTCGAATAAACTCCCTTTTTTCCGCCACTTGGGACCCTTCAAAATACCATTCTCGCCGCGAAGAAAGGAATAGTGACAAATCCTTTGGAATATTGGTTATGGCATTTCAAAGCGTTTGGCATAAGCTAAGTCGTGGCCTTTCATCTATTGTGTAAACGCAGGTTGTTTCTGGTCGTGATGACAGCTCCTATATACCAGAGGTCACGTCAGAAATAATGAATTCACAGCAAAAAAAAAGAAAGTTAAGAAAGCTGATGAATAGTTGATTTTTTGTTAATAAATTGGGCACCAGTATCTAAATGCTGGGGGAAGACATATATCATGGAAACTAGCTCCTTGAATTTCTGGAGTTTGCGAAAGATAAAAAGCTAATATTTTAAAGTTCCTCATTTGTAATTACTGTAAGAAACGTTTCTTCTAAGGTCACTCACTTCAGAAGAAGCTTGAGGAAAGAGTTTTGCTTCTGGACAAGAGAATAAATGGCCCTACTGAGAATTAATTCTCCTTTGATACGAACAAAACTGCATACCAAAGTCACCACTCGTCAAGGCAGATCAGCATCATAAGACGCAAACCATAAGATCCATGACAATCACAAGTTGATTGGTGTATTCCCATAAATAGTAGGAATAAGTGGGAGTTGCCATGCAAAGGCGCCATCACATGTTGCTTGAGGTTAGCATCAAGGTGCTAATGAACTCGCCCTTAATGCACATCTCATGGAACATTCATGTGCCCTACAAAGCGCCGCGATGCCCTCTACTTATTACCGATGTTACCGAGATCGGATGGCGAAAGGATGGGAAGGAAAAACCAAATGAAAGTTAATGTCGAGGTGAGAATGGAAGCTGGAATACATGCATGAGTTTCGAATCAGGGGAATGGACAATCAATTGGATAATGGGCGGTTTCTGTTCTGATGAGTATGGGATGGGCTCCTCTGTCAAATGGAGGGCGGATTGGTACTCAGGTTATAGAAAGGAAGATTCTAAGGGAAGGTGGATGAGGAGAGACACAAAAAGGGGATGATTGTTGGTGATATACATGTATCATAATGGGCTGGGTCAGGGAAAGGCGATAGTCAAAATGCAGATTGAGACATTTTGCGATAGGTAGCCGGAGAATATGAGGAACAGCCAGCTGGTCATGGCAATGGAACTAAGAGCGCTTAGCCATGAATGATAGGGCAGGGCGAGCGAGTGAGATTGGTCTTTTTTCCCCTTCTCTCCCTCTGCCCGGTGTGAATTATGATTTCCTGAAGCTCACTACAAAAGGGATAACTAGCAGGCGAGCAGCAGACGTGGGAATAACACCCCACCTGGTTCTGCCTAAGATGAATGGAGGTAACGTCTGCCTTAAACCTGTCTGTTTATGTGCCTTGAATATTAGAAGCAGAGAGGATGCGGAGAGGAAGATGGGCAGGCGGTATATAGCCTGTCCGTCAGCATCTCACTCCTGCCCTTCTCCAGGGAATCTTGCCCATCAGACAGCCCCTGGAGATGTATCCTATGTAACTCGCTTCAGTTCATCAACTAATCTCCGCCAATAAAACCGACCGAGCTAATGCGATAATCCGGAGCTATGGGCAGCCAAGCCTCCCGCCCATCCTCCAAGTATCTTGATACATACTGATGTGACACCCGCAACATAATAAAAAGCAAATGTTACAGGCAAGGTCTGCTGTCATGCCTCATCATATGAGCAATATCCCACGTTCATGGGAGCTACTGAAAAGCCCAGGTCTGCCAGAGGTTACAAAAAAACTCTTTCCTACCGCCCGTGGATGCTAAGACTATGAAGTCTTCTTCCAAAGCTCTAAGAATCCTTTAAGTTGCAACAGTGGCAGACACTTCTCGAGTCTGTGGCTCTTTATTAAGCTCAGAGAATAAAATGCTTAACTAAATCCAGACAACAATCAGCACATTTCCATAGAGTTATCATTCATCATATCGATGCTGTGAAAAACGATGGACTTGCGACAAGGGGTCGGTTATTCATTCTCCCATCGGTTTGAATCGAGCATTCAGTTCCGGCAATGAAAAGACAACCGATAAATCCTCAAGCAATAGGTTTCCTGTGGTAGTGCGAGGATGGGTTGAAGAAGCTATTGAGCAATTTTAAGAACAATTAATACAAAAGTGATACCGGATAAGGAGAGGAAATATAAAGCAATAACGACCAAGGGGGAACCTCAACAATGGATACTGAGGCACACACAGAAACCCATAGATCATAGCCACCAAAGCATTTTGTTTTCTCCTATTCGATCCTAGTCTTTTGTTAATGGTTAAAATGTGCTCTATTTGTAATCTTTGGCAATAATGCAATTTTAGATCACGAGTTATATTTGTATTTAGCCCCATCGCCAACAAACGTTATCTCTTTATTTTGTATGTTTTATCGGCCACAGTTTTAATTCAAATTGTTTGCCAACCTCCATATCCGAATACCAAACTTTTACAAGCCGATTAGACAACAAAAGGAGCACAGAAAATGCCTTTCTAAACTGTATGGATGCTGGACATACTCCCTCCGTTCCCGGAAACTCTGTGAGTTAAAATGGAAGAACATTCAACAGTATAGAATTCGCAACTCACAACTGGAGGCCCCTGATGGCGGACATATTTTGCCGGCGGCCATCTTATCGGTGGAAGTATATTTTTAACTGTGTATATAACCACGGTATTGCACATAACTACGCCCACTTTTAATGCTACCGGGTGGTTTGCGGAGCATGAAATATTACCGAAGTGATCGTAGAACGGAGAAAGGGCTCTCATAAAGTGCCTGAGTGGCGATACCAATGCCTGCATGCGAGTTGAAATGGCGGTATATGGGTCAGATTTTCAGAAAATGCACAATCCACAGTTCTACACAACTATCATATTCTTCTAAATGAGAGTGAGAATTGATAAGTACTAGGTATATCTGATATATATTGGGGTCATTCAATGAATCTGTCTGGTTATGTTGAACTGTATTTTGAACCTGATTTTCGTCTTAAATTTGGATTATTTGAGAAGATTGGTGAAGAAGAATTGTACATTTTCTGGTGATTTCACCCATATAGTGGTTGAGTCTTTGGTGGAAGGAACAACCTGCATCCAGAAGCACAGTTCTGCACCAATATAGTGCAAAATTGGCATTGTGTCCCCTCTACATATAATATTTCAATTTCATGAGATATCGGCGGCAATCGATCATATTCCTATTCTAGCATGAGGACAGGGGCCTTGCTAGAAGAGCTATTAACAAGGCGAAAGGTCCGTTCATATGCATACACAAGTACATAGCTTGGGAATACTTCACAGGCACTGTCTGGGTCCCGAGACTTATACATGTATAGCAAAAGTGAATTCATACATTGTGAATACCGGTCTCATTTAGAGAGTGGCTTAAGATCCAATCTTTGTGGTATAAAACTCCTTTCAAAGGAATAAAGGGGGAAATAGATCTTAATGAAGTTATCAGCTTCCGTTTGAATACGAAGGAACGTTTCGGTTTTTTTCCGGTAGAAGCGCAACACAAATCATCGAGTCAACAGAATGGCCTCGCCCAATATTGAATCAAAGCTTATAAAGAGGCTATTGAAACCTCCTCTGAGATAATAACCCATGGGACACTGGAAAAAGGTAAAGAATTAATCATATACCATAAATCACACTCCCCCTCTGTGCGATAGTGTCATATCATACTTTTGAGCATCAAACGATGGTAAACCTCAATGGTATAAAAATTATCTTTAAACCGACTCTCTCAGATGAGAGTTCTCGATAATGTCGGATGTTAATCTTGTGAGAGCTTCAAGTCTTTTTCACTCAATTCCCTTTCGTCTATCAGCCCATATCATCTTGTCTACCTGGAATGACCGAAGCAACTTTGCAATTTTTGCCTACTTATCGCGAAATTACCGAGCAAAAATGAACCACTTTGTCAGATTGAATGCCAGTCACACCCCTTACTTTCCGCTATCAGACATGAGAGTTATGATGTTATTTTATAAAAATAACTAGGAAGAATGGCCTCAACACGGCTGATATATAGTGTTCATGCTGTCACTTCTCACTATGGATTGTCCCATGGGGACTATGAATATGTCTATGTGAAAGGTTTAATGATGCCTCGAGGACCTCTGGTCTACTGTAGATATCTGGCCATAAGTTTATACAAGAAACACAAAATTTGGCCACCGGTTCAGCAGGGACAATACCCCAAGGGTCGATAAAGCAGGCCAGTTGGCAGCAGCTAGCCAGGCATCACGGGTACATGTACCTGACTAGAATCTCGGATGACCAGGGTTTGCACATATAACTTAAAAGCCCATAACCTCGGCACCGTTCCGAACGTTGGGCCCTAATTGTTTAGTACCATACGATGCAAATAATCCCTTATTTTATTGCCATGCTGGTCTCTTATCTTGGACGAACATGGCGAAGGCCATCGATGGAGAAAAAGACACGAGCTAGAAAATAATGGTCGAACACCGGAATACGAGTGGGTAATTTCATCTTAGAAGGTAGACGCAATTTTCCCAATTAGGAGCATGGAATTAGGGAGGTAAAGAACGGTAAAGTGGAACTTCTCCAATGTGGCAGAATGCTGTCGTCGTCGGGTGGCAAATGGAAGGAGGTTATAGCCATTAGAGAGGCCATGCGGCATCTCCAGGCTTAATCAATTATTCTTAGGTTGCTTTAAATCTGAGGAAATGCAATCACGCCAACAAGGGCATAGCCAGGAAAGCGAAAGGTCATGGCCCCGGATCATCATATAGAAGGACTTTACAAGACACGTACATCACGTGATATGATAAAAGTTGGGATTATTAATAGTAAAAATGACCTCCCGAAAGGTTAATGTAAATTTATACATGACCTTAATGTATTATTCACCAGGAACACCTTCAATACTTCATGATTCTTACCTGAAAGCAAAGAAAAAGTTCAGTATACAAATTGTGATATCATATAAGAAACAGTTCAGTATAAATATGCTATTATATATAATATAGTCATTGAAATAAAAACAGATAATTTATTATCGAAAGAAGTTACAGTGAACAGAATTAAGCGATTTTTTTAAAGCAAATGTCTTCATATGGGAATCTACACGTATAAAACCGTTTGGATGATGGTATAGGTGTATCTATCAGTACCAATAAGTTGGTAAGTAAAGTGTTATAATTTCTACAGGCCAAATCCTAGGCCTACTTAGACTTGATGAATTTCATTTCGATACAGATCCCTTCTAGTTTGAGCAATTTAGAATATTGATGCAGGAGAGCAGCACGGAGATGGGAATCAATATTGAGGCAATATTAGGGACATAGTGGGACCATGAACAAATAGACGAGACATGAGCACCGTGTTGGACCCAATTATTTCTCTGTGAATGCTTTGGGGGCAATCATTTCAAGTCTGTAATCTTATTTCTTCATGCTGTCGCATCAACTTTAATGACGTCCTCCTCCCGCATGTGCCTGAACCCAGGCTCTCCCCCCCTCCCTCTCCCCCCCCCCCCCCGCCGCGCCCACCCCCTCACCCTTCTTCTTCTTCTAGCCCCCTTGATTCACTCAATATCACATGCATCCTTCCGATTTTTTCCCTTTTTTTAAAGTCCCCCATTAACAGAATCTTACTAAGAACAATTCTCTGGGCATTAAATGAAGCCACTGCTGAAGCCACACGTCAACAAATGTTCCGAAATGTAAAGTTTAAACCACTCAGCTGCCGTTCCCTAAAGTTCTCAAATCTGACTAAAATAACAGTGTCTGGTCATCGAAGTGTTAGCAGGAGCGAGTGAACTGCTGCCCAGTGGATTGGCAATGTAAGGGGCACGCGTCAGCACGAGTCCATCTTTTAATTCGCGTGCCACGTGGACGGCCGGTGAGGGGGAAATTACCTTCTGCTTCCAGCCCAAGGTGCTGGGAGGAACGGCTGGCAATTTCTCAAGACCAAATTCAGCCGCCTGTTAACGCCATCCATCCCCAGCATCTTTTAACTGATGTTATCAGTGCACTGCTGGTTAGGGATACCAATTGAGGTCCACGGGACACCCAGGATCCTCTTGCAAGAGGAATATGAGCGAGATAGTGGATGGAAAGCAGGAGGGGGACTCTTGAGGAAATTGCTTGTTACCTCTTGGCGGCCGGGTTTATTTACCCTGGTCCTTGTCGGGGTGGAAGCACTAAGGGTAGTATGGAGATAATACTAGGCTAGAAGATTCTTGGTCATGCTGCTATCCGACAAGTGGACCAAGCTTATTCCATGCCTGCTTACTTCTCGTCAGCACCGCCGGAAATTAGTGAAGCGCTCCACAAACGCCACTCAAGGGTCAAAAAGTGAAAAGTTTCCCCCTCTTCCCCGCGCATCCCTAGTTTTTACCATCTCTCCAATCATGATCCGAGAGTCGCGCAGAAATTGAAGCAAACCGCCACCAATTTGGCTTCAGTCGGAAGAAGTATGCTCACTCCTTTCGCAATTCCTGTCTCAATTTCTATCACTGAGAGTAGTGTTTATATAAAGCCTCGAGGTCCTATTTCAGTAAAAAAAAACTGACTAAGCTTATTCTAAGCGCAGTAGCAAGTTTACATGCGAATCTACATTAACGGCCATGATTTTCAATAATACCGGTTCGTGTACTGTACCTCCGGGATAATAAAATACAATGTGCGATTTTCCAAAGAACGCTTGCGTTGAAACTGATTAAAATCAAGTCATCCCGTTGGGAGGTGGTTCCTGGCGGACCAGAACACGGTGGAAGTGTGGGAAGGAAAAAGTAATGGCTTGACTAATCCCAAGGCGGAATTAAACTTGACATGGATCCTTTGGATCATGCACATGCAAGGCGACTCCCATATTGCATGCTTTGATCATGCCTGCCATTGTTCCCATTGGTTCAGCCTCCAGGCCGGGTAATTGACAGGTGTCTCGCGGGTGCTGCTGCTTTGAGGGGTATGTGAGAAAGGCCCATGTCTAATTCTGGTATCCCAATGAGGGTTTGGCGTGAGGGAGCCACCTCTAGGGTTGAACTTGGCACTCAGGATCCCCCGGGAGAGACAACCGGGCGCGGTCTGGCCAAACATGAAGAGCTCGCGAATGAAAAATAACTTCTCCGACAGCGAGTAAGTTGTGGAGGCAAATCTCTGACCTATTGCCTGGTATAATGTGGAGACAGGTTTACACCGATAAAGTCAGATTAATCTAAGTCTACACATTATCATAAACGTCCATGACTTGTTCACTGGAATGGAACTTCAATATATTATAGGGTATGTGCTCGCGAGCAGTTAGAGTCAGTACAACGGCAGACACACCGCGCCCCCTATTCTAAAAAGCCACAACGCAGGGCGTCTCAAATGAATGCATCTGTATCATTTTCAAACTTCTCAATCACACAACCGAGGATGCGTGTGATATAGATTATACAGCACATCAGCTTTCGCGGAGGGCTAAAAAGGGAACTGAGATGTTGTGGCGGGTTGATTAAGTAAATTGCAAAATTTCACGGGTATAAACATGAGTGTTCAGAATTTCCCCTTTCAGTAATTGATAGCCAAGTTTTTTTTCTCCTAGCACATGTATCGGCACCATATTAGATGAATGCCACAACCACCCCATATAATCATCCATCTCTTCAGACGCTTTGGCATTACAGATTCGGAGTAATGTATCAATCGTGGGCTAGTGTATCTGAATAACAGACATGTATCATATACATCAGTCATTCATAGCGACCATCATTTAACCTCTAAATGTGCCTCCTCAAACAGGAGAAAGGCCTTTGTGCCAGTGCCTTTGGTCTTTATACATCAAACCACTTTGAGGAGCAACAGACACAGGACTACTCGGTCCTGCCTGAATTAGACCATGTTGAATGAGTCCAGGCGAATCGACCATCATTACACAAGGAGGAAGAAAAAAATCTGGGGTATTTCGGTGCGACTTGAAACAGGCTTTAAATGCAACACTAATGTTGCATGATGCAAAGGCGCACGCTGGGCACTGTAGCATAGGGGCTGGGGTCTGCAAACGGCAGGGAATCAGGGTTTGGGCTCTCCTTGCAGTGCCTCAGGGCAAGCCTGAATACATTATGAAAGGTCAGCTGAAAGGGGAAGTTTTTCAGGTGATCGATGAAGCGAAACATGATGAAATGATCGACCCACTGTGATTTACTCTGTGAATAATGTTTGGGCTGGGATGAGTCCCCATTAAACCCACAGATGAAAGGGCCTTCGGAGCTTTTCGAATAATAACAATCGCGTGCAGGCGCGGTTAAATTCATTTTTGTGTTTGTTGATTTGCCTTTGTTGGATTTCTCTAAAAATGAAATGCATGATGTAGGCATAGAAATTGGAATTGACAGCACGGTGACAAATGGGATGCTATCGCTGTCCCCATGTGATTGATTGTCTTGTTCTTCTTAACCTGGTCCTAAGCCCGAGGATGGGTCTGCTAAGTCCAACAAGATCCCTCACTGACCACATCATAGCTCTGCTCTTAAACTATCGGTCATGCTCCGTCCAAGTCACCCTTTGTCTCGTGCTGACTAGCGTTAAACTTCCCATCAATCCACTCCTTAATTCCATTGCTTAATTGTACTGAGTGGACAGTGGTCATGGGCCCAGTGTCATTAAGGGCAGTTAGTTTGGAGTGGTCATCTCGTCATGAGGATGACCATAGGAGTACCTGGAGGATTGAGTCTGCTGGACATCCATATTCCCCTCCTTCATTAGAGGAGATAACTGGTGCATGGCTTTCTGCCTCGTGTAAATCCTAATTACAGTTTTGTTTAAAATTCATCACATTATTCGCCTCAGAGCTGTGAATTGCACTCTGAGGGAAACCTGAAACTACAATGGTGCTTCTCAAAGCTCCAGTTTCACAATGCTTCTGTCGGTTTAAACCAATTCATTACGTTTAAAACAGCTATAGATGTGTTGGGCATTTCTCTGTTTTGGAAGAACAAAGGCATTTTTGAAAATATACAACTATTCACTAAAACTATAACCCCATGAGACCCACATGCAAGCACTTATTCATCCTTGCCCCAATACGTTTTCCTATACATAATGCAATCATACACAGGCCTGATTCGAGTATATTCTAACCTAGCAGTTTTGGCCAAATGGTTGGGGATAACTACCATGATAATACCGTTCTCTAGTACCATTATCCAACAGATTGAGGCTGGTCTCAAATTCTAGAAAAAATAATTGGCGCCGGGTTATCATCAGCCTCCCAATTGCAAACGCTCCAGTTCATCGCTGTGTTGAATTTATTCTAATTTTCCCACAAGGTTCAAAGCATATTCATGTTTGCATGTCCCTTGTGGCCCTCACTTTCATGCACCACAACTCTTATCATTATCGGCGCAGACGTTTAGACCACCACTACCCCCTCATTACCTAATATTTTTTGGTGCCATTATGTAAGACACAAAGGGACTAACTATGTATATTTGAGTCAAAAATATTCCAGAGGAACAGGGCCGGCTCATTGTTGACCAATGCCACAATTCCTCTGTTTCCAACTGATTGCTTCCTTTACACGTCCCCAGGCACCGGGCACAATGCTAGCTCTCAACAACCTTTACTATTTTTCCCCCCATCCCAAACAATATTACGCCACAGCACTTAGCACACTTTCCTCAGTATTACTGAGGCGTGCGCTTTTTTCACATCCCAGCACGTTCAAACATTTTGCTATTATACTTCGTCTCCAAGCGAGTCTTGCGACGAAAAAAAGTCAAGTGCAGATCTATACATAACCGGCACACTAGTCAATGTATTCACGTGCCATGCCTACTTTAATTGCAAATAATTGATTAAACTTTAATTCAATCTTTTCAATGCTGCGAACTCGGCAAATTTATTATGCAAAGGGGTAAACTGTGATTGTTTGATTTTTGTTATTTTTTAAGGCGAAGCTATAATCATTTGAAATTATAAAACAAATGTACATAGAAGGGAGGATTGGTCATGAATTAAGCAACGTTGAACACCTGTTCAGCTTGTGTATTTACTCAAGTTTCCAAAAGCTAGATGCAGATAAAAATGCCTTGGCCAAATGCGGGAAAGCGCATCTACTCAGGCTAGAAATGTGTCCCATATGTCATACACTTAGCATTTGAAATGCATACAATATGCCAGCCTCACATTCACATCCTTTGGTGAAGTCGAGGACTGAATAAACACAGGATATAACGCAGCACAAAGAAGCAGGTGCTGGGCTGATCTGGCTTTAACATTAAATGCATCGAGAGATAATTCACGCCTGTGACAAACAAAAAACCTTGTATCTATACGTCATTTTTACTGCGAATGTAATGTTTGGATTATGATATGTCGCCCCAGGGCTATGTGAGAGCGAATGTGACATACTGCTATGTATTATTAGAAAGAGAATAACGTGGTCCGTGTGCATGCATGCAGTGTCATGCAACTTAGTTGGCGTTGCCCACTAATTGTGTAACGTCGCTCTGGGGGAAAAGCATTAATTTTCTTTGTACCAAAAGAGCAATCGCTTTGCCCTATATATTAATTATATTGTACCCACATAGAACAAATATCATTGAATGACAATGTTATCAGAAAACATGATACATAATGAGGAAATCTATAGACAACTTCCATGCTATATCATTATTATGGCATTTTTTTATATAATGATTTAGCATATTGAATACGACCACCTCGTCATCTACTCCTTTCTTCTGGTACCAATGGTGCTGAAAGGATCGTCAACCTTTCAGTGTTGGATGCATTATGTCCAATCAAGTGAGTCAGCGCTCAAGCTTGAATAGGCTGCAATATGTGCGAGATTTCCTTGCGCAATCTTGACGTAAGGAAAGAAGGCGCAAATCATGCCTTCCACATGGAGACTTCACAGAGGGCAATTGTTTGTTTTCCCACTCTTCTATTTATCCACCGGAGCAGTCCAATGTGGTTACTGATATTTCTTTTCAGCTCGGCCACCCAAGCCGCTTTCAGAATTTAGTTATCTCAGAAGGGTTCCTGCCGCCAATATGTGTGGAAGCCATCTACAGCTGTGGCGCTTAGTGCGCTTGCTGGCCAGAGAACAATTTTGAATTGTCTGGATACAGGTCGTGGACAGCGCATATTCAGGACTTGTAAACAGCAGCCTATGGTCACAGCATGAGCCAAACCAGAGAAGATGGAGTACAGACTGCTCGTATCCGCAGGTTTATCGAGCGCAATAATCGCAGATGCAAGTGAAGCCATCTAGGAAGCCACAGTGAGCCATATGCGCTAGCCAGAGCCTGAGCTGAGCCGACTAGTCGGACATATATAAGAGATTACTGCCTTTAGACATTCCTTACCCCACAAATATATGACCAATAGGCGTCAACAAATTGTCTTAATTCTTTTTTCGTCTTTAAAAACTATCGTTGCCATTTGAATCATTTATCACGATTGTAATAGCAGCATTTAGGCTAACACTAAGAACGAATTCATCCCTGTGAATAAGAGAATTATTTTTCTGAATACTCCCGAGGTTAAGAATGACTGACAGAAACGTTTTACAGGTTTAGTATCAGATATATCTCAGTTCAAGACCCCCTACATCTCTTTCGTATCTCCTATTTCGATCTATTGGTTTGGCCTCCTTTTGGCGCGCCTATCCCGAAAAAACTGTCGCCCTCAAACCCCAAGAGACGGACTGGAAGAGCCTCACTGTCCGCCCAACGTGACCTTGACAGAGCCCCCTGGTAGCCACTGACAGACATACGTCACTTCCGGTATAGCTTTGGTGGAGCAAGCCGCTCCTTCTTTTACGTCCTTGGATGTCAATGTCTTCGAAGTGAGAGGCCACCAGGAGGAGGCAACAAATTGAAGAACTCCTGGCGTTATCTCCTACTGTGGTCCCGACTAGGGAAAGTCCTCGGTGGGGAATTGTCCCTCTCCAGGTGTTTGGCCCATTAGCCTCATCCCAAATGGATCCCCACTAAGTCAAGCTTCGCTACCAGTCTGATGAATCAGGTTGCTTCTTTCAGGGGGTCTGCTAACTTTTTTTGTGTGTAGATCCAGATGCTTACATCAGATACAGGCCTATTAATCTTATAGCCAACTGTGATAACTAAAGACCAGAAAACACCAGAAGGTGTACAGAAAGCACCAAACCGTAGAATATAAAAAGATATTTCCCCTGGGTGGCTCCCCTTTCGTATGCCCGAAAGCTATAGAAACTACCTGCATCATCATGTACCATCAATTTCGGATTACTCTATCCCTAATTCAAATAAAGCTTAATACAATAGATTGACATGATTACCTTATTACAGGGGTCGGTAGCCCATGTGGAGCGAGGCACTGGATCTCCAGCTTCTGGTTTACAGGGATCACTCTCGGAAGAGATTTTGGACCCTTGGGTTCGAACGATTCACCGTCCATATCAGCAAGGACTGCAAAAGAAGAAAACATACTCATCAATACACTGTATCAAAAACAAAAATCAACAAAGCAGGTCGTCATTTCAATATGCGCGTTCGCAAATCGTCTTTTGATCCATTATTTTCCAACTCTCAGAACGGATTTGTTTCGGTTGTAGCAAAAGTATGTGAACAATATACATGGGGCGGACAAGTCACTTGATACTTTCCATCCGTTAGTGCACTCAAACCGAAGCCATGCGGTGGCTTCGACATTGAGAGACCATACCCAGGAGACCAGGAAGCCAGTAGCCAAACAAAAGACAAACATGGCCAATACCCTTACCAATCCAGATTTAGCGATGCAGAAATCACACGGAGCATCTTAGGTGCGCAGAATCGGGAGTACCATTTACATTCATTGAGAGGAGCATCTCTGGGGGAACATTTGCCTCTTTTCGGGGCATTTGTAAGCCTCTTAAGGGAGGAAAGCCATGCGTTTGTAGCCTTTGAGAGAAGGGTTTAAAACCCAGGATGAAGCTGTCAGGGCGGGATCTATTGGCTTTTCTTTCTGGCAACGCTGACGGGCGATGGTGTATAGGATGGACATTGACCTGATTTGGGCAGATCAAAGTGGAATCAAACTGTGGGTATGTCGATGGTCTTACATGACGTGAATATAAATGGGTATTCATTGTTTATCCACATAAACTGGCCATTGTTTTTCTTTATCATTGGAACACTCACTAATAAAAAGCCCTACAAGTAGGTTTTTAGGATTTTTATCTAGATGGAAATCCTTGGAGCTTATTTTATTTTCATTATTTAAATCGAACTATGGGCTGCAATCTTAGCAATTTTCAATAAACAATTTTCTATAAAACCATTTTTTATCCTATCAGTGTGGGTTGATAGAAGAGCCTATTACAAATATATCAGGTAAGCAGATAATTGCAGTCAAAGAAAAGGGACCCCACAAGTTAATCATCGGATGAATATGGCCCCAAAGAAAACTTGTTGGTCCATAATATGAGATTTTCCATTTCACATCAAGTGTACAAACCATGAGTTATTAGTACTGTGTATAAGTTGCAACCACATCAAGGAATGAAAACTCCCAATACACAGACCTGCCGCAGGACCTTATACGTTATATTATGACTGTGTGCATTGAGACGGCCCTCAAGCACATAAGAACAAGGCTATTTCACACCGATGGGTTCTTTCTCCAACTGGACTATCTTCAATTATTTACAGACTCGCACCCAAAGGAATTGGCGAATTAGTCGGGGAATTATTGGGGACTGTGCGGGGGCGATGTTGCTATGTCTGGAGGTTTAACTGCACCGCGGGCCACATCAAATACATGTGAAATCGCCTTGTTTCATTAAGGCAAACCGACTAAGGAATATGTGCCAGACAATATGAGCAAAGTGTTGGAATTGTTGGCAAAAATATCGAGAATTCACAAAAGCTCTAAGTACCTGATAGTCTTACTGCATCGGTATTGATGTATATCTTGACATTTGTTTTGCTTTGTAAAAATTGCACATACTCATATCCTGAATAAAATCCGTTTTAGAAAAGTATTTGTCTTCACATACAAACACTCTAAGAAATGGTTGGGAAATCGCATGGGGTACCTTTACTTCTACACTACTTCAGCGCGATTTCTCTTGTTGCTTGTGATACTGCAGGCAGAACTGGGAAAACCCAAACGCTTCGGGAAAGTACACAGGGCCCCTGTCAAATAAGCAGTGTGAGGGTTCCCCCTGTAATATCTAATGGCAATTCACATGTTGGTCCCGTGAAAGCACAGCCACAGTCCTGTACGTCCAGTGTTTTAATTGTCCACTCCCCTGCCACCCCCCTCCCTTCCTCCTCCACCCACCCACACACAAGCAGACCATTCTCGTAGGGCAGGCCAACCAGACCATGCAGTTCTCCCGACAGTCTCATTGGGCGGACAGAGGGGCAGACAACCTTTTTACTTGCTGCTCATATGAGTGTGCATGCAGGGTAAGTATTTCTCTCTCACACTTTTTCTCTTCCCACCCCCTCTTTCTTTCTTTCTTTCTTTCTCTCTCTCATTCTTTCATTCTTTCAATCTTTCTCTTCTCTCTTCCCACATTTTCTTTCTCATTTCCTGCCCTCTATTCTATCCCTCTCTTTCTCTCAGTAATTATATGGCTTTATGTGAGTATTATAAAGGCTGCTATAGCTGCTAGCATTTACTGCTTTCTATTTTCACTAAAGTTTAAAAAGTAGCCTTAATCCATGGTATCCCTGGCCGCTAAACCCTTTGTTTTATTTCCTTTTATTTCCAGAAAACGGTTATGAAGATGCTACCAATCGTGCTACAGGAAGATATTGATTACATGTAAGACACAAAGCATAGCTATCTAATGGTTATACCCACCAAGCGACCAGTGGTGGCCGTTGGCAGCCTTCACTTATCCCTTGAATAAACATGTACATATGATTACAGACCAGCTAGGCCCAGTAACAAAGCCTACTGAATATCCATTTAAATGTAACAACTGTGTATTCATTGTATCGAATATAGCTATATCTTTTTCTTTACAGAACCTGGTATGACGAAGTACATCAACAAGTTAATGTAAATATTGTTGAGAAGCAACAGGTATTGACAGCTCCAGAGATACTAATAGTGTAAACATAGCAGAGACAACTTGTCCTTTCATGCTTGAGTCAGTTTTCATGTGTCCTTTGTAATTGAGCATTATAATAATGGTACTATATATGAAGTAGGAATATGTTTTAAGGGAGGTGGGACCAACAATAAAGGCAGTTGATAATTTCAAGACGATATCTACAGTGTTCTAGTCCTTAAAAATATAGTATATTTGAGATTGCTGAAGAGGTTATTAAAATAGTCCGTTTTTACATGTTTTTGTGGGGTTATCCAGGACGGCATAGTTTGTTCCCTTAACTGCCATGATCTGTTCTATAATATTATAACATCGAAATTAATTAAAATTGCTGTACAGTTGCCATGAAAAAAAAAGAATAGGAGACATTACTAGCGTTTATCATATCATTCAATTATTGTTCTATTCACTCACCTCGATGTAACCTGGTTGGAATTATGTCCTGATTTGGTAATAAAATCGTTTTGCAAAAATAAAAAAAAACAAGTAAATGATGAACCAAAATGATGAAAAGATGATTTTCTGAGCATAAATAAAAGAATTATATGAGGGGGGGGGGCAAACATTAAAAGTAAAATTCCGATTCTCATGCGTAAAAGTGCGTCATTATGTCTGGGAAAACCACTACCCTTTCCTGGGAAACCCCATGTATAGCTGTAGTAATGTGTGCGGAAGCGCTGCACTTTCCCACAGGGGCAACTGTACTTTCCCACAGGGGCAACTGTACTTTTCCGCAGGGGCAACTGTACTTTTCCGCAGGGGCTACTGCTCTTTCCCAGTGCTGCATTCTACGCGGGGATAGTTTTCACAGGTCCACAAATATTACGTGGGAAAGTTGGCATCCCAGATTCCACGGGATACTTTGACTTTCACATGGGGAAAGCGCATTCCTTTATAACAGTGAAGAGCAAACCAACTGGACGACACATAAATCGCCTTCATCTGAGTTTAGCTGGCTATTTATCTGTTATTTTCAAACTATATCCGTGAGAACTACAGTGTAGGACCCGCTCCTGAACGCCTACATCCAGGTCATATTCGGCGCCGTACTACTCTTTAACCTGCAATTTAATACCTCTTCTGAAAAGTGCAAATAGTATTAGCTGAGCTGTGTAGAAATAATTGCTAAAAGTTTGTTGTGTTGCAGGAACCTGACAGTTAACCCTACTGAGACCAAACACCCACGCACCAAGTCACGATGAGAGTTACAAATCAGGATGCCCGATGAAAAACAGCGATTCCATGAAAATACGTGAAACGGGCTGCCTCCTCGAAGGGCCCAAGCTATAAGCACCGATCATAATGAGCCCCTCTCAGGTCTTGAGCAACAAGAGCAGCTCCTTAACAAGATAGCTGCTCAGAATATTAGCTTTTCAACATTCCATTCTTGCCAACGTTTCCCTATTGTTATAATGACATTTTTCTATTTAAGGTAAATTTAGGGGATCCGTCCAATTAGTGGTCCACTTTAACACACTGTGTCCATGTACTGGACACCATTTAATTGCAATTCCTCGCGCTGGGTATATAATGCCCTGTAAAGAGGACTGCTTTATAACCTTTGCTTCGCCAGGGATGGGCGAGGAAATACTGGAAATAGTTGGGCTGAGACGTACCATAAAGGGCAGATGACTTCCGTCATGAAGCCTCGATGAGGGCTGTGCCTGGAAATCACTCTTGGTATATGGTTGTTTAATAGGCAGGTGCTCCACCATGGACTTCCCGTCATTGCCAACTCAACCAGAATCATTAACAACCATTCGGATAACAATGGCTTACCGAAGAGCATATATATGGCAGTTGGGGCCTTGTGTAAGCCACTGGGGATTTTTAAGCTGCTATTTTCATGAGTGATTACGCCTCTGGACTTCATCTGAGGCAGGCCAACCGGCAAAGGTAGGCTTTCTTAAGCTGAAAGGCAATGTAGGTACGAGCAAAGCCAAGTGGCTCACTTCCACAAGCAAAAACAGAGAGCTTACTCGATTCATTAATCTCAGGAAGTCGGGATACCACTAAGGTCACAAGATAGGATAAATTATGGTCAGAATTAGGGACAATGGTGGCAATATATCAGTTGTTGTAGCATGGCTTAAGAGACAAAACATACCATCTAACGAAAACTTTAAAACAAATAATCAATCAAAGGGAAGCATGGAAGGAAATTTACCCTGGGGCCTTTGAAGTCATTCGGGCAAGATTCCTAATGGAAAAGAAGCATACAATCCATAGATGTATTCTCTTTTAGAGTAGACTTGTCACTTAGAGAAGCTTTATGGCATGGATGTCTAAGGGGAGGGAAGGCTTTCTGGGGACGCGAAAAATTCAATTAATTTTCGCTCTACAATTTTGTTATAATTCTAAACTATGTATTCCCAAATGAATTACAAGCGCCAAAGGACATATTCTTCACCGTCTGAAATATGACTCAGTGAAAGCACTTAAGTACGAATGATCTACCTCGACATTCTTTTAAAGAAGAATCCCGTCAGAAGGGATTCACTTTGTCTTAGGACACTAGACGAAATGTTCTTTTTCACTTATGTCTATTACGCGTCTTGTCAAGGGTAATCATACGGACTGCATATATGAACCTTTGTTCACCAGGATCTTATAGAATATGTGGGGAGATCGACGTTTAGATAATTTAGTTGCACCCAAATATTGTATCGGAATGAAGTACTGTATCTCATGACAAACATGAAAAGAAAATGATAACTAGGAGAAACATTAATGGAATAAATTCATTATTTCTCCCAGGGTGCTTTTAATTACATAAAATAAAGTTAGAATAATTTCATGAAAATCTGAATAGCGTATTCTCTCTAGCTAGCTGATTTTATAAACTGCCAGTCCAAAAGACAGAAATGATCTATTAAGGGAATGAATCCAAACTGTTCAACTCTCATATAGCGTTTTTGGCTCGGATGAATCTCCGCACATCTTGTCTCGGGACACTTCTAGACCTAGCGTTGATGGCCTGATGGAAGCCACCTACATAACCAGGACTAATCCATCATAGGAAAGCTCACTATCTCTATGAGAACTGCTGGAAGAGGACCATTATCTGTCACCAGGATCTTTCGGTTGAATGACGGAGACGTAGACATGCTTGGTGCCATCAAGGCAACAATCCCCTTGCGTATATCAGAGCTATAATACTGTTCGTATAAATAGCTCGGCGTATACATACAGTTTCATATATGCGCTAGCCTTTAGAACGAAGATCAAGGGATCCCTCTAGCTATAATGGAACTCAGTACGTTACCATTAGCAAGCAAACAGAGGGACGTGTTCAGTGTTAATTGAATAACATGTCAATGATACCAGGTGCAGATGCATAGCTTCAAAGCACAATACAGGTACAACCAAGGTCTGAATCGTACCCATCATGTTTATTTTTTAACATCGAGCCATAGGATATTGATATATCGATTAGAGGGTCTTTTTAATGTACAGTGGTTATACAAGCATGTCTAAATATGTGATATGTTTCGATCTATATAAGATCAGATGACAATATAAAAACATGTGTCTCAAATTAATCTATTTAATACACGTTTCCGGATACCCCATGACCTGCCTGGGATATTGTTTCGGATACACAATTCTTTCTATAGTCTCAATTAATCAAAAAGAATTGTCATTCTGGTTTCTATTTCAACCAAAACTCTTCAATAGTTGCGATCCTAATTTTAACGTTCATTCTACCGTAACATCATTGGCAAGAGACAAATGGCCATCAAGTATGCATTCAGATTTCACTCATCCTAAATTAAAGCAAAACTAGTATCACACACATTTTGACTAAAGAGGTGGGCATGTGTACATATGGCCTGTGCATAAATATCTGATGTATACACCGTATCATCTTACGTTAGGCCCATCCCCCGCGTCACTTTTGACTCGTAGGTTGTTTTTTCTTGAAAAATGAATAGCCTCTATCCTCTATCATTATGGCGCTAAAGTGGATGAGTCGAGAAATTAATAGGAGATGTGCAGGGCTGGGAGGGGACTAAATAGGAGATCAAAGCTACCGCATGATCCAGTGATAAGGGTGCTTATATATGGGATCCACATAGCCATACTCTCGGGTTTCGCCCAACAATGACTTCAACCAAGCCACAACGGCGTGTATATTTCATAAAATGACACATTTGTCATTCCCAACAAGTACTAACGTCAATACCTCATTCATAGTTCTATTAAATCACCACTGGAATGCCCCTTTCAGATATTAATGCTCTTTCGAGTGTCTAATGAGCTCTTTTTACTGGTAGGAGGATGAGTTTTGCATGCAAACCTGAGGAGAAGTATCAGATGGTATTAATTTGCCTTGGCGTTACGTCGTTCGTCATTGGACAGGGTGGAGGCTCCCCTATGCGCTGATAGTGACCCTGAAGACCATTTGTGTTGGTAAAGGTCAGGGCTTAGTTTATTATGCATGAAGCCAAACACCGAAGGCATCCTTCACCATCAGGAACTATGACGTGAGAGTACTCATACTATCTAGATAGTACATGACGTTATGTCATAGCCCATCCCTCTGGAAAGATGGCGAAGAAGAGGAAGAGTTCCCATCTCCTTCGTTCATTCTTCTGTATCATTTAACCTTTATGGCTCCCGAAGGAGGTGAGAAGCAAAGCTGAAGACAAGTTATAGAAGGCTGGCTGTCTTGGCTTCTACGGTACACCCAATGTCATATGGAGCAGCCCTTTCTTTCGAAAGTGATTATGATTTATATTGCATATTACGGAGATGGTTAAATAAAAGACATGAAATAACTGTAATGAAGTTTAATAGGAAACAGAATGTTGTAGAGCCAGTCATGAAAGAGAATACGAGAGAGGAGGAGCGCAGGTGGTCGAGGAGGAATCGGTCCCAAGAATTTAATCTGCCATTGGGATCTTTTTGGTTCATTTCGATGAATTCGCATTCAATAGCCGCCTTAATTAATCTCCAGAGTCAACATGTTGCTCTCTGAGAATAATTGCAGAGGATCTACGTGTCACGGACACCACGGAAACTTCTCCCAGTCGAAAAATCGTTGAATTGAATTTAATAAACACTTGCGTTTGCGAATTTGAGTAGTAGCAACAAAAATTCAATTGCACAAGGCTTTGCAATTATTAATACGATAAAATACATTGCCTCCAGCGCAGATCAATCTAAAACCAGTTATCTTTGGAAATACTACAAATAGCAATTTATTCAACAGCATACTCCCCCTTTAGAATGGAACAAAGGAAACCACTCGAGTTGTGTGAGTTTGTTTTTAGTTTTTCTGTACGTGCCTGGTCTGAGTGGCCAATCAATGTGGGTTGGGTGACTCTAAAACCCTCTTATATGCACACAATTGATTTCTCAAACTAGAACTGTGTTGACAAACTTACTACAGGGCTTCTCTTAATACCACCAATGAAAAAATAATCATGGAAGGACATTTGTTTCTATTGATTTCCTTTTTTTGCTCGGATGGAGAATCGACAGCTGACGCAAGTGTTGGAAATTCACCTTGATAATTATATGCAAATCCATGTAATTATTACCTTTTCATTCATAGTCAATCCTGACCAGATACAACAATATTCATATGCACATATAAATACAATAACTAATTCTAATTCATGACCTTTTAGCTTTGCATGTTCTGTTCTTGAATTCTGATATTTCATGAATTCAATGGCAGAAAATAGTTATCTTAAATGCCTTTTACATCGCTTGATCAATATTGTTGAGTCTCATCTTCAGTATGTGCCCACATAGCTGTAATCAAAAACATAGAACTCAAGGCAGCCATAATCTACGAGATAATCATGAGTGAAGTCTGCTTGATCCCTAACTATCTTCCTTTAACCAGCGTCAGCATATATATACAGTATACAAGTTGTCCTGGGCACCTTTACGAATAAGGAAAAACTTAAAGAATCCCAGATGCAATTAAAGGCCAAAGAAATTTCAAAGTGGGCCTTTTGTTTGGTTAATGCTCGTTTCAAACTGCTTAAATCAACCAGCGTTTTGCTTTAGGAGGACTCAGGCAATCAGTGCCAAGATAAAAGATGGAAAGGTCGTATATCAATAGAACGTTACATCCTTTTGTTTCTTTCATGTTCCAGCATGGAAATTAAAGACTTGGGCATCCAAGTGAAGAACACTCGTTTTGAAATATGTTTGCAAGAAGCGTAATAGTTTTTGTCAATGCCAACAGAGTTGGTTTTGCGTGTTGCCGCCAGGAGAAGATAAATAACCAGATGTCCCACTAGGGGGCTCTAACCAAACTCATATGGTGCCCTAGCAATGGCCATTTTCTTGGGGAGTCGCTCAAAATATTTAGAATGGCAGAATCCCCATCACAGATGTTAAGGCAAGTGAGAAGTGACGGCAAAGATCCAGCTTAGAATGGTTTGACCTTGTCATACCCTTTTATTGTGGAGTATTTGTGTAAGTTTAAGAAGGATATGATCCCATCTGGGGTCTATAACACACATCGTACCTGTGATGAGAACTGATGTTTGACAAAGAATCCTATTCTGTCATATTGTGAGGAATATATCTCAGACACATATATCATCATAAGCGCCTTTAGGACGAGGGACAGACACATGTTTTCATTTTGTATCGAAGGAACAAAAATCCGTTACGTAAACGAGTGCCAGTATTTTTCTTTATCTTTGCATTGGAAACCATCTTTCAGCCACACTCTTGTATTTATTTCCTTTTAATTTTGGAGCTGACAGGTTTGTGTAGGCCCTTGTCATTAGGGACCCATGTTCACTAACGAACACTGACAGTGGGTTTGGAGGAAGAGCCAGAGCTAGGTTCACTGACACCTGGTCATGTTTATTTGTCCGGGTTCATAAGATACCCCTTAAAATTCAAACTCGTGAACTATGGGTCCTACCGCTTCAAACTCACGGCCCCAAACTGCCGGTTTCCAAAATTTAATATTCCATCAGCGCGTGACCAGCATTTTTGGAAGATTTTAAAAAAGAGAGACGCCACCGGAAAGGTTTTGTTTTTTCCCGTCCATATTGCACCCGGTGACCAGAACTGTCCACATCTGTTGGGCATAGATCTCTAAACGAGTCAATGTAGACCTACCCATGTCATTGGACACAAAGCTCATCATGTTGAGAATTTAGCGCACGCACAGTGACACTGAGACTGTTTTTTTCTATTAAAACATTCATTTTTATTGGCCATAAAAACATTTAACTGAGACTGTTGAATGGGAGGTCATTTCAAAACGAAAGCTGGTATATCAGACAATGTGTATAATTACCAGTCAGCAATTTGCTAGGAATAAGTGTACTCATGGCTTGTATTCATGGGATCTTAGAGTAATAGATTTTATGCCTCCTCTATATAGGCCTACTATATGTATAATGTATTTCATATTTAAGCCACACATGGTGATACAACTTCTTATTTAGTGCCTCTCTTTAACCTACCTATATGATTCGGAATTCCTGTAAAAGTAATATGTATATGCATAGTGAAAGTAATTATTACCAAAGTAATCGAGGTGGTTCTTCTTTTTCTTCACAGTGAAAAACGACCAAGCTAATAATATATCAGCATATGCCCCTGGTTCCTCTGCTATTCCTATCATCATGGTATATACCTGACAGGCGGCTCAATGACATGTCACTTTCTATGATAATGCGGTGTCAACTGGAGGGTTACGTGTCCAGGGTGGGTGACAGCTTGGGTAACCAAATATTAGCCCAGGGCAGCTGTCATATAGTCTTCACAGTGACACCCTCAGAGCCTGTAGCTTTGGACCAGCATTTACTGCCCAAAACCATAGATTCTGTCCCTTACATCTATGCCAAAACGTAGAACGAACGGTCAGGGGGAGAAACGGCGCCTAGAAACGGCATGTGGGAGAGAAAGGTGATCACGGTCAAAGAAACGGAAGATTGGGGCGTAGCCTAGCCTTCATTTGGAGGTTGTTCTGGTCAACTCCGACAGGCACCTGCTAGCGTCATTCTGTTGGCATTCCTCGATAGTCATCTTACCCACGTACTCATCATCTCCCACACCGGATCATAGCCAAGTCGAAAACTTTTGATTTAAGATATATGGCAGACGAGAATTGAACCAGCTGCAGGGGAGGGGCGGGGGCGTTTTGGCTCACAGGAAAGATATACGTTTCCAATTTACTCCAGACACATATCGCATTCCTGCAATTTATACCTTTCATCATGTCTTACTCATTACACATAAACTTTGACTCATTTACCAATGGGAGGGATTCCCCCAAGTTCACCACACACTCGCACTTTTAACAAAGGTCACAAACTGTACCTAATGACCCTATCGAACTCGTCGCCGAGCGCGGACCATGGCCGACCGCAAGCGCATAGGGCGCTGAACGTGCTTTTAGATACGGTGGCGCTCTGATGGATTTTACCAAAGGCAAATCACACAAAACAATCACATTTTAAGTAGTGGTTTTCGCTTTACTATTTGCTATATAGACAGCCATAAGGATTTGTGAGGTGGGCGGTTCAATGGGACTATTTGCGGAGCCATACAAAAAGGACCTGGGCAAGTTTAATTATAGGCGAGGTGATTATAGTCTAATTATGGTATCACGCCTTGTGTGCCTTACCCGTCGCTGTGGCCTACTTAGAAACCCATCATTTGCAGAGGGAGGTGTCCATCTCAGACACATACAGAGCACATGTCAGGTGATTGTCACATATATGCTTATAACAAAAGGTTTCCCTGTCTGGGACCCTTCCCTAGCTAGGCTAGGTTAGGGTTGGTATTAATTAACCCCCTGCCTTACAGCCAGCGCCTATAGACACGTCATCTTCACAATATACATGGGTCAGATTTTCAGAAAATGTACAATTCAACTTCGCCAATCTTCTTGAATAACCCAAATTTCAGACGAAAATAAAGTTCAAAATACAGTTCAACCTAACCAAACTGATTGCTAGAATCAAGTCAATGCTGAATATACTCGAATTTACCTAGAATTGGACAAATTGCAGACTAATTTAGCAGAATTTACTAAATGTCTAACTCTGCCAATTGTACATTTTCTGAAAATCTGACCCACATATGAGGATACAACACTATACTATTTCCTTTTAGTTTTGCCTTCAGCCATCTATAGTTTGTTGCACAGAAATTCCACCCCATGGTTATATCATAGTTAGAAATAAAAATACCACTTTGTCGGGTGGAAAGAATGTCGAAGAAACATGAACGCAATGTTTGTTGTGCAAATGGCAAAATGTTATGGAGACGGGATAGGTTTTGGTAAACATACGTTCTGTCATCACGCGTATTAAACCTGGAATGTCATGGAGGATGAGCCGAGAAGATGTGCAACCAACTGACGAGCCCGATCAGCTTCAAACAGACCTTATGACTCGAGAACAGAACGGGATGAACTTGAAAATTGATGCTCAAGTTGGAGCCCAGTGCACATTAGATAGGTACTGAATGTGACGTGCTAAAAGTTAAACCACCTAAATATGTGGGGTTTTTTGTATATCCTTTCATGAGATTGTAAACAATTGCCTACATTCATTGTATGATTGACAATGGGGTGGGGGTGGGGGAGCCATGTCTCTTTATATTGACGATAATTATTATATTTGTTGTGTCCATACGAACCACAGGTTGTGGTTACCCATACACCTTATAGACCTTACAGTGGTTGTGGTTTTAGAATGACTCCACAAAACAGATGATTATTGATCCGCTACATTAAGTGGCCCAATATACAGAGGCCACCCATCGTCCGGCTGGGTCTAAGACTAACTGACCAAGAGGCACAGGGGCTTGATAGGCTTTTAGCTTTACATACGGGTCGCGGGTATATATTGCTCCCAGGTGGGTGATCACAGCAAACTACCAAAGCCACAAAACCCAGCCCCGCGATCCCTACCGTGGAAATTGGTCTGGCTCTTGCTGGCCGACTTGAAGGATGCTCAAGTAAAGATAGGGTATGGCGAATCAATGGTTAATCATGCCGCTGGTATGTACTACTATATAAGTTTCTCCTTTTTAGCAAACAGGCCAACGTGTGGTCCGATTGGGCCCTGTCTGGAAGGAACGGCGGACACCCACAGGACTCTACAGGGCCAAAGGTCGGGAGCAATGGTCAGCAAAGCAATCAATCTTAGTCAGGTGAAAATGTGCAGATTCAACCTTCGTCGGAATAGGAGTGATATATTGGAGTGTGCTATATGTATTGGAATCTGGGAAGTTCCGCGAGCAAAATGATAAATGGCCTTTTGAGGGCGTGCATAATTTATCTAAATGTAGTACTCGTGATCAAGCTGCGTGATCTCTCGAGGGCAGAAGTTTCTAAAGTAAAATGCAACTAGTTTAGAATTAAATCCCCGAAGAAAAGTTGCAACTTTTGTTCCAAATGCATCTACAGAATCGATGAAGTGAGTTCCCTCCTTGAATATTCTAATGGCGTTATGGCTGGGTATGCTAAAGGGCAATGCTTCGGGGTCTAAGGTCACACGTTGTATCAGAAAACTAATATTAAAAGGTCACGCAATGTTCATAGACAAGTAGCTTTTAAATGGTCGAAATCAATGCATATAATAGTAAGATAGACTGCAGTACATAAATGGTATTGACAGAAATGATAATAGTTTTGTAAGTTGCCCGCTAACCAAATATCCACCACGTTATGTCGAGTATCTCTTTTCATTCCCCTTCATTGAGCAACATCCGCCAGTGTCCATGCTACAAGCGGCCCATTAGAAGGATGATGGATGCCTTCAGCGGCCCCATCACCATGTCAGATTGATCTCTGGCACAGTGCGTGATGAAGCAGTGGGTAAAGGTGCCAGGAAATAAAGGAAAAACTATAGAAGGCAAAGGCCCGTTGTAAAACATTTATCGCTGTATTTGACAGACGAGCCCGAGGAGTGAGGACACAGCAGCGTCCGTATACAACACCAGCTGGCACTGACACCTAACGGGACAATCATGCAATTTGGTAATCAGAGGTCACTGACAATGGGTTGACTTGACGGTCATATTGGTGTCTTTGATCACTGCCCGCCTATAGCTCCGTGTATGTCCGCGTTGCTCGGATAGATAATGGGAGAAATTCTGTGCAACCCCAAACCCATCAACGGCAACAATTGGCAAATCCCATCAGTCCAGTGAACCCTCTTTTCCCTTACACAAAGCTCCGTGATTGCATCCTTCAGGAGGAGAATTGCAATTCATTGCCCTGACAAAAGGACCTCTGCTATTCATGAAATAAAATTGGCATTTAAACCAGCAAGGTGATTATGTAATTAAGTCGGTTATGGTCTGATGGTATCGGGAAGTTCCCCTGAATTCAAACTCAAAGTTATTCCAACAATGATCCTGTGTATGAGCTTGTATGTGTATGGTATCTGTGATACCAATCAATGTTTTTGTCAAATTTCTGCGTTTGTTATGTATAGCGAAGCTGAACGATCAATAATCTAGATAAGAACTCTATTTGCATTCAATGATTGAGATCAAAGTGGATCTAGTCAGTTATTATTAGTATTTCATCTTTACAATTTTTGTCCTGAAAACTGAAATCAATATATCACTGCTGATACATCCAAAATCTCAAGGGAGGGAGAGACGAGACTGTTTGATATTAAGTCTTCATCGACTTCCTTTAAATGGTGTTGCCAGCGCTTATATTTTATGGTAAAGGCTCTTTCGGCTATGCTTAATATGAAAAGAGTTGACAAAATGTCTTTTTTTTCTATCGCAAATGACAACGGTACCCTGCGAAAGTAAACACCGTCACAACCAACTCATTTTTAGGCACAATGAAAGTACTTAAGGAAGTGTTTTAAAGTTTGGACTGAGTGGCTGTTAGTCTCCTTGAACCTGGTCAAAACGGTAGCCTTTGCTGCATTTTAAAGCAACTCAACACACACCATGCCATTGAATGCGGAGTATAAAGAAGTTAAGCAAATATTCCCCCCCTATGCTTCAAGTACCTCCGCTTAAGAGCCTGACACAAATAAAACCAAGGTAAACCATCTATCCTTGACGCCTGCTGGTCTGAGTTTGGGATCAGGTAAGCGGAGGAAGGTTGGGGATTCGGGGATTCGAAGGTCGTCATTTTGGGTGGATGACCCACTGGTTTGGGGTTTCCTCTCCTAGCCTTCACTCCCCCTCAACAAAGACGTGTAGGCCTATATATATATGTGTGAATCCTGCATCCTGTTCGTGGATAATTGGCTTCAGGCTCCTTACTGCCTTCAATCATGAGGCTAGTGACCCTGAAAATGGCGGCGTGGCTGCTAAAATTCCCTTTAGCCCTCCCATTTACAGCCCCCTCCTGTCGCTTTCCACTATGTAGACTATCCTCTAGGCAAAACACCGCTAATAACACCCAGACGGTGGTCAGTCCGTGCGGCTAGCATCTGTAGCCAAGATGATTTCATAAAGGAACGCCGCCTATATCACATATAGCACCGTACTATAGTTAGAAGGTACGGTACCAGTTTTACCAACATCTTAGATGTACCGCAAATAGTAGATCAACCGCTTTTCTCAAACTTACATCGACCTCTATTAGAGGGCATGACTTGAAGACATTTTGATTGGCGTGGAGGCCCCTCCGAAACCCCTCTTTGCGGGGATTTCTGTAAATACCGTTGGGAGTCGCTTACAGTAATTACGGTACATATTCGTGTATATTGATAACACTCCCTCGATTGGCAATGCTTGCACAATACTAATTTTCTGTAGAATATGTGGAAGAAAAGACATTTATGTCCATCCCATCCCAATGTTTTTGCAAATAACCCAGGAAAAAATCTGCCCCAATCGTTGGAGAGAGTTTAGGGAATGCTAACATTAGCGAATATAAACGCTCTATAAATTATATCATGAAGAGCAGTTCTGCGTCTTGTGGCACAGGCGCCATGCACATGTCTAACTTAGTTAGTCTTATTAGTTCTGAAGGTGAGCAGACGACATTGACGCCTCCTCTCCCGGAGGACTTCGATCATTGGCCATTGGATTCACGTGACCATATGGCGCGCGTCTTGCGTCATGTCGAGACAACGACAAGGCGGAAGGAAGCGCTGACACATCTGTGGGTCGCATGACGGAGTCAAAGGGATCTGTATACGTGGGGCACAAACATATTTCGGAGATATAGTTTGGAGAAAGGATGATAAATCGTATGACAACATAGGGCTCGTGTCCATAGCTGAACGGAGTGACTCTCTAGTCTATTATTATCGAGGGCAGATGTGTGCGAGCGGACGCGAACCCAGCACGCTACCCTTGTGCGACGATCGTTGCCATTTGAATATGCAAATTAAAGAGATTAATTGGATTAAGGTCTCTCACCAGAGGCTTAATGTTGTGGCCTCAGGTTGACCATTAGCGCAAATTACAGGCTCCGGGATTAATTAGCAGGAAAAAACAATGAGCTGTCCTCGTCTAGGGGGCTATCGGAAGCCACCGCAGCTGGCAATGATCCTGTCCGGGGTTAAGCCCACTCGATGACCCTCTCCTGATAGAAGCAGTGTCACGACTAGCCCGCAAATGTTCACATAGTCGCTACTGTGACCCTAGTCAATCTTTCATAATAATAACTCCATTTTCGTAACATCTCGTTAACATTGTTTATCTTCAGTAGGATTCCCATAAATTTCGCGACAAAGCAGGGGCTTATACACAGGGAGAGTTAAGTCAATATCCCAGGTGTTAATACATGCCTGGATCTATTTAGTAATTCTTTGTCTTTCATTAGAATATTCTTTGTCTTTCATTAGAATATTTCATCAAAGTCATCAGAAAGTCAATCAGTTCGTTATGATTAACAAGAGGTGTGAGATCAGGGTATAAATGATGAAAGGAGCATTTATCATCTTTGGAAGTCGGAACACAATCGCAAGAACTCACGCACATCGTTTTTAAGTCAACCGCCAGCTATGGCGAGGAAATGCCCAACAATAGGCTACTTAGCCGAAGGTGAACACGAATTTAAAGCAATAGATCAGGACAACTAAAGAAAATACAGGAGCTGTTTATTCACCAATAGGCCAAATATCACCTAATCTAGCCTGTGAAATAAGAGACCTGAGCATATATAGATTGAGATATGAACTTGAGCCTAGGATTGACATTGAAGACAGTCATGATACGATGGGATATATCCTCCACTATGTATGCGCTCCCTAGAGGTCTTTGGGAACAATCCCCAAATAGCGCTTGCCATGGTATCATGCTCTGTGCTGAACCCCAACCACATAATCCCCGCCAACAAAGAGATTCTCTCCTCTGCTGACAGTCGGTGACACACGCTGTTCAAGGCTGCTTTGAATAAAGATTTACATCCGTTTTAAAGCTTTCTCAAAAGTTGCTGGCGGACTCTTTAATCACCAATCCTTATAAGCTTAGGCAAAAAAGATTAGAAGTGGAATGCTATAGAGCGGATATATTCCCACTGTGGCTACCGTCACATAAATCGCTTCAATAGGGCCTTTGATACATAGACATGTGACGGCATACGGTGTGAAATACCTTTGTGAAGGGCGATCGGTATCAGACAGTAGGCCTTAGTAAGTCTTTCAGGAAAACATGGATGACGCACAGGACTGTATTACCAGGACGATAGCACTGCATTATGTTAACACCAAGTTTGTAGCTCAAGTACACCAGCAATTCTCAGATACAATATCAAGCCCTCTTGCTTTGAAGTTGGGGTAACTATAGGATGGTTTGGTTTCTTTCGGGGTAACTCTATATTCAGCTGAAGCTGTCTGATATTTTCTACCAAACTTAGTATATTCAAGCTCATATTGAACTACAGTGGCACCCCAACAATGGCAGGTGTCAAGTATAGACTGGCCTTTGCCCTTGTGCCCACCTCCTGCAATTTCCCGCAAGGCAACGGGGCTCCTCTAAAGCCATGTAAACTTGGGACCGGGGAGGGCAGCAGTATTCCAAGTGGGAGCCCTTTACATTGGAAATCTGCAGTGGCCAATAGAGCCCACTTTTGAGCAAATAACCTAAGCTTAAACAAAACAGCCACTCTGCCACCCCCAACTGTCAGTTTTTAGGTGGCCACCGAAGTCTAGGGCCTGACAGACTGACAATTTTAAAAAGTGGTTGTCAATCAGGAGGGGTCCTAACGAGATGTCTTTCTCTGTTGCTTTCAGAATGCATTGGTGGCCTTTTTGCTACAGTCAAATGCTTTCATTTAAGTCATGACACGTGGGGAGCCAAAGTGTCTGGTTCAAACTTAGGTTATTCACGTGAGGTTTTTGTTAAAGGCAATAGACTGAAATAGGAAACCACCTATAGCGTCAGGATAAATAGACTGGTGTCTTGACGGCACAATTCATCATGCTTGTTAATACTGTATTAATCTTTACTTCCTTGATAACTTCCATGCCTATGCCCTCTCTTATTGCATAAAACCATGAAGAAAAGACACAAATCTGAGAAAGAAAATCTCTATCCTTGATCTCTAACACATCACACAAAGGTCGAGCACAACTCAAATAAACGAGGTAAAAGAACGCGTTCATCTGAAATGAGGATTACGATGATTAAATTAGGAAGAAGAGAACTGCATCTTCTTTGACATTTAAGTGATATCATGAACCAGAGAGGATCACCACTTTTTGGTGGGAAGGATGCCTTTCGATGTGGTGGGAGTACCGCGTGTTGATTCTTAAGATAATTGTACAAACATGTTTGAATAAATACATCAAACGTGTACGGAGTGGTATTAATTTGGTTGAAAGTCATATCCAAGAATGAGACACAAATCAATCTGGGGATAGTTTTTAGATGAAGGGCAGGACGTTTGCTAGGGGTCTCTCTTCACTCCATATATATAGTAGCCGAATCATTTTCCACGGACACTGCGTCCAATTTAAATAAGATTGAACAGAAAGCCTTAAGGGATGCGAAGGGAGCTGATTAAAAAACGGATTTAACAAGTGCACCGCAAGTTGCTTTTGTCCCCACCGTTGTTGACTCAGGTGCCCTTAAACAGCCGAGGGCAACCCATCATCTAACGTTCCTGTGACCACATCATAATAATGTAACTAGCCCATTTATCACGAGAAGCCAAACCTGATTGATCATTCTGGAGACATATATAGTTACCTGTGTCTTTTCGCAGGTAGTCACCACTGGCATTCCAGGGCCTTGCTCAAAGCAGGAGGACGCCACCTTGTGACCTGGGCTAGCTAACCCTACACCTTAGGCCGAGGACATGGAAGGGGCGGTGGTACACTCCCCCTGGTAGCTCGCATATATTTACAACAACGTGGTGAATTGGTCAATTATAACGAGCATGGTGGTCCCAGACACGGCCTGGCAAACCTTCACATTCTATACCTCCACAAACGAGAAAGGTCTGGACCTATGGTTACTGTTTATGGCTTCAGAAAACAGCAAAGATTTTAGTGTCCATTGTCAGATGTTTACTCTATAGGTCACATGTAGTTCTTAGTTTACTCTTATTTATCATGATATAGCAGCAAGTTGAAAACCTTTAATGATAACTGAAAACCGCCACGACTAACAGTGACAGCTGACACTGCTGTCATAATGGAATGACATCACTCCTGGACATCCACTGCAGATGGATCCATTTATCATATTTAACACGAGTCAAAAGTGTATGATCTATACAAAAGAGTAGACGAATAGTTACAAGCAAAAGTAGGCAATAGCGAATTTACCAAGAGTTTCCGAATGAGATATATAGAGAAAAAATAATCCCACTCCGAGAAAAGGATTTCAGAAGAGGTGAAAAATAAACGCTTAAATGAACTTCCAATAGATTTAATTACTTTAATCTTCATGTGTTTAAGGGGTAATCTTTCCTAAGGGTCATAAATTCTGCATCGGGAGGTGTCTTCCCAGGCCGATATATTTACACTTTCAAAGGATCAGTAACAGAAGATGTATGGAGACTATCACGGGCCCGATATCTGCTCGCAACAGCCGTTTAATATCCCGAGAGGCTTTAAAAGTTTCTCAATTTTGTTTTTTCGAACGTAGCGAAAAAACACATCCGAGACGAGCTCACAGAAATAGAAATACTCCTCAAATGACGGCAGAAGTCTCAGAGAGAGAGAGTGGCTCGCAACATTTGCTCGTGCTCGCTATATAGGTGTAATATCGTTATAGGCCGTGAACTTTTGAAAGTTCGGGAGTGGGGAATAGATTGATGGACATTTAGGGTGTGTCAGATTTCCCTACCTAAGAACAACTGCCGACAGGTAAAGTCTCTGATCCCTGCCGACTTCATCTAATCACGTGACAAGGTTCGCTCATGTGACTGTATCAAAGACGGCGGGCTCGGTTTCATATGTCGGAATAACATTAATTTCGGGGATAACAAGCTCTCGCTCCAAATGAATCCCAGGCGGGCTGGAATAATATTGTCATACGGCAAATTCCCGCACGTCTACATAGATTTTCGGAGCAATTCCTTGACGTGTGTATTTCTACCGCAGTGGCCGGCAGATTTCTAGGCTTGAAATTCTAAACATGCACTGCACAGGCTCGATCGTGAGCAATCAAAGTAATGGAAAATAGGTGCGAAGGAAAGAAATTGGCCATTGCTAGCAGTGAGACAAATGAAAAGAAGAAAATGACAAGGTACAGCTTTGCTTTTCCAGATTTGCCACGACTGCAAATGAAATTGTCACGCCCCGTTGGTGGAGACATAAATAAGAGATCAGTTTACCGAAACATTCCAGTAAAATTGTATTGATGCCGACAGCCTTGCATGGGTATTCGTGCCTTGGAATGTGCTCTGGATCGAGGGAATTATTGATAGCTCGCTCATATTAGCTCTTCATTGGCGTGTGTTGTAATATGGATTGAATAAACGCCATTATTTTATGATTGGGTCTACAAAAGTTCCTCTAGACTCGAGGAAAGAGCCTATATATTGCGGGGGCTGGATGGGCCCTTATCTGAGTTATCATATAAAAAGTATTGTGTCATTGACCCATGCATGTGATACTTATTTACTAAATTATATCTTATTTCATTTCACAAAAATACGACCAAGTATGTCTATGAAATAGGCAGTATCTATCAATACAAATATATCGTTTCAGACCATCGGTCCACCCACCGCCAGCCACAACCCCCTGAATGATTTCCTACGTAGGCTGCTGTGTAGATAGATATAGAAAAGAAAAGATGGAGGCGTCCTCCCGATGGGAGAAAGCGCTCGCCAGGAAGGCGCCTCGGCTCTGTCAGTTCACACCGTAGACAATACCTGATCGATGAGAGAAAATGCATCCTCAAACACTGCCACCAGACGCTTGGTGTGAGTAATATGGTCAGAATTCGCTGGCAAATTAAACTTTGTTCTCCCAGTCGATTCTGAGTGCAGTATCGTACAATGCATCAAGAGTGAAGTAAGGAGACTTATACATATATATATGCATCTGATATAATACTGATCGATTAGTGGCGAAAAAGGAGATTGTTTGCAAGCACCCATGCTTATTAGTATACATGTATATGTATATGAAATAAGTCCAATCCACATACATTTTATTGGTCCTGGGTATGACCATAAAGTGCCTTTCTGTCTCTTTTTCTCTGTCTCTCTCTCCCTTCTTCTCTATCTCTATTTCCTGGGTATGATCATAAACTGCCTCCCTCTCAGCTCTCCCGCCCTTGATATAACCATATTAAATGTGTTGATAAGGGCGTAAAGCAACCAATCTCACTCACTCACATATATTTTATAGCAACTGACTGGTATCAGAACGACGTTTTGGGGGCTTGGATACACACAGAATATGATATACAAGCTTTACCTTAGGATGCCTCAGGCATTAGACACGGATGGTAAGCATGAACCCAAAACTCGGCCCTGTACCCAATGTCATGCTGAAACTGCAGTCAGGACAATCTAATTACTAATTTAGAGTATGTAACGCATCTTATGGACAATGACAGGGGAAACATGGTCGCTCCCCAACATGGCACGTGGGTGTCTATTTGGTTATGCAGTGTTGGGAGAAGAAGAAAGGGTCATCAGATGTCCATTAGAAAAGGTCATGAGTGACCGTAGGGACAAAGACTCACGGGAAGTTGCTCGGTGCATAAGGGATGGTGAAGCACGATAGAAGACCATTTGGCTAAGGTCTTTTGGGATCAGAGGACATGCAACAAAAGATGAAGACACGAAAACAGACTTGACAGTCACTCTAGAATGGGTGCATCCCAGTCCACGGGGCCCTATCCTTGGTCTGTCTCTAGAGATTTCGCCTCACTCAAGAAGCATGGATCTTTTTAGTGATCCAAGCCCGAGGCACAACAAGATCAGCACTAATGTTTTACTGCTTCATTCCTCTGTATATCTGTGTCTCAGGGATACATACTACCCTGCCAATTAGATGTCAAGCAAATGCCTATGGGACACTTTAGACGTAGAACTGCAACTAACCTTCCTTGTCGCAGCATTGTTTGACGTCGGGCGAAACCAACCCAACAATGCTATATCCTAATAAGCAATAGTCCGGGCGACACAAATATGTCAGAAAAACTAGTAACGCAAAAACGGGAACTACTTAAAGATCGTATTGTTGTTTCCTCTTTATTTAGGAGTGCTTGAGGGGGCATCTTGGAAGTCTATTGTGCCCTGACAGGAGGGAGAACAGCATTGTAAGAGGTAGAGTGAGACAGTCGCGATGAAAACATTATTTCTGTCTCTTCAGTTCCAATACCACCTGACCCGTTGGCCACCGGGGGCGCTAACGAGTCCCAAAGCGAGGCTCATTTCCTTTAAACGAGGCCCATCCAGTACGGTTAGCGGCTTTCTGCCGTGAACTTAATTGGCGACGTAAATCGAGTCAACTCGCCCCTCCCACTCGTTTATAAAGATCAACAAAACCTGGCCTGTTGATCTCCCAAATCCAATCCCCCTCACTTGGCTTTTTTCTCTTTCATTTTCCTCGGTCTAGACAAATGGTTGAAAAGTATTCTGTAATGTTGGCCCGAACAGAAGCTGCTGCATACACCGCGCAGAGATACGATCGCTGAGGTCATGTGGACAGAAGCTTTGTGTATTTTTCAAGATCGCCCTGCTTGTTAACATTGTCTCTCAAAAGTTGACATGTAAAATGGCATAATTTTCCGCAGGGAGATTCAAAGGAATGCCAAACAGAAGAGAGGTTTGAGTAGAAACTTCTTTGTGTCTTTCCTAGCTAAAAAATATTTTGTGTTTTTGTTTGAAACTATTTTAAGATAATTTATGCGTCTCAAAAACAACATACATTAATATGTGACAATCTATAGACAATCATTTCTTGTTTGCTATCCTATCGTTTTGGCATTGTGAAAGGATGTATATATACGGCAGGCCTAATCGGGAAAGTAAGAGCTTATTTGGACTGAATTAGGAGAATCACATGTGGTCGATTTCACTGGAAATACGGCTTTTTATACTATAAATCTGTCTTTGCAAACATACAACATATCTGCTGGTATCAGCTGACAGTATGTGATTTTAAACAATTGTAATTACTTCTCCATGCGTCTACTTTGCCTGCGGAAACAATCATCTCAGGCATGGAGCCAAAAATAATGCATTTTACGCTTTGTTTGCCAATAAGAAATTCTGTTTCACTATTTCTAAAGGCAACATGTTTTTATATACCCTTGACCAGAGCACAATATTTTTAACGTATTTACAAAAGGCTTGAATTAGATTAATGATCAGGACGAGGAAAATAAGGTGCCACTGAATCAGGAGAGAAGGCGACGAAGTCTGAAAAAGTCTCTCAATCGACGCTATAAATATACTGGCGGTTTTTTTTAAAAAAAATGTTTCACTGCCCGCATGTTAAGCAAGTCACCGCAACAGAGGAAGTATCCTCCCTAGGCAAAACCCGTTAATTATTCTGTACCAAGTTATTCCATATAGGAAAGTGCAGTATAGAAGCTGGGGAAGGATGCCGAGAAAGATGTCTGTGGTATAGATAGCATGCATAGTTGCACAGCAGTGGGCAGTCTGGAGAAAGATTTCACAAATTAGACTGGGATCTTCCATTTGGTTTAGTTTACGCAAGTGTGTTCCAGTATGGATGGATGTTATTGCAGAAATAAAGCGAGATCTTTCCGAGAAGTATAGATCTATATAATTTAGTATCACATTTTTGCCGGAAGAATGATTATTATTTTTATATTAAATAAACCAAGGAAATACTTTTTTTATCAGCTGTAGTTTGTATTGTCAGCACATTATGAAGTACACACATCATACCCTGAGTACTTTTAGGTAAACTTAGAGGAAGGGAAAGGAAGGGAAAGATTATTGTGTAGGAAGGGTCATCCTTCTACACTGCTATATTTATTGTATGTCTCTCATTCCGTTGCGCCACATAGACATGCACATGTATCAGAGGCCGGAAATGAGATATTTCAACCACGTTATCTCAGTAAATCCTTTAAATACAGACCTTATCACATTAATCTTAATGAAAATAAACACGTTGCTACTCTGATTCATCCGTGGGGGGTGTATACATCTTCCAACGGTGGGACAGAAAGTCCGAAATACTTCAGGATCATCGTATTATATGTAAGATTTATGCGCAAGAATCCATCCTGGAATGGTACACCTTCAAATGAATTCGTGCCTCAATATATTATATACCGGTACAAAATGTCAAGTTAATAAGTCTCCAGGTTCAAATGAATGACTTATAATGAAAGGCAGGCGGTGGTATTGAATACTTACATGCGATATGGAGCATCGACATGAACTTCTGTACTGGACCGTTTGCATTTCCACCGACACATTGATAGAAGCCTTCGTCCTTGGGGCGAACATTGTGAAGAACGAGCGTTCCATTGGGAAAGATGGTTGACCTGAAAAGTAAAGAAGTCAAATGAAATTCGAATTTTGAAATAACATTCTATGCAAATTAAACTTAGGCGCGGAAAAAGTTGAATACAGCTGCCAATACAGTTTACCATCAATGCTTGTTATTGCCTGCAATGAACACACATTAGGAATTCCCGAAATGGTTTTAAAACACATTTTTCTTCTTGTTTTTTAAAGGATAATTTGATAAAGAAGGTTATCTTACGGCACTGAATCAAGCAGTCAAAAACTGGATCGGACTTATGGTGAGTCAAATATGTTAAATTGATTCCCAGGAACGAATTGCGGTAAACTAAGCTCAGGATAGATCGGGAGGGGGCGGTAATGTAAACATAACACCTGAGCAGTGAGCCTTATCATGTTTTTTCTTCTTCTTCAAGATTTCCAATTTATTTCCCTGTATAGGAGTAAAGAATTCTCTCTGGCGCACAGTCCCGGTGGAATGTACCCCAGGGATCATGGATCCGAGGCAGCAGCATTTCTCGCGATTTCCCGTCGACAATCGGGAATTATGAGTGACATGGATGTAATATGATGAAAACACAGACATTCAAAAAACAGACCACCAGGGGAAGGTAAAACAGTAAAACACAAGACTTAACAAGTCAAACCTTCGTACCAGACCCTAAGAAAACTACGCCTTTGAGTCAAAAGTGCTGATATAACGAAACACCAATATAAAATTTGCTGATCTTTTTCCAATCCCACACCCGGTAGACTACCGTGAACCCATACTTGTCACCAGAGGTCAATTGTTATTTAATTTATTAGTCGAGTGGTCATAATAATATACGTGATTCATAAATTAAGCGTAAAAGCGTTTGCAATATGTAGTCTAAATTTCAAAAGAATCAAATGTTCCACCTACAATAATACAAAAATGAAATAAATATTATAAGTTGCGTCATCATTTATTGATGAAAGAAGGGAGACGGTTTTGCGAAACTGTCTGTCCGTCTCACGTAGTTAGTATAAAGTTAATACCGTTGATAAATACCGTAGATAAACGACAGGATAAACTGCATTAATCACCACATGGGCACAAACAACACCATAGTGTACGTGGCATTGAAAGTGTCTTCCCCGACCAATGCCCACATTAATTGACAAGAACCACCCATGGCAAGATATATACTTTGTTACTCGGGACCAAACATAGCACAATGGTTGTATACACTGTGGGAATACAGGACGACATAGAGTTAGTGTAAATAAAGACACCATATTTAGGGGTAGCCGGTAAATAACTAGAACTTAATGTAAACTATTGTATACCCGTGCGGATGATGGAGACGCAAGCGTTTCTTCCTGTGCCTGTAAGCAAGAGGGGCAATGAATGGAATGCCAGCTAAAACTGGAAATTATTTGAAAAAATGCCACTGGTATTGTAAAATGTAAATATAAAACAAATAAATCCTAAAATATTACATAATGAGCGGTAATGCACCAGCATGCAATTAAAGAATTGAAAATGAAAACCTTTTTATTTGGATGGGAGGAGGTGAACAATTTTGGTAAGTAGAATCGGGGACTTAAACGTATCGAAAGCCTCCCATATACGTAATCATGCTGATTTCCACTGACTGTAAAAGTCGTTTTGTTCATATCCTGCACTTAAAGGGAATGGGAATTCTGAGTCAAGAGTCTATCACGAAAAAACCTAGCCGACCCGGATGGGTTTTAAACAATTTTGCCGAATGAATAAGGATGGAGAAACAAAGGGTACTCAGCTTTGCTAAGATACATAAACGGTTTCTATGGAGACGGTAATTATCATTAATAAGTAGACTAGGTTCCGGAAACAAATGAAAGAGGGGGCTCATGTTCATCCTAGTAGTAATGTTTAGTCACTCGAGGGGACTGCTTAAAAATGGCCACAGGGATCGAAGGTCAAGAACGGGAGGAGAGGACGGTCGTTTCTGACCAAGCCTCTGCCATCTGGTACACAGAAAACTCGTAGGCATTTCATCATTTTAGTAGGCATAAAAATAGACATAGAAAAGTCCATGTTATGTATAAATTTTGCTCTTATACGGTAATAAATCCCAGACCTATCGGGGTTTAAAAGCCTCCAAGCTCAGAAGGAGATCTTGAGAACAATAGGTCATTCAAGGCTTTTAATCCAGATCATGCATGGTTCCGCTGCGACATGCAGATTGTGTTTTTGTTCTTTGAGTAAAGCATGATATCGATAGAATGTTTCATAAACGTGTAGTTTATGTTTTCAGACATGTACAGGCAGATGCAGTTCAAGAGAAGGAATGCGCCTGGTTTTTTTTATCTTGACATATCAATTTGGAATTGATTGATGGCGGTTAGTGTTTTTGGAGCCGGGGTCTGGATCCAACAATAGATTGGCATTTCTGTCCTAAACAAAGAAACGATGCAGTTGAGGAAGTCTATCAGCGATTATGACTTGTTAGTTCCAACATCGCCTTAATTATTGCTCTCCATTTCATGCATTCCATTATCTAGGTTAAGATACGATCTCACAATGTAATCCCAAACAAAGATTGGGGAGATCCGGCGATATTGGCAGCCTCATTTCAAGCGCTGGTTATGAAAGGCCAAATATGTCGTCTGCTTCTTAAAAGTGTCCCTGGGGTATTATGGTCCTGGAATGATCTCCTATGCAATAAAGGCAGGTTCATATACATTGTATACATAGACTATGATAACCTAAGGTGAGCCTGGATATTACAAGAACCTCGTGTCTCCATCGCCAGCAGTTTGTTCATAGATTGCCGGAGATAAATCATATCCGAAAAATAAGGCAGCATATCGCGGTCGTTCAAGAGGCGAGAAGAATGGTAACTGGAACATCAAAATGCCATTTTTTACGTCAAACCATAATGAACGTCCTGCTGGTGTTTTCAGCGCAGAGGGCTTCGGGGTAGTAAAGAAAAAGAGGGGCGCCTGTGAAAAGGTTATTCTGTTGCGGAAAAGGGTCGGATGCAGGTGCAAAAGCTCCCATGAGAAATCATTCTCTTCCTCGACTCCTGAACCTGAATGACTCTGCCCTCTCACTGGAATAGATGGGCGGTCCTGTCGAAGCTTTCATCGGGAGCGGTTAACCTGAAGACCATACTTTCCCCCTTATCAATTCTGCCGTCTTACCCCTCAACACTTAGCCAGGCGCAAACATCTCATTAATTTTTGCATCAAATCTATGGAATTTTGACACCATCAATAATGGGCTATCTAGTAGAAATCTTCTCGCAGCTGGCTGACCTGAACTTTTATTATACTCTGAAAATATCACGGTAAGATCAGTCTATGAGGCATGGCCACGTTATTGCTTGAACTATTTTTTCAAACGAAAAACTTAAGTAAAAATTGGTGTTCAAAGTTACACAGCTTCACTCCCCATTAATTCTCTGAAAGAGGAGGAATCGATGGGATGTACTTAGAAAAGCGCCTCGCCAACAAAAGGTCCCTGTCAAGACCTAAAGCCCAGTGGCGCAAGGCTAACAAGACAGTTGGCGAACTTGAGGGCAAGATCAAAACTACCTCTCAACTTATTCATCTGACGTCACCGGAATGAAAGCCCTCGTCACATGGGCCAATCAGCGCCCTGTGACACGGCAGGGTATGATGACAACAAACTCATTGTCTGTGTCCAGATGCGTCCATTGTTATGCCTCGATAAGGGCACTGCCGAGGCCTAAACCAAGCTTATCTCTATTGGTTATCTATTGCTTTTGACCACAGAGTTATCGTCCGGGGACACGTGTCATATTTGTCAGTCGTCCCGATGGCAGGTTTTTTAAAACAAACCGAGATAACGTTCAGAATCATATCGGTATAAGGCATCGATTGATCGAGGAATAGATTATAAAAATGAAATTTGAATACTAATATTTTGATAGAAAGATTAGTGAAGTATGTGACGAACATGAATTTAGTGTGTAGATTTTCATTCAGTTTATGTCAGTTCACTGACTCCATTAGGAAGATTGTGATCTTTGGCTAATGTGGTTTCAATGTTAACAACATCCCAAATATGTTTTTATCCGCCAATTTCTGTATGTAAGGCATACAGACTATAACATTTTCCCACCTATATGACCCATAGTTATGGGATGCTATTAAAACAATAGCTTTCTCATGAATACATAATAGTGGAATTGATTACATCATTATACACAATGGCTGACCTTATTGACTTCGTCTGAAATGTTGTAAACATTTCTTGTTCCAGCATTACTAATCTCCGCCGTTTAGATTGGCTTTTTTGAGTGGCAGCAAAAAAATGCCAAGCCTCCTTAACATTCGGATGCCAGAAAAATCTCTCTACGCAGGAGAAACCAGTTTGAAATGATTTACCCACCCCAGAATAAGGAAGTCTTCCGTTCGTGCGTGGCCCATAAAACACGGAATGACAAAACTTCTAATCCAATCCAAGGGAAAATCATTACCGGAGAACTTCATGACATGCATACATATATTTTCTGCAAGTACTGGGCGATGGCGTGGGGTTTCTCATTTGGGTACCAACAAAGTATATGGTACCAGAGAGACATGATCAAAAGACATCTGATATCCTGCTAAATCAATTCTTTCATGACTGCCGCATTTGATTTGCCTTTCTATCCGTGACAACTAATATCTAAGCCATATCTAAGTATTTTCTCATGCGCTTTTCTCATAAAACCACAGGAGAAAAACACAAGGTCTTGTAAGACTTACATAACAAAAGCTGTATTGGTTACACACAACCAATGTAAGATATGTAATCTATCCGATCTGTATCGTTTTCACATAGTCACATACGTTCAGTGACTTAAGTTTTGAGATGAAAAGGATAAATAGCTCAGAAAAGAACGCTGTTTTGTTACATTTTTGGTAGGGTGAGTATATTTATATTACGTCTCAGTGGTCTCTGTGAGGAGCAGTAACAGCTTAGAGGGAATTGTTGACATTGGAGGAAAGAAACTCATGTACGTACGGTAATCAGTAATTCTCCAGTCAAATTATGCACCTCTGTACTCAATGGTTGCATTTAGGAGCATCACTTAACACTTGGAAAGGTGCCATGGATATTGCGCCCCAAGACAGGTTACGCTTAAGGAAATCATGACAATTTTGCTGCGCAAAAATATACCTGCCTTGCAAACATCGTTCGGATAATACATGTACATATAAATCATTGGTCGAACCACAAACTATCTTTACATAAATTAGATGATTATGCATTCTAATGACTCGTCACATTAACAGCTGTTGATTTTTGCTCATTTTTTCCCCTGAGAAATAAGAAGCAGGTAATGTCATTGGTGTGGAATTTATAACAAGGGTGAAAAATAGGCCCTTTTAGTCGTTTTTAAAGGCTCCGTCAGACATTTTATGTTTTTTGTACTACCCGTACAGAAATACCAAAAGCCCCGATGAGCACTCACCCCAATTCTGGGTTTTACGTGCCAATAAAAATCAATTTGTAAACAGAAGCTTCAACAATGTTATACCAGCCCAGGAGAGGTGTCGGTTGACATGATACCCTTTCCACAGCAATGAAAGAAATGGGATATATTTGGTCGTTTTGGCATGCCGGGCTCATGCATTGTAAAATTGACATTTCAACGGAGGATTTCCCCAGGCATATGATCTAAATGTCAGAGTTCGTATCAAAACCAATGTGGGATTTACAATGATCTTAGTAAGGGAGTGAGTAGGATAAGGAGGTTACAGAAACAGTTGGTTTCTTGTGGGTTACACCCAAGAGAGTTGCATGAGCCTATTGCTTCTAATGTGTTTGTTGATTGAAGCAAAGCATGGACATAGTTTCCTTTTTGTGTGTCACCGATCCAACACTTAGGTAAACATTGGAAAACTTTAAGATTGAAAGACCAAGCTCTCTCTTTTCGCAGCGTGTGGGACATGTATAGGTCTGCTGGAACCATAGTGCTGAATGAATTGAATGTGTTTTTGTCGGGGCAAGCAGGGCGAACAAGGAATGAACAGAGTCAGGGATAAAACTCATTCCAAACTACAGACACACTGTTTTTATCTTGATCCACCAGTTCCAAGCATGAAATTAAGGCAAAAATGTTTCTCAATATGCGGATTTCTTGCACGAGACAATAAATCACTCGAGACACACACTGTGTATTGTAAATAAAAATCTGGACGTCGGACGAGAAATGAGAAGCTCGCATAAGTGTGGTTCCCACGAGGTTCATTAAGCGGTAAGGGTGGGGATATATATCATGATGGTCACGGAACTTACTTGCTCGCAGTGGTGGTGTTGGTAAGCCTCTTTTCCTCGAAGTACCACTCGATGAAAATAGCATTTTCAAAGAAACAGTTGAATAGTGCTTCGCCTCCTTTCCGCACTAACAGACCCTTGGTAAAAGAATTGGTATCCAGCTTCGGGGCACCTTCACCTGAAAAGAATAGGACAAGAATTGATAAGTATTTATATACTCATTGCCAAGGCAACGCTCAAGGTAATACATAATGCAAAAGACTCGGACACAAGTTAAAAAGTGAAAGTATGAATAGAAAATTAAAGTAAGCTTAGGCAGAGATATTTTGTTGAAAAGGTTTGAGGGGAATATAGTTGAAGGACATTTGATAATTATGAGACTTAAGTTGTATTGTATCATTTTTTTAGAACAATCCTTCTATTATAAGTGGTAGCTTAGAGAAAGATATTACTTCTAAGGTGGTAGCATTGATTCAAGGACTAATCCCAAAGATAAGAGCACATACAAATGGAAAAGGCCAAGGTTGCTAGAGCAAGCTCTGATCTAATTCATGTAATTTGTAAATGTACAGTATACATATATCAACTCAGTCCGCTGCCCACCATTGGCATCAGGAATTCGGATTGGTCTAAGTGGGCTCTAAAGGAAAGATTCCTTCTTAAGTCGGTCATCAATCTGTTTGCTTTCATAACAGAAGCCTAATCCTTCTAAACATGATTTCCCCCAGGACAGGGTTAATCGCCTCCCGGTGCTATATCGACGGAATCGGACAGATATAAGTCGATAATGACACTTAATGGCCATAATCGTGGGAGAGACATCTTCATTAGGGAGACTGCCTGTCCATGGCCTCTAAGAGCTGGTAATTGCCGCATGGTGGAAGCACCAATGATCTCCTGCGGCTTTCTTGATGCCCAATATAATGCATTGATCTGCCCATTCACTCCTCTGCACTCCCCTCCTCCGTTTCACATAAGCAAACTATAGTCATAAGCAGCGGTATATAGAAGTATTCTCAGAATCTATCATCAAAGCCCAAGAGAATCTTTGAAATAAAGGCATTAAAAGGGTTTCCCCAAGAACCCTGAGGCAGTACCTAATGTATAACAGAGGACTGTGGGATGATAAGGACCGAGGACATCCACCGATATACCCGGAGTTATCTGTTCTCCTCTTCCTCCCACAACTACACAATTCCTCCAGGGCCTCCAAATCCATGTCAATTCTCACGAGTGATTTGATAGAGCCCTTCTGTTAGGAAGGTTAAAGGGTAGAGGTGGGGCTCAGGATTGTGTCAGAGGCTTCCTTGGTCTGGAGGCGGTTCCTTTTACGAGAGGCCTACTATTTTTATACATTGATGTCAATTGGATACAGGCATCAGGTCCCACTCCCCATGCGTACCGTCTACATTGTACGTAGGCCAAGGGCTACTGAACTGGCGGGGCTAACCTGATTACAGTCACTTCAAGCCGCTGACAGGAGCTTTTCTTGCCACACAGACAACTCGGACAAGCTAAAAATCTGAGCTAGAAGAAGATCCCAGCACACGCTCACGTGTGTTATTGACCGTAAGCTCTGTAGAAAGAGGGCCAGCCTGCCTGATTTCACTCGAGTAGTATACAGTGGCAGAGAGGGCCGTAAACCCGACATAAAGCCCCATGCTGGGGGTACAATATGCACAGCAATGTGTTGGTCGCTGTATACGATATAAATAGTCTACTTTCTGGTAGTTGCACACTCCAAATATTGGTGGGATACCAGAGTGAACACGCTGTGAATGGAGCAGATGATTAGGGGTCCCTGGGGGAATCTTTTCGTAGCAAGTAGTGCATGGAAAAGGGGTTTAGTATCAGGACTGATGCAATCACTTAAGTTATATATTGGCCTTTTCAGAAAGGCAGATGGAAGACAAATATGCCCACTTGGAAACTTCTGTAAAGATATTTCTCGCTTCGTTTATAGAAGCCGCGCAAATATAATTAGGACCTTGACTGTGAATACAGATGGAATTCGATGTGCAGCCAATTGAGCTATTTTTCAAAGTCCCGGGACGTTGTCCGTCACAAGAGTGAGGAATGGCGTGGCTTAAGTCTAGAATCCAACAAGATTTATCCGTCAGCTAGATATATGGCAGTATATTTGTCGATGATGAATTAGATGTCAGCTCCAGCAAATCCCGGCTAAATAGGGACTGAGGAAAACATATTCATCACGAAACTAGTCTGTAGGGGAAATGGCTAAATCACTTCTTCGATTGCCAATTTTTCTTTGTGAAATCAATAAAAAAAATGGAACAGAAAAGCTACAGAACTGATGAATTCAAGAAACATATTTCATATTGTACTTTGCTGGATTAATTACATTTGTCATGTATTGCCCATCAGACCACCCATAGTAATGGACTGATATACATAGAATAGCCAACTCACTACTCTGTACCATTATTTGTATTAACCTAATTAAGACTGGAGCCATCATCCACTCATCCTAATTTCATTTTTTGATAAAACCTTATCTACTTTCTTTTTCACTTACCATTTTATATAAATCTAAAAAGGATTAAATATTGAATAATTTCTTTTGATAAAACACATGTAGCCCTGTAGAATTAATTGAACTTTTTTTCAGGACACAACGAAAAACACATGTACTTGTGTGAACGTGTATCTCCTTGATTTACATGAATAGATATTTTTGAACAAAAAAATAGAAAGTAAAAGGAGTAAAGTTTCCAATAGTCCCTTTATTCAGCAATGACACTGTATAAGATTCTATCAAAAGAAGCCACCCTTCCCAGCACCCAGCATAGTTTTCACACTGAAGGGATGCTTTTCGTGAGGAGGACACTCGGAGAAACTGCTTGATATTCATTTGACATGATCTGGCTGACCCTGATCTATCAGGGAGCACCATTTCTGGGAGACACTCACATGTTTTCTGTACAGCGATCTGGCAATGTAATCAACGAAGGTGATCTATACTTGTGCCATCCCCATGTTTCTCCCGCGCTCGAAAACTGCACTGAATTAATGCCGTCCAAATGGGGTTGAACCCTTTACCCCAAATCACCCTAGCGCAGCAGAGATGAGGGCAAATTCTTGAGCTATAACAAAAGCGCGGAAATATTTCCTTGCCCCGCGGGAACAACTAACCGTGAGGCCTCGGAAGGGCATGGGACAAGAGGTTAACTTCCAAGTGTTCATTGGGGCAGATTTAAAAGTCTGATGAAGAAAAGGACGTGAGGAAAATGATGCATGCCAATATGGAGGCATGTATAATGGGGGGATGGTTGGGGGTAGGGTAGCCGGCCGAGGTGTTTAATGTCTTACACTGGACCGCTTCTCCTGGCCACAAGCTAGTGATTCATGATGGTCGAACTATTGTCAGAGTCGTCATCAGAAACATTAGCACCGCCCAGTGCACCCAGCCAAGATCAAGGAAGCCACGCTTTCTTTCCAACTCTCCATCTATTTATCCTTGTTTCTTGTCATATCCTCCGCTGATCCGAGGAAGGTCTTTGGTCATTTCCACGCACCCTCATGCCATTACGATTCACATCAGTTCTCCGGCGGACTTAACAGCCAACAAGGAGCATCAATTTCCTTTGACCACTGCCTGAATTCTGCCACCTTCCGAACACTTTTCCATCAAGAAGAATGCTGACTCATCACACTTCAAATATGACTTCGGGAATGGGCGACTTCCGTTTATCAATTAGATCGAGTGACTTCGTGAAAGCCCAGTGGCTAACCCATGGAGAGGACATTGATAGTGAGGAATAATCCCTTATAAAATATGCAAAAAAAGAATCTTATAGTTGGTTGCATCTAATGGTGAGTTTAAATGCGTTATTATACCCATGAGGGAACCATTCTTATTAGCATTCAAATTACGAAATTCCCAAAATGAATATCCTGGCCTATTAATGTCCGCTTACAAAATGCGCGCGCAACCTGCTAATGGACTAAAAGTCGTCTGCTTCTAATCCTACATGCTTCTTGCACACTACATTCTCAGCATGGAAACTGGCGACAAAGCAGCGCATGCCCAGGAGAGCGTCGAGGAGGTCTTTCTGGAGAATAACTGATGGCATTATCAATGGTCATGATGAAGGAAATAACGCCAGAGGAAAATGTCTTCAGGGCCGTGAGGGAACATCTCCGAACGCCGGCGTGTAATTTACAGTCGACTACTGAGATTTCATCTCTCGGCTCACGTGCCATGCCTCCATTCGAGGTCGTCTGTCAGACCTGCGTCTCAACTCCCCTACCTCTCCCCAACCCTGGATTTCTTTTTTAACTTGTCACTCTCTCTTTCTTTATTCGGATTGCACCGGACCAGACATCACTGCTGCCTTTCTTCCACCCTAAGTTTGCCCAATAAGACTGACCCTATTTGATGCTGTCTACTGGACTATAACACATTGCGCAAATCATGGCCGTTGTCACTGGGCACAATAATGAGCTTGTGAGGATAGCTGCCGATGTATAGTGTCGGGTGTATGTTATTGTTAGTGTTGGCTATAAATGCAGTGTAGGAAGAGAAGAGTATGAACTCAACAACGCCTGTGACTGAGTGTCGTTAATCCACCCGACTCCGTATGTGCTGATAAGGAACCAGTATAAATCCCTTGATCCACTCGTGCCAAGGAAGATGTATATTTTAGTTTCTGTCAAGTGAAAACATTGAGAAGACGCTGCTATCTGTAGGTAAAACCCAATGTATCCAAACTATACACGTCCCAAACTACCGGTACTCTTAGTAAGTCTTAACATGAACTTGTATACCGCTAAAAGAAGAAAAACTGCGGTTATAGTAAACGGTTCAATTCCTTGATAGATAGTCTATTTAGATCCATTGGAAACAGCCCCTGAGAAGCTAGCAAAAGCCCTCAGATGAATCTAGCCGCCGGTGAAGCAATTCTTTAAGAGCTGTTACCGCGGGGTAGAGTCGAGAAAAGAAATGACCCAGAGGGACGGTTATCGTACAGGTGCCTACATCAAGCTACGACACAAACAAGCTCATCTATGACATTGTATACACAATAATCAATAGTGGCTAAAATCTGGCTATAGCATCTAATCTAAAGGCTAGAGAAGATTAATTATGCAAATTGCAGTGTTTATATTCAATGTCAATTAGAACGGAAGCTTCTACCGTGATACTGCCTCGTAAAACGATCGAATGTCCTCCGTTTTGAAACACGTTTTATACTACTTACGACGGAATTTAATAGCCCCTTAAGCTTTATTCTTTTTGTATAATTTCATTGCCTCTACATGTGCTCGTGGACGCAATGAGTGCGAGTAGAAATGACACTGTTGTGAAGCTCTCTCCAGCAGATCCACTGAGAATTGTCCTCATCCACATCAAAGCTTTGAGAATGGGATGTGTTTCTTTACCCAGCAATATCACCTGCATCCCACACATTGACAAGGAAAAGGGGGAGGGGGTGTAGAAGAGGGATTAGGAGGAGGAGGAAGGGTACTATAAGAGGCTGCTGTTTGAGGCTTAATACACGGCCCTGGGTTCTTAAACCGTTATGTTCCTAGATCACAACATGGTATTGATCTTCTTATCCCTTGGAAGAACCAGCTGTTGAGCTGACCTAGATAACAGCGTGCAGATCCGAAGAACGTCATATACCTCTACCTGCTGAATTGGAAGAGGACCCATCGACGGCATAGGGATCGATGGTATGGATCGCTGCAAAAGAGGCATAGGGGAGCTTGAGAGAGGGGCAGGGGAGGGAAATATTGTAATATTCTCATGTTGCGGGTCATCTTTCCCATGCTTGGTCTCCCCGCTTTGAGGGTATCTAGAGGCCAGCTTTCCTCTAAAGACCTTGGTGTGAAATGGGACGATTGCGCCATTCTTTCCTCCTCCCCGCCTCATTCCCATCCTCCTTTTTCTTCTTCATTGCTTTGCAAAAGCGGAGAGAGTCTTTGGCATGTGATGCTTGCCATAAGATGCCCTGAGCGAGGAAAGGGAATGGTGGTTGGCCTTTAGTGTCTCACATATCACACCCATCCATAAAGGTTCAAAGGGACCGATAAATCCGCGGGATATCCTCCATACTAGATCCCGCCAACGAAAGCATTATCGACAGGAGTGCAGAAGAACTCTGGTTTACAGCATGCACGGACCGACTGAGGTGAATATACTCAAAGAACTTGCACGAAAAAAGATGGCACTTGTCGATGTTTCTGGAATGATGCCATCCAGATTATCTGACAGTCGTCTTCACCTCTTACCCCCTATTGATAATTGCAAATCATATTTCAAATTAATTAGTTACTGAGAATTCCTTGGCTGTAGGGAGTGCCAATCTGATCACGATGGGGAGGGGCAGGGCATTGGGTGGAATGTCTTCGGATTGCTGGCACTCTGGCAGATTCCTGGAGCAGCAGGATAGGGGACTTCCCATGGACTTGTCCATGGAATCTGACCCTCTGAATCTCGGTGCAATATTCAAAATTAATGTCTCTACTCAGCAGCATAGCAGTTAGCCCCTGGGTAAAAAGGAGCGCTCTCATTTCCTGGTGATAACACAGCTGTATGCAGATATTTGTAAAGCAATTAATCTATGTATGACAATGATACCTGCTGGCTAGAGTGCGTCCATCATTCCCGGCACTTAAACATAGATCAAGGACTGCATATTCTAGCTACCCTTTGTTTAGGGATGTGGTAAATAACAAATAACATTGGGAGTAATTTGATATGCATCTATCTATATAGGAGGATTTGTCAATGTACAAAACTAGCTTTCTGATCGCAACTTACACAGCTCTATCAGTTGCATGCGTATCTGGCAATAACAAAGGGAATTTGTAACCGGTAACAAATGATCATGGCTGTGTGCAGCCACGGAAGACTATCAGCTCTGGGCAGTAGGATCATACAAAAGACACAATACGGCCGTTGCTTGGCATTATATCTGGTCTGATGACAGGAAATGTTCCATGTTTGAATTAACAGAGCTTCATGTGAGTGGTGTCCCTTCCTCGGCTGGTTATTGGTAACATATACCTACCACACCAAGCACACGCCTCATGATAACGCTCGCAACCTGGATTTATGTTCCACGGCCACCAGTTATAGTGATTGGCCGGCCAATATCCTGTTTCACATCGCTACAACGCCACTACATGCCTTTGGTCGCCATCGGAGAAGCTATGGCGAAATCAAGGTCATTACTGAAGATTTATTGTTGTGGGAACATGGACGAAGAATTGGGGATGTCATGCTTGAAAAGGCTTTTTGACCAGCCTGTATACAAAGTCACAATACAGGACACACCCCTTCCCTCAATGGCGGCATTAATATGCAGATGTTGGGTTAAATCTAAATATAATGTTTTCCTAAGATAAGGATGGTCGAGCATCAAGAGGGTTTCGAAGCAACCGATAGTAATACACAGCTAACCTTTGTAGATCTGGTAATGATTTGAGATCTCATCAATTAGGCAGGAGGGCTGATGGTATAAATACGTGGGACTATCAAATCTTTGTATGTTTTAAGAATAATACAAAAACGTAAGTAAAGATTTAGTAAAGTAATTAGAAGAGCCCTATTGAATTCGGGGGACTCCAGATCTTAAAGAATGCACGAGGAGAATATTAGACATGATTGATCCGAAACGGCTGTTCAATAAGGAGTACTGACTCATGAATCTACAGCTATGCCTGCCCACCTTGTGACCCTTCGTTGACCTTAGACATGACCTTTGCCGGGTGTACTTTTGATGACACCTGGAAGCTCCAAGTCCTGCTAAAAGCATTGCCTTTCTGGGCAAGAAGCATCAGTGGGGATAGATCGTAGTTCAGAGCTGGGTAATACAAGGACTGAACATTCTTTTCCTCTCTTCATCATTCATCTTCACTTTGACAGAATTGACTATCGTTAATACTCGGTGGAACAGACAGTTTCATATTTGTAGCGTGTGATCACGGAAACAGGGGCCCAAGATATGGAGCCAGCCTAACTTCCGGACTGCAAAACATCCATCGCGTGCCTTTAGCAGAAGCACGTGACCTTATCGCGAGAAAGGTCGATGTCACGCCGAAAACTCATCCCCAAGAAATTCTGAAAGGATCTCGCAAGACAAAGCGTTGTCATACCACCGGTGGTTCCAAATGCACAATGCTCTCATAGGAGATCGGTAACAGCAAATAGAAGTTGCTGTCCAAATGGCATGCATTCATATCTTTCTTGTTGCAGGACGAGATTACCATGAACTATTAAGAGCTTGGTTAATTTGTGGTTACTATTTTTCACTTGTATACTATACATGTATTATAAAGGAGAGATGTTGATTCAGAAATCAATACGGACCACAGAAGCATCGCAACTATGATAGGAAAACCTGATTAACAGCACAACAGCAACACATATACTATTTTATAAGCAGATTACATTCCCATCTTCTAACCGATCCTCCTACCTTATCTCGTCTGAAAAAGTCCACAAAGCTGCTGCATCCGCCCAAGAAGCACTGAGACAAGACTATTATATTCAGCATTTTTTCTTGGGAAGAAAGAGAACGTACTTGATTGCCAGAGACAGGCAAAGGCACCCACTAGACAAGGAAGGATTATCATGTCTCCGCTTCTGTTTGAATCTTTCACATGTTGACAGAAGCCGGTGGAGACTATGAGGTGCACTTGACGGGGAAAGGAAGGCGGGTATCATTTCTTATGGCATGTGGAACTATGTTTATATGCTACCTGATTAATGCATACATTCAGTTTATTTCCTCATGTCCCGACGAACTGTCTGTTTAGGCATTGCAGAACTGTGACCCATCTGGCCCTTGATAAGAGCAGGGAAATGAATATAGGCTACAAAGGCAGATTTTACTCTACTTGTAGGCTATGTAATTGCAACTATAATTCTCAAGAAGGACGGTTCATAATGGTGGATATCAAATATTCAGGGCATCAGCTATCAAAAATAGTGGTAATTGGTATCAACCGAAGTTCTTAATGTTTAACCGATGCAAGACCGTTTTAAGCCGAAGCATTTACGATCTGTATATATATGGATCGGCAGAAGGCGTCGTCAAGGCTCCTAGGAGTCTGAGACTTGCATTTAGTGCCAGAGCAGTTTGAGACTAACAGAGAAGAAAGCTTCAATGAAACCAAATCGAGCCACTCAACCCGTTCCATTTGGTGCTTCCCTTTAGTGTGAGGGCAAGCCTGTCCAATATAAACAAATAAAATGTTGTCAAGACCAAATTAACAAATCTCGGCCAAAGTCCTCCCCCGTTGCGCAAAATGCATTTACTTTTTATCGCATTAAATTAAGTCCAGAGTTGCATTTGCTGCCCCCGCAGCGTAACCTTTACGATCGAGGCTGTCCTGAAATTTAATTTATAGAAGGAAGCATCTTACGGGTCATTTGACCCTGGGGTGCCACGTTCGAATGTTGCCTCTCAGTGGTGGATGGTAATTTTCCAAGAGGGGGCCCTGCGCTTTCGAATGTATTGAACTTTGAAATGTCCGAGGCAAGTAAACATGGCGCTTAATTAACTGTCAGGCTCGTGTAGCAGTTTGATAAATGGGTAAGATTTTCAGAAAATGTACAATTGGCAGCTCTACACATTTAGTAAATTCTGTTAAATTAAACTGAAAAATGAAGAATACCGGGTATATCTGAGTATATTTGGTATCGCATTGATTTAAAGTATCAGTTCCGTTATGTTAAAATGCATTTTGAAGCACATTTTTGTCTTAAATGTGGATTATTTGAGAGGATTAGTGAAGGCGAATTGTACATTTTCTGAAAATCTGACCCAAATGTTTATTGCTCAGTAAGTAGTATAAGGCGGGCCCCTATGCTGCAGGGTGACTGGTAGTCACTATAGGTCCTCCCAGGGTTGCTAGAGAAAAGCTAACTTGTTGGTCTGTAAGGACATGGAAAGGGAGGATACGCAGGGCGTGCCCACCAATCCAAACTCCCGACATTGTCACAGATATGACTCGATGTAACTTACAGTGTGAGATCCGATAACGGGGAATGAACCTTGAGTAAATAAACTGAAGTTTGGGAATGAAAGAAAGCAATCCAGGGTTGATGACTCTGAGATGATTCAATTTTCAGGAGTCTACACGTCTTATTTCTTTGTCTTGCAATTTCAATGGGTGCTATCCCTAATAGATTTAAAAGACTTCGAAGCGTAGGGGGAAGCCCTCCAAGTCTGGAGCTAGCCACGTCTCCTCTATCGTTTCAATTCAGCTTTCAGAGGTTCCCATGTAAGGTCTCTCTGGTGGAAGAGGCATCCATAGGACACTCAGCACCTCATCCCTCCAGCCGATATGGAATATGTCCCATCAACAAATATTGAACGCGCTGAGATGTAATTGAACCCCACTCTCCAGAAGTCTGCTGGAAAATTACATCAAAAGCTGATAGTTCCCGCGAGACCCGCCTAGCGTGCCCAGCCCAATTTGGGAAGCCATCGTTCAAAGTGCGGTTTCCCGTGGCTCTGTATTCAGTGGCGGAGGGCTATTTTATTTAGTGGTGCATCTAACTCGGACTCGAGACATTTCACTACCGAGCCCGACTGTATCCTTCCACAACCGCCTACAATATCCCGTCCGTGCCAATATCGTTTCCTGGCCAAGAGTGTGCCGCCCATGTCTTGATATCTGAGGGACACCCTATCAATATGGGAAATCAGCCGAGATTTGATGTGACTGTCCATCATGTGGCCAACCAAGGTGAGATAGGTGTATGATAGTAGTCAAGATGGGGGGAATTGATGAAACGCCCTGGTAGGGATCGAATCCCTTCATCTTGAGCTTGGGCCCAAATGGAGACCATTTTCATTGGATGTCAGTAACAGGCGGCCCATAAAAATAACGAAAAGTGCGCACGGATAAATAGTATTTTTATAACTGAACGTGCACTTCACCTGCTCGATGACATAAATATATGAGTATCAAGAAGGTAATGGTCCATTACGCAAATTACAACCCGACCAAATATTCATGGAAAATGTGTTCGTGAAATGAGATAAGATATAGGTAAAAGGCAGAGCAATCAACATAATTAACATACGTCCCATCATCTAAAAGGGGCGGTCCATTTTTCAGTTAAGGAAACGAGTTTTACGCTTTCATGACATCATTCATTGCTAGGTTTAACTGTTAGCTTTAAAATGCTCTATCAGGACAATGGGTGTGTTATTTCGGGAATATAGTCACAAAGGTCCATAAAATAAGTCTGAGAAAAGACCTCATCCAGGCCATTGCCAACAAACATGCCCAATATTTTTGTCGTTGCACTTACATGGCCACAAGCAAATTTAAGTTGCATAAAACTGTGGTGTTACACATTCTATACAGCAACAAGGATCCATTTTCAAGAGTTAGATTAGAATGTTCAGCAACATCAATCTACTCTCCAATCTTACTTTCATTTGACCTGAAGGGAGTATGGACAACGAAAGCAATAAGCAACATAGAGGTAAAGACAGTGACGGAGTAATTTACCATTTAACCTAATATCGAGGGAAGCCTATCAAAAGACTTGGGATGGAAGGGATGGGACAGGGGAGTATTGTCAATAGTGCTGATCCAATCAGTCTTGGATGTGACCAAGAGATTGGGTTATGTAATGGAGGATACATAAGATTGGTCGCGTTCGATTAATAGATCGATGGGGACAGCGATAACATAAATTTGAAGTGACGTAAATGGATGGCTTAACAGATTATCGGGAGGACATCTCTAGTTGTGTGACTCGTAAAGATTGTACCAAAATTTGCATTATAAATCCCAGTTGATATTTCGATCTAACATAAACAACCCGCTGAATGCATAATCAGCTTATCGAATCAGTTCAAATGATGTAGTAATTAGCTAGAGTTTGGTTAGTTAATAATGAACAATCAGAAGTAGCTATCAAGATGGGGGTGTTGTTTGGTATGCTTAAGTTGTAGCTACCCGTATTTGAAGCTGTAATAACTGGTAAGATAGATAGACGTATTATCTATAATATTCTAGTATATATTTATCCCCCGAGGCCAAAAGCATACTACAGAAAATTACAAAGCCTCAATCTGGCAACAGGCCCGTATTTGGTTGATGTAAAAAGATAACATTATGCTTCGCCCCATAGATATCGTTGAGAATCTAGAGTTCTCGAATTCATCTCCCTTTTCACCAGTAAGGTCAATCCTAAATATCTTTGATGGAAGCCTATTACCAAAAGAAACAGCCCCTCGAATAGCTGAGATATTTTGCCTTTATTTATAACTGCTAAAATAATTCTATATACAGATATAAACCATACATAAGCCCTCTAGGTTTTTCCCACTAGACTTTCTCTGTCAAATTCTTGCAGCTAAGCAAACTTTATCTTCGCCATGACTATTTGCTATACCCCTCAGACATTCAAATGGCCGTTTGCTTTCTGCTCTCCCATTCAATTTCCGAGGCGAGTTTTTCCTATTTACTGAGATATCAGACACCGTATGCAGAGACAGGGCACCCCCACTTCTCTACCTGGGAGCCTCATGAGAGGCGAAGTCTAGTTATGGCGAAGCAGGTCCTACTCCCTGTCATATCGCATGAACATCGCGTCGCAGCGTCGCCAATAGTAATTACTTGAGACAACAGGATGGGAGAGGACAGTTGTCATTATTCGCCAGCACCATCACACAATTACACAGCGAGGCGATCGTGTCATCGCAGCGAAAATGAAAATCAGCAAATCGCCCCTGTCCATTCACAACTGCCCCACAACTTATCTTCCACCAGCTATGTACTATGTACACTGCATTCTGTCTCATTCCTTTCATTCACCCCTTAGCCTTAAACATATCCCATAAACTAGTGCCCCCCAAAATGCCCACTGCATCGGAGTCATCCCAATCGCCTCATGCAAATCAGCCAAACTAATTCAGCGAGCGAGGTGTTTGTCGGCCCTCTTCAAACATTTGTCCGAAATTGAATCTCACTTCTCCAGTTCGGCCGCATCTTCTCCCAGTGGCATATTTACCGAGGCATGTCAAGAATTATTCAAACACGCATGGCGAAAGCACTGTCAACTTTTATGAGCCGACGTTCAACGCCAAGGCAAGTCTTCTCACCAGACCCTGCTCGTGACAGGCCTAGTGTATATGTATCGTGCGATCGCTGGCATGATCGTCATGAGGACAGTAGCAAAGGCAGGAGGAGCAGGAAGCCTGAGACAACCCTAGAAGAAAGCAGGAGAGTTTATGCCAACCCTGTTCATTCTATGACATGCCTGAATTATTTATATGGACGTAGTAGATTATAGTGTGTTTATCTAGCGCAATATGCAGAGGGGCAGGGACGGCAGTCCAAGGCAAGGAGCGAAGAAAGGAGAGAGAAAATGAGTGTGGGAATGAAATAAATTAGAATACAGGGAACCATAGTGATAAATCCAATTGAGGTGAGGGAACTGGAAACTGGTGGAAATTAGCTCCTTTAGCAAGTGACATATTTTTTGTGAAACAACAATACTCTTCAAACACCTCTCAACAACAAAGCTAGCTAGCTATGGGCCTCGGGAGAAAAACAGACAAAACATAAAAGATAAACTAAGGCCCGTGCGATGGTGTCAGCTCGTAAATGCAGGCAGCACATGATCAATCACACCTGACAAACTCTGAAAAAGCTTGATGGACATATCAACATACAGGCTGCAGAGAGCAGACACCGAGCATGATGTATCATGACAATGGCAGCAGGATTACTTGGAATAAAACGCAGGCGCTCAGCCAGACAACGCCCCCTCAATAACCATATGCAGCTGAATCAATAGGTGCAATTCTGGAGTTTGTCGGGCTTATTCAGGTGTGTAACATATCTGCGGCACCAATAAATTAGTTCCAAAGTAACAAATGGGGTAGTTCAATGTTTCATCCATACTCTGTTCCCTGCCTGTCTGTTGCACAGGGTGTCTGTCTGTCAGTGCGCGGGGCACACAGGTGTACATACATGTTGGCAAGGGCAGCAAAGGCAAGGGAGGATTGGGAAAGCATTCTGTAGCTATAGGTATATTTAAATTGGGTATTACCAGTAGGAAATACATGCATTAAGTTCTAAAACTGGCCCTAGGGGATAGCACTTCTTTCTTTGGTCCAGTGCATGATAATAGGAAAATATAATATGGTATGTTTGATGCATTGTGAGTAAACTATCATAGCATATACAGATAAACAATTATATTGGTTATGTATGGAGCAAAACTAAATTCTTCCTCAAAATGTCCATAAATTTTAATAATTCACTCGATGGGGTTCAGTGTTCAGTTTCAGGGAGCGACGAATTCCGCGCCCATTCTTGGACTTATCCTTCAAAAAAAGATTCAGTACACTCTAAGAAGAAAGGGTTCTAACAAGAACCCTTAAGGGTTCTTCAGCTTGTCGACATGGCAGAACCCCTAATGGTTCTTGTTAGAACCCTTTTTTGAGGGTTCTAAGTAGAACCCCCGTTTCGGGAATAGGCAGGGTTCTACATAGAACCCTGGATTTGAAGAACCCTCTGGCCAAAATAGGTAGGGTTCTACATAGAACCCCTGATTTGAAGAATATGGTTCTTCAAAACCTAGTTGATTTTATTATTGTTTTTATTGCTGAAGTGACATCACTTTTCATCAAATTATTCAACATATTCCATTTCATGGTGTGGATAGTATTTTCCTTTATTCTTCAGTGAGTATTCCAGTCGATACTTCCTTTCTTCCTTCCATTCTCATCTCCTAGAAAACAAGTTTGACAATATTAAGTAAAGATGTACATGTACTGAATTTTAACAAAATATGAAGAGAAATCTTTAAATGAGAGATAAACATTTCACTATTAAACCAGTATGTACGTGCATTAAGGACTTATTCACAATGGAAATATCATTCTTTGATACCAAATAAGAATTAAAGTACCTGGTTCCATGATGTAGAAAGTCGGAGACCCCATTGGCCGTTGAAACATCCATCACATCTCTATAATCTAGGTGTCTGCCTTGCTTGGTAGGCTTCAAATATTTCCCATTTAAACTGTGCTTCTCTTCTGGCCGTTAGATTGTAAGTGAGTATGTTAGCAAGCCACACACCTACCATGCTCTCTCCCCTCACACATAACTGCCCCGTCCAAGCGTAACTGGGTCACCTCTAGTCGCTAGGGAGAGCATTGAAGCGTGACACAGACACTGACCAGTGCAGGTGCCACAGTACAGGATTGCGTCACGACCGTGTACCATGACCCGGGTACTGTGGCTAGTGGGACCGTGACCAAACCACCGAACAAGGAACAGCGGCCGTCGAGCACGAATTTCAAAATGACTATTGCTGATTTTTCTTGTACACATTATCACAATACCCAACTGAAATTCTCTGCAGTTCTATCAACCTTATACATATGCGCATTAAACTGTCAAGTTTGGAACCATTGTTATTGTTAGTAAATCTTTCACAGGGGGGTCGAAAAATATATCCCAAATGTGAAAAAAATGTGAAACATAGCATGTCGAATAATGGTACATATTTGTACATAAATGAGGATTTAAATTAAAAATGAATAAAACAAATATGCACATAATGTTTTAAATTGTGTTATACTTGATAGGCCTCGATGTAAGGGTGACAGCACTTTTTAGTTTGTGAAAATATCCCCATTAGAAGGAAAGTTATAGCCAAATTCCAGTAATTCCATTCCAGTAATGGTATTGATAATGGCAGCGGCAAGAGTTATTGACCCTGCCTATACATATATATAACCGATTTTGTTTGGAGTATCCACACAAATATATTATAATATTCACCCCCTTCGTTTTCCTGTTATGTTGACTATAAATTGACTATATTGCTTGTTCATGAAGGATGTATTTGAGTTATGTTTAAGTAATTAGAGGCAAAGATTTTAGGGATTTTAGGGTCAAATGATGACCAATCTGCGGATTTGCTCATGCATTAAATTTCGTTCATTTCTGACCCCCTAGATGCTGTTAATCTTCACTTATGTCGTTCATCTACAAAACCCCCTTTTCCTGTAATATTCATGTAAAACCTAGTCGGAAATGCGAACTATAGATGGTCGATTCCAGTGAAATGGGGGACCATTATGTGTTTTTTTTATCATTTCATCCAATCGTTATCATTTTTATGTCATTGAACAAAGATGGTCAAAGGATGAAAAGCCCAATATCTTGGCTCTTAACTAAAAAAAAAAATAAAAAAAAAAAATATTTGTCTGTTTTTACATGGATCCCGATGAATATTCAGCTGATTTCTTATCAAAAAGCAGGGTGGAAGACCCATGCTTCTGGGTTCTCGAAAGAACCTCATTCTCTTTCCTAAGGAGAAAAGGAGATTCTTTGTAGAACTGCTTTGAGCTAAAGAACCCTTCAAGTGCACGAAGAACCCTTAAATCGCTGAAGAACCCCTATGGTTCTAGATGGAACCCCCGGTGGTCCCGAAGAACCCTTTTAGGTGTCGAAGAACCCCAGGGTTCTAGGTAGAACCATGGGGTTCTATCTAGAACCCAAAAGAACCCTTTTTTCTTAGAGTGTAGACTTGCCAGGCAAATGCTACCTCAGGCATTTGAAGTAGTTGAAGCCATATCATATGAAAATCCTTCCCTTATGAGAACCCAGGGGGCACTTTAACTTGCAGGCGATCAAGGCGAAATCAGACCATGTCCCCAACATAAGCGCGGGTGGTGGGTGGAGGATTTGTCCCGAGACGTGGACGCCATGCAAGCTATTTTGGCTTACACAGGTAGGGTTTTGTGTACTAGTATAATATATAATGTAAGAGTAAGTATGACTGGCACCACCCACTGGAAAAGCTTATATTCCTCACAATTCCTTCCAAAGTAGCTTAACTATCGTATGGAGGTTCCGTTTCAAATAAAAACCAGGAGGATCAAATTCCCTCTGCCAAAAAAATCAGACCAAACCCCCATATAAGGGAAGAAAGGCTGTCAAGGCACCGATTTAAAGCAGATGAAAAGGAAATTAACTGAAGCGCTTTCTGTAAATTACCTTCAGGTCTGGGCTCTCCACATACTATACATGAGACAAATCGCACACCAACATCTGTCCTTGTTCTTTGGGGAACATATATAATGCATTAAAGATCCCAAATAATACATGCTTAAAAGCAGGTCGTAGCTGCAACTGAGCAACATGTCTTTTGCTATAGGCAGCAGCATAAAATGTAGTTCTAAGCATCTCTAGGAAGTGGGTCGGGAGACCGGACTGTAGTTGCTTGGCTATGGTTCTCACCATCTCCATTCTTATGGCCCTATTTTGCAGAAATTAGGCGGTTTTCGGGGGAGGCAAGTACTTCATGGACTTCTCTCGCTTTCTGTGTGTGGTTTATGGCCTTTGCACAAGAGCGACATCTGAGATATGTCAATGCTCGCTCGGCAACATTAACCTTCGATTATGCCTACTTATTGGGCTATCCTTTCAACAGGAAAGGGATCATAATGCCAGGTTGCCATACGATAAATGGTACAGGTCGTTTCTCATGTAAATGGGCCAATCATCCTGAGAGACATGCATGTACATACAAGAAGATAAGCGCTTACTATCTCATCCCTCCCCCATTGAAGAACAATCTCTCTGGAGAATGCTTATAGGATACTGTGTTGACGGGGTAATTAGGCGGATATTTCAACATGAGGATGCGATTAATCCTATGGGAATAATAACCTGACCTGCAGATAGCAACCAATCCAGGGACAATAAGCAGTGTCCTCGATTCTCCAGCGAGTATGCCTACACATATCCATGTTCTTACCGCATGATTATCATATTTCCAATTTACTACCTCATTCCTCCCTTTTTTCTCATTCCCTTTTCCAGTTCCCACGTCCCCCCTGAGGTTCCTTTCCTGTCCCTATCGTAACAATAAAACCTTAGAAATACACCCCATGTCATCAGTCCCACCCAGCACATTTTTGCTGGATCGCCTTTTTTCGAGTTCCCGAGGCCCATCTGTATTATTGTTCCCAGCTTTTATTCGGCCATTGATCCGCCCACTGGAGAATAAGTAAGTTTCAGACCGCTGGATTGTATCCCATGCAAAAGAAGAGGAGATCGCGTTTATGCCCTTGACGCATCTCAGACAGGTCCGGGGATAAGTATATTTATTATGTTAAAAGCTTTTGCTGCTACAAACTAACATTAACTGTGTGGAACGTGGAGGTACTTCATGCTGTAACCCAGTCCTTTACGACGAAGAAACACGACGTCAAAGCCTTGTGCGTCACGGCAGCGCCACGTCATTTCATCCCTAAAGAAGGTATCACAGAAAGGGAAGCGACAATGCAGAAAGGCACCTGATCGATCCGTCTCCCCTCTCAGTTCGATTAAATTACTGCCTTCCACCATGCAACGATAGGAAGTGCGCGGTACTTCTGACACAAAGACAGGGATTGGCACTAAGGTTTAGTCCAAAAGCACCAAGTATGCTGTGAATACATTTAGCCCAATATGGTGGGTGAGTTTCACTGGGCTTGTAGAGGGGAATTGGTGAGAGCACGGGGGAGACGCCGGATTTTTATTGTAAGAATGGAGGAAGGAATAGGACGCAGGGGGATCCAGTATTGTGCCCCAAGAAACCTTTGTGTCCACAGTCCATATCATCCAGGGTTCTACCCGTGAGAAAAGATACAGTCTTATATACGACTGCCCTCTGAATGTCCCGGGAGGCCAAACTCTTAGTGCCTCCCGTTTTTTATTAGCTTTCTCAATCCTTCGAGGCAGTATACCACACGAATAAAGGGTTTCACTCACTAGATAAGGGCCATGTTTTATGTGGCTGTCTTTGTGAGTGCCGCAGACGACAAAAATACTCCTTTGTGTCTTCCCAACCCACATCATCTTTCTTGTCGACACCCGCGAGTAACGGCGCCAGTTATTTTCTACATCTATCTTCTGCCTTTAATGAGCTTTTACGTGGCTATAATTTTGCCTCGCTTTCTTCACGTTGGAGCCTTGACTGGGATGATGCATCGTTGACAGGCCCCAGACAGACAAAGCAAGCCTCTTCAATTATGACTGATGCTAATTCACTTTGGGATATCATCATGTATTATACGCAGTGACTGCCAGAATTCTGGCTAAATATAGAAACTAAATCCCCATTGGCTTGCCCAGGGTTTCTAAGAGATAAGGACATGAAAAATAATTACCGGTAAAGAGGCTATTGTAGGGGATCGCAAGAAGCCTCTCGTGATGGAAATATGATATGGCGTCCCTATTTTGAAAAATAATTAATAAAACAAGGCATTGTACGTGACATTATGTTACGGACAAAAGAAATCAATATTTCCTCTTGTAAGTGTAACACATAGTCCCATCATGGAGAACAATCGATGCTAAGAAAAACTTCCTAGAATCTTTGTTACTTACACCGCTTCTCCTAAATTTAATCCTAAACAATTGGAAAGTGATGCTGAAAAGTTTCGGCCCGAAATGGACTGATGTGAAGACCCTTTCAGCTCGCACGTTCCATAATGATTCAGGGAAAACAAAGAAAAGCCCAAGTCATAATTGTATGAGCGATTCAGATTGCACACAATTTGATAAGCATTTAGACGTCCATAAATAGCACCACGTCATGTCTTGATGTGATCGATTCCACAAATCATCCCCTCAGCATCCATCAATCTGAATAAAATGCTAGTTACATGGTCAAGTGACTCAGTTGACTGCCATGAGAAATAAGAATTAAATCAGTCTATAAGTTATCTTATCGCAATCAGAATTGTTGGCCACTGATAGCAGACTCAGGGAAGACTTGTTGGGGGTGTTGGGGGTGAGCCTAAGCTCATGTTTGGAACTCTCCGACTAGATTCTAGATAATGGAACATAATCCCAGGGCTTAATATCCCATTATGGCTAGGGCATGTGCAGGGCTTTCACTGCATCGGGATCGGGTTGCCAACAAATTGAAACACAAAATTAAAAGATATTCGGATCCTGATAGATTGAAGGATCCGAGATGTTAAGGGATGCTGAGTCATCGCGACGTCCGGCGGCCACCGGAAGTAAGGAAGTGTGCGCGCGCCGCTGCCGACCTGAGTGAGGGCTTTCTGGATAATGCACCACAATGGCATTCCAGCGTGCTCAACGTGCATCAAAAGCTATTGAGTCGCAATGATAAATTGGTAGGAACCTACAAGGGACGATGCCCAGAAAAATGGATTGCCTTTCCCTCCCCCTCCAGACGTATGAATGACAACCATCGTCGGGTATGATTGGCCGCACTGCCGTCATGTTTTGACATGCTCGGTAGGAAGTAGGAAGCAAGATACGGCTCAAGCATGTTAACAAAACATAAATCTGGACATGCTTGGGCAAGGGAAGCAAAAGCTGGTCATCCCTTCCTGGTATCACCCCTGTTCGGTCCCGCCGCGTGTGCAACATGCTCGTGGGACATCAATCTATCGGTCATATCACTTCAAAACATGCTGGTGCCACACAAACACAGCTCCCAGCGCACGACAAAAGATGAATGTCCTCCCCTCACCGAATAGCCCCCAGTACGTCTCCCACCCGTCCACTCAATACTTAGTCAGAATCGCTTTACAAAAACCATCCTCCACACCCGTGCAATTTGTTGCAAGAGTTTCATCTCAGGCACCGCAGCATTTGAGAACATTTGTGATGTCAATGCCCGCATAAAAAGCACAGGTAATGTGAGTAGTATATGAAAGTGGACACTCCATGATACTCGATACCAGAGGCACTTATTGCAATCACAAATCCTCGAGCTATATTCCCATTTTAGAGGTCTAGAGTAAGCGCTAATGTAATAACAGGTAGCTAAAATATCGCTTATGTAGGGCGGCCAGGAAAAAGAGGCTATAAAGATGATCTATAATGACGCTCGGATGCACTTACCTTCTACGTTGAGGATGTAATTTTCTTGGCTCTCGACGGATCCGGCTTTATTGAAGGCTTTACACGAGTATACCCCATTATTTTCAGCTGTTATATTGGTGATCTTTATCCTATTCTTGTGTAATTTTATCAGCTCATTGTTAAATAACCTGTGGAAGATAAAGTAGAAATAAACCCATTAATCAAGTATTAACACACATGTACATCGAATTGGAACATAGGGGAGAAAAGTTGTGAACACCCGGAAAGGTAAATTGTTTTATAATATATTGTGTTGTTGTTGTTGAAATACTTATTATTGAACAGAGATCTTTAAATCACATCAGTTAGAAAGAAACAATAAAGAAATACTCATAACCACAACAAGTGATTATTTTCACGCGTCGCCGCATCTTCATCACGGTTCATTTAAATGTTCAATCATATTGAGTTGAATTCTATAGCTTTCCTAAATAAAAATATATTCTAAAGCATTCATAATAAGAATATGTCATCTTAAACAGATTTTAGGACATATGCAATTCAAAATGGCATTCTTTAATTTCTCAAGAATAAGATAATCTATTGCTTTTGATACAACAGGATATTGCATTTGGTGCTCTCCAGGCTATCCTAGTATTTTAGGCACGGGACTAAAATTAACAGCCCCATTAGTGCCAATAACGACTTGGGGATTATGACGACCTGCACAGTGCTGATCCAAGCCCCTTTTTGCATTTTTGATCTCCCTTGTCAGAAGTTTTCCCGAATCAAAAGGGGAAGCGAAATGAGGTGGATGTTTTGACTGACAAAAAAGGAAGTTGGACAATGCCGTCTGCCAAAAGCCAGGATAATAAGGCTGATAATCAGTGGGGAAACAAACTTTGAAGTTGCTGTCATTGCCCATTTTGCGTCAAATCGGTCGTTGCTTTCTTTTGGCGCTCCTCATATTCCCCTAACACATCCTCTTTTCCGGTCGCGAGTGGCGCCCCCGTACTAGACAGGTGCTAACTAGCGAGTGGCGCGCTCATTACGGAGGGAAAGGGCATCGATCAATGACAGAAATTTGTTCCAATTTGAAATAGGATAGTGTCCTCCGCATCAAATCAAAACCTTTTCTCATAGTTTCTATTAGAAAGGACGACTTAAGTGCAACATGCCGTCACCTGCGTTTGTTCGGGATCAGATTTTTTATGGAATTCGATCCCATTAAGGGCATCGCAACATATACACTTCTGGCTGACTGGTTTATTGGTTGACAATGCCTTGTGTATTATTTATTAACTAATATTAACAATATTAATATAGTTTAAATTGATGTGAAGTCAACTCCTAACACATTAGGGACACTGAAGGTTTGTTTTATGTAGGTTTATTCAATAACATGTAAGAGGGGATCGAAGTTTCGGGCGGCATGTGTCCTTCAGGATTAATATAGTTTATCAACCAAGGCCAAGTTATTCCCAGATTAATAAAAGGAAATGTGCCTACATATATATATACAGATAACTTTTTGTGGGGGTGGGGGTGGGGGGAGGGCGAGGTGAAAAGCTAGACCTTTGATCTCAAACGATACATTACTGTCTCGTTAGGTCTCCCACATATAATGAATACTCTTGAATGTCTATCACAAGATGTACGATTTGACGGTAGATTTAACTCTAGGATTAAAACGTCAACGTTTCATCTATCAATGTCTTAACCGCACAAAACTCCAAGGTGACTTGCAAAGATAGATCTAGTCGGTGTAGCAGGTGAACTAATAGATGAATTATAGCTTTGTAAGTTCTGGTAAATAAATCTGCTCATTCCATGCAGAAACTAAACGGCAATCAATGAGGCTCATTCAGCGACCTGTTAAAAAGAATAACTTTATACTCTTTATGTTAACAGTCAGCTGATGATAGATGTGTGTTTAGCCGTCGCAAACTAACACGGCAAATAGGTGCTCTCAGCGGCGTTTGCTCAGATACTTGAAAACGTCATTTTGCACTTGTTCAAGTTTTCAGGTATGCCACTGCTATATGGGTTCACGTCAGTAATCTGCCACCAACACCTTTGAGGCGCCTTTGGAAAAGGAAATGATATTTGTTTTAAAAGAAGTACATGCAATATATATTATCAAGAGTATACATAGATAAATTATATATTATTGTTGGGACGAGAGGATACAGGGGCAGCAAAGGGGGAACGTGAGACGTAATGCTGAGATATATATTCGGATAGTGTAACTGATGGACGCAACGTGTAAACATTTATAATAATAAACTGTCAGCATTATACACTGGGCGAAAATGTAATTGGTCCCAATGTCAACATTTGTGATAGGGGTCTTGGTGACAAGGCGAATTTGTATTGCACTCATTGTTCTTAACGCTTGAAGCGCACCTACATATCATCCATTCCATATGTCTTCAGGGAACCGGGAGCAAAATTCTGCATCATGGAACCCATCTGTCTTAAGATGACTCATGTGAATGTAAGGTGGGTTTGCATACTGATTCTTCAAAACGAAACGCTCAATACCGGTCTTAATGCTGTCAGAAATCACTGAGAATATACACCAGAGTGTCATCCCTTGGTGGCAATTCAGTCTGGTACTATTTTCCCTCAGAACGAATAGAGCCCTATGATTATGATTGGTGGTCGAGCGTGTCCAATAGCTATCTCGTGCAAACGTTGATAAGTGCCAAGCATAACCATGGCCTATCAAACTGAACCCTGCATTATCTATTACAATAAAGGGCCTGGCCTTCAGGCCTAGGCATGTGTCCCCATTGTATTCGAGGTGCTGGTCCCACCTGCTTCATACTGCTCATAATCAGACATTATCAAGCGGGGCTGAAATATGAGCTCTCCCACCATTTGTTTGGCTGCCCTAAACGCTCAAACTGCAAATCGGAGATGCTTCCTACAGTAACAATAGGATAGCATGGACTAACCTCAAACGACATGGCTTATTGTGAGAAAATAGGTCGCCCTGGGAAACATGACTTCAAGTATCAGATTAACCCACGTCTACGCGACCCCCAAATGACTTCCATTCAGTAGTAAAAATAGACCCCCACGTATCATGAAATCTAAAACCTCAGATGAAATTAAGTTGGGAGAAAGACATTTCCATGTGGGTCTTTGGAATAGAAAGAGAATTGAGATATTACCAGATATCGGCAATGTTTGATAGGCCAATGGAGGCTAAATAGTATAAATTCGGAGATTGAGGTACCGTAAGTCAATAGGAATTCATTGAACAAAAATGGGCGGCATGTCTGTGGAAATTTCCGATTTGCAAGCTCATTACCAATATTTACTTCATAAAAATGTAAAAGCCCAAGAGGAATGACTTCAGAGACAACAGCGGCCTATGTTAACAAACGCTTCCATGTTCTTGTATCCCACTTCCATCCCATTCCATCATCAATATTTGCATCAGAATGAGGGGACCACTCATGAGTGTGAGTTTCCACCCATGGTGGTATTATGTGACACCTGAAGGTCCCCAGGCCAAGACAAAGACCGACGTGAGAAGAATTGACTTTTCTCCCATTTTTATTTCATTTTTCTTATCCTGTGACATTCTATCCTCTCGCTGTGGTATTTTTCATTCAGTTCATGGATTGATATTGATTCTGAGAAGCGATCGTATTTTCAACGAACTGGTTCGTCTCCGAGTACTTCAAATATGAGTTTGTTTTTTTCACAATTTTTTTAACCATTATTGATCATTGCCAGCAAATTTCCCTAACAATGAATGTTTTGTGTTGCTCTCATGTACACATAGATATTCGCAAAGTTTTCCATTGTAGGGAATATGGAAAGTAAGGAGGAAGAAAAAATCGAAAGCTGTGAAAGGCTCTCTGCGATAAGAATAACCAATCAGAATCATTAATCTCTTCATCTTGAATGGCTTAATAACATTAACATATATCACAGCCAAGAGCTCTGTTGGCATATTCAGGAGTCAATGTGGCCCCAAAAATCTTGGATCACCATCTCATATGGTGATAAGGAAGAACAATTAGGAGGTGATCTGACGATCAGTGTCCCGCATACATGGCTGGGGGTGGGGGACGTTTCAGGGGACCTCCTGGGGACAGACATTGCTACGAGACACTGAATATTTAGTCCAATCAACAGAACACAAAAGATTCATAATTGACTGTCATGGAAACCACATTACGGGATTTAATTTGTCCATTTCCATCACTCTCGAAGCATCCCCAAGCCCTTTGTTTCCAATGATTTCCTCCCACTCTCAAACAGGCCAGCACTTTTTCAGCTGTTGATCTTGAAAGGATCACTATCCAGAGATGCAAAATCCCAACGCAAAAGCCTTGCATTTGTACCCAAAAAACATTCAGAAAACAGACACTTTTGCCAAGAGAATAACAATGGATGAATATGCAAATGCATTTTTTCTGTGGGAAGGAGAACCATCCATAGATTGAAAATGATAGATAAAAGTTTAATTTCTTCCAGCTATTCCCAGGGACCATCCATAGGGGCTTTCTCAAGTAAAGTTTATTTTTTGTGATGATTCATAGAAATGAAACTTTCATTGTAGGTTTTAGCTGAGGGCATAATGCAAACATTTGTGTCCTGGGTGGTCCACCTTGGCAGGAACATCAAAGGCTTATCATGGCAACATGAAATACCAATAAATTGGCCCAATGGTACACTGTCAAATTAGACAAAATGTGTCAAAGAGGGACCCAATTTGCATATAATAGTCCAAATGTAAACGGCCATTGTCCAATGGAAGAAATCGGTAGCAACGTAGTGACAGGATGTCTCGACCCATGACATTTTTCCAAAGGGACAAACTTTTTAAAAGCCCAGATAGCTGGCAAATAGGAGGATTTCTCTACTTGAATATTAAAATACATGTTAAATTGTACAGTAATTGTATTACTATTGACTCTGATTTTTTAAATATATGAAAGCAAACTTGTACCAAGGTAACCATTATTTTAAAATAACGAGACTCGTGAAGACAGAACCTTCTGGCGTAGTTAATTATGTTTGATAACACACCTTTGTCTAATTACCATAATAAGAGGACTTAAAAGACAATCTCTCATTCAGCACATGACAGACAGATGCTCTACATTAAAAGCATGTATAGGAAACTTGGAAATTACCATGTTCCATGAAGTTTTCGCTTAAGGAAAGGTCTTTACTATAGCTTAGGACTATAGTAAGTTCGTTTAGTAGGCAATGGCTTTCTTTGTACCGCAGGCAGTTCATTCTCCGCCTCCTTCACAGAAACACCCGTATGTTCGCAACTTTGTTCTAGGGAATTTCCTGATAAACAATGATGTCGTTGCATTATGTTCCTCATCAATGGAAAGAGAGCACACACCTGGTCCGTATCAGGACAACAATACCTTTATTAAATATAATTATCTCAGTTGTAATTGTTTGTAATTCATCCACTCATGGGTTATTACGCTTATACCACACAGTAAGATACAAGGCAACAATTTGGTATTCAACCACAGGAGTGTTTTGCAGGTCCTGATTAGAGACCTGAAGCGTTATACACACACGCGAGCTCACTTCAAATGGTACTGTCTCATTTGCATTGCATATGCATTATGATCTGTACATGCGATTGCCATACTTAATACGTAGTAATTAAATACTAAATTAAGCAACTCGTGTTATACACACAGTACCTCCTTCTATATATTATCAGTGACAATGCCAGCATGGGGGACACGATGCTAATCCATACCCACATGACATTGACATGTCAATTTAAAAGCCAGCAAATTAGAGACTGGAATACATATGGAACATTATTATCAAATGTCTTTCGTTGTCTTGACATCCAGATTTTCAAATGATATGGTGAATTGTGTAATCAATTATCATAGGGTGATGCATTTATTTATAGTCATTTCCCTAAACTCCAGACTCGAAGAAAGTCCGAGGATACAATATAGGTATGGTCCGGGAAGAATATAAGATGGTTCTTCGCAAAATAATTTGATCCTTAACTTCGACGTCCCTTGAATTAATGGACTGCAAAGTGAATTAATTCTATATTGTCAAACAAGGAACAACACATTTTTCATGAGTGCATCAACTGCGATCTAAATTAGAAATAAATAATTTTTAATATTCTCCGACAGGTTTGATATAAAAAGGTCAATTTAATGTCAGTGATGATTTGTAGGTCTACTACAGCTGTTGGCCAATGTGCCCGTCTTGGTGGCCAAGGGTCAAGGCCTGACTCATGAGCGTGTATAAGAATAGCTTATACAAACAGACTTATGGAGTAACCTCACGGTGCATATAATGCAAACTGTGAATAACGAGGAGCAATAAGCTGCATAAATAATTGCTCTATGAACGCAAATAACTGAACAATGAAACCTGTAGCAATAACCGAAATAAAGATTAAGATCATAAGATCATAATTGCCTTTCTTTGCCACAATTGGTTTAAAAAACCCCAATTAATAACTTCATCTGTATTAATAACTATATTAATAAATTAAAAATCATCAATCAATTGAGATTAGATGAATTAGAATACTTCATATTGCGGAGAACTTTTATTTAGTGATTGAGTAACACGAGCTCTCGCGGCGGAAGGGCATGAATATTATTTTAACAGGTCTGTTAACGCCCTTTAATTGCCGTCCCATTCATAATTATTCTTTACGACCTGCACCGCAGTTCATCAAGTTATTTTTCGTTCGCGTGCTTCAAACCATCTTTATCTCTCACCACAGCATGGACTTTAATTGCCAAGCAATGCTATATTTGAAGAGTTTTTATTCATTGATATCAGCCCGGGGCAGCATGGCCCTACGGACCTGAAGGTGGCCACTGGTCACATACAAGTGGACCTTGCCTCTACACCCTCCGGCCAGATATGTCCTAGAGGCAGCATAATAGTTGGTAGGGACGCCCATATATAAATGGAATCAGTGCTGGCCGGTGCATATGTATATATTTCTGCGCACAAACCAGCCTGGTACCCAAGGAATGTTTGTGGTGACATGGTCGTCGGTAAAATAGCCACTGGTCATCATGTGTCTATACAACCGCTTCACCAGCAGGGTGGTCTCTCGCGTCACGACACCAGCTGGTCATCCCGAGTCAAACTGGACACAAACTGGACATAATGACGACCAGCCACCATCAGTAAAATACAGACAATGAAATGTCTCCTCCTCGTCACCTTCTCTTGGCTGTCTGCTCAGGATAGTGTCAGCATGTTTCACATAAATGCATGGGACCAAAAACCATGTAACTATGCCACAATAGCTTATTTTTCTGCGAAACATGATATTGTATAATATCTCTCAATAGATCTCTATCCATGAGGACAGTTATCAATAGGAAAAATACCATGCAACCATCAATTAGTGTATCAAGATATGAATATGAATATATATATATTCATTATCATATCTTCGGTAATCAACAGCTGCAGAATTAATTGTCAAGGGTCAAGCCGAAAGTGCCTCATGCAGAAATACATACATCAATAGAGATAACATCCTGAGCAATTGTTGAGTATGGCAATGACAGGCGGCCTTAGGATGACACCAATTTGTTGGATAATTTGCAAGTGTATTTGGAAGACAAACTGAGATGCACCTGTGCCTGGGTGCGACCTTTCCCCTTTCTGGCTTTGGTGGTAAGTGACCTCTGCTGGTTCAAGTCTGTATGGGGAAGCTGCCCTTAAGTTGGAGGCTTTTGGAAACTCATCATTAAAAAAATAGTGGAAGCCTAGAGTAAAGGTGGAAGCAGCTCAGCTGATAACAATCCTTTATTGGTTGCATGTTTATTTGGCTGTTACACTCTAGGCCCAAAGATGAGAGAGTCCCTTGAAATGAAGAAAAAGCCTCTCGCCTCAAGCTGTAAAGTGCCATAATAATTCCATTAAGATAGCAAAATGGCATTATAATTCCATTAGAACGCCTAGTCCTAGGCCAGGAAAGCGCGTTTCGACATACATATGTAGCTTCTTCAGAGGATGGTCATCATTGTCAACAGAAAACATAATAAACTGCTGCATATTAGAAGGGGTCGCATGAAAAGTTAATGTTCCCATTAAATTGCTGTATATGGAAACTGAGGGGGATCCTACGTGGTATCTGCATTTGATGTGTTAGGCCACACTCTTCATATAAACTCCCAACAGGTTCTTCTTAAATCTATATGAACATATGAGTGTGGATTGAATCCTAAAAGATTCTAATGGGAGAATGGTAATTTATGTTCTATTCACAAACATAGCAAAAAATAGGATAAGATATAATGATTAACAGGAACAAAATTGGCTGGTATTTTCACCGTGAATTATTTTGTCTCGAGCCAGTCTGATTAGAAGTGTGGCAGCTAGCAAATATGTGCCTTGTGTTAAAACATGATTGATGGGAAATCCTCCTCGTAAAATCAGAGCATTGAACAGTTTAAACAAACCATGGCCTTTCATCCTGCAGCTGGTGAGCTAAAATTATGACATCAATTCACAACTAAGTGTATATGATGGTTCCTATTAGGCGTAACCACAGGAAGGTGGTAAAATGGACACGTCCTTAGGAAAAACTAAGGAACAATACAGGTTTATAGGCGTTTGTTCAATCCGGTGACGTTAAGAGCAAATAATGGCAGAGGCGACGCAAACATGAATAGTAAGCAGGGAGAAATATAGGGGTGCTAGTGTGCGTGCTTATTCGAATTATCTCAATATAATATAGAGAAATGCCTTGTGTTAACAGTCCAAAATGAAATACTATATAACAAGCAATGAAATGGCTTAGCAATCCTAGCGGTTATTTGGTCACATGGCTCTCCAATAATTAATTCATAATTCGTGTTTAAAAATGTTTCAATCATTGAAACATTGGTGTCGGTAAAGAAAAAAACCGCACTGTATTTGTTTGGACGCAGATAGATAACCAACCAGTAGAGGTTGCCTGGTGTGTGTACTTTTAATTTTGATCATTTCAAAATAATGCCGGCCAAGTCAAGGGACGCTGCCAAGACAAATAACAATATTGTTTAAAGTGCCAAGGAGGTGTCAAACGCTTCCGCGCCAAGGTACTGCGACCGTCATCAATGGACTCAGACGCAGAGTAGGGCGTCTGCCAAAAGCCATCGGGGGAGAGTTAAGGGATGCTGGAGGGGACTGTCCGCGAGTTCATCTTCAACAGTGGAGAGTGCTGCTTCATGAGACATAACTTTCGCCAAGAATAATGATCAATCTGTTTGGAATGGGACCTCAGGGTGCATCCATTTTTAACCAATATCCAATGGACCCTCTCCACAGTCACGATCAATTTCCTCTCCATCTCTTTTGCCATAGTTTCCTCCATTGTGAATGGATCTGGGCAGTTTAAATTTTCCTCAATAATTCTATTTCCCTTGTTTTTGCCTCGACAAATCCCATGAAAATGTGCTGCTTGTGCCATAGTGTTCGGTAGCGTGGGGCATAAACAAGCCCCGATTTTCATTTGTTGAAATGATGACATTTTGCCTGCTGGAAATGATTAAGTTTTCATGTTGCGGCCACCATAACAGATCGGTCTCGCTACTTGTGTACAACCAATCTGCACAATGAGAGTATCACGAGAAGAACAGTTAGCACGCGATTGTCGCTGGTCAGATGACAATATATGACCCCACAGGTATATCTATAACCAACCGAATTCAAGAGGTTAATGTGCGACCCATACATAAATCTCCACCAGGATTCCCATTATATCGGGTGTGAATTCATTCACCACTTTGTATGATTTGTTCGCACCTGATGTTCATTCGTGATCATCAATAATAAATCATCTTTTCAATCATATCATGATATGAATCGTGCATATTTTGTCATATATATGTGTGTAGTACGACTGCTCATAAAAGTTGAATCACTTATAAATCATTCAAAAGCAATGTCCTGATTAATTTTAAATGCATCCGGACTAATATGTTACAGACATTGTTTGTGTATCATTATGTTTTGTAAATAAGGAATCAAAAGCTGATTGCATTAATGTTAGAGGTTGAAGTTGGTCACTCGATCGTTAGAGTAAGAGGAACTAATATTACTCTTATAAGCTCGATCCCACTACACTACACTTCAGACTTGTAAGTAGTTGGTAATAATTGCCTACTTTTAAACATATATCTCTAGGGTGCCAAGAATTGTCTTAAAATATTCCCTCCATACAAGAGAGAAGTTTATGTACGTTGCCTAAAAGCAGACTCTAAAATTCTGAACAAAGGATTTCTTGTCAGCTCCCATACCAGGTACCTTTTACGGGACCAAGTCAACGCCCGAAGGAAAGCTTGAAGCATTCTCGTAAAGATTTTCCCAACACCCATTAGACCCTTTTTTAACCAACTGCAGGCAGTCAAGCAGGACTTCAACAAAATATTTTTCATATACGTACTATACCTATACAAAGAATTTGCTTTCTATTCCACGCAATACGCACAGCTCAATCATTTTCTAACAACGACCCGACCAAAGGGAGACGGCATATTTATTATTTTCATAACAAAGTGGGAGGCTACGTTAGCGTGCTAGATGCAGTTCGCCCGTTTTGGATCAATTTATGGTTAAATCACACAGGGGGCTTTTTCTACCACTTAATATGCCTCAAACACCTCCTCGACAGTGTGAGGGAGGAAAAAAAGATATTTCGCGAGCATCCCTTTAACAATGGACCCTCTTCATCCCACAGGGGCCTGAAAGGCTATCAGGCATTACGGTCTAATAACGAATTTTACATAGACTTTAACTATAGGTTAGATCTAGACTCAGGTTTCAGTCGGTCGGGATTGTGTTCAATATTGGCAAGCCAGAGGGAAAGGGCTATCCTGTGGAGATCAGCAACGACCAGAGGGCAGACTGGTCCATGTTTAACACCTGAGCGAAGCCCTATTAGAGACCACAGTGGAGCGACCAGAAGGTGGTCTGCCTCAGAACTAGTCACGCTTGAACCAAATGTTTTACGCCTCTGTTACTTCATAAAAGGTTCCTTTATCATTTCATACCAAGCCACAATTACTGCCACTGGCTCTCTCTCACTCCTCCAACCTTCAGCCTCCACCATTCTGGCCTCCTGCTCTCGAGATTGAAGACATCTCAACCAGCCAACTCTCTGAAGCTAGTGCGGTAGACCACAAATAAGTCACACCACATTTAAAGGATACATTCTTATTGTATGCATAAGAGAGGAAATAAATAACGGACTGGTTTTTGTAATGCTTACATATGATATACATTAATAAGTTTAATTTTGATTGATTTGACTTGAGGAACTTTAAATTAGTGGTCGGCTCCTGTTATTTTAAATGTTATCTCAATTCTATACTTTTACTATGAAAAGGATTCAGAAAATCGCCGCAGGAAAATTAACGGGGCCAGGGGTCAAGAACGCAATATGAAACTAGAAATTCGCAAATGAATTGTCCTATGGTGAGGGAAATGGATCAGAGATCCCCGATTGTGCGAGATAAGGAGCCCAAGTCCTTATCTTTTTGTCAGCAGGTCGCAGCAGCATAATTGGACTGGGCAGAAAATTGTCCTCTCATCGCCTTTCATGCAATCTGTGAATTCCTGGGGGTTAGTCACGTTTCACTATTCCCATATTAATGCTACCTTTTGAACTATAATGGTCAGAACGAATTAATGCACTGACGCTCCACTAATGTACTGGATTCGGGTTTCTCGAAATAATGCCCTAAAATATCGCTGGTCAAGATCGGTCATCATACACCCGATTACAGCCGATAATGTCCTTGGTGCATCGAAGACAATCACTGATGTGGCCTACAAAACACGACTGCCCCTACTCCAACACGGCTTTTCTCGCGATTCGCCCTGCTCTTAACCAGACTATCAAATAGATAATTGTGAGACCTGAATGACCAGCGTGCGTCCGGCTGCCACCGCCATAGTGGCTTTAGGCGTGAGTCAGCACTTCCGGAGGGCTATTCAAATCACCAAATCGCTTCGACAAGCAGATTTCCCCTCAACCAAATCCAGGAGAAAATATGAAAACAATCGCCATTTATGTGGTGCAGCCAAGGGCTTCTGGGCCCGACCCATCATGTTTAAAAGCTCTTAGGGCCTTTCCATCAATTGTCAGTCTTTTCGCCCTTTGTCAGCGCACATCCAAACCCCTTCCTTCCATATTGAGCCCAGATCCTTTTAACCGACTAATTGGAATGAAAAATACACACGAATTTCTTTGCTATGTTGATGGCAATATGGCCCCCAAATAACTATAATTCCAAGCACTGCAATATTGGCAGACAGGCGAGGACAAAGCAGAAAAGGAATCCCTGTGGTGTCCATTATTCCACCTTTATATTAATGGAATTCGTTCATCTGTCTGGAGAGAAAAGCCCTATCAAGAGGGAGGAAAGTTTTGCTCATAAATCACATAGTTTTAAGCTTAGACCATTTATACAAAAGTCGATAAGTTTGTAAAGTTCCAATTTTGTATTATGCATTTGGCACAATTATTACCAATGATTTTACATCAGAATGATTTTGGGAGTTCTTCTCAAATGTGCATTCAGATGATATGAATCAAAAAGGCATGCAATCCATCATCTCCTTGTCTCAGATTTCATTCTGCCTAAAACGTTTTTGAAGCCACCGATATTTAGTGATAAATCATCAGAGGGTTCACAAGGTCACGATTCTAGTCGATCTTTAATACGGCGGTTCTAGGCAAGCCTAACACCCCCTCTTCGGCATTTCAAAAAGTAATGGAATGGATTGGTAAGGGTTGGGGAACATCTTTGACCTTTCGCAGACCGCTTGTGTTTTCAGATCGACACAGATACGTAAGTGGAGCCTGAAATGGAAATTCATCCAAATGCCTATTCCCTTATCATATTTGGTCGAATGACCTTCGCATTTCCTCGGAACGAATTAGTAGCCTTCGCCAGAGCAGCTCGCAATCTATTCCATATGCCTCATACTATTACTTAAAGACCAGGACCTGAAAGGTGGAAAATGCCATTGTGAAAAAGGCGACTTTGACTAGATGAGTTCTTAGCGAGTCTTACGAGATTAATGATCATGCTTTAGGTGGATATCTCCCAACCGCTTTGGCTTTAATCATGGGGTTCCAGAAGCACATAACTATGAGAGGAGGCGTACCACCTTTACTGCATTACCTGAGGAATTAAAAATGATTTAAAGACTCTAAATCTGGTGGAAGACAGTTCATTTTCCAGAGGATCTTAGAGAGTGCCATACAACCTCAAGACTTATGCCGCCCACATGAATAGATCTGTACTAAAATCCATTTCTATATGGTATTTTATGGCCTCTGTAGGCCATTACCGTCGAGCCTTGTGTGTAATTGATTTGTGTTTGATATGCCCCACTTCATGGAATAAAGACACAATCAGGGCTATATTAGGCATTTCCCATTCTATAAGGTTATCGTTCAACACCGGAGGAGCCATTTTCATTGTGACGATACCTCACGTCAGTAACTAGGATACGTCCTGGGGGATAAGCTGTTGTTGATTACCAATCAATGGCAGGCCATTCTCTCACACCTCATATTTCATACATGTTCATGGCTATGGCCTGGGATGCATAGGCAGGGAGGGGTAGGTAGGTGCTTCGTTTAACGCTCTTCAAGGGATCGGAATCACCTCGTGGTAAAAGGACAGAAGAGAGAAGCCTATATAGACACATACATATATATATGCAGGTAGTTCGTTCCTCGGGATATACACAGGTATTGTCAGTGCGATGTGTGGGGAATAATAGAGGGATCGGATCAATGGACTGGTGCTATGATCGTTATCCCCAATCTAAACTCAATGCCATGTTCCATAACAGTCGGCCAACGACCCCCCTACACACTCCAAACACATTTGCGGACACAGACAGACCAAGGTGCCAAAACCAGGCAACATCAATATGTTTTCTAGTGATTTAACATCCCAAGGGCAATGAATAGCAATTCATCACCATGAAATTCTTTTAAATGTTTTACCGAGCACCAACGTTTGGGAACGGTATAAAGATATATGGTTAAATATTAGAACATTATGGTGATATAGTATGTGTACAGAGAGAACAATTCTATCATATATACTAACATGGCAGCCCCGTGTGCTGAGTAATGAATTGGATTCAACACCATGCTTATTCATAAACGCCCCAGGCGCTTATGTTATTATAAACATTTCTGCTGTATCACAGTCAAAATGAGACTCATCTAAAAGAAAATGTTGGCAGCAGCTGAGAATATAGATATGTACTCGTTGTGTCGTCATCCCCCCGACCCTTTGTGATAGGAAAACACTAAAGAGGGGGAGGGGGGCATTACAATGAATTCTATCAGGTCGTCATCGATATGAATCTATAATTAATTCGATAAGATCTGTTATTGATACTTACTGATACATACAAATCTTTTATTTGTTTTGTCTTAATATAGTCATACGATAAAGATTATCATGAGGGTGTTTGCGACAGAGAAGACTATTGCTGGGGGAAAGCTATACCCCTTAGTGAGAGAACATGAAGGGAAGGGAAGGGATAAGGAAGGGAGGAAGTAAGTGGAAAGAGAATAGGAGAATACAGACTATGAGGGTGAACTGTATTGCAAGCCGAGACATGCTCGCCTAGTTGGCAGAGGTCAGAGAGCGAATCTACCTGTGCCAATTAGGCTCCGGAGGCGAGTACATCACTCCTGGTGTGTATGATACACATCTGGATCCCATATCTACCCATGTAGGGTCGGTACCAACAGAGAAAACCAGTCCTTTCTGTGCGGACCAAAGTTTGAGATAACAAGGGAGACTGGTGAGTAGCCTCACCCCATAGGAAAAACCTGCCACATGGACCTCATCGCCAAGGCACGCCGTACCATCATATGGCTAGGAATATGTACCTTAGGTATTCTAGAGCTTCTCCAGGGTTTTCCTCATCTTTCCCAAGAATAGAGCCCCCCATAATACATAAGGGGTCACGAATGTCTCCCCGTGGAGTGATGCTCATTCTTGTGTATGCTGACCATGTGTTTAAACAGACTGGGTGGATGGCCACCATTATTGTAGCCTCAAACCCCTCCTGTGGCCCTGCAGAATCTAGACCATTCGGGACCATGCAATGCCTTCGCTCCAGGTTATGACCCCATTCGATGCCTTTGATCGTTTCGATATGATCAACCTAGCCTATATTAATTCAGCCGATAAAGGGACAGCGGGGTCGCATGTAGACCTAACCTCTTTGGACCTGTACATAATTAGATTGGAAAACAGAATCAATCTTTATTACAAGCAAACGCTGCCCCAATGATACGCTCCGCAAATAATCTTTAATCAATGGCCAGCAAAGAAAATGCACTACTATCTGCCCTAGAAACATCCAGAATGGAGGTAGACTCTATAGACAACAAGTAAGGGCCAAGGAGACCGGTTAAAAACAGTCAATCTCTGGCATAAAAACGGCACAATTTGTTCCACGTGTGCATCCATTATAGATACCTAATTGGATTCTGGCTAAAAACCCCGCCTATACTAAGAATAGATCATTTCAGGTGTGCAAAAAGTCTGTGTTAAATCATCACGGCGCTTTTCGAAATGCTAACTTGGATATTACTATTTTTCATATAAACATATTATATATATTCTGATATTCGATTGCTGTGGTTTACAACTGCCACAAATATAAAGCCACGGGGAAATAAAATCTCTACATTATATAAAAATTACCCATTCTAATCATGATTACATTGGATTAAAATTCTTGTGTGTGTCGAAAGATATAAATAATTCCTAGCTGTGATACCGCAATAAACAAAGGTTGCTTGGGATTATTGCCAAACATCAAATTCGTAGACTCCATGTGACCCTAAATGTTTAAGGTCCTGCAAACTTGCAATATATCATTTTCATTTTTTGTTCTTTTCACCAGGTGTGATTCTCGGGGTCACGCCAAGGCCTTATTGATATGCTAAACCCCTTCCTTCCTCCTGCGTGACAATAGCTGGGCAAACCCCTCTTGTGTCTCCCATGTTAATTAAAATGTCAAATCTGACAATAAATTGGATGCAGAAATATAACGCCCACATAATGACCACTTTTCTTGGTCGCTCGCAAACGCGTCGAGGGAGATAGATAACCAGAACTCAAAGCTAGAATACATGAATATGAAAACTCAACTCCTTTACTTATACATATAGTACACATGGGAGCAAACACTCAAGAAGAACTTCCAACTTTCCTCGGTGTTTAATAGTTTTGAATATTATGTGTCCGTTCACTTCAGAGCTATATAGAGGCCAGTGATCGATGTAAACAGGTTTAGCCTTTCATGTTTTGCCATCTATACATCTTCATTTACCCCCAAACCCATTTTCTCAATCCACCATGTGCACTTTGCGTCTCCATTCTTTAGCCTATATATTTCTATGGCATTCTTTTTGTCTTTAGCCGCTCTCAGGATTCTTCTTTCTGGCCACATTGAAGAAGAAGCAGGCTGAGAGGTACAGGGTCTATCTTTAGGAATATAGGCCAGACCATTACTTAGAGACGTAGGATTCTGTATGGAGTCCCGTCCATGATGTACTATGATGTATATCTCCTATGTCGTTATGGATATATTTACAACAAAGGCATGCCACTATTTCTAAGTCTGGCCCTATACCTCGCTTATGTACGGACTCTCAAGGGAGAAATACCGGCTGAGAGGACTCACTTCAAAGAGCTTGCCTTTGCCCCTTAACTTGGGGAGTCCTGTAAAGTATAATGACTCGGGAATGACTCGAGAAACAGGTGCAACCAGGTGTGCAGCTGGGTTCAAACAATCAAGCCATCATAAGGAATAACTTTTGACACCCGGCCTCAGTGCATCATACTTGGTTGAGGGTCACTGTCAAAATAAGCAATACATTAGCATGGTAAGTATACAGTCTCTCTGGTTCACATATATTGGCCAAGTCGGACACACTTTGTGTTTCACGCACGTGGTCGAATAAATTTGCAAGATGCATGAGACCATGTAACCTGTGGGGAGATTATCTTTATTGCTCAGATGTAAATTTGCAAACTGCGAAGTTGACCGGAGAGATAATCAACTTGCCACAGATTGAAGCTGTCATTTTATTACACATTAATAACACCTTTTCATGAATTGAAAAGTGCACCCAATATCCGGATGGAATTGATACATTATTAGAAGGCTACTTGATGGCGTTCTTGCTAAGGTCATTATAGAACAATTTAAGAGAACAAACAGGGGTCTCGCAAATATAATGTGTTGTCATAACTCAGTAATGTCACATTATTTACCTTTAAACCATGGCCCAGACCAAAACGTGTACATGTACTTCATATATACACATTGATGGCAATAAAATGCATACTCAATATGAACTGAGTCAATGAGCTCAGGACATATCTGCAAGTGGCACTTGAGAATATTGCGTAGCCTATTTATATGGCGACTATCAACGCCATCAAGAGGATCGTTGTCAGATTCAATGGTATTTTTGTTTTTGTTCTAGGTCTTGCTTTCAATTATTGTTGTCGGCGCCTCCAATTCCGGATAAGATTAATCCTAGTGTACTGAAATGGTCCAGGATATGTTATTATTACTCTTTTATTGTTCATAAATAAAAATGACGAGTGCACGATGATTAAGACACTATTAAGTTAAGTGCAGTTCCAGTCAAAGTGCAGTTCTCCAGTCAACACAGGATTTTGGGAGTAAATACTCGATCCAGCCAATGTTACACTTGAATGGGGTGCATTATGATCGTTTCGGAGGGGCCATTCAGTCTGCTACACCAAGAAAGAAAGGGCAATTTGCAATGATATATTTCCTGAATGAAACTAGATATTAGGCATGATGAGTTTGAGAATGTGCCAAATGTCCTAAAAAAAGATCCAGGAGTATTCATGTCTGCATTCTACGAGCATCCTAGAGTACATGACTGGCGCAATCACAAGGAGCTTGCTAATACAAAGAACATGGCGTTTGTCGTCGCTATAAATCAAGACTAGTACATAATGGGCGACAGAAAATAGCGTATCCATGGCGACGTTAAAAGAAACATTTGTATTTTCTCCAACCTGACTCACTCTACAAGAAAATCACGCACAACCAAGCCAACACGCCTTCGACAGGTGGGTCACATACAGTCTATAAAGCTAGATGGCATCATGCCCTCCCTTTATTAATCAAAAATTATATTATCTTCAACTCCATCAAAAGATGAGTCCATTAAGTTATGTAACCATGGATGGAAAAAGGTTTGTTTATATTGTATACAATGATATACATGTAGTCCAGTATCTTTACAAGATAACCTCTGTCCATCCTATTGCATGAAAACAGACAATTATTTCGCAGCTGGAGCCAAGACTTCTGACAAGTCTACCGCTTAGAACCAAAGGGAAAAAGACTGCTGAGTGACTCATAGTGGTCTGATGGAATCTGAATGAGCTCGACTGAACAACTAATGGTCTGGGTTCGTGAGCAGGTGAGTTGCACAGGTATCCGGCCGTATCGATATCCAGCCTGACTCAGGTAGCCACTGTGTCAGCGGCAATAAACTGGGTTGAATGAAGGACGGGATGAACTGAGAAAGCATGATCAATTTCCAACCTCTCTTCATCTATCTGCAGGAGGATAACCCTTAAAAAATTGATCTGAATCCTTAATATCGACGCAGCAAGTTATTATTATTTCATTTTAGGGCGTGACAATTATTCTGGACCATTTTTAAACCCCTCAATAATGATGTCACTCAATCATGTGTACACCCTGTTTGAGACCTACTTAGAGTAAACATCAAAGCGACCCAATGGTAACCCAACGGCGAGCCGCTCCAAGTAGATCTCAAATAGAGTGTATACAAATAATTGCCGCCAATAATAGCTGGCAAAGTTCCTTGGATCTAATGCTAGCTGACTCCCCACTTTCTCGAGTCCCAATTACTTGGCTCTCATGTGTATTATCACGTTCCATATTCGTTCACCTGATTCTTGCTATTAGTAGCGATGACAGCTTGTAATTAATGCCAATAAGAATACAATAGATCCCACCGCCACAATCGCACCTAAAGTGCAATCACGGGAAATGCAGGCATCGTCAATGGCAATTATCATTCCGGGTCTTAAACCGAGGACATGCAATCCCCCTATTGTAGTGTCTTCAGTGCGAGGGATTGGAGGAGATCGACAAGTCGAAGGGAAGACGTGAACAGGTCAATAAGAACAAGATGTGAATGATAGGATAGGACAAGGGAAAGAACACAAGATGAATAGTAAGAGGATATGGGTCAGATTTTCAAAAAATGCACAATCCACAGTTCTACACATCTATCAAATTCTTCTAAATTAGAGTGAGAATTGATAAGTACTAGGTATATCTGAGTGTATTCTGTATGGTATTCATTCAATGAATCTGTCTGGTTATGTTGAACTGTATTTTGAGCCTGATTTTCATCTTAAATTTGGATTATTTGAGAAGATTGGTGAAGGGGAAGTGTACATTTTCTGGCAATTTCACCCATATATATATGTGGGTATACTAATGGGGAGGTCGGAGGTAAAGGGAACCTTGGGTGGAAAGAGGTTGTTAACTAATAATGTCTGATCAAAATGCAGGTGAGCAACTCCTGCGTATGAGGGAAGGGAAACCTGGAGCTTGCCCTCCATTGTTACAATGTGGGGTAATGGCATTACATTATGGAACCCTATAACTTGAGGGCGCAGTTCGAATATCCTGAGCCTGGGGGCGACATACTGTAATAAAACCCTATTAGGGCTGAATCACCGCGGGTAAACAAGGCCAGGGCTGACTGGCGCCAGAGAGAAGAAAAATGAACCTGAGTGAAAGATTATGACACTTGCTTTCAGGATTTGTGAATAAATCATGAGGGGCGAGCTATAAGTGGACCTACATGGTACGACATGTGATGTTAGTATTGCCGTTGAGAGATTTCTAACCTTAAATCCGTTTACGACGGTCGCTGTTATGGGAATCTTGCATTTATTCCTTTCTCTTATCCCCTTATTATATTAAAAAAAAACTCTATACACAAAGCAATATAACAACTGCCATAAAGACTACATGAATGTAATCAACCTTGTGTTATAGATAGTGCTTCTACCAAGAAGTATAAATAATTGCTTTGATATCGTGGGTTAAATTCATGCGAGTGAATGTAGGGCGACAGATATATTGCATCGCACGTCCTGCTGACAATACCAGGCGGGATCCAATATTGTAAAACAACAATAGTGTCCGCTCCCTCAAGCACTCGACGCTCGCACCGCATGATAACGGATAAGGCAGATATGATGAGACAAAGCGATATGATATGCTGACCCAATTACAAGTGGAGACGAAGCGCCACTAGCAACATAACACCCACGCGCACGTCGTAATCTATGTCGTGAAGCCTTTTGTCACGGCTATGACGTGCCTCCTGGGGGTCGCGACGTATACTGGATAGGTATAGGCCTGAGGGGAGAATTGTCGTGGCGTTATGACATCGGAGTTGTTGATCCAGGGAGATTATTTTTCTTCACCCACACACCCGTTTTTCTAATAAGTACTCCGCTATATACTTCCATCATGCGGTGAGATTTCCCTCAACTGCTTTTTCGTTCATATTCTCAGTATGTATGTATGCCCAAGCAATTTTATTCCTTCATAACCTATACGCATTCGGAGATAAAGCTCACGTAGCCAGGATTGGGGCCAAGCCTTCTTGCAAATAATGCTTTCTGCACCGGCAGATATTAGGTTACAAAACCATCGCATTATGTGAATGTATCTCTGCCGCTGGGAGTCCTCTGGGTTATGTGCAACTGAAAGCAATAACCATAAAATAAAGGCTATGCTACGTATATCGCCCGCTAAAGGTGCGCTCTTTGAACACGACGTCAAATTTCACATACTGGATGTTAATGTTCTAATAATTTCGACAGAACTTATCAGGTAATACATTGCTTGCTTATCAAGCCCTATCTCATATTAAATCTATTCTAATATGATAGACAATGGGATTGCCCTTTAAAAGCACCGCCGGGTATATTTAATGTTTCGTTTATCTTTATCATTGCCTCCATAATTACTTTTAAAGGCGATAGAGACCTAAGCTCTAAAAGCCTGACAGTTGCTGCAATAAATCCGCCACAGCCGTAGTGTTATAGTATTCAACGAGGAATAAAAATAATCATTGCGCCTTCGTCTTTTTTTCCGAGGCCATAGTCTTTTTGCCTGTGTTCACCGGAGCCCGTGGAGGATAACTTTTCTTACCACTGCGGGTGACACCGCGAGTAGCATAAGAAAAGTGTCATATTTATCAGGCAGCGTAGTCGTGCTCAGACTACAGTCCGCCTCAAGCCACCCGCTCGCTCTCTCTCTCCTATAGCGAATGAGACAGGGACTCAATAGAACAATAAGTCGCCATTATACAGTGCAGCACCTAACTTGTAGTGAAGCACTGCATATTTTGCATTGTTTGTCGCTGGTTTGCGCGAGGTAAATCACACCCATTCTTCCTTATCAGTCTCACAAAATGGCAGATGCCTGGAAGAAGCACAGAGGTTAAGAAGAACGAAGATATCAGCTTTCTGGCATCGGTATCTGTTAGAAGTTGTAAAAGATCGCTTTTTATCTTGTCGCCGATTGTATGTATATCTTGGCGGTTCCCATTTGATAATCCATGGCAAATATCTCTACTTATCTCTCCACCCTGACTCACTCAGCAAAGGCAGACAGACTTCGTGTTCTCCAGAGGATTGTAAATTTATAGGATCATCTAATGAAAATGAGAAATACGTGTGTTCGATTTCATGCTTGACAAGGCCTGGGTGTTTTGAACAATACAATTAAAATATATATATGTACTAGTTCTTGTTTATCTGGTATAACCCCAGGATATACCAGTGGGGAGTAGTGAAGGCACTGAAGGAATGATTGAGAAAACAAAATTTATGCGTGATGGTATTTTCAGCGCCCATTCATGCTGCTATTGATACAGACTGCAATGGGATCCGGTATTGTTTTATAGCATGAAGTACGTGGTCAGCCTCCATGTATGGCAACCCGAGTGGGTGGGTTCGTCGACACCCTTATCATGTTACCAGGCTCCAGTCGATCCAATCACATGGCTGATAGTGGCACACAATCAGTACCAAGTGCCCATTGTCATTTTACCCAGATTGTCCTTTAGAGTCATCACTATAAATCCATCCTAGCCCACGGAATTTACATGTTTTTTCCCCCAGCTTCTATCTAACAAAAGAGGTATTATTAAACATACATGTAAGTATACTCATCTCCTACTTTACCTGATAGGCTGAACAGGATTTAACATGTATTGATTCAATTAACAAGTGCAGGGGAATGTGTGCTTATTAGGTCATTGGGAAAATGGGATGGGCATCTATATGCATTGATACCCCTCAGCCCACGCCTCGTCCTCCGACTATAGCTTCTGCAAAGGCATTCCACAGAAAACATTCCTGTTTTATTCATGAGGGACAGAAGAATAGCCCAAGGCGTATATAAATAACGGCTTGATAACGTGTGTAGTAGTAATTAGGCCGAATTAACAGGCCTGACCAGACAAGCAATCTATGGGGCGTGGGTGTAGCGTGTGTAGGTAGGTAGACCACGGTGGGTTCGCATGTAAAAATGGACTTCCATGCATCATTCTTGCGCACTATAAAGGATATGCTTCTAAACGACCCACTACGCTGGGGTTCGATACCCCCCATTCCAATGCCACATCTGTGAGGCTAATGCTAATGCAACTCACCACTTTCCAAGCCCTGCATGTCTCTTTTGTATTATTGAAATTAGATTTTGACCTACCTGTTGCCGTTCAAGTACCATTCTGCAACGGGTTCAGGATTGCCCTCGGCGTGACATTTGAGCGACAAAGGCACCCCTTCAACGACATGGCTTTCTAGCTTGGGATGTCGGAGATGAACTTCAGCTTCCTTGGTTATCCCTACAATATAAAAAATGAAATGACCGGTTATTGGATGCTAAGTTGCGATGGTATTATACCAATTCATGCATCATTTCAAGTTCAACTTTGATTAAACTGCAGATATTACACAGGACATTCTACATGAAAAATGTTACCTCATAAAAGTAATAAATGGATTAATTTAAGAAACATAAAAAGACAAACATGTATTAATACGATAATTATATGGAGTGAAGACCTTGACCAATAATACCGTCCCTATACATCAAGCCAAACTGTTTTATTTAGAAGATTTAACATGGCAGTTTGTCACCTCACTGGTATCCTAGCGTTAAACCTAGCTGCTGGTAGAGCTACCTAGGCCCCATTACTTGGAGGCTAGTATTTTTACCAGGGGCTTGGCCATATGACGTTTATTGTACAAACAGGTTGCTGTTTCTGACCATTATGGCAAGAGACATGATTTACTTGGTCATAACGCGGCCGAGGGGTATTTGACCGCCATTGGAACCGCACTTCCATCAAGAGAAAATCTTGACGGTCGGGAAACGTGGCGTTGATTTTGATGAATGTTTGGTGCCGTTTAATTGATGGATCATAATGGATTTATGACACATATTGATGAATGGTATCAGCCTGAGTTATGGTCCTGACAATTGATGCAATCGAGAGGGATACATTCGGGGAAACACTGTTATTTTTCAGCAATAAAACAGTCGAGATCTTTTAAGAGTACCTCTGTGCGGAGGAAAAACACTGGTAATACATTCACAATCGTTTTTAGGGTAAACCGAATTTTGCCACCGAATAATGCTATTCACAGGGAAACGCGTGAATAATGAGAACTAAACGTATGCAATGTGTGTCCCAAGTGTATACGGGTCATAATAACTAGGCCGACCAAAACGTCTTTTAAGGAAAGAGGACATAAGTATGTATACATGAACTGCTTGACGATCGGTGCCCGGAGGATATGGCCGCTCAATACTTAGCGCATGCATTCATAAGCAGAGGAAAAAGGTGGGCCAAAGGGACAGGGACACCTGCCCCGGGGTACCAGTATAAATCACACAAACAATACACCATTGACGGCCATCGTATGCTGATAAGAATTACTAGAAAAAACCAACTGAGACCGTAGCGAGAGCAGGGGACATAGATCTACTTAGACAATAATGGTCTCTCGGTGAGTTTACCCAGACTTGGACACACTCCACGGACCGAGCATAAAGCTCCTATAGCAGTTAATACATCACACTGACAATGTAGCGACTGGACAATTCTTTGACTTATCAGGTGGACAGCGGTCAGCGGTCTCATGAGAAGGACCCTGGTCCTCCTGGGAAAATCCGATGGAGAAGGAGAGGGATTGGTTTATGTATTGGGCAGTGAGTGGTTGGTCAGTCTGTCCAGCAGGACGCAGTGTCCACCTGATGTTGTTGGTGTGTATGGAGGGCAAGGCTATGGTCAAGGGCATGCAATTTATCAACGACATTTGCAGTAAATGTCACAACATCCAATTTGTTGGCGGAGGTGCAGGGAAAACAAATGTTACAATGTATAGGCTACCTGACCCTCAAAACTAGCGCATTTAGCTGGCAGTGAGAACCGTGCATTCACACAAATAACCGATTATGGCGTGGAAGAGGACAACTAAAATGAGTTGACAGGTAATGGAGTGTGATTTTGGGGCCTCGGATGGCATTATACATCGATATACACCATATTTGATGTTCCATTGTCAATTCTCTCCATTGGTGTAGATCGAATTAGTGAAACAAGTTCTGGAACTGCAGGTTGAAGGATCGCCTAGAGGATCAGTAGGGAGGAATCCGAGCCTGGATGGGATCTATAATGTCCCTGGAGGATATCCCCAGAAGCCTAGCAGTTCTATACTCTTAGCAGAAAATGTAGGCTTTCCAGACAGTAAACTACCAACTTCACAGACTAAGGCCCAAGCGTTACTTACTAAACTCCCCACCAAACTCTCCAGAGATACAAAATATTTCGCCTCTCTCTGCCACTCTTTGAAGTTTGAAACTGGTTCATGCCCCAATCGTATTTATAAGGATGTCTGCAGCACTGGCGTTTCAATTAAATGTATCTTTAGCCCTGGGGTATATATGAAGAAGGGTGGGAGTATATTACTCATCTTTAGGGGAAAACGTCGGGATCATTTTTGTAGGTGATCCTAATCGCGGATGTGAACTTCTGACCCTGTCTAGGCCCTTACCACAAGTTCACCTAAAGGTTTAGAGTGTAAAATGGACAATTAAAGTGCGTTATCAGTCACAGTCTGAGAAATGGTATCGGTTAGTATTACTTTTCGAGAATAACAAGGATCCTTCTAGGAATGTATCAATTAACCTTCCCATTTTCAGAGTGAGAATTTTTTTGGAAACCATGCTTTATGATGTTATCCAAATCGTGTCGTCTACTGTATACAGGTCATATTCAATGTTATAGCAACACGTATCAACAATCTATACGCAGGGCCTTTGGTTGGGAAGAAGTATGGGGTTTTTCTATCTTGCTTTATGTCTTCGTGGGCGATTCGCGTCAATCAGTAAGAAGTCCCGATTTTCTAGGCTGCCAGTTTCACGTGTATCTAGTTAGGTCGCCATGGTCGCCATGTGCTCTCAGGTCGGAGGGTCGTGCCATATGAGTAGGCGCAAGGGCCAGCCATTTGAATTATCGCTCACGGTCGTAGCAAATTCCCAGCCCCAACTCTCCCAGCAAGAGCCCAGCAAAGCGTACACGGTAATGAAGAGGTAAATGCCTGGGGTCCAGGCCAGTTAGCAACAAGATGGCTGGTCTGCTACACAAGAAAATGAAGGAGGGAGTGAGGATAGGGATTAGATAGGAAAAGTAATTAGATTCAGGTGCCGCAGCCTCTCCTATTTAGATCTGTAGACATTCCAATCTGTCCAATGCTTGGTATCATATTTTACCTCACCTGATGTTAGTAAATTCGGGACATAAATTACAAAAAAAAATCTATAACGTTTTGACATTTCCCTGGAAATTGTATATGAACCGACTCCATGTTTTCATGTGGAATTCTCTACATATCTGCAGTAAATTTCCATTATTATGTGGCACGGGTGAATGGTGGGCATATACAGTCGATGGTTTTTGTTGTAGAGATAAATGCCAAACTGACATTATGAGATAGGAGATAAATGGATTAAGGCGATGCGATCGCTGGCAATCATTGGTCAGTGCACTGTGCGTGCATGTATGTCAACCACAGCTGTGATGTCATAAACTTAGAATTAGACCAAGAAAATCATTCATGTTCTAGATCTGTCATTTTTTCCTTCCTCTGGTGTAATGGCTCTCTCGGTGAACTATGACTTTTCCACCACACCTCGAACGAATAACATCCAGTTAAGTACATCATCTGAGAACTGAAAAGAACAGATGCGGAGAGCGACTGAAATATGGGCTCTGGTTTCGTTCGGATCACATCCATTCCCCATCCGATCCACCGCCCCTCTCAACAACCAAGCTTTCGATATAATACTAGGCCACGTGTGTATGGCGAAAAGGTAAGAAATATGATTGCGAAACACCAGGCTGAAAAGGCTATCTATAAGGTCTTTCCGGGGCCGACTGTTATCTTCTAAAAGCTACTTTGACTTGACCTTCTTGAGTATAACCAATATTTTCAGAAAGTCGACACTGTAGGACACGGCAATGAGCTGCTACAAAATATTTTTACTCGTCCGAAGTATTCAAGTGATTTGAAGGATTATATGGAAAGGAAGGAAGATAATGCAGAGTCTGAAAGGTTTCTTTTCAGCATTCCTTTGGGAACATATTAACTAGAGCACACTGTTGCAATAGTTAAAATCATATTCATGATTCCCCCAGGGCAAACAAGTGTATTCAATATGTATACACAATGCTTCTGTGCTCATGCCGCTCCCAGATAACTATAATTCATTCGGGTAGATTATTTGCTCTAGCACACCCAACATATATTTAAAAATGAGCGAATAACGATAATTTAGTTGTGTTAGTGGACATGCCAAAGATTTCAGTTACACCTGCAGGTATCCCTGGGGTAATGGAAGGGCGATATGGTTAGTTGTTCTGTGTCTCTAATTCACTTGCTATGAATCAAGAGGACAGAAAAAACTAGCACATTCCATGGTATAATTTTGCTCTTGTATTACCGTAATTTTGAATGAAATTGATGGCTTTGACGTATATGAAAAGATGGGGGCCATTATTCTCAATATACCGGAATGATTATGTCCATGTTAAACAACAAGCAGCGCAATCTATCTATTAAGGGTTTAATATCCATACAGCAATAAATTCATCGCCACAATTGAATATGTCAAGAGATATAAGATTGATGATTTATGCAATGATAACCAAGGAAAAACTGAGTGATAAATGGGCAAATATACCTTAATAAGCTTCTATTATAACACCTGACGCCGATAAAGTATTTATTTCGTTATAGACTCGGGGTGTCTGGTCCAAAAATGACCCATATTCAGGTGTTTTTTTATTGAGTTAATTACATTCTCGATTGGAAATGAGCAGCAATTTTTGCTTTTATACACCCGCGAGCTATACACACTAATTATGGCCCCAATGATGAATGCCTTTTAAACTCGAGCTCTAAAAACTGACTGTATAACACTGGAAGAGATACCAATGGTCCTCCGGGCGACATAGGCAATTATAAGTTACGGTTTGTTTAAATAGACCAACAAAGGCCGTGTTTTCAAATCCAATATCCTGCTGGTACCCTCTTTTTCCCTTCCTGGCACGATAACCGCTCAGGCCCAGTCCAATAAATTCATACTTTGCTGGCTGTGCCTTGAGGGCCATGATTATGTATACCAAACACTAGAAGCTAGGATATTCCCATCGCCAAATTATGACATATAAATAGAGATGGGTACTAAGGGTATACAATTGTAATGCAATAACCGTCAAGCTATAGTTCATATCCATATTTCTTGCTAATAGTATGCTTCACGAATGCCACAGTTCTGAAAGGGGGTGACACTTGGTGTGTGCACATGTGAGTTGATGCAACGTCTCGGGGAATACCCAGACTGAAGAAATATTCAACCCCGACCGAGGTTTGACAACATGGGCCAATACTTCAGCTGCAGCTTTTTCACAACTGGTATATAAGCATTGGTGAACGTCCCACTTTCCGAATGATTAAACTCGTAATTGAGAAGCCCTTTGATGCCCGATGATATATCATGGGTCGTTTACTGAGAGTGAGGAGCCACCTGATTTCAAAGGATAGTTGGGTAACCCAGTAAACAAGGTTCTAATACCCCAATGTAACCTTTGATGCTGTAAGTGTTGATTTTTCTTCGCTATCTGACGGTTGGCCAGAATAACTGGTCATAAGTCAGAAGGTGGTGATTGCATTATGCATTATACCCTTAGGTAGAAAATGACAACAGATTCTATATCCAAGTACTCTAGAGCTGCCCTCTAATTACTGAGCCTAAAATGCATGCATAAATGATTTGTGATTAACATTTGCCCTGGCAATATAGGTGCTGACAGGGGGAATGCTAATATCTCTCCTCCAACTAGTCAAACGGATGAGGCAAACTCATTCCCTCCAGCTCTCAATAATGCAAATAAGTCACGAGAGAGACAGAGTGAGAGGGAGGTGGGGGAGAGGGGGTATCCTTATATATTGTGGTCCTCCTTGAGAGAGGCCCTCCAATCGTAACCATCGTTAAGTGAACGTGATGGAAGTTTTTATCGGAGATGATATTGACGCACACGAGATATTCTTCAGAGCTGTGAGCAGCCCCAAACAAAAGCAACTTTCACCTCTATTAACCCACCCTTGTGCATCTGCATACTATGTGTCTTCCAGTATAGACATCTCAATAAAACTGTATACATTATAAACCAAGGCAATGTCTAGATGCTATTAGTTAGGTGTGACGGTAGAAAGCCTTTATATGTGGAGATTCAGCTCTAGATCATCCATGATTCTGAGCCACCATCTTCATTGTGATACATCATTAGTCTACCGGGGGAAAGCTTAAGGATGAAACAGAAATCTTCAATAAAAAGACCAAGGAGGCCATTATTGCACAAATAACTGAGCATACATCATCTTTCTCTCACCAAGTACAAGGGTGTGAACTTAATTAATTTTTATATGGTTATTAAGTATGATGAATTCATTCTCCGTCCAGACAGTGAAATTATGGGTAGTTTAATTGATTTATGTCTCTCGGGGCTTTTTACCAACGTACTATGTAAAAATGAACTGTTTAAGTGGGAACACAAACAAGAACTGTGCCATGCATATGGTTACTATTGAGGCGGGGAAGTATATTTTTTAGATAGAATATACCTGTCAGGTCTGGTGACCTCGTCATTTCCTCACGTCAATCCTACCCAACAGCCACTCACTGGAGTTTTTGAACTCAAGATAGTGTGTCTTGTTTATTATTGTGGGCTGTATTACGAAATACTTTGGTTCAAGCAGTCCAATCCGTCATCATGGACTAAAACACCAAGTTAGAGAATCTTGTCCTGCCGTTATCAAACTCTTTCAGAGTCATCCAAACAATGAAGCCCACCACCCCATCGCCCCTAGAAACCCTCCAGTTCAGGCTGTAGCATGTATACTCACTTTTGCAAACTCTTGCTTACCTCGAGCTACCCAAGGAAGACGTCTACTTGTTGGCTTTCCTTCCCCTTTCCTAAACCCACCATGTAAGCACAAGACATTTTTATGGGACGAGAAGATATAAAATGTCTCGCTGGGTTGGACTGAGTAGGATTGAGGGGGAAATAAAACAGAACTTTGCTTATAAATATCAGAAATCAGTATATTATATTCAAGGTTTATGTTCTATATAACCGAACATATTTAGGATACGGTACATGTTCCTTTCTGCCACATTTACATTGAGTCATGGATTGAAAGATGGTATCGACCAACTGGCGTTGATGAAAGAGGCTTATTTTAGCGAGACGGGTTTGGATCGCGTCAGCAGATTCAATTTTCTAGGTGTTGATGCCCGCTTTCGCTGAAACCTTGCTCCGACCTCCACCAATGCCATCCATTGGGGTTGGGCGATTTTTTATTGGAAACATACAGAGAAGGGTATTGCAATAAGTTTCTTATACCCTTATCTCCCCTTCAATCCAGGTGCGCTGAGAGTTTGCCCCGCCCCGCCTTCACACCCAATCTCAACATTGACCTTGGGAAACGAGATCCAATATATGGGGGCCGCTAACTGAATGCTCCTGCCAGTATCAACTAAATACCCCGCCCCGATAAGCTATTTTAAGACTTCATTATCGCCACCAACAGAAGTTTGAGGTTTAAATCCTAAGATAACTTTGCCTTGAGAACAACCGTAACATCGTTGGTCCATTACACGATATCATAACATCATTTTCAGGCCTTGATGAAGCTGTTTGAGGGTCAAAGGTTAGGCGGGAAATTTATGATGTGCCATTATTATAAATGCGAATGCGATATCATGCTTCACGGGGAGCAATACATTGAATTCCAAATTCTTTAGCATGAAAAATTAAAGTTGTTCTGACCCCCAACACATCCAAACTCAGCAAGGCATCGTGAGTTGTCAGTAGGAGAGGGCTTGCTGTATGAATATTGAATGTTTGACCAGGTTGGAGGTCCACCTATGGGGCATCAATCATCGCTTGGTACAGGTCGGAAAAACTGACCACTGACAAGGAGCAGGGTGTACAGGTGAAACACTACCTCCAGGGGAAAGTCTAGCCTGCCTAGAGGAATGTCCAGCCCGCTGATGAGGTGTCAATTTATTGCCAATACCTATAGAGTGGTGCTTCCACTGCGAACATACATACATCACATGGAGATTTCCATGATATTTACAAGAAGAAGAACGCCACACTTCCGCAGTTGGAATGCATGGTAACTTGATATATGGCGCAACATACTGCATGGGGGCGAGGTATACCTGTGAAGCATTTCCTAGGGTCTGTTTATTGTAATACACGAATGAATGCTTGGATGAGATCGGCTTTTTAATGCCTTGAATCATATGTTATCTCGATCAACATTCATCACGTAGTTAACCTCCATATATACAAACCAAATGTTAGTGTATCAAATGTCCAATCCTGCGACATACATTCGGACGCTCAATTGGAAATGATAACAAAGACCTGGAAGAAATCCAGGAGACGAGACCTGAGAGCACGCCAATCTACCCCGAAAGCCGAACGAGTTTTGAAGTGTGCTTTACCAGACTTTCAGCGACGCTTCAAAACATATTTCAGTTATGGCAAGAATTTTGACTCTCTGGTAGGTGGCTATAACACTTTTTGTTCCATCTTCTTCCAGTTGGCTTGCTCGAATGCGTTATTTTCTGTATGATGGATGAGGCATCTGGGGCTAATGTTTACGTAGGTAATAGGGATGAAATGAAAGTATAGCGATGGCTTGTGTTCCTCAGACAGCCTCATGGATGGCTAGAGGAGCCACCTCTGATTTAAAAGGTGCAGGTTGCGAGCCGTTATAGAATGTACATGTGGTAAAAAAAGCCTCAGGCTTCGGACACCTAGGCCATCACGGCTCCAGGTTGGGTAATTGTTTACCTCCTCACCAAAATGATGGTTTCCAGAAACAAAGTATTATGTCATCCCAAGCGAAAGCAAAACATTACTCGGGGATGGGCGTGTAAACGCCTTAATGCCAGCTCTTCCATCCCAGACAATTACTACCACTACCTCTTTCTCTACTTCCTTATGGAAAAGCCGGAAGCATTTGTCTCGACCCTAAGATTAAAAACATGTTGCGAAGGCAGGCCCGGGTACACATTACATGGCCTTCAATTTGCTTTAAGAAAATGGAATACGGCAACACATTGAACTACAGCACGCGGTATGAAAGCATTATAAGACGATTCCCTGATTTTCAATAAATCAGTCTAGTAAGTGTAATGTCTAAACACAAATATATTGGGTGGGGGTCACAAGTGGAAAAAGGAGTCCTTGACTAAAAGTTGTCCTATTTGTGCTTTTGTGGCAACTTTTAAATAAATCACGACACAAAACAGCATGCCTGGCAATGATAGGTGGGTGAAAGGTCGTTGCTTTAACGTGCATGAGTCTATTGGTGCTGACAACATTAGAGGAAGATAAAAGGGCTTCGGTATTCACCAAAAATTCCTCTGATACGACCTTTCAACGAGTGCCACTGTTGCTCTCACCGATCAAACCAGAACAACACTTCAGTTTTAGAATTTTAGAGTTCCATGCGTAACTAAAGTAGACTCTAAATGAACCTAGCTTGATTCTTTTATTATAAAAATTCTGAATGATAAGTCGAGGGAATGAACCTGACCTCTGAGTCACCAGGTGTCCAGCAGGGAACTTTTTCCCATCGTTTATTTACGCCCACTTGAAGCTCGCTTATAGCTTGTCTCCAAATCTGTCAGCGCCTAAAAATTACCAGTTTTAACCACCAACGGTGACGGTGGCGCTATAATTTAAAACTGACTTGACCCCCTCAATCCTCTTCTCAAAAATATGTGATCCTTGTGGAAGGAGAAGTGTATGAAGGGAATAAATATATCACCCCAAAACTCGTGTATAAACGTTCAATCTGCGCATTGAAAGTATGTACATGTGTGCACGTATCCAACATGGATAGACATGAGCATGCTTATATTTCAAGGGTATATTTATTCTCTAAGGTTTATGCTCTAGAATTTTGATATCCCCAAGTGGCTATAGAGCATCTTAGTCTGGAAATAACAGCAGGTGCGTTCATTTACTTCCAGTCCAGAATCTGTAATCGTGACGCAATATCAAGGTTCTGATTGACAGTTCACACCGGGCGTGATAAGGAGAGGAAATCTCGGGAGAACAGCCTCAAGCCCTTTAAGCATAAGAAAAATAACTTGATCAGCAGTGCATGCAATCGATTGCGGGATCTAAGGGGACGCGTTTGTAATCGTATGCATTACATCTTAATGAAGGGAACCCGATGAGAAGAAACTGTTGCTTACTCTAGGCTATACCCTGGGTACAGCATAATACATAAGATTAATCATTGTATTCGCGGGGGACGAGATACTGTGTCAGTAATAACAGATGAATGTTAATCACATGGATTCATTAATGAGGTAGAAAGTTAATTACATGTTTTATTTTTGTGCTAATACATGTTTCGATGATTAGGCCTATTTAAATACAATGTACATCCATACAATGTCTTTAAAGTTGGCAGCAGATTTTTAATAAGCGATCTGTAAGAATGTAGGTCGCTGATAGTTACTATAGTATGTAGTTTGGGTTCAGATCTTTACTTCAGGTGACCTCTGCTCCCTGTCATCTCAAGACCAGGGTACATGCTAAGCAACCTTTCAATCACGCCACCCTATACCTTCTCCTTATGTGGTGACTCATCCCTCCAGTGGGTTTGGGGGAGGGGCGGTATGGGTTTAGGGGATGAGGAGGGAGAGCGCTACAGAAAAAGAGGATCTGCTCTCTTCCCTCTCACACCATCCGCCCATCAAGACCTTGTAAAGCAGATCAAACCTGGCCTGAGAGCATCCCTGAGATTGTCGCAAAATTACAGGAAACCAGCATGACGTGATTTTCACCGATCCTCAAGAGCGCTATATACTGCTGGGCATCGTGATTAATCTCTCCTCAGTAAACACAAGATTGCTTCATGAGAGACGGTGCTAAGTGGACAATTACTTCCATATTCAATAATCCGCCATCGTGTGTCGCATTCTACAGAAGCTTACGGATGCTGTCGGGGGAATATTTCCATTCCGATCCCAAGCCTCAAACTGACATGCCATCAAATAATTGAAGAACATGAAAATCATTACACACGAGCGGTGAGTCATGTTGACATGTGAGAGGGTGTATGTAAACATTTTCTCTTTTGTGTGGAACGAAATCATGCAGTGACATTAGTGTTTTCGTGAATATGTGTAGTATATACAGCACCGATAAAGAAGCTTATCAATTTTGACAGACATAGATGTGTATTATTTTTCTATCATGAAGATGTCAGAGGTCACGTAGCTGCCTACTTTGGGAGGGGGATACCGTCCTCTGTTTAGTTCATATGATGAGAAAATGACCCATCTGATGCGTCTGTCGTCTCACGTTTCCTTATCATGCCGACTCAAATAAATACCTCTTCTAATATTACGTGTTTGATAGGAGAATGTGGGACAAATCTGTCAAGTCGCTCAAGCTGAACTTCCCCCACCAAAGTTCGGTTCGTGCGAGTTTATCAATTCCACAGGAGGCGATCGACTTATGTTTACATCGAATATATCACATTGGGGAGGGAATGATTGAGGGGTGGGTCAACAGCATCCTTGTTCAGCCATGATGAATAGGTCGAGAATACGAAGCACTTCTCACCTAATCGGTCTCTGAAGCCACAGGCTGGGCCCCAAAGGTTTGACTGGGTTTAGTCCCTCTCCATGTGACTACCTTGAACCGTTTCATGCAAATAAACAATCAATTAGGCCAACACCACCGCATTGATTAAGACTTTGCCGCTCAGTCAGCTTTGATCCAGGCTAGGATGACGCTCGTGTGGCCTTGGTAATCAGTACTGCATTATGGGTCATCCATCAATGCGAGGCTTGCATGGGTCACGTGTACGAGAGGTCCCGGATATTATTTGAACTTGAGTAAACCCCAAAAGTTCTCCTCCTCCCATGAGTCCTGTGGCGTGGCTTACACTATTAACTCGGTTGCTAAGATATATTATTTACAAAATCATGTAACCAATTGGTATAACAATATCAGAGGCAACTTACAGTAAGAGGAGAGTAGTAATTCCTCTTTATTACTCTATGTTGGCAATTAGCCCGTTTCGTTTGGCACTGGTTTTATATTAATTTTAGTGCTCGTTTTGGGAACTGGTTGAACGCTTTACCAAATCCTTTGCAGAAGAAGAAACTTAGATATAAACATTATTGATGATATGTAATTATTCACATATATATATGGTTAGCAGTACATTCTAATTTGTGACTTAGAAAACAGTGTGGCAATGACAAACTACAGTTCTGTTCATGAAGTCTATTACGGCGGTAATGTGCCAACATTCAGTTGCTGCAGCATGGATTAAGTTTATACTTTAAGGAACATCCTCCCCGGATCCGCCAATAGCCACCACGGACACCCAAATTCCCTTTGTTGCGAGGCCTGCCTCCCACACCCAGGCAAGGACACGCCTGTTGTGTGGGCTATGAGTAAGTAGTAGTGAGAAATGGGAATGTGTCACTGGTATTTGACATCGCCATCGGGAGCCGTTCGTTTCTAACGAACGTCAACGGAGCACTTTGCAAAGAAATGACTAAGATTCTCCATGCTCGTTAAAGCACATAAAGTGAAATCACTCTGACAACAACATTCCATTAGGATGATTGCATTATCTTTCAGGATGGCAGTCGCAGAGAGAGCGAACACTTATCGACATTGAGAACCGACACAAGCACACTCTACAATCAATGGTATTACATGCCATTGTTGCAGGCAAACAGTAAGATCTATATGTAATTAGTAGCTCATATGTGTCAATAATCCACATGTGTCTCATCAAATAGACCAGCCCGAATTGCTTCTGACGCGTTATCAGGCGAGCAGTGAGAGACCTCCGGATCGGTATAGATCAGAATATGTTAAGTGTGACAATGCTTTGTGATTGGGTGTGTATATATGATATTTAACTTTATTACTTTACTGAAATTTGATTGCAAATTTCTTGGATCAAATCGAATCAAATCATATACCTACTGGCATAATTCTGTGAAAAAACACAACCTTTTAACATTGTAAATAAATCATTTCATGTTTACTCTCAAGGTATTTTCTTCGGTGTTTGCTTCTAGCGTCTCGGTGGCAAATCTATCTGGATAGTAGTGTCAAACCATAGTTTTCTCAGGATAGCTCGGTTAATCCCATCAATCGCTAAGCCATTGAATCATTATGGTCCTTTTTATAGTGAATTACAACATTTCTCTTCTTTTACATCTTGATATCAATTGCATGAATACTCATAAGGGACGCTTGTTTTGACTCAAGTTAAAGGAAGAATGTAGGAATGGGACAATTTCAGGTCACCTATATTTGGGATGTCTATTGCTTCCTACAGGTGTGCGGCACACATCCTCCCACCGCGTCTGGGGTCGCCCGGACCAGAACTAGCCAACGGTGTCAATATTTAATATGAGATCAATTGCCAGTGATATATGACCCTATAGATTCAACACCCTCTGACACAGGCTCCTGGCACCGTCCCTGGGAAAACATAGGATCTAATTCTTGATGCCCAAACTAGAATGGTATATAGAGTGTGTCTATTTCCATGTGTTAGGCCTATATCGTAGCAAGACTCACATATTATTATTATAGAATTTTTATTCAAGTTTGTCAGATAGAAGAAAAGGACATGCAATTCTAAAGTTAGACATGCTAATGTTAGATCTTCCATCTGGCCCTAGAATATTTTAGACTACATTGTCATACATGAGGTATACCGGTATTAAAATGATTTTAGCACCCGAATTTAATTTGTGTAAATGAATAATATCGTTGGGTATTGATCATCTTTGTCTGAGAATAGTATTCGATATACAATTATTCTGCTGAATAAAATGAGTCTAATAGATACACTAGGACTAGCGCTTATAGGATGAGAATTTAGGAATTCACTTACATTTAATATAATGATGTGGTACGAAATAAAATTCGGTTCGTTCGACTGAACGAAACGAATCTCATTTGGTATCACACGCAAAAGAACCATATATTTCCCGGTACTAAAGCGGAATAGAGAACAGAGAACAGATTTATAGGTGTGGTGTGTCGAGGATGCAATAAAATATTATAATTAGCCTCACAAAACACCTTTACTCAGGTTAATGAAGTCAATCAGGGTTAAAACTAGCCACAGGTTCGTTGTATACATTTATAGGAAATATCACGAGCACGACCCAGAGGTTAATGATCAATCTCAGGCTAATACTTCTGCATATATGAAGTCTGTAATCAAATAAATGGACATGGTTGCCTTGAACTCAGCTATAAAAGTTATAGCCATCTAATATATGGCTGCTCGCTCGAGAATTAACGCCTGTTTATTGAATAATATATGGCAATAATTATGCGGTTCTTTATACCATTAAGTATTTGGTATATATCATATATGTTTGTATACTACACGATCAAATTTTAGGTGTAAAAATCAAACATAGATGTATTTTTTGTATTGCATTAATGATATCCATCCAGTGAAGCGTATATTGTGCAGGAAAAATGAAAATATCTAGGGCCTGGTATCTGAGTTAGACAGAAGTAGCACTAGAAGACTATATATAACGCACACTACATCATTGTTTTACGCTGGCTCGGGTGATGTATACGCAGTCCGTACATCCTTTATTATGAGGCGATACATCAGCCAATGTCCGGCAAAGGTCAGTTTCCCGGCTAGGTCCCGATCTAACCCAACTAGAGCAACTTAATCAGGCCCTCTATGAAGGCATTAACCTTTGGCGAATGAGCACCAATGAGTAAAAGGGGGTGTATATGGTGCCTTTATGTATCGATTGGAGGGTGCCAAAAGTCGTATCGATCAAATGAAGCTGTGAAAACAAAACAAATTCCATTCCAGTCGTGATGCAAAGCATAGCGGCTGTGTCATCTACGATGAAACTAAATTCTAATTTCCCCAGCAATAAGCATTTTATATACTTAAAAAAAGATTAAAAAAAGAAAGAAGACATGTAGAGAATGAGTGCTACTAATGGGATGATGCAGAGTGTTGTTGATGGAATAACAGTGGCATTGTTACAATTCGTGTGTATGGATCGACTAACTTCAGGTACCCAGGGGAGTATTTATGCACTGTAACTAATACATCATCCGTCTGGCACAAAGCAACTGCCTGCTCATCCATATATACAACTTTATTCCCCTTCCCACCGAATCATTCTGCGCAAAACTATTGATAAAAACAGTATTCATTCATTATTTTCGGGCATAAATCACCGACAATTCAAGAAATAAAAATGAAGAGATGCATCATTCAAAGATGGGGAATGTGGTCTGGCAGAGAAGCCACTATACGTGCAATATCCCCCACGCCCGGCGTGGACAATTGATCTGTACTGAGTGGAACGGTACGCCAACTTTTGCATGGGAGTCACATATGTATATACTGCCATAGGAATATCGAGCATATAGATGGGATTAGCGTTCCTGATCAATTTTCTCTTGATGAAGCTGACCCAAGTCCGATGGAGTGCGATCCATCATAACTGCTCGACTCCTATAAAGATTCTATATAAGGGGCCAGTGCTATCAACTTATTGATGTTGCCTCATATATATTGCCCCAACCCAATGGATACTTCTCTGTGAATGAGGAGGGCAAATAGTATCCCCTCCCTGGAAAGCGACTCTACCGAGTAGTCCTCGCTGTTATAGCCAACGAACACTTGCTTTCTCCCAGTGAGGGATATACATTTACACCACAGGGGAATACTGATCCACCGTTGTAGTAAACACTAACTCTGGTGTGAGACTGCCATGCTAATTGAATGGATACATTGTGGCCATTGCAGTGTAAAGGGAAAGTTTTTAAATACCATATATAATATATTTCGAGGTTACCAAATCTATTGGGAGTATTTTCAGTGTATTGTGAACAATGTATAGAACTGTGTGTGAATACAGGAAGATTAATTGTTTTGAATCCACAATTTCACTATATAGTTGTACTTTTCCCTGGGGACAATTTGTCGGTGGCAACCAAGCGGAAGGTTTAAGCTGTTTGGAGACTATACATCATCGTGAACTCGCCTTGGTTTTAGATTCCTTCATCAATCAATAATGTGGAATGATCATTTGTGGACAGCGGCCTCGATCGAACCCCAGCCGGAGTTGATATTCTGTCAAACTAAATGCTGATTGCTGATAAATGGGTGAACCCAGGGCTTGGTCTTGACATGTCCGGTCGTAAGGCCATCTACTTTCACACTGAACCCCCTCCTCTGCCCTTCTGGTATAGCTATCCCAAAATGACACTCCCTCTATTCCAACTCAGCCAATGTCAATATACCGTATCGTTCACAAGAAATGCATTTGCAGGTTTGATGATAACTGCTACAAGCTCTAACTTCTATATGCTAGCAGGAGATACATGATATCATAAAGAAACACCTGTTTGATATGTATCATTCGTGGTGTAATATAATAAATGTATTGGGAGGTGAGGATTGATATGTATGTCTGTCTCTTGACTATAGCTCTACTTAGTACTATTTGTGGCTGAGATCCCCCAGTGGTAACATGCCTGGTGATCTACTCAACATCAGACTGGTCAGGGATGATCGACAGAGCAGCTGGCCCTCCCCTAGCGTCCTAACCACGAGCATCGCACTGCCTGCCCATACCAACTCAGTCGGCGCCAAATTATATCAATTAAGTCTAATCAAATGCACATCTGAGTGGGTGATGCTAGGTCTAGGCCCAGGGAAGCTAGCAGTATGGACAAGTGGGTTACTGTTTGTGGGCAGGGAAAGCTATACCGAATGAAGTTTCACCAACAGGTGTTGAGAGAAATGCAATCCTGATCGAAGAACTCAGCAAAGTAGCATATTTGTGACAGCACATCATGTCGGAAAAAAGGTACTGTTCACGGATTAATATCACAGCCAGTGGGCAAAGGGGATTCTTTCTGTCCCTTGAAGTGAATTATGGAAGCCTGGTGCGAATCGAAAAAAGACATAGATTGCCAGATCGTTATCTTGGAACCGGGACGTAATTTTCCATCTTGGTGTACACGGTTTTCGGATTAGGGATTGTATTACTTGGATGGGACTCGGAGAGATGCCACATATCAACTTTCCTCACCTCGAGTCTATTCCATGTGTCCCTCTCTGGGACTCTCAAGAAAGACCCCAAGGCCCTAGACTTCAGGAGTAAAAGTATATTGATCGCGCGACTAAAGCTGGCGAAACGCTCCAGGCTGCAACCTTACTTCCTACTGCGAGCTAGATTTGAAAGCGAGCCGCTCGCAAAAATCAAGCGGTAAAACGGAGAGACCTTCTTCATAGCCGCGAGCGCTTTTAAATTGTGGTCAACAGTTAATTTTCTCAGGTCAGCACAGGGTCAAAATCTTATTGAAATTCTAATTCTTTGGGAAACATATGGCAGGTAAATGTGTTTCCTTTCCCTCAAGGTTGTTTGGTTGCCATACGAATACATCGTTTTTACCGAATCCTCCCAGCGACGGTAAATCTTCCAAGTCCCTTTGAAGTGGGGTGGACCGTTGCATTTAGGAACCTATCATTCTCGAGTATCCAAGAAAGCATTCAATCATTTTCTAGGAGAGCTGCATTTTTGTCTTATCTTTTTCTTGATAAGGATGTTTCCTATCTCCCAGTACCATGTGACCTCTGTTTACAGGGTAGGGAGCTTGCCAAGCCTGGTGCCCAGCAGGTTTCTTGCCTGTCGGGGTTAAGGGGATCACACAAAACAGCCTGCAGCTAAACTGGCTTTTGATCAACTAGTTTGACTCGAAGATGAAATCCAATTTGCTCGAATGAAGCGCAGCGGTTTCACCGGGGAAGAGTAATGGACAAATGTAAACAAACAACATGCTCTCCGCCCCAAGCGGTGTCCTTCACCCACTCTCCGAGCTAGTCACAAATAATAGCTTGAACATATGTACGAATCCTTTAAATCCAACATAAACTTGTATAGGAAGAAATGGATTAAAAGTTTCGCCCCGGTACCGCCATTCTTTAATCCGTTTTACCTAATAATTTGGCAGAGAGCGCTCCCCAAAGAGGTCATGGCAGTGAACGAAGAGAGAAGAAAGTTATCTAGATACTTAAGATTGCTGCCTGGCCGCTACTCTGGATTAAATGTCTACAGTAAATTATTCATCAAATCGGCATTAATCCAAAAGAATTCAACTCTATCACCCATGTGGGGACAATGGAGGAAGTCTAATCCTAGATACCACTGTAGTCGAAATAGCCAACCCTAGACCCAAGAGAAAACTAAGTGGCACCCGAAACTGAAGCAACTTGAATATGGTGAATGAGAGGAAAAATAAGCCGGGTAATGAACAAGTAATAATGGATGAAATAGGTCCTCACCATGCAAGTGGTGGAAACTTGGTGTCTGGTTTTATGGGTCGGGCAACACTGGCTATCACCCATTATTGACTCTTCGGTCAACCTTTCATGGACGGTGGGGAAGCGCTGAAAGGTGAGGTGTGTCTTCGAACCATGAATCAATATCCAACAGAGAAAAACCTTTAACCGAGGGTGGAAGGAAGATGCAGGACCGAGGTCGATACCCTATTTAACGTGTATGTTCTCTGCATGATATACCACGTACATGCCTTTGACCGAAGATCCCCAACAAAAAGAAACTAAAAGATGCGTAAAAATGTTACTGGTGGATTCGTTTCTGCTTCAGATAAAACTGCTTGTAAAGTTGTATGATGCTCATGAAAAACGCTTGGATACATATATACATGTAAAGCATCAGGATTATGCGAAATCACACCCGTGGAATAACTGCAAAAGCCAGAATAATACAATATACTGACACTTTCCCCAAGTTTCATGCTTTGTATGCGCTGATCCAACTCTAGATCCACATGCCTATGTATTCAGGTCGCAGTACCACTCTCTCCGCGCGTGACCCGAATGTCATTGCTTCTCTTTTATTAGTGAAGATCGTACGCATTGTTTCAGGAGACCTTCTTTTGCGCGCTCAAGTCATTCTCTAAGGGGAACAGACAGTACCCCTACATATTGTTCATCTTCACATACAGACACTTGAGTTCCACTGCTACAGACCTGCTCAAACTGATGGCGTGATCACAATTCGTGAAGGTATTGCGTGCTCCAGAGTATTGGTCCGTAGCTTTCCTTCTGTGGAAGCCTTAGCTTTAGCGGTTCCTTTGTTTGAACCAATTGTTGGGTACACACAGGTGCGTCAGTTTCCTTTCATTAACATGGAAACATTCATTCTGTCATGGTATACTGTCATACAAACCAGCTTTCAGATATAATTTGAATCAATCCCCTGCTCAGAAATGTCATTCCCATACATATGAAGAAATAAAGGGCTTTAACAATACTGAAGATCACCCTATTATATTGTAGCAATATTGTAATTATAGGCCAAGTTCCAACCCTTGGAATGCTTTATCATTGTGATCAAATCTACTGCAGGCATGTTATGAATTCATTCAATAATCCCAGGAAATCTGAGGAACACAATGTCGTGTTTGCATCCGATGCATGCCATGGAACTGTGCAGTACAGACTATAACAGGAGAAAGTTTGGGGACAACGTTAGGAACGGCAGCTCATAGCTTCTGACAGGAGCGTGTCCAAGGATTGATTTTGCGTGTTTGCTAAGGGACTCAAATCCGATGGTGCTTGAGAAAATAAATGAAGCCCGAGCCTTGAGACGGCCATTGATATAATTTGTCTTGGAACATGCCAAACCGACCCGCTTATCTCTTTGGCTTGAGTGTAAATGAACAGCATATCTAAATGCAGCATTACCAGGGACAGGCTTCACTGATAGCGTCCAAAGTCTTTGAGCCTTTGACTTTGTAATATATAGTCACTACTCTGAGGTCACTCCAAAACAAATCATCAATGTGATTACATAAACCTTTTAGCAAGCCAAGTCAAATTAAATATAGTCGCGCACAGATATAACTTATTTAAATTATTTAAGTTATGCTGATTATTCGACTCGGGTGCCTTGCGACCTCCTTAAAGAATCTTCCCCAGTTTTAAGTCTCAAATCAATATTGTCCTCCTCCTGGTTGAATCACATTTTACCAGAAAATTATCCTCGTATATTCAGCTTCGGATGTGAAAATATACATTTTCCAAAACAATCGACTATACTTATAGACGCAAATTAAACATTCACAATATTCTAACTTGGGCTTAGTTTTAGGGACAAACTACTTACATTTAGCACAGTCGTTGGCAATAATTGAAGACGCGGAGTGAGATGAATCAGGAGGAGTGTTCACTGTGATGTATTAATTATCTTACTGTGGAGGAAATAAAAATGACCTCTAGAGGTGCAGCCAGGTTAGGAAGCCAAGGACCCGAGGCTAAATTCGCAGAGGGCTTCCTGGAGCAGGAAGGGGGGAGGGAGAGACAGCAGGATTAGATATGCCCGGTTCGTATTAACTCCTTCCCCGGAGGCTAACTTGGCTTATCCTGTGCATGGGTCAGAAGCTAACTTCTGGTCCATATCACACGGGACTATGTCCGATCCATATATCATTACCTGTCACTCCCAAACTAGTTACTCTGCTCCAGCTCTGAATACCCTCGCAACAAGTGAATTCGATGACAAAGGGTTTCTCTTAATAAATGTAAACGTTTTCAAGGCTATACCGCAAAGTGAGGCGAGGAAATTCCTTGCTGAATCAAGGATATTCAACGCATCACGAACTGCGGTTGGATGTATCTTTATTAAACGCGAAAGTATACACTTGGATGTTCTTGCAATTTGTCAAATTAAAAGGTATGGTATGTATCAAGAGACAAGACGCCGGTATTCTTTTTTAATCGAGAATCAATTTGTTCTTATCTCCATCCCATGCAAGTGGGCAATATGTACTTGTAAAGGATCAATTCGTGTTATTGTTACAGTGCATGCACCAAGCATGTTTTGATGGTGCAATAATCTACCTCCAAAGACATTGCCAACGTTTCGCAGACGACAATGATGATATTCAAGAGGCAAATGTGCACTATAGCCGTCGTCCGCAGGGACAATATTTACCATGAGGGTATGATATTATAGGCCACATAGAAAAAAGGCTGTTATGGGGCTCTAACATGATTAGGCTGGGTCAATGATTGGTTGTACCACATGTTGCAGCACTAATAATCATAAACTCCGACCAAGCGAGTGCACTCGGCCTCTCACACATGTTGCGCCATGTTTGCTGTAGTAGTAGTTGTAGGTGGGGGTTAGAACCCTTCCACGTTCCGCCCGGATGAGCCTCCTGGGTGGTGAATCATCATTCACATCCATACCTCCAGAGAGGATCCTAAACTCTAAGGGAGGAACCGAACATTGCGATGAATTGATATAAGTCATGAGTCCAAATCCATATCCCTAGTTGCCCGAGTGCATGGAATTATTTTTCCAAACATGTGAAAATAATCCTCGATGGATGGAAACGCCCCAACTGAAACTGATGGTGGGAACCACCCCTGAAACCTTAGAAGTAATATACAGTAATGTAGTAATATTAATTGATAAATTGAAGTAATATATCCTCTTTCTCTAAGCCGAAACTAACAATATTTCTATAGAGTAATTAATTGTTACCCTGTTGAAAGCAAAGTCACCGAAATGTTGATCATTTGTAAATAAAATTATAGCAACCTCAACCATTACATGGTGCTTATTCCAGATTTGATGTTATTTCCCCCTTCAAAACATATTTATTTTTGTGCCCGAGGCATAATTATTATACTGTACAGGATGTGAGTGCTTTAAATAGATGATTCATTATGGCCAAGGTCACTTTTACTGATTGCTTTGGATCAAGTATCTGGAAATTGGATGGCGGCGCGATAGATATATCTGTTGCCGAAACATATAGCGATATTAATGGCGATGCTCTATGCTCGGCATCATTTGACCCGAGACCAAAGTTATCTCGTGATACGCATCCGCCAATCTTAGATGTCCACCACAATTCCAAGTCCGGGAACCCTCGGGGACAATTCTTTGGAGCCGAGAGCTGCCTAACTTGGTTGAATCATCCCAAGATCTCCATCTTCCAAGCTCCTCTATCTTCACCGGATCTTCTGGATCACACACATCGATGTGCTTATCTCGATTACGACGCACGTTGGATCCTTCTTTAATCAGATCCTGCGTTGTGGTAATCTCTTACTGGCTTTCATAATATCGCTAATAACCCCTAGATGTGGGAGGTATCCCCGCGAACAGTATGAGTAATGAACCCAAGGGATCCAGAACTTTAGAAAATCAACAGTGGCTATGGAAATGACACTTGAGCATGTGTGGGGTTGTGGAAACCAGTTGTGCTAATCATACCATAAATACTTAGCGCAAACCATACCTTTTAGTCTTTAGTCTTTTAGTCTTGCCACACCCTATGCATTCCAAACCTGCATAAGCCCATTACATTTAACGTATGGAAAATATCGCCTGGTCAGTGAGTTCCCGCAGCACACTTGGACATTTGGTTGGCAGTCGTAACCTTTCACGCTCCTCCAACTTCTACTATACCTTACTACTCCCGCCCATCATGATAAGATTGGGATACGACAGGTGAGCTGATGGGGTTCTGGACAGGTACAACCCCTCGGTTTGAACCCCTAGTATTGAAGCTCCTAGTCTGTCTTCAATCACCTGGCCATGATAGGGGCCTGCCAAACTCATGTCACCTTACTTTCACGTATATATCGCCTCTAACCACCATATGGCTATCATCCTGGTCATCTGAAAGTGTTCACCTTCTAGAATTTAATTAAATTGCAAAATGTTGATAGGTCTGTGGACGCATACATTGAACATTCATTTTCAAATATGTATGCAGGGATACTAAATCAAAAAGAGTTTCCATATAGATATTGGTTCACCAATCTATCAGATTTAAATTTTAGTGATCATCTCAGAATGCAATGATATAATGACTAAACTAAAGTGAAAGCTAGAGTTCCTCCGAAAATAAGAGGCAGCTGGCACGAATTATTCCAATAGTACCGGTATCAAAGTTGTATGAATGGTTATATAATTTGATTACACAATCTCATTCGCCGATAGTAACTGAATGTTTAATTTTCACTGCCTTCCTATTACAGAGAGATGCAGAACCTCTAGCCATCGCTTATTCCATTGTGGTTTTCAAATATTGATTCAGTTTAATATATAGCTCTTGCAGACGCAATAGCTCAATGAACTCCTCGATTACTTCATAGACATTTCCCTAAAGATGTTTATATTGACCTAGATGTTACCATGGCAATGGATCGAATAAAGGCAGGCATAGATCATCACTCATTAAACTAATGCATGAAGTAGACTATAGAGGCTGGACTCCAGAATGGAAATCAATACAATACCGATCATTCATCTTACATAACATTTAAAATAACTTCTCATCAAAGGAAATGTTACCGTGGGACGTTCATATGTAAAATGATGAATGTGAATGTGCTTCAATTCCAAAGAACCATTTATAGAAATAGCTTCTTTTCTGATTTATGTTTTGTATTCTGTAGTGTACCATATTCACGCCAACTCATGTGGGTGTGTTGTTTAAAGGTCTTATAAATCGTTTTGTACTGACTAAACATCTTTGGCATTTCCATCGAACAACTGAATCATGTCATATATACCGTCCATCATACACACATAGTTTTCCACTGTGAAAGATCTTTGTTGGGGGTGAGGGAATGGGACAATCAATTAAGAGGTGGCGAAAACGGCGGGGATTGGGATTCTGTGAAGTGAGGATAAAATGCCTCTCTCAAGTTACTATGTCTATCACCTTTGCACACGCTTCATTCGTGACCTGAATTCTTACTTCGGGTTTCTCCGGGATTTTTGTTTCAGCTGTCTTTCAGTGGATATCCATGCGACCATTTCTGTCCGCAGACCTTATCTTGGATCTGCCAGACAGGACCTATCAGGCATCGCACTGGAACAATGGGCCCATTGGGCTCCATTAGTTCGGATCCCACCAGAACGGAGCAAATAATTCAAACAAATTACAGGCACTTTATTTCTTTGAAGGTTTTCTTCCAAGAGCTCCTTACGAATACTATGAAAGTTCATGTGGGAATGCTATAGAGCGTTTAGGGGTATCATATTAACTACATTTTGTTTCCTTGAGGAGAGACGTTGTGTGGCTAGTTTGTGTATAAGCAATGGTAAACAAAATTCATGCTGAGGGATATTTTAGAGTCATGGCCCTAGTGCAAGGGAACTTGATTGAATACCCCAAATGACCTTTCGACCTTGAGATGGCAGACATTGCGATAGCATGGTGTCGTATTAAGACTACGGTACATGGATACAATGGCAACATCATTATGCATTGTTTAAATTCTGTATTCTTTTATGTACGGTATTTCTTAATACCTACACAAGGCTGCAATGTGTATATCGGGGAACGGGGGAGGGGGAGGGGGGAGGAGCTAATCCACGGGATTATTTGAAAGCAACAGGGAAACAAGAAGATTATTCAGATTAAGATCAGCGTACTCGATACAAGGAATTCATGGGAAGGGATGGGTCATGTGCCATTGTTATTCGATATGATCAGTGGTACAGGCTTAGCAGAGGATATTTAGACTTATCTTGTTGATCCAAGAGTAAGACATAGAATAAATGAAGTGGATGCATGCAAACAATACCCAGGGGACATTTTAAAATTGAGATTCTGTGAAGAGTCATTTGAGACGGCGTCTCCTTTCAGAATCTACAAAAAGGTACCTACAAATTATTAATTTCTGACTAACATGCGAATTCTCGACAGAATCAATTTTGTATTGTCTAAAAACAAAAAGACAAGCATGCCATATCCCCTAAATAGTTGCAGTTAGATACACAACAAGTTAAGTTCGGGAACTCGTATGTGAATGAGTTGTTATAGCATTTGTGCACACCAAAATAAAAAATGAGCCTTTTCCCCTTTGTATGTGGTTGGAATGAACAAGAGCACCCCTGATGACCATCGGATTGTAAGGGTGCACTAACTCTCGGGGATACAGCTGATGACCTCCCGACTACAGTTTTCCATAGTCTCGGGCATCCCAGGACGGTCATCGGGACATTGGAGCTTGGATCTCATTGGTCATCCAGAGGGCCATTCCAGCAAGGCTCTTAGTGTTGCGAGGCCTTTGATCCAGAGGCTTGACCACTGCTGACCACACCTCCAGACGAGCCTTCAGTGCCAACAGCTCTTCATCAGTCTAGCCGGGACATGGCCCATCATCACCTGCATACAAAGTGCCCTCAGGGCCCTTTCGTGTCCAAGGCGCAATGCTTCATGATGAAGCATAGATGGATTGTTAGCCCTGGCTCTTTCCTTCACAGCTGCTTCCATACCATTCGTTATAGGAATGGGCAAAAGGAAATATGACAGAAATCAGTGGCAATCCATCTTATGGGCGCAGTAGGGCGAATGAGATTGTTTTTCTTCTTCTTTTTCTCAACGTCTTTCATAACCAAACACCATTATTATGAAGAGGCAAATAATTCATGCAGTAGTGATGACTACTAAAGTTGCATTGCAGATAATCAAATTCAGCTATTTAGTATTAGTTTAGACTTGTGCAAGTGTTTTTGATAGACAGGAATGCCGTCACGTGAAATGAATGAAATGTAGATCTATGTTTGAACCCTGTTAAATTTTATAGAAAACCACAAGAATTATTTTAAAGATTCGTTCATTCAAGGATCAGAGAGCTTCTTGGATAAGATAAAAATGGTATGTCAGTGATTGGACGCCTACTGTGCTAATAGCTTGTTGGCCTTGGAATAGGCGTCATAATGGGATTCTAGTGACAATTTGCGGTTTGGAGCGAGATTCTTTCCCTCAGTTTGGAGGGACTCTATAAACTCTGAGCCTAGAATGCGTTGTTTTATGACAAGATTGAATGTGCTTACACAAATAATTGCTAGTATATTATATACCGTATAATTACATTTATACATACATGTAGATCTGTAGAGTACCTACCCATTGTCATAACCTACACAACAGACTACCTTTCATTTCGGACTGGAGCACACCCTAAAGGACCTTTTTGCTCACAATTCTATATATCAAGCTTCTTATATTTCAATGACATATGTTAATTGCATTTGGCTGTATTTTCGAGGCTATCTTTGAAGATCTGAAACCATTTAAAAACTGCAAAACAATCTTGTTATCCTGACCTCCGAAGGAAACTTTCCTGGGGCTGTAAGGCCTTATCTTGCTGACAACAGACAGAGGGTTAAGAAAGGTCAGACGTGTCTGGGAAATGTCACGCTCCATCTGTTCCATGCTCCATTGCCTCCGCTGCACAAGATCAAAAGCTCCACTCCCTGGTAGCTTAGGTGCCAGACAGGCTTCTCACAAAAGACCCATGACTGATCACTTTTTTCTGGCAGTGTTTTTTCTCAATAAAATTGGGTATTTTTCAGGCTTATTACAGGAAAGCAGGTGTCATGACGTATGGCGCATGTACACCAAATTATTGGTCTCACGAAAGAAGTATTTTTGCTGTGACATTTACAAGGTCGGATTGACATTTTGGAAAGACCAGACCACATGTTGACAAATTCGTATTTAATCCAGTAAAGAATGTCTGTTCTTTAGAAGAAATTAATATAGGAAGGTGTTAAAAAGCATAAAAAAAGATTTAGGAAGGTGTTGGGCCATGGTTAGTATGAGTGACGCAAGGCGATTCTGAGGGGACTATATGCGACAGTTCTTCGCCCAGCTGTACCATGTACAAATCAAGCTGGCAGCCCACAAGTGATACCTTCGCTTTAGCTTATCATTGCTCCAGCACCAACCGCCTGACCCCTGACCCTGCAAAACGATTGGTCGATAGCGAGCTCATGCCCCTTGATCCTCCTGCTTCACTCCAGGGTGCTACACGCTATGGCCCCTAAAGTGACTTACAACTCCTCCAGAGAGAGCGAGGACCTTTGAAGTTGGTGTGATCTATGGGGCTATTGTTGGTCAATCCGGGATAATAGACACGTGGTAAGAGCGAGCGAGAAAATGGGTCACTGGGCTCTCATGATAGGACCATTGGGTGGACATACATGCTGATAAAAGAATAGGCATGGGTCACCGTGGCATTGCTCGTGAATCTTTAAAGCGCCTTGGTAGTGAGAGGGATTTCGATTTGATCCTATTAGGGAGGTTCAGCAAGTCTAACCTATACGTAAACGTAAACGTATCTCTGATATACAAAAATACGTTAAAATTAAGAAATAAGTTCAGCAAAACATGGCGGGGAAAACGTAACGTAACATATCAAGCCAAATATTTCATCCCACAATTTATTTTCTATAGTAACAATGCGACGTAATTCACAAAAAAAAGATACGGATACGGTTACGTAATTGAGATAGGTTTGCTTGCAGAACCTCCCTATTACCTGGTTGTGAAACGCAACGGCCAAGTCTGATGGTGAAATGCAACGGCCAAGTTTCGTGGTAAAAATATCCTTTAGCTATATTCTTTCATCGAAAACATGAACAGCTTTTTTTGATTTGCATGCATGCAAGTTCGAAGGCAACCACTTATCTTCTTCCATTTCGATTCACACAAAATTGAAGGGCTGGGATATAGATAATTGAGTCGAATAGCAATTTGGCGTCACTCGAAAAAAAAAGAAGCGCCGGGGGTCTTTGTTGAGCATTTGGTCCAACCATTAGGGTAACCAGGAATCAAATTGGTGGAAATTCACCCCGATTCCGATAGGGGTGACAGGAATCAGGGAACCCTAACTGTGGAATAAACATGAAAAAAGGGGTGCAACTCATGCATTTAGGGGTGGTCATTAAAATGAGTGATTGGGAAAGGTGAAAAGGGAGACGGGGGTAATCTTTCCAATCGCTTCATTTAAATAATTGTAACAAAATCGCAGGGCAATCAGGTAGTGTGCAATACCCTGGTGGGTTTGATCAATGAATAGGATGTGCACTTTTTTAAAATTCCTAAATGAAGCTATTTTAGACAATGTCAACACTTTGGGGTGAATGTTTACGAGTTCAGCTATAAAACCTAGACGCTCGTTCATAACATGAGAAACAGAAAGATAATTCATCTTCATCGCTCCATTTTACGGCAAATAATTGATTCTACTTGGGGCAATATTAATATCAATCTGGTAACAATATTTAAGCTAGTTTCTTACAATGAAGTCCGTGCTAAATATCCCTTTCGTGACCGTCCGTGTGCAAATAATGCCAGCTGAAAACGTGGGCGTGTTCTCAAATTCTAGCTCGGACAAACCTTTCTTTAGCTTTCATGCATCATACAAAAGCATCTTCACTTTGTTTACGGTATGCCCGCGGCTGGCCATGCCCATAGTACTACTGGATACTATGCCTTCTCCGTTGGCCTTTGTACAAACCTCTGCTCCCAGTCGGGCCGCCGTTTTGGAGAACTTTACAGTCAAAGGAGCCCAATACAAGAGTGTTTGCCACTATCTAAAGGCCAGCCCAAGGCCATCTTGGTCTCCTGACATAGGAGGAAATGCTATGTGAACAGTGTCCAACCTTTCCACCGATCCCCTCGCCGCCCATGTTACAAGCGAGGTCAGGTTTTGCGTGGTGGGCAACAAGAGTGGCCCCAAACCAGCCCAACAGAGGGACGCGCATTGACACTAAATTGACTAATCTAGCGGCCGATATGACAAGACCTTTCGCGATAATTCATTTAGAGAGGGCCTCTTTATTTCAAAGTGGGAGCCTGGCGTTTTTAGTTATTTACATCATTGATGCAGAGCCCTGTAGAACTTGCCACTCGAGTATTGCTGGTTCACCCTGTGAGCAGCTCAAGAGCGCCTGTTATTATTGGAACGCCTGTTGAGACACGCATCTAAATGCCAGGTCGAGCAGTTCAAGGAGGACGATGCTCACTCCAAGTTCATCGCCATCAAATTTCATGCAATTTTAATTCGCCTTTTTTAGAGGTAAAATCCCCTCGGAGCTTGAAAATAGTGTTTGGGTTGGCGGTGTGGAGAAGGCCGCACATTTTTGCATCCCCAGATGATCATCAATATTAGATCAATCACGAAGCAAGCACTTACAACACGTCCATGCGACTATAAAGTGATCCACATCAAGCAACTACAATGCCCTCTCGAGGAGCGACACTTTTATGTTGGTCAAAATAAAATCAATTCGCTCCAGGAAAGTGCCTATACTCCCTACACGAGTACGCCCTTATGAGAGATGGCAGTCATGTTTACACTGAGAAAATCTAATATTGTTATTAATATTAATATGACATTGCATATATGAAGGTTGCCAGTATACAGTATGGGAAGGAACTCTAGCCACTCGCGTTGTATTTTCATATACCAGAGATAAAATGTTCCTTTGCATGGGGTCTGCGTGTTGGATATGGTACAATTTAGGAAATACATCTGTGCGACAATACACGATAATTGTTGAGAAGAAAAAGAGTATATGATTTCTGCAGGGGACACAGGTGGACCTCTCTTTAAATAAAGCTTCGGATAAATAGCCGAAGGGATGAACAACAAAAGCAACATGCAATAGCCACCCAGCCCGTTCCGATATCAACCACTTATGAACATTTTAGCCTCGTTCAATTCCTATCACGATTGGAATCTTAACGATATAGAATGCTGTGCTGTGTAGTTGGCATTTTTTCGCACTTCGAAATTGCCTGTCTGAAAAAAAATATTCTTGAGTGAAATGTCATTTTGCACTCAACAATTTCTGTGGACGATATTGTTCTGATATACAAGGAGACAATGGTACTTGGCATGACTATATGCGTGACCATGCAGATTGCATAATGCTTCAGAGTAAGAGCAAACATGCTGCCACGCAATATGGAATTGTCCTATACTTGATGTGCAAATATCAAATACGCTCCGCTTATTTTTGCAGTTAGGCCGAAAGCTATGTTAGTTTTTTTACCCTTTCCCTTATCTAGATGACTAGGGCTTTTGTTGTCTGCAGTGAGTGGGTTGCTAAGTCCCATTCAGCATTCCGCCTATTGTTAAGGGACACTGACACCCCAGGACCCAATCTCACCCAAGCAATGTCGTTTAAAGCCATGATTAATTGTGCCTCGATGAACTTGAAAAGTGGGATGAGATTGGTGAAAATTGCACGACTGAGTGCAGAATTTGAGCCTCACTGGCCGCAGGACACTCTCATTTTCCAAGCAAAAATCGGAAAATTGAGCTCAGTCTGCCTTAGTTCAAGCCCCTTTCTTACTACAGAAACGCATCAGCAACGCCTCGAGAAATAGGTATTGTCACGCAGAATACCCTTTTTGTTATTCCTACCCCGAGCAAAAAGGGAGTAAATACAGGTTCCCATGAATGACCATCAGGTAGAGGAAATCTGTGAGTGGCAGTTGCCAGACTCTTTTGCCACCCGGGAGTAAGTTTATGGAGTAAAACTTTGCTGGTTTTGGAAACTTGAAGAAGGGTAATCTATAGAATGTTTGTCAAGAGTAGAACATTGGTGCGCTATTAGACAGAGCATCGAATAAAATCGAAGACAATAAAACAATGTTGGCGCTATTCAAAATTCCCTTTCCATGGAAAATATAAGCTGGATTATATCAGACATTCCAAGATAAATACTCAAACAGTCTAAAACAATGGGAGACCAACTCAAACTTTCCCGTCGGCAAAGAAAAGTATGGGCCCTCTTTCACAACTGTCACAACAAGTTCTTAGTTATGCATCGTGCCGTCATCACCGGTATTAACGGTTTCTCCCATATAGTACCATCTGTGTCGTAGCACGGCCAAGATGAAAGTTGTTTCTTGGGTGGTGAGTGAAAGAATCAGAGAATCTCCTTCGTGGACAGATGTACCGCAACAGGCAGGTGGTGCACAGACCGGTGGAGGAAGGGCTGGGAGGGATGGGGACGAGGAGGAGGAGGATGTCGATGGGAGAAGGATAGAGAAGGAAGGGTGTGGGATGGATGGGACGCCGGCCTGTAGGAGGGCGGAACACAGCAGCATCCTTCCCTAAAAGCAGGGACACCGACCCCGAAAGGCGGTCGCTATATACCACGACCCTGACTTGTGCCAGATCTCTACAAAGCCCCATGGTTATAGGGTTCAGCGTCTGGCTTGTCTCTATGTGGCCCATTACCCATAGCTTCCAAACATGCTTCACCATGATGTCGACAACATGTTACCAATGGCACACGCTTAGTAAATACTTGTGCCCTCCAGTCTCCAGACTTGAAGGAGCTGGAACACGCCCCATTCACCTTGTGACCCCGGTCGAGCATCCTAAGCGAGAGGCGGGGAGCAATTCATAAAAATATTGCCGTTTCTCCTCATGAAAACTCATTTTTCAACCCGGTTTGGAAGCGAGATGGTTCCTCAAACCTATTCAATGAATGTATGCCATTAACAACGTGTGTGGTACTGCGTCATAATTAAGTGAATTAAATATGTATTTATCAAGCAAATGATTATAGTGAATTGCTATATTTGCCGAGGAAAAAGTCTGATAGCACCCTCAAGCAATGGCTAAGGCGTATCGCAAAAAAAAACAAAGATTTATTTGTGAGGGAAGGCATTGAAAGGGCTTAAAAAGACTCGATGCAGGTGCACTATTTGCGAGGCGCAAGTTGAATTGGAAAATGTTTTAGAGAACTGATCATTTCTGACAATAGCAAATATATTAGATCGCGTTAGAGTGTATCTTCATTTTAGTTTGCATATAAAACATCTAGTGCTGGTGTCCCTATACAATGCATTTATGACATCATAAACTATATCAAATGTGTGTGTACACATTGTATACACTATGAATCCCGTTATAAGATGTAGATAAAAACAACATTTAAATGCTCTTAATCATATATTCTGATGGTCATTCAGATATTTCTTTATGACTACAGTTCCTCCCACATTTCAGCACAAAAGCGGCCGCTGTGATTTCCCAAGCAGATCTCCTTGCACAAAATAAAACATCGCCTTTCATCTCCCTTTTAAACACTTGGGAAAACATCGTATGGAATCCCAAACTCTCCCTGTTTCACTAATATTCTCTTTTTCCAAAGCAGCAGCACTCCCATAAGTAGACGAATGGGACAAAAAAAACGTAGGTATTCGAGCAGTTTATGAACTTCGGCATGGAACGTGAGTGTAAATGACCAAGAAGACAGTGAGTAGGTCAGGTAGCCCCTATGTATGACAAGATCGAGTGGCGGTCACCTATTATGTAGACCAGAGGAGTATAACTTTATATGAGGCAATGTAGAAGCAAGTCACCTTTCTAAGCACCCATCCCAGGCTGGACGTGCGAACATGAAGCCACGTTGACTGTCACACCTGAAGCCACATTTAGCGGTCAGGAAGAAAGGCGCTGTGTCATAAAGGCACATTTACTGTGTCTGGAATAAAGTGCTTGATGAATTATTAACATACCGGTAAGCACATACAATCTTAGCGATTGCCACTGGAAAGACAGTCCCTCTCTGTAGTCTGATACTGATTGCACAGGATTCGTTGCAACGTATTCCAAACAAGTCATGTAAAATTCTTTATTATAAAGGGGATAGATGCACTGGTATGATAAGGGTTTGTGGGACAAGATATTAATTAAATGTAGGTTTTATTGTGGCGACAGTCAATCCAATTGTCGAAAGAATTATCTATTTTATTTGGGTAAATATTTAGTCAATATCTCTGACAACGATCAATCATTGCTGCCGTCGCAATCATTTCGTATGTATTAGAACCGGACTGGTATAGTTGCAGCGAGCAGATGGGCCATGCAGTGAGGAGCTCATTCAGGAAGAATAGTCCGCGACCTGCCTGGATGAGCAGGTAGAACATTGGATAGGTGGCGCTGGGTACTAGTATAGAGTGCATGGGAGGGGGAGAGGCTTTGCCAGTATCGCAGAGTGGTACAATGACTTTAGACAAGCCAGCGCTTAACAAATTACCTAAAGTGAAAATTTCATCGGCTGAGCGTGGCCGAGTGTTGCTGGTGTCCCTATGCAACTGAAGGGGCTTAAACGAATCCACAACTAGCCAGCTAGACAGACCCATTCTTCCTATGCTGACCCTACTCAATATTTCACTATGACCCTAGGGCTGATAGATGCAGAGCCCGGCCGACAGGCTTTCTGTGGATCGGGTACTAGAAGCATTGGTCAGCTGCTACCTCGATACATTACCATCCGTCCAACCCTAGTTTCAAATGCATCGGTTCAGAAGGTGATTTCTTTAATATACATCGAGGAACCTGGCGCTAATGTGGATGGATCGAGGCACCAACCTGTGTCCCCTTCATTAACTTACAACGGATACCCAGTGATACCTCCATGTAGTTCCAGAGCCTAAAAGCCAGGGAGTGGCAGTCATGATCTATCGCGGTATATGTCTGTGGCCTTGTAGTCGAAGCCTTTCTACTGCAATTGAAAATCTCATTACTTCTGAAACATATCCCTTGCGACCAGAGATCTTTTTGAGTTTTCTTTGGCAGGCCTAAAGTCAACACTCAGTGTAATTGGTATCCGAGTACATTCCCAGGACAAATCATGCCCTGTATTAAAACATGCGTAGCGATCATATAAAAGACCCATTCCGGCCACGCTGAGAAGCCCTGTTCTCATTGATAGTACACATTCTTGCGGCTATCTTCCCCTGGCTACTATAAGCATACCGATTCATGGCACAAAAACGTGTGATGGACGAGCCATTATTCACAGGTTGGCCGCGTCATAAAGGGCCGCTGATGTAATGCATTCAGTTTTTTGTTAAAGTAAAAAGCCCTGAGCGTCTACGAGGCCTCCAGTGCACTGACCAGTCGCTATTGTGTACAGGCTTCCTACAGGGAATAGCTGCGCATTCAGGAAAGGCAAATATCCTGAAGCATCACACCGATGCTTGAAGGACCTCTAAGGGCCTACCAATTAACACCGCAGTAGATGTCAACGATGGCACAATTTTCACTGGCAATTTTCACACAATAGAATAGACCAGTAGCTAAACTGAACTCATATGAGATACATAGACAACACCAGACGGAACGATCTGAATAGATTTTGGAGTGTCCAACAAAATGAATAGGAAGAATTATGTCTACTTTTCACACTATAGATGTGTATAGCAAAATGGTAAAGAGAGAATCTCCAGAAGAAAGCCTGTTGCTATAAATAGGTGTATTTTTGCTGTTGCCTCCAGAATAGATTTTTTTTTATTATTATTGTATTAAAGGCCAATTACATTTGGGTTGCATACATATATATATATATATATGTTTCTTAAATTGAATATTCACTTTTGAGATGAAATAATTCATTAAGCAGTATGAGTTCTCACTGATACCAACGTGGGGTAACCATGCAGGGGTACACCAACTATACCTCAGTAAGGAAAGGTAACACGCCTTTAGATTTGCAGGGACCTGTTGACTGCAACACACCTATAATATATATACGCCTATATATAATATATGGGGAACAGATTGGCCATATTGGTCAATCCATATATGTCTGATTGGCTAGGCTGGTGTGGACTTTGTGTATGTACCACCGTGTGCATCTTGATATAGCAAATCCAGTACTTAATATGCCAGGATGGGCTGGGCGGGGGTCAAATACATTAACCCCATGTACCTATAGCGACCATTTTATGCGGGGTTTCCATCGTTGGAGTAGATCTGCATTGGTAATGATTAAAGAAGGAGGCCACCAGTGCTGCCACCCAGATGCATTTTGGATGGATCTATATGGGCAATAATGGGTCAGATTTTCAGAAAATGTACAATCGGCAGCTGTACACATTTAGTAAATTCTGCATAATTAATCTGTAAAATGATAAATACTAGTTATATCTTAGTATATTTGACATTGCCTTGATTTAAACTATCTGTTTGGTTATTTTGAACTGAGTTTTGAACGTCATTTCTGTCTAAAATTTGGGTCATTTGAGACGATTGGTGAAGGTGAATTGTGCATTTTCTCGCGATTTCACCCATATAGGGAGGTTGATGGAAATTGTGGTGCGGAATCCTTGCCTCTATAATACCAATGACCACTGAAGCTTCTACTCCTCTATCCATGCCAGTCAGGAACAGGTGGTTAAAGGATCGTCAACCTTTTCACATTACATGATGATGAATGGATAATTGCAGCCATCGGACGACTAACACCATATCGCAACACCATTATGTATCCTTGTGTGGCCTGTGGGTGAACTATTTCATTTATTACTCGTTTTTAAGTTTATAAATGCGCTTAGATATTATTGCCATGGAATCTGGCAATGAGGACTACATACATGGAAATGATGGAAGAAAAGAAAAAATATCAAATTACTTTCACCTATATGACCTCTCTCGATCGGGGCATCCCCATTTGGATCAAACACACGAATGCACGGACGTGTCTGCATATTAATGTTTCTCAATGCAATATATCACTAAATACCTCCTTCGATGAAACAGGACCTGGTCAATTATAATTGTCAATCCGTATACACGTACAGTAGCCCAAAATCCCCAGAACAAACCAGTGAAATATCTTTTTAAATGAATAAAAATCAAATATGTTGGTGCAGTAATTATGAAATAACCTCATAGCATAAATCGAAATTAGTAGCAGTTGCACAAACATGTGACACGTGAAGTATTTTGGTGCAAAATGAGATTCCATGCCCCCCAGATATATAATAAGTAAAGTGTTGCATGCTATGAGGTGGGTATTTGTGTGGTTGGCAGTCAATGTCATTCGACCTAGCTCTTATTTTCGCCGAGTGTCACGACAAAGAGGTGACAAGAGCAACACTGGGTTTGCTATCAAAACCGTTTAGATACCAGTTATCCATGAGTTTCTGATTCTAAATCGGGGCGAATTTTTATCAGTAAGGAGGCAATTACTAGCACGATCGCGCGATACTATATTTTAAGTCAGTTTTCATCATGCCATTGCATGCAAAGAGCACTGATTATTGCTTTTCACATCAACACGATCGTGGAATGATTCATGAGAAACCTCACCAGTCATTAATTTCGTCTGGATCTCGATCCAATTAACACTTGGAAAGTGGCGTGCGAATGACCCTAATTGAGCCTCTTCGCAGAAGCATGTGACATGACCAGTGTTGTTAGAGAGACAAGTAATGTTATAAACAATCGCCAGCCTGCGGAAAACAAGTGAACACTTGGAAAGAAACAAGTAGATGCACTCGTATGTCATTGTGCTCTAACTCAAAGTACAATAACGTTACAACTCCTATCCTCGATGGTTCACCATCACAGTAAATAAAGCTTAAGTTCTTATTAAAACCCAAGGACATACCAGCGGCTTTATAATAAGATTGTAATATACGACTGCGTAGGCTGGTGGTGGTGAACACTTTAAATAATGGGGATATATTTTGCCAATATATTTCAGTCTTCCCAAGGATATGGGGGAAAGTATTGGTGAGGAATGGGAGTCATCTAGTAACATAGCTAAGGCCCAAGTAGTCATAAACGCCATGCCTGTGATATTTATCACGCCGGAGTTCATTTAAAGCTTCATTCAATCTTTCTCAAAGGTGTAATCCTAACCTGCCCTGCTTCATAAGATTGCAGGCAATTTATCAAGCGCTGCTTGATCATGGCTGAATTTGGAAACCTCCTCTTGCTCGCTCACAATGAGCTTATGGGCAAACATCCACAGTGGGATTAGATGCTATCTTTTACCAAACAGAAACTGGGTGTCACCTATGCTGTGAAGTCGCAGTAAGGAGTCCGGAGTCCAATGACTCCTTGTGTTCCATGCCCCAGCAGGAGCGATCTATTGTAATGGGTCGAAAATATCGCGAATAGTCACAGTGAACGCACCTACACCAGCGACTGTGAATTGGCCCCATAGAAATAGCTTTTCTTCCAAACGGTCCTTCGCTGTTACCGAAGCCCTCGGCTATAGTACATTCCTTCTATGATATAGAGGTTTTGACTTGCCCCTAGTCGAGAAACCATTGAGCAGGTGAAATATGAGCATCGAAGGAAAGTAAATGAAAGAATGTGAGGGGAATAAAAATGGGAAGGCGAGTAAAAGATTATAACGTTTGCTAACTTACCCTATGATTAGAGGGATAGATGGAGCAGGGAGGTCACGACCATCGAGGTTGGGGGAAAGAAATCCACGGGTATTATAATATCTGGGTTGGATATAGACACTCGTCTTTCCCCACACCCATCATGAGATACATAATATTTCCCACTTTTATTTCCCCTGTATCAGATATATTTTCACACTTTGTCACATTTCTCGCGACTAGTAGTAGCGTTACCCTTGAATGATTTTGATAATTTAATTTTTGTCCCTCAAAACATTAGATGAGAGGGGGTTGCATTCTACCTCTTCCACACTAACCGCATCCTTCATGAAGCATGCGAATGCCTTGTGGTTAGTCCATGATCCCAAACGCCCTTGGGAATAAATGCGACATACAATCCCTTGTTGCAATCAATGCTTACTTCTTGGCTAGTTTCAAGGTCCTTTATCTCTAACGGAAGTCAGATAAAAACTCGGCCTCCAGCTAAAGTTCACGGGTAAACTAAGATTCGGATTTATTTTTCTCTTGAGTCTGACACGTCCACTTTGTGTAATATTCTACTCGCCACAAATTACAAGAACAAAGGTTAATTCATCTCGAACTTCGATGCTCCGGTTAATCGTCCTCCCAAGTTACGATTATTGGAAAATGTAACCTTTGCGTTTCTGTACAATTAGATAAAATTATATAAAAGTTAACAATACATCAGGCTGTTCTCTTTCGTTCCCACACCTCGGTATACATTTCAAATTTCATAACCCTTTCAGACGTTGTCAGAATACAGCTTATAATTTCAAAACAATTCCTTTTAATGTCATTCGTGATCAAATATATAAAGAATACATAATTATTATTATAATATAATTTTTGCACTTATGATACTACTACCAAATTCTTTCTTTTACAAATGTATGCAGTGGTAGGTAGAAAATTCTACAACCTCTAAATGTTATCCATTTGTCAGCAGTTTTTCTTCAAGTTTTTGAACTGACAGAATTCATACACATATCTCTCCTGAGATAAATACCGTCGGGAGGTTGGGACAAAGCAAAAACCTTCTATGCCCCATACACAAAGTAAAGATGACTATCATACGAAAATGTGGAAGATGTGGAGGGGACAAGACAGACAATCACGCATGTCTTGCTGTCAAAACAGTATCCTGACCTTCCGGATCCCTCTCGCAGCGATAATTAGTGCCCATCCAAGTGTAACTTATCAATGGTTTCAGCCCACATCTGGCCTGAGGGATCTTTGCCTAACGGCCCCTGGCCCTTTGTTCCTTCTCTCAGTAAGCCCTCGGGTTATGGATATAGTATCGCTTTGATGTCACATTCGAGATGCCATGATCTCGCGCCATTTCTATGCGGAGATATAATTGTCTAATGAATGTTTTGTATATGTCTTTATTATTTTTTTGAGTAGCTAGTTAGTCACTTGACAGTCCCACCGTTACTAGTTGATTAGCATGATTCAGTAGGTTCATATTTCCACTCAATCTTATCATCTTCTAAGAATCGTCGAGTTCATTCACCCTTCTTTGTATACAGTTTTGTCCATTACTCAAATATATTTGAGTAATGGAAAAACTGTATGTAACATATTTGAATAATGGAAAAACTAGAGACGCTGCTTAAAAATATCCCCTGGGAAATTCCGAATGAAAAAAAAAATTGATCGACCAAGGATTATCTGGTGGTGGTATAATAATGGTCAAACCAGGGCGTCCACAATGAATACATTGGACGCAATCATATAGTCCAAACACCAGTTACTACATTAGCCCCAGAGGGTATTCTTCTGTCGCGGCCCAAAAGGGAATGTCGCCATAGACGAACATGATATAGTGCCTTGTTTCATTCTGTTCCAACAAAAATGAGGCGGTCTAATTAATTCTACTTGACACGTGGGTTCAGGGTTGCCTGGAGCTGGCAGCCTTCACTGATATCTGCCTCACTGCGCTTGCGCGACCCTTGACCCAGCCAGTGCCTCAGAACGTCACACGGGCTGCCCACGTCATCGCCTTCCATGCAATAAAGACAAAACCTCGACGTAGCGCCTTCTTTGAGTGGGACAACAGCTTCGATGGTGGGTTTTAGCCTGATTCCCAATGATTGCTCCAGTACAGCCGATCCCTTTCCTCGTGATGGATCTAATGGAAGGCGGTCAGGATCCGGGGCGTCGACGCTAATATGACGCTCGTTCAAGCAGACGACTTTTGGTATCAAGAAGGGCGCGATGCCAGCCTTTTATTAACGTTGATCTACGAATGCTTGCTTGCCACGTGCCAATATCTTAATTGCTGGCCTTTTGTGATTCATGCTCCTAAAATCCAGAGCATGTCAGGTCTTTAGCTGTCCTTCACGATGCGAGGTCACCTTGCTCTTCGATCTGCCTCCGATCTTCGAACTCAAACTTTTAACGTCCATCTGTCCCAGCTGAAATCAACGCTCCATGAACCTCATTAATCTTTAAAAAAAGCTGAAAATAGCGTGAGAAACACAAAGAAATATTCCCAGTCTAAACTCATCAATACTTGTTCAAGAAGTGACTGGCTTCAAAGGAAAGGGGCGTTGACGCAAGGGAATTCCTTCGAAGCCCCCCTGGGTTCCTGCCAGCTAAGTCAGCTAGGTCTTACGTCATAAGAAAATTAGGTAGAATTGATAGTGGAGGCATTAAGATTGGTCCTGGGTCCATGAGACATGACAGTGATTGATGCCCAAGTGGTGGACGTAAGCGTTGCCTGTCGTCACTGATCCGTGAGGGTACCACACCCTAGTAGGTCATTAGATAAAGGGCCAAGAGGTAAAATTCCCAAGTTTATCTAAATGCGAAATTGACTTCGGCCCCGTCGGGTCTCTGGAGCATTACATACCCTTACCCAAGTGACTCTCCAGAGGGGTGAAAGTTACACCCAAAATCACTACGTCCACACCTGGATGTGTAGGTTTGCATGAATTCTGATACCTCTGGGAAGAACTTGGGATTTAGGTGTTCCTCATTCAAGTATTCGGTTTCAAGTGCCTTAGCACATTTGGAGGGACTTCCTCAGAAAGCTCTTTCTAAAAGTTGTGAATAAATGGTGATGTCTGACTGTGAGACATTCTCTCAAGTGGCCATTTTATGTGAGAGAGTTACTGTCGAGGTGTCCATGCTGTCAGGACAGATACAAAGACAGATGACTTAGCATAGCATCTGCCTGTGTATACACTACATTGTACAGTCAGGCCGATCCTCATCTATGTTTTTTCATAAATCCAGGTGATGTTGATCTTGCCTCTGAGAGCGTGACGATCTCCCATCACCCATGTTATTGTGCATCATGAGATGGGATGAATAGTTCAAAGAGTAAGATGAAGATGTCAAAGCTTAGCTAAGGGTCACAGCTCAAGTAGCACTTCCTATGCTGTATAATAGACACCCATAGACTGCATTGATATAGCTAACTATAATAATAACTGTCGGTTGGTATCACACATGGGGAAGGTGCACCTGGGCTTAAAACCTCGTACACTTTCCACCTATTTATTCTCCTCCCTATCTCATACCATCGCCATATAAATTATCCGTGACAATACTGTAATGATGACTTAACCCTTATCTGATCACTGTATCGCACAGAAGAGAGGGGCCTTTTAATCTCACTCACTGTGGTCGGGATCCGATAGGATCGATCCAAAACAACTTGCTTCTGACTCTTGAATGCAGGCTAAAGTCTTGTGGGGATCGTAGGCCATTGAAAGCCTGACAACAATAACTGACCTCAGCAGGTTTTGAAGAGACCTTTTAACTCCCCCGTGTCCCACAAACGAGGTATGTAATGGCCACCGGGTAATGGAGGGTGACGCTAGAAGCAAATTTCGGCGCCTTTTTAAGAGCGCCCCCATAATGAAAGGGGTCATTTCTCCAAGGAAATTACTGCCGCTGGACTTACAATACGAGCCAGTAAGAGGGCATTGGTTGAGGTCCTTGAAAAATCTAAAGACACTGAAAGTTGTAATGGAAGAGCCTATTGGACCCATGCCCACAGCCTATTACTGCCATCGCAGGCAAGCAGGTGTGTGATAATGAAGGAAGCCAGTGAGTTCCATAGACATAACACACAAAGCACGAGGGTTGAGGGCCGTGACCTTGCATGATTCCAATTTAACTTGGCTTATTTTAATCTAAATTAATTCTATCAGGATTATGCAGAAACCGTTTCGTTTGGTGCGCTGGGGCTTTGAAATGCATGGGAAAGTTCAGCTTTTAGTCCTCGTTCCTTGCATCAGGCATTGTATTCTAAATCACAAGGATGGTTTCAGGCTGATTTCATTCAAAAGCAAAATAAATTTGGAAAAAAGTCCTAAAGTGTCTGTATAGCATGAGCCTAGCCAGAGGCTGTTTAGCCACAGTACAAATGAGATATCCAAAGTGAAAATACCAGCTTAAACTTCAAAGTAAAATAGCTCTGTGACTATGTGTTTTACTCTGAGCTTAGACTATTTATAACTAGATTGTGCACATAGCATTATTTGTCCCTGTCCATAACAATTAATACATCTCTATTAATAATAAATGCATACATCTTGCATGAGATACTAAATAACTAGGTTAAACTGATACAAACATAGCATGTCAGCTAAGCTTCAGGGGAATGTTATAAGTAAATACATTAAACTAGGACTGATTAGCCTATCTGTAATGACTTCCGGCATGGTCACCCAACTCCAGTGTGTAACTGGTACAGGGGTGAACCTGTCCCTGCACCTCTGGTCTTATATTGATCATACATCCTCGAGTCCTTAGAGTAAGGGGACAACCAGTTTGAGAAGTACCATCAGCCAGATAAAGTAACTTGGATTCAAATCAAAATGGCCCACTTCATAATGGAAGGGTAATTTATAATTGATACTTTAGGGCATTAGAGAAGTATGTTATCTTATTCTTTGGACAAGAATCCAAATGCTATAGGCTATAGTATACTATACATTCCATCTTATTCTTTGCCCTGAGTTTGACCCCACTGTTTGTTGCACCTATTAATGATCAAATCACAGCCTTCCGTAGATGTACCAGTTCACCCCCGTCAGAAGTTTAGATCATGTACCAGACTCCACACTCACTCATTGCTGACCTTTGGACACGATCTGACCTCTGACCAAAGGTCATCTCCCTAATAAAGCAACCTGCTCCCCCCTTTTTCTATGGAAACACCCGGTCTGTCTGAACACTTGATTTCCAATTCTACAACATACCTTTCCCCTTGGGAACCGAACCCGAGATACTCCCTACATATCTATTGTATTCCAACATCCTGATGTCAGCGATGCTTTTGAAAATACCAGACAGATTCCTCCCGGTGAGGAGGGACCACCAACCCCAAGCTCCTACAATATAGCACTGTAGTTGGTACACACTTCGATCGCTAGAACCATTGTTATATCTTTTTTTCCCTTCTCCTCCACTCAACCTACCAATGGAAAAGAGAGGTATCAATTTAATTTACACACAATCGCCGGTTCTCAAATATCAGGAACCGAGCCGATAGAGGTGGTTGCCAATGAATGAAAGGAAAATCGGAGAAGCCGACCAGAACAAAGGGTAACTAAACGGTTAGACATCGGCCATTGTTATGGCAGTTTCGTATAGTTTTTGTATTGTGGAGTTGGAATATAAAAAGACCGCTGCTACTGGACGGTAGTCCTACTTGGAGTCATACATAGCCCAAATCTAACCACCTTCAACTAATATTGAAAGGCTTTCTCAGGTGGGGGGTTTTGTGCGGTCTATTTGGACCCCAGCTGCTTTTGTAAGGAGTGTCACCCTTTGCAACGAGATTGTCCCCAGCAGAGATGTACAAAATGAACAGCATAGAATCTGAGTCAGATTTAGACAAGAATACTAGGGTCAAAACTTACGTCACGAAGTTGATTGATAATGTTTTGACAGTTTGATTCAAACAGTGGTGACGAGGGGAGATGGTTTGACTGTTAGCTGTGTAAAAGTGATTTTTATTTCGAGTGTTTGCTTTTAAATGGCTATTTCAGCCATTGGATTAATTGCATTCCCCGTCCGATTTCTGTGTCTTGCGCTCTAAGTTTAGAACGAGATTAGCCAATGAAAACGAAAAATAGCCATTGCTAGGGACGTGACACAGTCGTAACTGTTACACACTTCCTTGCGGTTGGTGTAGTAAAAGGTCTCGAAATAACAAGTCAAATTAAACGACCATAATTATTGCAAGAGGCGCACAAGGTTAAATACAGGTAAATCATTCGTCACTGCCTTGTTATTTAAATTTTGAACATGAGCCAAACAGCAAGTGGAGGTTCATAAGCCTGAAACTACCAGTATGCCCAGGGGATTTTTGCTTCTGCATGAGACTCGAACCAGTCACAACAGATAGTTGTCATAATCAATCATTGACAAAACATACAATTTAGCAGCATCAAAGACCGGGCCGGTCGTCGCGCGTGTCATTCGGAGAGACAATGTGAGCATACCAATTTTGCACTGACCAACAACAGTCATATGGAGGTCCATCCAGGCAGAATACATCCTCAAAGCGTGCTATTTACATGCCTTCTCCATTGTTATCATCTCACTAACTGAGGTGCATGTGCGAGCGCGCTCGCCGAAACCCAGTGGTAGAGCAAATGGCCCATTGCCAAGAACACCCAGAAATACTACCAACTAGGCACTCTATAGGAGAAGTAGGGTATTGGGTTTTGTAATGGAAGGCGATTTCGGAACACAAGGAGGATGCGAATGATTTGAGAGGAGCCTGATTTTCGGATCAAAGACTGATCCTAGTAACCTAGAAATGAACAATAGGCGAGTGAAGGGATCGATAGGTGTACTGAGACAACCCCAAGCGTTTGGGTACGGCGCAAGGCACGATCAAGGTAATCGCAGGCCCATTACAAGAGACAGTCAACCATGGAAAACATAACATGTGCACAAAAATATGCTCCGTGGCATGCTGTGCTGAAAACTGGGTCATGCTTAACGAAAACCAAGTGATGTTCGGATTCCCACCAGGCTTTGAAAATAAGCTCGTGCGTATAGAAAACATCAATAAACCATTAGGAAAAAACAAATATCTCACAAGCAGCAGTTGCCGAACTTGCTCATGGTAGGGCTTTTGATAATAAACATGTAACAGCTTGTGAAGTATTTAATGGAGGATGAGAGATAAGATGCAGATAGGGCTTAAGGCGTCTGGACTAGCAGCTACTGGAGCAATTGCGAGGCACCTTGCTGTATTTAAAGGGCAAAAGACGCCGGGAATCTTGTGGCGTGTCATTCTAATTTTCTCCAGGGCCAGGTGATGTACTTCTCCGATGTGTACTCTGAAGGAGGCTGACACGTGCCTAGGGGATCGTATTGGCTAGAGCCCATCATGAGCCAATGCTGGCCCCGCATTGGGAGTTGCTCAATAATGCTCAGTGGAGGGGTTTATAGTGGGAGGCGAGCTGATGGAGAGTATTAGAGAATAGGAGAGGGAAGAAAGGACAAGAGAGGGACCGCCAGTCTGAACGCACGCACGCACTGTGTTTGCTGCCTAGCCTGAGAAGTCTGTTTGCGAGGGGAAGTGCATTTTAGCCCTCGTTTGTTATTGTAATTAGTTTTCCAAGGCCAGATTGCATTACAGGGGAAATTAAAAACGCTAAAGCTGGGGAGATCCCTTGAATAGAGAGAGAGAGAGCGGAGAAGTGGATCGTGATTTGATTCGAGAAAGTAATGAATTGAAGTAACGAAGTCGTTGGTTGGTATGTATGGAGATTTCAAATCCCCAAATAAATCAATTTAAGCTTGATATTTTGTTATTACTTTCAATCTCTATTCTATTTATTCAGAATCTTTGGGGCCTACTTATACAGATTGATCTAGTGTGTAGTAGGACATTTTAAAGACCACTTTTACTTAAGATCCCTCAACAAGGTTTATGTACGACCCTCTCCTCCATGTGTAATGTATTTGAAGGGGGCATGAAAGAACTGTTGAAGCATACCTGCTTATGTTACGAGAACGCGCGCGTCTGCCAGGAGAGAGGTGTATTTGCTATGACTATAGGGCAGTACATACAGTAGCCAGCAGCTCCATCCACCCCTTCCGACACATCGCTTTCCACATGTTTGTAAACTCTTTCACTTCTAATCAGTGTAATTTTGGTGGACGGACGAGACCACCGGAATATAAATCCGACCATGATTCCCTTCCCACAGAGATCGGGGTTAAACATTCCCTTTGATCTCGCTCAAATCAAATCCCTGTAGATGAAAGGAGGATCAATTGCCCAGCAGGATTGCTTACGTGAACCTGGTTGAAGACCAGTAATCTCAACTCAAATCTGTTTTCTTCAGTTGAGCCCCATGTTTCAGGAATGAGGAGTATTGCATGGTATTTCGGACCGATACTGTGTTATTGAAGGGAGATAATAGATATGTGATATTTGTACTGATATGAAGGGCTTGGTTCAAGCTTAGAGTAAGGGAGTTTGGACTGTCAGTTACAAGGAAGGTTCTTTGAGATCTCCCCCTTCACCTTGACAACAGTCTCATGTATCCATGGCGATCAATGCATCAGTCGGTGACCTTGGGGCATGCCAATCTGCACAATACTGTATATATACAAGTAACATAGGCCTAAGGTTTTGTGTACACCAATTGCCAATATGAAAAAGTGGATGGAGTATAAGCATTACTTATTGAACAGCATCCATTCCACATGAACCAATTCCATTTGACATTTCCCCCTGTTAACAATGGGGCTGCCTAGGTAGGCTTGCTCCGAGTGCCCTCTGAAATAGCTAAAAACTAGCTCCTGTCAGATCTCTGAAAAGCGGACACTCTGCATGCCTAAATTAACTTCGCCGATGGAGACTACAAATTGGGAGAAAAATGCTTGAAATTCAAATGCTTCCAAGAGTTTACGACATTCTCTGTTTTCCTTGGGAATTTCTAAACACACACCAAATATAATATTCTCCGGGGAATAGGACCTGACACCTGTAAGGGTATAACGAATGCAGACTGTCACTCGATTAGAAGTCGCCTGCTGTTTTGCCGAGATATAAAGTTCCGCTTAGTTGCTCTTCGAATGCAAAAATATTTAGCTACCTGCGCCTGCCCCTGGCCCTTCCTCCGCCCCATGTTGAGGGTGGAATGTTGTGTGTGTTATGGACATTTAGGGGGAGTTTGTACATGATTTCACCCTGCGTGTACCAGTCCGGGCTTCACTGTATAAGTGGGGGAACTTCTGGCTCTACAGTTCAGCTGGGCTGCCGGGCTTGGTGTCACTTGACCCCCGATGACCCTCGCCGGGAGTCAGTCCAGCCTCCAAGGGCTCAGCCTGTATTTACCCCTACACAAGACCCCATTCTTGTCAACCCCCGCTTTTCAAAAATAGGGGGTCACATATATATATCTATGCCCTTGCTTGCCATCTGCAAAAGCATACAAGAGCAAAAAAATCTACCAAGGGTTTGGCTCGGTTCGGTTATGTACTACCATCGAGCCATATGGCCCAGTTGTTTCCAACTTATTCCCCCGACAGCAGATTTAACCCAGAGTTGATCAAAGTTCGTGATATTGTAAGATGTAGACATGACATTTCATGCTTGTTTGGGTCGGGATAGACAAGGCCCAGTCGGACTGGACAAAAGGCATTAGAAATCTGGAGGTGATACAGAGATCTCAACATGCATTATACGGCTTGGCCTGTTCTTATCAAAGGCGGCATTATGTGGGGGCCATGTGAGTAGTATAGCCGACATGCTTTAGCCTTAATACTTTCGAACGTGGCATCGTATGGCAAGCACACCTGCTCCAATTAGAGCCAATATCGGACAGGGAAGTTATCATTACTGCCCATGATGGCCCCTGATTTGAATGTTAAGTGCTCGGGGACTCGGCCTAGTCCCTTGCCTGTGTTCCAATGCACCTGGATAGAGTATCGTATTCGTCTCATTGCTACCAACAAAACACGTTGACGTTGTAACACTCAGCGAACAATTGAGTAAATGAAAAGAGTTTGTGTTCCCCTAAATCCACCGACAAGCTTACATTATCCCCTCTAATATCTGTCATGATTTACTCCCCGTAAGGTCACGGAAAGGTCTAATTGCTTACCAAATAATTACCGTTGTGGCCTCCTGAAAAAATACTATTTTCCCCCATGCACAAGGGGCTGTGTTGGCGAAAGGATTGCTCCCTCTACACACGAATTAATGGTCAAAATGTGAGTCATCGAACGTAGCTGAGGGAGAGAGAGACCCGAACAAACTTCGGGAGCTTGTAACCAAACCCTCTCCAAATTCGCGACCACTGATATCTTGTTTGCATGGCCTTCATGTATTAATATTTGATGATAATCTCTATGCGTCCGCTGCTGTCGTTTCCGCGTTATAACTATAGTATTGAGCAAGATAGAGTAAACAAATTGAAGTCCCCTAAAATACGGACTCGGGGCCAACATGCTAATGGAAATAGAGACCGTGCATTTAATTTCAGATACCATCGGGGCATCGGTATCATTTTTTTTTCACTATCCGTGCATCTGGTTTGGTATTCTGCCTATTTGAATCGGGAATTGGATCCGTGTTCTGCATTCTGTACCTGTCCAAAGTTTGTGTGTCAGGAGATGGGATGAGAGGTAGTCACCAAATGGAATAGACATTTTTTTTATAATCCACGGCTACCTCGATTGTACTTGTAGTTTGAATAAACTCGCGATCTCTTTAAAAACATGAGAAGTTTTTGGTTGGAGACCTCCGGCTATAGTGTTGCTAACCCCTGCTGAACAACCATGATAGGTGGAAGTGATTTGGATCGGCCTGTTCCTTAGTGAACATACCTGGGTAGTCGTGTGTACATAATTTAAACACCTTTCAAACTACAATAGAAAATCCTAGTCACTTAGTTATCTACTTCCCTCTTTCCTGTCTCGTGATAGAACACATCAAAGACATATCGTGCTTGGACGCGATAAAGCTAGTCTTTTTTATTCAGATAACTCTATCATTTGTATACGATTAGGCGCTCATGTGTTCACCCGGATATATTAGGTAGTCAGATGTGATAGTTGATGCACGTAATTCTTCTGGTGCTGGGTTACAGGGAAAAGTTACATATTCGAGCAAAATAATTTTGATTTATGTTCGCATCCGACCTCTGGACTGGCTTTTACCCTTGCTTGCTTTTAGACACGGTTCCCGTTGGTTAAGCATGGGAACGTGCCAGCGTTTCAGGGGTATTAAGATCGTAGCTAACAAGGTCTGTGCTTGGAGGAGAGAGGCTGAATCTGGAGGAAACGTGCTGGTATAGGCAGGCCAGACAGGCGGTAGTCGGGATTATTTAGGACATGCTTCAATCGCCAGCTTTGTTTTCTCCCTGCCTTGCTTGCTTACGGCGGTAAAGACCCGATGAAACAGACCCATCTGGGCCCGTCGAGCACATGTAAATACATCTGGGGAAAGTTTGGTAAACCAGTTCTCCTCTCACTACAGTTCGCCAGCATAGAGCTTTTCCCATATTATGCAGCCCCGGTATGGGTAAATGATGACCATGAAAGCATCACATCACCGCCTCCCGGTTCAATGGATCCTCCTCCTCTCTCTCAAACCATCCTCCAGCATTCACAAAGCCAGGGATATAAATCCCCACCCCCCTTTACTGAGGTCCAGAAGTATAGGGGTATTATATATAACCGGAGGTATAACACCGACCAGACCAGCCTTTTCCCAGCCCCAATCCATTATTTCCCCTCCATCTGTTTAAGTAGGAATCATTCCTTGGAATGCTGGACAAAAATATAAGCGGTCAGAGGTAGTGAAAATATTTTGGAATATTGTGGTATTTTGTGCTTGGAAACACCTGGCCTTGGGTTCAAATGGAAACCATCCGGTTCCACGGGCATGTATACATGACTAGTAGGATATGAAGGGACAGTAGTAGTGGGATAGGTCAGTTAAAACTCATCAAATTCCAACTTTCAAACAAGCATTGCTAATATGCAATGAATGTGGTTTAACTCTCAGTTGAGTACAAGCACTGCATTTTTCAACACCCTCGAAATGTTTTACAAGTGTGGTTAGGTTAAGGTGTACTTTTAACCCAGACCTTTCACACTACATACATTTACAAAATCTATGGGAATGGTAGGCCTGTGCTTCACTCCATCGTTAAAGCAATAAGCTGAACAGGTGTATCGTCATCTGATAATCCTACTCTCGTGCAAACACGATCTTTTCTCATTTTGTCATTGTTAATTAGTCATCAACAACTACAGAACAAATGCTTTTGAACGTTGGGAGAAATGATTAGCCATGTATTCATAATGGAATATCGTGTTTCTCCAGGCCAGGCATATATGACCAAATGATGAGATAATGAGGTTTTTACATAATTGTAAATAAGTATGTAAAATGATGGGAGAGACGTATGCCAGTCAGGTTATTGTCATATTATCCTGGGCATCTCTTAAATGCAATTATTTATACCCCTTTTAAGACCCAATCAGCACCAATTCCCAAAGGGGGATTCACTGGGATAATATGATTATTCCTGTTCCAATTACAGACACTGTTTTAGTACATGTTGGGCAAAACGTCTTATTCCTTCGTTTAAATGAGGAGAATGAGAAATGCAAAATGCAACATGCTCAGGGATTACACGGACAAGCAACCAGAAATCCCAAACTTAGCATTCTCAAATCCTTCCCCACTTTGAAGGAAATTCCAATTAACAAAACCTGGGCAGGATTTCTTTGATTACCAGCTTTCAGTTACAAGGCTAACAAAAATTGTCTCTGGGAAGGAAAGCAGTCGGCGAAGTCTCGTGTCCTCACGAAACTACCATTTTCATGCGAGAATTACATGGATTTTCTCCATCCACCCCAAGCAAATGGTTTTCTTTAGAGGGAAATAAACACGTTTAGATCCACAACAGTGCCATGCTTTATATTTGGGGGATGTAAGGCTAGACCACTATCGTTACAACCAATAGAGTATACCAATAAACATGAAAAGAATCGAGTTTCATTGCTGTCCGGGAGGTCTGATGTGTTATGAGAATGTCTCTCTAGTCGTACCCTCAATTGTCCTTTCCAGGGATCGAATATATTCCGCTGACAGTATCCAATATCAATTGATAGAAAGACACAATAGTTGTCCTCATTTTCCTCATCTACCAAGTGTTATAGCAGTTGATCTTAAAATCACTCCCCCCACATGCAATAGAAATTAAATTTATGTATAATATATATCATGTGTTTTAGGTGACATTAAGATAGAATACTTTGATTCGAAAACTGTCAAAACATTTTAAGACTGTTCCCTTTCACAGGGCAGAAGCATTTCAAATATCCGCACCCCTTGCTTGACATGGACTGGACATTGGTAGTGGGCAGGTAGGAACGTTCAGCCATCTTGTTTTGCCCAATTACTCCAGCCATACCTGGGATACTCAAGCCTCCACCCACCTACATATATACCATGTGAAATACACGCCCTCCACACAGACCCTCTGGCTACACATGACCTTAGGTTTAACCCAAAGAGATAAAACCCTGCAAACCATGACTTACCCATTCTTACTAACAAAAAAAACAGTTTGATCGGAACTGACTAGAAGGTGGGCGGGTATGTACATAGAAGGTAGTCCTTTTCTTTTCAAGCATTATCCTTCCGACCTCGAGCAACCTCTGCCCCTGACCTTTTGTCCAGTGCCAACTTGGATGGAACTAGATCACCCTCCAAATTGGCTCTATCCCTCTGATTTATGGTAAGGGTGGTGGTTAATGTGGAAATGGCTGGCCAAGTGTAGATGGTCACCAGCCCTTTTGTTAGAGAGCCAGTATCGGTCGGTCGGCGCTGGCCATTTTAGGAAAAGGACGACAGGAAAGCAAGCTATGTGGCAGTCAGTCATCACCATGACCAGCTACTTTAGAGGATTGGATATTTTGTGGTAGTATTCTTTCGGGAGGCTGAAGCATAGACGGCACCAATTCTAGAGTCTATCCCTCTCCCTCTATCCCTCTCCCTCTTTCTAGGTTCACTCAGTGGAGAGTCCCAGTTGGCCATTGAGGTTTGAAATGGCAATATTTCTGGCTCAGGGAAAACATCATGAAACAGAGCCTTTGAGGCACATAATTCTGAACGAGCATTGCGTGATATTATTATTCGGGCGCCGCGTCTTTTGTCAAGCACACAGCAGCCCCCCTGAAAAATGTCTGGTTAGAAACCGAGCAGCAGCTTAACACTATAATATTCACTTTTAAAACTCCTGGGAAAAAATGGGTGGCAATTATGTTAAAGGTGTATCAATAAAAAAGCAATACTTACATAATATATTGAGCTGGGCCTCTATGGAACTAAGGGAAACACCTGTGGTAGCGTTAGTGGCGATGCACCGAAATGATCCAGAGTCTAGCTGTCTATCAACTCGTAATATCCTCAAATTGCTGTCTAGCTGGTACCTCCGACTTGTGTTGGCCAGTCTTTTATTGTTTAGACTCCAATAGAACTTGATGTGTTTTCTGTTGGAGACATCACACCTGAGATGAGCTTCAACACCTTCTACGACGTCCTGGTTGATAGGAGCCGGATCAAAATAGAAGCTGTCTTGTTGGCGACTTTTTGTGATAGCTGCAATGGTGGACAAATAAAGAAACACTATTAGAAGTAATCGACAACTTGAAGTATTCAACATTGGTAGTAGCAAATTATCCATTTTGGATGATTCTCCACGGCTCTTATTCAAAACCAGAGTTAAAAGTTCACAGCACGAGGGTAGTGGACACGAAATCAAAACAAAATGTATCGGCGAGGGCAGCTGATAGCGACTGCCCGCGCTTTTCGTCTGTTTTGTGTGCCAAGATAAAAGCAGGCGTCTAAATGTCGTCTGCTACAGAATAACTCCCAAATGTATGTATTTATCTTGTGTGGCTAGTGATAATCCAATGGTCAGCGAACGCGGCAATCCAGAATCTCTCAAAAGAGGAACGAATGTAGGCAGTACAGTGTCCGAACGACTGCTAATACGGGCACCGAGTGACTAAAGGTTCGCTATGGAGGTAGTATCGGTTGCCAGAGCAAACCTTCTGCTGTCAGAGAGTGTTTGAAGACAGTGGGGCAGCTGCAGGCTGTGCACATGTCAGTGGCAGCGAACACATGCGCCCAACAGACACTCGTGTCTGAGCGATTCTGATCACAGGGCGAATAGCAATTTCTTGTCTCTCTCAAACTCTCTAACTCTTCTATCCTACTACTCCTACTTCTCTTCCTCTCCCCAGGATCCTGTGGTAGTAAATGGCGTGGGCACTAATCGGAACAAACACCCCACAGTCCCTGGGTATACCAAACTCACAGGGGGTAGCAATGAATTGTGTGTCCTTCTCTATACCAGCTCCTCCCCCCAAACTTCTTTCCCAAACTTCCTCTACCTTCAAGTATAGGTAAACCTTCCTTCTTAGCAATGGGATTGCTCCCTCTGTCACTCTCCTACTCCTACACAAGAGCACAACAACCTGTAAATACTTTGCTGGTAGGATTTGATTGCCCTTTGGACTTGTGAAGTTGCTGTATTCAAATCTATCCTAGATACAGCCAGTAGGCAAACACATCTTGCCCCGCTCCTCTTGGAGAAGTTTAGAGTGTGGGTGCCTCTGAGCACTGTGTGTCGAGACCTTCCAGCTCCTTTGCTCTCCTCCAGCCTTCTGCTTATTTTAGCCCCCGATAGTGGAATACTTAGGAGCGCACCTTGATGAATGTTAATGCCCCGCCCTAATGTGCGATGTCACAATCAAGTGTCTGGCGCTCATTAAAACCTCTACCCCGCTCTGAGAGGGTACCATGTGCAGCGGTTAGGAAGGCTGAATAGGGGGGAAAGGGTCTGATACTATTGGGAGGACACTGCGGACAGTTTCACCCAGGCTCTCCCCACCTTGGCCCTCTCTACCCCGGTCTATTCTAATGAGGGTCCATTACTGATCTTATCAGACATGATTGCTTCTCCATACCCGTGCCAACAAAAGCGCTAATGATTCGCTCGTTATATGTATAAACTATTGTGGTTCGGCAACGTATACAGAGTGAAAAAGAGTACCGGACACGTTCCTGACAGGATAACCTTTCACCAAATTACCCCATCGCCGATCAGCAAGTCTGATTTGTATCTTTTAAATGGATGTAAGCATTCATCAATCAGAATTAAACAAATGAATGTTAGATTACAATTCACGCAATTCGGTGTAGAATTTAATTCTCTTTGGTGAAGCGAACTTTTATAGGAGAAGAGGATGGTGAGTGCTCGTCACTTGGCGACATTATTAAACCCGAAAGCTCGAGCTTTGATGAGTTCACGAGTTCTGGACCTCACTATAAATGCCCCGGGGGTTTAGAGGGGGCTCTCACCCACGCCCGCATGGGATTCTAGGAACAGTCCCCCCTGGACCCCCTCTAAGCCCTTTCCCCACACCTCCTGAGGGTTGGGGAGGGAAGAGAACAGTTCCTGGACATCTCCAAACCCAATCAATCTCTCACCTGTCAAATGAAATTTCCCCCCTCTCGATTATACACAAAAATGGCTGTATTAGCACCAGCGTTATGCTGGTCCGAGAGCATGAAACGTAACGTCACCCCCCCCCCCCCCCCCCCAAGTAATGCCCATGAAAAAAGTCACTTCTGTAAACAATAGGACCTATGTGGTGTTGGCCCAAAACGCTGGCTTAAACCCATGCAATAAAAAAATGGTCTCTCGGTTTTGAAGAAAAGAGGGAAAGTGGAGAGGTAAAACCCCGCCGTGAATAGGCGTGATAATAAATCTTGCCTAAATCAGGACAGTTTCAATGGGAGGAAGTCCCGTTATAATTGGAATGCCAGTTGTCGGGTAGCATTCATCCTGTTCCCGGGCTCTCAGCAGGGGGTAGAACATCAATTAATTACAACCAAGTCAGCAGAGAGAGAGAGAGAGGACATTGTGTGTTGTATGGCAGGCCAGAAATTTACAATTACAATATCGGGACACGAGACTCCGCGGAGAAGAGCATTGCCAAGCACCGAGCAATTCATTAAATAAAGATTAACAAGGACACGTCCCAAGTCATAATGGGGGAACCAGGTTCGCGAGTTGTTTTTTTGTTTTTCTGATAAAAAAAAAACCTATAAGGGAGAAACAAACCCCAAATTCGAGATACCAAATCTCAGGGAAAAGGTAACATTCTACAGTAAATGTTGGGTATCGAGGGATCAAATTATCATAATGTCCATGAGCCAGAAAGCCACATATAGCAATTACTTCTAATGAATCATGAGGGTTCATTCAATTCGTATTGAACTTGGGCAGTGACTAAAAATTCAAATGAATGAGTAAAATGTCCATGAATAATACACTGCACTTTCAAATGTCGGTTCAATTGATTGTATCAGAGTAACGTAGTTACAATGGTAAAGTGGGGACTTGAACAGAGCTCTAAAATCATGACACGCTGAGTGAATCGGATACCGTAGGATCTGATATGGATAAAGAACCTAGTAACGATTTACAACCTTGGTTCACTTCACCTGATTCTACCGGGGAGACCACTCAATGATCAAAGCTTGATCAGGAACGGACGATCCAAGCAGCCGGCCCGGACCAGAGGTGGTAATCCTATACGTCAAGATAAGGTTGATAAATCATGTTTTGGGGGGAGAATTGATTAAAAGTCACAAGGACAATGGGCGTCGCGGGGTAGCATTCACCTTAGAGTAACAGATTATCTCATTTAATGAACAATAGTTCACATATATAAAGTACATATGGGAGTAGCAGGGGTATAGTAAAAAATTGCTATATCCCCTTTCGGCTATTACAGAAGGATTACGTATACGAGATAAGCAGTCAATTAATCCCACTGGTTCAGTATAAGAGTTGATATACTGCAGGTTGTGTGTATTTAATTTTTAGCGCCACGTTGCTTCCATACTCGGCTGGGACTCTTATTATGATCCTTACGTGTACTTGTATAGCATTGGGCCTCCCCGAGCAATTAATACATTGTGCTCAGCCTTATAAATGAGAAGAAATATTCATAAGGGTGATAAACTTAGTATCACAATTCGGCAGGGGAGCTGTCGTATAACAAATTAATGCTGCTACCGAGAGCTATTATAAGGAAATGGGATTTCATCCAACCCCCGAGGACATGAACGACTAATTTTACATAGACAATATTCTAGTTCACGCAGCGCTGGTTGGGTTTAGCTATATAGCAGACAAACGTTACCAGTGTGAAGCCATTTGGTTCTGAAGAGATCGATGATGTTCACATACGTAATCATTGGCTATATGAGGCCCTGGTGTATATCCTCCACACCTGGTACCCTCCGAAACTGTCCATCTATGGCGCCGTTAGTAAAACAAACATGACCTTCTACCCCTCCCTCTCTATGAATGAATCAAGCAAATCTAAAGGCCATAAAATGCAAATTAATGAAACAAATCCAGCCGGCGATGGATTTAAACAGGGCCCATTAGTGTGGTTCGGACACTCCCCTTCAACACATTTGCCCATATCAGCACAGTGCTCATGTGGTCATCTGGCGAGGACAGTGGGAAGTGTTCAAAATCCACTCTGGCCGGGGCGGTTATTAATATAGCTTTGAATATGAAATGTGGATGACGAGGGGGTGTAATGACATATTGAGAGCCCGTCAGCTTGTGGGGGTTGGCTCGGGGATGATACTCCAACACAACGAGTCCACTACGACCCTCTCCGATGGGGCGATGACCTCAGAGGATGTGAGTACACTAAACGTCCAACATCATCATTTTATTGCTGACGACCTCAGAAAGGCAGCGGGAGGTTTGGTATGCGGCTGTTAGAAGCACAGAACATAGATCACAACTCTCACGCTCGTCACCCATAAAGCCCATTGATTCCCATAGCACATATATATGGGTAAGATTTTCAGAAAATGGACAATTCGCCTTCACCAATCCTCTCAAATATCCCACATTTAAGACAAAAATGAGATTCAAAATACAGTTTAATATAACAGAACTGATACTTTAAATCAATGCGATACCAAATATACTCAGATATACCCAGTATTCTTCTTTTTCCAGCCTAATTTAGGAGAATTTCCTAAATGGGTAGAGCTGCCAATTGTACATTTTCTGAAAATCTGACCCATATATGGGAATACACAAATGCGTGCGGCTAGAAAAATAAAGTGTGGGGGAGAAAAACACAATTATATCAAGCAGCCGCCAATGGTAGATTATTATTTGCTGGGCGGATTTGGAAGTACACGCCAATTGTGGTTTGTTATGGATTATACAGAATACTCGAGCTTCTGGACAATGTCTGCCATTCACGAGGCATATCATCCAATCACTACACTCTAGTCGATGGTCATTGTGTAGCCAACATCTATTGTTGGGGCGGTAGCTTGTAATGGTCATGATTTATAACCAGAGTGTTAGTACCAACTCTCTTTTTTATCAGGAGCATGTACATCATCATAGATAATAATCTTCGAATGCATGGCTTTTTCGCTGTGAGTACATACTGGTGTTATAAATATATTTCACGCTCGTTAATAAGAAATGCCTGCAATTATCTGTGGTTATTAAGATGGTGATGATTACTTTGCTTAAGTGCATATAAAGCACGAATAGATCACCAGGTTTTGTTTTTTTGAATTATTACAAGCTTTTCACGCTGGATATTAAATATAAATTTGCCTATTAAAATACTTGACTTTTTACGGCAATGCTGAACGATATAGGTCGTTTCACAGCGAGAAAAATATAGCTGTTTTGCAGCTTTTTTTCGCGATCCTGTATAGATAAAACTTCAACGATAAACTAATACAAACCAGCTGTGAATTTACTACTCTTCACACACTCTATTATAGAGAACTGCTTTCCCACCGAAAGTTGATATGTGTCTATACGCGACCGAAAAAAGAAAGAAGTGAATAAATTTCATACTTATCACTCGGTGCGATCAAGTTGACCTTTTTAATGTCATCACTGAATATGGTACTCTTTCCCACTTATAACTGTAACCTAATGGATAACATGTCCCTGACCTCTGTGTTTGTTGTGAATTATTGCCCACTTCCGCCGCACAAATGACATATATATCACGCGGTGGCAACCGGTAAGACACTTCCCACTCATCCACACACACCTTTAGTCAGTTTCCATTCGCTCATTAAACTCCCCCACTAAATTCCTGTGTGAAACCTATGTGGACGAGCGTACACCCCAGCGCCCCAGAGTATATGTTTTGACCGTTGAGACTAGATTGTTTGGGGTTGGGGCGATATGGGTATGCTACTCTATAAACTAACTGCCGCCGTCGTGGAAGCGTCTCTGGGTAGTGTGAAGCAATTAAAATCTGCTGTTATTTATTCTTTGAGGTCTGTTTGATATTTACTGTATAATTCGGAAAGACACAAGCTTTCTTAAATTGATAAATTGGTCGCAAATGCACTCTTATATGTCGAGCATGCAATGTATGTGTAAGATTATACCTAATGCATGTGTGTGTATCTGTATTAGATACCAAGTTTTAAAGCACGAAATTTGATTTAATTTGTTTAGACAGTTGACAAACCATTTACAATTCAAAATAATACATTTCAACTGAAGTCTGCGACACTCTGTCCAATAGTCATGTAAAACAATGGTATCAAGGCTTGTGGACGATTAATTAGTTCTGTCGATCGTGTTTGATCATACATCTATCTGCTCAGAGGATAACTGACAGTTCTACTTATTCCAGATCAAACCTTGATGTCATGAGCGCATGGCGCTGAGTGAGTGTTTTGTGGCTGTCGGCCTCTGAGAATTTATACCCCTGCTCACGCACCCACGCCATAATTTCACAAATAAAGAAATATTGATTAGCCAGGCAAGAACTGGGTTAGACACTTTAACCCTCAATTGAAACCGTAGAAGGATTTCCCCAATTAAAAGGTTGCGGTAATCAAATCAGGAACCGGCCTTGGGGAAAAGAAGACTCCCAAACTCGGCCCCAGCAAAGGTGAACGGGATAATAACTTCTTTAGAATACTTCTTTTTATAACAAAGATCTATATTACATCTGCGCCTACAGAGAGAAGGTTATACATGTGCTCAAGGATCGGCACAACCCACAATCAAGGATGTTAGATCCAAGGCAATAAAAGGCGATTGGTCGATAAATCTAAACACACCATGCAGTACCTTCACAATAACTAGGACATCGCATTTGCATGGCTAGACAACTCGTCCTCTAAAACACCAATAATACACATAGGGAGGTATGGTATACATAGACAACAACGTACGTTGTTCAATATTGTTGACAATATTTAAAAAGGATGCATATGCTACCTACTCGAGTACGACAGCCTTCTTTTAATATCATCTCCGCGAAGGCAGAATGATGAGAATCAAAAGTAGACTATCAAAACAGGTTACAAAAACTTCACTATAAATCCTCAAGATTAGCATTCGGTTCTGGGAAATCTAGACACGAATTGTTCCAATCTGCAAAACTGTTCCCTTTAGAATTCAGAGGAGAGATAACTATATTGATGATGATGTACAAGCGAAAACAAGGTGATTCAGTTCAGTAGAAGGACAGGGCCTACGTTCAGGAGATCCGAATATAAAAACGACTGTCTGTTTTAGTGCAGACGGATATATAAGCAGTACTTTTACAAAGTCACGAGACAAAATGTTGAGGTTAAAAAAAAAGCGCGGGAGACGACCTGTAAATTGTAATCTATTAAATATCATCATGTCTTCTTCATCACAACAATCTCTCTCGCTCACGTACGATCGTTGTCTGCTTTTAGGAAACAGTCTGTCATGCGATCTTAGGATGCCATGGTTACCGTTTCCAACCATTCAGGATTGCGGAGTAGTACATAGGCAAGGGGTTTACTACCAAGAGCTAGAGGTGTCGTGCATGTCTGTCTGCAAGCAGGTGGGTGCGATTAGCCACTTAGACCACAGAGAAGGTGATGATGAGATAATCAAGGCTCATCATCTAATGTGTGGCTGTGGCCACCCTCTGCCGCCACCCTCTGCCGAACATAAAAAGCCGCAATAAAGACACCACACCTGTACACAAAGGTATACTTTAGTCTCTTTATGGTTTATGTTTTATATCAATCATATCTTGCACGTATCGACCATAGTTCTCTAATATCGTGACTTGATACTGGTCCTGCTTTGATGTATATACACTATGGGCAGTGGACGCCCAAGTCATCGTCGTATTGGATCTGGTATAACCAACGAGAGGGGAAGAAGTGAGAATATAATCTCGTTGGTATAACGTAGTACGTTACCACGCCTTTTATGTTCTCATTGCCTCTCCGAATATCAGTGCACTCATTGCTTTGTGTTTAACAGTTAAGTGCGAGTCAACTTTTCTTTGTGGTTTATTACCATTTTATGCCACTTTTTTCCACTCGATGACGGTGATAGGAGAAATTGGGAAGGCTCTATATGTCACGATAAGCATCTTTTATATCAGGGCAGTAGGGAGGGGGAATGGTTGCATTTCTATGAAATACGCCACTTCACATTTGGAGGGGCAAAGGAAATGATCTCAATGTGTACATTGGATGATTTGCTTGCGAGGGGAACAATTAATCGGACTATTTCCAATGATTCACAAAGAAGATGTACTTTGTCCTCTCCCCCCAATAAGCAAGGAATGGGTTGAGGTAATTGACAGTATGGCCTAAACCTACTATATTATTGCCCCCACCCTCAACTTACCAGCCTTCCTCTTAATATTTCTGCTAAATCTATTGGGTTACTCCATAAAATAGTAATAAATTATCCGCGCTACGAGAAGAATAATTTAGCCTGGACCTAATAAATATTTTACCACGGGTCCTTTTGCCTGGCGTAAGTGCATGTCTGAAAAAAGTTGCATTTTTTTACCCTTTTTTCAATTCCATCACCCTTCCCTGGGAATTAAGGGCAGTAAATATTGGAGGAGTCACAAAAACATCCATCGCTCCCGGTGTGTTCAAACGTTAGGTCTGAACTTTTACAATGCATTTGTTGCACGTAAACAGAATTGTAAACCGAACTAGGCATGTTCATATTCGTATACAGGTGCGTCTTCTTCACTAAAACATTACATGTATCGACTAGTTATCTTATGTGATACAATCAATCACACAGAACTGTGCATGTTCGACATGATAAGTAAACACATCACCATTTAATCTTTGGGTATATGTTAATTAGTTCCGCTTGGTTGATTTACATTGAATAATGTATACGTAATAGTTTGATTTGATTTGAAAAGTTATATTCAGGATAGTCTATCACAGAATTAGGAGGCACAGCTATAACCTTGTATATGAGATAAATTCTGAACACTTAACAAAGACACATAAATTGAACTCAGAAGAGGTCAATCCATTCCCATTTAATTTACATTATCAACGCCTTGCTTAGATTAAATAGACGAGATTAATTGATTGATAAAAGCTGAGTTACTCATACACTCAATGGTAAATCATTCTGGGAAACCCCCCTGCCCTGCCTCTTTGAAAAAGCCTGAGGCACCCTGGACTGGAGTCTCAACTGTGAACAAGGTGGAGGAGGAATAGATGTAAACCTCATACAGCTACAGGCTAATAAGATGCAGACAGAGAAAAGCTATCTGTGGGGTGCGTCACCGACCGTATGCTATCTATTCAGGAGATTGTCTAGATCGAGGGATCAAACGTGATCCGAAAGTGCCCTCCCGTCTTCCATTTTAGAGCTTGTCAGCTACAGTAAATGACACGTTATACCTCCCCAAATGACGTCGTGTATCAGCTTCTGGACGGCATAAACACTTTTATGAGATGTAACAACGAGCACGTTAGGTTTCAATGTGAATTTTAACGTTATAAGTCGGAACCGAAAGGGAAATCTAATATAATTGAGAAAATCCATAGAAATGGAATTGCCACGATGCATGAATGATCCCTGCAGTAATAATATCTTCATCTATAGCTTCGAGTAAAAATATTCGAAAATGTGCGAAGTGAAAAATAAGGGCTTCTTGTTTTAAATGGAGATCGAGATTAGTTTAAAGTCTGGAGAGAGAATAATTCAAAGTTGTGTGTGACGTGATGAATAAGGGGTTCTTGTTTAAAATGGAGATTGAGATCAGTTTAAACTCTGGAGAGAGAATAATTCAAAGCTTTCTTTGACTAAAACTGTTTGGTGGATGCCACATTCACACAGGAAAGGCAGCAGGTGATAAACGGATACACAGTCAGAGGTAGAGCAGGTTGATAGTGCGAGAGGTCTAAGCACTAAGGGTCAGATCTTTAGAAAATGTACAATTGACCTTCACCAATCCTCTCAAATAACCCAAATTTAAGACAAAAATGAGCTTCAAAATATAGTTTAACATAACCAGACCGATTTATTGAATGTATACAATACAAAATAGACTCAGATAAACCGAATATTTATCAATTTTCACTCTAATTTAGCAGAATTTGATAGATGTGTAGAACTGTAGATTGTGCATTTTCTGAAAACTGACCCATATATCTATAGATGCGACTCGAGGTAGAGAAATCTGTCGCTAAAACGAGACGGCGGAGGTCAAAGTGTGTGGAGCCACGTTACATGTCATGGGCAGAAGTATAGAAAGTGGACAATAGCCTCAGGCCTTATCGAGAGGTACCAGCCGTACCTCAAGCTACCTTCTCAGAGGCAGTCCTCGGGAGATAAGATGCATCACTTGCGACTTGAGATACTGCTTATTGGCAGCGGTAAACCAGGCCTGGCACAATACTCGGCTCTGATTTAATATCGTTATCTGGCTTCTATTTCTGTATGAGTGTATCAAGCCGCGACCTGATCTGTTTTTTTATGGAGGGCAAAGATCAAAGGTCCTCTGATCCAATGGGTGGTTAGGCTATGGGACGCTGACCACTGGCCACTGTGCGTATATGAGTAATAAGTATTTGACACGCGGGCTGGGTATAAACTCTATTTTGAGGTGTTAGAGCGGCGGGTGAGGTTGTGAGATGACCACTGCATTTCATCGAGCTTGACCAGCCAAGCTTTGCCGAGAGAGGCCGAGTGTTACGTCATCGATCTGCTAGTTCACGGCAATAGAGTGAGAGTGTATACGTTCACCTTGGGGAGTGAGAGGGGGTGACCAATCTATTTCGGACATTTATTATTGTTCAAGTATCCGTGGTCAAATCGAAATTTAACTAAAGGTTTTCGTTGGATGAGGGAAGTGACAGAGATTGCCCTTGGAATTTGATATATTGCTCTATAGATACACTCTAGGCACAGACTCTCAGATCATATAAGAATGGTATGTCTGACAATGTCAGCTACTATATGTCAGCCTACTTCGCTAATCGGTTTTATGGCCTAGGACTGAGCTTTTTTAATGAATGGAATTTGATATATTGCTCTATAGCATTCATGAGCGAATCGAGTTAGAAATAGAACCCATGAATATGGTGTATTTTTTATGAGTGAAACAAAAAATACAGCGTTCAACTGTATAACCATTACACACCATCACAACACCCATACGTTTGATTTATACAATATATAGAAATATACAATACATATATGTAATTCATATATATAATATGCCTAGACTGTCATGAATGCACAAGGTATCATTAAGGGCATATATAACAGCAGACATAAGTAATATTGGCGCCTGGATGGGGAGGAAACCTGGGGTAACATTTGCTACAAAAGAACCACCCGAGCCTTTTCTTGGAGGGCTAAATGTCAAAGCTGTTCATCACGTTGATGTAATAGACCAGCCTTCCAGGTGTGCTCATGCAAAATAATAAAAGGCCCTGGATCAAAGAGTGACGGTGTCTGTGATCACCCCGCTGGATCCGCAACTAGTCATGATGCCTCATTCAGGCACCCCATATAACACTGCATGGCCCTATTATACGCTGAATGTCATGGCCAAGCCAACTTATCACCACAAGATAATAATCTTAAGCCACTTCTTTGTTATTATGTCTTTTTCCCTTTGAGCTACGCCACTGCTATATAGCCGATGGATGAGAATTTAACAGCACATACAGTAAATAACATAAGAAGCTCGAACTTCACGTTTTATTTTGTGCACAGTTAAAAACCTGGCCTCACTGGGGTTATATTATACCCTGGGGACAAAGGGCAATAACAGTTCCCCGACCTGGATGTCAACGTGCATAAAGATCTGCTACACAAATCATTGTTAGATTGGATACGCTATTCATATGAAAATGTAACGAGGATATACTCCCTCCAATTTAATTAACTTATATAAAAGGATATTTCTATGGATCGGCTTGGCCTACTCTCGATAGAATCTATCAGACACATATCCACAGTACAAATGATGATTTTATTCGCTTCCCCTCTACTGATGGTAATTTGATCTGCCATATCTCATAGCCGCGAGTTGTTATGAACAGCTAAGCACACTCAAAAGGTCCCTTCGTTTACATTAATCTTTAGGGGCACACCTATGTAAATTGGTGATCGGTCTTTTTCATACACACATACATTTATGGTTTACTTACCACCTGCCGTTCCGGACAAGAAAGTCCATTGCCAGTATCGCCACTCACCCTTTGGCATTTTAGTTATGCATCAAATACACATTACCATAATTCATTTCAGCATATAACCAGGCTTATCTCCCAGTGTGTAAGTCATGCCCTTTGGTTATGAAACATGATACTGTATACAATTAACAAAGCCATCTTCTTCTGTACAACAAACCAACGCGGCAGACTTACATTACGATACATTGTATATTTCAAGCTGTTGATGGCTTTATTCCATATCAAATGGACGAGGAAACCTTACGGAATGTATACAAGAAATGATATTGGGTGATTGATACCGACGGTCCCCTTCCAGTTGCATAAACACACTTGCCATATCGAACAAGTCTTAGCCTTTTATCTGGAGTGATGCAAACAAGATAATGGCGTGTGACTCTGGCAGAGGAAAGCCATGTTTCCTCCAGTGAATGACATAATCCATGTTGAGTGACGAAGGGCTTCACCCTTTGGCACGCCAGGGGTATCCCTTATCAGAAGCCCCCCGGCCCGAGTTTAAGAACCACCCTACGCTTATGATCCCTGCGATAAAACATGCCCTCCTCCAAGTTGTATATACGAGATTGCAAGACTACTCCACTCTCTCCCTTGGTGGCCGAATCCATGTTATTTTTAATGCAAAATGACAGCCATGAGTGCCTTACTGAGATAATCTAGTAGCGCCCATACCCCCAGAAATGTAATTTGCACGTTGTTCATGAGAAGTCCATGTATTTGTATTTAAGATTTTTATTCAGACAAGACATTATGTACAAGTACAATATTCTCAGAATTCGCTGATTTCTAGTAATTTCTATATATTTTACAGAATCGAAAGCTTTTTAGTGGCAATAAGTTCACATAAATTTACAAGTACTTTAAAATTTACATAAGATATGGGTATGTATGAAAAATGCATTAAGAGCTCTCCTCTCCGCGCGTGCAACTGATTTATACATTTCTAAAAGATAAGTAAGTCATGATAACCTAATCGTTGATAACACTAGTGACTCTTTTGAGAATTTATTGCAGCAAAGAAGGTATAGAAGTGGTACGGTCTGGCATCCAACGGGAAAACTCCCTGTGCAGTACTCAACTAAAACTAATATTATGACTTCTATTTCTCCAAGGGAATCATTCCTGGTTGACCCCCCTTATTTTTTTTTCAAATTTTACAACACTCAGCCTTTATATTATGATTCACCATATGGTTTCAACAGCCAATTCACGCAATGTGCATGGTGTAAGCAAAGCGTCATGTGGCCTGCTCTGAGAGAAACTGACAGGAAAAGTAAAGTCGAGTGTCTGGGATTTATATTCTTTGCGGTTAATATGTTTCAGATTCGCTCGTCGCGCCTGGGGTTCACTTGAGAGATGCCTGTCATTCCCTGACAGGCATATACTACATGTTACAAGGCTCTCCTTGAAGGAAGCAGCAACCCATGGAAAATCTACAAGTAGTGAACCTTATCAGACTGACCAGTCAGACCTTAATCCACTATAAACCATACCAAACATAAATATAAGACTGCATTAAACTATTAAACACTATTGAGTATCGGATCTAAACAATCCCCCCTCCACCATATTGAATGGGTGCGCCACACATACATTCATTGTACTCGGCCCATACGACCAAAAATATAATTGAATTGACGAGTAGGGCAATCAAATGGTCGTAAACATTTACCATCTACTCAGAACATCAGTTTATAGGTGTTGGTATCCGTCTCGCACTCGCGCAAATTCCGCATTTCACTGACCGTCAAATTATCATTAATCACAGGTTCAAATGACCACAATTGGGGGTCAATGGGTCAACTCTTAGTAGTGCATTGAAACTATGCTTTGGCACCGAATGGAGTGAACAGTGATTTTCCAAGTTTTGTTCCATCCACGTTCTAATATAAGTAGTGCACTATTATCAGTTCCCTGGTGGACAACTTGCCACCATACTTGTACCTGAAGGTGTTGTTGATCGAACAGATCCTCCTTGAGATTCCTGAGAGAAAACTATTGAAGGAAGCTGAAATGCTGCAAAAAGTAATAACGCCATCTCGCATTGTAAATCGATGAAGGAGAAGAAGACATGAGTAATAAACAGTGGTATTGGTAATAAATGTGCTGCAATGCAATACATTATTAGAGTAAGTTTTTAAACAAAATTATGTTTATACAATCACCGCCATTTCGTGTTATATAGGTCTATCAAGTTCGAATTTAATGAATAGAAACTTATCAGATGCTATTTTACATCATAATATTATTTGAATACATGAATAGGAGAAGTTTAAAAAGATTCTGTAAAGAAAGTTGTTCAATGTAAATTGTTATGTTGGTAGCGATCAATAAGTAAAACACGACAGAACCTGAGAACATGTTGAATAAAGAGTGTTTCTTTACTTAACATGATCATTGAGTAAAGCTAAACCCCAGCATGGACAGATTCACCTCACCAACTTACACATTCGATCAGTTTTAATAGCAATACAATGTCAGTGGCAATACTGCACCACCGTCTGAGGCGGCAACAGACCACGATGATTATGGTGGGAGTGTAAACAAAACTGTAGGCCAGATTAGGGGCGGAGTCAGGTCTTCGGTTATTTAGAAGGCGGGCGCTGGCCAAACGCCATAATATTGTAAAATGTTGGGAATAAAGCTCGGGTGTAAACCAACATAAGGCCTGGTTGTAAATCCATAAGGACTAGAGTACAAATCACCGTCATTAGGCACGGTATCTGGAGTGTAATAGAGCCGAGGCGGCCCGGTCCGACCCCAGTCCAATAAAAGCGCCTCACAGCTCCGCTCTGTACATCATAATAGAACATGATTTCATTCTTCATATACGTAAAGCTAGGTGTGTATGTGTGATAAAATATTTAAGTCGCAGAGGAGTAAATAAACTGGGCGTTTTTACTCCGATTGCCTGGCATCCCAAGGATAGGACAGTCCTGAGGGTTGTTCTTTCTCATCATCCCTGCGTGTACTGGCGAACGCTATACTAGTAGTTCCGACAAATCCCACAAGGGGGACTCATCGAGAAGTGTCTGGGAGCGCTTGAAGGTGTGCAGTATGCAAAGGCAGATCACAGTTTAATAAGACTCCTCTTCCCTTCGGGATGATAGTGAAAGAGGCTTTAATTCATTCTTCTAAATGGTTCATCCGTAAACCACTTCTCCACCACCTGTCCTTGAAAGATTAAATAGCTTGTTCAGAATCTCTTCACGTAGAACGGCGAAGATCCGGTGTGAAATGAGTTTTGAAATTGTATTTCGAGTGACATAATAATAAATGTCAAATATCGCGAGCCTTGTTGCTAAGACAGATGGGCTAATGTGAGCGGGTCAACTTTTATTCGAGAAAACAGATTCTCGTTCCGAAATATCAGATGTGAATAGGAGCCCCATGGGGACGAAGGCGAGAGACAAGCAGGCTGCATCTCAAGGGTTGTCAATCAGTTGGGAAACCTTACCTCCTATCCGGCCCATTCTCACCCAATGTTAAATTTGATTACTGTCTCCCGCTATAAATCAGTGATCAAAATTGAGCCGCCATTTTTAGGCAGACGACATTGATGGCGCCTGAAAACATGACGATCGCCGAGGTCGATCTGCAATCAGGCCCGACACATCGGATTATCTTATCGTGCAAATTGTACGCAGTGAAAAACACTCCTGAATCTGACAGGTTTATTTCTTTTCAGGGCCATCAGTTTCTTAGAGGGGTCAGTTTGGAAGCGTCCAAAACAAAACCTCTGAGTCAGATCAATAATTAATCTTTGGGACCTGTGTTAATTGACGAAGGCTCTTATCTCCCAAGTACTGCATCGCAGGATCAAGTGTGGGCGAAACCCAAGCTCGTCACTGAGGAACTGCTCCATTTTCCATCTCTTATACATTATGCATTTTATGTCCCGAAATAATTGAACATGTTTTTGATGAAGATCCATGGTAATAATCTATGATCTTGACACCATTTTGGTTGATCCATTCTAGATGTTTTCAACTGGACGGACAAAGATTATTGCCCGAGGTGATAAAACAAACAGAAGGACAAACAAAAATCATTTCGTAGTCAAAGGTTGCAAGGCTTTTAAGTAGTCGTCTCAGCTTTTGGTCTGAATTAGCTATATCACTTGATTTATTCCAATACACATTTGAAGGTGAAAAGTAAAGAATGCTCTGAAGATGCACCTTCGCGCCATCTGTTTCCAACAAACATCCAACTCGCTATAACACGGCAGGTAGACATCGCAGCAGGTTGCTATATTACCACCAGACCAGAATATTTCCATCTCTGACAATACCTCTCACACCGATATGAGATAGGCAAATCAGTTGTCCATTTTATCCGTCCCAGGCATAATAAAGACTTCCAGAGAAATCCAAGTGCGAACCAACATAAATACATGCATCCATATTTTCTTAGCCCTTCTCTTAAGCCTCCTGGAGGTGTAAAATCCACGTACTCCTTAGGTCCATTATCATTTTTCACAGAGGTAGAATGCATTGTCCACATCTAAGACTTATTCTGCTAGGGGCTACGTTTATATTCAATTATTTCCACTGTGGCCGATGTGTTTATGCATGCATAAACTGTCAGCAAACAGCAAGTGCTTTCCCTAAGTAAATCGCCTTCGTGATTGTATTTCATAAGAAGGTTTCTTTATTGTGAAGCCAGCCTGCATTTCATTGAACGAGTGGAACTCTACCGTATACTAGAGGGGCAGAGGGTGATGACAAACAGTCATATAAATTTCGAGAATGACTCGACCATAAAGGTTTCATTGGCCCTACATCAGAAATAAAGGCCCTGGCTAGGGCTAGAATGCTAAAAATGGTTAAGCCTGTGTATTAATTTAACAGTTGGCTAAATTTAAGGCTACTGGTCACCTGAAATGGGGTGACACGCGAGCATGAAGACTGGTAAAAGCCTTGGGGCGGTTATGGCATATTAGTACAAATGTATTATGAAAGGAGACTGGGGAGGTTGTTACGTAGGAATGACTCGTTGCGTTTTGCTGCTTCCCTTCTCAATGTTTCCTGTTTGGATCTCTGACGAGGTTAGATCTTAAGTTTACAGCCCTATTTAATGTTGTGTTTATTTTAAGCCTAATAATGTTGTTGTTATGATTATAAGGCTTGCTCCCTGTGTCTCTTTACTATGTTATGACTCTTTAGGACCAATGGAGAATGCATTGTTTTGTAAAATACACAACGAATATGAGCTGGAAAAGGATTGCATGCAACCCTCTCATTTTTACTTGTCTCTCAACAATCTGAAGTTGAATACAGGATCGTGACAATGAAAGGTCATGGGTAATGAACATTTGATATGTCAAAGGAAGATTATTTGGCCATAGGAGTTTGAGGATTGGTCCATTAGGATTATGAGGATTGTTTCTTAGGATCTCGAAGACTGTGGAAAAGGTTAGGGCAAATGAAGTCCATATATAGATAGCCCCCCCCCCCCCCCCCATACTAACTGTAAAGAAAGCTGGGTGACTGGGTGCTGCGGAATTGGGATATAATTTAAGCATAGTAAAAAGAATAAAAGTAGACAAAAAGAAAGTACTGGGAGACTCAAAACTAACAATTTAGTCGCCAACAGATTTAAAGTTCATATTCGTACAAATTTAATTTGTTTATTTTTGGTTAGAACCATGGGAAAAACTTGGAGAGTGTATGCCAATAGTGTGTGGCTGGTGGCCATAGCTCCCATGTTGAAGTTGGTGTTTAGTTTAAAAGATGGCAGAGGGAGAAAGCAAACAGGGGAGGAGCCTTTTTAACATGCTCAGGCTGCTGCTGCCCAAGCGCCATACCCCTATGTACATGGCGAACAGTGCAATGTCTATAGGGTTAAGTATGGGGAGGGGGTAAATAGTTGTCTCAATGGTCCACGAAAGAGGTTTTAATCCACAAGGGTTAGCACTGCTGTCACTGTCAAGTGGGTAAGGTAGATGGAGGGCTGTCTTCTTACGAGGCTTGGGTCTTGCCTCTCAACACACTCTATCGGGTCTCCCGAGGGCGGAGAAGTGAGGAAACGAGAGCCTTACTTGTTGTCCCACACCTAGTCTTGTATCCTTACTCTCACCTCTTGTGTCCCTCTTATCTCTGTTTGAGTTGAGGGCATTAGTTTTAGTAGTGTCTGCTATGGATAGACCACCAGAAGCGCGTATATTAAGGAGTTCCTCTTACTGGTTTATTGATAAATCCGGTCTGCTTAGTTTGAAACTTTTTCATTTCATTTTCAAGAAGCTTGCTCATGTTATTTTTTCTAGAAAGTCTAGATATCTTTGGAGGAGAGTAACACATTCCGCGGTTACTATAATGTATCAAAAGGGAACTGTTTCCATAAGTTATCGGCTTCTTTTCCTAGAGATAAACTAACAGGGTTTTCCAACAAAGCTATCGCTAAAAGGGACCGGTCGCGGTGTAGACCGACTCTACGTTCACAAGCCCCCGCCAACACAATATGTTTCCCATACTGGTTTATCTTGCAGCGCGGTAGTGCTCCCACGTTTTTCAATTATTTCTAGAGAATGAAATGGGTCCGGAAGACTTCCCCTAGTTTCATATGTTAAAAAGCTGCCCTCGAGGCTGTTGCCAGAGCGGCTGTGTATAAATTTTACCCGGAGTCAACTGCCTGCTCAGAAATTTCCAATGCAAGTTTACCGAGCCCTGCTTTTAGCCCTGTTGGCTGGAGGTTATCTAGGCAGTAAAGATCGGGCTACCGTAAGATCGTAAGGCAAGGGCAATTTGGTAACTTGGGTGACGTATTGGCATTTTGTTATCAGAGACGATCAGAGATTTGATCATAAGGTGGTTGCTGCGGGGCGCAATAAGGGTACAGACACATAACATGCATTGCCACCAGAGCAGGGGTTTCTCGGCCCTCGAAAATGCATGTGGGCTCTTCCTCGAGGCTCTGAAGAGATCCATAACGGCTCCCTAACCCCTCTACCAGTACCTCCAGCAGGTCTACTACAGTAGTTCCAGTGAAAACTGTCATTCTGTAGCAGCAGGACGCCCCTAACATCAATCGTTCAGCACCGCCAATGCCTCCAGCAATGCCTCGGCATTTTAAAACATGTCTCAATTGCTATACATGTAGTATTGTGCATGTGGGGAGACTGGGGGTCCTGGCATGCAGTTGATAGGAGGAAGGTATTTGAAGATGATCACAGCGGCTACTGTATGAGATAACCCTTTGGAGAAATGGGTTCTTCGTGGTTGTAGCTTGGGGTGTCGGAGCTTATAGCCCATTTGTTTGTTATTTACCCTGTGGAAGCGCGGAAAGGAACGCTCGTGATAGCTAAGGCAACGCGCATGTTTCTCTTGGGGCACCAGGCACCCATTTACTTACATGTATATTGAGATTTATAATAGCATGGGAACATCATGGGTTGCTACTGACGGGCCCTCCTATCCTTTGGCAGAATGATTGCACGCCAACATAAAATACCGTCCTCCATTTATGCCATATGGAAAATACCATTAGGATCCTTTCCACGTTGTTCACTTCTTATATATTTGGGTTCGCCCTGTTTGTCAGATGATTAATAGATCCATTGGTATCCATTTATTATGTCAAAGTATCCTTATTAGAATCTAGGCTAGACAGATAGAAATGTCTTTATGTAGATTTGAATAATCATATACGTCACGGGACGTATATCACACGTATTCACAGAACAGAGCTTTGAGCGAACAGCGGCCAATCATATTTTAATCATTGGTTTTGAATTGGGAATAAATTGAGAGAGGACGTGGATGGTCGCATCGAACACAATCAACATATTTGAGGATATTCTTCCGTCAAATTGAACATTCACACCGCTATGACAGCATGTATAAAACTGGCATATTATGGAGGTGATGGTTTGAAATCCAGACCGCAGGTTGTTGGGTTATATATGCTGTATGTATTGGCCCGATCTTTAATGTCCCATCTTCAGCCTGAGGGCATACTGTTCAAGCGATCCAAATGAGTTTGCTTGGCGACAGTTAATGTCCGATTCACATGGCAAGGACTCAACTGTTTTCAATGACGACACATATGACATCAACACAAGGTTTCCATTGCCCTATAGGAGCCAGTCTTTGAAATAAGGAATGAAAAAACCTCCCAGTGTGAGTATATATGGTAGGCGTGAGGTGGGATCAGTAAGCATCTTTCTCTGTCAAGTATTCCATGGTCAGGTAGGATGATCCAAAATACTGCAATCTACGAGTGTGTGCTGGTGAAAGCCCATCACCAGGCTTCATACATCTGGAATCTCTAGGCAAAAATATCTGTAAAAACACATCAACTTGACCGAAAAGAAGGGCTCCATTTATCAATACTGAATAACCCGTATTTGACAGTTGGACGTTAAAAATCAGGGCACACTCTTCCTAACTTAGATGAGTAGGTACCTTAAGTTAGCAATAATATGTCCTTATGATGTTGGTTAGATAACAATAGGGACAATTGAGTGGACCATCTGATATTATATGAGGCTTGGATTGCTCAATTGTTATCAATTATGTAGTCTAGGCTTTGAATGTGTTAAGAGATAATGCTCTTTTCTATGTCAGTTCTTGGCTCAGTAAGCCTGATAATGATAGGAGAGGCATTTGAGTTCGTAGCCTGTGGGCCATTTAGGAGAGACACAAGGCCCGAATCCATTCAGTCAGTGAAATTACCTGTTCAGAAATTCTCCTTTCAAACTCATGTGATAATCAATCAAGTTAAATACAGACAGGTTGTGTAAATTTCTGGGGTGAACCAGTCCATGCCCAAACCTCAGGAACAAACGAGTTCTAATAGTTTCAGGTCGTACTTTCAACAACAGTGCAAGTATTCATTAATGAAAAATACCCAAATATATATAGTTAGTCGATGACACTTACCTACAGTGAAGAATACTAATAAACCCGTAAGTAATCCAAAATTGTGAACCTTAATATGTGGTACATCCATGGCGATGATCGGTGTATCTCTCCACAAAATCCATAAACTGAAAAAGGTGTTATCTTCCAACACAACTTTGGTACAAACCCATCACAAAATTAATTTTGGCGTTTTCACCGATGTAACAAACACCATTGATTTGAACAAAATAATCCTCAATGGCTCTTCGTGGCCAATAACACCACCAACAGCAGGCACCGCAGAAGTATTATCCTTCCCCTTCGATCTGTAAAACAGAGGTAAATCCATGAGCAGTGACTACATAACTATTATAGTAAAATGGTGCTATATGTTGAACGTAAATCCATGCCTCTGCTGCTTTTGGAGGCCCCTGTAGTCGGTACACTACTCCACTGACTGACTGAGCTCGAGCGCCAACTACCACACACAGTAATTTATTCGTGCGCGGGCACCTGTCAATTATACTGACAATAGCCAATCACATGTGCAGCAGACGACATTCGGCAGCGCAGGACGAACGCTGTATATGGAAGGTACGGAGCGATTTTCACTCTCTTTTTTACTCTAGCCCTCTTACTTCTACACTTTTCCCTTCCAGTTAGGACTCAAGCGAAGCGATGTCTCGCACGTCAGAGGGAAGGATGTGAGACTGGAGGTGGCCATATTGCACAAGGAGGCGGAACACTAGCGATAGATTGCGCGGTGTGTGAGAGAACCAACTCCTCCCCGCCATTGGACAGGATGCTGCCTTCTCCTATTGACATCTTTCAATGAAAACACACCGCTATCTCACTTTCACTTGGATATTTGGGCAGCAATTGTTATTTCTAAACCTAATTATGAATGAATGTCTCTTCTAGAATATGTTTTATGACAGTGGAGGGCAATAATTAGTAGATTCTCTGTGTTTGAAAGGTATAATCGTAGATTTTTCTAGCTCATGTTCCCGATGCGAAAGTGAGTGTCATAACCATGTGTTTACAAAATTATGGCGAGGCTAGTTGATGATACACTAAGGCCCTCTAGTAGAGTTTTACGGAAGTAAATTCTGTCTTGGGTTGGAAATATGCCTCCGCCACCTCGTGATCAAAAACTAATCCCTGGACTTCTTTCAGAGGAAGAAATAACGGAGAAATATTGCAAGGAGAAGAACATAACTTTCACTTGTTAAAAACAGCCTCCATTATGAAAATAATGCTGCTGGCAGTTTCTAAATAAAATTCATGGTGTGTGTTAAAATTATTACAATTTTCCCTGGCTGAGTGAATTCTACACAATTAAATGTCGCCTTGCCTGCTTTAAAACATTAAAACCCTCCCATTCCAATTAGATAAAGAGGCCTCAATAACTGCGCAGCCAATTACAAATTTGGGCGGTTTTAAATAAATTTAAAGTAAATTGAAATGGACGAAGAAAGAATGTTAAAACTAGTCACGAAGGTAACATAAAACTAGCTTGAAGGTACACTTTTGAAGACAGGAACTACATAATCTTGTTATCTGCATTCATTTAAGTGAAAATGGAGGTTTTTTGTTACATAAAAAAGTTTCACTGCAACTGGGAACAAAGATACTGTTGCAAGAAATATTGTCTGGCTAATCACAAGTCTCTCTGTGTTCTAAAGTTTGAGATATACAATCTACCACCTCAGGTGTTGGCCTGGATTTTATTGCACAACTTAACCAAAGCCAGGGATCTCAGAAGGAGATATGCACAGGAAAATTAAATTCACGAGTTGTGTGTTCAGACTCTTTAATCCTAACAAGTATTGTAGCTGACACATATATTGAGACAAACGTGGTCATCTAGATGAAAGTATATGGCTTGTTCAAGTCAGTAAGACAATTAAACATTCGTTTTATTAGTGTTCTGTCTCTTTTCTACATGTCCATTCCTCTTTTTACATACCAAGAAAACGCTTCTGGGAATTCAGGGTATAGACATTCCCTGCACATTGTTCTCTGGAAACATCTGGTGGCCATCAAAACCCTCCCAGGGAACCTGTGAGTATATTTGTTGTTGTTTCTTTCTAGGAGTGCTTTCTTTGAGACTGCCTTGAAACCTAAGACCGACAAGCAAGAGAAGGAGGCTCGTGAGGAAGAGAGTCTGATGGAGGGAGGGAACAATATGGCCGCAACTGTCAACAGTCTTCAGCAACTTCTGGCGTTTCTGCGAGACGCCCCTCATAATGGAAAACGTATTGAAATAACAAACTGCCGGAGCATTCCGCAGCCAGATGAAGGGCAATGGAAGCCTACCGCCGCCCCACACTTATGTGTTCTAAATGAAGCTCCGTACACAATTATAAAAATTGCTGATTTAGATTTGAAGGACGATGAAGTTTGCGCCATATTGGAATGGTGCTTTGGCAGCACTCTTGTGGAAGTGGAAATCAGGCGCGCGCAGCTTTCTAAAAGGGCCTTCCTGGCGTTAGGAAAGGCGCTAGAAAAAGACAAAACAGTGCAAAGTCTGGCTATCACTGAATGCCAAGTGACAGACGAGAAAGTGAGATTGGTTACAAGCGCCCTCACAGAGAATAAGTGTTTGCGAAATCTCAATCTGGCTGACAATGAAATAACCAACGAGGGTGCGATTGATTTGTACAATGCGCTCCCAGCAGACATCCGATTAGAAAGTTTAGATCTTAGTGGAAATCCCTGCAAAGGGTCTGGGATACGGCATTTAGAAAAGGTCATATCTGATTTCACTTGTATATTTGATGATGATTGAATATCTTTAATTAATTGTAAACGAGCCGATCATCCAAGTCTTGTTAAAAGAAAATGTAGGTTGTCCAATGTATGATGTATGATCAAGACTGTAAACAATCTTAATAGACATTTTTGCATTTGAGTTTGATATAAATTGATTAAAAAAGGTTTGTATATTTTATGGATATGGAAAAGAACCAAATGACCCCCAATAAATACTAAATAAAACAGTATTAATTTAGTTGGTGAGTGTTGCTATTCCCTGAGAGTCTGAAGTATATGCGAATCTGTTATCGTATGTCCCCAGCTGTGTGCATTTTAGCCATGGGTTCACGAGCCAGCGGCTCTTGGAAATCGCACACAAATAGTGCTTTTTATGAGCTAAACACTGAGGAAATTAAGAACACATTTGGGAGGTGGTTAAGGCTGATAACATTTGTGTGTGGTCTTAATACCCTCTAAGCCGACGTCATGTCATAAAGGTCACTGGCCACATGTGACGTCACAATGTAATTTTCTAACCACACATGGTTCCTGCACTAGGTGTTTCATTGATGGTGTAAGGAGTTGGGTCTCAGATGTTTTTTCTTTGAGAAAATACATACTGCCTCTGAGTTATCAAACGTATTTGTTTTTGATCTATAGACAAAGCGCAACTGAACTTTGGTAAAAGATACCTTGGCTAAGGCAATTAAGCCCCCACATATTATTCAAACCAAGGTTATTTCACAGCATACTAATTTCCATAGAGACCCCCTAACCAGTGACTGCACTGACTGGATCCAACACCGGGTTGTTCCAATGTAAGAATATACCAGAAGGCCATGCTTCATGCTATTAGGTTATTATTCCTCAAGCTGTGTACATGTGATATATACCAGCTCGTTACCTCGCCCAAAATGACTCCCATAAGCTGACATGAAGTGCCTGGTGATTACGGCATATGATTTACAGTTTCTTATTAACATTTGCTGCTATCTCGTAAATGATACAAAATGCCCTGCCCCCATAATTTTTGCAAGTGGTTTTTCATTGCAGTTGTACTTTATCCACAAGGCTTAAACGATATAAGCCTCTTTACATCAAACTATATTTTAAAAGAAATTAAATGGGTTGTAATCGCGATAAATTTAACGTTAATGATCTAATGAATGGTTTAATCGCTAGTCCGTATAGGCTGTAATAATAGCTGTGTTTGATCGTAATTGCAAGATTGGTAATAAGATAATTGGCGATAAAATCCATATTAATGTTGTACCTGAAATGAAACGATTTACCAGTGTCCTATAAAATCTCCCCCTCGGATAGACAATTGTGTGATATTCCTCGACGATCCTGCAAAAAAAAGATTACTTGATAACAAAATACTTTGATCAACTATTGACTAACAAAAGTAAGTATCTTTCTTATCCGTATGATATATACTACACACGAAGAAATGTTTTCACTAAAGACTGTAAACATTAACCAAACATCTTGAGAGACTATATATACTAATTGTTAGACGAACGATCCTCACATTGTATCAATTCCTTCACTCACCTTGATATATGAAATCCAATAATATGTCCTCTGAAAACGTACTCCTAATTAGATAAGCTCAATGGAAATCTGAAAGGAAGAAAAATACATTCATTAGAAAGTCTAACTTCCCTCGATAAATAAAAAAATGTTGAACAACGATAATAATTCTGAATGTGATTTATTGTCAGGATCCAGTAATCGCGTGAAACCTTCATCAATTTCATTACGTGTAAATACTTTACATCACTCCGGAGTCCTTTCCCAGAAAGAACTGGCCCAATTCATAATATAATTTCCCCAATGATTAGAATGCTACATAAATCGGGGTTATTTTGTTTTAATAAATGGGGATCCATGAAGTAATTGATCGTTTCCTTAGCGTTGGCTACAATTAAGTTTGATTTATTTGGCCATGCCCGGACCACTGAGTCCAGCAGATCAATTAATCAATACTATTGCATTTTATAGAAACAATTGATTGCCACGAAATTGGAATGTAATATGGCCCGCGAGTTTCCGCCATGTTTATTTTTTTTTTTCATAAAATTTTCAAAGGTCAATGCCCGAATTTCGCTTTCATACTTTTTGATAATAGGAGTTAGGACAACATTGTCAAATAAACTTGAATTTCCCGAAAACATCAAGTGTTGAATGATTACATGAAGATTTAGGCGTGAATATAATTATGGACCAGCAGATATTTCAGGGAGAATATTTAGAAAGTAATGGTCAGTCTAGGCCCAAAGTTGAGAGAGTCCCTTCAAACGGAGGGAAAGCCTCTCGCCTCAAGACCGCAATTGGCAAAATGTCATTATATTCCCATTACAACGCCTAGTCTTAGGCCAAGAAACCGATTAGCGAGGTAGGCGACTAATCACTGACATTCTTAACTGATCTAAAGGGTTGGACCTAGAGTGTGGTTGTCAACGGTATATGTGGAAGCGCTTCTTTAAGTGTTGGCCAATGTACATAATTCTTTGGCTGAGAAATAAAATCCTATCGATAAGTACAATTTATGCGGAGAGCCTCAAACGCAGTGGGCTTGGCAATAATTATGTGGCGTTACCTAGTGGCAAAATGTAGAACTAAGTTACGCTGTTGGATCCAAGCGCAACCTTCACTACTGCCATCTGTAGCATTGGGTGAGAAGCATAGAGCAAAGTTTGCTCTTTGCCCATAGAGCCACCATTGCTATGGCTATTAAAGTAATCTTTAAAACTCCTCTTTTATCTTTAATTTCCTTATTATAACTGGCTCGATAGTTTGTTTTAGACATCGACGAATCATTTATATATAATAGATCAAATTAGAGGTCATTATTGGAGTCTATGAGAAGATAACCGTATACCAATATTTTGGTTGCGCCCTCCCCCCCCCCCCCCCCCACCACATCCCCTCATTATTCCTGTTTCCTTTTCCTGTTGTACATGTCGTTCTATAATTTTATGAATATGGGGCAAATCCTTGGGCTGGTTATTGTGACTATATTATTCATTTATCAACAGTATACTATTCACATTATCATATTTATGATTTGGACATACTATATTTCTAGTATTGTGAAGACACCAAATGTATTATTACCGTAATTACAAAAATGAAGCCTTCATGACCTAAATCCACTGAGAGCTAGTACATCATTATATATATGGCACATTTATATGTTTTTGATACAAGCAACATAAAACAGTGTAATGTATTATGTAATTTTGGCAGGTCTAGACCATATATAATGTACTATCATTATAGCAAAACTTTCATACTAATAATGGTTTGATGAAAAATGTAAGCAGTTAAATAATGCTAAGACCCACACAGAAGCGTCTGATGACATTTCCCATTATTAGGTCTCTCAATCCTAATTTTACACAAGCAAATAGTATGATCTGTTCTGAGACATTTCACGGGGTCATCATTTCACAAATGTAAAAAATGTATATTTATGCTTAGAGTAATACAAATATTACTCTAATATTTATGTTCATTATGCAGGAAAGTACTGGACAATTTGGAAACCATACCATCTTTAAAGACTCCAAACTATTAAAACTAGCTCGATTAATTCGAATAAATCACTATCTATTTACAGTATAGCTCCATTTTAACTTCTGACAAAACCGTTTTCAACTTATAACTTTATGTAATGCTCACCAGAAATGTGGTTAAATTGTAGTCTTCGTTTGAAAAGTCCGAGATACAACCAATATTGCAGACGTCCACCCAGCAAATATCCCTGCAAAATACAACGAATCATCATAAGTTACCGAATAAAACACATGCTCTTAAAAAGACATACATTTATTCTCTTAGACAGAAATGATGGGAATGAGCAATCCGATACGCAATGTTTGACAGTTCACCCTGTACATGAAGAATGGAATTAAGATTACTCTCCTAGAAAAAGCTAATAATCATGCCAAGTAACGTTTAATACAGCAGTATGTAAGGGAACTTCGGTTGGTAATACGCAATGTTCAGTTTCCAGCATACAGAGCATTTGCAAAAGAGGAGATTAAGGTGGAAATTAGGCCTATGGTGGAATAAATATCCGGTGATGGGGGGAAAGAGAGAGGAAATTGGCCAACGGGAAAAGCCAATGATCCTTTTAAACGCAACATGTTCATGGTAACTACTATGTTTGAGATAAGTACTGGAATTTATTTACTGAAGGGATAGTTCAGTCGATCTTCATCTAGACAACCCCCACCCACACCCACCTCCCCCTCTCATTTCGCCCAAATTTCTTCGAGTAGCACAAGCGGTCGTAGAAACTTAACTTGTGGGCATGTAAAGTTAGTAATCGGGCTCGGTTGAAATTGAGAAACTTGTGGGCTTATATATAATCGTCATTGTTTTGTTTTTTACCTCCTCCTGTTCATTCAATGTTCATCCTTTCCAGGCAATGACGGTAATGGTAATGGTGTCAGTTATAATGATTAATTGATCTAGATGTATTATAAATATTTAAATTATCAATAGAATTTGTTTAGCAATTTTGCAAATGAGAATTATCACCATTATGAAACTGTCCAAATGAAATTTTCTAAAAAAAACAAAAAAACGTAGAATAAAGTCCACGCGAGCTACATGCATGCACCCAATGTGAGCAGCCCATCCCGGTGGTTCTAGAGTCTGCCACACGGTGGCAGATGTGAGTGGATAATCTGTCAAAACACGAGGGGGCAGCACAAAGTGATCCATGGTAAGTCTGCCTGACGTTTACGAACTCCAGATACCAAATAGTTCTTAGTCCACAAGACTACCAACTGTTAGGATCAGAATATAGCCCTGTTTACTAGTTTACATGGCACTCTTAACCCTTTCACCCATCTTGACATTTGGTGTCAGATAAAATCAAACGCTTAGATTTAAAATGACCCACCGCTGTTTAAAATGAAGCTGTACGTATACACTGCCCCTCGATTAGAGTTTGGTTGAGAGGATTTGCAACCGATGTACATCCACAAATACTTAACATACATAAAGAACTGATACTGGATAATGAAAAATAATGTTTCGCCAGCCATTTGTTCTACAGCGTTAAATATTGCATTTAAATATCCCATTTAGATGCACCGCAAAACAATTCGACATGCACCTAAAATAATTTAATCTCACGGGGGAACCAATAATCACTATTCATCATAGTACAAATTTCAATAATGTCAGATTAGCAAGTGAACTACGTTAGTAAGTATGAACATGGGAGTATAATGACATTCCTGACATCCCCATTGTCCCATCCCCGTCTTGAATGTGCCAGTTTAGGTGGCACATGCATACATACATGTAGTGAAATGTCCTAATACTAAAAGGCTATGGCAAAATTCAAATGGTATTGTCGACATACTATCTGCTATGTATCCATAATATGATAACACTGTGACCACCATCGAGCCGGAATAGGAAATGATGGCATTAAATCCATGGCAAGTTTGACAACATACATTATTTTAACCTTGCAATAAGCTCATTTAACCTTCTTCTTTTGGAATGTTTTTAATTTTGAAATATTACCAGCAAAAGAGCTGATCTTAGGCTGAACATGTCCAAGACGACCGGATCCTTAAAGCGTCGTGAAAACGCCAAATCAGGGTAGTTTGTCGAAATCTAATGTGTGGACCCTTGTACCCCACTCGTTCGCGCTGCTCCTCTTCTTATTACCATATATGCCTTGGTCCCCATTGACCGGGTATTAGTTACTTTTATTCTTGGGTCTTATTGTTTACTCGTTCTATTCTTGTTATATTCCTTGATGTTCTTTGAATAGTAAACGCCTCGAGGGCAGGTTTTTGAAATAAAGTCAGTTGTAAAACACACAAAAAGAAGTGCCGAGTAAAAATATGATAAAGTTAGGCATGGTTCAAGAATGTCCGTGACAATGCTTAAACCACTAAATTAAAATTTACAAATTTCAATACAAACGCTTATAGAATCTGAGAATAAACTAAAGAAGTTTTTTCCCCCTTAAGAGCGCAATGATTTGAGGAGTAAGGATTCAATATTGAACAATTTCCTTCTGATTCATAACATCAAAGAGCACTGAGCGGCGAGATGTTGATAAATTCAGTTCTTAATGGACGTTATGAGGCGACGATAATTGCAACACTGAACAGACAATGGGAACAATTTCCTCTTTTCAAGGGCAATGAATAAGCCAGACGTTTAAATCCGAGTCCAAGAAATAACAAATCAGGCTCACTTTTGGTCCATACGAGGAGCTACGAGGGTGTTCACCTAGGTTCCAATTGAGGGGTAATGGTCGGGGGTAATCGATGAATTGCCTTCAGTGGTTTTACACCAATTGATTGATGATTGTTTGCGCAATTTTTGTTTCATATAGTTTAATGTAGGAAGCATGTAATCGGTCCCAGGGGACGTGGGCCGATCATGAAAAGCCGCACCTTTGCATAATTATAAGGATTTGCAAATAAACAAGTTTCCGAGGACACGGGCGAGACTTTTTTCTGAATGTTCAGAGCAAAATAATGGTCCTACTCAATTTAAAGTTTGAAAGAACTTGCCGGAATTCTTGTTATAAAAAAGACATGGGAAATTTGATTCATTGTTTTTTGAAAGAACATTTGGTAATGATTCTATTTTCACAAAGAAGAAGAAACTAATGAAGAAGTCGCGAGAAGGATACAATTAAAATTCACGAATTACATTTTTCGTAGTTAAATCAAAGGGCTTCTTTGATCGACAAGAAAAAGAAAACGGTAAGGATCCTCGTGGTATGTCCATTAATCCAAACGTCTATTGGGTAAAATATGAGGGGAGGCTGGTATAGAAATAGACTGCACTCTCACTACACACTTGGATTGACCCCCAACATGCACAAAAAGATTTCTCCCTGCGAAGGATCGGTGAGGGCTATATCTACCCAGTCCACAAATATTGAAGAATTGATACATCTCATGTCCGCAACAGTTAATGATCACTTTTAGCAAAAATGTAATCGAAGGTTTACACGTAAGATTGGATGATGCGAAGAATTAAAGACTTAATAACACGGAATATACATTTGCGTTGCCTTGGAAACCGAATTGATGTTTCACAATCTGATTCGAATCGTTAAAGTCAGAATGGTCTTTCCTTTTAAAGATCATCTGTTTGTTAAAAAATAGTTTAAATGTTTTTTAAATGTGAAAATCAATTTTCGTGCGCATGTCTTCTTGGTAAGAAGAGTAGACGTGAAGTGCCCCTCTTTAATAGGGAGATTTAGCAACCACAACGCAGCAACACAACACTAACGCACTCACTAACTATTAGTACATTATTACCGTTGTGGGGATATCTCGAGAGGCCTGCAATGCAGATGCCCTCGGCCTAGCGCCTCTCGAGATATCCCCACAACGGTAGTACTGTACAAAATAGTTAGTGGATGCGTGAGTGTTGTGGTTGCTAAATCTCCCTATTATCGTTTAAGGACGCATGATTATCAAAAAACATATAATTCACATCGAGTACTAACTTTCAGGCCTACAAGGTAGCATGCAATGTCCATTCAGTGTCCTGAAGCATATCTTATTTCACTTAAATCGATCATATTATTGTTAGTGCTAGTCGATGAATGATTGCCCTTCAGAATACGTTTTGATGATTTTCTTTGTATTCTGCCCGGGGACTTAGCGGTGAATGATCATCGCTATATTTGAACAGTCCCTATGGTGAAATTCATTACTTCGCATGACGTTTCAACCTCTGCGCTACACGAAAACTGAGCCCACTGAGAAACAGAAAAAGTATGCCCCTGCCAATCAATGGACAATACTTTTAACAATGTATCGGCACATTGGTGTTAAAAGCTATTCAATAACATCATTGTCCTTGGCACAAATGGAATCGCAGTGGGAATATATATATGCCTGTAAATGGCAATTAGTTTTCACTTAGAATCAATCGTTTGTTGCGTATGATACTTGGATGAAAATATCCATCTCATCTTCTGTTCATAATCCACTCAGGAATTCTCTCTCTCTTTTTTTATTTTTTACAAACATGGTTTTTATTTCTGAATCATTTACCCTCCCCCCCCCCCCCACACACACACACATCCGCCCCCGCCTACAGCCCCTCCCAGCCAATGGAGCACTTGCAGTTGCATGCACTTTTTTATTGTGTTTCAGTCGAAGAAAGAAGTCTAAATGTATGACAATATTTGCCATGAATAGCATTATTGTCCTTGGGGGCACCGGGAGCTTGTTCAAATAATTGAAGGTATCAATATACAAGCTAAAACATAGAGAGAAGGGGTGTAGGGACGAGGCCCATATGCCGAGGGTTCAATGTGAAGATTTCCTCTTGCTCGTCCGCTGGTATGGGTCTCAGCGGAGGTTATCCCCATGTGTACAGGGGGACCAGCAGCCCCTCTAGCTGCTGACAAATCTTATGATGGATGAGGCAAGTCCACGCCAGGACAACAGAAGCCTCTCAATACACAAGAACACCATCATCTCCTTTCTGATATTTAACTCGGTGTCTGGTTCCACGCAGAGAAGCTTTGACTTTCGTGAACAGAATGGTAATTTCCTGAATATTGCATATAAGCGTATTGGATTTATCCTTTGCTTAAGGAGAAAAAGTTAGAATTAGTCTCCGAGGGGGTTTCCTTGTGCCAGACGAGGAATACATCGCGGAGGCGGCAACAATATTGAATGCACAACTTCCATTGACCATTCTTACTTCTCTACATGTTTGTAGTTGATATCCGTCTGTGAGTTAGAATTATGTTAAACTGAAAGGTTAGCAGCCTTTATAGAGGTTTTTTTGACATCACTTGTGATCTTTAAATAAGGGTGATTGTACTCCAATACAGTCCAGGCCCAAACCCTCAGATCAGATTAGAATGGTATGTCAGTGATTGGACGCCTACTTCGCTAATCGGTTTCTTGGCCTAGGACTATACGTTCTAATGGGATTATAATGACATGTTGCGGTCTTGATGGAATTATAATGGTACTTTGCTGTTTGAGGCGAGAGGCTTTCCCTCCGTTTGAAGGGAATCTCTCATCTTTGGGCCTAGACTGAATAGGAAATGTGACTATAAAGGCTGGTCTAATGCATTTGACACGCACGCGCACTCACAAAGGTCGTGTACCCGCCACAGTACATCGCTGTTGTATACAAATCCGGGAGGTGCACCAATGTAGAGATAAGAGAAACCGCTTGTTTTATGTAAACGCTCTATAACCGACCATTTTTGGTTCAAAGAAGAATGCGATAATAAAAGAATATCTAGTTTGAACATTGACCTGATACCTGTATACATAGTTGTAGGATCGATTTGGAGAATGTCATTACCGGTCGTATATCGGGTATAGAGGTCATTGAGTTTAAATCTTTAAGTCTAAGCTGTTTATCAAGATATAATTAATGGTTTAAGCTGAATAAATGTAGTAAACAAACAATAACAAACACGTATAAAAAGCCGCAACTATTTCTAAAATTATAAATGTCTAGTTCCGGAGCTGGCTGGTGATATAAAATATAATAAATGGTAACCCTCACCCACTCTCTGTTGATAGTTATACCTATATTGCAACATGTATCCATCATTTAGCTGCAGTCAAATAATATAAGATAATATTTGACTGTAATATGGCGTTATACTAGCTTTGCTGCAGTCTAGGCTCAGAGTTGAGATAGTCCCTCCAAATTTAGGAAAAGCATCTCACTCCAAAATACCATTATAATCCCATTAAGACGCCTACCCCAGCCCGGAAAGGCATACGCGCAGTAGGCTTCCAATCAATAAGATACCATTTTTATCTGATCTGAGAGCCTTTGAGCCTAGACTGACTGGCGATCATATAGCGCAATTGTATTTAGAGACTTAACTATTTCCCAAGTACTTAACGCAACACGATAGTTTATTTTGGAACGCAGTAATGTATGATTTTAAGTGCTCCATGCTCTCAAGTACGTTTTCAAATTGTCAAATACTAACTCATGCCCCACACGTCAAAGCTAGGAGTACTAGACATATATCAGTTCGGTGCCGACTGACACTAGTCTAAATGCCACTGCTTTGGAAACATTACTTCAGTTGCTGAATAAAACCTAGGGGGCCAGATGAAGGGAAATAGCAGCTGAGGTTTCACAAACAGAGATTAAAGTATTTCAAGGCCCATTAGTTCCTATAAGCAGGGAGGCCTTTGATTCACAAAACTGGGAGAGTTGTGGATTTGTATGTTGAAAATGGCTGCTGAGACGCGGGGCATTGGAGGGCAGCCAATAAGTTCGCCTTGGAGTCAATGGAACGAGAAACAGAGCCCTCCCCCATTCCTTTTGATCATCGCCAGCTGGTCGAAGCTGAAATAATACGACCATTTGAGTAATGATAACTGGAGAGGGGGACTGGATTTGAATATCCATCCAAACGAGAGAATTCTCTGTAGTTCGCCGTGCAGGACGCAGCCTTCTGTTTTTGAAAAAAAGACTGGGAATTTTGCTGCTGTAGTCCAACCACAAACTAGGATGAGAAATCGTCAGAGTGGACGGATTTGTCAGACTATTGGGCGTGTATTTGGCAATTGTGGCGCTTTCCAGTCGAACAAATCAGGTTCACAGCAAAGAAGCATTAAAACTCTTTTAGAAAAGAGGCAGGGGCTTTTCGTGAATGGCGTCTGGAATGACATTGTCAAACTTTATGGCAGTATTAACCCCATGCACGTTATTTTCGCGGCGAAACTTTTTGGCACCATTTCCGTGTACGTCAAAACAAAAGCAGTCCCTTTAGGCATTGTATGACAAGGCAAAACAGTCCAAAGAGGCCCAACAATTACATGGAAACTTAAAAAATACGAGGTATTATTTATGTTAACGAGAACTGATTCGGACTCCGATATCATTAACCGTCGTTAGGAACCTTCGGTCGAACCAGACGGAAAACAGAATGTAATAGATAAAAAACACTTTTTCACTCAGATGTTTTCTACCCATTGGTGGCATGGCATAATCATTGATTTGCATGGCATGAATCACCCTCTTTAGGTTAGATTGGGTCGGCGTATTTTAACCAAGTTCGCATGCGGCGACTCCATTATACATGATTATACAATCTAAGTCATACTTTTTAAGAGCAAAAGTCACCCATCTCCAGGAAGGCTGAGGGAAATAAGAACTGGGTCTTTGCGATTCTGGCCCCTAGGTCTTAATCAACTAACTGAACCGCAGGGGAAAATCACAAAGAGCCGGAAAGGGGCGAGATGCACCTAACCAAGCCAACGCGCAAGCGCGTGCAACTCCGAAAAAGAAGGAGCATTGGTTCTATTCTTCTTACTTTGATGCTCCAGATTCTTATCCTACTTGGGAAAGCCTTCTTTATGTCACAATTTGTGAGGGTTATGGGTATAGATAAAGCATATCCATAATGAAAATATTTGGTATTCCATTTCCCTATGGACGGGGGGGCAAAGAAGACTGGGCGCGCCACAGAAATATGAATGCAGTCGCATGGCGCTATGGATATTGACGATTTGCTCCGGGTTCCCCAGTGTATAAAACCTGGGATGTGACCATAACCCATTTGGCGCCAGCGCCAGTGGAACGTACTAAATGACAAGAGAAGCGATGGCCACAATACATCATTTGGAGAGGACTTTTATTGTGTCTACCAACGCTGCAGACATGTGCTTGTATATGCACAAGCTGCCCACGGGATCCCAACTCCAAGGAAAGACGATTATGACCGTCATCCCAATTTGAAATCAGTTTATACCACCAAATGTGTCGATGTCCATAAGTCCTCTTCGGTAATGAAGATGCATTGTATGTTCCATGTAGAGATTTTTTATTCGATTTTGGACTCTTTACTGCCCACTATTCATAGGTATTCATAGGGGAAAGCATGTGGGCCTTTAGAGGGAACGACCGCATTGTTGGGAACTATTCCCATTTACTACCGTGACACACTGATTTGTATGCAATGCATACAGTCTTCCCCATTGTACGCCATATCATCCGGCCATGGATAGACATAAAGCAGGGATATAAGTGATTTTCAGTCCTGTAGAATCGTTGTAACATTGTTGTCGGCATGGTTGGGTCACATGATCCTACCAAGGGAGGAAGTAACCTATCCATCAAAATAATCTCTGTATGGAATGTACATACACATCTTTGGGGCCATTTGCTAATAATACGGCTGGTAAAATTACGGTGGGTGATAAACCCAACCCCCGCTTAAAGCTGCATTCCCAGCTAATTTCTATACAAATCTCAGTTTTCACTTGTTAAGCTGACTAGTACACTGACCCACCTTATCCCAATCGTTTAGGTTTCTTTCTTACAGTTGGAGTTTAATATTTGAGAAGAAATCGTACTGGTGTTCACCAGTATGACCTCCTTATAGTCACCAGTGTGACCTCCTTAGCCTTGTTCCATACAGATAGTCGGGGACGGGGAAAATTCGTTGGCAGACAGAGAGAAACATATGCCCTTGGTGTGGCACAGAGGCGCCACTATGTGACCATTCAGTGCATCTACAGAACAGAACATATACATATACCTGTCTGTCCCCGATCGTAAAATCACAGAATTTAGACATTTATTTTACTTTTCATTGAAAAAGAGATGGATAATATTGAGTTTGGGAACTAATATGAATGTAATTCCAGAAGAACCACTCGATCTTAAATCCTGGGAATGCAGCTTTAATACACTGCGCAGCCGGTGTCGCAGTGAGCATCCCTGATACAAACCCACATTTATTAATACTACTTACAGTCGCTGTGTCATGGAAGCGAGTGGAAGAGACATACGTACCGATAGTCGACCCTATTATTTCTCTCGACTCATGATAAAACCTGCCATCTGCCATTCCAAATATATACCAGAATAATCGTATCCACTCATTCAATTAATTCGTGAAAATAATCTCAGGTCATGCGTGACAGCAACGAACGTAGCTTTATTTTCGTAGAAATAGACGTGAAGAAAGTAACTTTTTAAAGATGGAAGGACACACATAATTATGTTTTCTTGCAATTTCAATATTTAGACTTGCTCTTTTCTAGATGTTGTTTTGCAGATGCAGACTGCATGGTGCATTAGTCATTGTAAGCATTAACCATTGTAAAAGAAGATTATATAGATCGCGCAAGATATTCTACAGTTGGTTATAAATATGGTACTCCGTCTCCACTTGGGACGAAACCCTCACATAATGGGCTTGTTGCAATAGACCGTGTCTTAAAGGTCTCTGAGCACCATCGTACATTTAAGACTACAAGGGCTTTAAGATATGAGTATTAATTGGTCCATAAACCCATGCATTTAAGGAAGATACGTCTAAGAGAAGAATCGTATGTAAGGCAAATGAAAGTTATACTCGAGTAAGAGTGGTTTACCAGGGTGAATTATTCTCGTTGGTTTGCCAAACAATCGTATACAAGTATAATGCAACGCGCCCATAGTCTGTAATTTTAAGGTTTCTGGCCCCAGGGTGAGCATCCCTGCTGTGTCCATAATGAGTTAGACAAACAACCGATTTGATCAGTCTGTTGTAGCTCCTCTCTTTATAGCCTTTTCCAAACTTCAACATTCCCAATTATGTTAATCTTCTCAAGCCCGTTTATCCCTCATAATTCTGTACATTGTGTTCAGACAAATATTAACATTCAAGTTTATGTTTGATGGGTAATTTAAATATTCTCTTATATTCTTTTTATGTCACAAGAAACGGAAATCATACCGTTTTTGTGTTCCTATAGCATTCACATATAACCTGATCAATGATAATATTAAGATCTGTTCTTATCTGTAATCTAGGAAGGTTCCGAATACAACATTGCTAATGTACATTACATATTTACAATATTGTTAGATTAATTCGATATGGTACGTATGTATATTGAACGAGCTATACGCGTGTACAGAATTGCGCGCCCGCTTGGGACCTTGGGGGTAAAGTATAAAGTGGTTTTAATACCACACACAAAAAGTACACCGTGCTGTCTGATTGGATATCACCAGAGACCTGTATATGTTCACATATATACAGGCGCCTCATGAAATGTACTACACACATTAGGCTGCGCTAGTTTCCACCAGGGAACCCATTACATATGGCCATTTCAAATACAATTTGATATCACATTAGATTCAACGAGCAGAGAACAGAACATCATCAGTGTGCAGAGCTGCCCCAGCCAATGTAGCCACAACTCGGCACTGATTAAGTCTTATCAGAGGAGGCCTTTTCATGAAAGCATGACACGGTTATAACTATTTAGTGATAGGGCATAGCAAAAACATGGCACTGGGAAAAAAGCCTTCCCCCCAAGCCTGAGGGTACGTCGCTAACGAGCATAAATCCAGTTGTGCCAGTCGCCACTCTTGTCTCTTGTCCACACAATACAGCTATTGCCCAGACTTTGCCCCTCAGTGGGGGAAAAGGCTGGATGGGTGTTTGAACAGGGCTTCTATAGGCGTAGATCGCAATCTGGGATGACCTTACATCATAGCAAGCGTGTCGCAGGGAGTTATCTATCTTCTGCCTGTGCACGACAAGTGTCATTTTATGAATGTCTCTTTCAAAGAGGAAGTGTAGAAGTCATCGTCATGATATTGACAGCATTTATCTGCACACTTTGTATAAACTCTAAGTATCAACTATAAGCACTCCACATAAAAACGATTCATAAATAAGCATGCACTCCACATAGAACGATTCATAAATAAGCATGTACTCCACATAAAAACGATTCATAAACAACAGAACAATCTTCATTTATGTTTGTATGGAAATAGTCCCCAACCCTCCTGGAAAAGGTGCCATATGCTCGTGACGTTAACCCCTAATACATATAGAAATGGTGTGTTGGTTTGCCATCCCTTCCTCCCGATTTATCCAAACAAACCATTTGTAGTTTACTCTTTAATATTCATTTATGGGCTATATATGTGTAAATGTGATATAATGGCCTACTTGACGAGGGTGGGCAAATGAACGCGTGTCGAATGTCATACTTCATGTTCATTCTACATACTGATCAAAGCATACTCTATTAATTGTTAACATGGTATTGAATATACCAATTTCTAATACAGTCAAATGGACATAATATACGGCCCCCTGTACTAAATCACGTGTACGCATATGTTGTCAAGCAAATTTGCCTGGACAGAGTTTTTGTGTGATTCTAATAAGTATAATTATGTTTGTGAAAGATTGATTCATAATCGATATATTTGGACGATATGACCCAGAGCGAAACGGTTGTACTTGTTTGTAAATATTTCAAACTGTAACTCAGTTAATAATATATATGATAGCCGTTTCATACTATAGCCAGTATACCATAACGCACGTGCTGCGTGCATAAAATATTATAATATATGTGTCTAGTATGTCTTATCATCTTCATCCTAGATATCCTCAATGTCAACTGAACGTATGTACCATCTATAGGAAGTGCAGGAACGCACTGGTTAGAGTCATTATATTTTAGCATTAAATATTTAGGGGTGGGTGGGTCTGAGTTACATTAATACTAGATCTACGAAATAGTTTCTTAAAATAGCCCCCATCACATGGGTAGACGCGCTGTTAACAACAGCTGTTGCTACTCGTGAGCTAGTATTAAAGCATGGATGTAATTTCGATTTAGTTGTCCCAATAATAGAGTTCGCTGCTCTGGAACAATCACAGGACATCGAAGTGGCTCTCTTGATTGGATCAGTGTTCACATAACTCACATTCTGGCTTCATTGTTTTCACCTGATAGCATCAGCAGGACTGGCCTACTGACCCTGGCTCCCCTTGACCTCTTTAGTGGTCATCATCCAGCGCCAGCTGTGTTGACCCTTGCCCATCCCCCTTCTGCTGATGAGATGCTATACAGCAGTTCAACGTATTCTAGCGAGGAGCATGTGGGTCAGATTTTCAGAAAATATACAATTGGCAGATTTACACATTCAGTAAATTCTGCTAAATTTGGCTGAAAAAAATGATAAATACTGGGTATATCTGAGTATATTTGGGATCGCATTGATTTAAAGTATCAGTTCTGTTATGTTAAACTGCATTTTGAAGCTCATTTCTGTCTTAAATGTGGGTGATTTGAGAGGATTGGTGAAGGCGAATTGTACATTTTCAGAAAATCTGATCCATGTACAGACCCAAAGGTATTCTGTTTCCACATCCTGAACTAGCAAATCCAATATAAGTGGAGTATTTTATTAATGTAATTTATACCTCATGTAAGTGTATATCCAAAAACGCAAGTCGCAATGAGGGGGATTTATCAATGTCACCCAATGTAAAACCAAATCTGCAAACCCTTCTGGATCACCCAACTTATTACCACCGGAAACTTGCGGTTGTAAAGGATCCAAGACGAGTCCTTAAAGCTATTTACAAAGCTATAATAAAAGTTTATTATCAGAGCTAAGCGCGTACTTAACCAGTTTTCTTGTTTGCCTACAAATAGAAAGATGCATAAATCTGTTGCTAGATTTGCACAAAGGCAAATGTCTCTGGCACAGGTAGCAAGAGAAGACAATGGAATCAGGTCAGACATGTGTCATACTACACCAGAGCAGCTGCATGAGCCATTCATTTCCTTAAATTGATTCGTTATTTCCTTAGTATTTCAAAGTTATGATGATATCAACCGATGGGTGAAGTTAGTACAACTTCAGTGGCAATAACCACATTTTGGCACCATCGGCCGTTCTTCTTATGCCTGGGAACGGTCAAAATGGTGCAGAGTGTACTATAAATTTTCTCCTCATAATATAGGTGTCTGCAAGTCTATTCCATGGCGTTATAAAATATGGTAAGAGTTATTATGAATGTCGTTATTAGATATTCATGGGAGAACACCCTTTCCCTTTGTGCTTAATGAATGTAATTCATACAAATCAATATTCGACGATTAAGTCTTGGGTATAAGAAGGAAGCAGAGAAGATACTATATGCTAAGGCAGCTAGCATGATCTACATTATAACTCAGTTTCCCATAGTTAGACCTCGTGAGCAACACTGACAGGCAATCTTGGGGTGATGTATCATCAAATAGATATCGCTTATCAGATATCTTGCCACATTGCCTACATGGCTGTTACAGCCTGAGATGATAAACTGCTATAAGACAAAATCATGCATGAATTTTTGACACCGGCTACCGAAGCGATGCTAATCAAGATCCATAATTAGTTTTTTCTCCTCGGCCAACGCTAACTGATGCATTTTACTACAGATGAAAATTCAGATTTTAATCCATCAAAAAGTTCAGAGCGCACTAACGCGTTCTTATTTTTATGCTTGAGCCATGAGAAATAGATTAGATCCAAGTAGTGATGGACATCGATGATATTACCCTGGAAGATTCTGGGGGTGGAGTTATGACCAGTATCTACGTACTCCCACTGTGGAAATTGATTTCGATTATATGAGGGTTGCTGCTAGTGGACGGTCATTTCTTCCTATCCCTCTCTCACTCGCGAAGGTATAGTCACCAGAGTTATAATGACATAATAGCCATTATCGGTGATTAAAGATCGAGGCAATGGCTTTATTTCCTCCTTAAATCTTCCCTTACATGCGCTGGTAAAAAGTTACTTCGTTGGGATTGTGAATTCATTGTCTCAACTGTATTAAAATGAAGGGTGATTGACACATCAAAAACCCTTAATGTTTTAAGATAACTGCATTCAGATTCACCTATATATATATGCAGGGACTTGTATATATATTATATGCTCGATGTTTCATTGTATAAACAAGGCGTAACTGGCACCAATGTAATGGGGTTTCGCTATAATGTTTTAATCATTTCCACTCATGATTCCGTGATATTGCCCAGCAAAATTATATGAATTCCTCGGAGAAATGGAACGATTGGCTACACCGATTCGATTCCGATATCAAGCTATCCATATGATACACATCATCACTATCAGCGATCATGAGTCAGGCTTATGATAGTCCAAGGAAATCAATAGCTGGATAGACGTTTCAATGATTCATATATTTTTCCCCTTTCCACCGAATACATACACCTCGCACAGAAGGGTATCTATAGACTTCCACCATTTTATGACTCATATTTTTCTTTACAGATCAAAGGGCAAAGTGAATGGGAACAGATTAGTGCACTGTCTGACTTCACCTGCCGTTCCAGGTGTCTCCTGGTTTGAGAAAAAAAGATCAATACACTTATTCCACCTGCAGACACAGCGAAATAATTAAAGTTAGCATTGGTGACCAAATGTGCCAGTGAAGGTTTGTCCCGATAGAAACAATACGTGTGCGGTTCATTTATCTTTCCACTAGTTGAGATAGACGGACATGCACTGGATTAAATACTGGTGGTGGGATATGAATCGAATCAAAGGACTGCCAGACTCAAAGGCGGGAGATAAATTAGGGTGGACGGACTACTCATATATGCATGCACTACACGACAGTCTGAAGGCCTGCGGACCCAAGTCCGTCAATCTGTCAGGAAAAATAGAATGTGGTGAGGATGACGAGTCCCGTCCAAGATGATCCGTAGGAAATTCTTATGGTAAACAAGTCTTCTCGAATAAAAGTACTAATCAATCAATGATTGTAAGGACACCTGTACATACCGAATACAATTATCTTATATTCATTATAACACTCTGAAGATGAAAAATAGCAGTTTGGAATTAATTAGTCAACTTAACAATAACGATAGATAGAGCGAGCTTATTCCTCTTGTAAGGCTTATCTGGTTACATGAGAAACGTTACATAAGGTACTGTGAATCAAAGAAATTGTATTTACTTTGTAAATTCAATACCCTTTTCCTTATTTAGCCAGTCGTGATATCCTATGTCGTATTATACCACAAATCTAATGAATTAGCTGCTTTTCGTGATTGCGCAATCCATGATTGTTATTTAGCTATAGGTGTGAAATATCCATGGTAACTGAATAAAATTTAATCAGAAGGAAAGGGGATGTTTTCCCGCAGTACCTACATATAGCCCGGCCAAAATTGTTAATGATTAATATCTTATTCAGTGTTATCAATCGGTAATACCAAATGGGTATAGATCGTGAGCCATTTCATGTTGAGTAGAATAGGGAGGCATTGTAAAATCCCCTAAACATGTTTTGAAACATACTAATCTTCTCCCAGGGCGATGACAGACATTAATATGTGAGCTGTGAAGGTAACTGTCTGTTGGAATCAACCGTGTGTCCTATTATGTTGTCACATATTTCCCTATTTTCCCGATACATGTCAAAAAGCAAATATTATTCTTGGCTAATTCCAGTGAATTTACCCTCGGAACGCCCCTTCGCATTTATATTTGATCTTGATTATGATAGGCCGACCAAAGCAGTCCTATTCTGGGACTGATGCTTGGAAGCAGTGGCACCGCATAGAAAAGCTGCCAGTCGTCATTTTAGTGAAGATGTATATGGGTCAGATCCTCAGAAAATGTACAATTGGCAGCTCTACACATTCAATAAAGTCTGCTACATTAGGCTGAAATTTGGTTATTACTAGGTAAATTCGAGTATGACATTGTATTTATTCAAACAAGGTGGTTAAAGTTTAGGTTAAACTGCATTTGAAAGTCATTTTTGTCTTAAATTTGGGTTAGTTAATAATAAAGACGAATTGTACATTTTCTGGCGATTTTACCCATATGCTCATGGCAGTAACTTATACAAAATGATATGGCACGTTGAAAGTAATCATTAACTTTGATCAACGAAGCCACAGACTGTCGGGTTTTACAGAAAACACAAATTAAAAAAATAGGATGATAAAATAATATTTGATCAACTAGAAACTCTACCAGAAACTGCTATGTAAACATATTTAATATTATCACATATTAGTCGATCTCTCCTCGATCTTGGGTGTACACTACTCCTGTTCTTGTGAATAAGTTGTAAAGGCACCAAGGCCAGTGACCCCGATGACCTGACAAGTGCTTCCCTAAGTATCGATTTATCAAGGTCAAAACAATAGGTTCGAATCGAGCGTGGCTATTTATACCCCCAGACCATTCTCATTAAGGGCGCAGACCGCGATGGGTACAAGAGGGGTACACGCACTGGCTTACTCCCTATCTAACCCTATACAATAACATAGGGTTCCTTCATGATACCTTGGAAAAGTTGACTTAAAAAAACGTTTAAGAGCTGCAAAAATTCCTCAGGGATAGAGGAATACCAGCTGCCAACCAGAAGAAGGCCAAATTTCATGATTTGATTAAATTAGCTATTGGATAAGGGGTGAAATAAGTGCTAGAGCCTAGAAGCACAGTGAAATTCTTATGGATTGAATGTCATGAGAAATCTTGAAAATCCATTAAAAATGCTGTAAATGAACGCAGACCTGAATTACTATTAGCAAAAGAGTACCAAAAATGCAAATATTGGGCTAATTAGTGTTTGTGTGTAGCCAATCATTGTACATTTCACTCCCAAAATGTCAAAAAAAAGTCTTGAAAGTCACTGAAAATAGGCTATGTTATGGAGGGAATACCATGTACTCGAAATTTAGTTAATTTCTGCGATCATCCTGGTAAAATTATTAATTATTAAGTAAAAGAGTGCCTCATGTGCAACTCTCCCCATAGACTTCAGTGTTAAAAGCAACACGGTACATGGATTGTTTGTACCGGGGAGCCTGAATCAGGTCCGTCCCACCTCCTGCTGAGTTTATGGCATGGCCGTATATAGTACTGGTGGGCCAGAACTATTCAACAGAGCGCTTGGAACCAAACATTGGTGGACTGCTATACATGCTGACTAGCCTATAAAGGCCAAGCAGATGGTGCCTGATAGATTTACGAGAGCCTGATCCGATCTCCTCAGGTGCTCCTAACACTTCTAGTTGTAAACTCTGTTTGTGAGAGAGAGACCACTAACTTGATCAAAATCTATAGATCTCCCAATGGACGTTGACCTCATGTCGTACGATCGTTCCATGCAATCATGTATCATGTTTAAAACTAGTCTTCAATATTAGATACCAATCCCGAATTAAGCGTTATCTGCACAGATAATCCATTATGGCCCATTTTAATTTTGATTGTATACACTGTCTTAAGTCAGTAATCTCTGAAACCTTGCCCAAGGGATGTATAATCGCGGATCATTTTGATCATGGGCGGATTCTAGGCAGTGTGGAGGAGGGATAATCAAGTTAGTCTCAAATAAACCACAGGCATTCACAACATAGGCCCGGTTATTTGTAGACTGTCGTCGTAAAATGTGCACTATGAAGTGTGTTGGGCCCTATTGGTATTGGTGACATTGAATAAAACACACATCAACATGACATATCGTATCGTATACGTCTTCCCTTCATTACTATTACTTACTATACCCTAATTATTCGAATGCATAACTTCTAGGACGAAGGATTTAGATTCCCACAGAGAGGCCAAGCAATGGATCTTGGGAGACAACTTTTTTGAAAAACAACTTCTTTGGAAAGAAATGGTGATGAATATTGATATGTGAATAATCCTCTTGATAAGACACCGGAGATTATGATGCAAGCTTAGAGTAATCTAAGCTGCAAGGAATTATGCATGACACAGCTTTAAAGAGTATTTGAATTCCTTCAAGTTTGTCGATTCAAGTTTTGCTACCGTTATTCCCACGCAACAACACTTTAATATTTAAACACACCTGCTATAAACATGTGAAAGCAGAGGCGGCATAACTTAGAAGGGTCAGATTTTCAGAAAATGTACAATTGGCAGCTCCACATATTTAGTAAATTCTGCTAAATTAGGCTGCAATTTCGTATTTTGAACCTTATTTTAGTCCGAAATGCGGGTTATTTGAGAAGATTGGCGAAGTTGAGTTGTACATTTTCTGAAAATCTGACCCATAAGCAGGGAACACTGAGGATTTTGGCATTCAATGGGCAGCCTTTAGGCCTTAAGAGGGTTGAAAGCTAGGACCACCATTTATGCTCAAAGTACATGCAATTTGTTGATTAATAATTAAACGAAGCTGCAGTTCAGGAGTCTATCAACCTGTGTTTGGTCTATATGTATACACATTCCCATGCAGAGTATATACGAGCTTACGATGTAATGGGGGATCTCTTAGTTAATACAGGTACAGGTTGAATAAGGTTTACCTGCTGATGGTTGAGTTCATCGTCACTAATTATGATTAAATATGTTTTAGAAGCTTGTGGCGTGTAAGGGCTGCATGTGTAAGGTAATAGCGAGGGCTTAGTGACCAGGCAAAAAACCCTTGCTGGTCCGTTAGCATAAAAACAACACTGGGGGGGGGGGGGGGGTGATCAGATGAGAATGCAGTGTCCAGAACATCCCCATTCAGAACACACCATCAGTGCCTATCCGTTTTCAGATCTGAACCGCTTGTTGATGATTATATCTTTTTGTCTGGCTCTCTTTAACATCACAGAACGCGGTCGTTGATAAGTGACTCATGAATATCACCAAGCAGCAACATAAAACAGACGTGGAATATTGAGTTAAACCCGCATCATTGACACTCGTATAATTGAAATCATGAAAGCCTCCGTGAGATGGCAATACTAAAGACCACCGTGACTCTTAATTAATAGTCCTAAGGATGGTGTAATGCTGGAAGGGGAGAGGATCTAATAGGGCTCATTATTGTACCCTTGAGAGGGCATTTTATGGATCTTTCTCCAGGCCATGAGCCTGTATTGTAAGCAGGGTCGTTTTTATGACGTTAAAGAATATTGTGAGGTTCATCGCCCGTGGGAGGCTCGTGTACTTGAACTTTCTAATGTCTTTGTCTTTGTCTTCAGCAATATTTCCGATTCAGAATGTGAATCCTTGAACATGCATTCAAGTCTCCATATATATACGTTATGCAATAGTTTTATTGGTAATGGCAGTGATGACCAAACTGACTTCAACAGAAAGATTTGTTTTAAACCACTGAACTTGCTGGGATGATATCAGAACTTAAGGCCACTAATTAAATAAAAAAAAAGCAACAAAAAAGGAAAAACCTAAGACCACCCATACCAACGAGAGTAGAATGGGCTCTCGTTGCCCAAACCAACGAGTAGTCACTGCCCATACTAAAATGGGGGGGGGGGGGGGCTGCTCTGATGCCAGAGCATTGACCATAGCACTCATCTGCGGTCGGGAGGTTAATTTGTCTGGAAGGGGCTGTGCAAAACAGAAGCAAAAAAAGGCTAAATAATAACCACAAACTTGTGAAACGACTTCGGAAACAACTAGGAATTTAATCTCATTTAATCTGAAATTCCAGGCTACCTTTAATCTTTTCCTCTATTCCTCAAAGGTCACATGGTGAACTTGCTCTGACCACAAGTCCGTGCACTCGATTCCATTCCCATGCAAGATGCTAGCCTATACACTCTATTTGAGATCTACTCGGAGCGACTCGCCGTAGGGCTACCATTGGGTCGCTTTGATGTTTACTCTAAGTAGGTCTCAAACAGAGTGTAGGAAGGTCGTGGCTCGGTTGTGTCTGTGTCCCATCATCGATCCTATTTAGTAATCTGGATATATTATATTACAAATGTTTGACCCTATCATACAGTTATACTATGACCTCATGCCCTCTTATATACAAAATCATTTATACGAAAGGTTTGCAATCGATAAAAATGTATTATTTATGATCGATGGATGAAATTCGTTAAATATTTTAGAACACATTACATTGGCAATCCATAAGGTATAGTTCATACTCCATCCAAATTCAAAGCAGAATGGCTAACATTCACATCCTCATAGCACGGAATAGAGCAATCAACAATGGGGTTATTTGGGCTAAGCCCTCCAGAAATGCAGTGATTTTGCTCCAAGGGGTACATGTATGCATACACAAAAGGGATAATAGCCCATCGCGGTTTCAGTATACATTCAGCAATCTGGGTAGGGGAAGGGATACTTTGAATGGCAAAAAAAAGCAATACTCCAGTCCGGCTTATCCCAGGTGGTTCAGTTACAACATGGTGTAACTAACGGTGATGTGACCACATTTGCGTGCTTCCCTTCATAATGCAATACTTCCCGGACCGTGTAGTGCAGTTTATTCATACCTTCCAAATTAGTGTAAACTCTGGAGTCAAGAGTTTAATTATATCATGCACGACTGGAATGGATTCAGGCAATAGAGAGCGAGGCTGTTATAGACAGAGGCCACGCTTCTCTTGGCCTCAGGCATGCACACTTTCCCCAAACCTTCCTGCCTATCTTTCATACCTCGGCCATTTGTTCCAATTAAACTCCACGTACCTGTCATCTAACAAACATAAAAATCTTAATTTGTCGCAGTGATATCCATGTATCAGGCATTGGTAACATGGCAGACCAATCAATTACTTAAAGAAACCTGTGGGATGTTTGATGAACCAGTTCTCTTATGATTCATTCCCATTTTTTTAATTATTCCATTTACAGATTTTTAGTATTTCTCTGGTTCATTTTACGCGGAAATCTTTACTAGTTTACTTTTTTATTAGTGTGACCCACAGAGATGTAAAGTCACACCCATGCATGCGCTAAAATAAAGATAATTGAATTTCCCCAAGGACAATGCGATTAATTTTGATTTTAAATGCAGTACGTCGTGTCTTTACTTTCACGCTACATTATATTTTTATATTTTTAAATCTCAGATGGATTCTTTACTACACGCATTGATTATTGTGACCCACAAAAATACGAGATCACATTTATGGGTCAGAATAAAGATAATTGAATTTCCCTAAGGACAATGCTATTATTTTCTATTTTAGTTGCATTCAAAACAATGCGTTGTCTTTACTTTACACTCTAGGTCCAAACCCTCAGATCAGATCAGAATGGTATGTCAGCCTACTTCGCCAATCGGTTTTCTGGCCTAGGACTGGGCGTTTTAATGGGAATATGATGACATTTTGCGGTCTTAATGGAATTATAATGGCACTTTGCGGTTTGAGGCGAGAGGCTGTCCCTTCGTTTGAAGGGACTCTCTCAACTTTGGGCCTAGACTGTTTACTTTTTCGCGCTGTATTATATTTCACACACGGAGTGTTCACAACTTAGATGGATTCTTTATAACATGAGCGATTTTCACCGGCAGGGTTCATTCTTCTTAAGTGATGTAATACCTTCCTTGGGCAAGTTGGATTATGCGTGTCTGGCTTTTCTTCGCCTTCCAATTATCAGGTGGAAGACGCCCATCTATATATCACACCAAAAAGGTGCAGATAATCTACAGATTAGGATATAAAACTCCGCCAGAACCTCGGGCAGCACTAATCCATGGACCCATCGTCTTCCAGATTGGGTCCACAGTGGATTCTGCTGCCACAAGCAGTGTACCTCAAGTAATTCCCACTCCAAGGCGCTGGAATGATGTGCGATCTATCTTTTTTAACATGATCAAGTAAGTTTTTAACACTAAAAAAAACAGTCATCCACATTTCTATTGTGTAAGCATACAGGACAACCAGATGCACTTATCTTTTAAGAACACGTACTCGCCTAGGAGAGATCCATATTATTTTTCTCGCCATCAGATAAGTTGAAATGGGAATGAAATAAAAAAGATGTAAAATGCAACTGGAGCTAAGTTCACGTGTACGTAGGGCCTACACAGGAGGTTGTTACACTGATTCTGCTTTAATGTTGTATAAATGTTCCTATATCACACGACATTTGAAGGATTAGAACATGAAGCCTTGCTCTACAAATTGCATTGATTATCTCGCTCCAGATCAGGATCTGACAATTTGTTATAAAATAATTGCCCCTGATACTCATTTAGTCTTAGGCATCCCCGTTTGGATCCATATACAGATGGGCGAAGGCTTTATAACTTAAGGGGGCGTTTCACCAATTGGGTTTTACCTTATGCTACGATCGGCTTTTAAATATTTCGCAAGGAATGACCGAATTGTGACGATTGTGACGGACTGAAAGGACAGTTCCCTGGATCCATAGATCTGCCATATTCTTTGATACAGTCTGGGCTCAGAGTTGAGAGAGTCCCTCTAAACTGAGGGAAAGCCTCTCGGCCCAAACCGCAAAATCCCATTAAAATCCAATCAGGACGCCTAATCCTGCACCGGGAAAGCCGTTAGTGCAGTAGAAGTCCAACCACATACGATTCTTTTTTCATTTTGTCCATGCTTAGAATCTATGAAAAGCGCGTTTCAAGATTCATCGTATTTGAATGTTAAGGGATTTAAGAGTTTTACTGTTGACCACGGACTCAATGTTACAGTGAGAAGAAAGAAGTCGAGCTCATACAAAAGAGATTCACAAGCACTGAAAAAATATATATATGTGATCCGTTTCAGGAAAATGAGTCATAAGTCGCAAAATATGGATTTTGAGATATCACCATATTTGAAAAGATTAGACCAACCCGATTCCAATGAATGTAAACATGAAGGACATCTAACAAGTACTTTTATCTTTTTAGTTAGATGCTTTTATATTTGAAAAACATGTTTGCCATATTTCTGGGTGAGTAATTACCAGTATAGTAGCTAAATATACTCAATGGGATGATCTAAGAAACGCACTGATATATTTAATAAACAGTCTTGGAATTTGATAGATGTATTCATACAACCACAAGGACTAGACACTCCAAAAATGAAAATATTCCAAGAAAGAGATCTTGTAAGAAAACGACTTTGAAAAACACCAATTTTGCAACTTGTGACTCATTTTCTTGAAACACATCACATAATCTCTTCCAAGCACCGTGAATAGCCAGTTGGTACTGTTATAGACATTGCTATTCCCAACAGACAGTTTGTATGGATAAAATGTGTCCGTCCCGTTTATAATGCAATACATAACACGAAAGGGCAAGGAGAGTAACACTTGTCTTTAGTGGTCAGCCTTCACCATACTGCCCAGTCTGATACTACTGCCCTATGCCATTGTCTGGATAAGACACGAAGCAATCCAGTGCGCCTAGTTGAGATGGCTGACCACTCACACAGCCACGCCCCTGTCGGCCTCTGTCAACAAAGGAATCTCAATCAGGTCCCAGTGTCAGATGTCTCTACAAACTGTCCTTACTCTGCTCATATCCTAGGAGACTGGTCGATGCTTATGAACGAACCCTATGAGGGTAAGATTTTCAGAAAATTTACGATTCAACTTCGCCAATCTTCTCAAATAACCCAAATTTCAGACGAAAATAAAGTTCAAAATACAGTCCAATCTAACCAAATAGATTGCTAGAATCAATGCAATGCCGAATATACTCGAATTTACCAAGTATTGGCCAAATTTCAGCCTAATTTAACAGAACTTACTCAATTGTAAATTTTCTGAAAATCTTACCCATGAACGAACTACTATTAGGCCCATGGACGAGCTTTCGGGTGTTGCAGGGGGAAACATTAACATAACAACAAAAAGAGCTAAAAAGAAATATTACCAATGAGTCTATTTGCTTAGCCATGTTGATGCTGATTAACCCTTCAAACCACCGAGTCCCAAATTGCCATCAGACTTTTTTTCACAAGACATCGGGTGCATTGGTAAATAGGATAAAACTCTTTCGGATTGGCTTTCATGTTGTGAGGTTTACCCAGTAATCTGTGTTTACACACAGACTGGACAGACTATGAGAAACTCTGCTCCAACGTTTAGGAGAACAGGCGCTGGAGCCCATGTTAAATATTTAACGGGTGGACAGAGGAGGGAAGCGGCATGATGCCCTGGAGGAATATTGATGGACAGGAGCAAGTGGGCATGCTCAATGAGGATATATTGATGCTTAGGAGCGTGTACTTGGCCGAGGTAAACCGCACTTACGAGAACAGACGACATTTTGACCTCAGTAGATACGGCGCATTCGGAGCCTGGTTATTACGATGCATAGGCCATCAACATATTCCTCATCTCTGTTAATCACCGACCCAGGATTTCGTAGAATATAATATTATGTGGTACATTTGACTTTGATCAATTACGTTTGAGGATTTAGACATTTTGAGCGCGCTTTCACGTTCGCGATGGTCTTTTATGTATACAAAATCAATATTCCATATATATAATTAAAATAGAGACATCCCTTGCCATTCATGAATACATCACATGTGTATTGGTTGTATTAAAAAGATGCAATTTATTTGCTATTTTGACTCCCAACTGCGGGGTTATTTCAATGACTAATCGAAGAAACTGATGAATGAAGCGTGCAGACCCACTTATGCGATAAATAGCACACTATACATGTATCCTAATGAGTACCAAAGTTTGTGAGGAGGAAAATACGATTGTATTGTCCCGTTGTTGTCCCATTTAACTACTGGCTGTGGTCCTAATGTGAACACGAGAGCCAATTCGTCAGAACCTCTAAAGGTCAGTTTCGCAGGAATTTACACCATTCTAACAAACGTGAACCTCCTGCCTTCCTTCCCATTGCTACTAGTACTATAGCTACTATGGTACAGAGAAAATGGCAGTCAATACATATGACCTGATGTGTGTGAAAGGGTTTTAGCAAACAGGTGACCCCACGAGCAAGGCAAGCCATTGTCTACAGACGCCAGGGGCAATAATAAAGGCTTCTAAACGAGGATACGGGGATATCGTAAAACTGCTTTAATCAAAAATAGGAGGTAAAGGAGCAGCGGGATTTACGACGCTCTTTAATATGGTGATTTCCTTTGTATCGCCTATAGAACTATAGGCAAGGTCTGCCTTCGTCAAACCATTACCCCCACATCAAATAGTCATTTTCAGACTCAGATATCTGTTATACCAATCCATACCTTTATATAGAGGGAGGGGCGGGGAGGGAGGGAGGGAGGGCAGGTGGATCGATATCCTGGTCTGATTTACCTCTGTGGGGCATTCCCAAACCTGTAGGATCTCGTGTATGTACATATTAAGTAAGGGTTCAGGGTTGTGGATGTGTGCGTGGTGTGGTATACAGCCAACTGGTATCTCTCCAGCTGTCCCCAAGGCAGTTGGTAGCCAACCAACTTAAAATATCAAACCACTCAAAATATCAAAACATTCACATTGACTGCATTCGTGTGGCCTTTATTATGATATTATTAAGCAGGGCAAGCGATTTCGCGGCAGTGTAACGAGACTCACATATGTATGTTTACGGGTATTGTGAGTGATTATATTGAAGCTATTAATATAGAACGTTACAGTATCAGACCCCTGTGTTGAGTATTTCCATCATAACCATACCCCATGACCTAATCAAGCCAAAGTAGAGGGCTGGTGTCGCCCCAGGAACACGAATTTCTTTGGTTCTAAGGTCGCACATAAAATAACTGTCTGAACTTCCTCTGGTGTTTTTGTCGTAAAAATGAAATACGAAACTATGAAATAGTTATAAATCTTCTGAATCTTACTTGACATGAATTTCCCCAAGGAGACGGGAAATAAATCCGTTTCCGAGACTCGCCTAATAAAAACACACTTGAAAGGATCTAACTATTTCCTGGAGACTGAGGCTCCTATAAAATGTGCCAATGAAAGGGAAATGACTTGGGCCCAAATTAGATGTTGGGAAACCAATGCACTGCAGTTAGGTTTGGTGAGAATTTTGTGGTGATAAGATAAATAAATCACCTGCTGTATCACTGCTAGCAATAATGATCACATTCGCACATGGTTTGAATCACTAGACGAAAAGTCGCCAGTGGCAATGCCATGCATAAAAACCTCAGCTCAGCAATTCGACCCAAGCTCATTGGCCAACACCTATTACGCAAATCTGCAAATAATTTCCAAAAATCCCTACGTTCCCATATGTACACACACTTCAAACCTGTCCCAGTCTCAAGCTTATTGATTTTAAGAGACATTTCAGCAAAGAATTTAACGTCTTACTAGTATAATTACGGACTTCCAGCATTACATGCTTACGCCTATTTCTCTGACTGATGAAAACTCAAACGCCATAACCATGCTCGTACTCGTAGGCTCGGCGTGACACGTGACAGCCCAGGTAATGACGTCATAGTCACGGGGATTCCCCACCGGAACCCTACCCAGAACGAGGCCCATGTAATGACGTCATAGCAGCGGGGAATCGCCGTATCATGTGCATGCATGATCGGCGATGATTAAAGCTAAAAAACGAAACGATTTGGAAGGCGTCGGGAGACGCCATAGGAGGGAGGTGGGCGGGATGGTGGGCAATGTCAATGTACAAAAACATTCCATACTTATGAAAGTAAATAGCCCAAGACATTCCTTCATTCCCATCAAATTGTGACGATAGTTCTAATCTGGTGCCACACACCCCCCTGGATGAGAACGAGGTCGATTACCCTCAGGGTGGAGGGGCGAGGTGCAGCATGTAGAGGTACTTACCAATTACACATTTCACAAAGTTGTGTACGTTCGGAGTAATATGTATATTACACATGGATCATATAGATAGGCGTGAGGGGGTGTGGGGGGCTTCGGTGGGGGGCGGCTAAGGATTGCCCCGTAGCTGAACCTTTCATGGTGGCTTCTGATCCCTGCCCTGATCCGATGATAACACCTGACAGAATATGTGTGAAATATACAGCAAGCCCTGTGGCGCCCTCATGACGCGGCCTGAGGACGGGGACGGAATGAGTAGATAAATAAGTCCGTAGGGATAGAGCTATACACCCTACAGAAGGGTGGGGGATGAGATTTTACCCTCGGGGTGGATAGTGGGCTCTTGCCATAACTTCCATCTCGCCTTCATTTTCTTATTACTGCTACATGCAGTGAGGCATTGTGTTCTTTTGGCATGCCTGCAATATGGCATGTGCCGCCCCTACTACCTAACCTACCCACCCCCTCCTCCGGCGACCTCCTTCACCTATTCCTTCAACCTGCTAAAATGCGGCAGATCCTCTCACAGCTGGGTGTCTTCAAACACCCCCACATTGCAGCATGTCAACCTCCCTGGATCAGAGGCTGCATGGGGAGTAATGGTGAGAATTGATCTATTATGTACCCTTCAAGTTAGGGGCACATCACACTGCTTGGGGGAGAGTGCTTCACTGCAGGTGGCCGGCCAGGGTCGTAGACAAGCAGGTCATCAGGGAGCATGTGCGAGCAAATCCTCGAGCAACTCAAGTGTATTTCATATTTCACGCCAGCTTGGACATTCTCTGGACACAAAAGCTTCCATGTCGGGGGCTTATTCCTGTAGAAAGAACACGGGGAATCTTGCACATGTTGACGGATGCGTTTTACGGGAGCTGAGCTGCATATGTGTCACGATCGAGGCAAGACCAGAGACCTCAGGTTTCTGACAGCCAATAAAAACATATGCTTGGATTCAATGGCATGGAATGGGTAATAAACCATGTCCCTGGACTATTGTTCAAGAATGGTGCAGACATTCTAGGAGGAGCGAATGTTCATATGATTATCTTTTTATGGGTCCCACATGTTGTAGTTCCATGAATAGACTACAGTGAATACTCATATTAATCATACCGACACACTTCCATCACATAACATGGCTGTGAGTGAAACCCGATGTCCTCTAAATGCAAGGGGATGATTTCCCATGATTCGGCTAAATGCAATGCACGTATAGGTCTCTGGTACCTTCAATTCATTTCATGAAAATCAAACATCAAGATAATTATATGGTGCACTGTACCCTCGCATGAGTGTTCCGTTATCATTAAACATGATTTTCATTTAGTACAGCCATTTCTCCCTAATATTCTTCCCTTTTGATGTAAAATATCTCTTTTAGGGATCTTTAGGAAGTCATTATACTAACTTATTTCATTTACCTTACAGATGATCTAGTGACACATACAATCTAACTCCTACTACATTTCTAAGCCTACACCATATGCCATATTCTGCTTGAGTTTGGGGACAAGAATCAGTCCCTACAAAAATTGACACACATGGTCAAAGGTGTTAACGGCTCACAGCCTCTCAGATCAGATAAGAATGGTATATCAGTGATGGATTTCCTGGCCTTGGAATAGGCGTCCTAACGGGACTCAAATGCCATTTTGCGGTTGGGGGCGAGAGGCTTTCCCTCCATTTGAACGGACTCTCTCCATTCTGAGCCTGTTGTATGAATCACTGATAGCTGAAAAAAAATTCTGGAGTTTTATCAGTCGCATCCCGGATTCACATACACGTTTATGTCAAGAACCAAAGGTATTTAGTATATTTGAAAGTAACTTATATTGCCTTGTCAATAAACATTACACACTAGGTCCAAACCCTCAGATCAGATAAGAATGGTATGTCAGCCTACTTTGCTAATCGGTTTCCTGGCCTAGGACTCGGCGTTTTAATGGGAATATGATGACATTTTGCTATCTTAATGGAATTATAATGGAACTTTGCGGTTTGAGGCGAGAGACTTTTCCTTCGTTTGAAGGGACTCTCTTAACTTTGGGCCTAGACTGATTAGTCCCTCTTTCCAAACTAGATTCCAGCATCCAACATTACAATATATGCACGAGTACTCTACCAATGCCATCTTGGGGAATTTTGATATATAGGACTTGGCTCTTTTTCATATACCCATGTACAGTGCAGTTTTTACCTCAGCTACAGATGAAAAGAAGACATTAAAATCAATAACCCAAGTAAATATTTAAGCGCCATAAAATTAAAGACTTCACATGCATGGTTAAAATACTTGGCTTTGTACCTTTCCCCTGAGCTTGAACCGCAGGCAATGCATCTTCCAGTTCTTTGAAGTGGAACTTTTATCGATAAAAACATTACCTAGGTGTTAGATAAACAAATTTCTCCGCCGTCTATGATGGATGATGAGCGTACAATTTTTCACCGCCAATCCTACGTTATTTCATTTGAGATACAAGCCAACCGTATAGTGAGAAATGTTGTGATTCCTTGGGGAAATATTTTGGATATAATATTTCCTTCCGGGGGAGTCATGCATCATAATATAAAACACAAATTCGTGTCTGCCAAAACTATTTCATGTGGATGGCATGTATACATAACTTATTGTTCTTTCACTCACAGGCGCTCTACAGCTAGGTCGAGAGGCGCTCGCCCATATTTTAGTCATCTGGGGTTGTGAAGCAGCAGCCTAGACAATCGGCGCCAGTTTGTCACAAGTACAGCACATTGTATTCGTGCTTGTTGAGGCTAGAAGCTCTCTAGAATAAACAATCAATTAATGCCCAGGTGCAAGTGTAATCAGGCGGGGTGCCAGTGCACTTCTTAGAGAACATGGAACAGTTCACACCTTTGGGTGTTTTCAAAAGTTTGGCTTTGGTCATTTGATATTGAACTGATGGTCGAGTTCTATTTATTTTTCTATAGTGACATTCGTAAGTTAATACAATTTAATATAGCATATATTATCTAAAGAAATAGTTATTTCCCCAAAAAAGATAACGGTTTAGGAAATCACACTCAATATGTGGTATAAAATTAACTAAAGCAGTAGATACAGGTTTGATATAGGATCCTTTGATAAATGCACAAACCTATTCAACTCATGCTATAACGCCCATAGAAGTTATTTTGGGGAGTTAAGTACCTCTTGTAATGAAGCTGTAGGAAGTGAACGTGCTATAAGCTGCTATAACCGCCTACTAACGCCGTAACGGTACATCTTCCTATCTTCCTCCTTTTCCCCAAGCAATAGCAGACCCCAAACACATGCCTTTTCAGATAACGATTATATCATATTCACCTTTACGAGCGCCATAGAAGCGGGTGGCACGAGACTAGGAAACATAAATAGGCCTTATGAATTTAGATAGGGTGTTCTGATAAGTGAAGCAGAACAAAGCCACGGGGGCTGATCTGAGTGATCCCAGTCAAAGACTGTTAGCTATTTTCTGCTGTGTTGATCTCGAGCGTTTCTTGGTGTCAAGTGTAACGGAGCTGGAAGGCTTGGGTTCTGATGCTGACAGGTCGTCCGTATAACTAGGAATGACAAGCCTCTTCCAGATTAAACCTACTCCTACGTACGTCTCTCCGTTTGTACTGCCCTGATAGGCCACTTCAAATACGTTCTGTGCATAACTGAAAATAAACTTACTAAATGAAGCCCTAAGCTCGGGGGTGATGGCAGTTTTTTCAGGTATGTCTAAACTTGAAATATGGACTGGAGAGTAATGGGAATATGCACATAGAAATGTGAATAAACGTGCGAGGGACATGTGGAATGTGTAGGAAGCAAGTGCAGATTTTGTTTTCCATTCAGACATATAACAGGCCCATAACGACCGATTTATTATCAACAAATGAAGGGAGCATGGGGCGTGCGGGGCCAACAGAAGCGATCTAAACATTCATTCCCATGCCATTGGGCTGACATGAGAGCACCCTCTTTCATCTATTCAACTTAGGTAGTTTTTAAGTTTACGTCAGATATTTATTTAATTCTTTGACATACATCACCTTGGTAATGAACGCGCGTATATCGGTCAAACATCGATCTGCTCGTTTTCCTCGGAGGCCATTATAATCAAAACTAGATATTCGATATGCTATATACGACTGACAAGAATAGATTGCTGCATTTTTTGAATGTTTAATTGAGTCATTCATTTTAATCATCCGACTGGCGCGTGTTTTGTCTATCTCGCTTGATCCTAGCTCGCTCTTCTCAAATGCTTTAATTCCTTGACTGCTGAGAAGGTGGAAATGATTTATTTAAGGTACTTGGTGGGATATAAAAAGCAGAAGAAGGCCCTTGAAAATAGGGCTATCCTCAATGGATGTTTAATGATGATTGATGGAAGCGTGTAAGAAATCATTTATGACGGGAGTTTCCAAAGTAAAGAAAATATTCAGTTACATGGGTTGCTTTCCATGGTATAAGTGGGATAACATGGAAACCATCACGTGTCATATGTTACATCCCGAATCGTTCACTTCTCTATAGGTGTCTATAATGGGAACATTTCTCTCAACACTTGCTAGTCCCAATTAAGCGTCGGCGTGCCGGATTTGATAATAAATCCCCCATATCACGACCATTTTCGCTATTAGTCCCGTTCCGATACATCTACAATCAATGTAATTGTTATATTTATGGTCAAATCAGAGCAATGTGACAAGGTGGTAGACATTATTCACTGAATCCACGTGTTCCTGGAGCTTGTATTCTCTTTGCTTTCCCGGCAGAGGTATATGTTATACCAAGCTGTGTGACTCCATTCGCAACAAGAATAAATATTTACGCGCCTCAGTATGAATATCTGGTTTATCTCATTTCATCTACAAATTCGTTTATAATCAAGAAATTAAAACATATCTAGCATTACTACCTCATAAGATAGTAGTTAAATGGGTCAGTATCGGTATAGATTCATGATTGACTCCAGTTTGATCCGTTCAATAAGAAACATATGAATGAATTATAAACGGAATGACAGACCTTCAGCGTGGATTGCATGTTTCATTGGGTTGCACGCCGAATTTCCTGGTTACATGTCAGAAAATCAATCATTATTCACAACCCAGGAACTTTAGATATTCTCCGATATAAAGATATGCATATCTGGAATGTGAAACCCCTTAGGATATTGGTATTTTCGGAGAATCATCACTGGGGTATTTTATAATTTAGCCAGGCCCACATTTCGAAATGTTATATGATGCTACTTATACCCACCATTAAAGGATTTAATGTATACGTCTCTAATAGAATAACGAAGTGATTCAACCTATAAATGGCACGCAAAGGTTATCGTTTTCAACAACGTAGAAATGTCACACATAAGTAGTCGTATATGTGGAGAGAAGAACTTCCTCATGAACCTGTGCGGTTTATACATTACTAGTACTTTATTTTTTATAATTTCAGGGCCATTTTTCATTCAGAATGTTGAACATATGCCGTTTGCTGTTCGTCCTATAGGTACTGGCATTAACATAGTATAAACAAATGGCATGCACATTGAAATAGTTCTCTCATATATTTGCTTCAAAGCATTAGGCCTAAACCACGGAACTTAAAATTATTAATATGTGATATTCCCCAAGTAATATTTGACCTTCCATTGACACTTACCCGGATATGACTAAATATTATAGTGTTAAAAGAAGCGTAAAGCAACAAATCCCCCCCCCCCCCCCCCCCCCCCCACACACACACAACCGAGGGAATCCATATTGTAAAAAACCAACGAGATTATATTAACACAATCTCGTTGAAAAAACTAAATCGCAATTCCCGATGGTTCTTTGGTGGTTTAAGGGACTGGTAAAAGGACACTGCAAAAAACACAGAACTAGATAGATTCTATTATAGTTCTGTGGCAAAAATACAATGCCAAGGGAAGGATTATATGACTAGGCCTTACCGAATTGAAGAATAGCTTTTTCAATGTTCCGATATTTAGTCTTGTATCTCGGAGCAAGGTAAGATTTATAATCCGTGCAGGGTATTCAGTCTTATTGGCCAGTGTGACTTCCAATTTCTCGACGGAAGGCTCTTTCAGCTATAAACCAAACTTGTATTCAAAATGCCTCAAGGGCCAAGTGATGGATTGGTCCAAGTGTTCCAGCAGGCCTTCGCATAACTGACTGAACTGAGGTTCCTCATACACCACTTAGGATCAACAATTAGACATTCAACTTCTAACCATCTAGGAGGTCAATATAAATTCCGAAGTAACCAACTGTTATTAAATTTCGGAAACAAAAAAAGGGATATTTGACTGGTTGTCAAATATATCATACACAATAACTCCTGGGAACTTGTCTTTGCTCTCGTTGCTCAGAGGCAGATTGGTTGTTGTGACTTTAGTAGCCTAGTAAATCAAACCTGAGTAATGAAGGTAGGCGAAGGTCTCCGTAAGGTTTGGAAAGCCAAAGGGTCTCCCTTGGTGCTTAGTCCTCTAAAAGGTTAGCACGTTCTGACCCTTGCTCCTGGATGAATGGCTGAAGGGGATGCCAAATCCTAATGCGCTACAAAACCCAAGGCTCTGTTATAATTCCTCTATCTCTGGTTGGATACAAGAAATGCAACTCCCCATCGGATGATGGTGCTATACATGTATTCCCTGATTCGGAGTGATGTTTTTAGAAACTCTGGTCGTTCATTACAGCGCTGATGATGTATAATAATAATATAATATAGGCCTATTAATGTATAATAATTGATTTTCGGAAGGTAAAATTCTGTGGCAAGATGGTATAATTCCGTGAATGATGAATTGACGAATATAACTCCCAATAATTCCTTTGTGGGTTCGAAACATTCGCCCAGATCAGTACCCCGAGCTCTACGGTTCAGCAGGTTGGTGGCAATGGGGGGCTGGAACTTGCAAGACGCACAGGTAAACTTAATATAGGCTGACACCTATTTTCAGCTCCCACTTTCGCGGCGCCTCCTCTTCTGACTTCCCCTCATTCACCTCTGCAACACAGCTGATGATTCAGGATCTGTTGCTAGGAATACCAATGAATTAATCCTCTAACTCCACACTAACGTCCTCGCTGTTACTATGGCATCAGCACCCTATGAGACTCAGTGCAATTCCAAACAGATATAAAAGTCCTCAGCCCACAGTTCTCATTCTACTTCAACTCATCAGTTTTTTCCTCAGTGCATACAAGAATCCTCTTGGTAATGGGCGGGAGACTGCCCAAGAGCACCATAGGTAAGTCCCAATTGGTAATAATCCGATATCTCATACAGTTGTCCTCAATGCAGCTGTCGGAGCGATTGCTCTTTCGCTGGCCAATTGCCTACTGCGGAGGCAGTTCAGCTTCCCCGGGCGGAACTAGCACAAGAGGCAGTCGAAAGCTGGTAGCGACTGACAAGCATGCCTCACGCCTGTTGGGTAGTTATACCGTTAAATGTGCTCGGCACGACGCCAAGCGGATGGGAGCCACATCACCCATCCTTCAAACAATCTGAGTGTGATCGAGGCGCCGTATAGCCCGTGGATATAATGCTTTGGTTCCTTGAGTGAAACCCTCACTTTATCTGTGCGCAAGGAAGCTGGTCCCCCCACCACTATTAGTATTGAGTATTAGAGTTGTATGATAGATGGTGCTACTTGCCCATTGTGGTATCAAAAGGGATGTTTTCCCACCCGATAGGCAGTAGTGTATCTCCCATAGAGTGGAACATTAATAATGCCATATCATAACGAACAAAGGGACCGCCTTTATATTTTGTAGACTCGCCGCACTGGGTTATAGAATGGTGTTGTTAATTCTACCTGTCAGTTGACGTAGATCCAAGGCTCCTAGGCACCCAGACTCCAAGTATTGTCTCCCTAGGGATATCTGTACTGACGTAGGCGGTGCAGACAAAGAAACAGAAGTATCCAATACGAGCAATACAAGCTAGACAAACATATTATATGAAAAATACACCGACCCAGAGCAGGGACCTTTTCTGATCGAATCAGTGCGTCCAGAAACAAATTCCCTGTTCTATATTGTAAGCGAATTTAACCCGAGAAGCTATAAAAAATAGTTGTAAATTGTGCTGTATTCGTCATCGATGCCTATTTTCAGAAGGGCATTGCATATATTAATGTATCACACCAAGTGGCCCTTATATACCATATCCATCCATAGATTCAAGCTTCACGACCTTTGTTACCAGATGTTTTGGGTCTACAATGTTGACCTTACTCCTGGGTCACCCTTGTCTGAGTTTTTATTTCCACGTGGCTAAAGTCAAGTAAGCAATCAGTAAATAGAATGTTCATGGTTCGATACCTGTATCCTTTATAGCAATTACGCCTCGCACCCAAGTGACCCTTGAAAATGACTGGGTTACGCACTCAGGTAGATAAAGACTCTAGGGGTGGGGTGCTTTAGGCCATTTCCCTACACCTGTGAAATCATAATGAATGACAAAATTTTAAAGAGACTGTTATTGTTATTGGGAGGACATTTTTGCTGCAAGCATCCCCGCCGAGGCTTCGGAAGTTGTAATATTTTAGGTATCCATCATTGATACGCGATTTCTTGCTTTGTGCGCCTGACTCATTTCTAAAACAACTGTAACTTGATTTATTGTTCAGGGGTAGCAAGAAAAGTGGAAGAGTTGATGGGTTCAAATTTACTGCATTTAATTAAATGTGACTTAAAGGCAAATTGTGTTTTATGGCCATGCTTTCCGATGGGAGAGGCCTTTCCAAGCGAGTCGGCGTTAGAAGTTTGGGGACACCCACATTTAGTGATGATAAGAAAACAAGAATTATAGCCCATTGATTGAAATGATTATTAATGCTTTTCTGAGATCCGTCAGTAAGCCCCAAGACGCAAGACTGACAGAGTGTTCAATTAATATTAATCATATAATATATTGGCGTCTCAGGAAGTTGTACAATACAGTGTGAGAGGGGCAGGGATAGGGGATACGATTTATATGGACTGCCTTATATTGAGAAAATAACGAGCAACCCACCCTGATTAGGCCGTGGACACACACAGCCGATTTGGCTCCAGATTGTCCCCCGATTTTGGTCTTCCAATGAATCCTAGGATTTCATTTCCAACCCTGGTTGATGTTATTTCAAAAACATAAACCAGGACTTGAAATGAAATCCTAGGATTTATCGGGAGACCGAAATATGGGTGGGTGGGTGGGTGGGGGGCAATCGGGAGCCAAATCGGTTGTGTGTGTGCAGGGCTATGTGTACCGGACGAATTCCACCCTATTTGGCACCAAATAAAGACCTTTGCTAAAAGAATGACCTGTGGCCGATTACTTAATATCATTAGTACATGTATATATGATATTTCTTATATATAAAGATTGTATTCATACTGGGATAATATGTCCCAATGATATGGGAATTTCGAATGTATACCCAGTTTATATATCACATGCCGGTATAGTCTCAGATAATACATATCTGTCCTCATTCAAAGTCCCTTGTTCTTTCGTTTCACTATTTGTCTCCCTACAAAACTACCCAGCAGCATAATATCGTAGTATGTGGAGGCCCAGATGACAGGAAACCGAAATAAAATACATGGAATCAAAAAGAAACATAAAAAACACTACTACCCGATAAGGCACACACTCTAGTAAGGATTTCCATTGATGAGTTCATTCTCCATCAATCACAAAGTTACTTGTCTGGATGTGAAGGACGGTTTAAGATTTGGAAGTTGTCTGCTATCTGTCCTAACCGCTAAACCTCCGCCAATCCATGGCTTTCCCGCAAGCAGTGCAAATGTCGTCTGCAACTGGCGTGACGTCAAGAACCAAACGTCAATGACGCCTGATTTAACGGTTGTCGGCGAATAGGCCACCGTAGTTCCCATTTAGTCGCCATTTTGGATCAAACCAGGATCTGGGAAGTGGTGAGTGAGTCAGATGATCGCGAATTTGATTGACTGAAGCTTTGATACGGATCTAAAGTCGATGAAATCGTGAGTGAAAAGTTTTCAATGGATTTCTACATTTCTTATGCAGATACCAGCCACACAGCATGCCTAATGGAGGTTTTGCTTTTTATTCAGTCAGTTATCATCTTAATATCTCCATACTGGAACATTAAGAATAATTTCTGAAGTTATCCAATGCTGATCCCGCGGTTTACATTCCATGCGAAGGCCATCCCGTTTTTCAGTCTTGAGATAAATAATAAATGGATGGACCTGCAGATGTTCTGCATGATTTCCGAATCGGAAAGAACTTGATTTTGATCAGGGATTTCATTAATTTTTAATCTAGATTGCCAGGTCTTTCGTTCAAATATTACACATCGTGTACCTCTTACGGTTCATGTTTTGTAGAACTAAACAGTTGTAATTCCTAGCCCATGTGTACGTACTTAATTTATAAGCTACGTACCCATATGCGGGTTTTTGTAGGTCTAGACCGATAGAATGATAGGGTTGTTGTCGATCCATGCTCCCATGCATGCGCTATGAAAATGTAAGCATTATGTTGGGAAAATGCGATTCTAATAAGCGCTTTTCGTTTAGTATCAAATTTGTATTATGGAATATGCTAATACACATTTAATACTGTCAATGTGGCATGCACAATCCATACATAACTTAGTGGATAATGGTGAGGATATATTTACACCAGGTCCCCAATGAACAATACAATATCATTATTAGTATTACGAAATGCATGAATTTTCACATCAACAGTTAAATCTTAAAGAGCAACGGTCGAGGGGGAGGGGTGACGAAGTATAGTCTTAATGTGCTGACGTTGGTCCCAGAGGCATTAGAGTGTTGTGGGTTCTAACCCCCGCTGTGGGCATCATTTTTCCTCCACCCAAGTGCTGAATCACTGGATAATCATAAGAGTAGGGTATATAACACATATTAGCGTGTTTTTCTAAACACAATATATTAATACATTACCTCAAGAGTGAGTGGGAAAGCCAGTCATGAATTGTGAGCTAAACAACCTTGTAAACTATGATACAAAAATCAATATCAAAGACAAAGATGGAACGAAAAACTGATCAAATGATATGACCTCCCCTTGTTGTGGACGCATGAGTAATACTTACAAGTTCGCTTCCTTTCTAAAATCCATACATCATTATGTGCGGCTAAACACGCGACTGCCCATAACGTACCAAGAGTAACTCGGAGTAAAAGCGCCGGACCGATGACTTCTCGTGTCTTAGTTCCATTTTTATGGAGGTCACTTCGCCTGGAGTCCTGACCTTTATGCCACACCCATGAGGTTTTATTAAAACACTGGACCATATGACAGAGGATGTTATGCCCAACTATTGACAACATGGACATTCCCAATGGAATAACTAACTCAGTTCATTCGCGTCTGTGAACCAGTCCTACGTCCAGGGGCCTGTTGTATAACTATAAGCTGAGGAAAGGATTTTTTTTGTGAGAATGTTTTCACCTGTAGAAAGGAAAACAACCCTTCCTATGTGAAATTCCCAGCTGGTAGAGATATCCTATACATACAATGGTGGGTAGCAATTGCTATTCCTAAGCAACAAAGAAAGGGAAAAAGTGTAGGAATTCCCTCACACAATTGTCTTTTCCTTAGCTTATACAACAGGCCCCTCAGCCCTCGGTAGGTGATCTCAACTGAACATGTTTAAGTATGGCGGACAATGACCCTGTAGCATGTCTGTTCCAGGAGAAAGATGGAAGAGCATCATTAGAAAGTTTATCGTGCACATACAGCCAATAGCCTCATTATACTTTATAGTTACAAACCTGTATGAATCCAGGTATATACGACGCTGTAATAAAGGCTGTAAAAGTAAAGTAAAGGGACTGAAGACTTTATCCTAACTTTTTGTTTGTTTAGAGAAAATAGAATATCAATCAAAATTACCCCTTTTTTTATTTCGACCTTCAATAAATGCTTAGATCCGCACAAGAACTTGTAAGCTGTCCATTACATCAATTCAGGCTGTTAATAGGTCTTTCATTTTTACCACTTGTCCCCTTCTCTGCCTCTGAAAGTCAAAGCCCTACGGCCTCAAAGCTATTAGCAGTGAGTGGAGCCAGCAATAGCCCAGACGCTGGCTGGGAGAAGATAAGCCAGATACGACCACACTTGCGCAAAGTCAGCAAACTCATAACAACAAGGTTCTCTTATCATACATTATGACTCGTTGTCCTGGAGTGAAGCAAACTCACCAAACTGTTTTAGAGTATATATATATGAGCTTGTACATGGTATACTGTTTTTTCAAGTTGTACTTTTGATGGGAATGATTTCCCATGTGAATAATGTTCGAGCATCATATGATACGTATAGGTGCTCCATCTAAAACGTCTCTATGGAACAGCAGGCAGGTCCTGGTATACCTCTCTCATGTTAAGTGAGCGCACAAACATCTGAGCTAGCTCCCCTTCTTGGAGTAGGTAATATCGCTAAACATTTGGATGTATAATTTTAAAAGGAACAATATACAATAATGGGAATATGAATGGGAGCTTGATACAATGAGCAAGGGTTAAATTTATGTTTGCGGAAGAACACCGGCCGGTGCCAAGGACACTGGTCCTAAAAATACAAATTCATGGTTAACAGAATGGGCAGAATTTATGGTAAATAGCCTGCAACTCTTTCACAATTTCTGCACTTAAAATGAGCACAATATTTATGCTTTGTGAGAAGACTAGCATCGATTGATTTAAACTGTCCCATTAATAACGATAAAAGTAATCATAAAATGTCACCAGAGAAGCAGTTAGAAACGCGCCTTCTAATGGAGGGAGGTATGGGATGCCTTTAATTGGCGTTAGTAGTATAAAAAGAGGAATTTGGGTAAGGCTCTCATGCATTCCATGCCCTGCCCTAATAGTAAGTTACGAGTGCATATGGTCCTGCTCCGAATATCATTCCCTCTATTTATCATGCACATGGTATTGTAGCATATATGAAGATCTTAATTCCTAAGATAATATTACATTCTTTGTGGTTAACACCATTACAGCCTATGTTCAGAGGCCCTCCAAACTGAGAGAATTAAAGCCTATCGCTCCAAATAAAACCACAAAATGCAATTATAATCCCATACGGATATAACGTTTTTCATGTGAACTTATTAAATATATTATTGACCTTAATGAAATGAAGAAAGGAAGTCTGCTACCGGGTCGAGAACGCCATTAGCGCAGTAGGCGTACAATCACTGACATACTCTCCTATCTGATCTGAGAAGCTGTGAGCCTGGACTGATCATCCATCTACTATGATCGAAGCAAGATGCCTAAGCTGACTTCCATTTTTCGAAGCAAGAGCCCATTTCCATTTCTCAAAGTCAGAGTCCTATGCACTTCTATTGGACTCACACTGAGTTATTGCGTGCTGAGGAAATAACTGTAAATGCCTGCCACCACACATAAGTAACTCGTAGTCGCATGTTTGGTTATAATTAATTATCTTCCCAGCATTAAATCACATACAACTTTGCCGTGGCCATTTAGGTGGTCACATAAAAGGCACTTTACACTATAGTTATATGTAATTCTTCGCATCTGGTAAAGGCAGTGCGCTTCTCTGGGGGCGTGCTCGGTCGGTTCTTCTGCCACTCCAGCCGTGGCCCTAAGTGCCTTTATTTCTCATTTACTGATCATAAAATCCTCCCGCCTGTGGCCCACACGCATATCAAACCTGACTGGTACAGCTGACCTGACGTAGTTCTGGCCTTGTCTGCGTTAAGTTGCGCAGTGCGATGTCCTTTCACGAGGTATGCTGGTATCGAGGCAGGACAAAGGGGATTGCAGGATTCTTATGAGCAACTTCAGGTTTATACCTCCTAGACTATGGTTAGGTTGATCGGGTTAAAGTGGCCCCCCTGCGGAGCAATGCTTTTCATGCCATGGCTGAGATATCGTTCACCATCTGACTCCTGAGAATTTGCTTTTTTATACGAATTCAAGAGTCTGAAAGACACGATAGATCCCAGAGATATATATCCTGCTTTATGATTCCCCAGCCACAGATAATGTATTCTTCTAGGCTTACAGGAGATATTAGGGATTTTCGTGAGACGGAGACTATTTTGGAGAAATCTAAATCACATTCCGTATTTTATTAGTAAATGTATACACTCATACGCATAATATTCTATATAGGGAATTGTATATAGATTAGGCCCGGGTGTCATTTGCTAACATTTAAAAAGGAAATAAATTGCTCTAGTTTGCTAACTAGTTTTAAATTGAAAGCGTTTGGGCAATTAATGCAGGAAATTTAGCATTTCCTCACACCAACCCAAGCCTTAAGGTTCTCACGGGTGTTATTCGGTTTACCAAGTTATAGTGAAGATAACCACTATTGGTATTGTGTGAACGAATAGTTGAACGACAAAGGATGCTTACTTCTGCCAGATAGGGGGATCAAAGATCCATTACGTCCACTTTATCATGCTGGGACCTCGCTCGGGAATGCACAACCTCGCAGTCTGTTAATCAGGAAGCTGTAAATTAATCCATCGGGATCCTGGAGACAATAAGCCATAAAATGTTGGGGATGGGTCTGTTGTTTGATCTTTTATGGTTTTGCGGCTGATATTCAAAGTTAAGGCTAATTAGCACATTGCATGAATGTTGCTGCATGCGACTGTCATAGAGCGAGGAGGCACATAAACCATTGCCTGGCAACGGTGAATAAAGGCACCTCATCAAATTCTCAGTGGCCCGTCTGAAAATAAATGTAATTAGAGTGAAAGGAACAGACAATTTCATCTCACGGGCCTCTAAGAGTAAATCACAAATCATCCGCAGTGATTTTCAAATAATTGATGGTCAATAAAGGCATTTGCAGCCTCCTCCATTATGTTAAATGGTTTTTGTTGTTTACATGATGAATCTCATGTAAGATAAGAGCTAATGTATTGCTAGCAAGACCAGCTTTTATGCAGCCCCTGCCCTTGGGGTTGTGGCCCAGATATATAGATTCCATGTATGAATTTGCTTATGACTACAGAGCGGTATGATAGCGACTTTGCCCACGGTGCCTATACCGCTACAATAATAGATGACCTCTTCGGTTGCCATAGTGCAAAAGCCGCCCGCCCGAATTGGCTAGCATTTTCCAACGCACATGGAACCGATTGCTCCGACATCTCGAGACCCCCTTCTGAGGTACCTCCTATAGCATATGGGTCAGATTTTTTGAAAATGTACAATTCGCCTTCATTAATCCTCTCAAATAACCCAAATTTGAGACAGAAATGAGCTTCAAAATGCAGTTTAACATAGCCAGCCAGATACTTTAAATCAACCCGTTACCAAATGTACCCAGATATACCCGATATTCATAATTTTTCAGCCTAATTTAGCAAAATTTCCTAAATGTGTAGAGCTGCCAATTGTACATTTTCTGAAAATCTGACCCATATAGGTCCTCTTGAGTGTTATATGAAAAGGTCAGCAGACAAACCGGCCATAGAACATAAATATACCCGCTCCCAAAACGAGCTGGCCAGAAAGAGTCCTTACGCGGTTTACATGAATGCATACAAACGCGTGATGTACTATATATACCCATAATATTGAAGCAATGAGGCTACGCAAATGGCTTACCATACAACCCTTGCTGCACACAGCACCCCAAGAGAGTAACAAAGGGAGTGGTGCATTAAAATTTCCCATTTGTTATGGACATCTGTGTCCGTTCCTTCCTGCGTGTGCATACGAATGCTTCATGCCCTTCGCCCGACCATTGTATGAAGAAAGTATTTGATTAATTAAATACATGAGAAACACATTTCAATTTTGCTTGCAAGGGCAATCTGAGGTCAGAGCAGTCTAGGAAAAAAAGAAAACCGTCTCGAACATCATGGAAATTACCATCCATTCCAGAGCTTGGCTATTTTAATATAACTCTCTTGATTTATGGAGTCAATTATGCCATGAATAATTTCTTTATCCGTAAAATACCTACCAGGGCTCATGGTAGCAACCGGTCCCACGTTCTAACGATTATAGGTGGATAAATAGTAATGGAAGCTTCATTCGAAGAGAATAACGTTCTCAGATTTTGCTGTATGCCCCAAAGCTGACTCATCGACCGACTCTGGATATCTGGCCTATCTTTACTGTCCCCGTGAGATTTAGCCAAGCCACCATTGGGACGACCACTCAACACGCATGCGTCATCTGTCACCAGGTCTACGTCACGTCCGATCATGTGACGATGACCCCCTCATTGCCTTGGACATGTGAGTTAACATGTTAGCTTCACATGGCGTAATGACATCATGTTCACTCGGGTGACACCATGATCTGTTTGGGGGGAGTTGCTCTAATCGCAGCCAGTCCACTTTTATCACCCCGCCCCTTTCCCATACGTGATCAATGAACTCTTCCCATGCACGAGGTAATTTGGGCTATTCCTAGTCGCTCCGTTGAAACTTTTAATTGCTTTTCTACTTGCAAAAATAATGCAATGGATAGGAATGGGCGCAATGGGATATATAGAGGATCTTGGAGAAGAATATACGATCTACAAAAGGGATTGGCTAGCTGCTTCCTATCTGGATGTGCAATGATTTCCCAGGGTATACTTGGTTTCAAGTCCTGACCCACCAAATGCTTTCAATACTTCAATGTGATGGAATGGCTTAACATCGGGGTTTATCGAGTACTTTCCTAACTCGAGTCACCAACCGAATCCTTCACAGAGCCATTAGAGTGGCTCTTGCGCGATGGTGCTCTATGGGAGGCATCCCCCGTCCCCTCCCATCTTCTTCCACGCCACACGATTAGTGAATGGGTCACGGATTAAGTGAAGGGGATCTAGGGTTGTTCCTCGCCAACAGTCTTGCCAGGGGAACACGAAGGGGGTTGGTAAATGGCCCATAACCAAATTACGATAATTGGCCTCAAGCATCTTACGTCATAAGGCTGTTTTCGATGAGAGCTCCATTCAATAGTCCGATGCGCAAAGGAAGATAATTACAAAGCGGCTTAGTACGGCCCGACTTCATATTATTAAAAGAATCTTATATCAAATTGATTTTTAATAATTCATGGGCATTAATTTAATGATCCCAGGCGTGGGAATAAGATATTGGTTTATTGACAACAGCACATTAGGACATTTATTACCATTCTTCCTATAAAATAGGTTTCCCGGGCGTGCGTGGTATTTCGGACAGCTTTGAACTGCTCTGGCTATACTCATGTGAAACGGGCGTTAACCAGTATCCCTCCATGTCTTCATTAATCATTCACGAAGAAGACACCTGGACAGGTTTGAGCCAGAGAAACTTCTCAACCTTTCAGAGTATTTGAAAAGCTGATCTCTGAATGGACGGGAAAGACGTCCGAAACTACCTTTAGACAGACAGATGCGCTCGATAACAATCTGCTCGTTGGTCGATATCCCTTGCAATGCACATCTCTCCCGTCCCCGTCTCTTCCAACTCTGCTTTTCTCTTCTCTAGCTTTCAGACAAGTTTAACCTGAATTGACCTTAAAGATTATGTTAGTGCTTTGATGCAGACTTCACATTGACTCTGCACATTGGGCCGTGATTGTGGGTCAGAGGGTTCAATAACTCACCAAGTCATCATCGACTCATCCTGATGGAACCAGAGAAGCCAATCATACTAACACGCTGCTTGATCCCCTTCTGCTGACCCATAAACCACAGCCCCAGATCATTGGCGTCCGGACACCATCGCGCCACCGACTCTCCCCTGGATAGCGAGCGCTACATAACGTTAATCCGGTAAATTTGGCAAAGTAAAAGTCCCATTGCTCTTGCAATAGACCTTCCATCGATTTCTGCCCGCCTTTTATGATTCCTGGTGTATATATATACAAGTTTCCTGGTCTTCCTGGCCAAGTTGGCGACCTTAGTACTACTGCAGTATGTTATATATGTATAAACAAATCGGCTGCACATTCCATTGTCTATCCCTGAAGAAATCTCCAGACCAGACAATTCCCGATGCGCGATTGTTGAAATCGCATAGCAATTGGAAATGACATGTGGAACATCTGCCCATAAGTATATCATATTTATGCCACTTTTATTCATATAGGATAGCAATGAAGGTCTGCCTTTTATATTTCTTTAGTGGATAACGGTCCCCACATACACGTACAATATGGAAAAGAATAAACGGTTACCCTGGAATTGACGCTTGAACATAAAACTTACCTTTTCCGGCAATATACCACTGCCCACAATCAGTCAATGGCCTTGAAGCCAGCACTAGATCCCAATTATTCATCCTGGGACTGGATCCTCAATTGCTGCGGTCAAAGCAGCCAAGACTTAGGAGCCGCATTAATAGTTTTCTCAAGAGTATTCGCGTACATCCATCCAACTTAAGTCAAAAACAAGGAATGGAAAACGCTTTGCACAAAGTGTGGCCAGAACAGGGTGCTTTAGACCGTCTGGGGGATGTCGCCACGATGTCAACCAATTGTTTGCTCAATTTTTGATAAATCACCATGGTCAAAAGGGAAAGTACATGGCCTGGAATAAGATACCACATTATGTCCGTGACTAATCCAGTTTCATAAACCCCGAAGTTTGTTGAGGGCGAGTAGCATGTTTTGAATTGCAAATATTAACACCACTTGTGGAATATATACAGATAATACATTGCACAGTATTCTCTGCATATATAATAATGCATGGTTTTTCAATTTTATATTAGCGTCCTTTCATTAATATATGCAAACGAATAAAGCTTTAGATAAATGACTTATCAATTTGTGTATCAGAGTCTTTGTTGGGAATTGGCATTAATTTTCAGTCAACGTTAGCTCAAAGCAGATGTTTTTATTGTAATCATGTACACATCTGAGAGCCATTCAATGCCAGTCTGAGGCATCTGTAATTATCCGTCAACAGACTGTCAACCCTATAATGATGGATGGGTAATCGTCTCAACAATTTTCGATTGAAAAGCGAATTCATTTAAATGAATTGCGAACAAGGAAATGAAGCTAGAGAAGTTCGGGATCATGGGTAAATGTGTTGATAGTGGCCATACTTCTACAATACATTGATGCATTTATTGATAGATTCTGTAACACAAAAGTATATGACTTAACATGAAAACATAATATGAGCATATATGTAAAATGACTTGGTATGAGAATCAACTCTATATATTGTAATACGCTTTTTGAGAGGACATCGCCTTTGTATGATAACTTGGACATGCACAAGAAAGTTGTTTTTCATCACTGGGTTGAAGATATGTAGCGACTGCCTATTAATAGTATTATAGCACTCATAGAATATATTTTTAGATAACCTTTCGTGTTCGAATATTTAAGAAAAATATATCAGATAAAATTTGATTAAAGATTTGACTTATCTCGGAGTTCCATAATCATTAGGCAATGATCAGTTTGAGTTGGTATTCTATTGGGGGTGGTGCATACTCTTTTACAGGTCTTAGTTACGAATCCTACGACTATTTTACAAAATAGTAATTATTAATGATTACAAGTTGATTAGGTTGTTGTTATTTTATACATCGCGCCTTTGCTTGCAAGCAAATTAACGAGCTTACAAATTTACGAATCTTATGATTTTGTAATTTTAATATTATGCACCATGCACCTCTACAGTCCTCAATTATTTTAAGCATGGCCAAATAGGGAACCTATGGAATATCAGTCAGATAACAACTGAGATAAGGTAAATATCTAAACCATTTATCAACGAGTTTGACTATCTCGCTATTTCAGGTGGCCATATCTTTGATTCAGGACGTATTCTTTATTTGTGGAACTCATCCGAATAGTAGAATCAAATGTCTGCTTGACCTCCTGTGAATCTCCTGGACTTAGCTTGACAACACTGCAGACTGTTCATATCTAATCTTGAGGACATTTTCCCTTATTTACAGACAGGTAGCGCTCTCCTGGGGAGATAAGTCCATTAACAATGTGATAGTACACCAGTGTGAATACCATAGAAGAGTTGTCATAAAAATTTGTAAGGCAAACCAGATATCATCCATGCACTAGAGAAAAGAATCTCGTCGTCACTTGTAAGCACCTGTGTATCGAGGAGCGATATGTTAACGAGATACATCCGCAAGATTGGTGAAACACTTTAATACAATGACTGGTGGATGGCGAGGGACTATAAATTCATCCACTATTTTATTGGACTGAGGTGAGTAATTTAGTTTAGGTTAAGCTCTTGTTTCTCACCATCCAACCATCTACAATATGAGTAGTAATGATGATAAAGAATCATTGTTGTCTGTTGAATTCACATAGCATATTCCAAGATACATGAGGCCTGGTATACATGTGTATGGTCAATTCTCATGAAAGTGCTTCAATAACTGTCTTTGCAAAAAAAGTTATATAATTTCTTTAATTTTAACCGCCTACAAATTCTATGGGATTACTGGACCTCAGAACTCTCTGGGGTACCCAACATTTGTGCATGTACGATCAATATTAAGGAAATTATGGGTGAAAATAGCCTCAAATTAGGGTATTTTCGCCTTCAAAAACTGATGTTGAGGCAATCATGACTCAGATTAATGAAAAAATCACAAACCCACTAAGATATCAACGTATCTGCTTGTGTCAAATGAAAACACCCACCACAAAGATTATTTCTTGCAAAAATCTAGGATTTGACACAGGATTGTGAACATGATTGATACGTTTTTATTTCTTTTCCCCACAGTTAAAAACTACATGATTGACAATCGTAGGGTTCACTATTTGCATGTGATCATTTTCAGCTTTTAGTTAATGGTTTCCATATATTTTAACTTGAAATAATAGCTAAATCTTGACAATTGGTTTTAGGTTTTGAGGAAATTCAATGTGAAAAAGCATTAATTTATTCTCAAAGGAATAGAATAAGAATATTGTTAGAATAGAATGATCTTATTTTAGTCTATACATATTGATAAAAACTTATTTTTATCTCTAAGCATAGTTGAGCAATGACCCAAAACATGACAATTATCAGAATAACAAAAATGAAGGCCATTTTGGATTTTGGTCCTGAATGAGTGGGATCTGCCTCCAATATGATTCATTCACACATTATCAATTACCTCTATATCAATTCCTATGCTTTAAACAAAAGGTGACAATTGAGTGCTTAAAAGCTGGACTAATCGGAAAAATAATCTCAATACTGGCCACAAAGACTGTGTACCTTGTTTTTAAAATAACATATTCAGAGTAATCCCATGGAGTACTGACCAAGCGTTAACATATTCTGTGACAAATTCATCCAAATGATACGAGTTAATAGTTAAAAAAATCCGAATCATACTAAAAGTACACGCATTCAAGATTATATTGAGGAAATCTGCTTAATATACAACTGATATTTAATGCCTTGCTATTAATTGACATTACCTGATGTTGATATTTATCATGAGTAATTTGACACCATTGTGTTTTAAAATTACCCCTAGAAACACAAAAATCTCTTGAATATGGAAAATTTAGGTTTTATGTTGAGGATTGCAGTGTTTTCTGGATATCAAGTGCATGAAAACATATAAATATATGATTATATCAACAAATCATTCCAACAGAAAAAAATAAATACCATGTTAACGCTCAGTCAGCATACAAATGGGTTTATGGAGTTCATTATGGAGTTCATATATCTAAGTCAAATATAAGAATTAAAGGGCCCAACTTCTGGTACATATGCACCGATAAGTCAGCTATAGGAACACACATTATAAATCAATTATGAGAACATGCATTTTTAGCCCTGTTTCCCCATTTGAAGCATTTTCATGAGAATCGACCATATGTATACATGCTATTGTAAATTTCAAGCATATCAAGTATGTATATAATATGGGTTATCAGTACGGCTCATGAACTCTGCTCTCAAATACTGCTTAAATTTTACGAGAAATTAGGGAATGTTTTCCAAAAGCTTCTGACCAATACCTCCCAATAGATACCATCGCTGTGTATTTAGCCCAATAATTATAGACTATTTGTTTTAACATTATTTTAGCAGGTACGTCAACCATGGACATTAAGCTAGAATCAAGCACTCCCGAAGTGCATCAGCACCATGTCCATCGCCATCGCCATATAAAGATTGATAATGTCCATGCCCTGTGTCTTCATTCTTTACGGAGTGTGACCGCTCCCTTACCTGGTGAACACCTCAGTAATGAACCAACCGTTAGGGATCAAGTCCCTTTGTCAGACATCCATGCCATTAGTGTTTCAGGCTGGGCAGGAGTTCCACCAGCAGTGCGACATGAGAATGAGGCGCCGGATGTACCTGGTACTCGACGATGTTTCGGGATAACAATAGAACCCGCTGTGTTGCTGTATTATATGGCATTCCAGGCCAGCCAACCTGTCATGTTACAGTATGTGTATGCAAGGATTCTTGAGGATGTCATGGCCAAGCCGTTCACAAATCGTACTGGGCCGTTGATGAACATGACTGATAAATGCGGCGGTGAAAATGGAGCTGATTTTCACCAGCAACAAGAAGCGCAAGCCATATCTTCCATGTACATCATAGCTTGCACCGTCTTTACAGTAGTTCCAGCACTTTTTTCTATAATTCTTCTCGGCGCTCATAGCGATCACGCCGGAAGGAAGTGGGGATTACTTCCGCCGACGATTGCCGAATGTCTGCAGACGCTGCTTTGTATTGCAGTGGTGGCATTCAAGCTTCCGCTTCCGCTCATCGTCGTAGGTCAGCTTTTTGAAGGACTGTGTGGAAATGCCAGTTTATATCTCATGACATGTTTTGCATATATTGTTGACATAGCATCTCCAAGAGATCGGGCAATGAGGATTGTCATCATCGATCTCCTGTCTGGCCTAGCCTACACACTAGCCCAAATAGGCGTAGGTCTACTTATAAAAGAAATGGGTTACCTATACTCGTTTTACATAATACTCTGTATCTACTTCATAAACCTTATCTACCTTATATTCATTCTACCAGAAACGGTAAAGAAAGAAAAGAAAGAAAAGCCTGAACGACTGTTTAGCATGGAGGGTTTTAGAGAAACAATAAGTTTATACCGTCAAGATGGGAGCATGCAGAAAAAGATAGTTGGCCTTGGTGTGGGCATAATAGCTGTTTATATGGTAGCAGACCAGGCAAGCGGAGGTCCACTAACTTTGTACTTCTTAAATTATCCACTCTGCTGGACATCGGAATACATAGGATACTACAAGGCATTGGAATATATAATTCGTTATGTTGCTTGCTTGGTCCTAGTCTGGCTGTTCGTGAGGAAACTGGGTGAAGGCGGTCTCTTACTGCTTGGTTGTCTCTCTGGCATGCTGTACAGCATTGTCCTGGCTCAAGCGAGGGATACCACGACAGCATTTCTCTGTAAGTCATGAATAGATAGCCCATATATGTATATGACCTGCTCATGATATTCACATCTTTTTTATGGCACATAATGCACTAAAGGAGATCATAGAGGGAGCTGCCCGCCTGTCCTCCTGTCACTGCCAGCATTTCTTAGGAACATAAAAGTGCGTTATGGCAGGCGTATAGTAAATCGATGATATTCTTTTCAGTGCTATTTTGCAATTTTAGACACAGGCTATACATTATGATCATCAACTTCATAGGTCACGCAGAGGCATCGAAGAACTCAAACAAAATTCACAAAGTTATGATAAAATGATTACGAATATGTCAATGAACTTTTGACTATGTAAGATTTGTAAATCTGCCGAATTAAGGTACAAATTGTCATTCAGATGTTGTATATCTCTATTTTTCTTTTTCTAATGTTAATTAGTCTAAAATTCTGAATGGAATTCGCTTTCAAAGTCAATTCAAATATATTTCGTACCTAGAATTGGATGATGTATGGCTTGTCTAATATGTTAAAGACTCCACCCTTTATTAAAGCTACTCTGGCTGGGTTCGGGATGGAATTGGTTGCAGCCATGGCCCGAACATTGTGCTCAAGGAATGTAGGGACCCATGACCAAGGTAATCTTGGAATTGATAATCTTTTATGCAGTTAACTCCATATCTAGCTAATTCATAATCACATGCAATACTTCAGAGTCTCTTATTTGGACAGTTTCTTTAAATAGAACTCGTAGAGATTATTCATATTATAGAGAGCACTTTCACGGAATAATGTCATAGAATATGGAATGCGGAAACAGTGACTTTCCCTATCATCAGCGTAATATTGAATATGATACAGAAAGATACTTAGGTTCTTAGATACTTTGTACTTAATCCTTCAGAGAAATATTAGCAAATGAAGATTCTATCCGATTTTAATATTTTGCAGTACCTTTTACAGAATGTGTGTTATCCGAACCATATAAATCCTTTGTTGTCCATAGGCAATAGTCCACTATAGAAGTCTCCACCTCTTTGTTTCTCTAGGGGCACTTTTCAGTAGTCAAGGATGGATTGCTCTCATGGCTGCTTTAGTTGGATCCGTATCCTTCAGCGCCCTCTACTCGGCAACTCTTTATTTAATCCATGGATTCATCTTCTACATCGCTACGGCAGTATTCTTTGTCGTCACTCTTCTGGCTGCGTAAGTGGAACTTTTATAAATAGGGAGATTTAGCAACCAAAACGCACCAACACAACACTAATGCATCCACTAAATATGTCTACATTGTTACCGCAGTGGGGATATCTCGAGAGGCGCTAGGGCGAGGGCATCTGCATTGCAGGTCTCTCAAGATATCCCCACAACGGTAATATTGTACTAATAGTTAGTGGATGCGTAAGTGTTGTGTTGGTGCGTTGTGGTTGCTAAATCTCCCTACTACCTTTCAGTGGCGCGCTAAGAATAGGTGAACAAATGCATAATGCATACGTATAGGCCTATACATGTACAGGTTAGTATAGGGGGAATACGTGGGTCAGATCTTCTGAAAATGTACAATAGTCAGATCTACCATTTAGTAAATTCTGCTAAATTAGGCTGAAAAATGGCCAATACTAGGTATATCTGAGTATATTTGCTATCGCCTTGATTCAAACTATCTGTTCGATCATGTTGAACTGAATTTTGAACCTCACTTTTGTCTTAAATTTGGATTATTTGGGAGGATTGGTGAAGGCAAATTGTACATTTTCTGGCGATTTCAGCCACGTGTAGTAAAAGCACATACAGATTAGAGAGAAGCGCCGTTAGTTTTACTAGATGAACCTATCAATTATAAATGTGAAACATACATTTTTACTAAGAAAACTATGATGTCAACCGATTATTAATTTCAGTGGTTCATGGGGTTCATGTCATGATGCGAATATTGAAACTCCTGATAATCATAACCCTGAGACTATAGCTAGGCCGTGGGCACAAGTGTCGCCCTCTTTTGTCAAATGTTAAATACCATAAGGCTTTCCATGCATACTAGTTTTCATATACTACTCACGGGTTATTTTTGGCGCAATGAGTAGTATAGTTCTAGGTGGTATGGTTTTGTATGCGGATAACGGTGGTGTATAGTGGGCATATATACATTATGTATAGGCCTATCTGTATAACAATACGAAATACAGGGAGTTCGGGAATGATTAATCGGGAGAGCACCAAACTATTCCGTGCCATCAGTGGAGTTGTGAAAGAGGCATAAGGTAATGGCGCTATACATGTACTTATCAATACTTGCCAGCCAGCTTTTGGTGGATTCCGCAGCACATCGCCTCAAGCATGAACACCTGATAAGGTCTGACAATGTTGGTCTGGTGTTACTTACCAAGATTGTACCGTAGCGTTGGTAGTGCTTAATTATCGTCGATAGGAGTTTTCATCTATGCGTTCTTAATAACAGAGAACATGGGGAGAGGAGAACGTGATCGGGGTGTTTTATATAGACTGATAACACCCACAAGAAATAAACTGTTTTTGTATAGTCACATATTCTCAACCCAATATATCACAGTATATATCATTTGATAGACTTTGTAGATATCCTAGTGACTAATAGTTCTATTGAAATTTTTAAATCAATGAGAATTGGTTCACTACTTCTTTAAAAAAAATTGTTCTGAACTAAAGCAAACATATCCCTATATATTAATAAAGAAATCCTCCCGTCTGTATACGAATGGGAAAAGGTATCAGCGACCTTGCTAACTGAAAGTCTTTCATCCCATGCAGTCCCACTGATCAAATTTATGGGGAATATTATTTGTTATTTTTGTCAGAGTGACAAAGGTTGATAATGCCGCTCATACACTGATGCTTTATATCGTTTTCCTTGATCTTCTATCATTCATTTATCATTCTCTGACTACTCCGTTAGTAGGATAAAAGGCCTCTACCCGCTCACCCCTTATTCCTCAAAGGCCCTTGCCGCAGATGTGGTACTGGCTACACCAAATCCCGTCACAATCATTTATTACCTTCTTGATTGGGGAACCACCTCCAACTAGCCCCCAACCTCCAGCTATAGGGACACCCACGGCAGAAATCCTGGCTACTGCTGCTTTTAACTTTGAGGTCCAGAGTGTCGCATGGGCTTTCCCACTCTCCTCAAGATGGTAGTTTCCTCGCCCTACCTCTTACCATACACCCCTGTAAAGACCGGTAATTGCCAACACATAGTTTAATCTATACTCATCACCCCTCACCTCCCACCATCATATATCATCTCATATATATATGTTATTCCATCTCATCATTATTTTACAAATAAATGTGTGTGTGTGTGTGTGGGGGGGGGGGGGGGGAAGATGCTTACATAGCCTTCACCAGTCAGTCAGATGGTCTAATGACCATATGACATCGCTCTACCGTATGGTAGAGACAACTGCAATAAATTTAATTGCATGTTGTAACTTGTAGTCCTTGGGTAGATCAGGTCTCTGTTGAAGTTGGGTTGTTTAAGCCTAATTTGAATAGCTTCATACTTATATTAGATCATATCATTAGATCTGTTGAGCTGTGATATCAATATCATGAAGTATATTGATGCCTTCTACAGCTTGTTGAGTCTCTTGCCCACTTGTACCCGCTAACTCCCGACCCCCTTGTGGATTGGTAGCGTCGCAATTGGTTGAGTTTATAATTAATTGATGGTATTAGCACTAATTATCCAGTTAATTAAGGTCACGAGTGAAGATATCTCACTGTACTCCAAAACAACAGAGTCCAAACACCCCAGGGAGAATGTAGGATTGGCATGTCCATGTCAATGCAAAAGGGCCAACAAAGTCTATAAGTATTTCTTAAACTCACTTTGAGGGGAGCGCGAACGAAGGCCAGTTGGTTTGGTCATTAAGCTTGCCGCTTCACCGCCGAGCTGATATGTATAGATATGGCTCACCACCTCTCTTTCTTAGGATATTGTTGGGGGAGAGGGTAAATGATAAAATTAGGGGGAACTGGGTTTTAGGGACCGTGTCAATGTGATGATCCACCTGTTGTTTTCATCATAATTATAACTGTTATATATAGCTTCCCTTCTCCCCATGCATAGAGAACACACTTAATATAGCTGGACCATTGTTGGCTATTTTTATTCGCCAGGTGATAATATTGCTAGATATACAATGACGATATCAGATAATACATCTAGAAAGATTTGAGCTATGAGGTTCAATTAGCAGCTGGACATGTAGCTGACCCGGCCTCTATACATTGATAGCTCTGTTTGTCCCGTTAATATGACCACTGCTGGCTTCAGTTATATGCTATATGATACAGGCTTTATATGTCTATATATGTCTTTTCACTGGGTTACAATTGTCTTTCAATTGGCCCTGTGGACAGTTACAAAAGCACAATAGAAAATACATCCATGGTAACAATGTAGAACATGATTTATAACCATCCAATCAATTCAGTATGTCTTTTACAATGCATATAATATATATTTCCTCATATATACGCGCTTGAGTACAATACCCCCGTTGCATAACATTCTGCGAGCGCAATATTAACACTGAAAAAGCTACTCGCCGATTGGTATGCAACGGGGGCATTGTCTGGAATCTGGCGTGGTAATAAGCGGTAGATAAGAGAAACAAACATGAGTCAGCCGATTAAGTTAGACTGTGAGTAGTGAGAATAAGTCCTGATGTTGTCCCTCCATTAAAAAAAATAATAGGTAATATATATATATAAAGACTTTTATTCACATGCTGACATATAATAAATGAATGTACATGAATAGGAAACTAATCCTCTGAAGCCAGGTCTTCCTGGATAGTCCTATAGAAACGAAACGTTTAGAACTTATAGTCTTTCCGAAAGTTGTATTGTTTTGTAAATTGTCCGTCACATGGTAAAATACTCGGTGTATTACCAGTATGGTCGTTCTTGTAGTGGTAGCACTATGCAAGATCGTATTGTCCGTAATGTTTATATTAAACTATTCAACTCGATATTTATAATGCTATCGTTTTGATAGATTCATTGCTCCATCATTATTTGATCTATTAACATAACTAATACAATAAATATCATCATTAATCATTAATAAGTACACAGCACATGTTTTGTAATACAAGGTTATATTCTTCGAAGCCAACTTGTACTAGTCAGTATCTTACATTTTACCTTTGTAAGTCTTCATAACATCATAACTCTTACAGAACAAATAACATTTGAATCACATTCATGGTAATGGCTGGTTTTCCCCTACCCCTCCCCCCTCCCCCCTATCGGTATATCGATCCTATCCAAAGGAATACAGTCCTTTCTTCACCTCCCTCCCACATAATAACATTGTAAGAACACCTGAAAACCTGAAAAACATACTATCAGGATATTACAGCTTTAGATATTGGTCGAACTCATTGATATACACATTGCATAGATAATTCCTAAATTCCTTCCTATTATCAGTAAGTAGGATATTATCTGGGAGTTGGTTCCACAAAGTTGGTAGAGTAAAGACATAAGATTTTTTAAACAATTCATTCCTTGGGTGAGGTACTTTTAATTTCTTCCCCCCTGTTAACCTCCGCAGGCTAACTTTTCTGAAAATGTATTGCATGTAATATACCCATCATTTTTTTGTATCATCGGGAAACAGCAGAAATATCATACTCGTATGTCTCAAACGATTTTACCTCATAACTATATGCATTTCTGGGCATGAGACCTATTTGCCCAGTGAGCATAAATAATTGTGAAGTGCTGATATTGCCGTTATAATTTATTTCTAGAACAAAGTATCTGTTTGCTGGACACTCCTTCAATAACATTTTTAGATGCTGAAGGACGAGCGTTTCGAGATGGCGGAATTCTGACGCCATAACGTCTAAATGAAGGATACTGTTTCCCTCTTGAACTTGCCTTTTAATTGTAGCGAAACTCATTGCCTTTAGACTTCCAGTTAAGTGGTCTACTGTGGTTAGAATTTGTTCTATGTCGAATGGCAATGAATCATCCGCGAAATCCTGAAGTGACACTCGATCGCCTCGTAGAAATATGTCTTGGCTGAAGAACTCAGTTGTCCTAGTGCAAGCAGACCACGATGGGTCTGATCGTAATTGTTCAAGAACTAGTTTCCCATCGATAACAGTTTCGTATTGTTTACGTGGTGGCAACTGGTTTAGCATTGCCTGCACATAGCACGAACGAGCTGTGAATAGAGCTGATTTCTGAAAGAGAAGAGATACAGGAAGATTAATTTCAGGGATAAGCATTACTCATCGCCAAACTATACGTCAAGAATATACATTATTTCCCAAGTCGCTGAATCTGTGATAAGTTGGCACTGTAGCGCCAGTGGTGGAAACATACTACCTTATAAAGATGTTATTATGAGGTCAATGTGTAGCCGATGAATGCATTAGTATCGAAATCTTACAATATTACTATATTATGCTCTATATGATACGACTGTTTGGACTCCTTCAATGCGACTCAAGCCTCACATCCATTTGAACCCAAGTTTTATATTGATATCAATATTGACCCATAGCTTCGGATGCATATAGTTTTCTTTCTTTCAAATACAAATGATTTAATTGGAATTCTTGGGCAAAACTAGCATTCCTTATTAAGCATGGGGAGGATTGTTTTTTTACTTACCCTATTAGAAAGTTTTTGGAAGGACCAATTCATATGGTTCATCCACGGAATGACTGAGGAATCTTCTGTGACGGTCAAACGTAGTTTTTGCATGAAAGGGAACTCCTTTTGTGCTTCTGACACAGCATACTGTAGTAGTGCTCGCAGGACGACTGTTTCCTCCACTCTCTTAGCTACACATCTGTGTGTGATGGTTACTTCTTGGTGTCTTTTTCCAAAGAATATGGCGATAAATCCAACCTGTTACAAGATGGGAAATTTATACTAGTGAATCATACTGACAGCATGACAATATTGACTCATGAATTCTAAAATGAATTGACTACCTAGGTAATGATTGCAGTGAATGCACTCCACTAATTGTCATTGTGTTAACTTGCCTTCACAAATCGTATTATGAATATAGACCCTATACTATATCAATGTACAACAAATGGGGTATATTGCCCTTTATAATAAATTTGTAATCTAAGCTTTATTGTACTGGTTCCAGCTTTACATGTATACATTACTATATTCCCAGTGATTACCTCTTGGTATGCATATTTTAATATGCTCTTACTTGTTTGTGATCAATAGGATATACCATAAACCCGTGGCCTGTAGGCCTATACATATCATTCTATGTGATAGGTAACCATGTGAGTGATTTACGACGAACCTAGTATTTACTAAGTTCAATATAAATTAAATAAATATATATGTGTCCCTATGCATGTGAGCATATTAGACAATTCTTGGTGTACTCTTCTGAGTTCACAGTAGTTTCAATTGGTCCAACTTTAATACATATCGTACTTCTAATACAGAAGTTACAATACTCACGCCACACCGATGTCGATGGGAACGTCAGAATCGAAATAAAAAGCAATCTGCCAGTGTCGACGATATACACACAGTGGAACCTCTCTATTAAGACCACCCTTGGGACTGAATGAATTGTGGCTTCATAGCAAGGTGGTCTCTTTAGAGGGCTCTAAATCTAATAAGAGGGAATAGGGACTAAGAAATTTTCGGGACTAGGAAAACTGGTCTTTTTTTCTTTAAACCCCCCCCCCCCCCCCCCAAAAAAAAAACTGGTCTTGATAGAAGGGTGGTCTCTATAATGAGGTGATTTTTTGGTGAGGTTCCATTCCACTGTATATAATATGATAATTATATAAAACACCACTCAAATCATGTTTACTTACAATTGTTCCACGATTGTCAAAGCAAACATATCCCCTTTTTTCCTCGTGGCTGATGATTGAATAAAATTCCTCGGAAAGTGTGTCCGATTCGTCATATCTCTCAGTGTGCAATGCCAATATGGTATGCTTGTCGCAAGCTTCTGCTCTACGAACAGCCACTGCCGACTCAGACTTCATTCTTGGAGATGAGTGCAACCAATTATCAGTCAATTATCTTTCAATGCGTTTTGGACACAAATCTGGATCTTAGCTATAACAGCAGGTGCAAATAATACCAGTAGCAATGGTAAGTAGCAATGCCAATATACCATCAAATGACTAGTGCACCTTGATGGTCTAGCTCTCTGGCTGTTGTGTGATTTGATGATGGCAGCTCCGGACGTTTTGTAATCTGGTGGGACATCTGATTTCACGGTATAAATACACAGCAGACAGCAATGGTATGCACCGACTGGCTCTGGAGTAATCATTTAATTGCGGAACCTACAGTACCTGCTCTTTAGCATGGAATACCTTTATGTCGAACTTCCCCTCACTCATGTAGAGGACAGATAACTGATATATAGAATGGATGTATATATAATAATTAATATTATATATGATTATAACAGATTAGGAGACATACGTCCAGGTTCATTATAATGTTAAAGTTAGTCGAAAACTACTAAAAAGAGTTATATTCGGGATAACATCTTTTTTTTTTCCAAATAATAATATAATCTTTTCCTGTATGTCTTCTCTACCATTATTGTGTTTATTTGTGCTTTAACGTATACACGTTTCATACATATTATGTCCTTGCAAGGGGAATAATTCTGACATTAGTATAGAATGGTTACCTTGGTTAATAATAATTATTATTATTCAATGGAGCCCAACGGTTTCTTTATTTCATAAAAAAAACATGCTCCTAAATGAGTCATATTGTAGGCCCTATGCTCCTGTTTGATGCTGATTTAAAGAGCATAATAATCATAAAGATACGTAAATATGTGAATATCCTATATATATATGTTGTATTCTTGGTTAATAACTAGGTAAAACATTCTGACATTGTATGCAAATACATGCAGGAGTCCATGCAAATGGTATTACTATGATCGAAATTCGTCATTTATCATATGTATAAACCTCATCTCATATCATCTCATTCCAACATCACCCATATATGAATCCATCACTCTATTTTGTAAGTTGATAAGCCAGGCTCGGGGCATAAATCAGGCGATATGCTTATTCCCCGATGAATCAGTGTTGGCAAATGCCATATCCCTTTTATACTACCTGGATAAATAAAGTGAAAAAAAAAATATTTGCTCAATGAAATGATGAGTAGCTTGGTATCAATAGCAGATCGCTACTGTAGTCGACCTACTTATATAACGACCTCTAGGCGGATGACCCCAAAACACGACCTAGATAAGATAGTTCTTTCCAAAAATCCTTATGCAATTCCGTTTCAGACCATGAAATATATAGATTATTATTTCTTAGTATGTATGCATAGAAATACGGCATAATTCTTTCCAAAAATCCTTATGCAATTCCGTATCAGACCATAATATATATATTTATATTTCTTAGTATGTATACATAGAAATACGGCATACAGTATCTGCACAATGCAGGTCTTCCTACTGAACCTTACAACAGATCATTTGTCCAATTATAGACATTAATTTAATAAGTAACTTGAAACAACAAATATATATGATGAGGGAAATAATGGAGAAATCAGACTCTTCTCAGACTATTCCAATTCTGGCCTGATTTTATGCCTCGTTTGATTTGTGTTCAGTCCAAAAAGGGCAAGAACTCACGACCTTCGATTTTTCATCAGGAAAAATCTACTCTAATTTGTCTGCGTCTCAATATATGGGTAAGATTTTCAGAAAACGTACAATTTGCAGCTGTACACATATAGTAAATTCAGTTAAATTAGGCTGCAATTTGGCCAATACTAGGTAAATTCGAGTATATTCGGCATTGCATTGATTCAAGCAATCGGTTGGGTTGGGTTGAACTGTATTTTGAACTTTATTTTCGTCTGAAATTTGGGTTATTTGAGAGGATTTATGAAGGTGAATTGTACATTTTCTGGCGACTTCACCCATATACCGGTCCACACTACCTTTGAATTCAGATGAACATTACCTGGGTCCCCCCATCCGAGGAATTTGGTTCACCTAGGATAAACAATTTAAGCTCTTTAAAAAATGAAGACTACATTGTTCTGCCTTATTAGAGTAGTTAATAGTCCTTTTATTCAATTATGTCATTCATTCATGCATCCTAGCTTAACCGATCAAATATAAATCATTTAGGAATTCACCTGGTATCGGAACTATATATAACAAATATTATATCTCACGTTTCAGATACATGTGGAACTTGGCTAGAGTGCAAAAGGAAGAATCAATGGTTGTAGATGTAAGCAGTATTGATAGTGAAAGTATTTCTCCAATGGAAGAGAACGTAGCCTCGGGGTACACCTACGATGACAGACTGCCTTCTGATCCGGTTTTTAACATTTTAAAGAAAAAGATTCCGACTGACGTGGATAGGTACTAAGGATTTTCTTCAAATGAGGAGAGAAACTTCCATTCTTGAGTCCCAGAATACAGGTTATTTGGAAAGTATTTCGCCAGTCCTTACCATTGAAATAGGAAGCTCTTTTCGTGTAAAATGAGAGACAATCTTCAACACAATATTATCCTTATCTGTCTTTATTTCCTCATTGGGTGGGTACAAAAGGAACATATGGGTATTTTTCGCGTAACAGCAAATATGTGGATATATCGATTAAATCAATCAATACTCGACCATATTCATATATATACATATAGTACTTAATGTACACATGGCAAGTTTGGAAAAAGATAGCGAATATATGATCATATACGTCTCAACATGCATGTTTGTTTCATAACCAGATATCAAATATCACAAAAAAATCAGTCTGCGAACAGAACAGAAATTTATTTCATAAAGGCTCCTCCAAAGGAGAAAATTAAAGAAATATTGCAAAGAATTGAAATGTAAAGTTGGGTTATGTAATATTTCACAACAAATATTTACCAGAATGTTAATCATCAAATGGACAACATATTGCGTTCACTTAGTTCAACCCAATGTCTCTATGAACCCATATTTTGACCTCGGACTCAATTAGAGTGTAAAGAGGACATCGAGGTAAACACTTCACGATAATGGAACGGTCATTTTAATTACATCATTTTTCACGGAACTCGCAGCTGCGTCCTATTCCTGTGAATTCGCTATCGGACAAAACCTGTCACAACTGCAATTCAGTTTTCGAGAACCAAAGTTCGTCTCGGTGCGTTATGAAATACTGTATTTGGCAAGAAGATAGCATTACAATGCAAAATAACAAGCTGAATATGAATATCAATGATTGAATATGAAAAGTCGTATTTAGTTGATCTAACAAATAGTACCGGTATGTCCTAATACTTATTATGGAACCTTTTGTTGCTACTTTTTGTAATATATATATAATTATTCCATGTCCAATTATAGAGATACAATGAAATATATTTATAATAACTGATTTTTTTCCAGAAAAAAACCCAAAATGAAAACATGTTTGAGGATTTTTAAAAGTAGGGGGTTTCCTCTGCCACATACTCATTCACTTATCAAATACTTACAACACACATAATAAACCCTAATAATTCCGAATGTACAAATATCTTCGTATTAGACAGGTATGTCTATATCCTTAACATATTAGTGTGAAGCCATCTTGATTAGTTCCCTTTTTTGGTATCATGTGTAAATTTAAGATATCTATAATATTACACAACGGCTAAAAGTCACATAAGATAAGAAATACAACCACACTTATCACATTGAATACACATATGGGTCAGATTTTCAGAAAATGTACAATTCGCCTTTACCAACCCTCTCAAACAACCCACATTTAAGACAAAAATGAGCTTCAAAATGCAGTTTAACATAACAGAACTGATACACGCGACACCAAATATACCCAGATATACCCGATATTCTTCATTTTTCAGCCTAATTGAGGAGAATTTCCTAAATGTGTAGAGCTGCCAATTGTACACTTTCCTGAAAATCTGACCCATATATATAATGGTTGAATTGCCTTGGGTACAATACTGCCGATGCGGAAGATCAAAGCACCTTATATAACAAGAACAAAACAGGCGTAACACACGCATAACCTATGTACATGTACACGTAACTGACAGAGGTCCAACACATTTAAGATAACCCAAGATAACACCTTACATACACTGATTACACTGTTCATTACCAAACCTTCCGACTCAACATTTACGTAATGGTCATTATAATAAAAAAAAATACATTTCGATTTTATACTCAAAGCGCTTGGCATTTAATAAGTAGTTATTACGATTGATTTATTTCAAATTTTCGATTTGGGAAGCTCCATTTCTGAGTCAGGGTAGTAGGCCCACGTGGAGATATTGGTTGGAATGCCAGCTATTGGTGCCTGGACACAGTTATCTGGGTGGCCGAAGGCTTTCACAACAACTAGAGCGTGTTCTCGGGCGGCGAGACAAAGTTCCAAGTACTGAAACACAATGAAATCTTTTAGGTTAAATAATTGTTTCATTTTTTTACAGTGGTTGTTGACATTCCATATGTTATTCCCTTGAAGTTACCAATCGCGATGATTTAGAAGGAAATAAGATAAAAAGGCCCTAATCAGAGTGAGAAGAAGCGGGGAGAAATGACCTAATGCAGTTAGGTCCAGACACCCACATTCCTCGATACCACATCCAGCGATAAGCTTAACCGCAAGGTTAAAGACCATTCTGAGACTTAGGTGACCAAAACTGCCTTCTGAACTTGACTGTAATGCGCTGTATGGGTCCGTTTCCAGAAAATATACAAATGGCAGCTCTACACATTTAATAAATTCTGCTAAATTAGGCTGCAATTTGGTCAATGCTAGGTAAATTCGAGTATATTCGGCTTTGCATTGATTCTAGCAATCTGTTTGGTTAGGTTAAACTGCATTTGGAAGTAATTTTTGTCTGAAATTTGCGTTATTTGATAGGATTGCTGAAGGCGAATTGTATATTTTCTGAAGACCTGACCCATATATTCCTTTTCAGAAATTCGAGATTCACTCAGGTGTAAAGAGATTCATATATATATAAAAAATAGTCTCATTTATATATTCGAACGAAATCTTGGTCTGACTAAGAGATGGCTATTTTAGATTACTCTGCAGCTGTTGCTAAGTTACAGCTCTGATTATTGATATAACCCCCAATACATAGTATTCACTGACGTCACGGCGCTAGCCGCAGCTTGCCATAATGTGGGTCAACTTTAGCTGGACATGAGTGCTCCAAGCCTCAAAAATGCAGTTTTCACCTCCGAAAGTTTTAGAGAATGTTATATAAAGTATGCTGATAGGTTATATGGTCATTTTGGAGTCTGTCATGATGGAATAATAAGTATAATTGCCATTAGCAAACATTTGAAACGGGAAAACCTGTCGATCTAGTGTCTCCCGCTATCTATGCAGCCACACATTATGGCTGACAGTGAGGAGAGCCGCTGACTGGGGTGACGTCATGTGAATACTATGTATTTGAAAGTGGCAAACTGTGCCTGACGAAGACTTTAGATAGTCGAATGCAAGTGAATAGGCAACATGGAAATCGCCACAAAGTATCTTTAGAAATGTTATGGGAAAACAGATTTGAACTAATATGGTCTGTCCCCAATATGAATATATTTTATAGCACCTTCATACAATATGGGCGTTTAATAGAGAAACTTGCATCATGACTATCATTAACATTTTTTTTAAACATTTTAGTTCATTATATAGCATTTTAGTTCATTATGAGTAGCATCCAATGAATAGCTGGTATCAATAGAGGATTTGCATGTATTACTGCGCATGTCTACTGCAGTGCATGCTGGGATGGATTCTGTTGAAATCTGATATACGGTACAAATATTTGGCGACATTTTTATCGAAAATTGCAAGAATCACAGCTTGTGTAAATGATCTACGAAAACCAAATGCATGATGGGAATGTCTTGTGTTATGGAAACATATAATAACACATGGATATTGACATTAGAGCATTGATCAATAGTCCATGCTGAACATGGCATGTTTTCTATAGATTTTAGACTGTACCATTATTCCAATAATTCTATGCAAATCAAAATTCAAATTCAAAATGGCGGCTATGCAAATCCCCTATTAATTGATATCGTCTGAACAGAGTTATTGGGAGGTTTGGGTTGAATGTTCAAAATAACACTTGCCTTATCTCTGATATCTTTGGACATTGAAGGTGTGATATAGCCATGCTCCAAAAACCAGTCCTTTCCCGAGTTTATTAAGTGGACTGAATACAGGTGACAGTAGATCCCCAATATGTTCTTAGCCTCGGCATCCTTACAGTCGGCTACTGCCTTGATATACAGCTCAAGGGTGACTGGATCGGAAATTGTAAGAAAAGTTGTGTACTCATAATAACGCATATAATAAGGGTAGGTAGAATTAAGAGCTTAGTCCACCTAGCCGATTCTCATGCGATTTTGCGCCGCAGAGGACCATTCTCCACTAAATTCCGTGAGAATCGGCTCAATGGATTAGGGCCTTATGATTGAATTTTCTCGAAGGGGCTACTTAAACATTCATCTACTGTATGGATACTGAAGTTATAATTAATTAGTGCGAATACAATGCCACTACGCGACACACTTGTGGTTATTCTCAAGAAAGCATGGAGCTAAGAGCTAAAGTAGAACAACAGCGAAACAGTAAATATATATGTGTGTAATATGTGAAGGAAAGATTAGAGTGTGAAGCGCAGTATATACCTCTGTAGATGTGAGTCCATGCTAACGTTAATACATGGTCCAGACAGTCATTCCAGGCAAGGAACGGTTCCTCGTTGAGACTGGATACCTGTAAATAAACAATTCATTTCAGGTCACCTATAAATTTTTTTAATTTTTTTTTAAGAAATTTTATTTGCGTGACATTTTCGGATGATCCGGTAATCTCATGTACACAAAGGAAAAACATATACAAAGTTTAATATGTAATAATAATCGCGTGAGAATTTGCGAATATATATCAACTGTACGACACTAATATATCTACACAGCAAATTTCAAAAAAAGTAATAATCAAGATATATACAACGATAAGTAGAATTTTTGTTTTTTTGTCCCGAGTTTGTATAAAAAATATTTAAAAGTACTCGATGAGTAAGAAAGTTTTTCGTCAGTAATTTCATTTGTTTGATGGATATTTTGACAGCAAATTTCTGGTGAATATAATAATCAGCGCTAGACCTTTTGGAAGCAGTAACACAATCATATTTATATAATTAATATGCGAAACTTTATTTCCACACCAATAAAACATACAGTAGCTAGCACTGTAGTAGTTAAAGGGTATAGAACTTTGTCACAGACGGGTCTTCCGAAGATACACCATGTGATTTGAAGAGTTTGCATCATTGCTCATCGTCTAATATTGGATTTGTTACAGATGTATCACTGAGTCTGTACGACAGTAGTTTTCTTCGTCTATTATCTTGTAGAAAGATGTATTTATAGTTCGTACATTTATGTCATAATGCAAATCAAGAACTTCCAAGACAAATCTAAGGATGCTGTTTTTCAAGACACAAAACACTCAATACGGCAATGATTTTCTTAAACAACCAGTATCGAAATATATGCCTGGCATAGTTTACAAAGTATTCGTGCAAAAGGGCTTTGAAGGCGAGTTGGATGAATAAAGTAGTTTCTTATCTTATCTTATAAAACAAACTGATACAGTGTCGTCATCTAGCTGTACATTGATATGCGTGTATAAACATTCTCACCTTGTTTAAGAGCCGAGCAGCCAGGTGGCGTAGCAGCATGTCTTCTTTGAATTTGAGCGCCCTCAACACAAAGGATTCACTCCACACGTAATCAGCGCTTGCAGCAAATACGCTGCCATCAAGCAAAAAGGTATCATTTTAAGTGGATTGAAAAAGATGCTATTCCCAATTATATCTTTTTTCATATACAAATGGCCAGCTGAAAAATGAAAAGCTAGCAATACAATAGTTACTGATGAAATCAAAGTTGATCGAGATAGTTTTAAAAAAAAACAAAAAAAAACAATAACCTCCCTTTAACCCTTTGAAATCTGTATTCCTGAGGGTAAAATCAGCTAAATGTAACAGTAAAATCATACTAGTGTTATGGTATGTTCTCTTTTGTGTAGTAAGGTAACCAATACATCATCTGAAAGCTTATTATGTCAAGATGTGTTTTCTGGAATTTTTTTTTAAAAATGTTGCCATGGTAACCAGACAAATGGACAAAATATTATTTTTTTACATATTTTGGGATTTAGTGATAAATAGGTATCAAGACTTGGTATTATCAAGAGTTCACATGAAGGAAAAGATCACGGAGGATGTTATCATCATTTTGAGACCTTTGTTGCCATGGTAACCCAATTAATAATGCCTGTGGAGCTGATTACATTGAGGGAGTCACATTGGCTATTGACATTAGCGTCAAACGGGACTGGCCGTCAACCACATATACTTATGTTCAGCTGATACTAATAGTACTGGCTTATTTGCAACATTTGATCTGTGATGTGTCAATACTTTGTGGGCATATCCATCCATGTATTATTTCTAGTTTTCATTGGAATGTTTTATTCAATATTTCTTTGGTTGCCATGGTAACCATCTGAGATAATTCAAGATTTCATGTTTACCTGGGAAAATGGGGACTTCGCAGTTCTACATCCACATCAAAGGATATATCTTATATGCCAGAACTATAGCCTAAATAGTTCTCATCATTTTGAGACCTTTGTTGCCATGGTAACCCAATTATTAATGCCTGTGGAGCTGATCACATTGAGGGAGTCACATTGGCTATTGACGTTAGCGTCAAATGGGACTGGCTGTCAACCACATATACTTATGTTCAGCTGATACTAATAGTACTGGTTTATTTGCAACATTTGATCTGTGATGTGTCAATAATTTGTGTGCATATCCATCAATGCATTATTTCCAGTTTGCATTGGAATGTTTTATTCTTTTTTTCTTGGGTTGCCATGGTAACCATTTGAGATAATTCAAGATTTAATGTTTACCTGGGAAAATGAGGACTTTACAGTACTTCACACCCATCTAATGAAATATTTGTTATGCCAGAACTATAGCCTAAATAATTCTCATCAATTTGGGACCTTTGTTGCCATGGTAACCCAATTATTAATGCCTGTGGAGCTGATTACATTGAGGGAGTCACATTGGCTATTGACGTTAGCGTCAAACAGGACTGGCTGTCAACCACATATACTTATGTTCAGCTGATACTAATAGTACTGGTATATTTGCAACATTTGATCTGTGATGTGTCAATACTTTGTGTGCATATCCATCAATGCATTATTTCCAGTTTGCATTGGAATGTTTTATTCTTTTTTTCTTGGGTTGCCATGGTAACCATTTGAGATAATTCAAGATTTCATGTTTACCTGAGAAAATGAGGACTTTGCAGTAGTTCAACCCCATTAAAGGAAATATTTTCTATGCCAGAACTATAGCCTGAATAATTCTGATTATTTTGAGACATTTGTTGCCATGGTAACCCAATTATTAATGGGTGTGGAGCTGATTACATGGATGGAGTCTAATGAATGATGCAGGGGTCTCTAACCCATTTGCGGCAGGCTGATGCAACATCACATTGGCGATGATGGGGTGAATTGTAGAGTTGACTGTACCTCTGCTCGGGCCTTATCCACCTGTCTAGATGTACCAAGGTAGCTTCAGCACCATGTATTTGGCATGGAGCTTTCCACACTCCCTCCATGATAGTGATGTTCTAGCTGCAAACAGTAGTCCATAGATTCCTTGAGGTCTGGCACCAAGGCCTGAACCTCCTCCTGAACTTCCGATGCACTACGGCCAAGGGTCTGAACAGATAAATCAGTCATCAGTGAACAGATCCAGCTGCATGTTTGACACCTTAAGCTATTTCCGTATTAGTTGGCTGAAGTGGAACTTGCACTACAGGTACAAATGCAGTTGGTGCGCCTTGAGTGGTGCTTGGAGCACAGTGTTTATGTCATGCACAGCCAGAGGTGGTGTGTTGGTTTCTTATAGGAGTCAAATCCTGTGGGTAGTTGGTAGGCTAGGATGATTTCCACTCTTTGCTAGCCTGAGGAAGCATCCGTAAATCATCTTATTCAAAAACAAGGATAATCTGTACCCTGTGTGTGGGGAGTACATCATTCTGTGTAAGCCTGCACATACCCACATACGATGTATTGTGAGGTGACCTTCATGTACACAAAGTCTGTTCACCAGTCAAAGAGTGAATCAGTGATTAGTTGTTTAATACTACAATGACAACTGAGTGGCATCATATTCATGAAGCCAAGGGTGCAAGTACCTAGGGAACACTGCCATCTAGGTATAAGCTAGCTGTGCATGGTTTCAACATCACAGGTCACTTGTTTTAATTTTCGTTTCAATATCACATGTCACTATCATTTTGATTTCACTTGGAAGTGGGCCTTTAGAGATTTGGACATGAGATATCATGAGACTTGGGAAGAGACCAAAACATAGAACTAGGAAGTTCTATGACCAAAACAAGGCACTGGCAATCGGCCCACTTCCATATCAAGCACTCTTATATCTCAAGAGACAAGTTTCTGTAGCCTAGTAGTTAGGGCGCAGCGCTCAGTGTCTTCACACAGGCGACCCAGGTTTGGTTCCCAGAGCTGGCAGCTTCCCACTTTTGCCAAATGTCGTCCTATACACTTGAGTATTTTTACCTTGATGATGGCTTTGTTTGGCCGAGTGCTATCTGCCATTGCTTTGCCTACTAGCATACCTATGTTTGCCACTGTTCCTTCTAGGTCACAAGCATGGAGAAATGTGGTCTTTGCCAAGAGATATTAGGAGTCATACACATCTAAACAAAAACTTGAATCAAGACAAAGATAACCAGACCCTTATAGTAGAACCTCAGAATATATGGTTATTTGATCTAAAGAAATGGCTGAGTTTCGAGTCCTCACAATTATTCAGAGTGCACTGACAAAAGTATACACATGCGCTGGTTGTGTTGTTGGGAGGGAAATTTGACAAAATAAACAATTAATAATCTTCCTTGTCAGTAGGGAGCAGAAAGGTAACTGTCCGATGGACAATAGCAAGAGCCCAGGGTGGAGAGGGTGGGCATCTGCTCCCACCTCTGGATGTCATCCTCCTACAGTCATGATTAATATTTGGTAGGTAAGTAAGTGAGTGAGTGAGTGAGATTGGTTGCTTTACACCCTTATCAACACTTAGAAGTGTTATATCAAGGGCGGGAGAGCTGAGAGGAAGGCAGTTTATGATCATACCCAGGAAATAGAGATAGAGAAGAAGGGAGAGAGAGAGAGAAAAGAGACAGAAAGGCCCTTTAAGGTCTTACCCAGGACCAGAGGTAAGTAAGTACCTCACTTAATCTTTGACTGTAGTTTGTCTGCCTTACCAAAGGTGGCAGAGCAGATGGGACTTTTAAAGCAACACACAACCCCTGCGTCCTCTGTTCCACGGAATGTAGAAGAACTAGAAGAGTTATTAGAAGAATGAAGTGATGAAATATCCTATGCACTAAACTACCGTAGTGGCCCGTTTATAAGCTGGGACCTGTTTATAAGCCTATCTTGAATGCAGGCCAGGGGTCATGAAAAAATAAAATCCTCTAAAATTTAATTCTCAATTAAAAGCCTGTCTCAATTGCAAGCCGGGGCTAAAGGGGGGTCGAAACAAATATAAGCCCGGGCTTATGAACAGGCCACTACGGTATGCACTAAACTACCACTATGCACTAAACTACCGTAGTGGCCCGTTTATAAGCTGGGACCTGTTTATAAGCCTATCTTGAATGCAGGCCAGGGGTCATGAAAAAATAAAATCCTCTAAAATTTAATTCTCAATTAAAAGCCTGTCTCAATTGCAAGCCGGGGCTAAAGGGGGGTCGAAACAAATATAAGCCCGGGCTTATGAACAGGCCACTACGGTAATTAAAATTGAAGTTCTTATGAATACAGAGTCTCAGGGCTTTTTTGCAAAGGCTTGCAACAATCTGTTGGCCCCCTTGTCTCAAATCATAGGTTTTTGATAAAACATCCTGAAAGTTGATTTTGATGTCCAAGTTGCACGCTCAAGAATGTCTTTCAGGGGCATGTTGAGGGCCAATAGTTCAGTGGTAGAAGCACCTTGGGTGCTGTGTGCGAAGTCTGTAGTGGTGTCCACGCCACTAATCCGCAGTGCGTTTCTGATGTAACACGCCATTGTCTGACACACCACTGGTGTGTAAGGGGCTATGTAGCTAAGTATAAGGCCACCTACTGGATCTCAATTGTTGTTGGTTTTCTGGAGTCCGTTTGTCCTTAAGGAAAGTGGCTACACACAGTCTTTTGTCCTTTTCAAACCAGTCAAAACCATTTGAGCATGCCTAATGCTTTACTGACTTCAGAGTGCTTCAGCACTTTGGAATACACAATGTTAAATCTGTCGGAACACCTGTGGACTTCCTCCACTTGGACACTGGATAAGGTTTGCATTCTTTGGCAGGAGATAAGCAATAGGAGTATCATAATCTTAAAAGTTAACTTTATTAAAGTGATGTCAGAATAGGGATAGTGTTTCGATAGTGTTTCTGAGTTTTTTTATGTCATCCAGAACAAAGTTTTTCACAAGAGCTGTGTCTGTGAACTTGGCTAGCTCTGGATCCCTCATGTTCTGGTGGCAGTGACTCATCATCCGAAGAATGAAGGAGGAACAGGAGGGGGACCTGGAGTGACGATGTTGTCTCCTATGGGATTTGGGTTTCGTCCTCCTCTTCTACCTAGGGGAACGAGACCTGGTAGAGCAGTCGCTGGAACTGGCGGAAGACCTAGTTTTCCGACTTCTCTTCCTTTTGTGATCTCATTGCAGATCATCCATGATGGCGTCTCTGATGTCTTGATACAAATCAATCTTCAGTTCCGAAAGAAACATACCTTTCTCTTTTTCTGGAGACAATTCCCCTGAAGTAACCCTTGAAAGTAGAAGTCTTGGGTTCCTTGAGGGTGGCGTCAGAATCATTGTCAGACATGGCTGTCATAACTGGAATGCAAAATGGTGGACACCCCTAGAGTGCCCTGCTGGTCAGTCTGCTGATGGAAGACTTGTAACTGTAGGACTCTTAAGTGTTTCCAATCGAAATGCATCACTCCTGCTTCATGGTGAACTAAGTTCAGATTGCTTACAAAAATAGTTGCTGTGAGAGTTTGAACAAGGAAATTATTTAGTAAAATCCACAAGCTTCTCAAACAGCGAGCTGGTCAACCTAGCAAAGCGAGTTGAACTGGTCGAGCTGCGCAGGCGCACGTCTACCCATCTGCTCTGCCACCTTTAGTAAGGCAGACAAACTACACATATGGTGGGTGGCTGAATGAGCCATTTCTAAGAACAAATAGAACTTTGCAGTGGTGTGTGAGTTGGAATGCCTGTGCTCTGACCTGCCTGAATTTCAGTGTGGACAGGTGACTTGCCCATGGACAGGTAATTTGATCAATTTTATATCATTGGACAGATTTGGAAGCAGGTGAGATTTTGAGTCAGGCAAGTGAGTTTTCATTGGTTCACTTGCCCTGGGCAAGTGAGTTTTGGGGCAACTCACACACCACTGTATTGCTTGGAGGAAGTCTTGATACTTGTATGTAAATATGAAATATTGATGAGGCATGATGAAATCACACTAACCATATAAGTCTTATTGCAGGTGTTTATTACTCAAGGCCGAATGATAATACAACTCACTAAAGAACATTTGTTGCCCAATTAGAGTGGTGTCATATCCTCATTATCATTTAGTGGCAGCGATCCATTGACAGCTTTCAGGAGCAAAGATCCTACAGTGGTATCAGATCTGTAATCTATACGTAGTGATACCTCTTTCTGACACATGCATACACATTTCTCTGTGTAATTCTTTCATAAAGGTTCATCCTCTGACAAGTTATCCATATATCAGAAACAGTCTATGATGATGGATTTTTCAAATCAGACTAGTAGACTGTTTGCATTAATTCCATTGACAGTATCTAGGCTTATTTCTTACCTTAATCTTTTAAGACCTTTCCCACCAACATATTTATTCAGATATCAGATAATAGCACTTCCCAGAGCAGTTTACGTCTAGGTGTTCATTCACTCTGTATGCCCAGACTATTTTTCTTTGATTTAACCCTTTAAGGGCAGAGGGTCTGATAAGGGAGGTTGTCTTTTAAATTGTCCCTTATTGTGGCCGTACCAAGCATTATAAAAACGAAAAAATCTTTTTAATACGCCAAATATTAGTGAAGTTATAGTCTTTCAAAGTTGCCTGCCTGTTAAATTTTGAGCTAAACTACTTAGCCTAAGTGACTTTTTAAAAGGAGATAGATGATGTAAAAGGCAATGATGTCCAGACAGTGAAAATTAATCAGGACAATGCCACATAGTCTTTTTATCACCATTTTGCTGTAAGAAATGCGATTTGTACTGAGTAAATTGCACATGAACCTAAATTTTCTGCTCTACTTGTTATGAGTTGTAATTTAGAAATTTCATGTTTTATGTCACCATAGCAACCATTTACCAGGTATACACCTTTTCAATTGAAAAAAACGGGCTGTTTGGTTGCCATGGAAACCATTCTAAAGGAACCATTTTCAAAATCCATCAACTTTTACGACCATTCATTTTATTCAGCATGAAAAACTGAATGAATGGCATTTTTTCAAAAAAATAAATTTAGATTTAGTTTTTTTCCAATTTAAGAATGAATATTGCATAAATAGAGTTATAATTCTTCCAATTTAGCCACAATCTATTATGGACACCAAATTTTCTGCATCTACCAGGCACAAGAACATTTTTTTGATTATTGGTCCTTACAACATTTGGAACACATTGACATAGGAGGAAGAGGGTAAAATAGCAGGTTTTATTAAATGAATAGCATGTCTTATAGGCAATATTATGGGGAAAATGACCCAAATAATAGTGCATAAATGCACTACTCGCCCTGATAGGGTTAAGTGCTCACCACATTTGTGTTTGACATGAACTGACAAAGCATGCATCTATACACATCTCAGATTTGTATTAATAGTTGGCTGCAATTTAGCCTTCCTACATATTAAAATAACTCCGGAGCAAAGTTAATATTGATTTAAATTCCGGCAAGGATTCAAAGAAATATAATTTGTTCTGATAAAATGATAGCCTATGCTTTCAAAGATATATAATCCTGCGTACATGAAAGAATTAATAATTTTTCACAAAGAGTTTGTAATATCTATATATTGGTACTGTACAACTCCAAATGATATTAACTTGTCAACAAAAATTCATAGTTTTTATTGCCAATATCAGTGCTGCATGAATTGGTCGATATGCTGGGAGCAGGCACATTGACAGATTCCCTACTTTCATTGATTAGACATTAATTTCATGAATAGCGCTGATGTTATTTAGAAGATTTTTCTGGAATCACAGAGAACAAAGGCTGTGTGTAGAGTTGCTTCATTAATTAGGTAGTTTCTGCTCTAGCTACTTTACTAGGATGTTTACAAAGCATTTACAGGCAAAAGCTTCTTCCAATCAGCTATCTTCTAATAAGAAATCTTGGGTTACATGTATGATTTGATTTGATAATGCATAGAATTAGTTCAGGATTTCTTTGCAACTGTCATTTTGTGGATGAAGTAGATATCATCTTCTTGGCTGGGGGTCGGTGAGATGGTGGCCACAATAATGAAACCCTTCTTGAATTGACTATCTTATGTTGGGGCTGGTTTATGGGTGTTGGATCCAAAATTGGATATGCAGAGGGAGAAAGGCTGGAAGAATAAAAGTGGAACATTAGAATATGGTATGTGTGTTGTATGCCAAAATACTACCACATTTACACAGGTTTGGAACATAAGATTAAACCGATAATAAGCCAGTTCACGATCTCAGCCATGCGGTGCATCATGGGATCGCTGCGTGATAAACAAGAGCAGGCCGACCAATGGCTACCCTAATTATCGCCCGCACACCGATCATGTTTTGTGGCGATCATTAAAGTTCTAATCAAAACAAATTGTTTAAACATAGTCATCACCACTTCTCAGTTGATTTCCTTCTAAACATATAAGAATCGAATGCTGTCATTCATTTAAACAGTGGTTTTCACCTTATTTCTCCGTGCGTTGGGAGGCTTAGACCTTGCCCCGTCCTTTTGTCACCAATCATGTTTTGTACCGATCATTTAAGTAGCCTATTCATGAAAATGGAATTCTATTTGTGGTTATAATCACCTCTTAGGTAGTGTCTAAGACTGACGTGCAAAAATTGAGATCTGTCATGCATTCAAACCACTGTTTTCACGTTATTGTTGTGAGCGTGGGGAGGTTGGTCTTGACAGCCACATCGTAATACTGCGTATGGGGACTCGCACAGGAGTTTAAGTAAATCAATAATAATAAAGAGCAAAAGCCACTTGATATAACATGGGGATGGAAGTAATACACGGGCCCATGACAGGAGCAATGTAAAACATGAAAGTTAGCAGGGAAAAGAGGAGAAAATGTATTGATTTGTATAGCTCTGCTATAGCAGTTTGTAGGCCGACTGGGAGATGCGTTCGCCTACGGCGCTCCCTCGTACCCATCCAAGCCTAGCACCCCTGGGGCCACCCGGTCTCCTGCTCGATCATAGATAATCATAAAATACTTCATTTGTTTCATTAAGGAATTACTTCTCACTTGCAATATGGCTTTCAAATGAAGTTTTCTTTTAAATTACTCTGTTCTTTTGTATTTGTCCGAGAGGATTTGGCTAGTTTTTATCATGTGAACTTGACTTGACTTCATGCGGAAATCCCGCCGAAAGGTACACAAACTGTGTGACTAAGGTGATTCAGGTATTTCAACTAAATTATAAGAGGTCAAGTATCAAATATGGTCGGATTCCGTCTTCCTATGTTAGAGCAATATTGCTATACCCTCCCTTTGCACAAATTCTCATTATAACTTAGTTTAAACATCGATTAAAACAACCCCGTAGGCATCGCTCTATGGTAGGCGTCCATTCTCAGGCCTTTGTTTATCCCGGGTTGGCTGAATGGAAGTGCTTTTGAGACATGCGCAGTCGGAACCGTGAACTGGCTTATTGCTGTGTTCTTCCATTAATCATAATGAAAACGTTAAACATTGAACATCTATTGGACCAGCAACAAAAGAAGAATTCTGGAACATCAACTATTTGTTTGTATGCTGAAACGTTCTTCATGTAAAAATCAAAAGATTTATGGGTGTGGGACAATTCCTGAGGGTGATAAATCGGTTTTAAATGCAAAGTTGAAAAACTAATACCCATCAAGTGCTACTATAGTAAGAATGCTATAGTGTGGAGTACAAGGTGGACAATACTCATCAAGTAAGACTAGAAGCAAAGATCGAGGCTGAAGGCCAAGTTGCTTCTAGGCTTACAAGGTGAAAATCGTTCACTGAGTACTTCACACTGGTATTTTTGCTTTTGTTCCACGGTTTTGTTTAAAAAATGATTTTACAGAAAACAGGACTAGTTTCGATACTAGTGGCGTATGAGCCAACAATGCTACACTGATCGTGAGCGGGTTGTGAGAGTAGCATATACCTGATATACACCAAATTCATGGCCAAATCATGGAATAAAGCAACAATTCAAGATGAATAAAGTTGTTTCATTTTAATAAGTTATCCCCACATTGCTAACATAAAAATACAGTATGCTAAAAAATCTCACCTCTACTGGTCTTTCACGTGTGGGGGTTTGCTTCCTTGTATGCCATCATTGTTGAGGTTGAAAATGAATACAATTTCCACTATTGTTCCGGATAATCGAAATATATCAATTATAAATGACCTAGAAGTGGTGTTTTGGGTAGGCTTATATCTGAATTAAAAAAAAGAAACAAAACATGAATAGCAGCAGAATAACATAATGTAACCTATGTTGATCATTCATGTCATAAATTATGATGCTGTGCATTATAGGCCTAAGGCCAAAATAATGTGTTTCCGATTTACTGCCACTACCTATCCTAACCAGAATAAAACTTTAAAATATACAGAAGAAGAACAAGGCTAGTGAAAATAAAAAACACATCAAACTAAAATACTTGTGAGTTATTCCTCATCACTTATCACTACAACTCAGAAGAATAATCCTAGGATTATCCTAGGAAAGTGATATTTCTCTTCATCTTGCTACTTAAAAATTAGTCGATTATTTTTTGTGTTTGGTTGTCAGAATTTGATTAAGTGTTTTTGACTGGCAGTGAGATTTGGGGTATGGTTCCGTCCCACCTTGGGTTCTGGTCAAAACTAACGACTCAAACCAAAGCTCTTTGCCAGCCTAAAATCTCATTAGAATCATTTGGGAAAGATCCTACTTTGTTGGTGTCCACACTCCTGTCTAACCTTTCCCCACCTTAACTGGGCAGTGATTGGCTTGTTTACTACAACTGTTTACTAACACTAAGCTAATGTGAGTCACATTGACCTAATTCTGAAACCCAGGGTGCATCATGAATGGACTGTGCAACCAACGCATGTAATTGGTGCAGGCCATACTAGCGGGAAAATAAAACCCTTACCTTTAATTACTGTTTTATACTTATTGTAATGGCTAAGAATTGCCTACCTTTAGTACATACTATCATACCTTTAAAGTGCAGCAAGGCACAAGCATGTGAGACCAGACTTACATTGATGAATTTGTCTATATATAAGAAGTCCGGTGCTCCTTTTTCATGCAAGTCTAAAAGATCCAGTTGAAAGTTTTGTGCAAGTCTCGAGTCCAGATTCTCAAGTCTAAATTTGTGTAAAAGTTGAAAGATCTGTACGAATTGAAATTTATGTAGAAGTCAAAGTCAAGAGTTGCATATAAGTCAAACTCAAAAGTTTGAGTCAAAAGTCAGTCAGTTGTAAAAGTGAAAAGTCAGTCAGTTGTTAAGTTGTAAAAGTAAAAAGTAAGTCGGTCCTAAAAGTAAAAAATCAGTCAGTCCTAAAGTCTGTCAGTAATTAAAGTCAAAAGTCAGTCAGTTGTTAAAGCCAAAAGTCAGTCAGTTGTAGAAGTTGAAAGTCAGTTGCAAAAGTCAAAAGTCAGTCAGTCATATAAGTTGAAAGTCAGACAGTGGTTAAAGTAAAAAATCAATCAATTAGTCGTAAAAAGTTGAAAGTCAGTCAATTGTTAAAATTGAAAGTCAGTTGTAGAAGCTGAAAGTCAGTCGTAAAGGTCAATCAGTCAGTTGCAAAAGTCAAAACTCAGTCAGTGCTAAAAGTCAAAAGTTAGTCAGTTGTAGTTAAAGATCAGTCAGTTGTTAAAGTCAAAGTCAGTCAATCCTAAAAGTTGAAAGTCTGTCAGTCAAAAGTCATTTAGTTGTAAAAGTCAAAAATTTTAAATGTCAAAAATCAGTCAGTTGTAAAATTCAGTTAGTCAGTCATAAAGTTAAAAGTCAGTCAGTTGTAACAGTCAAAGTCAATCAGTCAGTCATAAAAGTTGAAAGTCAGTAGTAAAAGTCCAAAGCCAGTTAGTTGTAAAAGTTGTTTAGTCATAAAAGTTAGTCCTAATAGTCCAAAGTCAGTCCTAAAAGTCAATAGTTAGTTAGTTGTACAAGTCAGTCAGTCATAAAAGTCAAAAGTCAGTCAATCGTTAAAGTTGAAGGTCAGTCAGTCATAAAAGTCAAAACATTAATTGCATAGTGGATACCCTTATAGTATTCAGCTTGACAAGATGTGCTGAAACTGCTGTTAACAGAGGAAAGTTAATTATAGAATATCATGACTGGCACTCCATACATTCAGTAATGCAATTGTAGATAGCGCATCCCTAAATGGATTGTTCATTCTGCAGTCACTACCATGAATTACAAAGTATGGAATCAGCGACTACCTTAGTTCAGTTGAATTTCCCGAAACAAACCCCACTAAATAACAACTATCATTGATGTTGGCCTCTACCCTCGAAACGAAATATAGAATCTAATCCTAAAATCTAAATGACTGAAGTCTTCTTGCAGACCTCACACAGCAAAATACCTGGCAACTCTTGTGACAAAGTATAGTAGCCGGGTCTCCCAGCTCCCCACAGTTTTTGGGGAATGAGACGATCCCTTAGGGAGAGGTGGGCGGGCGGAGGGCATTGTCATTGAAAATGAGAAAAACAACCCATTTGTATAGGCCTACCTTAAATAGCCTAAGACTTCCCAGACTTGATATCAAAATAAACATCTAGCGGTTACATTTCTGGACGAACCTGAAGTCATAAATGAAGTAGAATTTTTGTGAAAAAGTTTTTAAAGAATTTGTAATGAAAATTCCATAAAAACGTATTTGTACCACTTTCATGGAAATTGACCATATATACATAATAATAATAATAATAATTAATAATAATAATCTATTCACTGCATAATAAACACCTAGAAGTTGGGTTCTAGGTATATCTGAATCAAACATAAACAAATGTTGTGAATAGCAGCAGAATAACATAACCTAGCATTGAAAATACAGCCTACATTTATCATTTATTAAGCTGCGTACTATAAGGCCAAACAAATGGACATGTCTTTATTTCCTGTCACCACCTATGGAAAAGTCTTTCTAACCAGAAAAACCTTCAAGTATACATTTCTCATGTTTAAAACAACTATAGATTGTTACGAAATATATATTTTTCATTTTCTGAATGAAATTTCGATCCCTCAACCTCAACCTAAATTTTAGTGACTATAGTATAAATAGGAAATACACAGACATTTTGTTTTGCCTAAAAACAGCTCAAATCTATATCGTTGTGCAGACACAACTGAAAGTATACTGGTGAGTGAGTGAGTGAGTTTGGTTGCTTTACGCCCTTACCAACAACACATTGAAGTGTTATATCAAGGGCAGGAGAGCTGAGAGGCAGGCAGTTTATGATCGTACCCAGGAAATAGAGATAGAGAAGAAGGTAGAGAGAGACAGAGAAAAAGAGACAGAAAGGCACTTTACAGTCATACCCAGGACCCAGAATTATACGGGTGTTGACAATAAAATAATTTGGGTTGAAATGCAAATAAATGAACAAATATGACTGCAAAGCACTACAGAAACATTTCATGTAACCTTTGTTCATTTAATTTTAATGTAATTTTCTCTTTACAAATTATGTTACAGTACAGAGGTTCTGATGGGCTCTTGCCTATCACGGGTGGGACGTAAATTTCTGACGCCTGTAAACAGAAACATAATTTCTAAATGATGCCTGTAAAGCGTAATTATGTGAGAAGTGATTGCTGTAAACTGTTGTTATTTTCTTAATATCATATTACTGTAATTGCCTATATATATACTGTCTGTATATAGGCCTAGGCTCCTGTACTTAAGTGGCGAAACTGGATTCATTTATTTTTGTTTGCTACTGACTATTCAAATACCTGTCATCTGGCCTCTTAATTACAATCTTAAGACATAGTTAAGAGAGTGAGTGAGTGAGGTTGGTTGCTTTACGCCCTTATCAACACATTTAATATGGTTATATCAAGGGCGGGAGAGCTGGGAAGGGCAGTTTATGATCATGCCCAGGAAATAGAGATAGAGAAGAAGGGAGAGAGAGACAGAGAAAAGAGACAGAAAGGCACTTTATCGCCATACCCAGGACGTTCGTAGTTAAAAGAAGTGAGATTAAATGCAACAAAAAGGATTAAAAAAACATGGCGGATGACCCTTGGGGAGAGAACCAAATCAAGAGAACAAACTCTATTTTATCATCTCTATCAATTTGTCAATGTCTCCTGCTAGTCTCCTCCAAAGAAAACATTCTTCTTTTCGAATGATTTTAATTTTAAAAGAATAGATGACAACTTTACACCTCATTCTCAACTCATACATAGCTGAAAGTACATCGACAAGTCCATTTGCAAAAGGTTTCTGCCTATGTATAAAGGCTTTCACCTGGAGAATTATCCAATTAATTATTTTTGAGTTATCGAATGTTATTCCAATGCCAATGAGTTATTGAATGTTATTCCAATGCCAAATACAATATACTTTGGCCTGAAAAAAAAAATGATTTTACCATCTTAATTTTTTAAAACACTTTGCCATAGAATTTTCGTGTTTGGACATTTTATTAAAAAGTTACAATGGCATCTTTCTCTGTGCAGAAGGAACACATATCACTATTTTCTTTTATTGTTGCTAGTGTTCTTTGATCGATCTCCATATTATTTAATATTGATATTTTGCTTGGCCATGAGAAGTATTTAAATCATTAGACAAATAGATCACATTCATAATCTGGTGATACTAGAGCTATCCCCGGTTGTAGGCCTACTCATATGATTAGACATTTATTTAATTCATCATTCAATACTTTGTCAATGTACTGAAGGAATTTATATTTTGATAACCAATAGAAGATACATGGGGTTGCGTGTACTTTCCAGTATTAACAAAAGGAATTATTTGATTTATTTAAGGCATTCTTTTACTGTGGCATGTGGCCATTAATTCCCATTCTTCACAAAGACTGGCCAGTTATGGGGATCACCGTCCCACCCATGCCTATGGCCCCGCACAGCTGACTGAAGCAGCAACCTTTCCTCACTACAGACTACAGTACAGTAGCTTACACTTAGTTACCACTCATAAATATAATACTTAAAATCGGTCAATCGTAATGGCACTTGCAGGAATGCTAGGGTACATTCTTATGATTAAATTGACACTGAGATTGTAAGATTCGGACAATAATAACCCTCTCAAATATCTGATTGTGTTCAGCATAACACAAAAACGGGTAACTTTCCCTATCTAGCACGATGACTATAAACACCATACTCACCATTGCACTTGGAAGCGAAGTGTACGACTGACAAAATCAGATTTTGTCAAGTCTCCTGAGCGTGTTTTCAGCGGTGTTTCTCAATCGATCACATTGAGATCATACATACAGTAGTAAAAAATGCTATTCTTTCAGATTCTAGGCTTTGTTTTGTGATATCTGCAAAATTAATTTGTCCAGTCGATGTGAAAGACGACGGAGAAGTTGCGGCGCCGGAAACGGAAGTAGATTTAGCATAGGTCCAGCATGTATAATGTCGCATCATTTTCCGCGATGTAAACCTGTTTTCCCGTAATTTTTTAAATCTGGAAATGTATTTTAAATGTTATTTTCGGAAACTAGACGTTTCATTTATTATAAATCTAGAGTTTCATGAGTCAACTCTTTACGGCATTCAAATAACGACCGGGTACATCCAGTCACGATTTCCCGCCTTAGCCAGCATGTTCCCGCCGAGTCCCGGCCCAAATTTGGGCCTATCGCTGTGAAAGGGTTAACATCATTGACTATTTAGATATCTTCAAAGTTGCATCGAAACCATGCATAATGGGGTTTATGGATTAAATGGGGAATGAATAAGGATAACAGGATGGGCACGTAAGCAAAATTTGTCATAAACATGCTGTATAATTACCGAACTTAGGGACTGTTCATAATTAACCACTGGGGGGTAATTTGCGAGAATTTTTTTTAAAAAATTGTATGACCTCCCTTAAAGTATTGTGCAAAATGTCTTGCCCCCCCCCCCCCACCCGCCTCCGCCATGAAAGTTTGTTCAAAATTTCATGATCCCCCCCTACATCAGTGTAGTTCTGAGTCTGTGGGGAAAATAATGCCCCCCCCCCCACCCGCCCACACTTTTAGAGTGCGCCAAAAAAGGTGCCCCCCCTTCAGAGTCAGTGCCAAAAAAGGTGCCCCCCCCCTGAAAATTCTCTTCTCCCCCTCCCCCCACCACCGGTTAAAAATTAACAGTCCCTTAGCATCAGTTGGGATGTAAACAATAGATAGTATGGGTGGGAATAACATCATCAATGATCGGGATATAATTATGTCCTCACCTAGTTTTGAAGTTCTCCACCAAAATATCCTTTGCGTTGTAAAGAAACGCTTTCATTTTACTGCCATTGAATTTCTTGCTGTATTGGACGAGGAGCTCTTTTGTCACTTGCTTCAAAGCAGAAAAAATGGCAAAGAAATAAAGTAGAATAATAATAAATTGAAGCCATTCTACAGGAATAGAAATAATGTAAAGACAAGCATCTAAACCTTTTCATTTTTTTTTATCAAACGTTGACATGAATATAAAACGTACCAGATGCAGGAACGAAAGATTAACTTACAGAGCTAATTTTCAAAGCTTTTTATATTTAATACGAATGTATTAATGGAATAATCAAACCCTACCTGAAGCATGACAACGTTGTCGCCTTCGAAGGTAACAAAAACATCAGCATCTCGCTTCAAGCTAGATATCCGGTTAATTTCCATATAACCCTAAAAAAATACATATCATTCAGTTTTCCTTTATTAAGTAAATACATATATAAAGCTATGTAGTAATGTATAAATTGTTATGTAGTTGAATTCGAATTAGAGAGGTAAATAACAAATATCCTGTAGTAAAGAGGATAATATTGATGTTTAAAATTTAATGCATCTCCGTATTACCAAGTATACAGAGTATAATATTGATGTTTAAATAATTAATGCGTCTCTAGAAAGACGGAATATTATATTGTTAGTTTTTAAGTATTTCATAGGAATTGATGAGCTCGATGTAAATCGTGACAAATTGAACATTATACATAAAATATGCTGAAGGAAGCCAGGGAAGAGCAGCAATGTGTTGAGATGCTAAACCCATTTTCTCGCAAATTATTGTATATGTCAAATGAGAAATAAAAATCCTTATATGGCCATTTCCACCAATTTGACAACATTTGGGCCCCTAGACACCCCCTGAGTACCCAAAAATATTTTTTACATTTATCAGTTGATTTTTTATTTTCTATCAACCTTATATATATGCACATTAAACTGACAAGTTTGGAACCATTCTGATAATTAGGAATTTGTTTACAGGGGGGTCGAAAATAGATCCCAAATATGAAAAAAATGCTAAAAATAGTATGACGAATAATGGTACATATTTCTACATAAATGAGTATTTAAATTAGAAATAGATAAAACAAATATGCACATAATGTATTGAACTATTTTGTACTTGATAGGTCTCGACATAAGGATCATAACACCTTTTATTTGGTGAAGATATTCTAACTAGAAGAAAAGTTACAGCCAAATAACCATTCAGTAATGGTAATAATAATGGCAGCGGCAAGGGTGATAGGTCATTGACCCTCTGCCCACATTATAATGTATTTATACACATTATATAACTCATTATATTTAGAATATATATAACATTCATTACCCTTATTTAGGTTTTTAAGTTGACTCAAATACTTGTATTTAATGTTCCTGTTCTGTTTAAGTATTTAGAGGCAAAATCTTCAAGGATAAACGTTCTAATATTATGTATATATGTTAGAGATATAATTTTTGATATTATGTGACAGCAGGCGTGACGGCAGGCGTGACGGCACACGACACAACGTGACGGCAAATTTTTAAAGCATTTTGCCTTAAGAATCATGTAAAAACGGCACAGAAATCATGAATTCCAACCTACAAAGGTTGATATTAAGCAAAGTCAATAATAAATGTCAAATTTAGAGTTTATTATTAAATTTATGCCTTATAAAGCTCTAAAAACCCTAAAATATGCGTGACGGCACACAACATGAACTCTGGGACCCACCACCTTTTGGCACCATGTTATTTCTCTGCTATGATCCAAGAAAAACTCAAATAAATACATTTAATGTTTTTACATATATAATCCCATGCATTTTATCATTATTCCTAATAATTTGATTGATATATATATTTTTTATTTTTTTATTCTACCTTAGGCACACTGCGTGACGGCACACGACATGGGGGGTGCCCCACACACAAAAAAATTGGTTTTTGATGGCTTTTGGCGAAAAAATATTTTTTTTGCATTTTTTTTTACACAGATCATGTTCACGTAACCTACTATCACAACATATAAAAAAAAATGTTCAATTTTGAAGATTATTTAGAAATTCAGCAATTCCACGGACTAATGGCAGTTTAAAAAAATGATTTTTGCCCCCAAAATGGGATTTTGAAATAAAAAAAAAAAAAAAATTGGACCAAAAATGCCAAAAATGTGGTTCCGCAGGTTGGTAGAACCATCCAATCAAAAAAAATTATCAAATTAATAGTAATTAATTTGATTTAAGCCCATTTTATCACTTTCCACGGTTTGGGGCCAAATGTTGTCAAATTGGTGGAATTGGCCATATATTATATATATATATGTAGTGATCTTCGGATCCGATCCGCTTGCACGCTAAATAAAGACAGAACAAGGCTTAACCTTTCTACAGACTTTATTTAGTCACATGGGACACACTAGTCCTAACTCACTCAACTCGAGCTGGGGTTCACCCCTATTCTTGACTCGTACAAAACTGGTGTGAGTAGACATTCAATATAGAAGATAAAGATAAGATGCACTCAGGCATTATGTTACTAAAGACTCTCGGACTGACGTCCGTGGATATAAATATCTCATAGCAGTACATTGATAGAAAGGTTAAGAACAGAAGATTAGCTTAAAAGAGCATAACAACCAATATAATGGTAAAAGTCCCCACACATATACTGATGAGTGGACATGTTCACTGGTACTGCCCACTGGGGTAGTTCAGGTGTACTAACCCACAGCGGACAGCACCACCACACAATAGAATAGAATATTGGTAATATAACCAGACCCACTACAATACTCCCCTTCTTCGAAAAAGAGTTTTAACACATTACAAACTCGGTAAAAAGCAGTAAAAAACACATTTCTAGTGACAAACATGTCAAGCACACATGCAAAAAGAGATTACGGATTTAAAAATCCAAGTAAAAAAGTTCAATACACACATCTGAAGAAAGCAGTAATAGTAAACACCAAATACATTCAGGAGCATATAGTGTCCTCACTAACTTACAGAATCCAGTGTAGAAATTTTTTATAAAACTGACTGAAGTTCCTCCTTCTGAGTGAATCGACAGTAAAAAAGAGTAATCTCACATTAAAAGTCTTAGTTGATGTGTCATCAATCCGAAAAGGGAGTCCGCGGGGTGGTAGAACATGGTCCGGATCCGAAAGAAACGATCCGAGGACGAGCCAACAAGGCAAGGTAAGGCAAGGAAACGCTCCACGTCACATCCGACGGAGGCTTGTACTGGAAAATGCTCGACGCCACATCCGGCGGAGGCTAGGTAGGTCCGGGCATCACTGGGAGTCCATGGGAGTGTTCTCAGTGTCCGGGACACCTTCACCAGTTTCCTGCTGATCCGTGGATCCGTCCTGCTGGTCCGCAGGCTTTCGCCCGACTTCAGGACCAACAGCCGTTGCGTTTTCTCCCCCGGATAGAGGAGAAATGGCATTTCCGGGCGAGCCAAACATTCTCATCAGGCCAAAAGGGTCTTGGCCTCCTTGGCTCGCTTGAGCTGTTCGCTGCACTGGCGGGGGAGCAGTCCGCGGGGCCAACACAGGTTGGAACTTGGCCATCAGACTTGACAGCAGGTTAAACTGAGCCAAGTCCATACTCACATTGACAGAGTCTCCGGACTCTGACACTACAGTGCCTGTACTCGGGCCAGCAACAGCAGTTGACTGAGGGGCACGGGCAGTAGACACTGAAGCGGACTGGGTGGACGCTTCCACCTCGGACACCTCCTGACTTTCAGGAGAGGAGCTGCGGCCGAATTCCGCGAGTTCCCCACGCAGACTGGCGTTTTCTTCCGTCAGATTGAGGATCTCGCTATCTTTCTTGGCCACAGCCAAGCGCAGGGTTTGGATGATCTTCGCCTGCGTCCGGATTGTCTCCTTCTGCGCGGCGTTCTCCCCAATTTGGCCCTGCACGGCTTCCAGTTTTTGCAATGGGACAGTCAGTGTCGCCATTGAGGTAGAGACTTGTTGCTGAGCAGCGTCAGCAGCAGCCCGGAGAGTCAACAAACAGCGTTGGATCTCGGATTCCGCTGCCCGGACCAGCTGCTCCGTCTCTACCTTCTCAGGCAGCTGGGCAGACAAGGTGTCTGTCTCCACCTGCGCCTTGCGGCCCTTCTGCTTCTTGGCTGCAGGAAGGGATGGTGAAATCATTCCTGATCCACCTCCGGAGCTAGTCCGGCCGCGTTTCTGGGCACCCTCAGTGCCTCCAGTGGTCTCCTTGCTGGAGGAGGCATTCTTTGCCACGGATTTGCCTCCAGACTTCCCTTTTTGGCTGCTAGAGGAAGAGCTGGCTGACCCGGACTGTCCAGCAGTAGAGGAGGAAGCGCTGGACTTGGACGGTTTCGCAACCGACCTCATCCTGCGGGTGACCCTCAAGTGCTGGGCCGACATGTAAGTCATGCGGAGAAAGGCAGAGTTGTTCCAGATGACAGGCATCACAGCTCTGGTCTTCTCCAAGGCAATCTCCCTATTCAGGTGGTGCTGCTTGACTTCGCCGTTCATGAAGTGTTGCACCAACTCCACACGGCGGTCTAGAACCTGGGCACACTGGTCGTGGGAGCACACCCACACCTGTGAATAGGGGGCATGTACCTCACAGAGATGCCTAAAGAAGCGCTCTCTGGTCTGGTACCTCTTGATACCACCTTCGTTTACAGGAAGGTACCTGCACACCATGAAAGGGCACCTAAACCCGGGCTGCCACAGTTTGTGTACTCCTGTGAGCTTTCCAAAAGTACCCGCGTCAAGGCTGTCCTCTCGGACCACTTCTGGCCAAATGACCTGCTCGTACCGGGTCATTTGGTCGTCATCAAACTCCTTTGACTCATCGTCAGATTCCGGAGCTTGAGGTGGGACGGATCCGGGCTGATCCATGCTCGGATTCAGGGGAACCAGAGCTGCTGAGTCCAACTCGGCCTTAAACTTGGTCAGAGAACCAAATTTGGCCAGTTGCACCCGCCTAGCCTCGGATCGGTACACATGCACCCTTTTCAGCTTCCGGATCTTGGGAAGCTTGGAAAGGGGCGTCTTCGTACTGCTAGTGCTAGTGCTAGCAGTGTTCTGGGGCAGTTTTAGTAGAGCTTTCGCCAACTCAGCTCCCCTGGGCCGAGAGGCGGCTGCAGGCTTAGCCTTGGGGTTTGAGGAAGCGCTCCGATCCCGCTCTGAACTCTTCTTGCCTGGAGAGTTAGAATGGGAACGGGTCCGGATGGCGTCCGCGTCCTTGCCCCTCAAGACCTTCCCCGGGTCGGCCTGCTTGCGTGGTGATCTTCTAGGTGTCACCTGCACCTGACTCTTTTCAGACTTGTCCTCTGCAGGACTTTGCTTGGGACCCTTTGTCCCTGAGGTTCCGGCTTTCCTGTCCGAAGACCTGGAAGTCCGGGCTTTGTCCGCAGACTGGTGGGTGGTCCGTCCGGACCTGTCCGACTTGTCCGAGGATTTGGAGGGAGCAACGCTTACCTCCACCTCCATTTCCTCCTCCAAGTCCACCTCGAACGCGGCAGGGGTAGGGACCTTCTGTTCCCAGTACGTGGTGTCCTCTGTCTCCTCCCTCTCTGCTGCCGTCATGATCGAGTCCAGGACCTCGGCCGCCTGGTCGTCGGTCAACAACTCGCCGTCAGACGCCGACAGGTCCAAATCATTTTCTCGGTCAGACATCTTGAGAATATCAACCTAGTTCTGACAGATAGAAAAATAACGACATGTAGCAACAGCAGAAATAAAGCACAGTTCAGGGACAATATTTTTAGACCTAGACAGAACTGGTTTCTAGCCACGGACGTAGCACGGCCGTGGCTTGGTCTAAAAATCTACCACCGGTATACATATTCAACAAGCCAAGTTCTAAACAACACATTAATTCGTCAACCAACATGCATTCAGAGTGTAACCTGCTAATATCACCGGGACTTGACAAGAAATGGTCTGTTTAGCATAGAGATACCCCTTGTTCATTCATTCGCTATACAAAACATACCAAAATGGCCACAACGTGTTCGGCGCCAGTCCGCCGAGTCATTTCTGACTACTATTTCTCAGCGAATACAGTACACATTGGTCCAGAAACTCTTGTCGCCTTCTTGCAACTACATATCAACACATACAGATGTAAGTCAATAAGTTCATCTTTTTGGAAAACTTACAGTTTACTTTTCCTTAGTGAAGAACGTGTCGCTCACTCAGAATCCGGAAGTCAACTGAAAGGAGTGAAACACACCGGCGAGACCCGTGGTCACGCGTAGTGCTTCAGTCCGCCACCGCTGTTGGCAGCGCCAATCACTTCCCGCGCTCCTTCTGAGCCATAGCGCGGACGTGTTTGACCAGTCCGGCTAACCTGTTCTCCCCTGTTGAGACTACACAGGGTGTTTTACCTCAAATTTCTCTGGTTCTCAGGACAGATTCAAGCAACCACCTATTCACTATAAATAGATTCCGGCCTTACAGCAAGTTCCAAGCCACAATTGCTCGCAGGGCAAGCCTGGGCCTAGCTTTTCTCTATCGTTCAAACCAAATACTTTCCAAGACACATGTTCGTTTCCCAGTCATAAATAGAACTGAGTCTACATTGCCGAATGGTGACAAGCAATTATTATCCGGTACAAATAAACTGCAAGTCTGACTTCTCGTTGTGTACTTTTTTGAAGTGGGAGAGAACCAGTTCAGAAATTCTCCCCCCGGATACCAATTTCCTTACTGATTAAACCGAACTGGGGCTTTACGCAAGCGTTGAGCCCTTACCAGCGCTGGGGAGGTGTCCCTCACTCTAGGCAACAAATTCCTTTGTGCCCTTTTCTGGGGTAGAGAGGTTGGCAAGGAAACCACTGGAGCTGGTTCTTTCCTCGGACGTCCAACCTTTCTTTTCACAGGCACTAAAGGAACAGCAGGCAAGTCCGTAGTTTGTTTCTTCGGTCTACCGTGTTTCTTCTTGGTTTTTACACAAATACTAGGCGGAACTGGAGGAACAACTACTGCTGTTCCTGACCCCGTCCCCCCTTTCTTTGGTCTACCAGGCCTTCGCTTCATTTCCCCTAGAGTCTGTTTCTTAGTAGACAACACTTGGTTTCCTACTTTAACAGGACCCTTCTTCTTTTTTCCCTTAGTCAGTGGAGGAAGATCTGTGGCCGAAACGGACTTCCTCTTTTTCGGCCTACCCCTAGGCTTGACGCCTATAGTAACCTTCTCCTTCACGGACTTAGCCGGACATTCAACTCCCGCTACAACTTTCCCAGCTTCCAGCCTGAGAATATCTCTACCTGCCTTTTCCAGTTTCTGAAATTCTGGAGCCCTATGAAGGTTTCTAGCCTGGATAGGACCATCTTCATCAAAAGCAGGCTTGAGATAATCAATGTGGTATCTCAACAAGCCTTCTGCTGTTTCAAGTTCACAGGTGGTACCGCCTATGAACCTGCGGATTTTAAATGGGCCATCCCATTTCTGTCCCAATTTCTTGTTTGCTTTAGGAGGGCAATATCGATAGACAACATCCCCCACAGCAAACTTTGGAGGCCTAGTACGTTTGTTATAATCTCGTCTCTGATTTATAGCAGAGATTCCAAGATTTTCCCGCACATACTGGTGTCCTCTCCGCATCCATTGCTTCAGGTTCTCCACATAAGAAACCTTACAAGGAAAGTCCAACCCGTCAGATCCCACTCCATGGACTATATCCATAGGAGCTACGAGTTCTGTACCAAAAACTACAGAATTTGGAGTACATAAAGTGCTGGCATGCACAGTAGCTCGATACGCGTGAGCTATACACGGAGCAAGCATATCCCAGTCATCTTTATGATAGTCTGTCAGACAAGAAAGCTGCTCAACAAGTACCCTGTTAAGCCGCTCGCTTTGTCCGTTGGACTGAGGCCTATAGGGAAGAGTTATCAGTTTCTCAATCCCTAACATGTCCAAAAGACATCTCAATAGCTGTGATCGGAATTCAGGGGCCCCATCGGTCTGTAAAGCCACCGGACATCCGAACCTCAGAATCCATTCCTTGAAAAGGACTTCTGCACAGCTTTCTGCAGTATGGTCTCGCATGGGATAGGCTTCGGCCCACTTAGAAAAATGGTCCGTAACCACCATGATATAATTGTTCTTCCTAGGTGTCTCCCTAAAGGGACCTAGAATATCCAACGATATCCGGTTCCACCTGTCACCATGCTTCTCTTTCTTTAGGAGAGAAATTCCTCCTCCCCCACGGGTCTTTCTGGTACAACATTCAGGGCAAGCCTTAATCCATCTCTTCAGGTCATATCTTTGGCCCGGCCAATAATATCTCATCTTGGCCGACCAAGTGTTCTTAAAAACACCAAAATGTCCTGAAGTCTTAGGCCCATGCATGCCCATGAAAATTTCTTTCCTCATGGAAGCTGGGATCACCTTCCTCCAGTACTTCCTACCGGTGGCTAGCCGGACCCATCCGAGGCATAGCACACCGTCCCTCATTTCCATTTCACCTAGGTGTTGAACATAAGTCCGAAATTCATCGGACTCACCAGCAAGATCTTCCCTAGAAGGAATTCCTACTGAGCCGTCCAACATATCAATCAACCTCTTGATCATGGGATCAGACTGTTGAGCTTCTTGTAGCTTGTTACCCCCGGAGTCCGTGGGAACATCCGAGTCCGAAGGGACATCAGTGGTAACAGCAGCTAACACAGCGTCATGTAGTCCGCAATCATGACAATCCAATCTCCCACACTTACGTGTTGGCAAGCGAGACAGCGCATCGGCATTTTCATGCCTGCGCCCAGCCCGGTGCAGAATCATGCCCTGATCCAGTCCGTATTCCTGCATGGTAGTTAACCACCTAGCAAGCATATCAGTTGGATCTTTGAAGTTTAGCAACCAACGGAGAGAGGCATGGTCCGTCCTAACATAGAAGTTTCTATTACCCAGAAGGTAATGTCTGAACTTCTTCAGATAAGTCAAAACAGCAAGCAACTCGCGCTTAGTAGCACAATAGTTTTTCTGAGATTTAGACAAACTATTGCTAGCATAGCCCAAGACTACTTCCCGTCCGTCCTGAATCTGTGAAAGGATTCCAGCCATTCCAAAACCACTTGCATCCGTATCTAGGATGAAATCTCCCACCTTCCGGGGGTATCCCAGTACTGGCGATGTGGTCAGCAATTCCTTGACCTTGCTAAACGCAGCCTGACACTGAGGAGTCCACACTATAGGTCTGGTATAGCGTTTATCCTTGCATGCCGCCGTCACAATGTCTTGCAAAGGGGAGACAATTTCACCAAAGTTAGGTTGAAACTCCCTGTAATAGGAAGCAAACCCTATAAACTGTCTAATCTCCTTAGCATTTGTAGGGACTGGCCAATCTCGGACTTTCTCAATCTGTTTCGGATTAGCTTGAATTCCCTTACCAGAAACAATCCGGCCCAGGTATTCAACTTGCCGACGGAAGAATTCACACTTCTTCGGCTTCAATCTTAATCCGTAGTCCTTGATTCGTTCTAGAACAAGCCTGAGGTTTTGGAGACACTCATCCAGCGTCTTTCCAAAAACAACAATGTCGTCTAGATAAACCAAACATGACTTCCATTTGAGTCCGTCCAACATATTGTCCATCATACGTTGGAAGGTAGCCGGGGCATTACACAGTCCGAAAGCCATAACTTTGAACTGAAATAAGCCCACACTAGAGAGAAAAGCAGTTTTTTCTTTACTCTCCTCATCCATAGCCACCTGCCAATATCCACTTTCAAGGTCTAGTGTGCAAAACCATTGATTTCCACCAAGGGCTTCCACACACTCGTCAATCCTAGGCAGAGGAAAACTATCCTTTATCGTGACAGAGTTCAACTGGCGATAATCTACACAGAACCTCTGTGTCCCGTCCTTCTTGGCCACCATAACAATAGGAGCTCCCCAAGGGCTATTGCTATGCTCAATCCGGCCTTCTCTATACATCTTCCAGATCTCTGCTTCCGCCTTATCACGTTTAGCAACTGGAATCCGCCTGTATGCTTGTTTGATCGGACAAGCATCACCTGTATTGATAACATGGCGGACCTTATGAGTACATCCCAAAGCCTTATCTCCTGGGAGAGAAAAGCAGCCTCGGAACTCCTCTAAGAGATTCAGAGCATTTCGAGTATCTTGGACTCCGGACAAATCCGATTCTTTGATCATCTTAGCCAACGGACACTCTGCAGCGGGCGGAATGGGAAGAGTAGGAGCGATCAGATCATCATCCGCTATAGGAGACTCCAGCAACTGTATAGAGTTGATGATTGCTTCCCTGATCACTTCCTCATTCTCCCCAACATCTGACAAAGAGTCTTGAGCTAATAAATCAACTCTAAACACTTTACCAACCACCCTATGTCGTTTTATCTTCAAGGTGCGACCGGTCGGATTGGAGAAAGCTACCACGGCCGGAGAACCGTTGCCTGCTACATAAGTATTCAGGCTTCCCAAGGCTAAGTCTTTCAACAATCTTTGGTCTGGCTCGAACATCAATCCACCCGATGTGACTGAGCCACTGCCAAGGTCAAGTCTGGCCATAGTAACTGATCTAGGTTTGAGGACAACTGCCTTAAGAAGTTTCACCTCTCTCCCAACAATTACGTCTTCCACTTCCATTGCCTTCACAGAGGGACTTTCAATACTGCTAACAGGCTTCTTCCATAACGTACACGGTACAGAATACCCGAAATTTTCCAAGTAGAAAGTCCCTGACCAATCCAGATTACATTGGTGCACAAAATAAAAATCCGCACCAAGTATCCCGCGTTCAGGACCACGTAGACCACTGACTACAAGACAAGTAATCATGTAAGTCCGGTCGCCTAATTTCAAGGGACAAAGCGCGCTCCCATATGTGACTATCGGTGTCCCATTACCCATCACACACATCATCCGTACCGAAGTCATTGGTGGTGGATTTGGAAGGGAATCGTAGAACTTCTTAGTGATCAAGCTAGTAGTAGCACCCGGATCAACTAAAAAAGGTCCACTTCCCCCACCTACTGTCACAGGGGCATACCATCTCTCCCGTACTAGCAATTTAGTAGGGATCTCCAAAGTTCCCTGATTGTGTACAGAAACTTTCTGAACTTGAGCAGGTTCGGTTGATCCACTTTTGACCAACACTAACTGATCTCGTTCAGCTTGGAATCCGGACTGTCCCCACCTCACTTCAGAGGCAGAGTCCGAATCACCACAAGGTAACAAGCCTTGAGGTAGGAGCTTTCCTTCCGGCAGCGACCTAGAATCTCCAGTCTTCGGACGGGGATCACCTTGGTGTGTAATCTCCGGCGTACTAGCTGGTGCCTGGGCATGTCCTCCAGTTCCTATACTACTCTCAGCTTCACTTCGGACTGTGGCACTGTGAAGCGTCTTCTCCCCGACCCCCATCACGCTCCTTATGAGGGTCTGTCCGCGTTTCCCGAGTCCTTAGCTGATGCACCGGACTTGGGAGCTAGCCCAAGGATGATCTGTTTCGTAGGACACACTGAAGCGATGTGTCCGTCCTCACCACAAAACCAGCATCCATTGTTCGGCTTCCATCGTCTGAACCTTCTCTGCCCACCTCCTGTAGAGGGAGCAGCTGGTCCAGGCTTAGGAGCGGACTTTTTGTTCATCTGCCATGCCTGCATTGCCTGAATAATACAATCAGAAATATCGTCCGAAGCTGATACTTCAGGCTGTACTTCCGACGGTCTATCAAGCAACTCCATCATCTGGGCAATGGCTTTCTGAGCTTTCTTACTTGCCACACCACCAGGAGGTGCGGATATGGCAAGGTTCGAGGAGTTCTTTGGTTCTACTGATGTTGTCTGAACCGTGGCCAAATCCATAGTACAGCTTTCGAACACTACAGCCCAATGTGCAGCTTGGTTCAAGTCATATGGTTGCTTGAACCTCACAAATTCCGCCATTTTAAGGTCAGTCAAACCTTTCAAAAATGTCCGGATACACAAAGTCCGCATAGTGCTGTCCAAATGGATACCAAAAGCATAGCGTGCAGCCTTTGCTACATCATTGGCAAAATGCCTAGCATTCTGACCAGGGGTTTGTCTGGAAGCATAGAACTCAGCTTCTCTTTTTTCCTGACAATAATCACCATAGTTGGTCTCCAAATGAGCTACCAAGTCCGGCAATTTTGTCCCCTGGGGCAATTCCCCCAAAGCCGCAATTTGACGTCTACAACTGCTCTTGAGTTGCCTCAAAAACATTGCATCCGTCCAATTATGGGCTTCAGCCAATACCTTCATCTCTGCCAGATGATGCTGCCACGAATCCTTCGTAGAATCCCATAGTCTGATGGTACCTAATCGTGGCTCAACGTGGTCCTCATCATTGTAGAATGTGTAACTGAACGGAGCACGGGTTGGGTCCGGACCAACATATGTCAATCCCTGAACTAGGGACTTATTGGCATAAGCAATGCCCGGATCCGGTCGAGGTAAGTTGATTGTGGAGGACAGAACATCCTGAGACAAACTCACAGTGGTAGTACCAGTACCAGCAGTATCCACAACCGGATTAACAGTTGGTGTGGGTATCCCAGTGATGGTAGTAGCCCTACCACTATCCTTTCGGACATATGTCTCATTCACCACCTGTCCGCGTATGTAAGAATCATTTCCAGTAATGGCAGGCTTCTTAATACTAGACATGGCGGCTAGTTCTACCTTCTTCTCAACTTCCTGAACTTCCTTTGGAGAGGAAACAGCAACAGCAGAGGGCTCCCGGATCGTTACATGCCTAAGACCTCCAAAATGTCTTGGAGTCATAAGCTTGAACGAGTCTCCCTCTTGATAAGCTACAGCTCCCTGTGTGTCCGCAAACGTGGACGTTACAGGTTGCCTAAGCCTAAGAGGAGTCCGAGCAATCCTTTCCGCAGCATTAGTCTCTTCCAATAACTCATTGTGGAGCCTAGAAAGGTCATCCACTCTAGAGGCCTCCGTCCTCAACTTATCATTCTCAATCATGAGTCTCTTCGTGGTAGCTCGCGCATCTTTGGACACATCATGCAATGTCGCCTGCAAATCCGCGTTTTCCTGAGCAAGTTGCTCCATCGTATTCCGCTGATCAATGATTTGCTGGTGAGAGCTGGCGTAAGCCTTCCGCCAACTCTTCGCCTGCTCTCTAAGAGTTGCTAACTCTATGTCATCCTCGGATTCCGTATTACGGAGAGGTTGTCTATAGTCCATCCAGACGTCCGTACCAGCCAGACCCCCTTCCGGATTCTCTAAACCAAGGCCCCCTGTTGGATTATCCAAACCTAGACCGCCAAGCGGTGCCAAAGGTTGGTCCAAAGTCAAAGGAACCACATTTGTAGTTCCAACAACAGGAGCAGGATTTGGTAAAGTCAACTTCGCTCTCGCACCAATGCCAACCATTTCACCACCTTTCGGAGGTGTCACGGCTTTGGTCCGTTGCAGATTGTCCGAAATCTGAGTTGCAACGTCCACCACGGGTCGATTATCACCCATCGTTTTGTTTCTTTTATTTTCCAATTACTAGAAACCACTTGGAACCTAGATAAATCTAGTTCTCTATCATACAGTATATCCCAAGGCAAGCTTTGGTCACGGCACCAATTGTAGTGATCTTCGGATCCGATCCGCTTGCACGCTAAATAAAGACAGAACAAGGCTTAACCTTTCTACAGACTTTATTTAGTCACATGGGACACACTAGTCCTAACTCACTCAACTCGAGCTGGGGTTCACCCCTATTCTTGACTCGTACAAAACTGGTGTGAGTAGACATTCAATATAGAAGATAAAGATAAGATGCACTCAGGCATTATGTTACTAAAGACTCTCGGACTGACGTCCGTGGATATAAATATCTCATAGCAGTACATTGATAGAAAGGTTAAGAACAGAAGATTAGCTTAAAAGAGCATAACAACCAATATAATGGTAAAAGTCCCCACACATATACTGATGAGTGGACATGTTCACTGGTACTGCCCACTGGGGTAGTTCAGGTGTACTAACCCACAGCGGACAGCACCACCACACAATAGAATAGAATATTGGTAATATAACCAGACCCACTACATATACATAATAAACAATCAGTAATGATACATTCGTGTAATATTGTGTAATAAAATGTCGCACACAATATTAAAGAGTAAGGAAGGAGTAAAATATACTGATAGTTTACCATGCCGCCGGTACACTCCCTGCAAACTTGTAGTGTGTTGACCGACTCCCAGGTGGAGTAAGCCTTCAGTCCTGCTGCCAAGGCCTGCAGAGGGCGATCATCCGCCAGACTGATGTCATTATGGATGTCGTCAGCCAGGATATCTCCAGCATGTCTGCCAACAAGAGAGAACAAGCAGGTTTGATTAGCCAGACAAGAACAAGAACATGTCGAAATACAATGTTATACTATGTATATGCATTGTTTCAACAAATTGTTTACTTCGGCTCTTAAAGCTAGTCTTCCACTAACACCTAGGCTGGTATATTACCATTTATTGTTGAGAGGAAACGCGCTAACTGGAGTTATATCCTACTCTTTTTTGTATAGGATGGGGGAGTCTCACTACTAACTGGGCTTTAGAAAACCATTAAGGGTTGATTGTGGATCTTTCAGAGAGACGACTTGAGTTTAACTTCATCAGGGGTGGTCAGTACTTTTTTGTATAGTGCCACAGACACAGCACTGTATGCCCATTAAAAATGACTCCAAAAACAATCGTTCTTTGTTATACTTATAATAATGTATATCTTTCTACGGATCTATCAATGCCAAACTACCTTAATAAGCTACCACATAAATGCCTTGATGCTAGAAAAACTCACTCAGAAACGTGGATCACAATTCAGAATTATTGTCCAAGCTTTTATGGAACTTATTGGATTTATTAAGATGAATATATTGTTTATATGGCTTGATACTACTCTCTCATTATATACCTTCCTAAGAGCACGTTTGTTGAATTGTTTGTTTCCTGTGGTTATCAGTGGATATGCACTAGGAACCGAAGAGTATAGAAATATAAGAATATTGGTAAGATTTTTGTCCGATATTACCTGATGGCAAATACTAGACCTAGACATGTAGCTAGTCTGGGCATCAGTCGCGTCTGGTGGGACTGGTAATCAAGCAGGAGATGTTCCGGCTCGTTGGCTGGACCAAACTGTCTTCTCCTGTCAGATCAAATCACATTGATTAAGTTATGGAGCACAATGAATCCTGTCAGTGGGATTAAAATGAAAGAGTAGGGGGAAAGGGGAAAATGGAGAGTGTATGTCAATGATCTACGAGATCGTTTTATTAATAACTGAGGATATAGAAAGAAGGCCTCGCTCTTTGGAGGCAGTGGTATAGAAAATACGAAAATATAAAAAATATATAAAAAGGTCCTCGTAGAATAAAAACAAAAGGTAACTAAATACAGAAGGTCGTTGCGCGAGAGCGTTAGAAATGTAGATGCCTAGATGGCAGGTTTGATGAAATAAAGTTGTTATGTTTAAAAAAAAATGAAAGAGTGCTGACCATTGTTAGTATTTTAGTATCACCCCAAACATCAAATACATTATAGAGATATACGAAGCTACTAACCTGAGCGCATATTTAATCGCAATTTCCAGCCCAATCTGAAAGGATTATGATGTAGTTCACTACAAGTTTAAAAGCATTGCCGATATGGAGCTGGATTGAGAGAAACAGTTGAGACTTTGTGGTCTAATGTTAATCAGTCGAATGACAACATTTCTAATAGGGGAGAGGATAATGATCACCTATAGATGCACGTTTATAACTAAGCCATATATTGTCAGCACAAGTTATTAAATCGCTTTATTTATACTGTAATCTAAAACCGGTACAGCAGAGACTGTTGAAACAATTAGAAAATGTGAATAATATTATGCAAACTCATTGTTAAAAACTAGGAGATGACGACAGCCATGCCATGCAGGAATATCCTCCACATTACTCATGTATTTTATTGACGAAATAAACTGTTATTTAATCTAATTTATTAATAACACTACCGTATATTGCCATATTGTTTATTCCATCCATACATGAACAATGTGAAGGAAGATATTTTGATAATACTTCGAAGAAAGGTAGTATTATTTTAACAACATAATTAAACACCTTTGAGCATGCCAGAGCCTGGAAACATAAAGCTGTTCTTGTGCCAAGTAACGCACCAAGCATGGCATTGAATCGCGCCCCGTCACTCTGTATCTGAGTGGAATATGTGCCATCCTCAGAAACATCTGCATATCTGAAAAATTAAATGGAATTCCCTTATTGATAAGTTTCACTCAAGACCATGCAGCACAAGGCCATGGAGATCTATAGTATATGGGTCCGATTTTCAGAAAATGTACAATTGGCAGCTCTACACTAGCTCTAAACTAGGCTGAAAAATTATGAATACCAGCATTGTCTTGCTCATTGAATTACTGAGTACATTTAGTATTGTATTGATTTAAAGTATCAGTTTTGTTATGTTAAACTGCATTTTCAAGCGAATTTTTGTCTAAAATGTGGGTTATTTGAGAGGATTGATGAAAACGAATTGTTCATTTTCTGAAAATCTGACCCATATAACTATTTCAGAGAATGACAAAAACATGGAATCACTGTATGCGTGTCCTTGCTTGACAAGATAACGAGATGGATCTTTGTGCAATTATGTGTGTTTAAACGTGAACGACAATATATTCACATACAAACCAAGAGCAACTTGACGTGTACCTACCTGTTCAATAAATTCCCTCGGGGAATCCGTATGTTATTGAAGCGTAAGAGTCCGTTGTCAACTCCATTCAAGCCTGGAATTTGAAAAAAAAATGTGGGAAACATCATTCCATACATGCAACATCTGTCGATTCATTCATTTGTATCATTGAGAAGACAATACAGGATGTAGTCTACTTAGTTACTTACATTATTTCATATACACATTGCTATATAATTATGTCGGTATCCCTCGGACTTCATTACTTATAATTTCATTTATCTAAAACGTAGATATACAGGTCTGAAGACTGATAGAATAATCCAATTCAAATTGACTCTGAAAACGTATTCCAGTCTGAAAATGTCTTGGCTTTGAAGTCTGGTATAATCTGAAGTCTCCATAACTGATTTTGGTAGTAATATAAATCAAGTTGAATGCCTTTATACCAAGCTTTGCAGCTTTACTTGCTCATTAAGTTGAGCATTATGAACAACCTCAAAAAATAGGGCAAAAGAAAAATGTAACATTTATCATGAGGGGATTTTACCTTCTTTCATCCCGAGGTCTTCCACATATATATTAGGAAATAGGTTACCATCTCTATCCCTAACTGGTACGACAAAGCAGTGTGGACCTAAATAGAATAAAATTATAAAACATATCTTTCGATGACTCAACACACATACAACCGCTACACACGATCCAAATTTTAAAGTTTAACAATAATCCTGATTCTACTATAAAATTAGAAGCACATAACTAGGAATGTTATATAGATACAGCTGAATACATCTTTTTGTACAATTAAAAAATCACACAATTATTATTCTCAACAGATGGGTGTACGTTAATCTCATCACAACAGAAATTAAAAGGAAATATGTAAACCTTTGCACACGTCCTTGATGTATAGTTGAGCGAAGACAGCCGCATAATTACCCATGAGGGCATTGCCTATGTAGATTTTTGCTGCATTCTCGGATGGGGTATTTATTATGAATTCCTGAAAAGGTATTCAATAAAGAGGTATATTAATCTATAGTTAAATCGATGTTGAATTAAGTCGGGTATTTTTTTCATATGTATTTGATGACAAATGAGATATATCACAACATGTGAAAATTCAGTCAATGAAATTATTTTTAAAAAAAGAATGACATTTTTGTAGAATAAATGTATGATAGCGATATGTAATTGAGATAGCAAAACTAAAGGTTAAAATGACAGAATTATTGGTCAGATATTCTATACAAAAGGCATATACTGGAACAGACCTTTGTCTTGGTATCATAATGTGCTTCTGTCTGAATGCCTCGCACGTTACTTCCATGCCCCCTTTCCGACATACAGAACATGCCCGTAAATTCTAGATCCTGAAAAGAATATTTTTGTTAAAACTCGATTGCAATTAAAATATATAAACAACGAACTGGTATTGAAAATGAGCAAGAGTAGAATACGTATGAATAATAACTATTTTAAATGAAATGGATTAATAATGATGTAGTTAAGCTGGAACCTGAAAAAAAAATGAATTTTAAAATAATAAGGTATTATAGTTTCTACAAATGAGCAACGGTTTGTAGCAACATTTAACTAACCCTGAGCGGTTGGAACCATTTATGAATATGTTCTTCAGAACCAAGGTTAGTTACTGCTCCTCCAAAAAGCCAACCCATGACTCCCATCTGAAACGGTATGTATACATGCTATGTATTAGAATAGTTTTCTTTTTCAAAATGGTCTTTTCAACCTTCCGACATCTATTCATTTTATACCTATTAATTGGTTTTATGCACAATTGAAAGATTCAATGCTTGTATGATGTACACATTCTAATTGGCGACCAAACAATTTATGGTCATGTAAGTGCTCCACTTGGCTCAAGAAGCATGATGAATCTTAAAATGATATATACCGCACAACATATTGGACAACTATAATTCATATTTTCATAGACTTAATATCATTAGCCATCGATAACAATGCTTCATATCAGTCAGATGATAAGAGCGAGAATGTCCTCAGATAAGGTGGAGAAAGATAAGGAAAGCAGAGATGCGGCGATACACGTGCGTCTTCCAATCGGAAGATGATCATGAGGTGACATGAATTGTAACATGTATGCGAAATACCTTCACTCCAACAGATAAATCTGTGCATGATACAACTTCTCCCAGGGCCAAACTCTTCCTAATAAACGTCCTTGGATCTTGGAGCTGTGAAAAGGAATATTTCCGTTGATCACTTTTAATTCGTTCAAATATTAAATGGCTATAAAAGTATAAGGAAATACCCTAGCTTCCTAGCTATGGCGAAATGATATTTTGCCAAGCATACAGTACCGTACATTAGTTTTTTTATATCAATTATTATGGAAATTATTAAAGAAAGTGTTTTTTGAGTTTCATATATAAGTTCGGTTGATTAATTTATAACTTCAATCATATAAACAAACATGATCAGTCTCATGACCAGCCACTTTACCTGTCCATCAAATTGATTCTTTATCTCAGGTGTTGACCATAGGAATTTTGCTCTCTTAAATGTCACATCTCTTGCTTCCTTCAGGGTCAGATCAAACCTGAGAATGTAATGTGTTAATTGATCACTCAGTATCAGTAATCAATATCAGCAATCAATATCAGTGCACGTAGGCCTACCGTACATGAGATACAGTGTCAGAGATGGTCGACACTGGATAGTTTCTACAACTGACAATGGGAATAACATTAACAGGTGATTTAGCCGAATCATGCTATGCATATTAATTAATGGGATTTATATATAGGGGGCCTACAATCTGGTACCGGTACACATGCATCAGAGACAAATTAATGAAATCTCATGGAAAAATTGAGTTGCCTATTTTTTTTCCATGGAAAAATTAAGTTGCCTATTTTTTTTCCATACTGGTAGGTAGAGTTATTTCATATCAATCTGAGAAGAAATCATGCAGCATCCAAATGAAAGTGGGAAAAGTTAAGACTTAAGGCCTATACATATAGGCAGGCTCCTATCCCATGGCATGGTATTACTATAGTATTGTATCATCGTATGCAGAGCTATACATCAAATGGCAAATATAGCTCTGGTATAGGCCTATATAAATAATATTGTAGGCCAATAAAGTGGGTACCACAGGCACAGAATAATACCGCCTAGGCTATGGCCTAGGCCTATACACAGTGAAATCATGAGAGTAGGCCTACTAGGGAGAAGGTAGATTTGTCATAGTTTGAAATAACAGTGAATAAAATCCTGTTAATTTTCCACTGCGGATCCACATTGTCATGGAACACGGCTCAGCTGATCTCAACACAGACACAGTCCTACTCTTGTCTTGCTCATTGAACATTGTACCGTACCCCGTGGCCGGCCTTTCATCCCCGCCCCTGCACAGAACGGTGGACTTTTGGTGTTTGCGGAATAATTACACAGTTCTATACCCAGTTGATTGAATAAGTGTACTAACCTCAAGTTGAACAAAGGATTTCCATCGATGTGGGACTTGAAGCTCTGCTTCAATTCACAATATTCACCTTCTAAATAATTTCTCAGCCCAACGGCGCGACCGTCCACGGCAGCCATTTTTCTTGTTGTTGTCACAGTTCTCGTACTCGCCAATAGATGTCGGGATGAGCACTCCCGAGCGAATCCTTCACGAAGCTTTTTCCCGCGCTATGTGCTATCCATCTCAGGAAACCACATAGACCTACTCTGGGTTTGAACAAACCCCAACCTCTTCTAAAATTATGACCATTATTTGACATTGGACTTGAATTCCTTTTTAAAAAATAAGGCCCACGTGTAGACATAGATCTAGGAATATTATATTTATATACGCTCTATGACTATGCTCAAACAGCTAGCATTATGTTTTCCTTTATATCTATTTTTTAGCAAAGCCCTTTACAAGCATAGAATATGTCCCATGCCTGTCCGTTTCGATATCAGCCCTCTGGTCAAATGGGAAGTTTCCAGCCAGGGACTTGATGTCAAACGGTAGCCTATGGAATATGCAGGGGGAAATTATAGTGTTTTTAGTAAGTCTTATTTAGTTTAGTATTAAACCTCTTTGGTAAATGCCATCGAACACGTTGACTACTAGTAGGCCTAATCACAATTAAGGTACGCCAAGGAAATATATGAGAGCAGGTCCTAACATGCCTTCACTATAAGTGATTAATTAATCGTTTATTTATCTTTCTGGTGCATTTTTAATGGCCATGTCACTTGATCTGATCAGTTGAAGACAAAGGTCATTTTGTAGAGCCTCATCACCTTTAAAAACACTTGTGAGTGTTTTACAATACACTCCATGAACATCGCATGGGCTGACCCAGGTCATTTTTTTATTCAGGATGTTTAGGCCAAAGATACGAGTGATCAAGTATGAAATGCAAGAGATCGTACAGTGATATAATAAGTATAATGACATGGGGTCACGGGGTTTATTCAACTGGGAATAACCATGCATGGTTTTCCGCCCACTGCTGTGTCTAACTAAGTCTACTGGTTGTAGTAGATGCTAGGCTAGGATTTCTTAACACTAGGACATGGGGGATATAGGAACATTGGTGTTTCATCGTCTGGTTTAGATCAAGTCAACCGATTTATAGGCTAAACTATGTGAGCGCCTTCATTCATACCCCCCCCCCCCCACACACACACACACATATCTCTGAATTTAAAGTCGAGAAAAATAATCACATCTTGGTTCGAAATCAATAATATCTAGACGCCTTTATTTACAGAAAAACAGAAAATCTAAATCTAGGACAGGATATAATGTTATCAGACCAAACGGGAGCAGACAGATTTGATTCAGCCCACGAGGAGTCTTATCAGGGAAGAATATATATGATATAGGTAGGTACTTCTACTAAATCTACATTGTATATCTACTAGCCACTCTACCTATTTCAAATATAAGAAAGCCAAAAGGGATACTGGGCTGACACCATTTTGGCATTAACCATGGGCTATTCAACAGGAAATCCAGGGAACAGAACAATTTCCAGTTTTGGGATAACGGGCCAATATAACAAGCTCTCTGAACCAGAGCAGCTGAGAGAAAAGGAACGATCGGGGATCCAAAATGGAAAAGATGGGACCGGCAGCAGAGTTAAACGGTTAATAACAGTAGAACCGGTCATTCTTCTCTACTACATGGCATACCAAGCCAGTCAGCCCATCCAGAGCCAATACCTGTACACAAGGCTAATCAGGGAACACAGTCCCAATGTTTCATCCACAGCGTTCAGTGCTATTGATACCTATACTACAAGTACTGATAATTACACTTGTGGTATTGCGGGTGATGCCGACAGGGACGTTCAACATAAGGCACAGGCAATTGCTGCCCTGTACTCTATTGCTTTTGGGCTGGCTACTGTAGTCCCAGCTTTGCTGACCACTGTCTTATTCGGTTCCTATAGTGATCGGGCAGGTAGAAAGTGGGCAATACTACCCCCAGCTATAGGAGACTTATCGCAGACTGTAATCTGTATGCTGGTTGTCGCATTTGAGTTGCCTCTTCCCTTGCTCATATTTGGGCAGTTCTGTGAAGGCATAGTTGGATCAGCAGCGCTCATCCTTAGTGCTTCTTTCGCTTACATCGCGGATGTAACTACTAAAGAAGAAAGAGCTTTGAGAATTGTTGTTATTGATATTCTCTTGGGGGTGGGGAACATGGCAGCTAACATCGGTATAGGTTATATTATCAAAGGAACCGGCTACTTCTACTCCTTCGTAATTGTGTTCTTCCTTAACTTGGCTAATTTACTATACATCGCATTTTATTTGCCAGAGACAAGAAAAAAACAGCCAGGGGCAAAATTTCTATCTTTTATAAATTACAAAAAACCCATCCAACTGTACACCAAAAGACATGTAACTCCAAGAAGAGCTATCTTGGGAGTTGGTCTCTTGATTTTCATGTTGTACATGGTATCAGACCAGGCTAACTCAAGCCCATTTGACTTGTATGTGATGAAAGAGCCACTGTGTTGGGGACCTGTGACCATAGGCTATTACCAAGCAGTCAACATATTGGTGAGATACGTCATGTCATTCGTTCTGCTGAAAGTCTTACTGAAGCCCCTCTCTGAGACGGGGCTGCTCATACTTGGTTGTGTCAGCTGTGTTTTGTACGATATTGTTCTCTCGCAGTCCAAGCTCACATGGATAGCTTTTATTTGTAAGTATCCTTCATAAATTTGATTTATAAATAAATTGTGTATAATATCATTTGGTTTTGATAACTTTTCATGAAAATATGTAAACTTAAATTGAGCTCAAACATAATTCTTTAAAAAACAAAACAAATACCAAATACCCCAGTCCCCCCCCCCCCCCCCCACCGTGTATAATTTAGCACGAGCTTAAATGTAAGCTATGTGAATGTGTTACAATTAATTCTATCCTAATTTATCGTTTAATTTACATTATTGCTAATAGCACCAGTGGCTGGATTTGGAATGGAACTCGTAACCTCCATGGTTCGTGCTGTTGCATCACAAGCAGTCTCCGGGGATGAACAGGGTAAAGCATTTTTTTGTCGCATTGTTCAACACAAAGGTTAGGCTGTTAGGCTAAGGGTATATTCTATTATAACTCTCCCCTGAAGGAGGCCCAGAGAGGCCAAAGCGCACTGGAAGTCACTTTTTGCATAAATCTAAATTCCAGCATCAGTTTAACCTAATAAACCCTAGTCGGCGAAAAATGACTTGTGCGGCCATTTTTTCAACGTCGCCAATAATTTAAGTAATTATTGTCCAACAAAGGGTCGAAGGTATGTCGCCGTCTCATTTGCATGGTAGCGAGACAGAACAGTTTCATAATTGTCTTCATATTAATATACCTATATAATACTAGTGTCAGAAGATTTAAGTGTTATCTAAGACATGTAATCTCTTATTTTCAGGCGCTCTATTCAGTGGTCATTCGTGGATTTCACTGCTCTCTGGGCTAAGTGGTGCAATAATATTCAACATAGTTTATGCTAAGACTGTCAGCTTTGAACCTGGATTCATCTTTTACGTGGCGGCAATATCTTTCACAATCCTTACTCTCCTGGCATGGTACGAATGGATGAGTTCTAAACAAATTAAACTTATTTACTCACTAAACTAATTTTGAAGATGTGATAATATACTGGACTTGGATTGAGCAGCTGGGATTGAGTATTCACGTTATTAAATTACGATATAGTTTCTATGACTTTCCAATAATATGAATTTATCTATTTTTATTCATTCGACAGCATATTGCATTATTTGTACAAGACGAGGAAACATCTTTTGGGAATAGGAAATGAAGGAAACCAAGATGAAAAATCTCCACGAAGTCTAGATCAGAGGGGAAAGAAAACGCAAGATATTGGCTCCGTATCATCTCGTCTGGATGATATTCCTCAGCTTCAGGAAAGGTTTTAAATTAAGAGAAAGCTAGTGAAACCAGTGTGGAGTGTTGATAACGTTATCAAAGTCTAGATAGACATATACACTATATACCGAAAAGTATTCTTTTAAAATGAGCCAATAAAGACACTGGTTAAAACATAATTAGGCTTGGATTGCAAACCAGTTGTTTTATTAAACAAGAAACTCGATGGAAAGGTATAATACTTTGCTATACTTGTATCAAACATGAACAAAAACAATAAACTGGCAAAATTATATAGTCTGGCATATAACAGTTTTGTAGTGCTAACACTGGCGGAAAAATACCCCTTCCCTGAGGTTACCAAAAAAAATGATTATGCGTTTTAGGGTATGGGCATCCTGGCCAATAGTGTTTACCAAATAGTACGCACTAACATCAAGCATGCTAAAATGAAAGCTATAGCCAGGGACAGGCTACGAATATCACAAACATGAACATTGACATCAAACAACGGCGTTTCTTAAAAAATAGTATCGCCAGGAATAGCAATAGTTTGCTGCGACTGCAGTTGATTCTTCCCTGACAATGTTATGTGGGCAGACACTAATTAATTCTACCCTGGAGTGCGCCCGGATCAGAAGTGTTTATCAAATACTAAAATGAAGATCAATATGAGAATCACAAATAATCAACGACATAAGTTTCCCATCACACAATATGGTTCTTCGACAAGATAGGTGGCGTGTTTCATGTTTTCTTCAGAATGATACATTAAATGCCGAAGTCTAATCAAGTAAACACACAGAAATCAGGACGGCCGTAAAGAAAAAGGTGTTTCCGATTTACATAGCTGAAAACTATGAGGGGAGGGAGAGGGGGATGCTAACTTTAATTCCTTTTAGAAACCACCTTTTAGTAACTGAAAGAAATAAGTCTTATTTCGTAAGAATAGTTGTTTTAAGAGAAATTTATCTTTTAAGGGTTTTGGGTCAGGAAGACTTGATTTCCTGCGTTAATTACTTTTGGGGGCAAGAATATAATAATTGAGATCAAACATTTTTAGGTGGGATAAGTGTTTCTAGGTAAGGGGGGTTTAAATCTACGCCTATCTTTTGTGTTAACTAACAATCTTCGACGAAATCTTTAAAGAGACTGAACGAGAACACGTGCACGCCTCACTATATCACGTACTGCGTGTTAAATTACTCACACACCAATGGGTTGTTTCTGGTATATTTAATCGATGATAATCAAGACTTAAAACTGTCTTAGAGCACAAACACAAAAATTATCTCAGATCTACACCAACATGTTTGTCGAAGTTATAGAATGTTAAAGATGAAATCCAGATACCGGTACAGTAAATAAACACACTAGTAACGCAACATAACATAAAAGCAGATGTATCAACCTTAACGGTGATTCACATCTATGCAGTCTAAAATAGGTGAATGTTGATGTCATCATTAAAAAAAGTCAGTTACAATATCATACATGCAGCTAGGGCGTCCATAAACGCAACGGCCAAATGGAACTGGAAAATCAAACAAGGATAGCACATGAGCTATCTTTTAAACATAATGGCGAATATGCTCAGACTAGGAAATAATGCGTAGTCACTAGTGGCAGTCAGGATCCCAAGGCGACGTTAGACAAAATGACACATTTTGAACCTAATGGTTGTGGAGGTGGCCAAGGAAAGCGACACTAGTGTTGTAAGTGTTTTTACAAACACAGCACATCCAGGGGTTATCCGGGCAGTGGAGTTGGAGATGCATGTGGAAGGCTTTGAACTCCTGGAAGAATATCTTACACACAGAGCATCCATGCACGCCGGGGAGCAAGGTGGCCATGGAGGCATTTCTAGCTGTGTCCACTTCTCTGTGCAGGTACTGGTCATGATCTCTCTCTGCGGGGTTACAAACCAAAGCGTGGGAAGCTCCTGGAGACTGGATAATTGGCCTGGGCGAGTATTGGTGGTGATACACACTATGGGCAGGGGGCGGCTGGTAGGGCTGTTGAGCGACGTAAGGCACCATGGAGAAAGTGGAGGACTCAGATTGGACTCGATGTCTGGCATGTTCATTGTGCATCTCCTTGTTCAGATAGCCATCGCTAGATACAGGTGGTGCTGACTCGTAGGCTATGGTGGTTTCTAAATCTCTGGTGCCATAGTTTTCACCTTTTTTATGCATCCCAGACTCCAATGAAGGCCTTCCATTCTCAGGACAATCTTTTTCATCAGTTTTTCTTGATTTCCCTCCAATTTCCTGACTAGCATAGTCAAACATTTGTATAGCATCTAAATTTTGTCCATGGTCAATGTTTGGGTTCTGTCCATGGTCAATGTTTGGGTTCTGCCCATGGTCAATGTTTGGGTTCTGCCCATGGTCAATGTTTGGGTTTTGTCCATGGTCAATGTTTGCGTTCTGTCCATGGTCAATGTTGACATTCTGTCCATGGCCAATGTTTGCGTTCTGTCCATGGTCAATGTTTGCGTTCTGTCCATGGTCAATATTTGCATTTTGTCCATGGTCAATATTTGTGTTCTGTCCGTGGTCAATGTTTGTGTTCTGTCCATGGTCAATGTTTGCTTTCTGTCCATGGTCAATGTTTGCGTTCTGTCCATGGTCAATATTTGCGTTCTGTCCATGGTCAATGTTTGCATTTTGTCCACGGTCAATGTTGACATTTTGTCCATGGTCAATGTTTGTGTTCTGTCCGTGGTCAGTGTTTGTGTTCTGTCCATGGTCAATGTTTGCGTTCTGTCCACGGTCAATGTTTGCGTTCTGTCCACGGTCAATGTTTGTGTTCTGTCCATGGTCAATGTTGACATTCTGTCCACGGTCAATGTTTGCGTTCTGTCCACGGTCAATGTTGACATTCTGCCCACGGTCAATGTTTGCGTTCTGTCCATGGTCAATTTTTGCGTTCTGTCCATGCTCAATGAGATCATGCAAGTTTACTCCATCAAAAGTGATGTCCAGATCATTGTTACTCTTTGTCTCATTATGCGCATCATCAGACTGGTCACTGGTTGAAGATGCCAGCTCAACTATGACTTTACTAGGGGCGTTTGTTTCAGAACTACAGAGGCTAAGGTCCTGGGGTTCATCTTCCGTTTCATACTCGCCCTCTGGAACAGTCACTTTCTGGTGGCACTTTAGGTGGTGTGTAAGTACATCAATATCAATGGTGTTGAAATCACAGATGGAGCAACATAGTTCCTTGGGATCATAGTCCTGACCTTCCACCAGAAGGCTGAAACTTGGCCTGGTAGGGATGATTGAAGTAAATTTTTTCTTGTCATCGCCTTTTTCTAGGGTGTGATGGGCAATGGAACTTTCAGTGGGGACATCAGGACCCTCGTGGACCTTGCTCAAGTGAATGGTGAGATGTGCATGGGATTGGAACTTTAAGTTACATTGGAGACATGTGAAGACATTGCCATTGGAGGGTCGCGGCTTTTTCTTGACATTGCCAGAACTCGAGTTTACAATTATAGGATTTAGAACAGGCAGAGAGTATTTCATGGCTTTCTCGTGACTTTTCTTGTGGTTGACCAAGGCAACTGGTGCCACAGTGGAAAACTCACATTGGTTGCAATCATATTGGAATGTAGTAGGGTTCCACCCACACATCCTGGGTCGCTTTCTCTTCAGCTCATGTTTTATGGCATACTCAATGCGTTTTTTCTGAAGGAATGGGGACTTAACAAGAGGAGGATCAATATCTGGGTGATTTTTAAGGTGGTTGGCGAGTGCGAGCGGCGATGGGCTGGAAAACTCACATTTATCGCAACAGTAGAGCATTAATTCTTCATCCCAACCCTTCATTTTGCCTGTCTTCTCGTCTGTTGGATGCTTACGAACAGTGGCCTTCTTCGCTGGGGCAGGCCTATCATTGCAAACATGGCCAGAGAAGTCTATGTGTGTAGTGAATTCAGAAGAACACAGTGTGCACTTGGCGTGGATTAATTTGTCAGGCGTGATAGGGATGACTGTCTTCTTTGCAGCTTTACACACGGTAACATGGCGAGTAGCCTCCCTGAACTTGGGAAATATATCCATACAAATATAGCATTGATGTTTCTTCAGGTGACGAACAATGTTTCCCTTGTGCAAGGAGGTAGTGTTACAGAGAAGACATTTGTACATGCAACCTCTGGTTGCCTGGTTTTTGCATTGGTGTGTCTGGAGCTTCTGTTTTGTGAGGAAGTTCAAACGACAGTCTCGACATACATGGGACTTTTTCCCGATGATAGCGTGGCGGCGTTTATGAGCATGGACATTTTGGACGTACTTGCTCTTGAAATCGCATAGGTTGCAAAGGTATTGGCCATTTGTGTCACATGGAATGGAAGAAGTTTTGCCAACTTTTGCATTAGGTTTCTGTTTTAGGATATCTTCATCTTCTTTTTCATCATCACCACTAGTGACCCCACTGGCCAAGTTTTGATAGTCATGCATTTTTTTCGGTCTCAGGTACATAGGACCCATACGTTGTTGGTCGAGGAGGCCCACAGATGTCATCTTAGATAACGGCACCTTGAAGATGGAAAGAGAATAGTCACATGTTAACTTATTTATCATAACATTTCCCTCACAAACCCCCACACATTTCCAGTTAATAATGAATTAACAAAAACTCAGATTATAAGGTATTTTCATTGAATATAGAGAAATTGATACAGCAACCATAAAGGCAAATTAAGGGCGTCTAATTCCCTTAAGTAGGGTATTCCGGCCCCTCTGGTAGATGTTGGTCCAGTTTTTCTTTCACCAAATACAGGTTAAAGCCGCAGCCTTGTATAAGGCAGTGGCATTTAACCCTAACGTCCAAGATCTGAAAGTCGTATTTTAAGTTGACATGTCAGAGGGTTTGTTAATTTGTTTGTGCCCATGTATGCTAGGATGATCCTAATGTGAGGTATTGATCAGGGATTCAAGTTGGGGTATTCAAAATTGACGGAAATGGTTCTGAGGTGTTTGATGGGGTCTGAAAGCGCCGTATGCGCACTGTGTACTGGTGCGTTTTGAGGTAAATGAACCAAAGGTGAAACATTTTTAAAATATATGTTTTACAACGTGTGTTTATTTAGCTAAAACATGAAAGTATTATGCATATTGAATACATACAGATTTATATCATTATTCATTTTTACCCATACGGTACTATAGCTCACATTTCTTAGCTAGTACCTGGAATAAAACGTCAGGGCTATAAAAAAACTACCAACTTCACAATGGGCAAGTGGCAGCCAAAATTTACTTGCCCAACATCACTTTTCACTTGCCCAAATTTATTTGCAGAATTATAAATGAAATCACACTGATCTGTATGTATCTTGTTTCATTGTAAGTAGACATCCCAACAGGGGTTTGAAATCGGCGCTGTAGACATTTTCACTTGCCCAATTGGGCAACTAACATTAAATTTTACTTGCCCAGAGACATTTTTCACTTGCCCCGGGCAAGTAAGCATAGGTTTTCCGAGCCCTGAACGTGGTGCAGAATGACGCACCCCCTTCACTAAATAATAGAATTCCATAACTATTAAGAGTTCTCATTGTATTGTAATCATATTTCCTGATCTTGACCACCTATGATCACTCTTCACATACCCAAAAAGACAAATATCTTAAATAATATATTTTGAAAAATAAACAGTATCATTTGCTTTTACAAGGTTCCCACAGAACATCTGGATTCAAATGCCATGACTTTTCCATGACCTGAATGACAAATTCAATGACCCTCAATAATCAGAGTAAAGCTGTCTGATCCACCCACCCATTTCTGGTAGGAGGCAGGAGAGGGGAATGAGATGAGGCACAAATGAGGTGCTAGGTAAAAATCTGGAGACACAAATTAAAGGCCAAAACAGACTTCCGACAGCGAAGAGAAACGGTGGACAAGTCAAAACAGTGGAAGAGTGTGGCCACTTTGGACTAACGTCATGCTGAACAAAATGTAGAGCCTGTCGGTGGTATTATGGAGAATTTTAATCTTAAAGTGGCTAAGATCACTATTTCGACTATATGTCATTTAGAAATGTGTTAGTAGTTTTCGATGACCTGCACAAGTAAGAACATTTGTGTGGAATACCAACGCTATAATATTCCTTAGATTAATTGATATTTGTTAATGAAGAATGTGGCAGAGATGCCATTGAGGAATTCAAATCTGAGAGAGAAGTAACTTGACCATAGAGTGCTGCTCCCAGACAGTGCCTGGTGAAGGGATGTGAAGTACAAGCGAGGCAGGTGGTACATACTGACATCAGAGCTGCCAACCTGTGAGGATCCCAAACCCGAGTGCACTTTCGCAGAAGAAAATCCCTTCAAGGGGGTCCGGGGGCATGCCCCCCTGGAAATATTCTAAAAATTAGTGCATACTGGGGGTAATTTTACCTAAAAAATAACTTTAGAATTGCGAGTCACACAGTAGGCCTATATTAAGTTGAATCAATTTTGTACAAGTGATGGGTAGGGGAGTCTGGGGGCATGCTCCCCTAGAATATTTTGAGCAAATTGAGTGCCTTTTTAGTGCGTTCTGCTGATTTTGAGGGAAATCCCTTTAACATTAAAAGTTCTAATATACATGTTATTATTTTCAGTCATCATAACAATATTTTTGAGATATCTACTTTCCAAATGCGTAGCAAAGTATCATTCATTATGCAATTAAATAATTTAAAGTAGAAGAAAAAAGATTACAATAATTACCATCTCATTTCAAATGCATTAAAACCCTCATTAGCTATACACCAAAAGAGTATGATCTTCCTGGAACAGCCATCATTGAATAATGATCCCCGGAAACATAAGAAATTGACCAAATATTGAATATCTGTTATACAAGTTTGGGTCCTAGATTTCTCCAAAATTGTAATTTGGGTCATACAGATCGTAGCATCGTATTTTGACATTGAAAACGTAGTTACTACGGTGAAATCGTAGAAGTTGGCAGCTCTGTGATATATATACCCTGTCCCATCCAGGTGTTATCACCGTTATCACATATTGGGGACTTCCCCCAACCAACAAGACTTGGCGCTAACTGTTGTATCTGTGAGGCACATCAAACCGGCGGCATGGTTTGAAATTGGAGTTTTAAACTCTTAAATACTTGAAATATATGTATTTCATACATTAATGCTCCTGGATATTCATTACTAATTTACTAATCTAGAACAGGGTTGAAATTCAAGCAAACTTTCCCCAAATTGGGAGCACAGTGGGATGTGTCACTTTAACATTGAGAATTTCATTTTCCATGATCTGCCCAGAATTCCATGACTTCCCAGGCCTGGAAAACCAAATCACTAATTTCATGACTTTCCATGACTGGGGGAACCTTGTTTTAATCGTTGAAAAAGTCTCATCAAATACAGATTTCCCTGCATTTCGGGCCAAATATAAAAAAATTCTGTTTTTGCTTAAATTCAGTGCCCATATCTAGCATTGACTGAAACTGGATTCAGTCGGATAGCAAGCTATCTTTTTTCTAAATGACTCATTATCATGAAATACAGGTCCAAGAACTCTGTTGACGTTTCATGAGAAGTGCCCATATGGTCGATTCTCATGAATGGTCATCAAATCACCAATTTCAAATTAAATGTAATAATTGGAGAGAACCTCATTGATTATAGTTTCAGTTTATTCCATTGAATGCTCCTGACAAAGAGGAACAAATAGGTACCCACTTTTACTGATCCATCACCAATAAATATTGTGCTAGGAGCTTAAAATAGCCATTTCTTGTATCAAAAAATAGTGAAAATGATGTTTGTCATAAAATAATTGATAAAAGATATTATATCTCAATAAATGCAATGTTTATTTTACATTCGCAATTTACTTTGACCCTTTTGTAGCCAGAAATGTTGACATATTCATGACAAATATCTTGCCTACAGTAATATTCATGCTGGGGTAGTATTGGCATCATCAAGCAAACCCCCTTTCCTAGACTAATTTAAGGGGTATGAAATAAATCAAATATTTAATGCTAGGGGCCAGTGTCAATGTCCCAATTTATTTTTGATAATATTTAAGCCTACGTGTATGTTGTATTTATATGTGTGTCACTTGTTTACTTATTCTGGTCGATCATTCGAGAGGTGGTAGGGAGGGGGGTCTGACCCCTGGGCGGAGAGAGCTGATGCAATGCCTCTGGATGATGAAATCCCCCAGCGACATTGCATGTGAGCTACTCCGCCATTAACCTGGAGGCTGATGCAATGGGCAGTGCTTTCTCAACAGCCCGGGTGGCTGACGAAATGCCCACTGAACATTGCAGTACGCCCAGGAAGGATGATGAAATGCATCCCAAGTCTGGTGCAATACCTAGAGTATATAAGGGCCCCCAGTCACTGTATAGGCAGACTTCTCCTGAAGAGCTGTACTACCGTATGCTGTATGATGATGAACTGACTGGAAGCCCTGCCACCTCAAACACTGAACATGCTATAACTTGCTATACATGAACACTGTGTTATATTGAAGTCTAATAAAAGAAGCCATTCTGTACTCCACGCCTTACTTTATACCTACTGAAACTACAAGCCAAGCACTATATCCCATTGAGACATCTATCCAATCGAAGCGACCCCTATTTATAAGTACATCACGAGAGATCCGAGTAATTAGAGTAACTCCGTAATCCAATAGTAGTAATCCCTTATTGTAGTGTCTACGCTCTACAGACATTAACACAAGTGTGCAAGGTATTTGCATATATTTAATGAACTAACCATAAACATTTTAAAAAGTGCCACTAATCTCATGATATCTAACTGAAACAAAATCAAAGCCCATTTGGTGTACTTTTGGCATCATCAAGCAAACCCCCCTTTTTCAGGAATATTCAACTCATAAAAGGAACTACTGATTTATTTTGGTAGTGATTTAAAGGTATCTGTTCATACAATAACTTAAATGAAGAACCTCAATAAAATATGTTCTAATGTTCCCTCCATCAACTATCCTAAATCAAACATCATCAAGCAAACTGCATTATTAAGCAACATAACAGGGGGTCTGGAAGGAGGGGGGTGGAAGCTATTTTTTCTAACTTTTTCCCCTTAAAAATAACTCATAATTACCTCCATAAACAACCGAAATAAGTATTCAAGTCAACGTAACAGGATAACAATGGAGAAACAATGTTATTAATAGTTTTGTATATTCTAAATATAAAGGGTTATATGAGTTTAATGGGCAGAGGGTCAATGACCTGTGACCTGTACCGCTGCCATTACCATTACCATTACTAAATGGTTATCTGGCTGTAACTTTTCTTCTAGTTGAAATATTTTCACCAACTGAAGAGTATTATGGCCGTTACATGAAGACCTATCAAATACAAACTAATTTAAAACATTATGCATACATTCTTATTATTTATTTCTAACTTAAATCCTCATTTATGTAGAAATATGTACCTTTCCCCTGTGTCCTTACCATCAGAATTCAGGGCACAGTCTCTCCTGAGCTGCCCTGACCACAATATTCATTATTAATGTTCCCAATTTTGTCTATATTAGCAGCGATATATCTAGTTTATGTATGAGAAAAAATAAATCAATAGAAGCATTTTAAAAGATATATCAATTTTCAGCCCTGGATGGCCAAATGACGCATTTTCGTGAGAATTGACCATATATATAATATCATAAAAAAATTCTTATCATGCTATGCTCACTTACTGAAATCGCTATGCCCCCATTTAATATGTAACATCATGGTCACCCAATGGAATAGATTTTATGTTCTGAAACAACCAGCGTCTAAAAAAGAAGTGCTGAGTGAGAGAATATGGAATAACAATTATTTACAGTTCGAGAAAAAAGTCGAAAAATGGGAAGTATGGAAAGAAAAGGGAATCGACAAGGTAAATGATATAGTCATTGGCAACAAAGTGAAAACAGTCGAGCAGTTTCGGTCCGAAAGTGACATCAAAATTAATTTTGTTGAGAGATTTCAGATTAGGGACATCATTCCCAGAAAATGGTGGGTGCTATTAAATGATGGCTCGGAAGTTAACTTTAAGAATGAGTTAGTATGCAATTTTAACGGTGAGAGGATTAACATCCTATCCACCTGGTCCAAAGAATTATATACTGCTATAAAATCTGTTATTATCCCAAAAGAGGAAAGAAATGCCACTTGGATAGAGAAATTTGCCAACAAGGGCATCAATATATCAGAGGTCGAGCCCAAAGAGTGGTACTTAATACCATACTCATGTACTAGAAACGTTAGATTACAAGCGTTCCAATATAGAGTGGTTAATAGACTTACATTGTGTAATCTTAAGCTTGAAAAGTTCGGTTTCAAAAAGTCGATTCTATGTGACTATTGTGAAGAGGTCGATGACATGTTCCACTTTTTCATAGATTGCGAGAATGTCAATAATCTGTGGCACACATTAATTAATTGGGCCAGTCGCAACAGATGGCTTAATTGTGAAATATTGGATGACATCAATGCAGCCCACTTGATATTAGGTATTCCGTCTAGCGAGACCAAACACAGAAGATTGAATTATATTTTTCTAAAAGCGAAATTTTATATCTACCGTACGAGGCTATTTCACTCAAACAGAGTGTGTTTCTTCGAATTCTTGAGAGAAATTAAAGTGTCTATATGCGCACTTAGTGACTGTACTAGGTACGGTCCGGTAAACGAGAAGGAATTCAAATTATGGGAGGGCTTCTATAATGAATTATAAGATGTTACTACGGGATGCTTTATGAAGGTCTCCCCTTTTAATAGATTAGGTAAACGCACACAACAACCGTCCAAGAAGTTATTGGTCTTGTCACATAATAAATGTTTGTTCCCCTGATAGACATGTAACACACTACTCGCGTGGGATAACGACAATACTTACATAAGAAAGTCAAGCGTGCGAGGTTGGGAAGAAACAAAAAGATCCAAACAAATGATATTTTGTCCCAGAACGGTTTTATTATGTGTAACAGGTGATAAAGGAAAGGTAAAAGAAGAGAAGTGTACCAAAGAAAGTTATTATATCCTCATGGTATAAGCTATGCGCCTCTTAATTATGGGCAGGTTTGTTTTTTCCATAAAAAAGAGTGTTGTATTAATGTATACACTCTGAATTGCTGACTCTGTCTACGTCTTGAATAAAGACCCGGTGTTGGGAAAAAAAAACAAAACATCATGGTCACCTTAGGGCAATTTGTCTATTTACAAGCGTACAGTCTACAGTACCAAGGTTTGATAACCCTTATATCGGGTTGATTTTGCAAGTGTTGATAATTGTTGAGGAATAATTTTGGTTTTTAAGTACTAAACGTATTAAATGGTATACCATACTTACAATTTTCGATTTAATTTGTAGTTTTGTTAATTGAAATTACTGATGTAACCATGGCAACAAACTAAACTGATCTAATGGCATCACTCTGGCCAAATATTCATTTCAAATCCATGAGGAAATAATGATGCCACAAAACAGTGCTGCCACAGGCTTTATATTTTCTGACCACTTGGAGTCCAAGTGATCAGAAATATAAATGACTTTAACCCAGGAGTCTATGGACAACATTTGGTCGAGCCTGGCATTATGTAACTCCAGATGTCAAACCAACTGCCACTTTGAAATTTCTGTATGGCGTGAAAAAAAGATTTTTCTCACTATATTTTATGTCCCGCTGTTCCACTTCCATAGGGTTGGTTCTATGCTAGAGACTTTCGCAGGTATGTAATAAAGTATCTATTCTGGGGTGTGGTCACTGATACAGGGTGGTGACTGGTCAATAAAATGGAAATAAGTTTCTTTCCTGTCCACTTGGGGTATGGGGTATGGACATGTATGGAGGCAGCACCTTTATGATGGCTAAACCCTTTCCGCTGGGATTTTAAATGGAGTAGAGGCTTCTGACCCATTCATAGGGCTCTCGAGGCTGAAAATCGACATGGCCTTTTCTTAGATGGACACATCAACATGGGCAGTCCAGTGAAAATTGACAAAAACACTTTCTTAGTGTGACAAATCCGGGGACAAATCAACATAGACCTTAATATAGTTCTTAGGGACAAAAACCATCCAAACGGCAAGAGCATTTTCGTAGTGACAATTAAAGTGGCTAAGATAGTTAAAACGAGTAGTCACAGAATCACATGAAACTTATTCAGTGTAACCATATAGGATATCTATGACAATATCTAAAGTATGGAGCACCAACATTGTTTCCTCATTCAATAATCATTGAATAAGTGTAATGAATAGGCCAGATTTCAAATCACAGAATAGTAGCCGTCAAGTGGTGCCCCCACTCTCTTAAAGCTGCCCTCCCTGCTAATTTCTAAACAAATCGCAGATCTCACTTGTTTAGAAGATCAATACCCTGCCCCACCTTGTCCCAAGAATTTGGGTCTCTGTCTTAATGTTGAAGATAGATATTTGAGTTTAAATGTGACGAATCTGTATTCGGAGGGCTGTGGTGTCCACCAATGGAGATACTGATTCCCAAGAGACCTGGTAGATGGCAGTCTAAACGTTCTGCGCATGGGTAAGTGATCTCACGCAGGCGCACTTAGTGTGTCCCAGGCTGAGATCCTGACCTCACCTCTAGATAGTGTCTACCCCTGGTGTCTACTGAACGCACCTATATTACTATTGCTAACTCAGCCGCACTTATTCTTGTATGTCCGTGATGGTAAAATCATGGAATACAGACATTTATTGAACTTTTCATTAAGTAACAGATCGATAATAGTGAGTTTGGAAACTAATTTGAATGTAATTTCAACAGAACCATTCAATATTATTACTAGGGAATGCAGCTTTAAGTGACCAGGGATGTAACTAGATTTAACCTAGGAGTCTATGGGTGACCTTTGGTCAAGGCTGGCATTATGTAACTTCAGATGCCAGAACCCAACTGCCATTCTGACATAGCTTGACATATCTGTATGGCGTGCAAAAACGATTTTGCTCATTGTTTTACCAAATATCTGATATAATATGAATGTTAGAGTTTTGATATCCACAGGAGTTAGTTAGGTAGGGTAAGGTGAATCAAATACTAGAAAAGGAAGTAGAAATTCTGTTACTCGATAATCTAGCCAACAACAGTGAGAAGTGTCACTTTAAACAACAATTGCTTGTTTCTTGGTAGTGACAATCAGGAGCCCTAATTTTCACTTGGAGTGCTACTGATATTAAAGTGGCTAAGATAGTTAAAACGAGTAGTCACAGAATCACATGAAACTTATTCAGTGTAACCATATAGGATATCTATGACAATATCTAAAGTATAGAGCACCAACATTGTTTCCTCATTCAATAATCATTGAATAAGTGTAATGAATAGACCAGATTTCAAATCACAGAATAGTAGCTGTAAAGGGCTGCCCCCACTCTCTAATGGGCCGCTTCCACAGGGTGGAATAAGCCTTATGTTTGAATCGGTTTTCCAAAAACACAATCATATAATTCCGACTTGTTGGTGACATAGCTATCGGTTCGGTTCGGTTCGATCCTAAAAACCGATCATTAATTCCGACCTGTTGGTGGCATAGAGATCGGTTCAGTCCGGCTCAATCGGAACAGAATATCACAGTCAGAATATTTTAGGCGAACTGAGCAAACCGAAGGGCTAAAAACAATAATCCAACCAGTTGAATTCTCATCGGTTTCGATCGTTTTTTTCATGAAACCGACGTTGCATTTCATTCCGAGCCGAGAAGTTGAACAGACCAAAATGTGTAGGTTTGGATCGATTAGAATAGTGAGAAACCTATGAAAACCGATGTGCTTGGTTTCTTATTAAAACCGATTCAGACATAAGGCTTATTCCGACCTGTGGAAGCGGCCCATAAGTGGCCAGGGATGTAACTATAGCTGTAACCTAGGAGGACCTTTGGTCGAGCCTGGCATTATGTAACTCCAGATGCTAGAACCCAACTGGGCTGCCACTGTGACATCTTTGTATGGCATGCAAAAACGATTTTGCTCACTATTTTACCAGGTTTCTGGTATAATATGAATGTTATTAGCTGTTATTGTTAGAGTTTTGATATCCACAGGAGTTAGTTAGGTAGGGCTAGACAAGGAAGTAGAAATTTCGTTACTCGATAATCTAGCCAACAACAGTGAGAAGTGTCACTTTAAGCACTCACAACTATAACGTTATTAAACTTTTCATTGCATACGGTATTCCATAATTTCATGCAAGAAATCCTATTTTCCATAACTCGAGAAAAACAGTTCATTTGGCGTGGGCCTAAAAAAAAGCCACGCTCACGGCCAAATCATGGAATAAAAACAACGATGCAATGATATATATATATCTTCATTTGATGTCTAAATATTACAATCAACCGCCAGACGATTAAGAGCTATTCCGAACTATTAAAGTGACACTTCTCACTGTTGTTGGCTAGATTATGGAGTAACGGAATTTCTACTTCATTTTCTAGTGTTTGATTCACCTTACCCTCCTAACTAACTCCTGTGGATATCAAAACTCTAACATTTATATCATATCAGATATTTGGTAAAACAGTGAGCAAAATCGTTTTTGGTTGCCAACCCCAAATGTCAAGCTATGTCAGAGTGGCAGTTGGGTTCTGGCATCTGGAGTTACATAATGCCAGGCTTGTCCATAGACTCCTGGGTTAAGACTAGTTACATCCATGGGCATTATTGAGTGGGGGCAGCACCTGACGGCTACTATTCTGTGATTTGAAAGCTGGTCTATTCATTAAAGTGGCTAAGATAGTTAAAATGAGTAGTCATGGAATCGTGTGAAACTTTGTCAGTGTAATCATATATGATAGGTATAGCAATATCTGAAGTATTGAGTATCAGCATTGCGTTTTCATTCAATGATTAGTGAATATATGTAATGAATGGGTCAGAACCTAAACCCATGTCAAATCCATGAGGAAATGGCTTTGGAGACCAGGAGGTCCTGCCAGATTTAGCCCTGGTGGCAGAATGCCCTTTGTACTGACCAGTGCCGACCTGGGGGTTACATAATTCCAGATGTCATCCCAACTGACAGTTTGAATATTGGTTTGGTAAGCCAAAACGATTTTGCTCTCTATTTTACCACATATCTGATATAATATGAATGTTAGAGTTTTGATATCCACAGGAGTTATTTAGGAGGGTAAGGTGAACCAAATACTAGAAAATGAAGTAGAAATTCCGTTACTTGATAATCTAGCCCTCAACAGTGAGAAGTGTCACTTTAAACTTATTTAATGATTATTGAATGAGGAAACAATGTTGGGGCTCTATACTTTAGAAATTGTCATACATATCCTATATGGTTAGACTGAATAAGTTTCATGTGATTCTGTGACTACTCGTTTTAACTATCTTAGCCACTTTAAGTCATAAACAGGTTGGGTGCGGCCGTGGGTCAGCATGCACGTGGTCTCTTCCCAAGCCCAAGGAGCCCCGGAAGAAGGGGCACTGCTGAACCTCATCTCCGAGGGACACTATCAACAAGTTCTGAGAATAGGCGTTCAAATCTTTAATGATTTTGGAGGAGGACCTCATAGACAAGATCTCCACTGACACCAACAGTTGTCAGATGTGTTCTTGAAAGACACATCAAGTTGAAAACACCTTATCTCTGAAAGATTTCCCCGAAAGTAGATCGACTCCCGAACTTCGAAGATGCCCATGTTTGTTTGTTTTCAAACATCGGCAGCACCGATCAACTCACTTCGATTGCCGAGCTACCGGGAGTTTCGGGGTTATATTAGGTGGCATGCGAATAGAGGTAGCAGGATGTTTAAAGAAGGCTTACCAATTGACAAAGTATCAACGTCAAGGGAAATTGTAAATCTGCCCCACAGACTAGGGACTAACAGGTTCGCTTTCCGAGGAACCGCTAAGGATGGCCGCCAGTTCAGCTCCGACTCAAACGATCGTCACGCCACTCCGTGGCGAGTAGGTGAAACTTTTCCGGATAATTTTCACTCTGTTCCGCTTGAGGTTTTCGCGCCTTACACCCCAATATTTTGGGCCTCTTGGTAATCGCTGTTTATCAAAGGAGTTCAGAACGCACACAACACTAGTTAAGATATATGTTGTATCTATACCGACAGCGCAATCTCAGGAATGATAATACATTACTGGTAATTTAATGGGGAAATAATTGACCTTAGAGATGGGTTTTTTTAGATACCGTAGGCCTACTAATTAATAAAAGTTAAATGGGAAAACAATATTCTGTAGTGATTCTCGGGTTCTCGAGTTCTACTCTGCTTATATATATGATAATTATAGGTAATGACAAGACAAGGCATTGGGTAATATTTTACATATCAGCCCGAATTATGATTAAACTGAGGTTTAAAGTAATCTACCGTATTTATGATTATTAGAATTTGTTCTCTCTCTTTCTTAATTCCAAATACACTCAGATATTCTCAATATTGCAATTTCACCCAAAGTGTGTCAGATTAATGACAAACTGTTGAAACTCCAATTAGATAGGCCTATATATATAATATGGGGGTCTTGAACCCTGTAATTAGTTCAAGTTCACATTAAACTCGCACCTAGGGTATGTGCAATAATGGGACACCTACGCATGGTTACTTGGCAATATTTAGACTTGCCTATAGCCATGTTTTTATCCCCCTCACAAGGCACTGCGAGATTCTCCACATCTAACTGAGAAAGGCTATAATGGTTTTATATTTATGAATCATATTTTTTGTAACATCACAAACTATTTTTGGTAATAATTGATACGAATTCCCCTCCACGCCTTGCTTTGATTTTGACAGCTAGTATATAGTATTCTCCACTTAGGCTAATTCATGCATTCAGTAGCGGGAAAAAATAATCCAATTTCCAATTTTGTTTCAATAAATTTTATTGACAGTATTTGATTCCCTCTTCTCAGAAGACTGTATACCCTGTAAATGATTTAAAGGTGAATATAAAAAAGACAATGAGGAGGTCATCGTACCACAATCCAAATTGCTGCACCACCAGAGTCTGACTTATTCCAATGTAAACAATAAGAAATTATATTATAGTCTTGCTTACCATAACCTAAAGAATAGTCAGACCTACTTTAAGTGCATGTAATAAGCACAGGTGGGCACTCACTGACACCACCACATCAAAATATGACCATTCTCGAAATCGGAGGATAGTTATGGACACGTACATGAAGCTAAATTCATAAAACTATGGGATTGAGCTATACATTTGACACGGGGTCATGACACTTATCAATATGGACGTTTTGTTCTATTAGGTTTGGTGATTCCACATTGGAAATGTTGATTCTTGACTGAACAAAAAATACCACTGTCAAATATCTATAGATACATATATATATATCTTAATGAAATATCCATTACAATTCTGTTGTAACATTTAATTATTTTTGTATTTGATGGACAGTTTTTAATTAGATTTGATCATTTCTTCCTATCATTTATCAAATGCATTTTTTCTGTGATGCTATTTTCATTTTAATTCATATTCCCTACATCTACAAATTAACTCTTGAGATACACCGAAGAATATCTTTATTTACACTGGAAACACCAGTCAAGAGTTCACTATGTTTCTGTAGGAGCCTATATCATATTGCATCTCTGGTTCAGTTTCTTTATTGTTAATAATTGTCCACGCTCCTATTTTCGTTGGCCAAGTCCATGGGGATCGATTAAAGTTTATTGATTCCTGATTCCATGACGGTCAAGCTATATATAAGTAAATTCTCAGTGTTGCCATCTCACTCATCCACAGTTGAACAGAAGTTTTCGTCTGAAGCTTCAAGTTTGACGTTTGACGTCAGCTTCGAAGACACATATAAGATAGATGGATAGTAGCTGAGAAATGCATGCCCATCTTTACAATTTAAACATATGCAATACACCTAAATTCCTATATATATAAAATTAAGTCTGAATAATCATATCGCTAATGAACGTTGTCATATTTCTTTTTAACAATATTAGCTTGAAGCTTTTTGAATAGTTTTGATTTCTTCGCATCCAAGCGTCGTCTTGAAACGGGGTCCAGATTGCGGTATGCGTCTGAAATTATAAGGCATTTAATTGTTAAGTACTGAAGACCTCCACCACGAATACAATAAGGTTTAGTGAATGAAATGAAATGCCTTATGTGCAATTGCAAAGCGCGCAAGCATAAAGCTCTTGGTTTTAGATCTATAAATGAATGAAGCTGGAGTTCTTATTTCTAATCCCATAGGACCCTGAGAAGTAATTCATTTACTGAGAAAACCTAGATCACACTACTAATTGTAACTACTATCACCTTAGGAAGAAGAAAGCAATCACAAGAATACAATAATTATACATATACTATAAAATGATGGTAATGGGTGAAAATGGGGATACGTAACCTCGACTAGTTCCACGAGAACCCGTCCTCCCAGACTCCTCGTCCTCCCACTCTGGAGATTCTGTCCTCCTCTGAGATTGCCTTGGTATACTTGTACCTGTGATAGAAAACCCTTTGGACGTATTATCATCAGTATTATTCCATTTCTGTGAGGACGTCCGCGGGGATGGCATGTACCTGTTTGTGGTTGTGCTATTCATGTGTATAGTGGACGGGAGATCTATGTCCATGGAAGACATGGTAGTTATTGTTCTACCTGTGGGTGGAGGAGCATCATCCTCTATTAGACTATCATCAGGAGGAATGACACTGGTTGCCCTCGAGGACGCATATTCTCGCAGTTGCCTATACTCTTCTCGCTTTCTCATGTGCTTTGTGAACTCTTGGTCTTTTTCTCGCACATCATCATCGTCACCGTTGATCACTGTTATCGGGAAGTCAACTGTGCTAATGTTGCCGTCGGACGTTCCTGGTTTCCTGCTCTTTCGTCTTCTCCGCTTGCTTGACCTTCGCATTAGGCGTTCTGGAGTCTCCTGATCCGTCTCCCAGCCGTCATCGTCATCGTAAGGACCCGGGGTGTACTGCGATTGGCGGATGAGTGGTTGGGAGAAATCGATACTCGGTAACATTTGTGTTGTACTTGGAGTTGAGGTCATGCTCTGCCGAGAATCTGGACGCAAGCCTTAATTTAGACAAGGAAAATGCCTCACTTAGGTAGGTCAACATATATTATTTGAAAATATTTAATTATTTTCGCCAATTTGTTTCACAGAAAATAACTGCCTAGAATTGTTTTCGAGTCTGTCTCTAGGGGAACGAAAATGAAATGAAATGGGAAGGATAGTATATGAATATGAATATTCATATGTGTGATTTTATCTTCTGAACTTCATATGTGATAGTCTTTTTGAATAATTGCAGCTCATGAATACACTAAATAGGTAATACAATTGATAGGATGTTATATATAAAAAAAGGTATAGAGTGATTATTTTAGTTGTAATTGGTAGTTATAACTGCTGCTCATATATGTGGTGAATGGATAGCTGGTTATGTTAATGTATTCTGGTAATTCATGTCCAGGTTTCGCACACAAAAGCTTGAATTTCTCAACAACAACAAACTTACCAGTCCTTGAATGTAAAATAACATACTTTATCCAGTACAGAAATACCAATTAATACTTACGCTCGTTATTAGGTTCTGTCTTAACATTAGCCTTTTGATTTTCTTTATCATCTCTTGAAAAAGAGTTAGATATTTCTGTACCTTTAATGTTCAATGAAAGATCGGTTTTTGACCTTTCCCCCATTTTGGGGAATACAATCCTTTTTCTAGCCACAGTTCTCCTCGCAGTCCTGCGGGAAATAAGGGGCGCGGAATCGTGTGATGGGCCTTTAGGAGAGGAGGTTCTAGGGCCCACTGTTCTTGAACGGGTCCATGATTTACTTCTCTCAGGACCTGTAGCTGACGATTGTGGGGAAAACTCAAGGGATTCTTGTGACGCCGACATTTTGGATCCAAGAACACCAAATTTAGGATTCACTTCCAAGTCTGTTTTACTCCGACGGCCACTTTTCAGCCAGCCAAGATTCTTATTAATTACTCCATTCTTTCTTTTCGATTTTGCACTCTTCTCACTATTCGCAAGTTGGGCGTTAATTGTCTTTCTGGCTTCTCTCTCCCCTTCCCTGGCGTCGATCAATCTATTGTCTATTACTGCTAATGCAGCCACGATGTCCTTAGCCTCTTCTCTCATGCTCGAAGTGTAGCTTTCTGTGTCAGAATCGTTGTCTTCGTAGGTGGGCATTGGTGTGACAAAATGTGCAACAATAAGTGGGAAGCCATAACCAATCAATTGGAACACGCTAATGGATTTAATCAAGTTTTGATGCAAATCATAATGAGTTAGGTTTTGTGAGTTAAAAGAATTAACTTCATTGGGAGTGGACCATTACCACCAAAGTTTTATATAAACACCATATGTAACTAACGGTTTTCCATTATACCAGTTGATATGTAATATATATAATAGAGTTTATGCCGAGAATCATTTGGTTCGTTTTATTTACTATTTTGTGCTGTTTTATGCGATGGAGAGTTTATCTAAAACAGACGACATGTTGTTAAAATAAGCTTACTGTAACGTTGTTGTTGCCTTGGGTGCATGCCTATATATTGTGATGTTAAAAACAAAAGTTTAATGTGCAAAATCGTGTTGACATTACATGATAAGCTTAACACATCAATATGAATCAAAACTATTAACACTAAAATTAATAGAAAATAGCCTAATTTAGATTGCAAATAAATAATTTAATATGCAAAAATCCGTGCATACTTTTATATAGCTTACTGTAATTGCATTCAAGTATTTTTAGTGTAATGAACTAGAACACGTCATCTTGCCTTTTGTATTGTTAGGTAAATTGATCGTAGAATATTTTGTGTAAAAACCGTAATCCCATGATGTATACTTGGAAATATGTTTCGGATTTCAGGTTATCAAAACGCCAGTGGCACTGCATTCAATTTGGTGTACATGCGAGTCAAGAAAATGAAAGTTAATGAACCCTAGTGCATGAGAAGAGTCAAAGTTTATACATTCAGATAATTAGCCTGAATTTAATTACCTGCTAATTAGATGTAATATTACCACGGAAATTACCATTTAACTGTGCAGCTTGGCTATGCTTGATTTCCATGACATCCATACTATTTCTGATAAAATACTTTATTAGATTCATTGAATCAATCAGTATACATCCTTTCTGAGTGATGGTAGCTGTGCGTTAATTTTAGCTACATTTCTAATTAAGTCATTGCTCTATGCCTAGTTTATTGAGAATGATCAATGCCAACGTTTGTAGTTTCACTCGCTAGAATGGATATCCCTATATTTATTTAGGTCCTCAGGTATTGTTTTTATTAGCTATACATGGTCACCATTTGACCATTCGAGTACAATTTTATTCAGCTTCGGACTCCGTTGTAAAAAGTCTTGACATACACCCCCTAAAAGGTAGGAGCCATCAGAATGGAAGAAAACTTCTTAAAACTATTTAAGAATTCTTGATTCTACATATTTTAGTTTGGTATTTTGATATGTACTAGTTTAGTCCGTTATCTCATGTGGTTATTTTTTTCCAAAGGAGCATGTATTGGAAGACCTGCTCACTGTACATATATAACCTGTACAAGTTAAGGCCCTAATCCACTAAGCAGATTCTCATGCGATTTTGCGTCGCAGGGGACTCTTTTACACTAAATTCTGTGAGAATTGAGAATGAGAATCGGCTTAGTGGACTATAGGCCCTTTACCCTATTCCCGCAAGGTATGTAGGCTATATATAGGATTGCATGGTGGTTCACCTACTGCTGAAATGTGCATTTCCCCTGTTTGTCCTCTGTACTTATGAAAAATAAGGAATCTATTCCCATAATTAAAAAGAAAATATTCTCTAGAAGAAGTATGATATTCGTGGTGGTAATATTTATTCGGTCATTTACATTTTTGTTGTGTTGTGTTTGAATGGATATGTTTGAATCTCGGGTCGTTAGGATTCCAATAACATCAAGGAAATGGTCAATTGCTTATTGTAATCCTTAAATAATTCTACAATTAAACATTCATATGGTATTTATAATATTCTTATGAATCTACTGTTTATGTTAATTCTATTGAAAGCAATAGGCTTAGTTGGCACAACTTGGGGTTATTCTTACCACTATTTACGTGGCAATTAGTACGTGGTAAGTAAATCAGAAGGATGTTATCGCTGACAGCGCTCGCAACAAAAATGATATCAACGAAGCAAACAGATAAGGTATTGTACAAAGTTCATAATACAACACTAAGGCATAGGAAGAATTATGTGCGTCAACTGCAGAGGAAAACATATTCCAGCATTTTCCTGTGACTGTAAGTATAAAATAAAGTTATGTTTAGTCAAGTCCATGCAGTGTCTTGGTGCTGTTACGTCTGAACATTACCGCAACAATGTGTCTGGTTAGAACCATGGGAGCAGTCCATGTAAAGGTTGATTAAGGCAATACCTTGGGCCTTGCTCACGTTCTTCCAGTCTCCATTTGGCACCACTGGTGTATCGTAAGCTTTGTGGAGCTGAAGACTCCGCAATTCTTGCCAGTCAGCGCGCCTTTGTTTTACCCTTTCTGTGAACTGCGATGGCGTCCGCTCCTGCGCTTTGGCAACTGCTGTTTGCCAGTTGAAGCCTGAATATAGATAGTGATATTTCATGAAATAATGTATTCATATATGATTATATATCCTCAATGTCATTATGTACACATTCTTTGACGTCATTAACTGAAGTGAAAGGGCATTTTTATTTATTCATTTCCTAATCAATTAGGTGTGTCCTGGAAGAGATATGCGTCTCCTTTTTCTAAAAGAAGTACATGTATAAAAGGCTTATTGTTAGTTATTAATAATAATAAATTAATTAAGGGCATAGTAAATAAATATATGTATTGGTATGTATTGGAATACGTAATACTCAGATGGTGCTAGAGGATGTAATTAGATGTGGTATAGCGGGTTTGTGTATTAGATATTCATTTCTATCACCTTTACCGAGTCATTTTGAGATGCAATTCAATTTGTATTTCTTTGCGTACACAGGTTCAAACAGGCTTATTTGTATCATGTTATTAAAGCGAGAAAGACCTTTATTTAGTTTAATACAGGTTAAGCAAACATATAACCTATACTAAACCCGGCCCGAGGAGGTACCTGGGTTTGATTATTAGTCTGTTGGCTTTTGATCTTTATTTGCCATTGTTTTCATTTGCCGACAAAGATCACAGCCAAAATGTTGAGAATATGTATAGAGATGTTTTTGAATACGATATTTATCTGGACGTGTAACTTGAATGATTGTGTCGATCATTTCCTTCGATTAAAAATTCACATTAAACCTGATATAGGATGATTTCATTTGCCTTAGAAAAAGGGTTGTGATCGCAATGGCTGTTTTAAAAGCAACTTTAGGTCACAACATTCTTTCCCTCGGTACTATGCACTATTATTAAACAACATGTTATATTGTTTAGTGGCCGCCGTTGAAACATATGTACATATATATGATTCTAAAAATGATAACTACAGTAAGGGTTTAATTAATCTTATTTGAAAACACCTTTAGACAGATTTCTAGAGGAAGGGAGTTATATGCTATCCATTGAGACAAGAAAGTTGTTTGGATACGCCTTTATCAAAAATCGAGTCAGGCAAAGAATTTCCATTGGACACCAAAATATTAGTAAGCAAAAGATTGACATTAAGGTTGTTTTTAGTAAAAATCTATTCTCAGGAGGCGACAGATAGTCTACATTGCAAAAATATATGCATACAATGGTAGGCGTACACATTTAAAGAAGAAATATTAGGGGATATGTTCCAAAAATTAATACATGTCTGCCATTCGTATCCCAGTTGAAACTACCAAAAATAACCTGGCACCTTAAAAAAGAAACTAGAGCTGGTATTGATTGAAACCTACCTAAAAATGATGATGTAAATGTAGACTCTGGAATAAAATTAGGTTGGGGGCAAATGTTAAATAAAAATATTAAAACGAGAGTACTATAGACGCTTTTGACAATTTATGACATGAAGTAGACAATTCAGGGTATGCTATAATATAGGGATTCCTTTCCATTCGTAGAATATTACTGCTATATGATAGAGCTATCTAAACTACTAGAAGCACCCAGACTAATTTGACTAATACTCCAATGTTATGACTTTGTATTTGAGGTGCACCTTAAACATGCAATAGCGCTCCGCTCATGTGAATAATGTCTAAAGCAGGTGGCTTTGATAACAAAGTCTTACTAGCTAATATTTGTTTCATTATTTCATCGGAGAAATGCGAAGGGGATACATTTTGGTGTTATGGAGTGCACGGACGTGGTAATAATTGCACCTCACTGCATTTTGTGTGAAGCCATTTACACTTTGCACAATTTTGTATAAATTTTGCCCGATATCGAATCATGGCCTGAACGTACTTGATATCAAATGTCTGTCTTTCCCAAATTTCAATCTAACGGAGAATCACCTTAAATGTCTGATTAGTTTCACAACATTCATCGGATCTCGTACTTTATTGTATGACGGACACATATATGTTTCATTTAGCTGTTTTATATAAAAATGGATGAGAAACCGTTTGCGGCAAATGAGTTTTATCAGAGTAAACCCAAATTTAAAGCATGGTAAAAAGATATATCGAGCGACTCACTCTTCAGAAAGGTTACTCAGTTTTCGTTCATCATGGAAGAAGGCCCATATTGTCAAAACAAACTATAATTTTGTTTCTAACATTCAATAAGCAGTTTTAAAATAAATCCTAATAAAGGGCAAATGTACGTCTGAAACCCAATAAACGCAAACCAAAAACTCATAAACCCCTCCTCTCCCTCCATTTTTTGGCTCAACCCCAAATATTGTAGAAATTGAAATAAATTGTTACACTTAGCTTTTAGCTCCTCAATTATCTATTCTACTAACTTTAAAATTGAATAAAACGTTACCATACCGTATTGCGACATTTCTAAGCGCACACATTGGAATAAAACTTTATGTTCTGGATTTTATTGGAAATCTTTTTCAGTAACTACACTTCAATATACAATCGATTATGTATGGAAATACATTTCGTAGAAACAATTAAAAATTAAGTCCAGGAGAGTAACAGCGAATAAATTATATATACACCGAAATAGAAACAGTAACCAGCAACTGAAATATAAATTTCAGGAGAATGTTAATATAAAAATAATCCGAAATAAGAAGGAGGACATGAAACTGATATCTTAACGTACGAAAAATAAATCGAGAACTTTAGTTCCCATGTATCTAGACACTGAATTCCATGTCTCAGTTATCTGATATGCAAACAATGGCACCAGAACCTCTTGTTGAGTATCACAGACGGAGTTTCCTCAAATAATGATTATAAATCCATTGGAATGAAGGCGGCAATAATTATATACAATTATTTCTGTACAGTTCCAAATACGCCGGAACATTAAGTTCATCATGTTATGCGATCCTTTGTTCATTTCTTATTGACCATTTTATATATCGTATACTGTACCAATGTATATGCGATATATATTTATGCAAGGAAATGAAATTGAAAGCGAAGAATCCTTGATGATGGCAATATCTTTTTTTGAAGTTTTTGTTTCTCGCAGATGTCCTGGACGTATTTGAGGATATTAAAAGCGAAGAATTCTTGACGATAGGTGTACTGTCCATAGCAGTATCTAGTCCCTTTTTCTCTCACCAGATGTCCTGGTGTTGAAGCAATCTTACCTTAATTGAATTTCCACATGGAAAATGTCAGGTCCAAGCGCAAACACAGAAGTGAATGTAAAATTATTTCAGACTCACAATAATTTATCTTATTGCACACAGTATGATAATGGGGGGAACTATATATGTTTTAGACTAAAGGAAAATTGCCCAAAGTCGTTACTGAAATATGTTGAACTGGAAGCTTATATAGTCTGGAATGTAAAACCAAAGTTTTCGCTCAACATAAAAATGTCTTCCTTTTGCACAGATCGCAATAATCAATATTTATCTGTGAACTGGACAAGCCAGAAACGTAACATCACGATTCAGGGATGAATCTGTTCATAGACCGTTCATAAACATTGATTCATATTTCCAAGCAGTAATACTGGTGATTTGTTTGTGTATCGAGTGTTATATTCCACGTGTTATAAAACAACTAACAAATATATGTAAATGCTTAGCTAGAAATCATTTTTTCTTGGACTTCTTTCCCCCCTTCAAACTAATGTCCGTTTTTTGACGACGTGGTTTGTCGGTTGGCGAGGTAAGGCTTATCAAACTAAGGTCAGTTCCTTGCCGGGCGAATCTACCACCTTTCGTGTCCTTTTGGCCCAGATTGTTCGTTAGGCTTTTGATACTGATTTCAGTTTTTTGTTTATTATTTTCTATTTTACTTTCACTCAAGGTGGTTTTGCTCCTTTTGACTAGGAGAGGCTTATCCCTGCTTGGCAGTGTCTTTTGCCTCTCGATTGTTGTTTTTTGTTTTTCTAAATTCTTTAGGGCATCTGCTTTAACAGATTCGATCCATTTTCTTCTACTTGAGGTTCCTGTTGCTAGTGGGTTGTTTGAAACATCTATGTTTGTTTTTTGTCGTTCTGCAAATAAAATATTCTTACGTTAGGGCTATATATATATTACTTAAAACATTTATTTGATTACTACCGGAAATGCAGTGTGCAAATAGTCACAGAAATGTTTGTAGGACATTTGTTAAAGTCCATGTTTAATGGTGAATTTATTTTCGAAAAATGGTTATGTGCTTTTTCAATTCTTTATTTCGGAGAAATTTGGAAAGAAGACAGTTCTTGGTTTGCCATATATAAACAAACTTCGATAGAGTTATTTTGGTTTACAGTATGTATTGGTCACATGATCGTTCTGATAGCTTTTAACCACTCTGTTGGAAATCTGATTGGAAAAGACAATGTGTTTGTCATACATAAAGCACAGCTGACATTCCTAAAACTAAACATTCTATTGCTATGTAGCTTGGCAAAGATCAATGAAAGAGTTGACAATACGTTCTATATATAGCATTATTTAGCATCCAATATCTAATGGAAGAAATATACATTTCCTAAGCAAAATGACTCAAAGAAATTGCATTAAGAAATATCTTAAATATAGCAAATTATTGGCAGTTCTTATTGGTGCTACAAGGATAATAGTGACCGAGTGGTAACTCTTTCCCGTAAAAGCTTGTTTTACGGGTTCAAGTTTTTCTTCAGTGCTTGCACGATTAAAAAAGCTACATTGCAACTGGCTACATTTAAGTTTGTCGATACAGTAAATTACAATCATTTTGTGAAAGCATCAAAGTAAATGGGGTAACAATACAGGATGGCACGACTCGATTGGTTATCAAAATAACTGTTGGCAAACGGAGCTATTTTTCAACATATTCAAAAACAGATAAAACATGTAGTTTTCTCATGATTTCAATCCACAGCAACGCATACATCTGTCATGTGTTATTCATGATAAACCCTAACCAAATTTGCTCGCTTCTCTTCTACCAGATGCCGCGAAGAAAATTGGTTAAATAGATGAAAAAGGGATTCAAAATTGGTTGGCAGGGAAACTCAGTGTGAAGTGTTTAAAAATGTGAATATTCTTTTTTATTTTTGATGCTTTTCGTGGAATCTATTTACATGGGTCGCGATGGAGGATTTCGCACCTATCGAGGTTGGTATGGGTAGTGTCCTTGGAGAGAAAATCATAGAGCATGAATGTGATGTATATATATATTACTTTGTGAAGAAAGACTTGGTATTTACATAATTACCTCTGTACCTATTCACCTATTGTAATCGGTAATGCTTATCATCCTTGAGTAAGAAAACGCAACATTATTAATTTACAAGTTTACATTGGAAAACAGATTAAGAAACCTCTTTCGTTATGTCTGCGATTCTTAGCGCTTATGAAAAGTGTTCATGTGGCAGAGCAGCTTCAACCGATATTAATAATAAAATTGTAGAGTTGACTATAACTACCACAAGGGATTAGTTAGTAAAGGATTATTGTAGACTCGTTCTATTAGTGATGTGTAAAACACTAGTGAATTAAAGGTATGTACAGTTTCAATGCTTATATTCTATGTAGTAAGAGTAGGAATGAATCATTGGTCGCAAGAGAGTGGATTGTCACTCGTGTGATCGTGATCATTGCATCAGTGTGCTATCAGAACAATCCCAGTCATGTTATTGTATAATAATGGAGGTGGAAGAAATCAGAATGTGACTCAGGCTTTGCAGTGCCATGGTTAATGCAATCGAGGTTGCTTCAAAATGCCCACACACAAAGTAATTTGGTTTGGATCAGCACACGTGGTCAACACAACTTTTACTACTTGTACAGAAGCAAGACAGAGGATTATCAACCACTTTTCAGACATTGGGCATTTCTCTGAAGCAGTGAAAACTGTACAAACCTTTTTATGTGTGCTGGTGGTGTACCAACTGGTAGGGTTGCAGCGAGTAGGGGCAAGCAGCCGTGGCATCGCTTTACAGGTGCTTTCGGGTGGTCATGCTATTAAACTACACAGTGCGTTTGACCACTGACCCTCTCGGCGGTTTGTGCAAGTGGATGTCAGTTCATGCAGGGTATATCTCACTCCCAAATTTGTAAAATGTTTCCCAAGGTATGTACAGTCTATGTCTTGCGGTACGATTGACATTAGGGACGGCCGAACCCTTTAAATTTGAAATACCTCAGACAAAATTGTCATCAAGATATGAGCATGCTCATATGTGTGTTAATTTAGCTAAAATATTGTGAAGGTTTAAGGGCGTTGCGCTTGTAGGTTGCATACATAATCTATTGTAAAATTATAACCTCTATTGGGGGGAAATTGATGGGCAAGTATAAATTGTAGAATAGATAATTGAGGGCGACACGGACCAGATTCTCCTTTATCATGGATAGATATTTTAGACCCAAGATAGATATATATATAAGGACATATGAAAGTATTTGGAAAGACAAAACACAAGAGCATGGTGCAAAAAAAGCTTTTGTTTAGGGCCCTGTGAAGATTTTTTGAAAGTTTTCGTTAGAGGAAAAACGTGAAAAGCTCCCAACCACTGCACTTGGGCGAGACTATTGCACATGCTTAACTAGTGTTTCGAGCAATTAACCTATATGCAAAATTCACAACAAATTTTCCCATCACCGATATTCATATCACATTGTTGCATCAGCTTCATCTGCTGAAGCTACTCTACCACGCTTATGTCGTCCGAACTTTTATTTTAAGTTATGTAGACTTTAAAGTAGGTATTTACGCTACTTTACTTTGGGCCACAGATTATTTTTAGTATTCTTTTTATATTATATTCTTATATATAGGATATGACTGTTCTGCGATTGAAGATCGCACCTTATTTCATCGTATACAATAGTGTGTGAACTAATCAAACCTTTGTTCTGGACATATTTTTGGGGGCTACCAATACTCAGACAGTACGTTTCTTATAAGCATCCAGTGGACCCTGGGAGACTTGCATTGTTGTAAAATGTCTCCCAAGGTATATGTGACAGGACGCGTATCGTGTAGTATAGTTAAAATAGATTCATCTTTTGATCTTGGTACCCAAGTGCACCCAGGATATGTTTAGAATAAACCACAATGCCTTGGAAACAGTTTGTGGTTTTAAAAAAATCCACTCACCAGGACTAAGAGTTGATTAATAACTATTGCCTTAATTCTTACTAATTCTTACTTAATTATTTGCATGCAGCATTATATATGAAACTACAGAATGTTAATGAGTGCTACTACATAGAGCTACCTATACTAAATCTAATCAGCTCCCATGGAGATTCCTTACTTATTTTACATACTTAGATTTTGGCAGTCTTTGTTTGATATAATGGTGGTATAACAATTTTCAATACTAGATCTGGCCTTCTTAACCAAATATTATTAAATCAATATTTACAAGCTTTTGTACTCACCTATTTTCAGGTTATGTCTTGGCTTAGTTACGACATAACTCGGCCCATGGGATGGTTTACTGTCAGAGTAGGATTTAGATCTCTTGTTGGCACGTGAACCTTCAGAGCCTAGATGTGGTAATGTACTATTAGTGCCTCTGCTATCAAGGTCCCGTCGGCCTCCCACATCGGACTTCTGCTTGTAGATGCCTGGTATGAAAGGAATAATGTAGATGTCACACACAATATAGATCTTAATGTTGCAGGGACATCGATGTAACTTAATTATCTTGTATTTGTTCCATTTTCTCTATAATTCATTTTTCGATGAAATCCTGCAATTATGACTAGAGTAATGACGGATTTTAGATTTCATTATCGATCAGTATGTTTCGAGTGTATTTGTTATCATTAATTAAACTTGACACAAACTTAAATGGATATAACAGTTTAACTCAGTAGGATAATAAACTATCTAATTTTTCAGCAGCAAGGAAAGTGTAAAATACCTTTGACAATTACTTCCAAATGTTTACAAACGTTAAAACATTGCAATGTACAATAGAACCCCCAAGTTACAAGTTATACCAGAGCACTACTGCACAGTTTTACATAAAACAAAGAATGAGATTGAAGCATACAATCAAACACTGCATAAAAACATGTATCAACTTCAGTCTCAGATGAATATGACATAGTATAGGTGGAGACATAAAAAGTTCCGAACCATAAATAACCCGTTTAACTACGCACAGTAATAGAAACTAGGAGATAGTAACAACACAGAAAATACATATATTTGAAAGCCAGAAAAGCTTCAGGTAGATCTTTCATTTGAACAATATCTTATGTAAGCAAAATTCCTTAATCGTCTTTGGGGATATGAGAATCTCAAAAGTTTATTCGGATTCTGACAATTCTGGCTCTGTCTTGCGATGAAAAAGCATTCTCTAACACGAGACAATCTACAGTGAGGAAACATACAAAAAAAATAATAAATGCTTACGGGGTAAGCGTTGGCGTCCACCACCTAATGATTAGGCATGATAATGATAATAAAAAACTGTTATATGGGATGTCACATCGATCATTTTCTGATATCATATTTGAGGTAAATGATTTATACAAATGGTGACTTATAAAGCTAATTGTAAATGCAAAGCCATCGACATTTGATCACTGCATTAACAAAATTAAGAACACAGTTGGATGAATTATTTGCATCTTAAAACTAAGAAGGAAAGATGGGAATAGATGTATATATACATGGTTTTAAAGAACAAATATTATGAAGGGGAAAGCAGAGTGAATTCATTTGGAACCAAAGCCTCATTTACCTGGAAAATTGAGGGACAACTTTACAAGAGTACAGAGCGTTCAAACAGATCACCTATCTTTGTAGGTTGCTTGTAGTAATTGTAACCATGAATTTATTAATTTGGAGTCAGAGTGCGTTTAGGCATAGACCTAGCGGTAAGGATGTGATGACATGCTGCCATGCATGCTTTGTCAAAGATCTAGTCTACTCCTTTGGTCAGATCCTTATAGAGAAAGTGCATGTCATGCTAAATGTTGTGCATACCCTCCCGAATAGTCGACAGTTTGGGTGTATTCAAAAACGAAGTCAGTGATGATCTGTCACGCCCATGCCATGGTACAACAGTGGCTGAAAACACACACTTCAGGATAAGCAATACTCTACGTTCATCCTAATAATTCAACGCATGAAAACAACTTAAGGGGTAATCACATAAAGAACTTAGAGTGTCAAACTGAAACGTAACATGGCTGAGAGAACATAAAATGGGTAATATTCGTTGAGTCAAGGTGAACCCAGGAAACTCCTGCCCACTTATGTACTACCAATTCATCCCTTTATCTCTAATATGCAGGCAAAACAATCACTTCAATAGTAAATTGGATATCACTGGAGTGCAGCCAGAGAATGGCGTGTCAAATATATACGTTTGCGATTCCTCAAAATAGCAATTTGCGATAATATGAACAGGAGGAGAGACTTATATTTATAATAGTTCACCTCTAACTATGATCCTCTTTCCTGTAATGAAATAGCAATGGTCTTAATACCTCCTGCATTCATTTGTGATTACAATATAAGGACAAATAATATTAATAGTTAGATGATTTCAAATAGGTGGTTGCTTCAACAAATGACCTATACTAATGATTTTGAACCAAAACAGTTTCAATGACCCCGCCACCAAAATTCTTATTTAAATCAAAAGATCGTTGTAAGGAGTTTCCGGAGGCGATTTACCCCGTGGCGATTAAAGTGTCAGATAGTTATTGAAATTAAACTGAATGTAAAGAATTAATCATTCTTCAATATACTACAATGAGGACACGAGACAAAAATGAAAATGAAGGATAGAAGTAGTCTTCCTTAGTAGGGGGCATCTCTTGAGGGGGTTCTTCAACTTGAGGAGGCATCCAAAGAGGGCTAGGTTTAGGTAGCATCGTATTAGTCGGGCCTCTTAAAGATTAACACAACCTCAACCGGGTAAGTATTTCACGCGACATCATAAGCCTAAATCCACTCATGAATCGATCACTCTTATGAAGATTGGCTACCTGAAGTCTTGGAAAGGCTAAGGCTTGTGTGTGCTTTTTGAGGCATGAGTTTGGCTAGCTCCGGCGTGATCCCGTAAGCCCCTGTCAATTGAGTTTTCCGTTGCTCAGACTCCTTGCGTTTGGGATCCTTCAGTGGCCCCAGTTTAGATTGTCCTCCTCTCCCTCGTCGAGATGAGGCCAACATGGAGTTAAGACTCTCCCCACTCTGATAAGGATTGTATCTAGGTGTTGAATAGTCTAGACTGTCCTCATCCCACTTACCTCCTCTGCTACTGTCGTCCTGAAATGTTCAATAACCAAGTTAAAGCTCACTCCGACACCACAGGTCCCATTTATCAATTTCATTCTACATCTTCAGTGAAAATTTCAGGGTTCTTGTAATTTCTAAGCATTAATCTTATTTCACATGTACATATAATATATACTGTAGTATTATAAAGGTCTTGGTATCTATATATACTTTAAGGTGAATCAAACAAAGTGCCTATTTTCTTAGAATCCCAATTTTGTAGGAAGAAACTTGAAGTCTTATAGAGGCACAACACTTATGACTAAGGGGACAATGAAAAACAATCTATACTTAGAACAAGTTCTTACCCTCAATTAATACCTGAATCATATTGCCCGCCTTAGGGAAAATTTAAGTGTTTACTATCACTCCTCGCACGATTAAATATATAATCTAATGAGCGTGCCTTGGTCTAGGTTATATATAGAACTGTTTTTATGAATATTTCCCGTACCATAGCTGGGATTGAATTATGTATACGTATTTGGTCATTATCTGTACATTTCCTATTATTAGTACAAGCTCGATCACTAGTTGTAATGGATGAACACCACTCAAAACCGTTAGTCGAGATTATAGTTTTAGTATAAACAGAATATAAATCATTATGTTGGTACAAACAATAAATGAACCTTGTAATCAATGGTTTCGTCCCAAGAAATTGAAGAATAAGTGTCAGTGAGATCTCCCACAGAAAGGGTGGACACAGACACAGAGTTTCGCTGTAATAATACAATGCCACATAGCAACAAGATTAATTCTCAAGGAAATGCATAATATTAATTCCATATACATGCTCTTAGTATTGCATTCATTATTAAACTGGCACAATACAGATGCATATACATTGGAATTCTTGCACTAATGTCGTTGTAATCACAATCTGAATGGTTTATATTCTTGAAACTGACCTGCTACCCTTCTAATAATAATATGATAAGTAATCTGCCCCTAAATCCCTCCTCATTAGATTGAAAAATCATTGTTTTAGTGACATGTATATATAAACGAATGTCTACAAAGAAGTTTTACCATGGTTTGATTAGGTGGCTAAAGTCTAGCAAAGATCTACATATTGATCAGAGATGAACGTGAAATAGATGTGACTAAAGAGATTGATTTCTAAACACGTATACATAAATACATTATACAGAGTCCATCACCAATAGCTCAACAGGGACAATTTAACATTTACACGTAAAATTAATTATTCTTGGGTCAAAGATGCAAGACTCCACGAAGCACACAGCAAAAATTCTACAGCTCTGGCTACGGGCAGATGAGTTAAAAAAGCTAGTCCAGGATGCAGAGTTATTAAACGTTTTTAATGAACAAAATAGTAATCTGGAGCTTTTGTGCTCAATATACCATGGCAGCCCTATAGCGACGCCAGATGGCACCAAGATTGGTTTGGTAACAGCCTTGGGTATACCAGTCAGCTGACACGTTGAGGGACGATGTGTTCACTTGCAGCTCGCTCTCAGAGCCATTTGGATCCTGAATCTGTTATATAACAACCCTCAAAGCTTACTTTACTGTATCATGATTTCACAAAAATATCCTGCTATTTTCTTCAGGCATTGAAGAGGAGTCAAGCTAGGCTATCTCTCGTGGAAACAATTATGATGTTGACAACCATAAAAAATGCAATGTGTAGACATACAAAATATTCAACATGTGATGTTAAATAAATGGGGTAAAACACAAAAATCCACCGCAGTCAAAATTAAGATTGTTCCTCGCGATCATATTGACCCAGTCTTACCGATTATTTCATTGGATTTCATAATATATTCTTACAATTGAATGGATAATCTATCCCATTCAATCCATGGGTATTTTACATTTTGGTCAATGCATATGCTTTGGAGTGTTATTTTTCATTAGTACCTCCTTTCCTTGTTATTAAGTTCAGGAATTATCAGCTCAGTCCATATTCAATAGAAATTCAAAGAGGAATATATATCCAAATAAATATGTATGATCAAGACGTAATAAACATGATTAAGATCAACCAAACATCTCAAGACTTTAGGTACATATATCATCACCATACTCGCATAATTTGAAACAGTTATTACGATCAACACTAACCCCTCGAACAATCAGTGGGACACATACATTTATCATTCAAAAATGTGGAAGGTAGAATATTATTTTTTCAGAGGTTTGTGGGTTGAACAGAGAAGTCTTACCAGTCGTCCAGTCTTCAGAGCCTTTTCGTCTGCCTCCGCCTGAGCTACGATTTCTGGAAGAAAGTATTATTTCTTATAATGTTGATTGCCTGTTGATGTTACATGTTGCTATGTCGGCTAGTCAACTAAAAAGGCTGAAGTTAAAAGAGCCAGTACATATACACACGCATGTTTGGAAAGACCACCTAGGTAGACACCTCTGTGCCTTCCATGTTAAAACTGTATGGTTTACTACCAATTGCTTTGTGACTGTTACATGACAAGTTGTAATCGCCACATGGATAAAGTTAGGTCCATGGTCAATTACTTCTTAATGCCTTATCATTCCTTAATCCTAGGATTTTCACCTGCTGACACTAACTCAAAATCGTAAGAAATGATTATCTGCTGAGTGACGCTGAACACGTGGTCTACCACTTGACAGGTGGTTAGACAGAGTGAGAATTCGAATATAATGCATTGATTAATTAATGGCTGCCCCAAATGATGATGAATTTGCATGTACTAAGCATTACTTGTGGTATGTTATATTATGTTGCAAATGCACTACATGCAATATGCTGAAAATTGTGTTTTTCTTATTTTATTTTTAAATGAAAGAGACATTATTTTCTGAATGATCGATAAGATATATATGTAAAAAATATTTTCAACATTTACCTGCCAGATATCGTTCCCAATCTTGAACACTTCCAAAGTCAGCTGCTGTCTTCTCTCTTTGTGAATTATTATAATCATGCCGTAAATGATCTATTAGCTTCTTTTCAGCCATTCCACCTCGATAGCTGTGGTACAGTGTCAGCTTCCGAGACTTATTAATGCTTGAAAGTGCTGTGGTTTTTGCTTCAAAAATTCTAACTAACTCTTGAATTTCATTTTTCAAGGTTTTCCTCTTTATATCTGGAAGGTCTTTCTGTCGTCTGGGATGTTTAACATCTTCCCATTCATCATCTTTTTCCTCTGCTGCATCATCTAGAACCGACTTCGGTCTTGGAGCCCTCTCCTTTTTCTTTTTCTTCTTTGCAGCAGCTTCTATTTCCTGTCTGGGATTACTTGAAGCCATTGTGGTGGGTCTAGGATCAGGATCTGGTAGCTTGGGCTTTTCTCTTATTCTTCTTGGTGGTGGGGCTTTTTCAGCCCATTTCTCTTGCTGCTCATGACTTTTGATTGATTGTCGATCACCAGTATCGATCCTGCTTTTCCCCTCAGGTTTATGGTAGTCAGGCGTTTCTTTAGGTTCCCATCCTTTTCGTTTGTACTTATTCCATGTGTCTACTTTACTGTTTCCTACTGGTTTGTCATAATTGTCATTGAGTTTGGCTCGAGTTCTCCCTTTCCGTCTAGATCTGTTTGGATCATTTTCATTGTAATCATCATCATCACTCTGTGGTAGATTCAGAGGCTCTACCTCAGGTCTTCTTCCTGTATTGTTCCCTGTATCATTGGATCCTTCCTTTTGGTCAGTCTTTTTCCTATCCTTTTTAGCTGGCGTTTGAAGTATTTCATCCAATCTATCCTGCAATGATCGCTGTCCAGGTTTTTTATTAGTCACGGCAGATTGTGGTAAAACAATATTTGCTAGGTCCTCCTCATCTTGTTTCTTCATCATCTCATCAGCTTTCTTTTTTGAAAGAAGCTTCGGTTTTTTATTTTCCTCATCATCTTCATCCTTTTGTTTTGCCTTTTGTCTCCGTTTCGCAAGCATATCTGCGGCCTTGGTCTTATCATCCTGCACTGGTTCTCTGCTAGTCTTTAGTTGACTCTTCTCAAGGGCTGTAGAAGTTTCACTGAGTGACTGGGGCATTGGCAAGGGGGCAAGAGGAGCTACCTCCTTCTTTTTTTCTGGTTTCTTCTCCTTTTTGTCCTTTCTAGGTTCCTCTTCTTTGGGCTTTTTCTTTGCCTTATTTTGCTTAGCTGCCATTTCCCTCAATGTTGGTTCTCTTTGTAATGCAGGTTCCTCATTCTTTTTGTCTTTACTCTTATTGGGCAACTTTTGACTCTCCCCTCCTTTTTTGTCTATCTTTTCTTTTCCATCTTTGTCCTTTGGACTTATTTGATCACCCTTTGTATCTCCTGTTTTAGGCATTTCATTTTCTTTGCCATTCTTATCTTTTGTGGCAGCCACTCCTGCTGCAGCAACCCCTGCTGCTGCAGCCACCCCAGCTGCTGCCGCCAATCCTGCTGCACCAGCTCCAGTGCCATCAGCTTGACCCTCATCTGATTTGTCATTGACTTTATCTCTCTGTTTTCCATCATCTGATTGCTCAGGCTTTTCTTCAGGTCCCTTTGTACCTTCAGTTCTTGGGGCGTCCCCTTGTGAAGGTTCCTGTGAATCTGCCACTTTTTGAGTTCTATCCTGAGTGGTAGGTGAAATTTCTGAATGATCATAATTGACATCTGAATCCTTTGGTTTATCAGGTGTTTTTCCTTGGTCTTTGCTATCATCAGTCAGTCTTGGTGTTGTGTCAGTGTCATTTTCTGCATCATTAGCTACATCAGGTTCCTTTGATTCCTTTTCTTCTTGTTCTGGGTCTTTGCTCTCAGACATTTTTTTATCCCTTTTCTTTTTCTTCTGTTCAGGCTTTTCATTTTCCTTTGGTTTATCTGATCCTTTTTCATGAGTATTTTCGTCTTCTTCTGGTTCTTGGCTTCCTTTTTCCTTAGATTTCTTTTTCTTTGATTTTGGTTTGTTCTCTGCATCACTTTCTTGTGGTTCCAAGTTTATTCCTTTCCCCTCTACTTTCTTTGGTGATTCTTTATCTTCAATGTCACTTTTCTTTAGTTCTTCATTTGTTTTAGGCTGTTTTCCTTTTGATTCAACCGATTTCCCTTCCTTTGGTTCTTCAGTCTTTTTATCATTGACCTCCACTTCATCTTTGTCTTTTACTTTTGTTTTCTTTTTAGTTGCCCCCTCAGAATCTTTCTTTGATGTATCTCCTTTTTTACTTTGGTCGATTTCTGTTGATTCACTAGGATTAATATCACTTTTGTCTTTTGTTTTCTTTTTAGTTGCCCCCTCAGAATCTTTCTTTGATGTATCTCCTTTTTTACTTTGGTCGATTTCTGTTGATTCACTAGGATCACTTTTGTCTTTTGGTTTCTTTTTCTTTTGAGACACTTCATCTTTAGAATCACTTTCTTTTAATTTTTGTTTCTTTTCATCTTCTTCTTTTATGATCGATTTTCCTGGTTTTCCCTCATCTGTTTTTGAATCTTTTACTTCCTCAGGTTGTTTATTGATTGCTTCTTCATTTTTGTCCTTCAATTTCTTTTTCTTATCTTTCCCTACATCTTGATTCTTTGATTCATCTTTCTCTTCATCTTTACCATCCTTTTTCTTTTTTTGTTCTGGTGCTTGGGAACCTTGAACCTTGCCACCATCAGCTTCTTTTCCAGGATCTTTGGTTCCCTTTTTCTGTTTGTCATCTGATACACCTTCATCATTATCCTTCCGATTTGACACATCTTTGTCTGCAGTAGGTTCTTTCTTTCCCTTTTTCTTTTTCTGCTCACCAGAAGTTTCTTTATTTTCATCATTCAGCTTCTTTGCCTTCTTTTCACTATCTGGTTCCTCTTTGTTTTTCCCCTGCTCAGTTACCTCTGGCCCCTTAGGTTCCTCAAGTTCCTTAAGTTTTTTCTTTTTATCTTTTGTTGCAGCAGCAACTGCACCTGCACCCAGGGCTGCACCTGCTGCAGCCCCACCCAAACCTGCTGCTACAACAGCTGGGTCAATTGCTCCTTCATCAACTTTAGCTTCATCAGCTTTGGGTTCATTCCCTGTACCATCAGGAGGTGGCTCATCTTTGCCCTCTTTGGGTAATTTTTTGCCCTCAGCCTCCATCCCCTTTCCATCACTTTTGTCATTACTTTCAGAGGAAGGAGAATCATCACTAGGCTTGTCACTATCCTTAGGGATCTTTTTCTTTTTCTTCTCTTTATTGTTATCTTTATTAGCACCTTCATCAAGATCCTTCTGTTTTGACATTTCTTTGTCTGCAGAAGGTTCTTTCTTTCCTTTTTTCTTTTTCTGCTCACCAGAAGTTTCTTTGTTTTCATCATTCAGCTTCTTTGCCTTCTTTTCACCATCTGGTCCTTCTTTGTTTTTCCCCTGCTCAGTTCCCTCTGGCCCCTTAGGTTCCTCAAGTTCCTTAGGTTTTTTCTTTTTATCTTTAGTTGCAGCAGCAACTGCACCTGCACCCAGGGCTGCACCTGCTGCAGCCCCACCCAAACCTGCTGCTACAACAGCTGGGTCAATTGCTCCTTCATCAGCTTTAGCTTCATCAGCTTTGGGTTCATTCCCTGTACCATCAGGAGGTGGCTCATCTTTGCCCTCTTTGGGTAATTTTTTGCTCTCAGCCTCCATCCCCTTTCCATCACTTTTGTCATTACTTTCAGAGGAAGGAGAATCATCACTAGGCTTGTCATTATCCTTAGGGATTTTTTTCTTTTTCTTTGAGGTGGAATCATCTTTTGTCCCTGGTTCCTGCTCCTCCTTTATTGTGGATTTGTTCTTGTTTTTTTGATCTGGAGCATCATCCTTCCCTTTTTCCTTCTTAGCCTTCTCTGTCATTGGTTCAGACTTTACCTTTTTCTCATTCTGTCTTGGTGACTTAGGCTCTTCTTTCTCCGTTTGCTTTTGCTTAGGTTTTTTAGTTGCATCCTCTTTCCCCTTTTTCCCTTCTGGCTTCTGCTTTGGTGACTGGGGAGTTTCATCTTTATCAGGTTTATCTGATGGCTTTTTCTTCTTTGTAACAATTTCTTTTTCTTTCTTTGGCCTTTCATACTTTCCACCCCCAGTGTCAATTTTGCTTTTTCCCTCAGGTTTTTTGTAATCTGGCCCCTTCTGATGTTCAGATTCTTTTGGTTTGTAGTCTTTGTTCCAAGTGTCAACTTTCTTTTCCCCTTCTGGCGAGTCATAATCCCAGTCATCCTTTCCTTTGGTTTTTCTTGGTGTCTCATTTGGATTCGATTTTTCAGGCGATTTCTCAGTAGCCTCTACATCTTTTTTAGGGGATTTCTTAGAAGCATCTGATGTTGCTGCAGCTGCAGCTGCTGGAGTAGGTATGACTTCTGGATGCTCTTCATTTGGTTTGGATTTTGGACTTTCTTTCTTCTTCTCAGGTTCTTTTTCTATGGCCTCTTTCTCTTTTTTAGGACTTTGTGGTGTTTCCTTCTTGGTCTCCTCAACTGTTTCTTTCTCTGCAGCAGGTTTGGACTCAGCTTCCTTCTTTGCCTTTGGACTTTTAGGCGTTTCTTTCTTTTCCTTTTCAATCTTATCCTTCTCTTCTGGTTGTTTGGGGTCAGTCTTTGACTTCACTTTCGGGCTTTTAGGTGTGTCTTTCTTTTCTTTTTCCTTCTCTTCTGGTTTAAGTCCTGACTTTTTCTCTGGCTTTGGACTTTGTGGTGCTTCTTTCTTCTCCTTTTCATCAGGGGCTTTGGGGCTTTGAGGTGGTTCTTTCTTATCTTTCTTTTTCTTTTCTGTTTTTGGACTTGATGGTTCTGCAGTCACTTTTTTTCCTTTCTCTTTTACAGGTTCTTCTATTTTGTTTTCATTCTTGGTAACTTTCTTTTTCTTTGGGGCCTTCTCTCCATCTTTTTCTGGGACTTTATCTTCTTTTTCATCCTCTGGCTTTTTGCCCGGCTCAGGTTGAGCTAACTTAACTCTATCCTCTGGTTTTTGTTTATCCTTATTTTTAGCTGCTACTGCTGCAGCTGCAACAGCTGCTCCCCCTGCAACAGCAGCTGTAGCAATAGCTGCATCCTTAGGTAATTCATCTTTACTTTCTTCTGGTGTGTCTTCTGTTTGTGGTTTCTCTTCTTTAGGAGGCTCTTCTTCTTTAGGAGGCTCAGGCTCATCTTCTTTAGGAGGCTCATCTTCTTTAGGAGGCTCATCAGGTTTTTCAGGCTCTGCAGTTTTTGCTTCTTCTGGAATCACATCTTTGGCCTCTTCCTTGTCCACGTTCTTCTCCTCTTTCTTAGGTTTTTCCTTCTTTCCTTCCTTTGTGACTGGCCTTTTCTCGTCTTTCTTTCCTTCCTTTGTGACTGGCCTTTTCTCTTCTTTCTTCCCTTCCTTTGTGACCGGCCTTTTCTCTTCTTTCTTTCCTTCCTTTGTGACTGGTCTTTTTCCTTCTTTCTTTCCCTCCTTTGTGGCTGGTCTCTTTTCTTCTTTCTTTCCCTCCTTTGTGGCTGGCCTCTTTTCTTCTTTCTTCCCTTCCTTTGGTTTTTCCTCTGGCACTTTCTTGTCTTCTTCAACAGGTTTGTCTTTTGAATCTTTTGATGGCTCTTCTTTTACCATCTCCTTTGGTTCTTCCTTTACTGCTTCTTTTGGACTTTCTTGCTTGTTTTTCCCATCTAAAACGGCCACACCTGCCACTGCTCCTGCAGTTGTTGCGGCCGCTGCTGCGGCGGCAGTAGTAGCAGACTCTTCAGGCTTATTCTCTTCAGGCTTATTCTCTTCAGGCTTAGCCTCTTCAGGCTTAGCCTCTTCAGGCTTAGCCTCTTCAGGCTTAGCCTCTTCAGGCTTAGCCTCTTCAGGCTTAGCCTCTTCAGGCTTAGCCTCTTCAGGCTTAGCCTCTTCAGGCTTATCTTCTTCAGGCTTAGCCTCTTCAGGCTTAGCCTCTTCAGGCTTAGCCTCTTCAGGCTTATCTTCTTCAGGCTTAGCCTCTTCAGGCTTAGCCTCTTCAGGCTTATCTTCTTCAGGCTTAGCCTCTTTTTTCTCGGGTTCTGGTTCCTCTTTCGGATCTTCTTCCATCATCTCTTTTGCCTTTATGCCTGTTACTGCTGCTGCATATGCAGCAGCAATTCCAGCAATTGCTGCGGTAGTGGTAGATTGTGGGTTAATCTCTTTAGATGGGTCAGCATTTTCTTCTGGTGGTTTACTTTCTTCTGTTGATTTTGAAGTACCTTCTTTAGGATCATCCTCTGCCTTTGGTTCTTCCTTTTCTGGTTCTTTATCAGGCACCTTTTCCTGTTCCTCTTTCTCTTTCTCTGGTTCTTGTACAGGTTCTTCTTTTGCTTGTTTCACCTCCTCCTGTTCTTCTTCTTTCACTTCCTCCTTTATTGCTTCTTTCTCGGGTTCTTTTGGTTTCTCTTTAATCTCTTCTGGTGGCTTATCATTCTGTACTTCCCGAGCTGGTTTAGCACCAAGTTGTTTTAGATACTCTGCTGTCTCATCATATTTTCGAATTTTTGCAGCATCATAAGGAGTAAGTTGTTGATTCTGAAAATATATATATTATAAGAAAATGTCTATATTTCTATACAGTTGTGCATATTAGTAATTGATAAAGATGTTTTGATTCATTACCTTGGTGCAAAAATGCCATCCAATTTCACATTTACTAAAAAGTGAGTAAAATTTGAAATCTCTCTGTGACAACTGAGTTATTTTTTATAATAATGACAATAAGGACATAACCTGACTTCTAATCTGAATGAATAATTCTTTACTGCAATATACTTACACCCCCTTTCATTTTTGTGTTTAAATTCGCTCCTCTTCCAACTAACTTCTTGGCAAGTTGTAGGTTATTTGTTAGAGCTGCTATGTGTAAGCATGTACGGCCATCATTATTTGGAAGATCAACTTTGTCCTCATTCTTTACAAATAAATAATCAACAGCATCTGTGTAGAAAAGAAAATATCACTTATTAGCAAAAAGGAATGCTTCTTATCTGCATCCTGTGCTACAGAGCATTCTGTTGCTTAAAGATAAAACATGTTTGCGTCAAAAGTAAATAAATTATGTGTTGAGTCTCTTGAATATGATTATTGAAGTGTTTTGTATCTTCAATGTGAAACCGTTGATGGGTAATCACTCTATTTTTTAATAAAGGTCACTTTGAACTGGGATACATTGAGTTGGGTACTCAGGATTCTGGATTTTTAGTTTAAATTTGTGTATATTTATTTGTGATTTTGAAGGGATTTACTTTATTGAAATGTGTTTTTGATTGCATTTGTGCCACAATAAACTGTTCAAATTTTATCTGTAACAATCTGTAAACCCAGAGACTGACTACCTCATATCACATTAATTTTATCGTAAAATAATGTATTTTTAAAGCATGCCACTTGGAGTTTAATGTATATAATACAGGGCTTGGCCTTCCATGGGTTCCAATACCTAGGTCTAAGGCATAGCTATGTATCATAGATTCATTCCATCCACAGTCCATGAGTCCTAACTCATACCTGTTTGTTGGGCGACGGCAGCTTCATGTATTGGATATTCTCCTCGGTTGCTCTTGTTCCACACGTTTCCACTTTTATCTTGAATTAATTTTATTGCGTCTATAGAGCCCTTTGCAGCGGCACAATGGGCTGGACTGGAAAAATAGGAAAGGATATTAATCATATTCATCAAATTCATTATAATTTTAGTTCATGAGATTCCTTTTTTTTTGCCCCTCTCCGAATTTGAAATATTGCAAGGTATATATGCACTGGAAAACATGAGTCAACTCAGTATTCATATCACTTCAACCCCATACATATATTGTTCAGGATATCCAGTACTATATTAATGCCATTATGGGTAATCTGATACAACTAGGTATCTAGGTAATCAGATACAATATTACCTGATACAAAGATTTAATTTTTTCAAAAAAAAGTATGATTCCTCTTTCAGTTAGGAATATCAACGCTCTTTGTTGTACCCTCCCTTCAAATTATGTGGTATCATTACTCATCCATCGACCTACATGTCTCCACAGATCTTAGACATATCTTTTATGGCGTGTTGCATTCATAGACCTAATCTGTGAAGGAACCAATACCAGGAAAGGCCACATTTAAGTATCTGGTGTAAGGATAATCTACACCAATTGCTTTGCTATAGGTAAATAATCCAGTGATTATACACACGTTCGTCCTCTGGAATCTCGATGACTAGGGTCGGCTCCAGAAGTTAAAAGTTTCTTGGTGCTTTCTGTGTGTCCTAATGTCACTGAATAGAATAATGGCGTGCACCCATTTTTGTCCATGCTATTGAGATTAGCACCTTTCTTTTTTAACACTTCCACGCATGGTGTGTATCCTTTGGATGCGCTACAGTGTAACGCTGTTAGTCCATCTTTGTCTGCAGCTTCCATGGGTGCTCCTGCTTTTAGGAGTATCTCTATGGCCTCTGGGCTCCCTGTTGAAAATTTAATAAGTAATATCTTAAGATTGATTTTTCATGTTGTGATTTCTATATTCATTTGATAAATAGATAGTTTATGTTGAATCAATGGGTTCCATTGCATAATGGCCTCGCTCTATACTATTCTATCCTTTGACTGCTGTATGATTCTTCATTTAAGACACAAATGTCAACCGAATAATTCTTTAAGTCATAGTGATACTTTATAGGCAAATTACAACTGAACCTGATAGACCACAATAATGGGAATAGCCAAAAAGGTATTAGCGCTAGTAAATTCTAAAGAAGCCTACCTGCGGATGCTGCCCAAAGAAGTGGTGAACGTTTATCCGAATCCTCTGTATCTACAGGTAATCCTTTTGAGACAAGTTTCTTGAGCATGTTAATGCCATTTTTCTTGTCCGCAGAGTTTTGAGAGCCAGACATTTGAGCTGCATAATGTATAGGTCTAGCTTTGTGTACATCCTCAGCATTTAAATCCGCCCCTTTGGTCCCAAGGTAGTCCAGAAGACTTGCATGCCCACAAACTGGAAATACAATAGTAAAATATGATAGTGTACTGGTTTTTTTTTACCGATTTGTAGGTGAGGATGGGGATGTCTCATAATTCCTTATATGAACCAGAAGTTATAACTTTTATTATATTTATTGCTGACAAGTCTAGTAAACTAGAGTAAAGCCTGATGCATTTCTAATTTACTTGCGGAGAGGTTTAATAAGTATCATGGTTGGACGAATCATATGAACTCATGACAATTATTCCATTTCTTGGGGAGAACTTCTATTTAACTCAATTCTTAATTACCTAAAAATGTCTTTATTCCAAAGAAGCTAATAAGGGGAGATCAAGCGCAGCTTGTTTTTTTCCACAAACTGTCCTTAGTTTATAGCTAATTCTGGGTGCTTATTATAATTTTTGTCTATACCCGTATCGTAAATCCTGATCAATTTCAATTGTTTAGTATTGGAAATGTACTTAATGGAGATTTAAACGTTTTAACAATAGGATAATTCAATCGCTTCTGAAGAAGTATCACATTTTAAACAAATTCTACATTAACATTACAATATCCTTAAAAATGAATTCATAAAGGTGAATTCGGGTGAGTTTTTTTAATATAGATATTTCAGGGGTGATTAATAAATTATTAATTTTTAGAATGTCACAGCCCGAATAAAATTATTTCAAACAAACAAACACACCTGTAGCCCAATGAGCCGGAGTATGACCCTCATTATCTCTGGCCATGATGTCGGCATTTTTATTCACCAATGCCTCCACTATATGTCTGCTCCCTGCAATTGTGGCCGTTTGTAGGGGACTATGACCACTGTTATCTTGTATTTCCAGTAGAGACTGATCTTTCTCTAAAATTTTGTTAAGTAGATATGGTGTCCCATTTTCTACACAATAGTGAAGGACTGTTTTCCCTTCTCCATCCTGTGTAGTGAGTGGGACCTGAAAATAATTAAAAGAAAAAATATCTCTGTATATGATAATCACAATTGCATTAAACATAAATCTGATACAGATTTATATTGGCATATTTAATTGCGTTTTGTCACAACATATATCTTCTATGTGTGTCCTTGTTACAGGGAGAAACTTGCCTTTTACGGTCAATACAGGATTCATCGCCCATGATATAATAATCCCAAAGAGGAGCGGCATATAAATAATGGTTAACCTATTTTTAGTGCCTATAATTTTAGTTGATTGGCAAAAGTACATTGATGCAATTAACCTGGGTGTGTAAAACAAAACACAAAAGACACCTTAGAAACAATCTATATCATAAGCTTACATTCTTTTTGAGGAGGGTTTCCACCTTTTCCTTGTCCTCCATCTTGGCCGCCAACATGATGGGGGTGGCCCCGTCGGCGTTCTGTGCAGTCAGTGACGACATGGTGATGTCACTGTAGTCGCACAGATCAGACAAGAACGTCACGTCCTGCACACGCACTGCCTTGTGTACGACAAGCCTTCCACGGCTGTCTGCAATATCTGCTCGCGCACCATGTCTGCAACAAGGAAGTAAGAAATGAAGTAATCATAGACTGAGAGTTCCTTGCATCATTAAGGCCAAAAAAATAGGTATGTTTCCGATTTACCCCCACCCAACCCCCTTACCTAGAAAAACCTTCCCCTACCTAAAATATTTTTGACCATACCTAATTTTTCTTACCATACCTTACCTTTTTTTTGATTTTTTGAAAAAAAAGCTAATAAAAGCCTGTTTAAAAGCACATTTCCCCCGTTTAAAACAACTATTGTTATGAATTAGACATTTTTTCAGTTCCTGGGAGGTGGTTTTCCTAAAAAAAAAGAAGTTACCAGCCCCTACATAGTTTTCAGCCAGATAAATCGGAAACACACCTATATTCTTTTTTGCCTGATGCATGTGGTGGTTTATTTTGCTGCCCCAACGTTTCAATACGTGTAATCCTATTTCAGCGGCTTAAAATATGCGAGTTTCGACTTAATCATTCCCTCCAAACACATGTCATGTAAAAGAGTGACATGCAAGTTATAACAACAAATAACTGCTCAAAAAGTTCCATCCCTTAGTTCAATCAGGGAAGTATATTAATAAATACTTCCGTGGTTCAATACAATATTTCAAATTCTATTTTAGTCCAGCATTTGGCAGCAAACTTGGTGAGCCGTGAAAGCTGGACAAGAATATTTGTTCCAAATTGAATACAATTATTACAATTCCTTAGATTGGAGAACTTGTATTCGGTGTTTTTATTTTATATTGATCAACAACAGGTTCCTTGAATGTCACGTCAAATTGTTGTGTATGTGGAGAAAACAATATATATCACTCACTTTCGAAATTATCTCAATATGAGATCGCCATTTCTCAATATTCATGTTAACAGGTCATTTAAACACAAAACAGCAATCTCTATATCTGTAATTGATGTTGGTGACAGATGGTTGGTGGTTCGAAAAGCCTGGAGTTTTAATAATGCTTTTCTAAGGATCGAACTCCTCCCTTCCAGTTCCTATCACGACACAAGTCACGACACAATTGGTGGTTATTGAATACATCCGAAACAAGAATTATGAAGTAAATGGAAGTTCCAAGTAGGTCCCTCCTCTTTGACTACGCATGTTGTAGGTAGGATACACAAAGGCACTTAGCAGCACATGTGCTTGGAATGTTAAGAGCCGGATTGCAGTTACTGTATATACTGAGTCATTTCTGGGATCAATAACCAAGGTCTGGGGCAAACCTCCACCATTGCCTTTGAACCATATCTATCGACCGAGGCGAGCTAGTTTCCCTCAAGCAGTTCACTTATGAATATCGCCTAGCACATGATGAGGAATAAATCCACAGGTCTGTTACCGATATCCATTAAATCATACGTAACAGATGATGCAGCAAAGCTGTTTCGTTTTGCCAATGACTCCTTTGAATGTAAACGTTCAAGCTTGCTTTGTTTTGGTCATCTCACAACATCTGGATAAATCTGTGCCAGTTATCAAAAGTGTAAATTCCGTAATCATGCAAGGTGGCATATAGCCTAGCACATAATTATGTCCCTTTTCTGGACACAGAAATGCCTTTCGGCGTTAATGGTCTGCTTCCATTTACTTCATGCCGCTCTACATTCCCCATTTCCTAGCTTCTATTTAGGGTTAATGGATAATGGTGACTATAGTTGTTTTTCGCCCAAGGTATAGAGGCTTTATTGGTTGATGGTTGGAAGGAGGGGGTGTAACTATGCACTCCCTGGTAGCTATGCGTGTCTCCACCCGTGGGCCCTCCCATCTCTCACTGTTGGTGCGTGATACCCTGGCTACGGATACACACCTGAGCTACCTATACTTAAACCCAGTCTCCCTCGCAAAGAAGGAATATCAAGGGACTCACCCTCCCTCAATGGTCATTAATCAGCCATTCATTTCTCAATATTCGTTGGCGAGCAACCGGAAAACAAGACACCCTTCATAGGAATACAGTCTAGGTAACTATATATGTGTTGAATGGAATGAACCTATAAAAGAATACACCAAATATGATATCGTTTTTAATGTGTATGTGCTTTAATAAAGCTGATTTGGACATGGGAAATAATGACCCATTCTATAATATTTATTAATAATGTAAGTTTGGGGCCAGTAGTGAAATTGGATGATATCAAAGAGCGTTAATATGATATCTAAGCTCTTTGATGATATTGTTAATGACAGACAGATGTTTTGTTTCTGTCGATGATCATCAAATAAAGTGACGAGTGGAACGTCATCGACAGACGAGTTCAATAAGTATTTCATATATACCTATATAGTCAATATAAGTATTCATTTTTCCTAATCTTTTTATTAATGAAATAGGACCCAGGTCTACACTTAATGAACTATGAAAATAAGCTTGGTGTCAGTGCGTATCCATTTTCATCCACTTTACAATTCCAATGGCCTATTGTCAGAACTGACATTTTATCAGGTCCGAAAATATGCGCCGTGGGTATCAATATTCTTACACGACTCTATCCCAAAAAGTAATTAGGCCCACAACAGGTTACATTGTTTCTATCTCTGACATTTCAAGGTCCGTTCTTTTCTATTGGAGACTAACACGCCTAATTTTGTATTTGGGGAAATCAATCTTGCTATCAACCAAATGTAACTTTCAGCACTTCAGGTAATTTGTGTTACCTTAAATGTGCGCTTATTATTATTACTACCTTAAAGCCTCTCTGTTAGAATATATGCTCATACGATGTTAAAGGTTTAAAAAGTTAAATATAGATTTGTGTCATAATCTCATAATTTACCTATATATCTTTTGTTATGTATTTTTTTGGTTCTCATGAAAATATAGATGTCAGTCTAAATTTAGCCCAAATGAAATTATTTAAAAAACGAGCAAGCCTCACTTTACCATCTACAATAGTAAGAATCTATATATCTGTATTGTCTTTATCTAGATCTAAAGATGTAGCATGTATGTAGAATCATGTTCTGTCTTTCTAGCAGTAGAATGGATAATTAATAACACTATAATAATGAATCATGACCATGAGATGAATGGCATGCGTATCGTAAAACAATCATTTTAGGCTCAAAGTTGAGAGAGTTCCTCCAGACTGAGGGATAACCTCTCGCTCCAAACCACAGAATGCCACTATAATCCTATTGGGACGCCTACTTTAGACCCAATCACTGACCATTAAGCCAATCTAATCTGATCTGAGAGGCTGTGAGCCAAGACTGTAATGGCCATGCTTACATTGAAGTATTCCTCCATTATTGACAAATCTATAATCAGGAAAATCTTCTAATTGTGGGATTGATTATTTTGTAATATAAATAAAATCATAGATGCTTTTAAATACTCTCATGCCTAATATGAAGGAAACATACTCATCCTCCTAATGAAGGTTTTTAAGTAGGATTAAATAGTGATTAAACGGGGATCGATAGATGTAAGATCGCTTATAGTACCAATTCTGCTAGCAATTGGCTATATAATGTTATACGCAGGGGATAACTGTTTTTCAATATAAATGTAAGGCGCGAATATATATAAATGCCATAATGGATCTTTATATGTATACGTGAGAGTCAAGAACATGTATGTTTGATATCGTACTGTTGTGGTATAACAAGTTATTATATCACAGGTCGTGAATAAAACGCATGAGCGATACTCCTGTCCAACCACATGCACACAATGATTACACCCTTGGAAATGGTACAGCCTACCGAATATAAAATTGAATGGTAAGCGCACACGACCATAGATAGATGTACATACATGTATTGGTATGCACGCTATATAAACTCCAACTCATTTGGGATTAACTTTACAGAGCTCTATTTGCACTCAAAAACCTCTGGCGTTATTTTGATCAATTCAACAGCAACTGCTGTCACACACACTTCTTAATTAAAATCAAACAGGGACAGAGAAGAAAGCATAAAATGCATGCCAAGAGAGGGGCAATTTGTACCTTTACCTCGTCTAGAACATTAAGCTAAGGTGTCCGTGGAATGGCATTACGTTTGTGCAGTCCGTCAGTTTGCAGTTGGAGTATGTTTACTCGCCATAGAGGAATTCATGATGGTTTTTGTCCTCATATATGTGCATTACACCTATGGTAAAGCCTGGAATAATCTGCTATTTCCTTTTGCTGCTACATATCTTAATGTGTTAGTTCTACATGGACGGAGAAAAGTTCCTGCCAGAGGCTAAAGTATCTCGTTCGCCTGAAAGTCTCACCGTGGTCGATGCAAAGTTTTACAGTCCTTGCTAAAATATTGCACAAGCCAGAGAGCTGGATCCCATAAGGGTCAATATGAGCCACTTTCCTTAGTGGAATTAGGATTAAGTGTATCGAAATGGGTCAACTTTAGCTAGGTTTCCCTCCTAGGTGAGCTAAATAGTTGCCTGGTTCAGACATGTTCTCCGCAGCCCACTCATTTCTGTGTGCATAATTAGTGCATGGTAATATTGATTGCACAGTCGTTGGTCCTGTTGTGGCCAAGTCCAGGCGCAGCCACTCAGGACAAGGATGTTGACCAGGATAATTAAGTGTTTAGATGGCTATTTACAATTTTCTTTTCCATCTCGGACCATTTTCACTTTAATGGTATTATTCCCACCAAGAATTTCCCCCAAAATAAGATATCTATAATCGGTTCATGCGAGTTAATTGCTTGGGACCCCATGATTATTCCTTTCACAAGGAAAGAGAGATATTTTGTAAGAAACCTATAACAATATTTAGCAGGGTATTAGCTCAAATCATGGGCCTGGACACCCTGTGTTTGCCCTGCTTTGTTGATTAACTCACTCGACTACGCATGCAAAACCAGTAGTGTCATTAAGTATAACAACTTGGATGAAAGAATATTATCATTAGACTTGTTGCCTCAACACTGGCTGCTTTATTTGGAAATAGCCATATAGAACCTCGGTAGTTTAAATGCCTGATATTGCTTTTCACCCCCTTGTTCGGTTATGTGTTAGCAGTCATGATAGCATAACTTGAGGCTGACTGAATACAAAAACCAAGCCGGTATTTAATCGACTTTGGTAAGATATGGGAAGATCAGTGTTGCGACAGTTTAATTTGCTCGCTTGCTTATAGGCGAAATTAGAAGGTAAGATAGGAGCGTTTCCTATGTCTTGATACATTTTAAATTGGCAGCTATCACTCAAAAAACTTTCACCAACATTGGGAATTACACATTCATGTTGATTAGCTCCATCCAAATTTAGATCTTCCTGTTAGCTTGAAATATTACCGATCTAGATCGAATTATTGATTAGAATCCAGTCATTGGTATAAGGAGATAGAATAAATTTGCCTGAGCGACTATAATAACAGACATATGTTTACTCATCTGACGCAATATAATTAGGATAAAAGAAAATAATCCATTAGGCTACAAGATCATTTAACATAGGCTTGTAAAGGATAGCAAATAGATTCAAATCGGTTATCCTACCCTCATATTGGACATTCGCCTTGAACGGTGTATACCGGCTAGTATTAGACCTAAAGATCGCTGCAGATGCATACCTCATTCAAAAGCTAGTACTAAAGTGGCCAAGAAAAAAAAAATAATATTAAATGAGAGTTTCCAATGTTCTTTCATATTTGTATGTCTCTGAGCTGCATTGGCTGTAATTCTCCCGTGCATTTGAGTATTGGCTCCTATATATGACTGTGCCGGATCTGGATAAAATCGGTTTAACTTTATGTATGCAAAGATAATTATAACCACACATTTTTGTTTTATACAGTTAGCTTATCCTACATCAGACTAATTCATATGCACTAATCTGCTATACACAGGATATATCATTCTTTTTGGCATGGCTTCATTATCCTTTGCATATTACGCCTAAGTAGGTTCAATGAAATCCTGCCATTGGAACCTCTCCGCCTCGTTATATGGACGAGGTATAGTAACCTCCAATTCAGAGAACCGTAGCCTTTAGATTTAGTACCGGGGATATCCCATATCCTAACGATACTGACTGGGAATTACTTATAGTGAAGATTTAGTGAATCATACTTCACTAATTCTAAAGTATGGCCCCCTTTTTGAGAGGAAGTCTTTTTACTCTAACATTATTTAAGGAATACATTCTAACACATCTGCCTATATACTATACGAAACACTAATGTTTATTAGGTGTTGACTACATGTTAATAGTATAGACAGTTGCTGAGAACCTAATGACTGTGTTCGGATGGCAGAATGAATGGTAATTTTATCAGAAAATGATAAGTTTTACAACGAAGATAAATAGTAAGTCCATTTCTCTTGAAAATGCATTTGTTACATGCATGTAGGATTTAAATCTATCTTTATCTTAATATGTTGGTCCATTTGTCTGTCCTTTTAATCGGCCCTGGGGATTTATAAACGAAGGGCAAATTTATAAATTGCGCAAGAATCAAAGAAAAGCGTGTACAGCAGCAAATTGGGGAATCGTTTTGTATATATATCTACTAGACTACTAAACTTTAGCAGAGCGGGGATCTATTTGATTAAACTTGTGATTAAATGAATACAATTAAACAATGTTCTTGGAGAAACAAAGTTTACACAAAATTAAATGGCGGTTATTTTGAAAGTGTATTTCATGTTTCATCAGTGATTCTAGTGTACAGTTAACTGGCAAATGTATGGCGTATTGTGGTCTGAGTTGATACCAGATAGTTTCTCATTGGTAATAAAACAACATCATTCCTTACAAAGTGACATATTTGCCATAGAGTTATAAATATATAGGCCATCTTATTACAGGTATGATACATGTAAATTCACATATAGACCAACACCTGCTGTGACAAAAAATATCATGTAAGATATTTTGTCGTATCGGAAATACTAGAGCTCAAGTTGCTGAAATTTATCAAAATGAGAAGTAGGATTGGAGAGAATTTTGTGAGTGTCAAATGCGCTTAGACATAGAATCAGTTACCACCTAAACTTAAACACATGTCTACTATTGAATCCTTCAAGTCTAAGCAAAAGCAATGGCTACAAGCTACCTTAATTGAATAATACATGTACTTGAGGTTCTTCTTGCTTAAAATGTCTTGCCAAACTACACCTGTTAGCCTGTGGAATTAGTGTATTGGGCACAGTTCACTCTTGTAAAAAGGTGGCTGAATAATATGTGCCCCTAACCTGAATTCAATGATAATTGTTCAATTTTACTTGCTTATATGTTACATCTATTAAATATTTATTTATCTATTTAGACTATTTATATCGTATCATAATGTATCTTATTAATTTTGCCTTCAATTCTTGATATATCTTAATTTGTAGTGATGCCTGGAGGCGCGGACACTACAAATGGAATAATAAAGAATCTTTTAAAGTTCTCAGTTAACAGCAGGCAAAAACTAAAGATATTTGACTTTTGGTTCCATTCTTTTCCATCGTATCTAAAAGTCATTTAACCAAGATTTTGTGTTTGTGGTAATAGCTGAGAATGCAGCTTTAATCCGCCTAGCTCTTTTGAGGCATAGATTTATAAATTCAGCTTTTTAACGTGTAACTCCAGGAAACATAGCGGTAGTCTGTATTACCATCTAGCAAAAAAACCCAGCTTGTTTCTTCCTTGGTTATTTTCTATGGGGTGGTTGCATGCGCATCTGAAAAAACATCAATATTAAGGTGCCCGTGACGACCGCGGAAACAAATTCTTTGGCTACTAAGCATAAAAAAACGCCCTCCTTCCTTCCTTCTTTCTCAATCAATCTATTGGAAATCAATTCCGATTTCACACTAGAGATAATTATATTGAGGGGGTTAGGCGTAATGTCGTCAAATGACCCTCCCATATTTTATGTTTGGAGCCAAGGCATTCATTAGGTCAATGAGTTGATTGCGTTTATTCTAAACTGATCCCCTCATTATGTGGTCCTTTACAAATAAATGTATGTCCTGGCACCTTAGCAGTATAATAATGACCGCTGGAATTGACTGTTTCTGAACACATTTAACCTGGGAGAGAAATTAAGGAGTCAAATATAAAACTATTTTATGGGCTCCTCTGAAAGGAGGAATATATGATCATTGAAGTATACTATTGTTATTCGCACTCACGCCTTCTTTAAAATCCCCACAGATTTATATTTCACTATCATTACTATTGAAATGTTAATGTTATTTGATGTGGTATTCATTATATAGATCTAATAGAGCGACCAGTTATGCTAAAGCGCCTGTCGGGTGTTGGTTCTTATCTGTTTTTATTACCGAAAAACAGGTTCATGTCTTTGATAGATATATTTATCTGTATCCAGCTTAACTTGTGTTTGCTTATTATACCTCAGGAGTTACGTTATTAGGTGGAAAGTTTATCTTATTATTATTCCAAATGTTTATTCAAACCTTTTAATGTTTGTTAATCGTTTTTAGCATATAAAAGGTTACACCTTATACTCTACTCATTTCTTTTTATCTCTCTTTTATCTAGTGTTGGCTTACTCTGCCGCGGGATTTGTGTTTGGGGGATCATTCATTCAAACCACTGGTGGTAATTGGATGTAGGATTGCTATAATATATTATTCCGAAATAGAATAAATAAAAATAAAGTAGCGATACATTCCTTATTCCTTGTGGGTCAAGACTTTGTGGTTAGAGAGGGAGAATCTATTAATGAAAACTTACTGCAGTAACACTCGAAATATATCAGGCCGTTTGTTATATATTGCGTAATGCAAGGCAGTTCTGCATGACGGGGTGGACGGTTGTGTGTCAGGATGGGCTCCGAACTTCAGTAGTAGCTCTACTGCATCCAGACGCCCAAGTTGCGCAGCTCGGACCAAGGGCGGGATACCATGCTGATTAGGAGCTGATATTACCTATAAGATAGTAAATGATAAGCACCATTAATTATATTATCATTAGATCTATGGAACATTTTAAAATGTAGAATTAGATTGGTTTCCCCGAGGACGTTGTATAATAGGTTCTAAAAAGATAATCTGTGTAATCTTTCAGTTCTGGACGTTCATAGTGACTGGCCCTCTATGTATGCATTCATGCATCTCGTCATCATAATATTTGTTATTCACTCCTTAATTGGTACGGGTTGGGAGTTTGTGAAGAATACTCGAGATCAACAAACCCAGATCGACTTTACAGCCACTGGTTTATAATGCGAAATACTCATAACTCAATCTGAGGTGTAACAAAGCGTTCTTGGGTATAGTTAATGTGAGAAAGTAATATAAAAATGATATCCTTTGAGTATTCTTTCTCAAACAGATACAATGTTCTCATTTTCGCACTTGATGCAAATTCTCTAAAGCGCGAAAACATGGTATGTTTTAACAAGTAGGGGGTCTAACTACTGACTATTGCGAAAAGTGCATGGGGTTTCTAAAGCTATACAATATAATTCATATAATGACTTAAATAAAATAAAATAATACATTGTACTCTTGTGTCAATACTTCAAGCATATCAATATAATTATTTTCTCCTTTATCCAGTCTCTCAAACGATCACCAATTTAACCCTTTTATGGAAAGAGAAATTATATCCTAACGATTGACACTATCTAGTGACAAATCAAGTTATTTGATATCACCCCTTCCCACTCTACCAAAACCCTTATTGCCTCATTAACATTTGACGCATGCGTATTGTTTTCTAGGTCGATTAGTCTGCACAAAACAAAAAATCGTTTATACAACACACTACGGTCTACATACAATGATCTATCTATATAGACCTAACACAGAGTATCATTAAGAGCTGTCGATTTTACCCTCAACATGTTTTTTTTTCATGATGTATATTATGCAATATTTGTAAACAAAAAAAACCCACCTCAATAATGTTCATGTTTTTATTTTTGTATTGGCCTCACATACTTCAATCACCGTCACATAAATGAACTTGACTCCATGTATGCTGCAACTATTTTATATATTCCACATGCATGCATCAATTCGCCTGTTATTATTCATTAGCAGATGTCAAGATGCCTTTGGCAGCTTTATAAATTTATATTTCCTGACTATTAAATCGCGTGTCTTATATGAAAGAATATATTAATATTCAGCATCTAAAATCACGCATGTCTTTCATCTGATAAAAAAATATATTAATATAGATTAATAATCAGCATCTAAAAAAATCGATTTCATCGTAACAGTCTACTAATAAACAGAACAAATACTGTGGAACTATTCTTAGGGAGATTGTGGACAGAGAGCACATAATTGGACATATTTAGGGCATACATTTCTACAATACTTCGTTAATCGTATTTTGGTATATGATATTAAACGATTCAATACGAATAGTTATATATCAAGCCGGTGCGATCGTAAAATATACTAGAGGTGCTCTTGGTTGCTGTGGACGACAGCAGCTCCATCTTTTTGTTGAATCTGTTCCACATTTGGAATAGCTTTTCGGTAATCCTTTTCACAGTTTATTATACGAGCTTGCGGTTGGTCTTTGTACCTAGATCTAAAAGTCTGGCCGTGAGCACCACCTCTCAAGCCAGTCTAGCTGTGCAGTAATCTTTGCCAGGATCCTTCTACAGCACACTTCTTGTTTTATGGAGTAACATAGCAAATATTAGTTTAAGACCCGACGAATGTTTCAAACACACAAAAACCTTTACCCTCTCGGCGGAATGCTCGACCAAAGACCCTCACGTTGGCTCTTGTCACAATCGCATCATAAGAAGTTCCTCTATAGGGTCTCAAGTCTATGGTACGTGTATGGGATTAACTACTGATTAGAACAAGCAGATTGAATGAGCTACCTTAATCTACATGATCGCGTCCAGCGTGGGTTTAGGATTTCTATCGGTGCTAAACTGCCAATAGGGAAATTCTCTCGAACTTGTTCAGGGATTTGTACACTTAAATCACTGGGGATCTTTTACGATAATCTCTCAGTTAAGTTCTGAGGTTAAAGATGACCCCAAGTGGATTTATATTTAATCTGAAAGCCTGTTATATCTGAAAACCCGATATCTAACTAATATTGATCTTGATATCAATACCGTGAAATGTCTACCCTTCATACTATATATATAGCTCTGATTTTCAACTGTATACCCAATACATATTTCCCATTGTAGTCCCAATTGGCATTGTGTGCCTTGGTGGATTCGCAATAGTGAAACCGCAGTATAGCTTTTATGGCACATATATATTGGTTATAGTTTATGATCCATGCCGACTGTCCACTATTAAAAAATAACCTGCTTTCCACTACTCTGAAGCACTGATATCCATAAACCTTATCAAAATAAAGCAAAGTATAGCTCGCACTTTTAAGCTCACAGGCAGTAAACTATATGATAGGTGTGTAGTTAAAACAAAAAGCAACTATCATATATATTTTGATCAGTTGCTGAACAACTGAAAATCCCGTTAGAATGCACCAGGTATTACACCTTTATGATCGGGAACTTGTTAACCAAAGCTAATTTAGATCCCTGCAGGTACACAGACACGGGTCAATAGGAACACAGGTGGCTGCTTATACGGTAGCTCACAGAATGTACTGAGATATAGAGCATTTTGGCAGGGTTATTTACTTTGGAATTGATGGACCTGTGAACTTGGACATAATACAGTTGTACCACTGTTCACAGGCAATGATCTGGAGGCCGCGGGGCAGTATCTACAAACAATTGAGGGACCACAAATTTAAGTGAGTCCTATATAACACCATTTCAATATCAACTTCAGCATTTTTTCTATATAAAACTATAGGCGCGTAACTAAGGGCTCTCTCTGGTAGGAAAAGTCTATATAAAATAAATATAAATAAACTATATCACCAGGCGGATATGCCTAACTAGTTTGGCCGTCGAATAGAAAGCTTATACACCGACAATTAAGTGTGTTTACCTCCGTGAGATTCGTTTTCTGATAAAAAGTAAAACACAGGCAAGACAAAATTGATTGAATCGATATCCAATTGCAGTTATAATATTCCTACAAGAGTTGTGCAATACGACGAATGTTATGTGCACATGATAACCTGTCTAGGTATTTTTTTAATGTGGGTTGCAAAAACTAATCCGCTAACAGGAAGATAATAAGATACAACGTATATATCATATTAAAGATGGAATAAATTTAGAGATCCCATAATATATGTGTGAGTGACATCGTGAATGTATATATGATGGATCATGTATATCAATTAGTAAGGAGTAACGTATGATTAGTAATGAGCAGTCATATTTTGGTATACACAACATGATGACTGAAGTATCAAAATGAAGTAGTAACCTCGTTATTATAGTTGAAAGTTGAAGTCTGGTTCATTTGCGATGGAGGTATGTCGTATACAGATTTGGTTTACAATCAAGAAAGCTGATTATAATTCGGTTTATAGTCCCTTATTACAATCACACAATACAGAATATCGCCGAACGAAGAGCCTTTCATTCGCAAATAAAAAGTAATTGCAAAAGTTCTTACATGTATACACTTGAATAGGATCTTTTCACGAGGTAAGGAATCCAAGTTGAGTTTGACCCTATAGTATCCAAGTCACGAAATTCCTGCTGGCTTTTGTAAGATTGTCACACGTGCCCTTGGGTGATGTACACCATTTCCCGGTCTATAATTTAGTCCAATGGCTGAGTTCCTCCTGCCACATCAGTGACCAGCGTCAGTGGTCATTTGTTTTGAATATTTCTCTTCTAGGCAACAGGGTGACCAGGCGAGTGGGTCATTTCAGCGACAGTGTGCGTTCGTGTAGGCATAGCCAATTGCTATGTAGGCGTTCAGGGTTTACTCCAATTTGGATTAGGGCTGTATAACCTCAAAAAAGAATTCCTCCATGGTTGAGTTATTTTTCAAATAACATTTAACAGGTGCGTTTGTGAAGAGGCAATCTATATTGATATATGTCCATACACGCTGTAATGTATAACGAATAGATTGAGTACTATTCGAACACGCCTTACGTCGCGAAGAACACACGGTGTAGCACACCTTCGGACATGGGATCTAGTGAGGTTTTGCTTCACGCGGTCTCTGGCACTGTTCCTTCGAGCTCTGCTGCCTGAGGCCGGAATAAAATAAGAAACCGCCACCTAGGTGTGTTGTGAGCTAATTCGGCTGAGTATCAGCAATTTGTTGACAACAACTTAGTATTGTTGTACTTGATATATGGCTTTGATAGAACAACATTCACTGCCTACTGCCATTATAATGGGACACATTAAGAGTAATGGTTGTATTTGAGGGATATAATATGCTTGCGTTAATTATTTCTGAGATTTATTTTTGAAAATCTTACCCAGGACTGTTTTGGTAATAGCTTATAACATATCAGTATTGTTGTAAACCAGGCTTTTTTCGGAGACACGATGTCATCTTTATATTTGCTATACGTTTGGTATTAACTTTCGCCGGACTTAAATCACGAATTAAATTTTGAGCTTTATATTGAAAATATTTAGATGTAACAAACTCATTATGCCTGTATGCCTATGAGTGGCTTATTTTGCAGCATTTGGTTTCGATATCAGTCCACCATTTCCATTCAATCGGGATCGATTACAAGAATCTATTTTGGATCACGTTTTACTATTTGATTACAGCTAAATTGATCACCGGCTATAATGTTGTTGTTTTTAATTCAATTTCATTCAGGTACTTGAGCTACGTACATCATGTTAATATTAAATGAACTCGAAGAATGCTCCCCAGATCACCATGGCGGTGGTCTTCCTCTGGGACCTACGCCTGAGAGATAAAGCTATTCCATTCTGTGCATGCATTATGATACATTGATTTCTTAAAACTACTACTACGTGAAATTGTGATGTCAAATAATGGAGCATTTGCTCGTCAAGTGCCTGTATTATGACGACTTCTGGGTTGCTTTCAATTTCGTACAAGTTGGCCTTGATAATATTAATCTCACCCTATTAACAATTTCTATGCAATTCTAAAACACTGGTTCTAGGCTCACTATTACGAATTAGACGTAAAAAGTTATTTTGAACTCTTTTGGTTTGGAATTTTGGTTATTATTTCATCTGTACAAGGGGTTTATAAAAGAAGTTGTATACATATCATGGTTCCATACAGAGAGAGTAGAACCTAGAGAGCAAAATCTATCTACAACTTTAAGTGATAGTTTTTGGGTATAAGGCGTGTGGACATCCAAAGTATGATTTCAGCCTTTTTCCCATTAATTTTCATTCTATTACCCAGGGACCATTGATGTACTTCGTTGACAGTTTAAGTCGATACTTAAACTTGTTTCCTCAAATACAAGCTAAAAAAAATCCCCCTTAGCAGGATGTGTATGTATGATGTGAAAATTGGAATTCCTAAAGCATTAACGGTTAAACCCAGCCGATAATTTAATCAGGCGAACGGCATAAAACACTGATATCTTGAGCAAACTTTTCTTGGTATAACAATTGTTATCGAACTATATTATTTCCTGCAAGTTAATATGATTTACATGCACACTAAATATATTGAGTGGAATATACTTTGGCTGGACCAAACTGCCACTGTAATGTACATATTGGCTCCAGTCGTCGGGATTGAAAGCAAAGGCAATAAACATGACCTCCAATTCAAAGGTCGATGACGGTTTTAAAGGATTTCAACGGGGAATTGGTTATTAGAACTTGAAATGACCCACGATATAACCTAACCACAAAGCTACGAAAAATGCTGATAAATTCGTTTTAAAAAAATAAGCTTTTTCAAAATGACCCATTCAAGTTAAAATAAGAATCCTTATAACCACTTCAGGGAAGCAATCGCTTCTCTGAATTCTCAAATTGATATTTCCCATACACTCTAGATCCAAACCCTCAGATCAGATAAGAATGGTATGTCAACCTATACTTCGCTAATCGGTATCCCTGCCTAGAACGCGGCGTTTTAATGGGAATATAATGACACTTTGCGGTCTTAATGGAGTCATAATGGCACTTAGCGGTTTTGAGGCGAGAGGCTTTCCCTTCGCTGGAAGGGACTTTCTCAACTTTGTTGCCTAGACTGCATACCATTTACTCGTATTACAATATGTAAAAGGGGTAAAAGAAAGTCTCACTATTGGAACTATGAATTCTTAATGGGTATATATTGACATAAGTTATTGTGTATAGATCTCGATCTGCTCGGATTGCTTGAATGGTCGGCTCGTTTATTCACCAATTCCACACGAGCAACTCACTATTACAGGTAAATACTGGAGGTCTTACAACCACTTGGACAGCATTATAACCGCATGTTACTTGATTGTTGTCTTCGGTCGATACAAATTATTGTATAGTTGGGTGTTATTTGCACTCCCTCTCAGAGGAGGGAATCGCTACTAATGATTTGATATCATAGCAACTATAAGCTATTTTTACATCACTCAAAAGCAGGCGTGATTGTACTTTGTTTTGGTACATACGTACATCATACGTACACATACACATACATTATACACACACATACTTTCACACATACCACTTACTCCCCTTATGGCATATTCCCGATACACACTGCATGAAATAATGCCGAACTACAAAGTTTTAGCGTCACTATACTTGCTCTTGTTAGAAACCCACGAAAGCTCGTACATTTATAATCAACGACCAGGGCTCCGTAAAATTATTAAAATCATTGCATAATTTTTAACCTTCCCCCAACTGAATGAGTTTAAACCCATTGCAAGTGCAAATGATACGTTCACGGATTGATTTTCATTTCAAAAGCAATTCAACAATAATAACTCACCTCAATAAAAATCAGAGCTATAAATCCATTTCTAAAATACATTGTGTAATGGTAAATCATCATAAATAAAATAGTTATGTGAACTAATAGTTATAAATAAAGAGGTATATGTATACGATCCTCCGCCTAAATCTTCGATCTTTTAACATTGCAAAGCACCCTATCATTTCTCGACACTTTTCTTTGTGATTTGAAATGAGTAGCACTGTCTGTCTCAGCCAGTATACTTATTCCAGAAATGTTGAATTATAACACAATGGTCATCCTCCCTACTGGTGATACTCCCTCCTCCTTTACTTTTAATATTGCTATACCCATCCCATCCTTTGTGATTAAGCTGGCAGTTATTACAGAATTTAGTGGGAAACGACACTTTAAGTGTTTCCTTATTTATCATCCTGAAATATAGTACATGTATGCAGTAATAAGATGGATACATGCACTCCACCACCGGCTTGTTGTGATAAACCCATAATTTATATGTAATATGCACACAGTTGCATATATCATGTTCCCACGCTTGTGTGCTAAATGCACAGCTGCAATGGAACGGCACCTGTGATTATATAAGTGCGGTACATTGATTCACAACATGTTTGCTTGCGTATCGATATGTTCAACGATGATATTAGATCATGTAGTGTGAAAGGAATAACCTCAAATAAATCACAATGCATACAACTATATGCATTGCTTTCATTTCAAAGTTTTAGGTTTCCATGCGTGCCTACGTTCCTGGATATCAGGATAATCGTAGTGCAGCTAGCAATGGGAATATGATATATGCTTTGGTGCACATTTCTATTGAAAAGCTCACGGAACATAAATCATAATATTGCTTCTCTTACTATACTTCCAGTCGCATGGGTAACGTATTGAACCCCACATTGTTTTACTCGTAATGTATACACATATTTGTTTACGTTTGGTGTACAAAAAGCTATATATATGGCATTTGATCCCCCCAGTTGTATCTGGTATCGTTTGCCCAGAAATATTTTTTATGTAAGGAATTTATAGCTTGTCCGTTTAGAGCATCGACCTAAATCTGTTATATCATTCTTCATTAAGCACAATGACTCAACTAAACTGCTCATTGATAGGGTTAGAACGTATCCCGATAACTAGACATCGGACCTGTTGAATATAAAATTCACTTGCCTTCAGACACTTAAGTCACTTATTTGGAGCCTGAACGTAAACCTTTGTATAATTCGTTGTCTACATAGTCGATATTTGTTTGAACATTAGCAATCGTAGCTCCATAATCCCGACCAGTTCTACGTTTAGTTTTTCAAACTCTTGTGTATGTAATGATCCCTATGCTGGATAAGATGGTCTCGCTCCACTGGTCTAAGTTGCTAAGGTGTTTCCCTAGGCCCAGTGTAACTCACCTACCCTGCCAAGAGAGGAGCGGCGTGGTAATCGTATTAATACAGTGTTCTAAGGCTATAGAGGTGGTGCATGCTGCCATCTAGAGATCTAAAAAGGGAACATGTTTATTCTAGTTCGATCTCAATTTCCAATATGTCACCGGACAATTGACTTTTAAACTGTCTACTTAGGAAACTTCTCTGTGGGCGCTGCAACCCTATATCACTTTTATTGGAGTCAACTTTACGCCTTATCTTTATACATTGCAGTCTAATGTTGACATATATACTACACACCTGTCGATGATTTATTTGCGGGGGTGATTTTAAGATAATTCTAATTCTAAAGGCTGAATAATTGGCCGTATTTCAGCTGAGTTCGCCCAAATTACCCACATGGAAAAACATTTATGACTACATTTTAATTAAATTTTGATTTATTTTAATGTTTCCGTGTTAACCATTTTATTTTAGTTATTTTCATCTCTTTCATTTCTGTCAGAATATTCCACTTGTCGTGTTTATATCTCACCCTTTTTTTTTGTCGTTCGATATTATTTCATTCTATAGTCTTCTGTCTATATGGTATAGTAAGGAATGGCCATTAATACATAAATACATTTTCGGCCATGAATCAAATGTAAAGTTAGAGCTCACCATAATAAGTGAATTAATTGAAACTGGAGAAATTAGAAATTGGTTATCACCTTGCATGGTCTTTTTTCTAGACTTAGATCCTGTTGTTAGACCTCTTAGGAGGTATTGTGGTGGTTTGCCCGATTGATTCAGTTGATAGAGATCGGTCTGTGAGTTGCTCGATCGGTTGGCAGTAAGGCAAGAACTGAATGAGTACTGACCGGTTACTGTAGAACCGGGAAGGTGGGTTAGAGAAAGAGAACAGTGTCGCCACCTTGTAAAGGTCGTCATCAGTAAAAGTGGGGAAAACAGAAAATTCCGCCCAGGAACTTAAAACAATATCAGTTCCGGTTGTATAGTGACTGCTGTTCTGTTACCACTGTTGTAACATAAAAGTTAACGAAGTAAAGTGGATATGATATTTATTCCGTTTATAAGACAATAAATGGGATCAATACAAGTACTGATGCGATATGAGGTATTCAATTATGGAAAATTAAAATACCCGTAGTAAAGATGAAATTAGCTACGTAATATTACGTAACCCAATCCTCTGATGTGGAGGCGAGAAATTGCCTTGTTAAAAACGATTTTTGCAAAAAGAAATGTGTAACAAGATGTCCCCGAGAAAATAGTGTTCTGAGAAACAACCATTGATTAACTATGAAATTGTTTATACCTAAGAGCGATAGGATGAGAAAGATTAGTTCTCCTAGAAAATGCGTGACTTTTACTGGAATAGATTAGTAGAAGAAGATGGAAGTTATAACGATGAATTATAAGTGGCTATATTCTTATCGGTCCTGAAGATCTGACCCTCATGCGGGCAGTTAATTACAATTTGAAGCACGCTCACCCCAGGAGGGTTTTTTGTTGTGCCCTGTAATAAATGTTTTAAACATATATTTCAAGAGGTAAATTTCAGTACATACAGAGCTGTTTTCTTTCCAAAATTGTAGCACATTTACATTAACGTAATAGGTAATTACAATTACATTGGTTATATGGTGTACATAATTGAAAAATGAAGGATGAGGTGAGTGGTTGATATCAATAGCCGGGGAGAAGTTTCTTGAATTCTTGCGTATAATTTCAATTCTATGGAGATACATATAGCCCTTATTAGGGATCAGGCGATGTATTCAATAAAAAAGAGATACTTGCACCGAAGAAGGGATATGGATGTTGTAGAAACAGGAACGATCAAGATATAAATGAAAAAGATGTGTGTGAGCAATAAGTGACAGAATGAATATTATAGAAGTTGGTAATTAGATCTTAAGTCGTATTTGTTGTAAATGTAATGAGATGGAAATGTCTTATATAGGCAACGTGATAATACATTCACAAGGTGTTTTGTAATAAAATGTTAAAGTGGCTAAGATAGTTAAAATGAGTAGTCATGAAATCTTGGGAAATTTTCGGTGTAATCATATATATGCTATGTATAGCAGTATCTGAAGTATTGAGTACCAACATTGTGTTTTCATTCAATGATTACTGAATATGTGTAATGAATGGGTCAGAACCCAAACACATTTCATATCCCAGAGGAAATGGTCTTGACACCAGAAGGTGCTACCATCATTGCCCCAAGTGGACAGGAAAGAAACTAATTTCCATTGTACATGTATTGACCAGCGCTGATCTGGGGGTTACACAATTCCAGATGTCAACCCAACTGGCACTTCGGATTTTTTTCACCCGGCCGAAATGAATTTACTCACTATTTTGACCAAATTTCTCATAAACCATGGATTACAAAGTTTTGATATCACCAGGGATTAGTTAGGAAGGTTAAGAAGTACCAGATACCAGAAATTAAGTAGAAATTCCATTACTCATGAATGAAGGCCAGAACAGTGAGAAGTGTCACTTTAAATGCCATTGACCTTGAGAGTGAGTAAATCTCATCTCGATGTGACCCCCACTGTGAACCTGTACATAAGCTTCGAAGCAAAATCGATTTGTGAAATCTAAAGAATCAAAAGGAATATTTAAAATAAACGCAAATAATGAATTTTAGCATTGTAAAGGCCATGAAGGCAGGATATACTGAATAAACTCGCTTTGCAAAAAAAAACAAAAAAAACAAAACAAATCCAACTGTTGATGTGACGTCCTAAAATACCACAAGGACCATAGGATAAACACTGGCACCCATAGCGTGGCCGAGTTAATGGCAATGCAACGGTAGTATAACCGCGCGGTGAATTACCGCGTTGCTTTGCCCCGCGCGCGGCAAAAGTATGATGGCTGCCGTGGTTGGTGCAGTAGCCTAGCAACTTGACCGCTCCAACCTAAAGCCTTGTTGTACTTAATTGCTCGTGCGCGGATCCATATAATGACGAAAATAATAATAAATAAGTCTAATGTCATGTATGACACATTGGGTCACATATGTATTACGTAACCGTATGCAATAAGATGTAATATTATGCACTATTACCTAATAAACATATGGAATATGGCTTTTTACAAGCATGAAATATGAAAATAACCGTTTTAGTCGGTGACAATGGATTCCTAACAATTTATCACGGGTATCGTTTTGAATTGTCACAGTCATAAATAAGTGTTGCTATACCCTAAAACGTATACAACACATATTTATGGAAATAAAGTAGAAATAATCGAAGAGCGATAAGAAATACATAGGTAAGCCTATATTAAGCTGTTTAGCTTGTTATTGGATTTGGGATGGGATGGGGAGGGTTAACCTGTAATTTGATATTATTCTCTTCTTATAATCAATTTATTGGATACTTTTAGCCGTATTCACTTTAGACTTATTCTAATTGCTATTATAATCTACCTTAAAGAATCCATGTCTAATAGTACCCTGTCTGACAGGATATTTCGCCACTAATTTCTGTAAATTGGCATTGCAAAAGCCCCAAGGGTCACGAATCGTTTTGAATCGTCACAGTCATAAATAAGTGTTGCTATAAGCAGGCCAATATGCGGTTTACTAGTTATTGCCATATATTATTTTAAAGAACCTATAATATATTGCACAATCTATCAAGACTCCTCTGACCAGCTCCATTTGTTAATATATTCGGATTGAGAATGCACTGTAGATTGAAACCGCAACGACCACAGAGAGAGGAGAAAAAACGCTAGCACAGTCAAGCCTTCAACGATGGTTTCTCCTCAACAAGCGATTGCTGGACTATTTATGAGTTGGAAATGACGGTTGCACTTATTCCACCTCCTTTCGCCTCTGGGGAAGAGCTATAACTCCGCATAGTAGTATTTCCTCCTCAACATATTAGGTCATGGTGTCAAGGAAATATTTAATGACCCAAGCGCAATTTTACTCTTAGATCAGGAGATACAATTTTACAGCAGGCTTTCAGGCATGGCGAAACACTTGCAGCTATTCTTATGTAACCATAAGTCTTTGATCATCTATAAATTCCATGTGACAAATGTATTTTTATCATAAGAGTAGTACTAGCTTGATCTCTTGTTCTATGACTAGGTAAACAGGATTCCGAGTCATCTATGCGGAAAAGTAGCAGAAACTATGAACTTTTAGAGGCTAATCCTTCGAATGTTATGTTCAAAACTCTAACAACTGCTACTAAGAAGCAATTTATACTCCTCGTTAGCACCTTGACGGTGACGTATTACCTCCGACTTAGGACATATCATCCGTCAGCGAAGTTGGCTATGATTGAACATAAAATATCCGGCTAACCTACAAACCTTAAAGCTGCACCCTCAGCTAACGTCGGTCAAAATCTAAAATAGTCTTTACTAGGCCCTATTTGTTTCATTTTTTTCCAAACCATCTAAAGGTTATTCGACCAAAATTTGGGAAGATTTGGTCCAGTTGATTTTGCTACAGCGCTTTTAAAACGTCCTCATTTGTATTTGGTGGCAGTTTTCACTCAGCGATTAGATTTTCTACAAGTTCTTGTATTTATAAACGTAAATCATGGATACGTTCTACTCTCACATGTGGGTTCCTGGGAGAACCAAGGTTGGATTCTTTCCATATAATATAGGACTTCAATTCCTTCAAGGAACATTTGGCGCCCTCAGATCAAGATTTTACATTTCTATCTTCATAGATCTAATCTAAGGCAATTGATGAATAATAATCCAGTCTAGGCTCAGAACCTCTCACATCAAATAAGAATGTCTAACGAAGTCAGCGATTGGACCCCTACTGCGCTAATGGCTTTCCCGGCCCAAGAGTTGATGTCCTAATAGTATTATAATGTCATTTTGCTCAAACGCGGTAATAGGTAGGAGTGTTTTCAGCTAATTCAGCCCCAAATTATTGTTCTCAATTTGTCTTTCTTTGATTTTTAGTGCTGTAAAATAAGAGATTAACTGATTTGCAATTGCAAACGAAGAAACATAAGAATGTCCATGATCCTTGAAATTTTCAAGAATTCTAAAAATTGGCGTCATTCTTTTTTCTGTCCAACAGTGACCATTTGGGGCAAATAGGATTTCATGAATTTAGGTCAAAATTATAGTATGTTCTATATCCAATTTTCTAAATATTGTTTACCTGTCAAATATTGAAGAATTATTCATTGGGTTGAAAGGAGGTTGCCGATAATTATACAATTAGTAACTGTCTCAAGTTACTGGAGACTGCGCATGTCATACTATCGAGTGATGTTATAGTCTTAATTATCGCCTATTCCTGGTTCATGCAGATCCTCAGGCTTATAATTATAATTATATACTGGACCCTACGGGATTTCTCTTCTCTCTTACAGTCCCCCACATCTAGCTCATGCCCGATGCCACCAATATATAAATGAGGTAAACATCAAACAAACATTCCCAGTCAAGGGTGTACAAAATTTGTTTAAGGTTTAGCGATTTCCCAAGTGTTGTCTTGTGCTTAATCTACAAAACGTGTTCTTTACATAAACATGCATTGTCCATAAACATAGAAGGTGAGGCCTGCCTATATCTACAAGGCCTTGGCCTCTAACAAAATCCCAAAGTAAACTTCTCGTTTTAATTCCTTGTGACTTATAAAGTTTACCTAGGGAATGGTCATTACATTGAATCCCTCTCACCTGTTTGGGATCCGGGGTGCTGGTCAGTACAACCGCTTCTAAGCATTTGAAGTGGTCAAGGCGCAGGCAAAGATCCACACCGTTCCTGCTTTCCCCATCGAGCACAGCAGGATCAGCCCCGAGCTTTATCAAAATTGTAACAACTTCAGGATTGTTTCCGAAAATCGCCCAATGAAGAGCAGTTCTCCCACTCTTGTCACGAGCGTCCATTATGGCTCCATACTCAGCAAGTAAAGAGATACAGCTCAGGTAATCCGAGGGCACACCCGGTGTCGCTGGTCGCGAATTATCTGTCAAAGCGGCGATATCGGCGCGATCGTCGCTGAAGGCAATGCATGCAGCCTGGACGCAGCGAATGAGGGGTGTGCTACCTCCATCGTCTGTGTAATTGGCGATGATAGGGTGAAAGGTCGGGAGGACACGGGAGAGGGCTTCAGATCGGCCTGTCCGCAACAACTGAAGCATGCCATCTCGATCCCTACTAAGACGGGGATCCGATTGATGAAGCATCATTGTGACATGTATCGAAGTTTTCTGGTATAATGTTTCCGCATTGGAGTCGAAGAGAAATAGAAATTAATGTGAATCAAAATTTTCGAAATGTAGGTAACAGTCTACATGTACATATCGTGGTGATTAGAGTGGTTCCATGCAGCTCCCAGAACGAAAATTAAAGTCGGTTTATTTGCTTGAAAGTATATAATTCCTTCGTTAAAAGGTATTCCTTAAAAGTCAGCCACAGTTTGAAAGTTAAAATAGAAATTCCTCCGTGTCCTCCTCTCTGAATGAGCCATGTGTGTCCAGCTCGCCCCACTCGGGCCACTCAAATGAAATGTTTTATCAACTTGTGTGAGATCGAAAATCGGCCGTCTTTAAGCTGGTGTTCCCTATTTAAAGTACCCGGTTCTAGTATAATAAGCAAGGCGAAGATTATAGGGTTTACCCAACTCACCACTTCCCCGCACCCTTTCACACTCGTGATGAGGATTACAAATAGCGCCACCCTGCAGCAATTTAATGTACTATAATGAAGCGGTGTGAAATCTACACCTGTAAGACATAGGTGTTAATTGCTACTGGATCCATTACTGATTGGACGATTACCTTCTTCATATTTCATTGGGAAGCATAACTGATGCAATATCCCGGTGCAATATACGCGTGGACGCGTGAAGAACGAGTAGGAATGGTGGGTGGGTGTGCGTCGGGGGGGGGGGCTGGGAGGGGGGGGGGGCGTATATCGATCCCGATGACACTTCAATATTCCTAAATAGTTGCGAAGGCAGGGAATATCAAGTATATATACAGATCGTCCCTGTGTGCTAGAGAAGGGTTGAGGAAGGAAAAGGAAAAATATCCCTAAATTGTGTTTTGGCTTTATTTCAACTAGCTTACGAGCGTTTGTTGCTCTTCATGTATGCATATTGTTTATTTCTAGTTTTTTACATAATACATCTCAACGATTACTATCATACCTGGAGGGAGTGGGAGACAGGAAGGGGGGAGCGTGAGGGGGAGGCGGGAGAAGGGGCACAGGAGGGAAAAGCTATTATAGAAAACCCCCTTTTTTAAAATTTGACATATTGGATTAATTGGTAAAAAAAGGGTTCACTATTATGCCTACAGACATTTCCGGAAACCTAATGTCCTAAACTTTGGTTTTCGTAGACAAAACTGATACCACTATTTAATTGGTGGATCTTCTCTTTTCCTTTCTCAAATTCTTATTATGATAAATATTCAATATTTTGTAAATTCCTCATGGTTCCTTTGATCATTATTCAATGATGACTGTTCCAGGAAGATAACATTTTATATTGTAGAGGGAAGGGGGCTCGCTGTATATCGGGGAGGCTGGCTTAAATAGTTGATGTAATTGATGAGAGAGCATAATAAACTTGATTGTTGTTTTATTTGGTTTCTCGAGCTTTCAGGCGACTTGCCCTTCTTCAGGAGTTGATGATGACATTTCAGGTACAAGTAAGGGCTTAGGTGTAAAAAGATGTAGTTATAGTAAGCTATACATAATTACTGTCCGCAGTGAATAAGTCAAGTTTTGCGTTTAGCTGATCGGGGTAAAAAAAAATTTTAACATTATATAATGTGGCTAGAAGTTCATTGGTTTTATATGTGAGAATTGAATTTAACTTTATATTGATTTTTTTCAGTTTCCTGTAGCTGTTAATCATTATTTCGGATCATAAAGAATTCCTTTACGGATTAGGATAGGTTTGATTTGTAAGCTTATTGATGGATCAATAGAGTCGATTGCACTGTATAAAATCGACAATGTTCTTGCTTGATTTAGCGATGTCTTGTCTGGAGAAGTCATCGTATAGGCATCAACTGTTTATATTGTCAGACGCTGAGGAAAGTGAAATGTCAAACCAAAATATTTCTTAATTTTAATAAAATACAAAGGAAACATTTATATATATAATTATGGTGGCTATGAAAATAAAGTTAGATATCACGTAAACTTAATTTTTAAGGGATAACCCTGATGGCCCTCATAATAAGCAGAACACACAAAAAAAAATCCCTTTACTCTAAGAAAATCCACTAAAGTCTGTGTAGAAAATATGCTGAAAATAATGTCACGATCCCTATTGTCCTTTCCTTTAACAAAAGGTATTATGTGATCTGATGTAACATTATAAGGTAGTTATCAATATTGATATCCACATCGTTTTTAGGTACAACAGTTTATGATATCTTTGGGGTCAAGTTAGATGGCTATGTATGCTGCGATACTTGAAAATACCGTTTTCTGACTGTTTTAACTTTGACCAGTTCATCAGGCAGTAAAGAAGAAGTCTGTTCTAGAGAAGATGTGATTCCTTTATCTGATCAACCAGCCAATTTATATCAATCATGCAACTATATAGAGGGAGTAGCAACAACTCATTAGGGACATTTAGCAACCACAAAGCTAACGCTAACGCTAACGCTAACGCTAATGTAAACGCTAGTTTCTCACGATAGGGTGGGCTGTATGTAATGGCAGAATTCTATCAGTTTTAGTGGTGGAGAGGTGTTTTCAAAGGGCAAAAAAACACACAATTTCATGAATGTGAGTAGTGTTTTACACCTGTATACAAAGAAAAACACCTCCCGCTCATTTGTACATAAAAATGAAATGATAATTGTCCATTATTTTAGCGTGAAATAGACATACGTTGGGAACGTATTGACACACCTCTTAGCGTAATTGACGTCCGTATCTCAGGTAGCAAGCTAAGAATAGCACACCTAGTGGTGACGTAGTCCTCACAAAAGATACGTTTACGTTAGCGTTAGCGTTAGCGTAGGGGTTGCTAAATGTCCCTATGACTGAACCAGAAGACATAGATTTCACTGACGTCACGGCCCTGGCCATCTTTGGGGTCAAGTTAGATGGCTATGTATGCTGTGATACTTGAAAATACCGTTTTCTGACTTTTTTAACGTTGACCAGTTCTCATCTGCCTCAATAATATCTTCATGATAGGTTAGATAACTTGCCTTTAGCGTAGTATTACCCAAGTATCCACCCTTGTGAGGTTTATCAACTTTGTTTTGATACCCCCGCCGTAGACGGCAAGCATAGCACTGACCCTGGAAATGGCGGCCACTCCACATGACGTCTCCTACTGGGTGACGTCATGTGAAATCTATGTATATGCGCAACTGGGACATACTTTCTCCACTGCATGCCAGGTGACACTGCAGTACTGTTGTCGGCGTTAGTACCACATATAGCCCAGGTAGTTTGATTGCCCTTTAACAGGAAGAGCATAATAGGGATGTACGTATAAATAGTTGGTGCTAGTAGTAGTAGTGGCATTACTTTCAACTATATGCCTGTCATGTATGTTGTTGGTTTCCACTCCCTCTGTATATACTTCCCTGGTGGTATGAAATTTCCAACAGATATGACCAAGGCATCATTAGTTAGCTTAGCTGTGATTTTGAAATCAGCTTGTCTCCTGGGCTGTAATCCTAGCTGATGGCATCTAGAAAGTACAGTACTAGGTCATCATAGTAAGGCAGGAATACAAAGGAATCATCATAATAAACAGTGCAAATAAGCTCAGGAAGAAACACTTGTAAAACAGTATTTCGCTCATAGCATTTTGTATTGCTCTTAAGCATAAAGTGAGTCCAGCCTAGTCTAAAGAGCCAGATTATAAGGGATATATGTGGCATGTGGGATAATTCCAACCAACAAATGACCTCCATTCTTTTACCATCCAATGTATTTTAATTGTAAATTTTGTAAATGACTATACTGAGTTGCCAAGCCCAATTGATTGCTAGGTATATATTTTCTAATGAATTAGATTATTGAATAACCAAATTTGTTTGAAACTTAGGCGAGAGATAGTCCTAATGATCTGAAATGATTAACCACTTTTTATTGATCTCAGAAAGTGATCAATACTATACCATAGCTTTATGACGTCACATATCAAAGTATGACCAGAGCGTATAAAATCAGTCAGCTTCTCACAGTTGGGGTAGTATGGCTGGGTGGATGACGTATATATTTAAATAATTTATTGTATGTCATTCAATAATGTTATATCTATATATTTCAGGCGGTGTAACACTATTATATTAAAATGTGCATGTATTTTTGCAAGAGGTTGGAGTTTTGTGAAAACATCTTTTAATACGTAAAACTGCAGCTTTCACATATATATAGAGAGAAAATGGTGAACTTATTATAGAAACTACCCGGCGGTAGTTACCATAGAAACAATCTGTTCCCTTGAAAATGACATGGAATGATTTTAAAGAGGCTAAGATTGTTAAAAAGAGTAGTCCTGAAATCTTGTGAAACCTTTTCAGTGTAATCATAATATAGGACAGGTATAAGAGTGTCTTACCCTTCAAGTGATAAACAATAAAACAATAAACTCGTGGGCGTGGCTGGAAGGTGCAACCCTTTATTCCCGGCATGTATTAAAGATTTTCTGTGTCAATCTTGTGCGTCAATTGTGCTTTGAGGTCTCACTACCATAAATTATAGATCTATTAAACTGGGTCTCCGAGTAGTGGCCAAGACAGCAGTATTCTTTGACATTCCTGTACTGGTCAATTATGGTAAGTAGTTTACACACAGGGCGGCTGTCTAGCAACCCCCGCCACCGGTGAATTTGGGTGTCACTACATTAATTATCGATGCATTACTATAGCATTAATACCCGAGGTGTTGGATGGTTTGGGTGGTCTATAGCCTGGATAATAGCCTAGTCTATAGCCTGGTGGATAATTCGAGGGGCGTTAGCCCCGAGAATTTCCACCAGGCAATAGACCACCCAGACCATCCAAAACCGAGGGTATTAGTGCTTTTAGACCCGGCTTGGTCAGATTCGACTGTTATTTACCACTTACTGACTTTTATTTACCAGTTATTTTGACATCTATAACCCCCATTCCTTACCGGAGGTTGCCGGAAGTGATTGCCGTGGTCTGTTGTGAAAAAATACACCCCAGAATCTGACCAAACTGGGTCTAAATGGTGGCAATACACACTATTCATAATTCACACGTAGCTTTAGGAGGCTCTGCAGTAGCTATGTGATATCTCTGCAGTATCCGCAAGCCGTACACTGTACCATTTTGAATAGAATGTTAGGAACGATCGATACGGGAGAGAAAACTTTTTCAAACCGATCCGTTCCGCAACGAGTGGGAGAGGGCCGGAACGCGGGAACTAGCTGGTTACTTGGTTACCGACAACAGAGTTCAGGTGGCAATGCAATCAATATATACATTATATATTTAGTTACATACAAGTGCCTTCGGCACTTGGATTGTAGAGGCAGTTGTGTTTCTACTTCTTATAGGAATCCAACAATTTACTGGATGTTTATTTTAATTTGGAGATATTAATTTGATTGCCAAAAATTGCTAAAATCACAGGGGGCCTACGTCTGGGTAGTAGGCCTAAGGTGTAGAAGGCAGAGAGAGGGAGGGACAGAGAGAGAGGAGGAGGAGAAGAGAGGGAGAGGAGAGAGGAGGATGACTGATATAATAGGGTTTCATGGAAACAAATTTGCACTCCCCCCCCCCCCCACACACACACACACCTATACATCTATCAATTTTCCTTCTCCTCCCCCTCCCCGACTACCTCCCTTGCTCTCCCTCCCCTTTAATTCCCCCTCCTTAATAATAATAATAATAATAATAATGAGTAATGTGTGGATTATTATTAATAATGAGTAGATTATTATTAATAATGAGTAATGTGTGGACAGACATTCTTTCATAAAAAAAAATCGTAAAAAAAAGTTGGTCGTAAAAAGTTAGTCGAAAAAAAGTTGGTCATTAAAAAAGTTGGGTCGTAAAAAAAGTTGGGTAGTAAAAAAAGTTGGTCGTAAAAAGTTAGTCGAAAAAAAGTTGGGTCGTAAAAAAAGTTGGGTAGTAAAAAAAGTTGGCAGGTCGTAAAAAAGTTGGGTCGAGAAAAAAATTTGGTCGTAAAAATAGTGAGTCGAAAAAAATTTGGTCGTAAAAAAAAGTTGGTTGAAATAAAGTTGGTCGAAATAAAGTTGGTCGGAAAAAAATGTTTCAGAAAAAAGTTGGTTGAAAATAAAGTTGGTCACCCCCCTTCACCTCTTCACCCCCCCCCCTCCCCCCACTGCCCCCCCCCCCCCCCCGGGTGAAATGGTGCATCCTAGGGTCATTTTCACATCATATTCCAGCTATTGGAAGGCATACTGACTATCTCCGAATTTGTGGGGGAGGACGTCGTCCTGCAAGAAATCTTTGAATTTGTTAAAGAATCTATTTATATATAAAATATAAGTGAGAAAAAAAGAATTTCCATGGGAACATACTTCATTCAAATTTGTAGTCCATCCCATATGGTTGGTATCAGAGAGCAGAATGGCTAGCATACTCCTGAATTTCCGCATATACTAGTAGCTGCATATGGGCCTCCCACATGTTTGCATTGGCATTAGTTTCCTTTCCTTTCCCTTTCCTTTCCCCCCCCCCCCCCCCCCCCCCCCCCCAGGGAATTAGTGAAATGGTGCATTCGGTGCACACTGAACCTACCCGAATGAGGCGGTAATGCTTGGCATTACAAGACATTAATAGGTGGCGCCCCTACCTTATAATACCGGAACTACAACCGGAAGTGGCATGTTCTTGTCACTTGGAGCCTGCTAGTCACGCTGACCGCACGCTTCATTTTACAACAGGCTTTTACCATTTACACAATTTACAACAATTTTACAACCAAAATGGCGAATAACAAAGGCAGAGGGGGTAGAGCACGAACCCAGAACAAGCCTGACGATAAGCCTGACGATACGAACAAAGAAACTGAGGAAGTACACGTAGAAGACCTGGGCTCAGACTTAGAAGCAGATCTGAACGGCGACACGCAACAGGTCCCTGCCGATGATCCCGGCACACAAGATGGCGGTGACAAGCTCGACGAGGACCCACCACCGGCACACTCTGACGGTGAGACAGTGGATGCTAACAATGAACTATTAATTGAAGAAGAACCCAGGGTTCGCAGGTCTAAACGACCAAGGGTTCCGGCACGCAGGAAGTCAATAATATCACCTAAGAAAATTAAACGTAAAAAGAAGGAGAAAGAGGTCCCAGAGATAAGTCATATGGAGATGATGTCTAATATGTTGTCTAAAATGTGCCAAGATGCGGTGAGTAGAGTGGACGCTAAGCCAGGGCAGGCCCAACATAGGAGGGAGGTGCGACACCGAACTCCGTCTGCCAGAGCCGAAACGATACAAACCAAATCTCGTCACATCAACCAAAAACTGTACGAACAATTTACCGAGGAATCAGACAGTGATAGTGAGTCTGAATACTCGCAAGAAGAAGAAACACCACCTAAGAGAAGGAGACAGAAAAACTGTAGTGACCACCGCCAACGACGCAATAGCGGTAGGCGCAAGAAGAAGTGCCGATGTGACAGTGATGGCCCAAGTCCCATGCACCGCCGTCACCCGGTCAACAGCTACCGCTCACGACAACCGGCTGACTCTTCGGAATATGAATCAGAATCTGATTCTATGCCCTCACCTAGGCGTCTGACCGGGAGGTATAGGTCCTCAAGAACTATCAGGCGTGCTCTCGACTCACAGTATTCATCAAACAAAAGAGGTAGAGTAAGTTTATTCGAGGCCCCCGAGACATCCCTTCCCCCGGACATGGCGAGTAGAATCAAAAAGGAGAAACGTGACCTAACGCTGGCCGAATACACTTGCGGCTTCGCAAAAATGTCAATGGAAAGATGCAAAACAGGATCTACTCTGTGGTATATGTTGCATCATCTTGCAACATTTGCTGAGGACAGTGCGATCAAAAGTTGGCCCATGGCTCACAATTGGACACGGGCCTGCATCGACTTGATCATTGATGGTCAAAACCGCTGGTGTGACACGGAGGTTTTCAATGAATACCGCACCAAGATGGCGTGGAACCCGCCACCTGGGGCTGCAAAGGCGGTAGCTGGTGAGTACCAGGCTGTGTGTAAGGACTACAATTTCGACAACTGTACTCATACTACAAGCCACAGCGAGAACGGAGTTCAGCTAATGCACGTTTGTGGTTACTGTTATTTTGCCATAAAGGGCCGTGAAAACAATCACCCGGTGAAGGAGTGTAACAACAAGAAAAATGCTCAGGCAAGTTTGCACGGTGGGGAATCGTCCTTCCGGAAAAACCACTTTAATAACAACAAGAAGCAAGGCTCAAACTCTTCAAAAAACGGGCAGACTCCTGCGTCACACTAAGGACACTGGGTGAGTTTAAATCTAATGCATATGCCGACTTGTCATTATCTGATGATTCTATACAAACTATCGATCACAATGTACTTCTGCCACGCCCACTCCAAGATGGCGGCACAAACAACATGCATGGCCAAACCAATATGGCAGCCATGCATCCTCAGCGGTCTCGCACACCACGAGACTCTCGGCCAACACGAGATGTAAATCAAAATGGCCACCAATGCAACGATAGTACAGTCGCGCATATCATAACAAACGATAAACAAACTCAATCTAACTCTCTACCAGTTTCTAATATCAAACTTGATCTACTATGTGATAGCAGGAGTGTATACAATGAGATTTGACCGAAACCAGTGACTAATTCAATCAATGTTTGCGCTTTTCAGCCACTCGTTGAGAATGAAGTTGAGTCATCCCGGGTGACTGACGATACGTGCAAAACAAGCGAACTACCAAGCTTCTTACAAACAATCGAGTATCCTACACTGTGTTACAATACCAATAGCCTCATTGAACCTAAGGACTGTGATATCCAGCTGTGTGTTAATAATGAAAGTAATGACGCATCCGAGGTGAGCGATAATGGAGACACGCCTCAGAACAGACTCTTCAACGCATACCACAACTGGCCCTTTCCTCATATTGACCTGGAACAATCGATGGCTACCATTTATGACAGGGTGAAACTCCACAATGCGCCTAATCATAGAGGAGCACGCATAAAACTCGACACGTGCTTGAATACTGACGAGTGGACTCAAATTGGTACTGGCCATGTGGCAGATAGGCTAGTGCTCGACGGCATAAAATACGGTTTCCCACTCCAGTATGTGGGGGGGCCGAGATATAATGCACAACACATCAATAACCACCCGTCAGCCACTCAACACATGCCTCATGTGCGTAAATTTGTTGGAGAAGAACTAGCACACCACGCAATTGCAGGACCATACAACAAACCCCCATTTGTTCCATGGCTAAATGTTAGCCCCTTAATGACCCGCCCTAAGACCGACGTCGATGATAGGCGCATAATCGTTGACTACTCCTTCCCGGAAGGGGGGGTGAACGCTTGGGTCTATAAGAACAGATTTAACGGCAACCCAGCTTATCATCAATTACCTACAATTATGTGTGCAACTGAAATTATTAGAAATTTCGAATCCCCTCCAGCGATGGCGGTCATAGACCTCAGCCGGGCCTACCGGCACTTTCCGCTCTGCCCCCTGGATTGGCCACTCACGGCCATAGGTGTTGACGGACAGTTTTATATTGACAAGGTCCTCCCATTCGGGGCAAGGAGCTCCAGTTTCGTTATGCAATCCATCGCACAATACATAGTTAGGGCACTGGAAAAACGCAAAATCATAGCCAAACAATATCTGGACGACCTCCTAATAATAGGCCGCGATAAAGAGACAGTCGAGCAACACATGAGCGTGGTGTACGACCTGTTTAGACGCCTAGGCCTCCAAGTGGCCCACAAAAAGACCCAGGGACCCGAATTCAGAGTGAAATGGCTTGGCATTGTCATTGATACCAAAAGGAACGAACTATCCATTCCTGTCACCAAACTTACAGACACAAGTGCCTGTTTGGCCTATATCCTCAGACAGAAACGTATATCCACACACGAGATGCAATCGGTAGTGGGGCGTATCGCCCATGTGGCTAAAATTATCAGCCCCGCCAGGCTGTTCATGCAAAGACTTCTAGCAGCCATGCGCGCGGCGGCAGGCGCTAAGATAGTAGTCACAGAGCCAGTAAAGGCGGACTTGCGCTGGTTCATACGTTATACTGACCAATTTAATGGCAAGGCCATTATCCCTCATGGGCAAATAGTTGCAAATATATGGGCTGACGCGTGCATGGAAGGCGGTGGAGCCACAGATGGCGACCACGCTTACATGCATAAGTTCTCTCAAGAAACGAAACATGGGAAATCCATAAATCAACTTGAGGCAATGAACTGCCTGGCCGCCGCGAGAATATTCACTAGGCCTCACCATGCAGGCGGCATCGTTCAAGTCCACTGCGACAACACGGCAGCTGTGTATTCCTACACAGACGGCAGGGCTAGAGATGATAGCCTGGCGGCTTGCGCCAGGGCCCTCTGGTTCAACTCAATGAAAATGCAGGTCACGTACGCCTTCGTCCATGTCCCGGGGAAGAACATGTTGGTGGCCGACGCGCTATCTCGCGCGTGCTTGTCTTCTCAGGAGATGTCCAATGCTCTTAACATAGTTAATGATCGAGACTTGCAACTCATCAACGTCAATAATGATATATTCAAACTTCATGTATTACAGGGCTAGCCCCGGCATCACTCCGCAGAGCTGCCTCACGCCGTCAGGAGCAGGCCCACAGGCCGGGAACTGTGGCAAACCGGCATGCAGCGGCCACAAAGTTTATATCCTTCTGCCTCCACTTGGGTGCTGACTACAAGGCCCCATCGCCTGAGTTATTTTGCTGTTTTATTGAATACTTGGCAAGATACTCCGTGGTTCCGGCCTCCATCATGAATACTGTCATGAGTGTAAGAACTTTCTTTAAATTGTCATGTCTCGACACGGCGCCTTTGTATCATCCTCGAGTCACATACGCCATGAGGGGCCTGCAGCTCACGATGAGGCATGTACCCTCTCCAAAGCTGCCAGTCTCCCCCATATTGCTTCGGAAAATATTGGGCTCCTGCGACGCTCTCACTTACCCAAAGCAGATCAACGTGGCGATCTTACTGATGTACTCCGGCATGCTCAGACAGAGCAATGTCGCACCTGCATCCCCATATACGTTTGATAAATCAAGGCACCTTGTACGCCGAGATGTCTCCCTCTCCACGGATGGCGTCCGCATCGCCGTCAAGTGGTCAAAGACGATGCAGTCTTCTAGACAGCCGACCGTTATCTTTGTGCCTAAGGCAGATGACACATCGCTTTGCCTTCACAGAGCCGTCCGACGACTGTATAAAGCCCAACCTTCTACTAGGGCGGGGGCTCCCCTCCTTACCTTTGATGATGGTCGTCCGCTGACTCTCCCCTACATCAGACGCCAGTGGAAGCGACTTCTCAAAGCTACGGGCGAGTCCACGAGAAGTTATTCACTTCATAGCCTCAGGAGAGGATGTGCCTCACACTTATATAACTCTGAAGGTGCTTCCATCCAGGACCTAAAAGCACATGGTACGTGGGCATCCGATGCCATAACTGCATATATACGCCCATTTGCAAATACCCGCACGACGGTCCACAAGGCCCTAAAGAGACTAAAATAATCCTCTTCTTGGTACTATGCTATATATGTGAAATGTTGCTATATTTATTATTACCATGTTTTATCTATACCTCCATGTACTCCAATCAAATATGTGATATATTCAACGAATGTGATATATTCAACGAATGTGATATATTCTACAAATGTTCAACAAACAGAATTTTATTGTACAGACCAGGTGTTTTATCCCAAAATAATAGAATAAACATATCTTAATCGTATTGAAGCCTCTCTTGTTAATGAGGCGGTAATGCTTGGCATTACAAGACATTAATAGGTGGCGCCCCTACCTTATAATACCGGAACTACAACCGGAAGTGGCATGTTCTTGTCACTTGGAGCCTGCTAGTCACGCTGACCGCACGCTTCATTTCCCACCCGCCACCCTAAACCTTTTAAAAAATCTTTCACCAAAATCCCTATAGGAAGGGTACTATGCTATATATGTGAAATGTTGCTATATTTATTATTACCATGTTTTATCTATACCTCCATGTACTCCAATCAAATATGTGATATATTCAACGAATGTGATATATTCAACGAATGTGATATATTCTACAAATGTTCAACAAACAGAATTTTATTGTACAGACCAGGTGTTTTATCCCAAAATAATAGAATAAACATATCTTAATCGTATTGAAGCCTCTCTTGTTAATGCAACCACTAAAGGTCTGGGTAGTGAGTTACGTAATCCTCTAAACGATGTGACGTCATAGGTTGTTTACAAACACTCTCGCCACTCTCGCACTCCCGGGAGTGGAGGGTTCACCGAGCCGTAACGAATCTCGTATGCTGCGAGTTTCCACGAGTACGCAAAACTCGAGGAAAGGACGATTTCATTGTATAGGCTATAAGAGTAGATATGATATGTGTGTATAGGTCGTGTTGCGTTTCCATTCCTATCGGAACTGTCGGAACTATAGTAGAGTAGGAACATCCTCTATGATCATGAAATTAATTTTACAAAATGGAAAACACATAGGATTTTTTGTCCTTTGTGTTCTCGTTATAATTGCAATTTATAGATCCATTGTGACAAAGGATCGACAGTTATTTCAAATGAAAGAACCACTGGCGACTGTGGAAACGTTGGTGAAATCTTTGCGCGACAAAAACGCTAAGGAATTTAATGACCCTCTTGTCCAGAAAGTTAGGACATCGGATGGTGCAGAGATAACAGATTGCGTCAGTGGAAAACTAATTCACAAAATAGGAAAATATTCGTGGACAGATCTTCGACTCCTCGAGCATAAACCTCCGGAGGATGACATGGAGAGGGTTTCTTTTTTCCAGAAGATTTTTGATACGAGATATTGGAGAGGCGGTGCGGGGATAGTGTACAAAGAATACAAAGATGTCCAGTCTTCTGGTCCTGGATCAACCTTCAAGAATACTGTCAACACGACCAAACTCATAGCATCAGTTATAGATTTTGTTAAAAAGGAACTGGGTAAGGAAAAAATCTCCATGTTGGACGTGCCTTGCGGTGATCTAGTTTGGATGAACGGATTATTACGCAAACGAACAGATGTGAAGTACACTGGTTCTGATCTCATACAAGACCTTGTTGATAAACATGCAGTAAGGTACAGGAACTTCACCGATTGGAGTTTCAAAAGGCTCGATATTGCATCATCAATTCCAGAGGCCTATGACTTGGTGCACACTAGGCATTTGATACAACATCTATATGACTATGAAACCATAAAAGTCCTAAAGCATATTTCTGAAAGTGGCAGCAAGTTTCTGTTGGTTACTGACTATCCTTCTGCAAATAATGCTGAAATGAAAATAAGGGGGATGGCAAGGTTTCGACTACAGAACCTTAACCTACCACCGTATGCATTGACCCCACCCATATGCACAGGAAAGGATAGTATTGTCCATTCATATCTGTCCCTTTATAAACTCCCTCTGACTCAGTTAACTAAATGCTATCCTACGTTTTCAAACTATGACGGGATCAGATTCAAGTGGTGTTTATAAATTGAGAGTTTTGTCTCACGTGTTATACAGGCTAGCCTCACAGCCGCTCAGATAAGATAAGAATTGTATGTCTGTGATTGGACTCTAACAGCTTTCCTGGCCCTGGAGTACGCGTTCTAATTGGATTATACTGTCGTTTTGCGGTTTGGAGCGAGAGGCTTTCCCTCAGTTTGTAGGGGCTCTCCCAAATCTGGGCCTAGACTATATAAGCATGGTTCAAAGGAGCAGCTTGAGAATGGCATATATATTGTTATAATTTCAAAGAAAATGTACTTGCCGTTTTTAGTTGCAAAAATCTATCCACAAGGACTTGTATTGCTGTACGAACATTGAAAAACAACGCCATTAAAACGTCACGTCACGCCTCGTCAGGGTTAGAAATCAATTTTACAATATTTTAATTCATACCGACATACCGTACTTTGATTCTGAACTTTTGCAATGGATACATGAAAATTTCATGAAGGTGTATTCAATAAAAACATTCAAAAAAAATATTTTGTCATACATTGTGTCGCAAAGTTTTACGGGAATAGACCTAAAAGACGACATTCTCAGCTTTCTTACCTCATTTACTCATTATGACTTATAGGACATTATTAGGACCGAATTTACTAATATAATAATATATTAATATGCTGTTGTCGGTGAAAAAACCGGGGGAGTTCCGAGAAATTCGGGTGGCTTCTGTGGAACTAACGAAAATGATGGATTTGCCGCAATTCTCGAATTTCACTTATTTAGATCACAAACACCCCTTCTGAAAACCATTCTAGATAGCTGACAAGATACCACAAATAAAAGGTACGACGACTTTTGTTAACTATTAATATCAGATTATGTATATTCTCTCTCCTCCCCGTCTCCGCTCTCTCCATCTGCCCCCCACCCACCCACACCCTCCCCCCCCTCTCTCTCTCTCTCTCTCTCTCTCTCGCTTTTCATGACCCACTTATCCTCTCCTTAGCTCATCCCTGTTATTTCTCTCTATATATCTCTGTTTGTCTCATCTCTTAACTCCCGCTCCCCCCCCCCCCCCCACACACACACACTCTTCTCTCTTTTCTCTTCTCTCTCTTCTCTCTCTCTCTCTCTCCTCGTGGATGTTTACATGCATACATGTATATAAGTATGTATAATGGTCGATTCCAGAAGTATTCGTGCGTTTTGGGGATTTGGAGTAAAAATTAAAAAATACTCCGATTATGTTCATACTTTTCAGGTAGAAACAGATTTACCTTGGTTAGATGATATGTAGTAGATATGAATATGCGCCTTTGTAGGGATTTATTTATTAGGTAGACTTTATAAGAGAAATCCTATACGTATTGTTGATGCTGTTATCATGTATACAGGTAGATTATACCTGGGTTAATTAAGTATTTCAATGTGTATTCGTCGGAAGCGTGTATTCGTATGGATACTTTTTATAAGATTATAATTTACTGATCGAGGAATGATGTTGGAATCATGAAATTTGAATCATGTAAATAACACAGTCATGTATGTGTACATGTACATAACACATGTATACGTACATATATGTGTATGTGGCAGTGTTGGGTGCAGGAAAAGGGATGATTTATTAGCATTAAATTAATAGAGAAATATACTTGGTTGTTGCGTCAGACCAAAGAACATATGAGCATAGATTTCTTCAATTCCTACTGCATGGAACAATGCTGAACTGCAAGCTGATTGTGCAATATATTTAGTGCTGTCAGGAAACTATCAACCTTTGTCCTTGATCGTGAGTAAAAACGTGATTGGGCAAGAGTACTAACGGGATTGACCATGAGTACTAAAATGATTAACAATGAATATTAATCGGATTCATCATGAATACTCAAGCGATTGGACATCAGTACTATGCTGCCCAGTAGCAAAAGCAACTGGATAAAACCTCCTCCAAAACTTTGGTCAAATGATGGGGTCGGAAGAACGTATCTAAAAAGTTGAAAAACTTTATTTCCTATATATCTGAGAGTGCAACATTAATGTTTATGCAATCTGCAATCACAGCATTAAAATAATCTTCTGGAGCTTATATTTAATTCTATCCTAATATTGAAGATATATGTGATGTGTTACAGGAGAATGAGTCATGAACAAGTCGCAAAAAAATGGATTTTGAGATATCATCATATTTGAGAAGATGAGATCAAGCAGATTCTAATAATGGTAAACATTAGGACAGCTAATATGTATTTCTATATTTTAAATTTGATATTGTTATTTTTTTGTTAAAGTTTGCAATATCTCTGGGTGGACAGTCCTGAATATACATGGCGGGAAATAATGCTTTTAGTCTCTGTTGTTGCCGTTTGAATTCTTGACTTCATTCATTGACATTCATTATATTGGGTTTACGTTACTGAATACCTCTTGCAGTGTTTTCCTCGTTTTACTTCATGTCGAGGGCAACACTATAGTCACACACGGGGGTTATCAGCACACAGGTGGTTATAGTTTGAAGAACCAACCCAGAAACGGCAACAACTGAGACTATATATGGTCTTCTAATTAATTACTAACCTCTTTGGTAATGAAAAAATAAAATATGCGGGTAGTGCAGCCGAAAACACATTGGTATTAGTACTACCCCCATCAGCCCTCCGCCATTACATTTGCGATAACTATCCCTGAAATATAGGGAGTACAACATCCACAAAAAGGCGCAATTGTCTCTTTGAGATATTCCAATGCACAACATATATTATATAAATAACTTTATTTCATTTTTACATTTACATTCTAATTAACAATATGAAATAGGATGGTCCTTTCATATAAATAGTTGTATTTCCATGTTTAAAATCTTATATAGATATATAAAAATTAGACTGTTTCCTTTGTAATCCAGTTAGTTTTTGTGACGATCTTGTGTTTTCCATTATGTGAAAATGAGTAATATTCCAGTTCTGGTCAGAACCACGATTTTTCCTCGCTTCGAGTGACGTCCACATCGTTCCCTATCTTTATTGTGCCTTCAAGATCACAAAACACATTGATACCAAAACATGGGTCATTTCCAAACCCAGGCATTTTACGATACCTGTAAAAACAACACACATAGAAATAGATTGTGTAGTGAGCCGCAGATTCGTGAACAACGAAACGAAGGGGAATTCGAAATGTGAATTGTTACTTTTTTGGGTGATCTGCCCTGGGGATCGATGCTGGGATGATTTTGGTTCAGGAAAAAAGGACGTTCTGATCTTCAAAAACTATTATTCCATTGTTTGGGGGTAGGGGTTGCAATTGACAAGTGCATAAATTGTATTCATTATGACAACATTTAAGACACTTTATCTATGAACAAGTCGGTGTTTTTTTCACAAGTACATGTAGTTTAGGGAATACATTTTTGTGTCAGTCATCTTAGTCAAAGTAAAGCGATACTCACGCTTTTAGAGTTTTTAATGGTTGGCCGTCCGGATTTTTAACTCCAGTATTTGGGTCTACCGTTGTCAGGATACACCTAAATGCATGAACATGTGATATTAACGCTATTCAAATTCATTTCAAATTCATGCAGTACATGTATATCTTCAACTTTTTGGTTATTTATGTGTAGGAGTAATATATATAACATTCGGTTTCTGATAGTCCATGCAAAAATATTATTTGTGATTCAAACACAACTGCATGGGTCTTAGTGTACATTAAACTGTTTTTTAACATAACATGTTTTAATTTTTCATCATAGTACCTACCTTCCGCATAATTTAATATTTGTGAACTGTGCGTTGCCTATATAAAGTTTATTCCATGAATCCTAGAAGGGAAGAAGACATAAAAACTTAATATTTGCACTAGATGGAGCCGGGATAAGGTTGGATTTGTGGGTACGATTTAACGAGTTTAGACCAATGTCTAATAGTGGTTTTTCATGATTGACCGATTGTTTTTAGACAGGGAAAATTCGAATTTCCGACTTTAAGAACAAACGGCAACTAATACTTCTCAACCTTCCCAACTGATTCCTGGTGATATTAAAACTATGCAATCCATATAGTATATGAGATATTTGGTCAAAATAGTGAATAAATTCATTTCGATTGGCAAGCAGGAATCCAAAGTGCCAGTTGGGTTGCCATTTGGAGTTATGTAACCCCAGGTCGGGGCCCCATGTCACTGTAACTATTTTGGGTGTGGTCACTGATACAGAGGGGTGATTGGTCAATAAAATGGAAATTAGTTTCTTTCCTATCCACTTGGGGCATGGGGGCAGCACCTTATGGTGGCTAAACCCTCTCCTCTGGGATTTGAAATGAGTAGAGGCTTCTGACCCATTCATTACACATATTCAATAATCATTGAATGAATACACAATATTGGTACTCAATACTTCAGATACTGCTTTACCTATCATTTATTATGATTACACTGAAAGAGTTTCATGAGATTTCATGACTACTCATTTGAACTATCTTAGCCACTTTAAATATAATAAGAAACACCCACTTCATCATGTGGTGGACATCCATCAACAACGAAGTTTGGCCTGAAGTTTTCCATTTTCACATGGTCTGGAAGTTTTTGGTTCAGATTAAACAAAGAGGCTTCTGATATGCATAACACCTGGCCCCAGTCCTGATAGACCACCTGCAAAATGAGAAATATTTTGTGCACGCCGTGAGTTCACTTCTCCCAAATCGATTAGATAATATTTAAATAATTCATATCAACAATTCATATTGAAATTCATATTGTGGTGTATCCGATGTATCTGGTTGAATAACTTCTTCTATTAACCTGGAATTATGATTTACCGGTACTTAATTGCTATGAAAAATATTGGTAATTTTATCGAAGTGTCTCTATAGCTCCCTAATACCCATGTAGATGCGTTTTAATAGTACACATGTATTTAAAGTTGCTTTCCCAGGTAGTAAGACTGAGTGGTTCTTCAGGAATTTCATTCATATTAGTTCCAAAACTCAATAATATCAATCTCTCACTTAATGAAAAGTAAGATAAATGTCTAAATTCTGTGATTTTACGATCGGGGAAACACAGGGATATGCCATGTCCACCATTGTAGTTTTCTAGATGCACTGAACTGACACATGGTGGCACCTCTGTACCAGGCCCAGCACCATGTTTCTCTCTCTATCTGCACTAACTGACCCTTTCTGCGCACACGCATTCGGGACTCTGGGACTGACAAACAGACATGCCGAGTACTGGTGTACACCACGAAATTTCAAGGCGTATTTTCCTCAAATATTATATTTAACCTTAAGAAAAAGACCCAAACTCTTGGGATAAGGTCTCTAAATAACTGAAATTTGAGATTTGTATAGAAAATAGCTGGTAGGGCAGCTTTAAATTCCTTACGTCATCATAATCCCTGCATCTGAACCGATCAGAAAGGTCTCTTTTTTCTAATGTTGTGGCGGCGTACATGAGAGCCGCGGGACGTTTCAAGTAACTGCTCAGCCACTCTTGGGCTTCTTTCCCGCAATGTAAACCTGGGACATTGTCGCCCCAAACCCTTAAAGTCAAACGGTAGAATCAGAAACAACTGTTGAAGATGATCCCCTATCCCTAATTTACCTGTATAGAAGGCATGCACAACTCTCATAGGTAACACATGGAATATTGGTAGTTGACAAGGCAATGAGTCAACTTGACCTTAAACGTTAATATTTGTGGCTTCTCCCATTCAGTTGTCTTTAAAATGAAAGTACAAGTACAGATAGATTGCTATAGGAATAAGAGTTGTTGGGTTCGTTGATACTAGACGTTTTTATCAATAAAATCGAAATTGTTTATCATATGGCATGAACTTGAAGGACGATTGATACCTGCACATATAAACTTTATCCGTTGGTGTAACTTGTGGCTTCAGTGCTAATGAGAGTATCTTCATTCCTGGAGCATCCAGATGCATTGTACTGCCGTCTATGCGTGGTTTTATCATGGCCATGCTAGGCTCTTGTCTCTGTGAGATGAAATTGTTGGTATCTGCGTTGACCACCATGAAATGTCTGGAAAATTCGAATTTCCGACTTCAAGAAGAATTAAGCCCACAAAATTACCATTCGCAACAATGGGGAAAACTATTCTTTGGATATATGAGCTCCAAAGCTCTATACAGCTTTACCAAGATTCATCAAATTTACAGCGACTTACAAATATAACAAATACAAAATTACCATCGGGCGAATTCGTTTGTTCGCTACGCTCACTCACTGCAATCGCTACGTATAATATCGCCGTGTAATATGGAACGTCGGGATCGCCGTCTATGTATCTATAGTTTGTTTGTATTATACAGTCTAGGCCCAAAGTTGAGAGAGTCCCTTCAAACGAAGGGATAACCTCTCGCCTCAAACAGCAAAGTGCCATTATAAGTCCATCAAAACCGCAAAATGTCATTATATTCCCATTAAAACGCCTATAGTCCTAGGCTAGAAACCGATTAGCGAAATAGGCGCCCAATCTCTGACATACCATTTTTATCTGATGTGAGGGATTTGGACCAAGAATATATGCCTTTCAGTATTAAACTCATAATTATACTGACGCTCTTCTAAGCCCTCGTCTGACTAAATTTTTAGCAACAGTTTGATGTGTATCAGATAATAAAGTGCACACTATTGTACAAAATGTATGAAATACTCCACCCACCCACCCCCTCCAATTTTATAAGGCAATCATAAAAATAAAAATGACATGATGTCCTCACAAGCATGTAGTGACCCTTACAATGAGATCAAGTCATTATAGCTAAACGACCCATGAATGTTAGTTGTTCTACGTGGATAGGTCATCAAAACTCTGTATCGTATCATGTGTATTAGGATCCAGGCTCTAATAAACACAAGATCATGGTTGGTCACTGGGACAGATACAAGCCTCATGCAGTGAGAAAAACTGGTGTACGTGTCGGATATCTGAGGTCGGATATAATAATCGAGGTGTGAGGGGGGAAATACAAATCAGAAAATAGATAAAAAGAGAATTATGTAATCTATGCATATATCTAATATAATATATAATATATGAATTTCAATGCTATTGGAAGAATCATGCACCTATAACATTCCATATGTATATGGCATTAAAAGAGTGAGTTCAGTCTACAGATATCTTATATGGGTATGAGAATGCAGTTAATAAATGAATTATCATAACCTATATAGGCATTAACCAGCTATACATGATATAATATATTATGACAATTGACATCGTGCGGACGCATGGCTTCTAATCTAACTGTGCTATGAACTATGAAGCGGATGGATCAGTACACTTTATCTGCACTACAGTTCTGTCCCCATGTCCGACCGAGGTTCTGTTTGTATATGAGGACATCCTCGTGCAAACACTTTAACGTACCTGTCCATGACACCTGTATTTTTATCCACCAGTCCTGAATGGGTGACCTCTGCAGCTTCAACTGCAATGCCTGCACATGATTTGACTGGGTAAATGTAGATGCCACTGATTGTGCCTGCTGTGATTGCCCTCTTTGGTTTCCCATTGTGCAGAAATCGCAGGAGAAAGTGTTTCATAGATGATAGGGATACCAATGTACCGAACAACAATCTTGGGACATCAGCCATGATGCCAGTCGGGACGCGTATTTTTGGGAGTAAGCCCAGGTGGCAGGTTTGCTCCCACTGATGGCTGTAGATCTATACGGATAGCTACCGTATTTGAATAGAGAGCTGCTGCCGTCTTGTGGAGGTAAATGTGTAAAATTCGGTGAACGCCATCTGTTGCTGTATCTACTTGGTTCGTTTGGAAAAAGAAAAACTTTTCAACGTTGCAGACTGCAACCTTGAGAACCCTGCATTTCCTTTCCCCGTGGCCTTTCGTTTTATTGTTTTTTTTTCATCAAATGACAAAAGGATGCCTTGGACATGCATGGTCATGCATATTGACATAGAAATGTATGCCCAGAATGTATATCCCCAATCCTCCCCTTCATAAAAAAGTGTTGCCTTTGTCTTTGCAGTAATGACTTGTTGAACATATTGTGTTGATTAGAATTAATATAATCATATTGCTTTTAAAACAACACTGTTGAATAGAAACAGGGTCTATCGCCAGAACAGATTGCTGCAAGCATATATTATAACGGTTCTGACTTGCATGTCTATATTTAATAGAATAGCTCATTATTCCTCAAATGCACAAGCGTTTACTTATAAAGCAAGATCAACTCTCAGATGATCATAGCGCGCCATGACTGCAGTTAAGTCGAGATAAATTTGAGGTCTCTGGGTGTGATCACACATAAGGCATCAATCGGCCTCAGTTCTTGGTTGGGGCCAAGTACTTGTTCACCCCCATAAGCTAGAACATGTATTCCTCACCATGAACAAATCCAGACGCGCCGAGGGCCGAGTGTGTGTTTCTTCAACCGGCATTATATTGTGACATAAAAATTGAAGGCAGAGTTTGTTAGACAGAGGTTCCTGATTGCACATCTGGAAGAATGTACACATTATCGGCCGTCACCGACTGGGCTTATTGTTCTAAGGTCGGATCTAACTCATAGCGTTTGTTGGCGGTGCTATAATATTGAGAAAGGGTCGATTTGTAGTAGTAGGGTGTAGAGGGGAATATATTAGGTGTGAATGTTTGGATTGGGGGAGAATCTGTTTTTAAGATGTATATTAGGACTATATATATCTTCTGTAATAGAAGATAGTTGTGCGGCAGCAAGGAGAAATAATAAATGCGAGTGGAAAGGTAGGCCTAAGTATGTAGTATAACTTTGCATGTAATCACCAATGATGTTGGCTGTCATACAGCAAATCGTGCAGTAAAATAGAAAGGAATGCTTTTTCCTCCGATCACTATTCAGCTATTGAATTGCATAACCTTATATTATATATGCGATAGAATGAATACCTTATGTACCTTATCATACATCTGACCATTTTAATATGATTAACGAATTGCTGTGCAAACCAAATGTATCCCACTCTCCAAAGCAAAAGAAAATTGGATACATAGGTGGATGAAGGTGTTTCATAATTGTGCCAGAGCAAATTTCTTGTCATGCTTTGGACATACGTCTTCTTCTTGTGAGGCGACTTTTCATTTATGTTCTACTAGTTTTTTATATATATTTTCCTGCGTTGGCCCCACCACCTTGACCTCAGTGTTCTGTGTTTCGGTAGATAATTGTAATAAATTCACAATTATTTTGTCATCCCGTTCAGGCTTGTCTATACACTGAGAACTCCGGTGAAAAGGAAGAGAGGACTTAAGAGGGCATGGGATTCCCCCAAGTGTCATTCAAGTGATTTAATGAATGGAGAATGTGGGCAGGGGTACAGGTATGTAAGAACGTATCCTTTTGCTATTAACGAAGCTCACTGACTAAGATACTGTGAATTCGGGATGTCATTGAAAAGGCCGTTAATGATACTTTGATAGTCATAAAGAAAATGGTATTGTGCACCGCCGCGTTCCAATGGGCTTTCACTTGAGTGTTAACGGCTTTGGTAAATGCCAGGCTCATGTGTACATGTGTCAACAGATAGGTTGCCAGGACTGAATGGGCAAATTATTAATTCATTAATGAACATTGTTAAGAGAATATGAAATGTTATTAACTCCACTCAGATATTATATAATAATAACTGAGTTGTATGGTCATATATATTATGTATTTTTACGTTTATAATTGTCATAATACATCATATCGATGCTGACTCTGTCGCTTTCTATCACGGTAGTCCTATATACATCTTCATGAAATATTTTAATCTTCCTCATGCCTGCAAAACCGTCGTTTCGAGCGTCACATGTATATATTATACTTAGCAGAGAATATTATTATTTCTTCGATTTGAAAGACCAACTTTTATATAACAGATGTACAATATGTATGCAATATTTAATATCATATCTGTCAAGTTGGGAAATAGTCGTATAGCAAACTGGTGATTATAGTAGTCGTATAGCAAACTGGTGGTTTTTAGTATTGCTGGAGGGCAACGTTATGCGTATGATATCAGTGCCGGAAACGATGAAATCCTGGATAAAAAAAATCCTGGTTATAAATTTAGAGAACTCCCAACCTATCCCGTATCACACGATCGCTAATTACTTCTCGGCAGTACTATACCCTCCGGCACATATACCACTAACGAGGCATTAATGGGTGGACTGAAGGAGACGTATCCTCGATCAAAAAAGTGAAATACCTTCGGTGACACCCCCACCACACTATTATATTCTATGTTGAGTTGAACTATAGTGGGCAGTGAAAGAATTCTATTAGGTTACAGTTGGTCCAAGTGTGTATAATGTTCTTCAAGAAATGACTGAAGCGTCCAGGTGTGTCTTGAACAATCTACAATAGAGTGAGTGATTGATCTTTGAATAAGAAAAGGAAGTTGAATTTGATTGCAGTCGGTTTGGAGGATAAAAGCAGCAGCATTGAACAAAGACTGTCGGAAAATGTATCGTGAGTACTCTTCTATGTGTTTGATGTTTAGACCTCTCAGGAGGGTTCATAGGCGAAATAGGGATCCGTAAGGAAAGACAACATATCCGGCCTTCCTTTGTCTGTAAGAAATGTGTAGTTGTAGGCTGGAGATGTGTACGAATAACGTACATGTTATTAGTTATAAATGCTTCTTATCAATAACTAATTCACGGAGGTTATATGCGTAGGGTTTGTGTCTTAATTATGACGCCTTATGTGCAAGGGAATTGTATTTAGAACATGAGGAAATAATGATAATCCTTGATGGACTGACTGGCCAGATATGCAGGAGTGGGTATCATTGAGCTCATCTTGGAGCCCTCTTTAATATAGTGTTTGAAATTACCTAGTTGTTGGATTTGAATAGTACTATAGGTTTTTGTTTTCTTTATTAGTGATTCACATTTGTGTCCCACTTAACATTTAACCATAAACATTCGGAACCCCTCCCAACTTAAAAGTTTCATTTCCTCCCCTGGCCTTTCGTAATCTCCCAAGCACAGCTATTGAAGCTACGCATTCAATGCTTACAATGCCTGTGTTTGTTTCTCTGACTTAGCTCTTGTTTTTCTGTATAAACGCCCACGTCTGTGTTGTCACAGGTGTGCATTTTAACCATGTAGCCCTCCCAGACACATGTTGGTGTCATAAGTCAGGATTTGGATAAAAATAGTAGCCTACAAAAATATTTCACCCTCCGTATTTCAATGTGTCCCTTTATATGCCCTGGTTTATTATTGTTTAATGAGAAAGAGAAAACCCCTTGCGTCACACCTAGGTCTGATAAACTATAGTGTTATTATTTAATGCACTGTGTGTTTGAATCATGGGCAAGGAATATTTGCTAGACACATTTAGAAACATTAGATTATTACTCTCCTTAATTATTGCTCCCTTAATTTGTTTCATGCCAAATAGTTCATTTTAAAAGGCTGGACCTATGTGCGTGTTATTCTTTTGCTTTAAATATTTCTTCTCCCTGCCTCGTTAATTTGCATCATGCCAAATAGTTCATTATATATAAAATGCCGGACTTATCAGTGTGATTTGTTTACTATGACCCATTTGATATGCTCGAACAATAATAATAATTATTTCCCACGGGACTATTATAGAGTTGGGGTTGGAGTTCCTCCAGATATATTCTCTATTCTCCATGACACCTAGGCAGGAGTATTAGTTGAGAGGTGATCCCATCCTATTGTGTAATCTCAAAGTGTAATAGCTTCCATACTCCGAGCTTGTAAATACCTACACGCATTATATTTTTAAAAGTATACCACTCTCCGGGAAAAAAATCATATTCAGTACGGTACACATTCGTTGAAACATTACATTTTACTAGATTGTGGATAATGAATAGAGCTAAATCAATCAAAATATCCACTCAATTCACACCACTAACTACTTGTGAGGTACTGACATTGGCACTGGCGTGTCACCGTGTGAGATATGAGCTTGCAGCTGACCGAAGAGGGAAAGCTTTGCTTGGAGGTGAAGATGGCAGGGTGCGATATGAGTTCTCGGAGTGCCACGAGTAGCGGGAGCCGTCGCTGCCACCTGGCCACACACCCCGGCCAATGGTGTCGCTTTTTGACACCTTTGACTTCCAGGGGGCGCGCGCGCGTGCTCTTGATGCCAGAAGGGGGCGACACTCGGTTGCCAGCTAAACTCGCGCTGCTATAACGCACTCCTCTTCAACCCTCTCTGCCAACACTTCCCATCCATATCCTCCAAAACGGTAGGACAGAGCGGTCCGCAAGTGTTCTTCACCATCTCCAGGCATCCCATACGTACAGACTATACCTACCTTCTTACCTACGGCTACACATCGCATTGAGACTCCCCACAAGCTCTGAATCACATGACCCAGGCTGATGATAGCTATGAGGAGTCTCCTTTCTAATCTAATTATTCTCGTGTCAGCTATTACGCCGGGGACATGCATGGAGTAGAAAAGGAGGAGGAGGACGATTCGGATCTTTAATCTCTGTCGATCAGTGCGTTGATATTGGAAGCTTGGATATATTTACATTTATTGTACCACGGCGCGTGGATCCACATTCTAATACATCCCGGGTAGACAATACGTCACAACCGTGGAGAAAGACTGCATCCATCCACCCCTAATATATAGGATACTTGTAAATCATTGTACCTGCCTGTGTCAGACCTTGGATTACTGGAGGAGAGTCTAAATACATGCCTTTAAGACAACTATCCATAAAGAAAGTGTTCTATATTTGAATTCCGACTGAATGGATTAGAAGAATGAGACGGTACCTTCCTGAAAAGAAGCTGCTCATTTCCTCCGACGAGAATTAGTTGATACTTCTGTAGATGGTCCCTCAACTTTGAGCATCGTTGCAGTTAATTTAAAGAATTGAGAACGATTACACTGCCTGCAAATAATCCACAATAGCTTTTCACCATCACTCCCATGCTGTCTAGGTTATCCAGTCAGTCTGCGAGTAATAACTTACTTCTGGTATAGTAATACCAAGTTCAGTTGGGTGTATCATACATTCCGTGTGTGTTAACTGATATAGAACCACTACCACTGCCACCACCACCACCACTCGAACCCCACCACCACCCCCACCAAATTTACCATCTCTCCATCTCTACCAGCAGCTTCCGCAAAACCAACACCTGGAGCCCATAGTTGCTATAGAGTCCATAAGATAATTCGTGGAGAATAGTGAAAGGAGCTAACACGAGTCTTGGAATCAGAGAGGCATATCTACGGAAATGAAGCCCTTTACAAAGACCAATTTATTAGATGCAAATATAAGAGGACACACGCCGGGAATCTGTCTATCCATACCATTGACTCTACTGCTGGTTCTTCTTATCGCACAAACAGCCTCAACTAGATCCACACCAGACCTTTTACAGGTAAGAACAGGTTTCTAAGTATCTTCTATAGAGGTTTCTAAGTAAAATGCCTGAAGTGAAAACCTAAAATAACCGAGCTGAGAACCGACATAAATATTTAAATTTAATGTATACCAAATATAATACTACTTTTCTAAGCCTCAAAGGATTTTGACTCTTGCTGAGTTGGGTTTCTTCTCCTAATAGACGTAGGTCTTGAGTTGAACTTTGAGCATGTGTGTATAGAGGGTAGAGGACAGGTCAAGTCATATTTTCTTTCATTCAGACAATACTGAACAGAATATGACAACATCACACCCACCGCAACACACCCTAAGACTCCACACAAACGATCCAACACAATCAGGACCGTTTTTTTTTTATTCTTTCCCAAGTCAGTTCAGTCATATTGTTTCTATTAAGTCATTCCTACGCCTAGGGTGTATGCCCCATTCTCCCCAGCCAAACGTGATGTACATACGACAAATCAACTCGTTTTAGACCTTTTCTAGACTCGTGTACACGTTTAATGGATTTCATATAGTTTCCATGTTTCATTTTAGCTTAAATATCATGTTTTGACTTGTAATCTATTTTAAACAAATAAACTTTAATGTACTGATAGGCATCCTACTTTGTATTTCATTAATATGGTCTATACCAGTCATACCATATTTATTGCTCTGTCTCAAATAATTAATTCAAACTGACAAGTGATTATTCATGTAATAAAGCAACCTTTCTGTCTAACCCTTCCCTAAACACTGGCATTGGGTGATATAGCTCCAATCACGACTATCAACGAGTAACGATTAAAAAGTAGAAGTTCTAGTTCAAGCTATAGGCTGGGACGAGCGCATAGTGAAATCTTTTAGAGTGGTGTTGGGCATAAAATCCCGTTGAAGATATCGCATTTGTAAGTGGCTCCGTCGAGTATCAGTCTGGCGAATGGTGCAACTGCCGGGGCTCGGGTGGAGGCTATGCCGTGAAAGATCCTGAGTGGGGCTTAGCACGGGTGTTTATGCACTGGTGTTTAGATACAAAATAAGTTTGTGTAGCCAACCTGTGTTGATAGGGAAACCTGCGTTAGATACCACTTGGACCCGGAGAGGGGTAAAAAGGGGTACCGAGTTAACAAATCCAATGGTCTTGCCCGAGTCATAATTATGAATTAGATAAATGTAACGAGCCTGGAAGCATGTCATTCACTACAAGCAATTACTCAGTGTTTTTTATATAGCATTTATTCAGTGTAAATTTGATTAGGCTAATTTCTCTCTTAAATCACAATGGGGAATGATTGTATCGGAGTGCTACATTAGTGTCTTGCAGCTTTCGGCGGGAGACGTCAAATAAACCCGAATTAGTATGTTTCGTATGAAGCGCTCACTAATTTGTGAACATTCCTTTAAAACAAGTCTGCGTTATACCGTACTCTATCAGTGCCTTTCACACTCTCCCACAAAAACCCCCACACACATTTCGCATGCTTCAACACAGAAGGTTTGTTCTCTAGGACGAAACTAGAATAGAAATCACTGGCAGCTAAAGCAGTAGTACCGTGAACGTGGTTTGTAGATATTGAAGCCGTCATATGCCACAGTTCATTAAGGTTCCAAGCACATGGAACCTAACCAGAAAACAGCTCAGGACGGGCGATAAGGCCACAGAATGTAATGTTTCACGTCCCCAGGCCATTGCACCCTTGGTCGTTACCCCAAACGTCTTTCCTCGCGTGTACAGCATTAAGGGCCTTATAACGTAATTTATTCTTGATCTATTCAGGCGACGGAGTTGGGGATATTTTTTAACTGCGTCGGCCCCACTCATTTATTTATATGAATATCAAGTGGTATCGGGTTGACGGCCAAGTGGATGAGAGGTTTTTATTCCTTGGGGAAAGTGATTTATCTCTTAGCCTGTAGATGATAAGACGACCGAGCCCAAGCCGCCGACCGTACGTCGTAATAAAACTATCATCATTGATTATCGGGGATAGGAAGCATCACAAAGATGAAAACCGCAACAACACGAGGACCGGGGATCATTCAAGGATGAAACACTCTCGACTTTTCACACCTTTCCAGACAGGACCTTTTTTCGTACAAAAGGTCAATATTCATATATGTAGGGTTGGCTGTACTCTAAATTCTGAAGCTAAACGGTCATGGTTGATTGATGTCGGGTGGAAATCTGTCAGCAATATTTTGATAGCGTAGCAATTCTTTCTTTTTAAATATATCCGGGTATTTGACCTTACACAAAGCGGTGTTTAATGCTACCCATAACAAATAACTATGGCTATACCCATGGCCAAGTAGATAAGTAATTGCGTGGTGTATTATAATTACCGTATGTATAATATATATTATTTTTTCAATTTGTGTATATTATACCCCCGTGGGTTTTTCTGTATTTTGAGAATGCAATTCAGTATACCAAACCGAATCTTCGCATTTAGTTTGAGGTACACATTTTATACCAAGACCCGTGGTGCGATCCAAACTCCCATTTCCAATTAGGTTCTGCAAAATTTCTCTTGCTTAAGCAGCTGCGTTTCTGTCTGACCCCAGCTGCCTTGGAATCTATAGTCCTTCTTGATCAAAGGTGAATTCGTGGAATTGCTGTGTCTACCTCTTCGAAGACTCACTCTCGCTCTGGTTCTTCGTGATAACCTTTTAAGATCTTTAATTAGATCCCAGAATGAAATGTATTCCTTATAGAAATGTGCATCATCTTTTAGTATAGTTGTTTTTTGTTTTTTGTTTTTTTTCTCGTTTTTTTTGGGTGGGTGGGTGGGGTTGGGGTTGGGGTTGGGGGTGGGGGTGGAATGATTTCTTCTAAAAGCTTTTTTGTCATTCTCATGTGCATTATACAAGGTCTTATGTAGGATAACTAATCGATGTGTGAACTATCTTGGATATAAGTGGTTTTTTTAAAATATAGAACTCCTGCTGTATAACCAAGCTTGTATCTCACTTTCCAATAGAGGTGATTGGATAAATCCGTTTCATTTTCTTTAATACATTTTGCACCATTTATCTGGAATCGAGGTCTATCTTTGCATTTTGATTAGAGTACGATATCCCTCTTTAGTTTGAGAGAGACGGATATGAATGCTTTGTTTTGACTTTTGAAATTAACATAGGATAGGTCTGAGTTATTAAAGTCGTTGTCTGCTTTAATCATATTATTCAACCAATAGTTAGGAATAAGGTAAATACTCCTTTTTTCTTTTCTGTATGTCCAGTCTAGTCTCGTAGCCTCTCAGATCTGATACGAATGGTATATATCAGTCATTGGACGCCTACTACGCGACTTTCCCGACCCGGGAGTAATGAGATTGTAATGGCATTTTGCGGTTTGGAGCTAGAGGCTTTTTCTCAGTTTGGAGGGACTCGCTCTTCTCTGAGCCCAGACAGGGTCCCATGGTTTTACTATCGTCACTTTAGTCCGGTATAACAGCTCTCCCGGTAATGCGACCAACCGTAATTAAGTCCAGTTTTTCTCAGTCCCAATAAGGGAATAAGATCAAAGATACCGGTACTTAACGTCCATCCCGCTATGCGACCAACCATCCATAAGTCAGCTGGTCGCCTGAGCAGTACTCAGTCTAGGCCCAAAGTTGAGAGAGTCCCTCCAAACGAAGGGAAAAGCCTCTCGCCTCAAACTGCAAAGTTCCATTATGATTCCATTAAGACCGCAGAATGTTATTATATTCCCATTAGAACGCCGAGTCATAGGCCAGGAAACCAATTAGCGAAGTAGGCGTCTAATCACTGACATACCATTCTTATCTGATCTGAGGGAAAGTATACTGTACACCCTAGCCAACTTGGTCGACCCTCAGTCCACAGTCAGAGCCGTTTGACTGATTGCATGGTTAATCAATGCAGGCACATCAACTGGTCTAGGCCTACATATAATTAATTTTCTAAATTAAAAATATAAGCGTAATGAAATATATCTAATGTAGTAATCAATAAGTTGGGGATTGGGTCATGTGAAATTAAATAAATTATCGAATAGTACGATTAGCAAAGTAATGTTTTAATCTGCCCCATGCAGACTCGGTTGTTCCATTACTTGCTGGGCTCAGAAAACATGAGATAATACGTAATCGACATGTGATCGCATTGAGCTTGCTAAATTTGATACCGCCCCTAATCATACCTTTCTATCAACCAACACCCAATAGGGTTGAACCAGTCAGCAGAGTGACATCATATTATGGGGAGTTTTTCCTTCCTTGCATATCCCTTACAATACTGTGTATTGTTGGGTACTAACTTGTATTTTGCTTGAAATTCAGCGTGTGATGGATTTTCTCGTGTATCCTGATATACTTTTTATTAGGACGGTTCTTGGTAGTTTTCCTATAGAACTTTACTCAATTATTATAGGCTATAGAGGCATCGACGAGCCAGAGAAATAATTTCGGATATTTTTGTACCATTACAACCGTGATTCTATTGACTTAGCAATTGGTCTTATGATCTTTATAAAAAAAAACCCATGCAACACTGTACTATTCTTTCTAGAAATACCATTTTAAAGTGAAAGGTGCAAACAAACCGCTCTAGACATTAAACCATTGATATATGTTTCAATCATAATTAATAACATGTGGAAGCAAAATGCTTGTGGCTATTAGAAATGTTTTAAAAAAATTGTTGGTATGACTAACCATTTGGGCGAATAGCAAGTCTCACGTCGATATTTACCAGCTGGGAAAGCAGTGTGCACAGCTTATTTAAAACTCCATTCTGACTTTTAACTTTACTCTTTTCCCGTGAAGCCATGTGTCACGTCCCAGACTCGATTCTTTGGCGTAAACGATCCTCTGAATGAGTATCACGCCATTCAATAGTCCTACAAATACTTTTTATTCAGGGGAACAATATTTCATTCACAGTCTCTCCTGCATTTTGTCGACCAAAGGGAACCAAACACGGACATTCAGGCTTGACATCAAAGGCCCACCACGAATTTTACGTAAGATTGTGTTACTAAGTGGCGGAGGTATCGCCGTTTAAAATACACGGAAAGCTTTTGGATTGAAACTTGACTAAAAATAAGATCTTGCTTTCAAGAAGCGTTTTTTTTTTTTATCCCGTTGCCTATTTCTCAAATATCTTTTTTATCAAAGAATTCTAGTGGCGTCCCCTTTATAGGACGACAGTTTAGATTCCATTACAAACTGTAAAAAAAGAAGTCCATTGACCCGTTTTTGTATAAACACACATAGAGCTTCTGATGATTAAATACTAACTTGTTACTTGTTGTTTCAAGCATGTATTTGACCAATGACGGAGTCTCCATGAGCTCCATGCGAGTTTACAAAATGGACCCAGGTTTACGTATTTCAGTGGCAATGAACGAACATGATTTTTTCTACTTTGCCAATTGACCCTATAGATTTCGGTAAATTAATTTTTCATGAATTGCTTTTTTATATTGATTCCGGACCCTCAGTTATTTCGCATATCATACTTTACAATTTGTCAACGGCGTGCTTCCATTTGTAAAATACAACCGAATCTGACCATGTTGTAAAAACATATTCCATCCAGGCAGTTTTTTAAAATAATATAGTCCAAATATGCAACATATCCCTACATGTGTGTGTGTTTGACATGTAAACAATGGTTATCACTTCAACTATCTTGCAAAATGTCACTGTTGTCTGTCAACATTTCTCCCAGTGATGAATTCACCCGAGAAATGTTATCAGTTATGACGACACAGACCATCACAATATCGTCCTACTACCTTCACCGACCGAAGGCTTAGAATCTTTTCTATGTAAACAAAATAAAATACAAGCGAGCCTGATCATGTGGTAAAAACATATTTATAAACCTGCGATAGGTAGGTGCTTGTGTTGGACATCTTTCCATTACAAACGTGTGCTGGGCCGATCCTCTCCCTACCGTCCCATCACTCGACCCATCTCCTCCAGCCATCTTTAAGATTGCCTATCTCAGTGCCACCACACCCTTCTCCAAGGTGTAACACTGCACCTATAACTCCACCCACCCTCGTAGAGGCTGGCCCTTTTTCTCCGATACCACCGACAGGTGAATAAACATCTAAAAGGGCTCTGGTAAGGGTTCGACACCCTGCAGTATGCACCGAGGAATTAGTTCAGGTGTCAAAGAAGGACCCCAAAGAAGATAGTTGAAGATCCGAAAGCATGAGCCTGTGCTGTAGGTAACATTGCTTATTTCACTTACCGGTCTTGTGTTTTCCCTCCGAAAATAAAAGAATATATTTGTCAAACGTACACTCTTTATCAGTTTCAACACAAATCTTTAGTCTATTTAGATATGTCCACTAAATTCCAATAGGATTTCCCACCAGGATCGTGTGTATGCTTTCGATTTCTGCCATCAGACAGGAAACCATGGCTTGATAAGAAATGCGGATGGGGTCCAAATGTCTGTTCCCTATCTTAATTCAAACGATTTTACTTAGATAGCTCGGTCTTTTGAGTTTTTAAAAACAAGGCATTCCCTCGACCAATATTTGTTGTCAATAATAGCAGATGTAATAGGCCTACCGATAACACAGACACTGTCTATGTCATAGCAAAAGGACGAACATGAAAAACATGTCTATCTCTCTAGCGAATTGATGTAGACACTTTTCCAAAACATAATTAGAATGACCTCTTTTTTCAGTGGAACAATCACAAATAATGTGATATGAAATGCAGGAACATAATTTCAAATGTTCTCTGTTTCTTCTATCGCGTCTGCCTCCCTTGGATTTAACGCTGCGTCATAGCCTGTAGTTCGATTGCCAAGTGGATTCAATAATTTAGCTGTTTAAGGGTACACATAAAAGTTTTATTTTTGTCTACTGCCATGATCAATAGTTGAAGCGAACATTTTAGGGTCGGTAAATTCAATGTTGTGGTTTCCATGCAATGTTTGTAGAAAAACACTGTGTTTAGCAAGTACACAATTTTAATATACCTCGATCTATAGCAAGTACCGAGGGCTTCATTTTGTTAGAAGCAGATTGTTACCAGTATTGCAAATAGCAAAAAGTATGTGATTAGAGGATCAATCGATTGATTGGCACGTCTGTGACTCCAGATACCAATATCCTTCGAAGGTGGACTCTCTATACACTGCTTCCAAATCTCACACAATTCGAAGCGTCTAGTTTTAGATAATTCCACTGCAGAGTCTCCATGCAATAATTGATCTTGGCAATCAACTCAAAAGTTTCGCAACTAAATTTTACAAATAATAATAAATAATGTAATCCCCCTTTTGAAAATAAACATATCTTGTTCTTCTCGCCTCAACTCATGAGCCGGTCTAAGTAGAATAGGAGGTTCTTTATCTTGTACTCTTTATGTCCTTGTATAGGTTTATAAGTCGTGCATCACTTTCAACGCTAAGTCGCAGGGTCAGGTCGGACCGACGTCTCTATATATTGTAGCCTTCCGCCTCTCAACCTCTCTGTCTTGCCTCGTACTTCTAAGTTCTAAGAGGCAAAATTATTTTTTTTCCAGCTTATTGAAGGCCTACATCCTGTAACCCAACAGGGGTTCGCTCTTTGATACTGGGATGGCGTCATCCTTACTCAAGCAAGAAAAGTTTTCACTGTCTCGATGGACATTCAAATACATCACATCTTACTTATGTACCGCTCCAACCATTATCCTTTGCTAAAGGAGGGAGGTACACTCAGATTTTATTCTGAACAGCTGAAAACTTCTATAGCTATTTTTGTATGTTATTGTCGAAGAGTACAGACCCCATCGAAACGATAATCACTAATTTATATTGTCCTAAATTGGTCATTCAACTTTGATATTTTTGCTTATTTTTCCGACGAATAACTGACTCCTAGCTATTGATCCACTGGGGTTCCCTTTCAAGTTACTGTCTTGGCGTTTATATAATAACTAAACCAAACTAGACATTAAATTAAATTTTTAATTTTTAATATTCCAGTAATGTATTTAAAGTTGGTGAATATTTGGTTTTAGGCCTATAATGACAAAATGATATTTTTCCCCGGTAGTGCGTTTTTCCATCTGTAGAGTACCCTCCATCATCCTTGACAACCATGTGTTCTTCCATACCGGCCAGGCAGACCCTCTGACACCATGACAGTTTTAACATAAAACACTTCGTCAAAACATGTAAAGCTATGTGTAACTAAGACATCTACACAAACGAAAACCCGCCCCACACACTAAGTGGTAATCAATGATTTAAGTCTTCTTCAACCTGAACTGTCTGGGATCCACCCCGCACCGTCCGTTATTTCATTTAGGTTAAGTGGGGACAGTTCTGTTTGAAAGCTTTTCAATGGATGACTGACTTATTTCTAAACCATGTAATGTTTCACTCGCGAGTGAAATAAGCTCCCATGGCATACGCTTCGGAGATATCATTGAAAGCAAACTGGAATGTTATAGTTGACATTTTTGTTGATGGAATGTTTTCTGCTATTGATTTAAAAGAAGTGAAAAGTTCTCGCCGAAGAAATGTGTCCCATTTCAGCCTGAGAAATCCCTGAAGCTCTAAAAGGAATAATGAACCTCTCTATTAAATAGGTCGGCAAACTATAGCATGGTGTCATGTTGCCATGACTACAGACGATAAATATAGGCTGGAGAGTTTATATCAATCTGGTGGATGACCTTCCATGCATTTGAGGTCACCCTGTTTTTGTATACTCGGTAAAAGAAAAAAACAGATCTTGCACATTTTCCTCTGACTATTTGGGAGAAAATGACTAATTCGACTCGAAATGCCTTTTGAAACAACTCTGTCAAATGTACAACGGTTAGAACTGACACACTGAATGAATGACATTGTGATGAATATCGTACCTTTTATCCGTGCAGTTATAAGATTTCTAATTTAATAATCATAAGTTTGACTTAAATTCTGACAAAACATAATCATGCGTTGGATAGTCACAGATGATATCTCAGTGAATTACTTCCGACTATTTCACCCGCAACTTTAATTTTCAAACATTTGAAATTCTTTAAAAAATGTAAAACAAGCTTCCCGTATCTATGCGAATCTATTACTTGATATTTGTTCCTTGGGATTGAGTCTCATAAATTAATGATTACTGGGTGTACGTCTACTGTAGTGTTATATCATATTACGCAATATTATGCAATGATTGCTTAACAATGATTAACCACATTATAATCGATATTCTGTGATATGCATGATCAGGCACATTACAGTGCCACATATCCCAATCATGAAGCTCTAATTAGCCATATCCACCCTGTGCATGGAGGCTTTCTGACCGAAACTTCAGATCCAGTCTAGGCCCAAAGATGAGAGAGTCCCTTCAAACGAAGGGAAGGTCTTTCGCCTCAAACCGCAAAGTGCCATTATAATTCCATTAAGACCACAAAATGTCATTATATTCCCATTAATACGCCGAGTACTAGGCCAGGAAACCGATTAGGGAAGTAGGCTGACATACCATTCTTATCTGATCTGAGGGTTAGGACCTAGATGGATCGAAGAAGCCACATGTGGTTGACTCAAACTGGCTGGACGTTCACTGTACATGATCCAGATTTCATCTTTTAATAATAACTTTTCCTGAGACATATCTGAAGTAGATTCTTATCTAGCTATCTATAAACATGATTGATTTATGAAGTGAGTTAATATCACAATCAAATTGGCCAATTGCAGTAAACAAGGTTCGAAATAAGTGTGAATGATATTGAATTTAATAATTGTTTTCCCTAATCGCCAATGTGTACACTATACACAGAGGGGCGACCCAATATGTTTGTGTCTTTTGTCTCGGCAGTATGTATTCGTGTCCGTGCCAGACATGTGCCCTTATTCAATCTGGAAGCGTTCGGCATCGCTTCTTACGCAATGGTATGAGAAGCCAATTTCTCCCCTGAGGATCAAGTCCTCTTCTGGGCAAAGAGGTGCCGGCTGTCGAAGAGACATTAAGATGCAGAGTTGTCCCTTTTCTGGGGCTTTTGAGATGGAAGCTTCACGCTGGTTTATTCTGCAACACTGGAAGTGCAACACTTGTGACGCAGTTTGGACACATTTGTATGTTTCCATTGCCTATGTGTGAAATGCCTAATTGTGTGTCCATATTGCTTGGTATAAAGTAAGGTATAACCGTAATCGATCTATATATAGATGCAGTTCGTTAACGCCATTTCGCGTTTCTTTTTTCGTGAAAAAAGAATATAAAAGGGTGGTGGGATCGCTGTATATCAGCAGAAATACGTCATTGTTCCATAGGGATGGAATAAAGGATTTTAATGTTGATGTCTTTTATTATACAAGCTATCGAGCGACTTGGCCTTCGTCAGGTAATATGAATTGACTAAGCTGACAGAAGGGAACCACACTGTATCGAGGTCCCGAGAAATTTCCCCACAAAAACACTTAAGGTTTTTAAAAAGGATTTGGGATTTAAGTTGATGTCTCATTTCTTGCGATGTGACTTGGGGGAATACTTTTCACTTAAGGTGATGATAGTTCGCGCACCGCCACGAGCCCGGGGTTGGTCGGCTGGAATGCGGGTCGGTTTGCTCAGTTCCCATTCAATAACGAGCACCTCATGGGGGATGGGGAGAATTTCTCTGATCAGCTTGACCTCGAGCTGACCTTGATGAGAGAGCATTTCAAAGCTGATCTTTGTACTTTATAACCTCGGTGATTTGAGAATGAAAACTGTCCGCTAGCTCTCATTGACTCCGATGCGAAGTATTCACTGTATGGGCATGGGCAAGGGGGATTGGTGGGTCAGATTTTCAGAAAATGTACAATTGGCAGCTGTACACATTGAGTAATATCTGTTAAATTAGGCCAATACTTGGCCAATACTTGGTAAATTCGAGTATATTCGGCATTGCATTGATTATAGCAATCTATTTGGTTAGATTGAGCTTTATTTTCGTCTGAAATTTGGGCTATTTGAGAAGATTGGCGAAGTTGAATTGTACATTTTCTGAAAATCTGATCCAGGTGTCAGGGATTGCTGCTCGCGGATAAGATTAGCCTAAGAGGCATTACGGGCGTGGGTGCGTAAACATTTGGTGAACTAGAGAATCAGATGATGGGGGCAAAAGCGGTGTGGTTGAAGAGGGGAAGAAAGAGGAGTTCTCTTTGGAGTTCTCACCTTCTCAGTACCGGAATATTTTCTTGCTGTATTTACAAATAAATTTTATTTGTAACTTCCTGTTCGCCTATATCCGCTATCAGTTTAGAAATGTTTGGTTAACCACACGCACGAAAAGGCCTTGTACATTTAGTCCGACCTATCCTCTGTGACACTCGCAGTTAGTAATGTTAGTTATTATATGAAATTATAACGGCTTTGTGAAAAATAGAAAACGAGGAAGTGGACGTTTACTGTTATCGTTGAGTATGATCCATTCCTGTATTTAAGCATAAGCATAAACCACTTTAAGCATTGTTTTGATCATTGGTTACCTCACATGCAGTATTGGATATAAAATTTAATGTCGATTTATTGCCCTGACATACGGTTTATAGTCGGCATTACATGTACCCAAAAAGTGGTTGTCAGTTTTTGAAGTAGACGTCATCCATTTCTTTCTAACAGGCGCGATAAATCATGTAGCATATCAACCAACACATGACTATACATAGCTGATCTGTCATAAGATTAATATAGAATCATCCGTCAAAGGTGTTATCATGGCCGTGAACATGTGTTACCCAGGTGTTGGCGATCTTGGCAACTCCCACCTCTTCCTCCATCTCCCTGTAATACGATTTACATGTAGGATTGCTGGATTATTTGGCTGTGGAGACCGACCAGGGTGCATACCTTCCTTTATAACCCCCTGTGTTTCTCTGAATAAGATACTAATGTCACTACAAACAAATGCTACACTATTGTTATTCATTATCAGGCTGCACATTTTGATGCATAGTCATATTTGAACCTTGGTTTTGTCCATTGGTATTAATAGAATTTCCCATTGTTTAACCAGTGTAATGTCTTCAATCATGTGATGAATATTATAGATAGGTTCGGTATTTGTACGAATATGAAAATATATACCTCTGTCTGTTGCCGTATGCTACAAATGATTAGACTAGGGAAGATTTGAAACTGCAGACATGCGCGGGGTTAATACAGGGGCAGATGTTCACATAAGTCTCTGTGGTTTTAATGCCATACCTGTCAGAAAGATACGGGATGTGTAATGTGGAAACTGTAGCCACTATCTAGTAATATCTAAAGCATAACCTGAATCGGAGCACATGCAATTTGTGGAAGCTTTCACACCACTGTATGTGATTGATGTTTAACCCCGACCGGACCCTGCTAATAGTAGTACATAAAAAGTGTGCCTTTCCCCTGGAGTGCACATGCCAGTAATGTAACGATTTAAATTGTATTCCCAGTGATTGCATGTTTGCTTAAATCAAGTTTGAATGTTCCTGTATAGAAATATAGGAATTTGTTTCCAGTGAAACGAAACATATCTGGTCTTGGGGGTTGGTTCTACAAATATATGCATTCTCAATTACACTTTGGCTTGACTCCACTGACGTGTTTCTCTCTGCGGTCGTTGCGGTTGCATTCTGCAGTGCATTCTCAATCCGAATAGAATAACAAATGGAGCTGGTTAGGGGGGAGTCTTGATAGGTTGTGCAACATAGGTTTTTTTATAATAGGCTAATCATTAAATTACAATGACTGTAAAACCGCATATTCACCGCAGTAAGCATGCGCTTTGCATATAGTTACCCTAAAGGCCCTAGTCCACTAAGCCGATTCTCATGCAATTTTGCGCTGCAGAGGACCCTTGTCTATTGAATTCCGTGAGAATCGCATGAAAATCGTTTAGTGGACTAGGGCCTTAATACTATAATAATAGTCTTTAAATATTTTCCCCACAGTATGACTTATAGTGGAGTTATCTAGCCTAACATTTCGAAACACCACATCGTCAAACAAAACTTCACCATTTAAAAAATATCATTTTTCACAATATTTGATTTTTATTTGATTGCAGAGACAGTTTTCTGCTGTTGGGACCAACCGTAACGCACGTGAGGTGACACAATGTGCTGTGAACTGCACCACGGCGCGGACACGGCCCGTATGCGGGTCTGACGGACATACGTACCCCCACAGTTGTGCTGTGAAACGTCTCCGAAAATGTGAAAAAATCAAAGTGAAGGTAGCCAAAAAAGGGCCCTGTAATGGTAAGTGTATTTTTGTCTTCTTTTAGGAGGCCACCAAAAGGTGCCAGACAGAATGCTACTGAAACGTATAAATGCATACCCAGTCAGGTCCAGACGGCCACATTCCTCGATTCCACATCCAGCAATAAGCTTAACCACAAGGCTAAGACTAAGGCTAAAATTGTTAATGACCCCTAAAACTTAGGGGTCCAAAACTGCCTTCTGAACCTGACTGTACCATTAGGCCTGAACTACTTGTTACTCAAAGCTCTCCCCTCTGTGAGTTTTGATATTGTTTTCAAACTATATATCATCAACCCCGGGTATCAACCTTGTCCGACCATGTTAATTTGGGAGGGCAGAACGTGATACACCCTCTTGATTTTATAAATGTGCAATTTCCCGCCAAATCTATCGGCTATCTCCTATTGGTGGGGATCGTCACGTGCCACATATAAAACATATGGACATGAGGAAATGAGTCTATTTGCCGTGAGGAAATGGACAACTTAGACCAAAATTGGTATGCCACGAGCTCAGATCAATGTCAATTCAACCTTTTGGCCTTTAATTTTGTTCGTTGATGATTCCGGATTGTTTGTCCAATTCCTGGGGCCAAAGAGCGCGATGGTTTGTATATTGGCATTGGAAATCACCAAATCAGTGCGCCTTTACGGTCAGATACGTGCCTAAGCCCGTTAAATAGAGCCATTATTACCTCAATATATAATTCAGAACTTGGATCTTCTGTGCTGCAAATGCACCATAGTTACATCGGAGCTTCCAATTGCGATTCATTCTCCTTTTTACCTCGCGAAACTCTGCCGACAGGGAATATATTGAATAAACGTGGAAATCTCGGGGAAACTAGGGAAGCATTCAAATTATCCCATCAACATTCTGTGCCATTCCCCGCCCTTGAACAAAATAAAAACTCAGCTAACTCTATATCCCGTATAATACAAGGAGAGGAGCCCTGACTTGAGATGATTATTAGGAAAGACAAAAATTCCCCAACACTATGAGACAAAATAAACCTGCTTTCTTTCTGCCCTTTGGAGTACTTCGGACCTTTGGTAATAACTTGATACCTGTGTGTCTCCTCAGTGGCTGGAGAGGATAGCTCCTGTAAGCTGTGTTCTGTCTGTTCAAATATTGTCTCACACCTTCACAAAAGCTCCATGTCTCCAGCTCCTAGCCACCAATGTCACTCTATGAAGACAATATTTGATCGCCTCAACACCCACTCCCATCTTGAAAGCCCTCTAACTGATCTGGAACTTTTAGCAAATTCACCGTATGAGTATACATACAGTCAAAGCAAATTTATGATGACTCAAGGCATTAGTGTATTGTTATGGGATCACTTTGAACATTTTGAAAGGGCCTCGTCTTTGTGTATATCCAAGCATGGATGGTTGGAAAAGAAACAAAAAATTAATTCCCTGTTTTAATGACCAGATAGAAATGAGATGCTGAGAATGATAGACATAAAAGCACACTTCTCATTCATTTCTCAATCCACGCGAGAGATAACCGTGCATTTGAATAAGTTGTGTTTTCAATTTCAAGTGCTATGCGTTGGCTTTATTTACGAATAGGATAGGACTCTGCCAATCCTACTGTCAGACCTCGAGCAAACACTATTATTTTAAAACAAGTTGTTTAAACTAATCCACTGAATGGTTCTAGTAGCTTTGAGACAGCCAGCATACACACGCTTAATTACAAATAACAATGATCAATTAATCAGTTTCTCCCTTTCTTTCCTCATCTCTTATTTTCTTTTCATCCTTCTTTCCTTCTCGCTCATTCCCTGAACCTTTATTGAAAGTAAGTTTTTTGCCCTTGTAAGGTTGTATTTGACCCTAGCAAATATGTGCTTTCAACTCAAGGCCCTGTTTGTAGTGAAAAGAAGCTTTGTGCTACTGTAATTTCCTGCTTTCCTAAAAATTACCCAATACCTAAGCAATTTCTCAAAGAATATATTATCATCTCGATCAAATACACATAGACGCATCCCATTGAATGGTAGTGTGCAGTTATGCCATGAATTATCCTTCAACATCATGGCCCATTTATATTGAATCTTAGCTCATTCCCTAATGCAACAGCTGCGTATGTCTAATATGAATGTGAGAGGTAATATTGTCTTATAACACATCGCTATAAGTAAAGACTCTAAAAGATTAATTTTCTCCGCAGAGGGTGTGAGAATCCTATGATCCTCGGCATTAAATAGCAGGCTTAGACTGTAAAATATTGTGTCTGAACATTAGAGATGTGTCGCTCTGACCTCAACTACGCCGCATGGTTGGGCATCAAGTTCTGGGAACTCTTTAATGAGGCTGGCACGTAAAGAAGTCGAAATCGATTATGGCCCTCTACAAATCTGCAAACCCTTGGTAAAGAGAATCCAAGTCCGCGGCGCCACTCGTCAAAATGCAATGGCGCCTTGAGGATCCGGCCAGGGTCTCCACGTCTCGATTTCCCAATTCATTTTACCACGAAGGTTATCCACCTTTCGCCCACTGAATGTCTGTGAAATTAAGACATATTGGCTAGAACTTTGATCCGTGACACATCAAACAGTCTGGTATTTCCAACATTGGGAGGAGGGGACGTACACTCATTTTAATTTGTTGCTCGAGCATGCGTGAGATGTCTGGTTGGTTCTCTTAGATGGAGCAGACGACTTCTGCAATATACGATCGTGATGTAAGGTCAGCATCCTAATTGGGAGCTATTGGGTAGAATCTATTAGTTATCTACTTCGATTTAGAGGGTTATATTTCGCTGTGTTGAAAGATCCAAAGTCCATATATTATATCTGCCTGCCCTTAGGTTTACATAATATAAAGGAGAGTATAGCAATAACACTGTAAGATCACTTCTTAAATTGCAAAGAAGATTCTAGTTACTTTCGAGTTTGTCCGTTAGGGGAAGAGGGAAGATACGTAATCATCGTTTCTTCCACACAATGACGTATCTATTTCAATCTATTCGCGACCTAACTACCCCATAGCCGAAGGACATTCACTTACAGTTCCTGCCTCAGAAAACTCCTTCGCTCACCTCAGTCACGCCCCCACCCCTGTGGCGGGGCACAACCCTCTGATTGACCCCTTTCACACCTTGGAGAAAGGCTTTGGTTTACATTCTGCACCTGTGTCTTTATGACATGCTCCTAGTGCACACCTGCATGGCTCTTCTACCTCCACCCTTGACCTGTCATCTGTCACCCAGCCTCAGACACCAACCAGACTGTTCGCCGGTGGCCTTTAAATGTTTGACAAGCTACCACCCTCTGCTTTCTTCCTCATTGAAGGCTGACACACGTGCAAGAACAGCCAATCTTATGGCCTTTATTATATCCAAATATTCAATCCCACGTCGATATGCATGGACCTCACTCACCAATACCTTTATGTCAACACCGCATCCACAGGCGATGTTCAACTCACCCCTGGTTTAATTGCCTCGGTAATTTGTCAATCTCGAAGGATTTTCTGGTATTCGGTATTGTTTGCACAGGGCAAGTTGTAGGAACTTGAAGAAGATTAAAAGGGAGCCTAAGGAACATAATATATCATCGCACCAAGAGCTGAAGCGTATGGACATCTTCTTGACTAAATTATGCTCATCTTGTGCTACCATGCGAGCACAATCAATGGACGTATGGCTGCATGGACGGGGTCTCATGCTATTCACAATTGAAAACGTATATATATGTCATGTGGGATCCTGCTGATACACATATTTCATTAGACATGGCGCAAGAAAAAATGCATAATTGTCCCTGTTTGAGATAACAATTCAGCTTTTTTCCCCCGCGTAAATTCTCCAAATCATGATACGTTTAGAGTTGGCTCGTATGATGCATGAATAATAAGTGAACACCTGCGATAAGCACGACATGTTATATGTTTCTTTTACACGCTTTTCATCATGTGAATCTTTAATAAAGCCATTCTCGGGAATTTTTTAATAGGGTTGCCCCTCGGTAGCCTGTCCAAGAGTAGACGTGCATGCCTTGGAAATGGTTAGAGCGGCTGGGGGAATGAAGGATTATTAATTATAGGATTGCATCAAAGAAATATCGACACTCGAAAATGAAAAATTGCATATGTACTAGATATCTAGGTATGTTTTTTTCTGACTTTCAAGCAAGTTGCAGCCGAAGCAAATGATATAGCGGATCATACATTACTCTGTCCTATAGAAACTGCATTCTAAACGTTACCATAGGGATTTAATGAAATATTTGATGAATATATATGTACTCGTTGGTTACATTATGAAAGCATGATTCCAATCTTAGGGATTGATATTGAATCTTGGTACGATGATAGTAATGATGTCATTTTCTAAACATCTTCCAACTTTTAGTATTCCTTTTTTATGGGTTGTTTTTTCGATGTTGAAAAATCCTAATAATATACCTTCAATTAAACTTTAATCTTAGGTTTGGCAGCGAGTGCCCGCAGCGCCCTGCGCCCTTCCTCGTCCACAGGTGCATCTCTACCATCCCAATCACCTTCTAGAGGTTCCTTGAATACTGGTGGACGGGCAAGAGGCTCCCGGGTACGTAACAGGTGCTTACAGGAGAGACAGCAGGCTTTGGAGCTTGCCCAATCACCCTCAGCTGAAGTATATATCCCAAGGTGAGTTCCCCTGTTACACCAATATATATGTGGGTCAGATTTTCAGAAAATGCACAATTGGCAAATCTACACATTTAGTAAATTCTGCTAAATTAGACTGAAAAATGGTCAATCAATACTTGGTATATCTGAGTATATTTGGTATTGCATTGAGTCAATTAAAGTATCAGTTCTGTTATGTTAAACTGCATTTTGAAGCAAATTTTCGTCTTAAATGTGGGTTATTTGAGAGGATTGGTGAAGGTGAATTGTACATTTTCTGAAAATCTCACCCATGTATAGGAATCTGCGCCTTTAATTGGAACTTTGACTATCGGCGTTAATATATATAGCGTCCTTTGTATCAATTATGTCGTATAATAAAAAGGACCAATTATTTAATTCTTTGGAAAATGTACGTGGAAGTGTGTAGGCCTATATATATGCGAAAAATTGAGATGCATTTCTAAAAATGTATGACATGACAAAAAAGACTCGTGGGATATCGGATAATCGTTTTCAACTCCCTATATTAGTATTGGCCTTTTATTACTAATCTGTTAGTGTTAAAAGTTTCGCCAAAGGATAAATATGTAGGTTTGTCGAGCCTGTGTTACATCGGTATGGGTGAAACGCTATTATTAATGATTCCCAATGCGCTAATAAGATAGAGAACTATCATATGTATCCATGAATATGTGAAATATATGTGTGTGTGCTTCCGAAGAAGGTGTAATGAATGGTTTAGCTGCTGCGGTTACCAGGTATTATATTTCTTCTGTTCATGCTGGTGACAGATTTCCAAAATTAACCTTGTCTCAGGATGTCTGAATGTCTATTGATGACAGTCAGTCACGACTAAAAATGTTGAAGTCCCCCGCCGCTCTACCATCATAGAGTTCCTAGTGCTGAAAAGCCAAGTGATAATCAACAGTTAATTGCTTATTTTCAAGTGCACCTAACATCATCGACTAATTATGCAAAATTAATGGTCGCGATGACAACAACAATATATAATTGTATGATTTGTGTGACAATGCTCGATAAATTGTGTACAAATGTGTCTCTATCTCGTGGGTAAATACGAAAGAGCGATGATGCTTGTTCTGCTTGTATTCCAACACCATAATTACAGGATTTCGCAGCGAATTTCCTTTTTGTCGGTTGCTGTTGTTTTTGCACTGCTAAATTGATATGTAGTGTATGATAGGTTCTTCTGATGTTTAATACTATATAGTTGTGGGATGAGAAAATAAGTGAGGTGGTATATTATGGAGATAGAGTTACGTATTTTTCTGTTGAAAGCTCCCCAATGGGATTAAATACTTGCCGTACTTCATGTTTCTATCTCACGGGTATTCCCCTGCTATAATAATCTATCAGTCTGCACTCTTACTAGTGAATATTTCCACCTTATATTTTAGATGTAGAGCTGATGGCTCCTTCGCTAAAGTCCAATGCCATCAAGCAACTGGATACTGCTGGTGTGCCACGAGTGATGGTAAACCAATACCTGGATCATCGGTTAGAGGCCAATTTAAAATAAACTGCCGAGGAACTAAAGGTAGGAGCAAAATACCTGTCACTGTACACATCTTACATATTCCTTATTAAGAACAGATTCTACACTTATTGATTATTTTATTAATCGAGTTAGAGAACTACTTAAAAAAACTACACCAGGAATTCCTAACTTGCGTAAATCTATAATACATTATGTATTAGCACTCCAATCACAGAATGACACATCTTTTTAGGATAGATTATCTAGGACTATAACATTGAAAATCAGATCGTTATCATTAGGGGATAATCCAGTTGCCTGTTTAAAATAATCCCACGAAGCTTAAATTTTCACAAATGGTGTCGACAATTTTATTTAGTTGGACACATATCCATTTATTGCCTACGTATATCCTTTCAACTCCCTCCACCTATCAACGAGATTTTTTGTTAAGCTTTAGAGACCAATTGGTCGCTTTTGCCGCCGGCATGTGTGGGAGGTTGGGAATTGAGTTCTGGTAAATGATAGACCTGCAATTCTACTCTGTCATTAGCTACCATCCACTGCTCTTCAACCATTACGTGTGTCAGTGGAGGTCAAACCAAAACAACCGAAAAAGCCGGATTAATCCGACACCCATCCCTCGAAGGGAGAAATTTATCTTTAGATTGCACACAAATTGTTTTAACCTTGCTAATTATTGTGGGATGTGTTACCTGCTTAAAACCATGGACATCTTATTGCAATGGCTGTCTGAGTTCAAAAAGGATAACATTTCTCTGTGAAAGTGTATTCTTTTATTAAGAAATATCAACAACTATTTGTGGTAATAGTTAACGCCTAGATGCCGAAGAAATAGTAGCACTGCATGCAACACAAAATTTAAAGTTAAACAGCGTATTGATATTATGGTTAATTACAGAAAGATTCCCCATAGCTGCCTAGCCTAGTGCTTAACATTAGCGGAAAGGATTCTGGTATGAAGGAAGTCCTAAATAACGATTAGCTATATATAGTAGGAGAGTAAACTTATATGGGAACCATCTGGAGCTGCTGGGATCCGATGGGAATAGCACATTGAATGAATTTCGCCATCACTTGAAGCATTTTCCGACTGAAAGCCTAACATACTCAAATACTCGCGCCATTACATCTATCCCATTCCACCTTTGAAGCAGCCTAAGGGTTTGTTTGTTGGCGATTTCCCGGTGCTTGGCTGTTAGTATGATAAGTTGTCCCACTGGCTGGTAATCCAAGCCAAGTGATACCTCTACTTGGCTGAGAAAGGTAGGGCCTCGGTAGCAGCAAGCTACACCTGAGTATACAGACTTCACAATGGTCCTTTGTCAAACCCAACTCGGCATGCCCATCAGCCCTTCTAAGCTTCGTCACCTCAAACTTTCCTTCCAGTCCTTACCTCGCCCTCTTCTAATGCAATTTCAACCCCCTGTTTCATCAAAAACTTTTACTAGCTGTGTTTTAAAAAACAAAAACGAAGTGAATGTATGTTCCTCAATTGTTTATACCGATAGGGATCGCTCTCCCCACGGATCCCACGTCCATATAAGTTCCAAACAAGAGCCAAATTAGGGCTAGCTTCGTGAGCAAGTATATGCTTAAAGGGAAAGAGCCCTCAATTGTTACTAACTACAGCTTTATCTCATAGTCCACAGGTGCTCCATTCCAACAACTGCAAATTTCCAAATTGCCAAAGGTCATGACTGTAGTGTGCTCCGTCCCTATTTGCTCTGTGTGCCTTAGATGAGGAAAGAGAGTGATCTATTCCCCTTTAGATGGACGCAGATCGTTTTTCCCACGTAGAGTACTAATTTATGTGTAGCTGCAGGTGTTCTTTACTACATGGTTAATTAGACAATTAATGCAATATTTGCCGAGCAAAGAGCACGTGGGTAATTTCGGATCCATTACCAGGGCATGACAACCAATTTCTCCTAAATGTGACAAGATCATTGTTTGTGGTTAGGCGTATTTTGGCTTTTTAGGAAATGATGTGCTTAGTGCAAATAATTTAGATGTCGCGAATAGTTTTTTTTCGCTGACAATTTATTTTTCTCAATGTTCCATTAGATAGATATACTTTTTCGTCTGAAATGTATTCCTAAGTACTGAAGAGTACACAGGACATTGACACAGCGCCGTTTCCCATAATTTAAATTCTTTGTAAGATGAATGCTCACTGTTACACTCAAATAATTGGAGTATTTGCATATCCGAAAATAGTATTAGATATATAAATACATAATATCATCTTATTTCACTTACCTAACCTACCAAATAGTGGGATTGGGGTCGGGATTAATCTGGAAAGCCTTCATATACATGGCAAATCTCATTGTAAAATTTACGAAGTCACGCAAATAGACTGTGCTCTGAACACCTCCACAATTCATCAATATCGCCATTATGTACTCTGTTTTCGCTATAGGCTGACTGCCCAGGCTTAATTTATGATTCAATTAATTGTCATTCAGCAATGATTGGACGTTTGTTGTTCTCGCTTAAACCTTGCCTCCTCGGAGGAACATTTATCATTTATACTTTTGACTTTGCTTGTTCTGCCTTGATGTTTTGTGAGTTCGATATATTGTGGTGAATGGTTGCCTTTTCGCTTTGCTTGTTAGGAAAGGGAAGGACCTCGCGCCGACCGAAAAAGAGGGCGAAGCGGCCCAAAGGTATGTACTTACTACTACACCAGAGCCCAAGCACCAACTAACAACAATCACGACAAATAATGATCAACATGAATGTCTCGTGCACACTTAATAAACCCCAGTTTAAAGTCCATAGACAGGGAATACATGCATAACGAATTTTGAACTATTTCACATTAGATATATGTCATTGTACATACTGAAATATTGTCGTGTAAACCATCCTGCCATATAATAGTATCAAATGATAATTATGTTAAACAGCTTTGACACTCAATTTTACTGCAACTCGCTAACAATGCAAACACAGCACTTTCTATGTAAATACACAAAAACTGTGTATATAATAAACTCTTTGATATTCAATCAAAACAAAATGAATGCAGCAACCTCACAATCTACTGAACTGCCATATATGCATGTTGTCTTTAGAAACCTTTTATAAATCTGTTCACTGCCAAACCTGTTGCTGCGCTTCTAAGGCTTTTCCCTATTTGAAATTATATTTCTGCCAACTCGGCGTTCCCTCTTGAACAAATCACGTGATGTGAAAGCGCCACGCCCACTTCTCTTTGTTATCATGGGCTAAAACTTTCAAGAATCTTACCACAAGATGGTGCGTGGAGATGCTGTCTCTTTCTTCCACACATAATTATGATTATAAAGTTATTATTGTAGATAGTCTTTGTATGATTACATGTATTAATTCGGTATCTTTTATGTACACATAGGTTGTAACCCCACTGAAAGATCCACATTTAACACCAATCTCATATCGCTCTTCTCGGAAGAGTTTGAGCGGATACCCAAGCCTACTCAACCCTCTTATCCAGGTGCGCCTAAAGGTAGGATTTGTCCTACACTGTGAAATACTTATATAACACATCCTTGATTTGATGCCTACCTCATTTATATTTTACGAAAGAATTAAATCATTTACAATCATAGTGAGAAGGCTAAGAGATAAAGTGTAAGCTAGCATCTGAACGTTGAATTTAGTCACAAAGCATTCTTAAAAATATTTGTTTCTTATTCAGACCTTCCTATTAAATCAAAATCAGATTCCCTGCTGGATACCCTGGAGAAGAGAGTCATAGAATGGAAATTCTCTGAGCTGGATGCAGACAAAGACAGCAAACTGAAGCGTAAAGAGATTCGTTCGCTGAGGAAGATGGTCAAGAAACAAGTCAAGCCCAAAGCCTGCGCAAAAAACTTCGACGAGTACTGCGATTTGGATCAAGATGGAAAGATAGCCAGAGCGGAATGGTCGGTCTGCTTAGGGGTTGATATCAATAGTAAGTGATGGTCAAGTTGGCCAACTGACGTTAATTATCTTTTTTGTTATCATTGAAGAAAAACATTCTTATTTTAAATGCCTCATTGGATTGCTTTGTTATTAATCATTAAGTTTTTGTCGCTACAGGTCTCATTAAAAGAATCTAATCATTGTTTTTTTTCTCACACTCCTTTGAATCTGAGTTCAAATTCGGTTAGGTTAAGTTAACAATAGGTCAGTGTACGTGGAGGGCATGATATGGGTATACAAGTTGTATGTGGTATGAATGAATATCAAATGAAGGGTCTGTCTTGCCATTCTCACCACCCTGCTCTTTGTTTTATTTCATGATGAGAAATATTTTGTGGTTTATTTCTGCTCGATTTGAGTAGCTTGTTTGCCAAACAGAAATATGTCCCCGACTCAAGCTAACATTCCTTTACGAAGTGAGGAATTTGTATTATAATTATTCCACTCAAGTACGGTACTAATTTGTTGTCATCATCCAGTATGTATACCGGGTATGTACATACGGTACATGTACTGTGTATACCCTGGTATATCTGCACTGACATCTGGTGCCATTCTTTCTAACTGTGAATTTGCTAGAAAAACAGTGCCAGACTTTCAAAATGTCAAACACATACACAACTTTGGGGAAATTTCGAGGAAGAACAGTCATCTTGAGTAAAATGACATACTCCTATTTAAGTGCAGGCCAATTTGAAAGATCACAAAGAGCTATTGGTGTAATGTCTCTTACTTCCTGAATGTCGAAGCATGAGATAGATGAATGCATGGTATGCACGGTGTATGTATGTTTAGCTATTAGAGGATTCCGTTCATACCATTACAAGCCATGATAATTTCAAGAGGTTTAATTTTATCTAACATTTTATTTCCTCTCATATATCGACTAATCGCTGCTTCATTTGTGTGTCTTATATCTCTTCTTTTAATCACCCAACGCTGTAAATATATTCTTCCGCAATGTCTTCAGAATTTCGTTTTGACAAAACATCACTTACGCAAAGAAAAAAAAACTTTTACCAATAATCCAGCTCGATTAACTGTAAATACGGTATATATAGTGACATAAAAACGACATGACAGATTATGACAAACTAGGACGGTCTCGTGCGGCCTGCATGTGACTTGCTTTGTTAAACGCTATTCTTTTATGTGCTACATGAATTGCCTCTTCTTGTTTGTGAAACGTTGTCATTAACATAATAATCCTTACATTCATTGAGAACTGCTTTTGTATAAATATTCACGCGCTTGTGTATTAATCACCTACGAGTAGCTGCTTTTGGTACAGTCAATTCTTTTCATTTCGGTGGAAAATAATATCTTTTAACAAAAAAAACTACCGCATTCATTTCCTAGTAATTTGTTTATAAAAGCACAGGCTTCCATTTCTTATTTCTATCTTGGCGAAAAGCAAACGTTCCTTTTATATTCTCTTCGGTCAAAATTAATCAAATTCTCTGTGTCCAGTATTAATCAACTTTATTAACCCAACAACCTCAAAGAGAACAACACGGGCAAGTGCAATACAAAAATGGTTTTCAATGAACACGAATCCACACTTTGGTATAATTTTAGTCTCTTTTCGATTATTCCTATCCTTGAACTCAGAAGAACAGCTGACAACACCAGTTTCTACAGATACAGAGGATGGAGGTATTCCCTTGTATTCTCATGACGTCACCAAGGTTCATGACGTAACAAGATATGATGATGTCATTCCATCCGCATCCCTTTTCCTTCGCTCTACCGCGGATGCAGTAGGTTAAAAAAGCTTGCATTTTCTTCACCTAGCCTCAGTCGATGGTGAACTCAGTTTAAGCACAAAATTCTCCCTCCTCCAATCTCTATACCCAACAAAGGCCGCATGAATGTGGGGATTATATGTCATCGTCTGAACTTTTAAACACAGAGAGTTGGAATTAAAAACGATATTATTTATAAGCATGTTTTAGAGCCCTTTTTTATCTGGACTCCCGCAAGTTGTTGAACTGAGTGATCAATCGGCTTGGCAAATTATGATGGAGCAATTCAGTAAGTAATATGAGCGTTTTACTTAAAAGGTTTGGCGTCGCCCACTGCTATGAGAAAAGAAGCTTATTTTATTTATCATGCTGTATATATAGGAGCTATTTAGACTGCGAATGCATTGTTATAAGCCAAATATGTAGGAAAAAGTAAGTTCTTTTTAGTGAATTGTAATTTGAAACCATTCCTTCTAAATTGCTTCCTCCGCGATGCAGCATCCAGCTTTCCCCGTGGAATTTACATTTTGCTTTTTTCCTAAAAATTGTTCTAATTCACTACCTAGCCATATATTTTTGTTTGATTCTTTTCGCTAAAATGCTTGAAAAACGATACCTCCTTGCTTTAAATTGCTTTGACCCAATGGCTAGATCATGATTGTATATTATATATTATTGCTATTCGATCACGTCTAAATTTTGTTTTGAATCAATTTGAACCGAGTTACTAGAAGACGCTATGGCGAATAGTTTACTATTGTATTATAACTCTTTCTGGCTTATCTATCACTTGGAAGAAATGTGGATTTATAGCGATTCTTGATTTGAGAACACGGAAAAAAACTATTTGCGAAGCTGCAAGAGGATGGATTATATTCTAACCATGATATACAACCCACACGTCAATATCATTTGTGACCCTAGCATGAATCACCTTCTAAAAGAATCTATTTATAAAACAACAGGTTTAGACGAAGACGCCGGTGACGAGGAGAGAGTGAATCCAGGAGTTCGCCCCACCCTCTTCGATAAACAGATCCTCATCGGAGGTTCGAGGACTTCTGAAGAAAACCCGGAGACGCAGAGTGAGAGTCAGTGTTCTATTTTGCTTCTTGCTTGCACTTGATGTGATTTGAGTAAACCATGCTTATATTATCATAGGACCTTCCTCCCTGCTATTCCCTATGCGCAAATAAATTCTCTGTGGTCAAGTAGATTGTATTCACCCTCTCAAGGAAAACACTTAAACTTCTTTTTCCCCTATTTCGGTGAAAGGGCCTCTCTCTAAAGTTTCATCTATTACAAAATCAGAACTTATGCTACTAACTTTTGAACTCCTGTTCTACCATTTGTTTCTAGAGCGAGGCCAGAATAAACCAATATATCTAGAGTGTTTCTTGTTTAAAAAAAGACAGTACAGTTCATCGTTTTTATATGTTCATATTCGAGACATTCATTTTATCGCATGACCTTACGATAATCCTTCGCAATGCGTCACGCTGTAATAAGCGAAAGCATTGTCACTACAATCTTGATACACCAAAAGAAATCCATTACACCAACAACCATAATGTATATAACAAAAGGATAAATTACCGACATTGGGTTGAGGGGGGGGGGCTGCTGGTGCACTGATTAGTGTATAATCCCACGGCTTTGCTTCGGGATTATGCACCAAATAGTGCACACCAGTGCACAATGTTTTACAGTGCACTAGCAGGCCTTAACTGGAAATTATGGAATGGGCATTATGGACATTAACATTAACAGATTGTGTGACATCTATCTCTAAATCTTCTACATTGGCAAATGTTATATTATTCGCACAGTGCCTTCTCAGCGAAACTGCCTTCAGGAAAGGAAATCAGCCCAGGAAATGGATCAGGTGGACCCGGAAGGACGCATCTTCATTCCAGAATGCACGGAAGCAGGGAAGTTCCGCCATGAACAATGTCATTCCTCCACCGGCTACTGTTGGTGCGTGGACGAAACGACAGGCAAGCCCATACCAGGAACGTCAACACATAACGTCATGCCGGACTGTAATAGCAACCAGGGACTTCAGTTCAAGGGTCAGTTCTTCTCATGGTTACAATGACCAAGATGGCTGTACTTAATTAAACCCAGCATGATTATCGTAACTTTTATTAACAACATACTTATTAATGCATATTTTAGCCCCATTTTCCCAGGTTCCCAAGGTGCTTTTTTTTTCGAAATTGTGTGAATAATCTAGCCTGTAGCTACATAATCCGTTGACATTTGCTTGTTTGTTAACTAGATTCCGTGTTGTATATCTCATAATAGATAATAATAATGTGCTTGTGTGCTAGATAAATAAATGTGTCTTCAAATATTAATATTGTGTTGTCGTGTGTAGTAACTAACAGTTTATAATTTTAGACATTCCCCCTAGGCTAGTCTAGATCCCATCCCTGATACGTATGCGATTTCCTAAAGACATTTTAACAAGCTTACCTAACACACTAGTTTAGAGATATACCCATGACAGATCTAATCGACTTTTGTAAATGTAATGTAATTACGTTTAATCAGCAATTGGACAATTTATATAAGCCTGCCAAAATCCGATGTTTAATTTCGTAGCTTACCTTCTTAGTTGACTAAAAGAAATAGAGTCCTCTCTCCTTAAGCCCCTCAGATGTCTCCGGCGTCGGGCATATATAACATAACATCTCGGGGCACCAGTCGCTCAGAATCTATTTCCTTTGTGACTGTGTCGCATCTAAATGAATGTATCATATCCAATATCCACATTTGCATATTACATAATGTCTTTACGCATGTATAGTCTTTGCACACATGTAGAAACTTCAGTACACTTAATAGTGACTTAGATAGTCCCTCATTATGACATCAATGTTTGTAAAAGGACAATTAACTTACCAAGGAAATGTAGATCTGTATTTAAAAGTGGCACTTCTCACTGTTCGGGCCTTTATTCATGAGTAATGGAATGTCTACTCAATTTTCTGATTTCTGATACTTCTTAACCTTCCTAACTAATCCCTAGTGATATTAAAACTATGTAATCCATAGTATATGAGATATTTGGTCAAAATAGTGAGTAAATTCATTTTGATGTGAAGGTTAAAATCGAAAGTGCCAGTTGGGTTGGCATCTGGAGTTATGTAACCCCAGGCCAGGCCCCATATGTCACTGTATCTATTCTGGGGTGTGGTCACTGATACAGGGTGGTGATTGGTCAATGAAATGGAAATTAGTTTCTTTTCCGTCTACTTAGGGCACCTTATGGTGGCTAAATCCTTTCCTCTGGGATTTGAAATGAGTAGAGGCTTCTGACCCACTCATTATACATATTATTCAATAATCATTGAATGAAAACATAATGTTGGTACTCAATACATCAGATACTCCTATACCTGTCATATATGATTACACTGAAAAAGTTTCCCAAGATTTCATGACTACTCATTTGAACTATCTTAGCCACATTAAAGATTTTTAACTAATACTGAGAATATTGGATTCTTATTGTCAATAGCCATGATAGACCAGTTATAGCATCCCTTGTAGGTCTGCACAAATAGTTATCTTGGTATATTATACATGTATAAGGGTCAGGATGTTTAAAATTACAATCGGCAGCTCTACACACTTAGTAAATTCTGCTAACTAAGGGTGAAAAAAGGATAAGTACAAGTTATATTGGAGTATATTTGGTATTGCCTTGATTCAAAGGATCTGTTGGTTATGTTGTATTTTAAATCTCATCTTTGCCTTAAAGGTAAATACCAGCATTCAATGAAAAAAGAAGGAATCATGTAACTTTGTCTTGGGAAAGAACATGGTTGGGGAACCCAAAAAGCCAATAACAATCATATGTCATTGAATTAATTTTATTTCAGGGACCACAAGTCTCTGTATGCATAGGTGACATATTGCTTTACCTGCAGAAATGATAAAAAAACAGGGGGTCATTGGATTCAGAAAACAGTTATTCAGCTGAACTTGTATCATGATCAGTTAAGAAAGCGAGTACATGTGTCATCTTCAAAGCTGAATAATATTTTTCCAAGTACACCCTGACTTTTTATTTGTGAGGACAAAACAGTATGTCAGCTGTCTTCTGTCTAAATTCTTGTAAAAACTGAGAATATATATGCTTTTTCCCCATTAACGTCCATAGTGAATGGTAGTAAAAACTTCAGTTGTTTTTAAAATATAAAATAATATAATAACATCCTCTTTTTTTCTTTTTGTCTTGACCCAACCATATTCTTTCTCAAGACAAAGTTTTAAAAAAATATTGTTACTCATATTTTATCATGCATTAGTTTCTTGAATTTCCGCCTGCAGCAGTGCTGACAACGCCAGGATTTACCTTTAAATATGAATTATTTTAGTGAATTTATTGGTGAAAGTGAATTGTACATTTTTGGATGACGCCACCCATAAATGCTATCACATAGGTTGGACATCTCTATCAAGTGTGCCAACACTTCGACTATGCATGCAATTCTAGGATCAAAATTTAAATGTGTCAACATTTAAGCGAGGATAATGGTTCAATGTTGTATTCACTGTATACCCCCTTGTTGCGTTTCCCTGTGATGTAGTTGTGAAAGTGCTGAAATCCACATGGAATCTTGCCCTTTACTCCTCAATGAAAGGAGGATCACCTGCGGCTTCTATGCGCAGGTGTGTAATCCTATTATACAATTGTGTGTATAGGATCGCACGCAAGTCAGCAGCATGTATCCAGTTTGCTACCATACAAACCCCCTCCCCTCCATATGCCATGTTGTTAGGTAGCATCTCACTGACACCCCGATGGGAGGTGGTGAGCTTTTGGAACAGCCATTTGTTGTACTTCCGTTTTTTTCCAAGGGAAACCTTGACCGTCGTTTCCATTGCTTCTTCAGCTCCTGCGCACAGCATTTATGAATGTAAATAATATTTTTTTACTTCCTTTATCATCATGGAGTAAAAATAGAGCCCCAAATCGTAGGTATTATTAGCAATAGGATTGCATGGATCCTCGTAAAAACTTTTCAAATAACAACACTCACCCTATCGAGCTTGTGCTGCCATGGAAAAGATTTGAATTGGATCCATGCAATCCTATTGCTAATAATACATACTTGTGAGGTTCTATCATATTCTCCAACCTTTATGCAGCCATTGTTTCATCGCATGGAACAATAATATCACAACCTAATCGAATTTTGTAATCAGTATGATGTAAAGAATTGCATTCTTTTGGGTTGGTCTACTGACCCCATTAAGCCGCCCTCCCCCCATACCCACACCCTCCCCCGGCTTGGATCTCTCAGCCAATTAGAGGGGGACAATGCCAGGAAATATTTCTAGGAATCCTTTGTCTGAAATGAATTAATTATTATGTGCTAGTATAAATAAATGCGAAGCCAAGCTATAAACAGACCTTGCTGCCTGGCTGATTGACGACCAACTTCCGACTTCTGCATTACTTCATACAACACCGAACCTATGGGCAAATGCTCTTAGATTCTTACAATGAATTCATTATGATGCCTGTGTTAATTAGAGTGGCTAAGATAGTTAAAATGAATGGGTCAGAAGCCTCTACTAATTTCAAATCCTACAGGAATCGGTTTAGCCACCATAAAGTGCTGCCCCCATGCCCCAAGTGGATAGAAAAGAAACTAATTTCCATTTTATTGACCAATCAACACTCTGTATCAGTGACCACTCCCCAAAATAGATACAGTGACATGGCCGGGGCCCCGACCTGGGGTTACATAACTCCAGATGCCAGCCCGACTGCATGGCACTTTGGATTTTAGCTTTCACATCAAAATGAATTTACTCACTGTTTTGACCAAATATCTCATATACTATGGATTACATAGTTTTAATATCACCCGGTATTAGTTAGGAAGGTTAAGAAGTACATACCAGATCCCAGAAAATTGAGTAGAAATTCTGTTACTCGTGAATGAAGGCCAGAACAGTGAAAAGTGTCACTTTAAGCATTACTGCATTGCGTTCAGGGGACATGACTGGTAATATTTTAGCGTTTACTTCTTCAAAGAAAGTTTGGCTTTATTGGAAATAAATTTAAAATATGACGCCAAATCACGATTATATTTTCGTAAATTAGGCAAAGCCATCCACAATCATCCAGAGTCAATTATTGACTATTGACCATATAAAGTCAAAAGTACCGATGCAAGTATTGCTAGTTTCGACTGAAGAATAGTATATATCACCCTTAACTGCCCACTTCAGTTGAAATATTCTATTCTATGTACTACTACTCATCGATATATCATGAACTCAGGTATAGGTAAAATCCGTGAGGATACTTTGGAAAAGGTATCAGGTATGTTCAGGTGTTACTCCGATTTTGGACGCTTCAGATTTAAGGGTGGCCATGGACTTATATAAGTCATGAGGAATATATTTGACTCATTTTTTCAACATCTTGTGTTTCTTCTTTAAATGGAAATATATCGCTAGTGTTTAAGTTCCCATTTCTTCCTTATCTACATTACGTCTACTTTCAAAGCAGATCAAATTACTGCTATGATTATCAAATAAGTTTCCATTCACTAGCAAATCTTTCCTAAAGTTGATATTATATTTCAAAATTCATAACATTTTTATCATCGAAATCATCGGTGGCTTTCATCTAGACTATGTATAGTCCAGGTTTCTCAGGGGGTGCTTTAGAAGTGCTCAGCGCCTGAAAATCCACCATTATGACATTATGACCCATTTTGAAAAGGCATTCGACACCTGGGGCTGCATGTACTTTTATTGGGTTTATTGGTGTCTATTATTCGGGCAGGAGAGAAAATGGTAAGTAAATTATCTTTGTGTTAAGTTGGTCTTCTACTATTTTTTGCAGGCTGTCCCTATCCTTTAAAGAAGCGATTCCTCACAGAGTTAATGGATGAGATGACAACAGAAATAGGAGAATATGCTAACAATGCAACGGATACAAGGTACACTTTCAACATATTATCGTACGTATTCTTGCCAAAATTTCCATCAAAGATCATAGTATTTAAGTTGAGAAGAGGTCAAATAGTTGCTTGAATTCAGTGGTGATGGTCCCAGGTAAAATGTTATCAAAAGTCAACTTTATTTTGTTGCTAATTTCAAGCCATATGCCGGAACCGGATCCCGATCATTCTCTTGAAGAAAGAGTGGTTAGATGGAAACTGCGAATGCTTGACAAGAACAGAAATGGGGTTCGTGGCTTGTTGTCATATAATTAGTCAAGATTTTATCATCGTAAACCTTCGTCTGTAAATTTATAATTGCTGTAACGTTAATGATTAACTTGTCAAAGTTAAAGAAGTTAAAGAAGAATCAAATGTAATGTCTGAAGTGCAATGTTGATACGTGATAATAAACTCATGTCTGATTCCAGGCCCTTGAAAGGCGAGAGCTCAAAGACTTCAAGCAGGAAATAAAAAAGAGGAAATCTCTAAGAAAATGTAGTCGCAATTTTATAAATTATTGTGACACTAATGCAGACAAGAGCATAGATATGGACGAATGGATCGATTGTATGGGAATCAATGGTAAGTGACTTTGAACAAAAAATAAACAAAATGGATGTTTATAAGTGCGCAGGAATTATGCAATTTCCTCGAGATGGATATTAAATATCTTTCTATTATTCGATCAGTTCTAACTCATGTTCAAAGTGCTTGCGAGCATACCAAGCCAGCGTACATGCATAATATTGAATAGGTTATAATATGTGTATGTCACGAACTTTTGTGTACAAGTTTAGTTAGTATAATAACAGATCACAGATTCCGTTTGTTGACCTAATTGTTGACCTAATTTGTTGTCGCTTTTTAATACAAAGTCATATTGCAGGCTCACTATCATTTATACATATATATATCATTCTTTGTATCTAATAAAATGAAATTCCAGATTTAGATATTCTTTCATAAAAGACATTTCATTTATTCCCATCTGGTAATGGGAATGAACTAATCAGTCTAGGCTCAGAGAGTGCCTCCAAACTGAGGGAAAGCCTCTCGCCCCAAACCGCAAAATGCCATTAGATTCCCATTAGGATGCCTACTCCAGGGCCAGGAAAGCCATTAGCGGCGTATGCTGACATACCATCTGATCTGAGAGGCTGTGAGTCTAGACTGTAATCCCCCTGAATTGGAAAGCAAATGTAAGATTATATTTGATCAATTTCAGCGTTATAATATAGCATTAATGCAAAATACATTGCCTTACAGATCAACAGAGGAACCTCCCAGTTAATCCCAAGCGTCGAGGACCTAATCCATTCAGTAAATACTTGCAAAGCTAGTCCAATGCATTTGACGAGGGTCGACCTTATATATGTCAATCTCATGAAGAAAGGTTTGTTGTCACAAAGGAGATCTCCAACATGTGCAATACTTGTCTCATTTTAATCCCACTATTATTTTGGAGGACAAGAAGGGCCATGTCCTCGTAAGGTACGAGCAGCGAGTATCGTTCTATACTCGTTGGACCGAGCTACAGACTTTTAAAGTGTTATTGCAACCACAGGAGTGTAATAATCTATACCGCCTCGTTGCACTTTACACGGGGGCGTCATTTGCTACCTACAACGATACCGGCGACACCTAGGAGATTGTCAACCCAACAGCAGATAACCCAGAATTTACTCAACAATGTTCTCTGTATTATTATTGGTACCGACTATTGGCCTAGGCCGAGGAGTGGGTATACATAGGATTTCAGAAACTATTCTTCCAGTGTTCGAATATTGACAGTAAAGCGCATGAGTCAAGCATAAGGTACTGTACTGGATATCACCATATAGATATTGGCCTTGAGAACAGGTCAAAATGTTATAGATGGAGCCACCAGTTTTTGGTTTGGTATACTTGTTGTCTGTGATGATTGGTTGTGGAATACTTTTAGTAAAAATACTTAATATTGAATGCTATCTGAGGAACCCGACCAATAGAACTGCTATCCTCTGGCGGATACAAAAAAATAAGTATCATTTGCTTCATATTTTGCTCTTGTATATACTTAAGTACTTATACATCTATACCAAGAAATAAATCGCATGCGCATACTGAGTACATCTATTTATATGTACATACATGTATTTAAGGGGAAGGAAATCTCTCAGATTTTGAATCTGGACCAAAGATATTTTACATGGCGATATTGGCTAGCATTCAGTTTTCATTTTTTAGTTCCCAAAATTACTTCGCAAGCTTTGTGGTGTACAACCTTTCTATTAGATCCGGTTCCAGTATCTCTGTATAAAGCCCTAGATATGTACATATATTTATATGTATATATTCATATTCTAGACCAAGAGAGAGTTTTTTTCCTGCGTAGAACATATTTTGTGTAAAATATTAATCTATGGGCATACAAGTGCGCGCAAGCAATTATGATGTTTATGGAAGTTCATAATTTATGCGCATATCTTAGGTTGTAGATTTGTTACCTTCGTGCATTTCATAGATCTATATATTTTATACACACGGGAATGTGCCAAAGTCGGACACAGACATCCTGCTACAATTTGTGTAAAATAATATTTCTATTATAATTTCTTATAGTACTATCCTTAACATTAATCAATCTCGCGCATTATCTAGACCACCAGGATCCGTTGATGTCTTGATCACTTTTATAATCAACAATATCAAATTATCTCATCAGCAATGTATTTCTCGATCTGTTCATCCTCATCTTAAAGTTCTTATTAAAAGACTACTATAGCAGCATACAAAATATATGCCATCCATGCGATGTGTTATTGTTTATGTTATATAACGGACAATTATCATGGAATGACACACCATAGTGACACTCCAGACGATTCCCTTATATGTATGAATATGTATTGTGTAATGTGAATTTGTATTAAAGCGTTCTTGTTATTAAAGCGCTCCAAAGCACTTTCCACAATGCAATAGCCAGAGAGATTTGCTCTTTTAAGATGTTGGTGTCAACATGCCAATTCCCACTTGTTTCTGTATTATAAAAAGGTAAATAAAAATAAAGGACTGCCACGTAGAAATATATAGTTCAATCTTTCATGTGTTTTGTTATTGGTAAAACAAACTACTGCACTCAGCTATGTTTCTGTTGATACAAAATATATTGCCGTATGAATATCCTTGTGTATGTATTGTTGGAGTGGGAATTAATGTTATTTGTTATTTGACCGCTAGGAGGAAGAAGGGGAGATGATTGGTTGCTAGGGGCCGGTTCGTCCCAAAGTTGTTCTAAGTTAGGTTCAATTACATAGTCCATTCCAATGGACAGCTATCAGGGGTAGTGTGGAAGCTAACACAGAAGAGGAACTTAGCAAAATAAGTAACTTAAATGGCAAAGGTGCTGCTGACCTTGGGTTCAGACGGTTGGCCCGCACTCAATCTAGTCAGACATCAGAGAAGAGGAACATGGTTTCAGCAAGGCTTTATTCTTCACACCGGTTCGCATCATCATCATCCGGAATGGTCAACAGGGACTGACAATCTTACCCGGCCCACACTGGGCCTTATATACAAGACAAGCAGTAAAATAGACATAAAATAGTGAAAAGGTGTTGATAGGTTAAGTCGTCCCACGCGTCCACAGATGAGTTTAAGGAAGGGTGTGGATACATTTATGTACTGGGATGTGTGGACTGAGTGACTTCCAAGAACCAGGGTCGCAGCGGTCATTCTAACAAGGGAGACTTGTCTGCCTTCCTGTAACAATATATTCATTATAATAGAGTAAGGTATTTAGGACTCTTTCATGCAAAGCTTGAATCTAATCTACTAAGAATGTATATGACATGCATAATTAAGTGACTGATACATAGTGCAATATTCTCTTGAATATGATAAAACAACCAAAGTGATGGGAAAAGCTGGTAGTAGTTTTGTCCATGAAAATCAGCATTTATTTTGATAATCATGGTCACTGGTTTTTAATTACCTAATAGCACCAATTGCTATAATGTGTGGATCATTGGGGAAATGTGATGGACAAAGTGCATAGGGAATAAGTGTGGAACCCAAAAGCCGGATGGGAGCAAGGAGGGTACATTTACTGGATTTTTCCAGGTAGCCTCAAGGTTGGTGTAATGCATGGCCAGATCATCCTCCAACATCAGACTGTCTTTCACTTTGACTTTCTTACTCAGACGCCCTGCAACATAATCATGCCTTGGGTTTCATGAATAATTCATCTGCCCTCTCCTCCAATCACTGAGCCAGCATCGCTAAAGGTTGATGCCCCTATTCTTAGCTCCTGTGGCTATGCACTAGATTTGGAGAATCTCGCCCTGCCTTAGGAGTATGGACCTGATAGGAATTGGCAATACAATATGATGTACTCTACTTCAATTTTTAGGAGGTTAAATTTTCAAATTCACATAATTTTCAAGTGGGACATCCTGTGCAACACAAATCTGGGCACTGGTTAAGCATGAAATAGAGCTCTACATGTATGAAAAATCAATTATTTGTTAAATTAATTATGAAACGCCTAGGAAAAATACAAATGTATAAGCCTATGTGCATATGTAATGTCTGATGTTAAATTCCGGTTCTTAAGTCGCTATGGGGAAAACTTAGGAGCAAATAAATCACAACACAAAACTCGGTTCTGTCAGCGGTCCTTGCTGGCTCAAATAATCAGTTTATTTACACACCCAGGGATGACTACCATATAGGCAATCAACCCAAGGTGCTGGAAACAACTTGTCTCCTGACCGTTCTCCAAAAGGAGTCACAAAATATAAAGCGAATACATGCAGAATATGCAACGCAAAATATAGTAAAATCCACCCTGGCACTAAGCACTAACTCTCTCAGTCCTGCCAACATTTCCTTTGGGAAACGCAAATAACTAAAAACCATGAAATTTCAAACTGTAGACAGTACAGTCACTACATAACTGAAAACCGCTAACATTTATGTTCGGTTTCAACCACTAACTCTCACAGATACGTGTGTCCGTAATGAACACTAGGTGGGGCAAGTACACAATAGTCTTGCCATCTTGTGTGTGTCACATAAAAGAAACCAGCGTCTTTACCATACCAGTGCACAGCGCCCTTATGCTGAATTTCTCTGTAAAGCATGTGTGTAGCACCTAGATTTTTCCTTTTGTTATAGGAAGTTAAATCTATTTAAGAAACTGCTACAGAGTACAAAGTGTTGGGACGAATCTGGTGTAGTATTCCCTATTTATTCTGTCTGTCAAGTGGCTATGTAAACTCAAGACCAATAAATATGACACCAACCAAGACATAACATGTAAGTCATACAGGTGTTTATAGTATGTATACAGAGTAAACATCTAGTAGGAATGGTAGGAAGGAGTAACATAAATAAATGAAAATTGTAGAACATACATTCCCATGCCCAACACCAACCTGTATTAATCATACTAATAATCCTGAAATACAATACCAAGTGCCACCCTGCAGCATATCTTGACAAATACCACTCCAGATCCAGTCTTGCTGGCCAAGAAAGGCTTTCCAGGAAACCAAGATAGTTGTACTGATTCAACTGGAAGAACCTTCTTGAGCCAATACAGGAATCCATGAGAGGCAATTATAAATTTGGGTTATCAGAATACAGTATACACATTTTGAAAAAAATCTCAAAGAACAATACAGAAAGTGTTTACTTTTTGTAGTCATTGAAAACCAATCCTGGTCATGGCACCAAATTGTATAGTGTTCCCTATATATTTCAGCTCCAGTCCAGTTGGCTGAGGACAGCTTTCTGGGGAACCCAGATTGTATAGTTTCATTGCAACCGAAGATCCTGCTTGAACCGGCACTACACTGGTAATATTGTCCATATGAATCAGCATTAATTTTGTTTTGTAGATAATTTTGTTTCTTATTGTTTAACCCTATCAGGGCAAATCCTGCATTTATGCACTATAATTTTGGCCATTTTTACCCAAATATTGCCTATAATACAGCATGTCTTCATAAAAAGAACCACCATGTTATTCTATCCTTTTCCTTCTATATAAACTTGTTCCGAATGATTTAAGGAGCAATAATCAGAAAACAGTTCTTGTGTCTAGCAGAAATTTCCATATCAGATTGTGGCTAAATTGGCAAGATTTGACCTCTGCAATATTAAAATTGCCAAAAATCTAAATTAATTACTCATTTGTTCAGTTTTTCATGCTGGATAAATGATTGTTAGTAGAGTTTACGTTAGGATGATTTCTATGACAACCAAATAAAAGATATGGATGTGTGGTACCAGAGGCCAGTTCCAGCTGGCCTTGGTACCAGGTTCAGTACTGTCCCTGTAGTAATGGTAATGGTAATGGTAATGGTATTGAAGGGATAAATAGTAATACTTCGTTTTTTAGTTCGCTAGTTTGAGGAACCATAATTCCTGACATGTTTGGAAAATGGTTGCTATGGAAACATCAATACAGGATTTCTTTAAAACATAGTATGTAGAGCAGAAAATATTTACTCCATACAAATGGCGTGTGTTACAGCGAAATGGTGAAAAAAGATTATGGGACATTTTCCCGGTTTCTTTTCACTGTATGGACATAAACCATCTAGAGGCTAAGCAGTTCACTTCAAGGCTAAGCATACACAGAGTTATATAGTAGTACTGTTAAACCTCATTGTGTCATAATATATTAATGTACCTAAAATTTTAATTCACCGTAGCTCCTACCTGTATGGAGGCTACCTCTAGACTGATTAATGCTTACCTGTCATTGGTCGGGTCGCACGCTCCAATCAGGTGGAGACGATTACTACCTACTGGTAAGCCTCCCTCCTATATAACCTGGGTTTGACCCACTAATTAACCAGTTACCTGCCTTATTACACCAAGGTTATACCATCACATTATACCTGTACCAGGAATAAATTTATACATCTTTAAACTTCAATACTTCGCATTATCCTTTATGTTACATTCATTTTATGACAGTACATGTGTGTACGGATCTGAGAGTGTATCGCACCCACAGGTCGCAGCTTGCATGTCGAAAACCTCTATGGATAGTATTATATATACAACATCATACAGGCGAGAAACGTAAAAAATAAATTTACTAAATGTAACAGTTAGAATATGTTATGACTTTGTGTATGGTGGATATAGGGCGTATCGCAGGCACGACCAAGGATAACGTTGATCTGAATGAATAAGCTTTATGTTTTATCAAAGCATTCAATGGTACATGTTCAACATCTCTCTTTATCAGCACCTTAATCTTAGCAAAGTTGAACCTTAAAAAAAGCAATGAGTACTTGTATAATCAAGCACAGGTATCGCTGGGGGAGGCCCCTACTTTAAAGTCAATTAGTATCTCTAATTTATGTATACAGCAAGTCGTATCAAAAACTACATTCAATACAAGTACAGACCTTAACTAAATAAAAGTAACGAATATAAAAATGAGATAACCCTAGTAACAAAAAGTGTTTGCTTAAACAATAACTGCTAATTGAAACGAGTTCTAACAACAACGCACTAATATATTCCGGAATAATTTACCCACAGAGACTCATAATTATAACGGAAATTTTGAATTTAATGATAAGTTAAAAACAGTAACTCGTGAAATCCAAAAGGTTATAGAGAGTATAAAAAGAACATAGCGTGACCGGCCTGGTTTTCTCGAACTGTACATAATCTTTCGTCAGGGGCTACTGACGAAATGTACAGGTCTGAGATATCACTAAAAAAACGTTCCAACACCTACGCATCCTTATACTGGAAGTTAATTCTCTTAAATGGGAAAACATTAATGGAACATTGAAAACATTTTTGATAGCAAGCCACACAAAAAGATGTCACGCACCCCTGCGTATGCCCGCCCTCTAGATTTACATTTAACAGGGAGGAGGGGGGGGGGGGGGGTCAAGTAAGTTTGGGTTCAAGTTTGACGCGGTATAGATCATCAGATCAACGTGTAGAACAGTACTGTGAAAACCTTTCTACATGAATATTGTTCATCTTGAAATATTTCATCATGACATTTTAATTCAAATACCGAGGTCCAGCCACAACAATTATTACCATGTTATATAGTGTGATCTGAATGGGCAGTTGTAGTTTGTGGGACAACAATTATGAACACTTCCTCGGCTTCATAGTAGAAAATCACTATTCCATGTAGGGTGGGACACGTCGTACGCCCCAAATACCAAACGAACCCTGTCTGAAAACCAAGTCCAACGAAATACTGCATGCATGTCCAGGTTCCAGACGCATTGTACTAATGTTTATAAACCGGTACAAGGAAAACAGAGGATATTGAAATTTATCATATACGGATAATAATATGACACTGGATAGACGATATTGAAGATGTATCAGTACAGGAGCACGCAGTTTGTGTTGGCTGGCCTTGTTTATGTTTTGGTAAGTAGTGATCGGTGCTGTGTGAATTATGTGCAGTGAAAGTGCCGCTCACCGGACCGAATCCTTCAAAATTTGATTCAATACAGATACCAATATAAATAATAATAGGTTAAAAGCTATTCTTACGGCCCTTGTCCACTAAGCCGATTCTCATGCGATTCTCATGGAATTTAGTGGGAACGGCCGGTCCTCTGCGGCGCAAAATTGCATGAGAATCGGCTTAGTTGCCTAGATAGGGCCTTAATTTAGGCGTTATCATACAATATCTGGGAAGTGTAGGTATGTACCGGTATTACCTAATTATTTATATACAGGTTTACTAACGAGTTGGTTGGAGGAGATGTATTATACATGCTTTGAATCATGAAAATAGAAACAAATTGAGTCATAAGTTTGAATTTTACCGGTAATCTTAGTAAAAAAAACCCCAGATTGGTTGCCATGACAACCCCACGTAAATCACTAGTAAAATACGCACTATGCTTCAATCACTCTATAGATACGTTGTTTTCAGAGCAATGCATGTATAATAAATTCGGGTAGTGTTTGTATCACCTGAGTATTAAAATTGGGACAACATTTTGTTACAATAATACAATACCGAAAACTATTCACTATTTATCTCTTTACAGGGAACTCTGAAGAAGGACTTGTGTATTGGGGCCCCAGAATGCAATATTTACCACGCGTTCCCCGATGTCTTCCTATTAGTTTCTTGTATTGTCTATGTGCCTTTACTTTTGAACAAGGGAAGTGTGAAAATGAACCGCTTTTTTCACGCTTTGTTTATCCTAAGAATTGTAAGTATAAACAACAATTTCATACCTTTATTCCACTGTGGAAATTGACTGTACAAGTGGGGAAACTGTCGGAAAGTAATAAACCTGTTGCACGAATATATACATAGATTGATTTTCGGTATTACAAAACAACGCTGTTTCGTGGTTTAGAGAATTACAATAAGCCTACCATATCTTTAGACGTCCATATTATTAATACGATGGTTATATGCCTCCTTCTTTGAAGGTTTTACATGGAATTACATATTGCGTTATCCATGTGTTCTTACATTGCAGATTGGTTCAATTGCATTCGCGATCATCGATGTCCATCATTCTCCTCAGAATTGGCCCTTCATCTCACTCTCAGGTGTAAGAATCATATTGCTGACATGCAATAGAAATTGGTTTTGACATAAGTTTAATTAAATATTTAACATTTTATCACACTGACGCATTCTTGTTATGAAATATTTCAATCAATATATTTGTTTTACAGTTTGTACTCATCATCATATGCATAGTGGAAAAAGATAGAGGACATCACCCGACATTTATTCCATGTCTGTATATGTTCTTTTCCCTGTCTCGCAACTTACCAATTCTACATGCCATAGTTTTTACCCAGGACACACCCCAGGTTAGTCTTTGATATGTGTACCAGGAAAATATCCCTAAAGTGACATAACTGAAATACTACATGCAGATGAATATATATTATTACGCTAAGGATTATTATTCCACAATATGAAGACTAAAGGTAAAATTCCCTATGAATGCATGGTCTGGCCATCTGTCTACAATATTCAGCTTATAGTTTAACTTACACATAAATTACAAGTTTCTTAATAATCATTATTGACGATTACTTTGTTCATTTCAGTGGTACAACTGCAAATGCTATGATTTGGCGAGCATGATTCAAATCACTATACTTGTGACAGTCTTCATCGTTGACGTTTTAATTCCAACCCGTGCATTTACCTTGGAGTCGAATAATTACAAAGTAACATTTATATATCTTTTACTATAATATGCTTCAAAACTATATGAATAGAGAGAATGGAGCTCGGTGCTAGTAATTTAATATCTATCTGCGCAATTTCGTTCAATAAATATTCAATTACTAGTACCAAGTTCCATTCATTATTTATTATATATGCCCCGGGAATAGAAAAATAGCAATTATGGAAATATAAACCTTTGTTTTGGGTTTTGAATCGTCATGAAGTATCTAAAAGCTAAAGGAAAACCCAATTCGATTTTTTATCGTACTCCCTTTATCGCACCTCTGAATTGGAATGCTCATATATGATAAATGCTCAGATAATACCTATAACACAATATCTGTATTTCAATCTTTCAATCAAGGTGATACCTCTCTTCAGTAGCAATTTACTTTCTCGTGCCTGCTTCACCTGGATGATCCCGTGAGTAAAGGTTTAATTACTTCGGCTAACCCGATAACTAGCGTCCTTAATTAGGCCTTCTCTCCAATTATAATTTGTAATCATTTAGTGTTTAATGACTTAATAATTTGATAGATGTTGACCATTTATATCATTTCTATTCATTATCGTAGTGCATTATTAGCGTATAATAATAATTGCGTTAATGGCTAACTTTCAGCCAATTCATTACGTCTCAGAAGCGTTGGATAACATTGGATGATTTGTATTGTTATCCACCAAATGACGGTTGTAGAGAAAGCTTCCATAAATTAGAATATCACACCAACAGGCAATCGGAGCAGTAAGTTTTTGTTTCCTATTACCTTAAATGATGTCCACCAGACAATCTCTGGATAAGTTTTGAAATATCTGTCGTACCTTTTAGCAATTTAACCATGTTTTCACGAATCCGATTACTGTGTTCAATTCAATTTAAAACATTGTTTATTCATATGTGATGGAGGTGTACAAAAAGGAAACACACCTCTGAAAGTAAATTTCAGGTCTTCCATTGTGTTTTGATTTAAATTTTGTATGCCGAAAATAATTTTGAATGCTATTTTCTTTGCTCAAATGATTGAAGGCAACGATTAATTATGCAGGTTCCTTCCTCGACTAGTGAACTTATCAAAGAAAAGTCAGCTCGTTCTATCAGTCATCAGACCTCTTTTACCCACTTTGATCGGATCGCTGGCAATGAGACTATTTGGAATTTTCCTTCTTGCCAGCCAATTTCTAGTCTACAGGTATGACCAATTTTACAATCGAAAGGCCTTAAACGCCATTCAACTTCACCATTTATCTTTTTCTCTTTAACACTGTGTACTATTGTATTCGAACGATCATCGCCACTATCTGCAGTTTCAATCTCATAAATTAGTCGCTGTTAAAGGAATTTACTCACGATCGTGTCTTCTTTCAGGGATCTGATACGATATATTGAAAAGAACGAGTTGGACACTCATAGGGGACTTATGCTTTGCTTGAGATTCGTCCTGGCATATGTGGCATCTATGCTTTTCCAAATATACCATCTCAGTATCACGTATTATCTCAGCGCCCGGTGCAATGGCATTTGCAATGCACTTGTTATGGACAAGGTATCCAATAGATCAATTAATTTTGCTAATTGTATGTTCATATTAACATGTAACAAATACTGATTATATTTATATTTTTTATTCAATAAACATATACATTTCTATTTTAATGCAGTGTATCGAAAAGGGGTGGTCACTCTCAAGGTATTACATACAATGAGGTCTTCCTGATGACCCATTAAATAATATAGTGAGATAATGACAATTGATAAAGACAGTGTGGATACATATTTTCAAATCTTCATTAAGTTTAAATTGTTAATTTTACATTTCCTTTTTCAATTTCTCGAGATTAAATAATTTGATTGATGATTAATTACACGAGGAAGATTTTTATAAAATATTTTCGTTTTGCTCATGTTTTGTAGCTCCTTCGGGGTTCCTTAGGCCAACACAGCAGAGCTGATACTCTAAATCATATCACGGTGGATGTTCAACGAGCTTCGGCCATTATATCGGAATGTAATGTTGGGTTCGAAACTATAGTCTACGGACCATTTATGTGTTACATCATATGGGACTACTTTGGCATGGCTTCCATATATGGTGTTGCTACGGCTGTTGGGATACTGATATTCTGCAATACCTACCTTCAGAAAAAGATAAATAAGACAACGGTAGTTATAGATATATGTTATTAATGCACGAGGATCACTTGTTTTATACATATGAAGTAGATGACATTAAATTGAATAAGCTTCTTTCTAAAATAGTATTGATTGGTTAGTGTTTGCTATTGCCACGCTCAATTTTTATATTAAATTTACATACTTTTTTTATCTGAAATCTTTATTCAGGAATTAGCAACAATATAATACAATCTCACCCCAGGGGTGATTTTCGTAATGCCCTGCACCTATACAATTTATTCTCCATCAAGGTATACTTATTATTACTACAGTATATCACTATTCACTCTTCGCTTCAGGTTGAAGAAAGGACGGCGAAATCCAAGAGAATCAGCATCATTGATGATATTCTCAGTGGGATTAAGGTAATATAAATTTAGATTGGGAGTTTTTAGATTAGATCCACTGACACCACCAAAGCGATAGCTTAAATGTGAGTAAGTGAGTGCTGATCATAATGAAAGCCTAGCATAGGTCAAATCAGTTCAGGGATGTGGTAGGGGGAGGTGAGGGGTCAGTAAGGTGGGTGAGGGTGGGAGGCACAACAGAGAAATCAGTGGTGTTCTATGTCTCATTATTGTTTCTCCATTTTTAAATACTCATTATACAGTATATCGTTACGCTTGGTGTAACCTAAAGGCAGCAAAGTAACTGTAAGAAGCATTTATTCCTGGTACAGGTACATTAAGCAGAAGGATCGGCCGTTGTGGTAACGCGCGCTCGAATTACCGCGCGGCCCAACCTCTCGCGCGGCAAAAGTATGATGGCTGCCGTGGTGAGTGCAATTGACGCCTCAACCGCGAAGACCCGCGGCCTTAATCTGCCTATGGATATAAATTAAGCCACCGCTCAATTCTTAATATCTACGCACTGCGTACTCTTTCCCTGCTACATACGCTGCTTGTTGCGGTGGGGTGGGGGGGGGGGGGGGGGGGCTTTGATACACGTTGGGCTTTCTCTGCTGCTCCTAGCTTCAAGTATTTCTGTGTTTTTTTCTCCCCTCCGAATACTTATAAATAGTACAAATGCCGTATATATAGGACGCATTTGCCGAGACATCCATATAGGTCCTTCTCAGGCATGTCACAGGTTATACGACACCACTGCAACCATGACTGTTGTACAATGGGCGTGTAGCCTTCAATTATTGAGGTGTGATGGACTATTACTAGTTATTGTTTGGGTGTTGATTTTGGGGGATATATATATATGTCCTATTCATAGTTGCAATATTAAATTGTTATTATGAATTCGTTATCACCACACAATCCAAACATAGGGTATTGTATAATGGACATTGGGGTTTGAACTATAATATACTGTTTAATAATAATAATTGTAATAGAGTAAATGGGTTGTACATTTTTCATGGGTACAACGCTGCTGTGCCACTTGTACTTATAGTTTGACTTATAGTTTGTGTACATAGATTGTAAGTATGTAATATTGCATTACTGTTGTGATCGTAATAATGATGAATTAGCAATGTTTTATTTGTTTCATACAGGCAATAAAGCTTTACACATGGGAAAGATACTTTGAAGAAAAGGTATCTGAAGCTCGCAGAGTAGAACAGAACTTCATACAGAATACGTTTTATGTCAGCAATATCCAGGTCTCATTTTTCTTATCATCGCAGTATGTGGTAAGTACATTTCAACTTTATCCTATTTCGAGTTCCTCCCCCCACTGAGCCGACAATGAAACCGTGTGTGGAAAATTGAATTTTATTTACCAGACGTCTTGGTTGGTACAAGGATAAACAAAATCAATACATGTAATTAATTATATGTGTGGTAATTAATTATTTGTGATGGTATGATACACAGCCCCCCCCCCCCCCCACCGACTCGCATTGTGAGAAGTAGTGGGTAGTGGGTGGGTCGAAAAAGAGAAGGGGTGATGAAGGTTTTGAAGCTGGAGAAGAAGTGAGGGAGAGAAGCGTGGAGCGAGGGTGTGGGTATTAGAGGTAGGTGGCAGCAGTGGACGGTAGTATGTCCCCGCTGAGATGGGACGAAATGCATGCCCCGTCATCGCTAAAGCACAAGTGACCAGCACACATGGGTCAGATTTTCAGAAAATGTACAATTCACCTTCACCAATCCTCTCAAATAACCCACATTTAAGACAGAAACGAGCTTCAAAATGCAGTTTAACATAACAGAACTGATACTTTAAATCAATGTGATACCAAATATACTCAAATATACCTGGTTATCATCATTTGTCAGTCAAAATTAGCAAAATTCCAAAATGTGTAGAGCTGCCAATTGTACATTTTCTGAAAATCTGACCCACATATGTGTACGTTGCCGTACAACTGTTTTGTAAATGTTATCAAATTGACACTGAATATGAATTACTCTGTTTATAATGCACATACATAAATATATTTCCCATTTCTTGCAGGTGTTAATCACGATAACCTGTTACTATATGTTTGTGGAATTCAATAGTGAGATAACAGCAGAGAAAATCTTTGTGTCAATCATGGCTGTTGGAAGTTTCTGTAGATGGGCGTTATACATTCCCTTCGTCATGATCTTTTTTACACAGGTGAGATCATAAAAAAAACCCACGTGCACATCCCAAACCAAACCATAATCAGCTTTTTTTTTATATAGCATCATCGATACTCCTACTATCACACTTACTTATCAGTTACAAGAAATGGTTGCGAATGATTATAAATGCTATATTATATATGTTATGTTTATATTAATCATTCTTCTATTATGTATATTGTTTTTGGTGGAACATCTATGTACGTTCTTCATGTGTTTTAATTTCATATTCAGGGGAAAACATCCATTGAGCGCCTACTTTCATTTCTTCTTCAACCGGATTCAAGTACTACTGCAATTGATCAAAGTCATGAGGAAGTGAAAAAAGGTATAAAACTTTCCAGAGAAACTGTAAAATCCACAGATACATATAATTATATGGGCGCACGCAACCCATACCTATATTGGTTGCCGACATTTAGAAAATAAATAAAGATCTTAAAGCTCAGGTTTTTGACGAACTTGAAGATAATAAATTCAAACCCTAATTCATGCTTCAAACATCCAGTATAAAAAGGGTATTTTGAAACTATACACATATATATACCTTACATCTTAGCTAATATAAATCGTGTCTTATGTATACCATACCTTTTTATATTTCAAGGTTCTGTGCGAATCGATTGTACGAACGTATACGCAGCCTGGCATGGAAGTGACAGGGCCGTAATATCAAAGTAAATGTTTTATGATGTTATCATTGACTGTGTATTGTCTACTGATGCATGGATGATCAGTATGTCTTGAGAACGAACCCTTTAGAACCCATGCTAGCTATAATGCATACAATCTTAACGCTCTCTGGTACATTTCATCTCACCCATCGTACCATATTTAACGGGTTTTAAAAGGTGGGCGCTATTGCATATATCACATTATGGATTATTCCAGTGTCAATCTGACCATAAATTCGGGTGAGTTGGTGGCGATCGTTGGGACCGTCGGTAGTGGAAAAACAACACTCTTATCGACTATATTGGGGGCCTCAAACATACTCCGCGGCCGCATTTCCTTGAAGGTGACGATTTTATTTAATAAATTCTATTGAGCGAATTTTCAGTGTGTGAGATGCCTAATATACTGAAAATTCTATACAAACAAGAAATAGTTAAAAGTGATCAGTTTACATTCATTTATTTTAATATTTCCGGTTCATGTAGAAGATTGCGTTTCCAAGGGAAACGAAGATTGATGTCAGTTAAATGTAAAGTTCGAGAGGGAGGGATAGTAGGAGAGAGAGGAGGGGGAGACAGAAAACATGAAATCCCTATCCCATATATGACTGATCACTCCATGTAATACTGTTGGTCCCTTTAACACCTTTGCATATGAGGCATCTTACTTCTCAACTTGCCACTTTAATTCACACATGGTCTACCCTTTAATTCACACCTAAACGCCATCCCCTCCCCCTCCCAGCCATTACCAGCATGATTCTGATCCCATCTGCTGATATCAGAATCAACAGATTCTTCACACTGATATCCAGGATGGGAGGACCCAAGATGCTATCAATGATTGACAGATCTCACCCCAATCCAATTAGATTGGTGATAACATCAATCTAAAAATGCATTTAAAATTAGAATTATAAGGATGCTATTGTCTTTGAGTAAGTGACCAATTTGATTGTGTAAGCAATTTCTGTAATGCACTTTTGTTTTAGCCACATAAATTGGTATATAAAGCTATTGATGAACTCTATATATTTAGGGATCGGTGGCTTACACGGCACAGGCTTCCTGGGTGATGCAAGCAACGATAAGAGACAACATATTATTATGTGGAAAACCTTACGATCGAGCGTTGTTTGAGAAGGTATTGCAAGCCTGTGGACTTGGCAAAGATCTCGAAAACTTTCCACAAGGTGATTTGACAGATATTGGCGAAAAGGTACGCATTTAGAAATTCCACTCAACGACGAATTTGAACACGAATTTATAACTAGATAAAATAGAGCATTTCAATGGTATGTGTGTGTTTGTTTGATAAAATATTGTATTTTTTTAAAAAAATATTTGTTTCGACCTATTATTATTTTACAACCAATTTACAAACCATTTTACATCCGTCACGGCATTAGCTTGGTATTGATGGAAACTGATTTGTATAAACGCAATCTTCAATGCAGGGTTGTACCCTAAGCGGGGGACAAAAACAACGACTGTCTTTGGCCAGGGCAGTGTACTCGGATGCCGATATCTATCTTTTGGACGACCCCCTAAGTGCAGTCGACACACATGTTGCATCTCACATTTTCCAAGAGGTCATTGGTCCGAAGGGCATCCTTAAACACAAGGTATTTTTTTAAAAGATTTTATTTTAACTGGGGTTACATTTCCCGGAAGTCCAGGATGTTCTAATGCGCCCAGTGAGTTGTTCAAGCTAATGAAGTCCAATTGTTCATAATACTTATTTGCACTACATTATATTGCTGTATTTGTATCATCAACTTAATTTATCTCCGGAAATCATTATTCGTTATGTTATTCCTTACTTTTCAGACAAGGTTATTCGTGACAAACGATTTACAAATGTTACCATCAGTTGATAGAATTATAGTGGTGGAGAATGGGCAGATTGTGGAGACAGGAAACTTTCATGGGCTGAAATTGTCCAGAGGAGCATTATTCAAAGACATAGGTGAATAGAAAAACAATATGTGTTTTACGATCAAATATCCAATCCACAACCAGTTAAATATGAAATGTAATACAAAAAGCAAAGCCTCGAAAACATTTTCTATTGAATGGTTAATAAATATAAGTCGGAATATCAGGGAAATAGAGTGTTCCGAACTTACCTTTTTATTTTATTTTTAATAAATTTTCACAATGTGATATTTCTCATTCGAATCAAAACATAATTTCCAGGTTCATCTAAACTAAACGAGAGTGCACCAAAATATCATGAGGATTCAAAATCGATCTCACCTTTAATTAAGGATGAAGTCATGGAGCATGAAAAGGTATGAACATTAAAGTTGATATCAGATTGCAATTGCATATAATATCTGAAACTGCATAGTTAATTAATCCCTCATGCGTCTCCTCCCCTAATTCAAGACCTCGCTTTTAGGATTTATTATGTCTTGGTTGCTTTTTCCAGGCATCGCTCTCTACCTTTACCTTCTATGGTAGTTTATTCGGTTGGATACCTTGGTCTGGAATTGTTTTGGGACTATTATGCGGAGCTTACTGCATCACGGCCAGTAATCTGGTAGTTGCACGATACAGTATAAAGAGGAATGTGAGTAATTCGAGGCAGGATTTGGAACACATGCACAATTACTTCGTTGCCTATGGTATTTTGCGAGGTCAGTTCCGTCCATATCCCCTTTCATCTTTACATATTTCTTTTAAAGACTTTATTCAATCTTGGGTTACAGATCCCCTTTGCGGTTTTTTTCATCTGATCCAAGATGCTTTGGACAGAGGTTATATACATTTCCATTGTGTGATTAACAACATTTACTTGATGTCGTATTTGAGAAATTTATACAATTATGGTGTTCTGGACAGAGACGAATATATAAATAAAATAATAAAAATAATAATAAAAAAACAAAGAATGTTCTTCTAGTGCCTGTTTGTGTTTTATTGCACATTCAATAAGAGATATTTTTTTAGCATCGATCCCCAAAGGAACTTTGCAGTGAACTCGCCGAGTGTCATTAATCTTTGCTCAATTCAATCCCTAGCTTCAACATTTGTATTGACGGCATTCTCCCTCACATTTGGAATAAAACGGGCTTCTCGCTCCATACATGCAGCCTTGATGAAGAGAATTCTTAATGCAAGAGTTACATTTTTCGATACCACTCCATTGGGGAGAATAATGAATTGGTTCACCAGGGACATGGAAATCATTGACTTCGGACTGAAAACCGTAGCTATGTACATAATATGGTGTCTTCCACTACTTTCGTCAATGTTATATTTGTCTCTCTTCTCGCCGTTGGTATTGTTAGTTACGGTGTGTGTCTGGGTTTTCCTTTTTCAAGTCTTGGTAAGTATCACGATGACGATTCAATTCAATTCAATTCAAACATTCTTTATTGTCATACTGTTACAAAACGATGATCTCAAGTAAAGGCTCTAGTCCACTTAGCCGATTCTCATGCGATTCTCACGGAACATAGTGGAAAAGCGTCCTCTGTGGGACAAAATCGCATGAGAATCGGCTTAGTAGACTAGGGCCTTAACATGTAATATCCCATTTGAATATTTGTTATGACAATCAGAAACTCTACATCGCACTGAAAGAGGTTCTATAATCCTCATTCCTATACACATATTTAAACCATTGATTTTTCATGTTTGGTGAAATATGTAGAAATATCCCTATTGAAAACTTATTTTACTTTATTCAGCGCGTCTATAGTAATTATCTACGGGAGCTAAAGCGTATCGAAGGGGTGCACAAGTCACCAGTGTTCTCTTTATTTCGTGAGACTATGGAGGGAATTCAGACCATAAAGTCTTATCAAATAGAGACGGTTTTCTTTGACAAGTTCTGCTCACTTGTTGATGATAGTACAAGGCCATCATGGCACCTTGCAATGGCAAAAGGGCAAGTCGTACGATAAATTTCTATCATTATTTTTTCAAGAGGGTTTAGGCTAAATGATCTGTGAATGTATGTATAAACATATAGAAAATGCATACTATGTAGTACACACATATTGTATTTATAACATAAATGCACAACCCATGTTTTGTTGCAACCCAATGCAACGAAGAAAAACGATATTAATACCGCAGTTCACATTTCAGACTCACTCATTCCTTGAGCATGATGGGAAGCATCCTCATCTATTTTGTGTTGAGCATCACTTGTGTACTTTTTCGACACCAGATGGAACCTGCAGTCGCAGTTGTAGCATTAACATCCTCTTCAGAAGTACGTGCTATATAATTATATTATATATAAACTTATATCGTCGTCATTATTATATGCTTGTTTAATGAACTCATGTTAATGAATGATATTTCGTTCACAGCTGTTCCAAATTATGATGGTGCTGATGCAAAACCTGGGTGAGCTAGAATCGATGTTGGTTTCTGTAGAAAGAGTTACAGGTGGAAACAATATGGAAGAAGAGGTAACCGTACGAAAGTTTTTGTCTTTTAGATTGAATATGTGTCATCATTATAAAACGGAAGACAGAGATTTATTTTATAATTTTTATTTCGTAGTGGGGAGATGATTTTCATTTTAAAATATATGTAAATCACTTTCTGGAATAGTCAATGTCTGTTGAAATTGTCGTGCACGTCTGAACAATGTTCCTTAATTTAATTTGAGTCTTTTAGGGAGGTGGGCGGGAACAAAAGTTGTTTCCCTGTTGACGATGGGAATATGGAGGCGTGAGAGGACGTCTGTATGAACGTGACAGTCTGTGTGACGTAGTGGCGTGACGTGACGTTTAGTTAACTCTGACTCTCCCGCCATAATGACTGTGAATTATTCAATAGAACAATTCCCTAATAATGTTACCGAAACAGGAAATTTGATTGAAATTAATAGAACGAACTCTTAAATCCCCTCTTATAATCTTATTTTAAAACCTTCGTACGTAGGTACATGTTCTATGTGTTTCATCTAGTCAGAATTGTTGTAAGTGTGATCTAATTAATATAGTATATTTTCTTTTTCTCGGTTATAGGATTACACTAGTAGTACGGATGCTTATAAAGGTGGCTACAACTGGAAAAACAAAGAAAGTGAAAACAAAGGAACTGTCGTGGAATTTAAGGGATATTATGCTAAATATCGTCCTGAGCTCAATTATGTTTTAAAGGATATTACTATTGGAATACAAGAAAAAGAAAAGGTTAGTATTTCTAATGCTAAATTATCTCCCAATATTGACTTAAATCTTTGTTAGGGCATTTACACTGGTATAGAAATTAATTTTATCATGATTTATTAAATTTACCAAAATTGATATGCAAAAATAAATATTTATTTAAACTATGGAAAGAGTTTTCATGAGAACTAAGTCTTTAATCGTAAACCTTAGAATATAAGAAAGATACTCGTCTTGGAGAACCATAACCACCTTGGGCTGTCTGCATGGTAACAATGCGGAGAAATCATGCTTTTTAATTTTCGAGTGGATCTTTAATAAAGGCGGGCACACACATGGCTGATTTTAAGCCGATTTCAATCCCGATTTGGGACTCCCGATGCATCCTAGGATTTCAGTTCAAATCGGGAGACTAATCGGCTCATTTTTGTCTCCCGATTGAGTTTTTGGCTCCCGATTTCAGTATATTTTGAAAAATCCTGGTCGATTAGAGATTCTGGCCGATTCTGATTTTTCATATTTGAAATCGGGGCTGGTTATTTGAAATCGGGGCAGGTTTTTTTGGTAATTGTGTATGTGTGGGTCTAGCCCAGATGCCTCAGGGGATCCCCCGATGAATCGGGAGGGCACTGGGATGGATCGGGAGTGCCCTCCCGATGATCCATATAATGGATCATCGGGGCAACGCTCCCGATTTGTGTTAGGATTTAAAAAAAATTAGTAATTCTGAGAGGCAGGCAACTTTGAAAGACTATAACTTCACTAATTTTTGGAGTATCAAAAAGATTTTTTCACTTTTATAATCCTCACTTCTCCCTCTGTACATGCTGCTAGTGTTTTTCAGTTTATTTTACAATTATTTTTTTCACAAAATGTGATGTGTCACAAGTCACCAAAGATTTTGATTTAGCACCATATTCGAAAAGCAGTTCCTAATGATAGTAAACTTTAATATTTGTTTTAAAATGATTTTTTCTACATGTGATGTGCCACACGAAAATGAGTCACAAATCGAGAATCGGCCCCCAAATCGGCCCCCAAATCGGCCCAGAATTGTGTATGTGTGGGCCAAAACAGGAATCGGGGGTCATATTGGGCATGTTTGGGTCTGAAAAAAAGTCCCGATTTCACATTTTTAATCATCGGGAGTGCTGAAATCGGCTCTGTTTTGAAATCGGCCCATGTCAATTCATGTGTGGGCCCGCCTTTATAACTCAGTGAAAATGCATATAGAAATAACCTTACAAAATCACAAAATTCTCGGGATCAGAAGGGGTCCAGTCGTTTACACCTGTTGTGTATTGATCAGTGCATAACTATTTATCATGGCACCCGATCCGTACCAAGATACCAAGACACCTTAACAGGATCCGGACAGGTGGGGATCCGGTTAGCCGAGCCTATAGTCACATCATGTAAGAGTATGCATGTATGTGTACATCCATTCCTCCTATTCACCTTTCCCAAGCACATTTAACTACACTTCAATGTAATTTTATTTCCAACCACTTATACGCTATTCCCATGAAACAGATAGGTATAGTTGGACGGACAGGCGCTGGGAAGTCATCAATAGCCCTGGCCTTGGTTCGAATGGTAGAAGCTTCTCATGGTGAGATCCTAATCGATGGTTATAACATAGCAACAATGGGACTTCATGAACTGCGATCAAAGGTCACAGTCGTCTGCCAGGATCCTGTGATATTCAAGGGAACAATACGAGACAATTTGGACCCTACTAATCAGTACGAAGACATTGATTTATGTGGGGCTCTAGAAAAAGTGCATCTGAAGGACTTTTTGGCGTCTTTGGATGGTATCGGTGATCCTCTGCGTTGTGAGTGTAGAGGTGATGAGGAAGTTATAAGGTAACATCATAACCTAATAAATTATGCACATACTGCATTGCATCAGAGTTATATATTACTCCAGAAACTGAAACAACTTTTTTTTACTATGAAACGAAACTGGGACTGTTGGTGAATTATCTGTACGGAAATTACCCGTAGTTGTTATACATGTATAATACCATCTATACTCAAGAAATCCCCTGAATAGGCCGGATATCCATAGAAGATCAAACACAGAAGATAGATATAATTTAAATGTGTGTCATATTGGCCCTGGTCTACTAAGCTGATTCTCATGCGACTTTGCGCCGCAGAGGACCTTTTCCCACTAAATTCCGTGAGAATCGCATGAGAATCGGCTTAGTGGACAAGGGCCTGTAGGATATACTTTAAAGGAAATAAAACTTCCCAAAGTGTGACCCCTGCTGTTATTAAATTCCAGAAAGTAAGTGTAATTGAATATTTTTTGAGTGGATGTCATAAATCTGTATTTGCAATTTGACTATAACCATTGGAATTGTGGTTTCTATATTTTAGCATAATAATGTGTTGCACTTTCGGGTTCTAAATTCGTTCCTGTGTATTTAAACTGTGACATGTATACATGCTAAAATCCATCACTGAGAAGGGTCTACTTTGTATTTTGATAAAGGAGGTAGATTGAACGGCTTAAATTGTATCCTCCATTGGACCTACTTTCTCCAGTAATCTCTTATATTAGGACGAACCTCTTGACCAACATTAAATCATGATACTAAAATACTTGTAACAATTAAAGGGTTAACCGGATTCGTGAAGTAGAACATTTTCGTGATTTTAGCAAAGCCCAAGGGAGTTCCCCAAGTCACTCACCGAGATAATGGCGCCCGACGCGTCCGACATATTCCTCCCCGGTAGGGGGGGGGGGCTTTTTTGTAGCATCTAAAAAATGATAAATGTACATGAACACCATATAGCAGTAAATTACTGTTAAACTAATTTCAGAGCAGAAGGTAAATTGTTCAAGTTACCTAGCGGTAAATAGATCATCACTTTTTAAAATACATTCTCAACTTCAATGTATTTTCCTACATATTGTGCATCCTAGACGAAAATTCCGACTCCGACTCCTTGCCAGAAATAATATATAAGTTTGCCACCTTTTTGTCAATGCTCGATCTGCCTGATAAATGAACTTTTTTTCAGTATTGGTCAGAGGCAGTTGTTATCTTTGGCACGTGCACTTTTACATCAGAGCAGGATTTTGGTGTTAGATGAGTCCACGTCAGCTATTGATGTAAACACAGACAGTGTAGTTCAAAGAATGCTCAGAACAGATTTGAAGCACACGACTCTCATCACCATAGCTCACCGAATCAAAACAGTAATTGATTATGATAGGTATGGAAAGTTAGTTATTATATTAATGTTGTGTTGCATATATATATGGGTGAAATCGCCAGAAAATGTACAATTCGCCTTCATCTATCCTCTCAAATAATCCAAATTTACGACAAAAGTGAGGTTCTAAATTACAGTTTAACATAAACAAACAGATTGTTTGAATCAAGGCAATATCAAATATATGAATTCAGATATTGACAATTTTCAGTCTCATTTAGCAGAATTTACTAAATGTGTAGATCTGCCAATTGTACATTTTCTGAAGATCTGACCCATGTTACACTCGTATTACGTATATATATAATATTCTATTCTATTTAGTGATTTATACTCATATAGCATAATAATTATATGCAGTGGGAGATAATACCACCATGTGTACATTGTATTGATAAATATAACACCGTTTAATATCGTCTCTGTGTCAGTGCCCAAGCACAGGCATGGAAGCCAGATCGGACAGACAGAAGGACTGATAAATCGATAGACAGAAATAGACAGAAGAATCATATCTTTATCTTACATTTACAGGGTCATTGTTATGGAGGAGGGATCAATAGTAGAAGTAGGTTCACCAAGCACACTTCTGTCGAATAATTCAACCAAGTTTTACCAATATGCAAAACAAGCTGGACTTGTGCCATGAGTCTCTGGCCCATGGCAATCATTCTAATATTTGAGTGCAATGAAGCATACGTGTAGATACAAACTTGTATAACTTGAATCTGGTATCGTCAATAAAGTTATTATACTTACCATCTTATAAATTGTGTTTACTTTGCCATCATTTCGGTCATTCTCATGCAGGTTTCTTCCATGCATGACCCAACTTTGTAGACGGACTTAGAAAAGTATAACAGGACTGGAAAACAGCTTGCTAAGCAATTTTTAAATCAACTATATCGGCTCACAACATATATTACATATATACGTTATCACAATATTTGTTGTTTTATACACACTGACTGGTACGACATTAGAGGATTACTGGCCGACATAGAGGGGCTGCTGGTGCAATGTTTGGTGCATAATCCCGGGGAACAGACGAGAAATTATGCACAAACAGTGTACCACAGGCCCGAAATGGAGGTTATTAATCCTTTTAGTCTCTGACTATGTTGGTTATAGTCCCAGAACCGTTCAATGCATGATTGACATAATTTGATAAAGAGACATTATGCTACTTCTCGCTTATGATCGGCCATTTTTTCTTAATATTTCTGCTTCTATTTGGTGGATGAACATTTATGGCCTTGGCGCAGCCTTTGCGATCGAAGCAAATATCTATGATTGAAGAGACCAACAGATAACTCTGTGTGCAGGCTGGGAGAATATGGATCGGTTCCAGGAATATATATAAGGAATATATGGAAACATCTAGCTAAAAGAAAACAAGTATATGATCACACAATGACTACACAATACAAACAAATAGATGCTTTTAAAGTTTTCTCCTTCCAGACGTTAGCCATGCTGCGATGCATTGTAGAGGATTTGGGCTTCCAGTCGCTCCTGGTCTATTTCTATAATATATGCTCTTATATATGCTAATTTTCAGTTCATATTTATCTATTTCCAATGGGGGTTTCAATATTGCTATACATATATATGCATTCCCTCGGATATGATATAGTAATTCTATAACAGCTTTTAACTGAACGATCTGTGTTCTATATCAGTCATCCATATATGTTGACCCAGATTCACCGCCAATCTGTGAATAACCTAAATTTACAGATCCATGGTTGATAAACTAAAACACAACTATGTTCGTTTTCCACGGAGTATTATATGAAATTAAGAGGGTGACCATAGTTAATCAGAATGACATGAATTGTGTATAGATGTGAAATCAATTGGGTTCAATAATAAGTACCCCCCCCCCCCCAATGCCACCTCTAACATACACACACACACACCAGTGGGCTTTGCCTAATAAATACAAACTTCCTTGTTTCCCCCCAACCAACACTATGCAGCCTGCTCTGGAAACACTACAGAGTTTCGAATCAGACAAGGTCTAGCTGTACATGGCAACGAAGTACTACTGTGGATGTGAGTATGATTTTTCGTCCTATTCGACCACCGTACTTCTGTTAGAATTGCGTAATGATATTGAAAACACTTAGATATTCAACAACATTGTTAGATAAGTGTTATCAAGCAATGGTTCCTGAATCATGGTATTTGTATGCCATCAAATATAAGTTCACATACGTGTATCTTTGCAAACCAAGTATAACCACCACCAATAGGCATATAACCACCGTCATTCTATTCAGATTCGTTTTGCACTCCCCCAAAGGTTCGGATACAGGCTATATATAAATATGCTTGTTCCATGGAATACGCTAATATCATTTGAGTATACATGTGCACCATTTGTCCATCGCCATTTATAAAATAAGTCTCGGTCCTATATATGTCATCTTCTCGCTCTGATATATTATTAGTAATAGTATAATGGCATTCCATATAGTCCGGCAGACGAGGGGCGGAACGTTAAAATGGAGTTCTAACAAGATTTTATTGTTGATTCTTGGAAATTAAGGTATGCCGAATCTGAATCTGGCCAAATTTGACCTGGCAAAATTGAGGAATTTTTTTTATCAGGGGTCAAAGGTCAAGGTCACCAAAAATAATGACATATTGAAAAAATAGACATTGTTGGCTGGTATTTTTTCAAAATAATGGCTAGAATGTTCTAATTTGGCAGGTTGGTCAGTCTTTCATTGCCCCATCAGGGAATAAAATTTTGGGGACCTTGGTCAAGGTCAAGGTCATTTGTTTCAAGGTCAAATGTTGAAAAATTGCCTTTTTAGCCTACTGGTATAAGATTATAGGTATTCTTTGGGGCATTTTTGACACAAATTGCATATATATGACCTATCCTAGTGTAGGGGAACACAGTACCTCATTTTAGCTGAGCAAATTTTGACCGGATACCCCAGAATACCTTACATCATGTGAAGAAGGTCAAAGGTCACAAATCATACCAGAAGTGGGAAAATCCTATAAAAATGACACATTTTTGTTTTGCAATTGGTGGGTATTTTAGTCAGACAGTTGGGATTTGGCAGGTAGATTTTATTAATGATTCTTAGAGTTAAAAGGTATGCCAAATCTGAATCTGGCCATTATTGACCTGGCAAAATTGAGGATTTTTTTTTACGAGGGGTCAAATGTCAAGGTCACCAAAAATGTAGAAAATTTCAAAAAATATACATTATTGCATCCCATTTTGTAAAAATAAGGGCTAGAATGTTCTTATTTGGCAGGTTGGTCAGTCTTCCACAGCCCATTCAGTAAATACAAAATTGGTGACCTTGGTCAAGGTCAAGGTCATTTATTTCAAGGTCAAATGCTGAAAAATGGCCTTTTCAGTGCTCTTGTGTCTGGTTATACATCATGTATGGGATAATTCTTAAATAAATTACATATATATGACCTTTTGTAATGATGGGGAACATATTACTTCATTTTAGTCGAGTAAATTATGGCAGGATATCCCACCATACCCTAGATTTTGTGAAGGAGGTTCAAGGTCAAATATCATACCACCTGTGGAAAAATAATGGAAAATCACATATTTTTTCTCGCAATTGTTGAGACCTATGATGAATACATACATTATTTATTGATAGTTTAGTGACTTTGATCAAGGTCAAGATCATTTTTTTGAAGGCCAAATGATGAGAATTTTGCATTTTTAGTGCACTGGTGTCTGGTTACAGCTCCTGTTTGGGGCATTTCTGAAATAAAATGCATATATATTTTGACCTTTCCTAGCATATCAGGAAAATATTTCTTCATTTTAGCTGAGCAAATCATGACAGGAAATTCCAGAATAACTTACATTATATGAAGGGCAAAGGTCCAATATAATACCACCCTGTGGGACAATAATGAACAATGACACATTGTTGTGTTTTCGCAATTAGTGGGGAGTTTACTCAGACAATTATCTCGGTATTTTAGCTGGGACAATCATGGAATGAGGTCCTTGAATACACATTTTAGTTGCCTTATTTTATCGAAAAAAATGATAAACCTGCTGAAACAGACTTAGTAATTCAACTACAAAAAGAAATAGGTCAAGGTCACTTTTAAATCCCTTTAAAGTAAATAAATTATTAGCGTATAACAGGTTGATTCTAAGCTGTATGAGATGGAGAGATGAGAGAATAAACTTCTATGATACATGAAGTTGGTGGCGAAGTAGTAAATGGTTACTATATAAAGCAGTCGACGCTCATAGGGCATCATGAGGTAGGTAGCCTCTGACAAGTGAATCATATTTGGTTACAATATTTCATATACATGCTGTTAGTACTTGCAAGGATGGCATGAGTAGGTCTCATCATTTATCTATACTTTGATCATTACTTCAGTCCATGACATTAATCCAAGCGTCACATGTCATGATAGTAATCTACACAGTAATCCATATAGAAAAGTCAACATTAGAATATGCTAATCCACATATTAATTCATTCTGAAAATCCATCGTATAAGTATATGTTATTCAGCAGTATCAGAGAAGTTGTGATAAGTCGTAGTCGAGTATTTCAATATATCTACAGGTATCAGAGGAGTGTGTAGAGGAATCTAGAGGTGGTTGGTTGGGCACTAAAGCAAGTTACCCTTCCGTTTGCCTAAAGATTACTTTACAGTCTAGTCTAGGTTGAGGTTGTTCCATGGAAGTCTGCATTCTTTTCCCCATCCTGTAATACCGCTTCCCTGAAATTAAAACCAAAGACAATATGCTAATGTGAAAATCAAGAGGTATAACACATTGTGGTCATGACATTAGGCACAGGTCTTCTGCGACTGCCATTTGATTGGATATAAACCTAACAAGAATTGCTTTTTGAAATAAAGATACAACAGGAATTTCATGCCTAGACAGTCTATATTTGCCTATTGCTATGACTGTTCATTATGTGTAAGATGGTTGTTGGGGTGAATATAAACCTTGTCTTATTCAAATTCCCAAGTGCAAAATGTTACTGCATGTAGAAGTTAAGTTTTTTTTAAGAGCAAGGCTGCAGGAATCAACAACTGTCATTTTGTAATTATAGCAGGGAAATTAATATGGTGTATTGCTATGGCTACCAATCCAATCTTCATAAATCATATAAAACGAACACAGCTGTTCTTTATAAAACTATTACCCAATTACATTTTAATAGAATTTGCTGCACATATTGTAATCAATCTATAATACAAGGTAATAGGACAAGAACCTAAAATAATACTACAATGACAAACTATTTGAGAAAGGAACTAAAGAGATAATGCATTAGTGTTAAATCTGACTTACCATGATGAACTAGTCTTATAGTCGTCCATCTTCATCTCCTCCATCTCCATTGTCTTCATCATCATCATCTTCCTCGGCTTCATCAACTTCCAGGGCCAGGGCGAATGGACTCATGCAGTTTGCAAGAACATAACATGCACATATTGATATGCAACGAACACCTGCTGACTGGCATGATCATGACAACCTTGAGCAAGGATTCTCTGCCTTGCACTGGCATGAGATGATCTTAAGTAGATCATGGGGTGCATCGATTGTTACTCCGCTTTTGGGCCTGATGTTTCCATTAACAATGTCATAGCCGTACTGAGTTACATCAAGAGATATGGGTTTTTGTTTATCAGCAGCCCGATGAAGAATGGCCTGACCATGAGCTCTTTTGATGTGTTCTTCAAAGCATGCATCAGTTGGAGGCAGTGATTTTATAGGTGGAGGTCCATCTTTGCCCTTCTTGTAACAGATACAGCGTGCTTTAAACATGGATGTACACTTTTCAGTGACCTTATAGAGAAGACAGAAGAAATCCATTCCGGCTTGCATCACTTCATTGATTGGAGCATCTTCCCTTCCAATTAGATCCAGTTTCAGATCATACTTTAGAAGTAGACTTATTGCCGAACACTTCCCCTTGCGGAACAGGTAACTCACAGTATCACAACCAGTGATTATATGCAGTGGAAGAAGTTGACTTGATTTCTCTTGTAGTTTGCTGGCTGTTGAATTGATGTCTAAAACTTGACCATCTGACTTTCGCATTGTGACCTTCTTACTGGTGCCCCATTTCCATACAAAGTGAACCAGGAGGACGAAAATATCAGCATCATCAGCTACAACTTCAACATGATGAACATTCTCTCTCAATAGCTGCTCATACACAAAACGAATGATTTTGCAATCCGCTTCTTCATGTTCATATCTTTCATCATCTCCAATAAAGCTAATGTCACTGTTGTTAATTCTGCAGAGCAAGTTGATGAAGTTTTTCTTGTTCTCTGTTGATTTCATTATCCTGTCCCGCACTGGTAATTTCATTCCAGGATTGAAGTTGATGACTGGTTGGATACTTCCTCCTGTTCTTCGCTGTCGTTCATGAGACTTAAGGGATAACTCATGATAACTCATAAATCATGTAGACAGGATGTTGTGATGAGACTGATTGCACTAGAATCCGACAGAATGTTTCAACTGAACCTGATCCCGGCCATGCAACATGGTAGAACATTTCATTAGCATCATAGACTGTGATATCTGGTTCACTTTCACTACTGTCAGGAACTGCCAGCTTTCTGGTTAGGATGGACTTGTCTCCCTTTCTTAAGAAACCATAGTCATCAAAGAGTGAGGGTGGTAGAACTGCAAGCTCATAGGGTAGTATCTCCTCAGGAGGGACATTTTTGCGCTCACCCATGATTGTTAGACGTCCATACAACTTCTCCATATCCACTACTTTGTTTTCAACGATTCTCACATTCTTCTTCAGTGTTTCCATAGATATAATCTTAGCATGAATTGGACTATAGAAACCCTGTGGCAAACCGCTTTTGAAATCCACAGCCATTTTCTGGCCAATTTCTAGGGAGTTTTCAACATTTACTTGACTGGTTGCCATGAGTCCATTTGTTAGATGGAACAGAATGTCTTTCTGATCTTGCTTAAGTGGGTTAGGATGCTCTTCTAGTTCTTGATGGATCTTTACCCTATCAGTTCTGTCCAGGACAATCCGGTTCTTTCCTTCCTCCTTATGCTTGTGTGTCCCTTTCTCGTACTCCTCATCCAGGCCATCCACTTCATCAAACAGTGCATCCATTGCCCCAGAAACCAAGCTACAGACGTTGTAGGACAGAAGCCAGTTGCTAACTTGTTCTTGGGAGAGGGTTAGGCCCACAAGACCCCCTTTAGCCTTTCCCCTTCTGATGTAGGTCTGCTCTCCGAATTGATCTGACCAAACAGCATTCCAGTAGCCTTCCTTGTGCCTGCAGACATGATGACCTAATTCAAACACATTGAGTGCCTCTTCATCAAGATTGTGCTTGAACTCGCTGACATGCCATGTAATATACCTGGCGTAGTTGATGTGATTTGCTGCAAAAAAATATGGCAGCATGTTCTCAAGACAATACATATGAAGTTGAAAATCTGCTTCCTTTTCCGATCGGACAAAGAGATGAGCCAGGACCACTGGTTGGATGAGACAGTTGACCCAAAGCTTTCCCATCTTGGATTCACATGCACTATGGAGGTCAGTCGCCAAGCTTTCAAGAGATGCTGCATCCATGTCGGTTGATCTTCTTAACAGCCCAGAGACTACCATTCTCAAACCACGTAGAGCTTTAGGCCATGCTTTTCCATTGAGCATGTTAGGCACACCCTTGTATGCCACAGCTAATATTTCTTCTAAGCCAGTACTTTTCATCAAACTCCCAATACATCCAATGAACGACTGCAAGCAGTGCATGCCTCCTGGTCGCACGATTATGTTTCTCCAACGCAGAGGATTCGACCACTTGATTTGCAAGACTACTTTGTATAATTGCATGTCTGCAACCAAGTAGTGGTATCTTTGTCCATATGCTTTCATCAACTGTTCAATGTACAGCATGCTGGTTAGAACTGTGTCTGGGTGGCTTGGTGGGGCATCAATGAGAGGACCATACATGTATTTTGTGGCTTCTGCTATGAATCCTTTTTCCCTTGCAAGACGATTCATAAATCCATACCACTCAGGGGTAGACTCATTTTCATTTTCACAAATTTCTTTCAACCACTGCAAATCACTCCCCAGTGCCTTCATCAGTGACTCCATCTTTTGCTCAGGATCGCTGAAGGGGATGCCATCATGGTCATGAAGTAGGCTTGGTGGTAACGGTTTTTTGGGGCCTGTGTAGTGTTGCAGTGGGATTTCATTTGACTCTGCCAACTTGGTTTTCACAACTTCTTCCTTGTTGAGCCTTTTGATTATTGGCACCTCACTCATCTCAAAGCCTTGATTATGGATTGAAGGTTGAGTTACCTCTATGGCCAACATATGAGTCGCTCTGCAGCCGTTAGGGGTATAGATGTTCAAATCATAATTGTCAATCCAAGCAGATATCTTGAGGCCATTTAATGATAGACTTGAGAAGGCGTATGGGTGGTGGGAGGTGAACAGGGCTGCAGATTTTCTGAACTTGAGTACTTCATCATAAGATGATGATAGCCCGTAGTCGTGAAGAATTGTGATCAAATCTTTTGACCCGAATTTGTGGTGTAACTTTACAGCTATACCCAATGTAGTTTGGTTGAATGAACCAGTAACCAAACTTTGTATCATTTGGGTTAGTGACAAAGACTTTTTTGTAACTTTTCCGTTTGAAACTAGGGCTGAGATAAGCTTCAATAAGAGTGGACTGGTTGATTCTATGACCTTGGATCTGACAAACCTGTTAAGATCATAGTCTACCATCGCTGGCTTACATTCCTTCAGAATTTTGTCCTTGAGCTTCTTTACAGATGAATCATCAGACTCCTCCCCATATTTGAACTTCTGCAAGTACTTCGGAATGTGTTCCTTGAAGCATAGGATACTTGCACACCCTTCAACATCGAATTTTAGAAGTGTGCCACCAAAATGATTGAGTAGCTTGGTCATGAGATAATTGCGCTTCAGCTGGCCTGCATATTTGGCATGAAGTTCTACAGATGTCCAGTGCTCATCTCGGTTGTTTTCCATATAATCAATTAAAACCTGGAGATCATCAGCTTCTGTTGATGTTTTGGGCTTTGTTCTGGCCTTGACATATTTCACTACACGTTCTGGCATGAAATCCAAGTAACATGAATGGTGATACCTAGCTTCCACAGCATGCAAATCACTCGGGGCCCCATTCACTCGTAGCCGGACATTCTCTGCCTCCACATCACCTCGTGCATCACAACGATTTAATATGCTGTCTTTGAGATCAGGCACCTCACTTTCTTTACTTGATGCTGTTTTACATACAACAACTCTCTTCCACCGGGTAGGGTTTCGGGCATCCTTGGATTTACAGTATTCCCCACAGAATAGGCAGTCTTCTTTAAAGTTAAACTTTGGAATTTCTGACCTTCTACGACTTGTTGGAGGTTCACTCTGGGTCCTTTCTGCAGGTGAGCGCCTCTTCCTTGGTCTGCCAGTGTGACTTGCCATGTTGATCTGTAAAGGAATGAACAGAAGTAATATAAACTTGAATTGGCAGGTTAAATGTCTCAACCTACATACTGAAATAAGGCCATTCCAAAAAATATCCTAGTTTCGCATGACCATCCAGAGAAAAGGTGGATGCAGGTGGGTGGATATTTTTTTCTCTTAAAACACCATCTACAGTCAGATCTGTCAATGTCAGATAGAGAATTCCACCATCTGAGCCAGAGATGCATCCATATTGCCAATAGGGATGCTGGGTTTAATGAGCAAAACAGCTGCTATTGCCTGCATCCAAGGATGCGAGCATTCTCCCTGACATTCATTGTACCAGATAGTTTGTTTTCTTTTGCCCTGTTTATACACATATTCTTCAACACATTAAGCTATAGGACGGTTGATGAATATAACAAAACTCAAGCTGTGTATCATATTCACAAATACAGACAAATAGCAAGGCAATGCTTATTGTATTTATTATATGGTAAGGAACAAATGTGTTTCCCCTGGTGCAAGATTGGTCAAACTTGTATAATTTAATATTGAGGATTCATAACTTTGAAGTTTCTCTCATTTATTTTTATGTCGACATACTCCATTCAATTAGAAAACATGGCAGATTTCCTTCTTCTGAATAACACATGATTAGTTTCCTGACACCTACATGAATAGTTCCAGATGGTCTTCAGGGCTCATTTTTTCCCCCTCATATTTGAAGACAATTACAAATGACGAAATACATTTGAATTTATATTATATAGATGTGAGCCTGTCCGCCCAATACTCTGACTCAAAACAATTGTATTTATATAATGTATTTTCACAAAAAAAGAGGGATCCGATAAATAAAACTCCTTTGATAGTAGAGGCTTTAATATGGACTTATATGGACACAACATAAAAAAGTTGTTCTATATATAGTACCGTATCATATAAGGATATTAACAATATATCAGAGTTTAAATGATCGTAATGATAGATTGGTATTATCTTAAAGTGGCATTGGCTGCTAAACATTTCTTATGGTGATGTTTTTTTCATTCATGATCATTTTGATCATTTATATAAAACATCGACCTTTCAAAAATTATTTTTTGATCCTTCTTTCCAACTTAAGAGACCATAATTATTTTATTTTGCGCTGGTACCGTTTTATAATTTAACCTACATTTTGGGTTTATCTTGGATGTTAAAACATCAAAAATCATAATCAACATACTTACAAATACAAAATCTTTTTGGCAAAAATTAAAATTGCTATATGCCTTTATAAACGTTTACACTGTAGATTCTACAAATAAAAGCTTGCCATACTCTTAAACTAATCTACGATTAGGCCCCACTCTTTTTGTCGAAAATTAAAAAAAAGTGGCTTAATACATCAATGTCTGGGATCTGGAAGTGTTCAAAACAGAAACCCAGCAATTCTGTTTGTTTATATAAAGGACAGCTTGTAGCTTGATGAAAATTAGCTTGTCAACAGTATAGCTCATAAGTGAAATCATTGTTTACAATGACCCAAACTCAAACAGTAGTAATTATATTAATGTAATCAGAAGGCATATTCATAGACATGCATGATAGGGGATTTGATATTAATAAAATATAAAGCATGACTACGTTTTAGAAGCAGAAATATGTGATTTCATAGTTGGTTTAATAGTTGTGGTAGGTCGGGAATAATTTATCATACTATTTCATGACGTCCTTAACTATGCTAGTTCTTAATTTTTAGTTGAACTGTATGTAATAGAAAATTATAATTATTGCCCCGGCCATGCAAGGACTATGCATACCTTTCATAGATGATACAATAATATTGCAATCAGATTTTTTTCAAAAATTTACTGTGCACATTGCCAACATAACAAAACTGTAATGACTAATTCTCAATATAGGATTATAATAATTATATGCATGTCAAATTGTTTTCCTCTTAAAGAACGTAATCATCTATAGAAAATATTTTTAAATGTCATTTATGATTTGTTGGGAAATAAGAAGCATGTTTATTATTTCTCCACACTGTTGTCCACAAACGATTATTTGTGGAATTAGACATATGTACACAAACAAGTGGTTAACAGGCCATTAATCTAATATGTTTATACTGTAACAGCCAGCAATGGGAGATGGAGGGCCATCAGGGACCCCCTCCCACCATCAGGGACCCCCCTCCCACCATCAGGGACCCCCTCCCGCCATCATGTAAGTTCTCCTGCTCTCATGCAACCCCAATATCGACCAGACTGAATTCAAATCAAATTTTATATAAATTATTGAGAGATCATACTTTCACATGCTTATTTTAGTATGACCTATCACTTGTATAAAACTGAAATTAAGCTGACATGTGAGATATTCTCCTGAGCTATTGGGGGATATTTTAAAATCTACTGTGGCCTTATAATTAGCAAAGTTATGATCACTTTCGTATACCACCCTAAATATCCCAAAATACAGGTTTGGAACAAGGGTTTTGTTTACTTTCTTGCAGACAGGTTCTGTAACAAGGGTTTTGTTTACTTTCTTGCAGACAGGTTCTGTAACAAGGGTTTTGTTTACTTTCTTGCAGACAGAGTCTTGGAACAAAAAATCAATATTGAATACAAATATAACCTTCAATGTCTGTGTTCTAGTGTTCCACAAACTCTTGAACACTTCATGGTCAACATGACACTGTGTTTATGATCAACAGTAGTAAAAGACATGCTTTAAAGTAATAAAAACCTACCTCAAATAAGCGGATTCCTCCCCCAGGCAGCCATGTTGTTTGTTGCTAAGGAAGTTGTCCCAAGATGATAGCTTTGAATAAACTGCTTTGTTAAAATATTTGGAAAGCCTAAAAATGTGAATTAGTAATGAGCTCATAGCTCAGTCGTTATTTAAGGTACACTCAAATAATTCAGCAATTTGATTCGTCTAACAAATCCCATTTTATTTAATTTTTCATTTGACCTTTGACCTTCAGAGGTCAAGGTCATATCAATTTTATCATTTTGTTGTCTTTTGTCCTTTCCAGGGTCTTAAATTATATTTTTTGAATTTTTCAAGAACTAAAAGGCTCATAATACTTAGGCTTTTGAGGATTTGGTGTAATTTACGCACCTGGCACCCATTTTGAATTCAAAATGGCCACCAAAAGATTGCTTAACCAGGAACTTGCCTAATTATCCCATATTTCTCCTATCAAATAGCCTTTTGGTAACAAAAGGTTATCTACGATATCACTTCCTCAATTGTATGCACAATTTATTCTGAATTCATTCCTGTTTTGAACAGCAGTAGCACAAAAAAGCCATTTTTCAGCATTTGACCTTGACATAAATAACCTTGACCTTGACCAAGGTCACCAATTTTGTATTTACTGAATGGGCTGTGGAAGACTGACCAACCTGCCAAATTAGAACATTCTAGCGCTTATTTTTACAAAATGGGATGCAATAATGTATATTTTTTGAAATTTTCTACATTTTTGGTGACCTTGACCTTTGACCCCTCGTAAAAAAAAAAATTCTCAATTTTGTCAGGTCAATAATGGCCAGATTCAGATTTGGCATACCTTTTATCTCTAAGAATCATTAATAAATCTACCTGCCAAATCTCAACTGTCTGACTAAAATACCCACCAATTGCAAAACAAAAATGTGTCATTTTCATAGGATTTTCCCACTTCTGGTATGATCTGTGACCTTTGACCTTCTTCACATGATGTAAGGTATTCTCGGGTATCCGGTCAAAATTTGCTCAGCTAAAATGAGGTTCTGTGTTCCCCTACACTAGGATAGGTCATATATATGCAATTTGTGTCAAAAATGCCCCAAAGAATACCTATAATCTTATACCAGTAGGCTAAAAAGGCAATTTTTCAACATTTGACCTTGAAACAAATGACCTTGACCTTGACCAAGGTCCTCAAAATTTTATTCCCTGATGGGGCAATGAAAGACTGACCAACCTGCCAAATTAGAACATTCTAGCCATTATTTTGAAAAAATACCAGCCAACAATGTCTATTTTTTCAATATGTCATTATTTTTGGTGACCTTGACCTTTGACCCCTGATAAAAAAAATTCCTCAATTTTGCCAGGTCAAATATGGCCAGATTCAGATTCGGCATACCTTAATTTCCAAGAATCAACAATAAAATCTTGTTAGAACTCCATTTTAAGGTACAGCCAAAAATAGCCCCTCGTCTGCCGGACTAATATTACCTGTGGGATAGGTATGATAAATATTATTACTATTAGTAGTAGTAGTAGTAGTAGTAGTAGTAGTTATATTATTTGTAATATATCTGTTGATTAGATCATTTACATTCGGGGTAGGTAATAGATAATCATGGTTCGGCCCGTTCCAGGCCAACAAATGTATTAAAAAAAGGAGTGAGGGAAACGTTGTGTCTATTTTTTCTTCTCTTACTGATAAAAGCAGGTACATTACCATATGTATGTAACATGGGTGGACCTTGCAATCTATTCTGCCGCAACATCCATATTCCTATCCTTTTACGAATAAACATTTATACTGTCTTAAATTATTCTTGTCTGCCGATCGAGGGCAACAAACGAACGTGGCGACACACACGTACGGTATGCAAATCAAGAGAAGTCATAGTGACATACCATATTCTGATCCGTGGTTTATGTACCCAAGTCACAGATGTATGTTTGTACACGCGTATGCCTCGATCAGTATCTCTACAACTTTTTCCATCGTATTGTCTGTCAATACAAGAAATAAAACTATATTTCGACCTATGATTAACATACCAGATATGGGAAGCGTTTGGAAATGCTATCATTAATTGTAATTTTGAAGATCTATTCAGCCATATTGATTTCTTAATTCGTAAAAAGCCAATGTATGGGGGACTGTGTGTTTATCATTGATGCTAGAAATCCATATATGCCGAACAATGCATAACAATATACGTGCTACCAACATGCAGTAACCTAAAATTAAACACTAAATACTCCGCCACACATATGGCCTAATTCTTTCATTCTTTCAACTACTCTTTCAACTAGTTAAACAAAGGATTCTCAGTTAAACGAAGGAGTCGGGATAAATCTACATCGCTAATGTATTTCTTTATTATCAAATGGTGTCGATGTATTTTGTGCAAATAACGAAATAGATGATTATAATTCCCACTCTGGTTAATCACGAAAATACGTCAATAGTCTTTTATTGGGTATCATCACATGGTCCTGCTTTCATTCTCATGCATAGTTCGCCATGAGTGGTGCTACATCACCACCCATGTCCCTGGACTGGGGTACATCCAGGGAGTTGCCAGATTTTGTGGTTCCGTACACTTACAAATGCGAGCTCTGCAAGGAGATGCTTCTTCGTCCGATGCAAACTCAATGTGGTCATCGGCTGTGCGGAGGATGCCTTGAGAGGCACTTTAACGAGCACGGAGACCCTGCAATGTGCCCCTACGGTGAGGAAGACTGCCTGGAGATATCTAGGAATGACAAATCAGTGAGTCACAATTTTCTTGACCAATTGCCATGCAGTTTTTTTATTATCGCCCTAGATATCAGATTAACATGCTGCAAATATTCTATGCCATTATTTCGCATATTTAGTCGCTAAATCTCTGTTTTTGTGAGCATATACATTTTGTATTTCTTTAATATTTCATAATATCTTTTAATTAGCAACATTGGAAATAGTAATATTATCTAGACATCGTTGGTAAATGAGGCTCAATGAGGTGTGTGTTTATTGTTCTCTCCAAGGTGTTTCCTGACTTTGTTTTGGTCAAAGAATTAAATGGGAAAGAAATCTACTGCAGGTATAAAATAAATGGTTGCAAGAAAGTTGTCAAATGTGGAACAAGACGCGTAAGTATCTCAAATTAGCCAATATGGGATTTGCATGTCTCACTGCGCATGTATGTTACAGTGTATCAACGGATGGATTCTGAGGAAATCTGACATACAAATATTCAGCAACATTTTTATCGAAAAGCTTTTAGAAATGATCCATGAAAACCAAATGCATAATAGGAAAGATGGAGTCTTGTGTCATGGAAATATGTATGATACATAGATATTGACATTAGAGCATTGATAGATATCCCATGAAGAATATGACATATCTTCTATAGATTGTATACTTTTTACCATTAGTTCTGTCACAAATGTTACCCAATGTTACCCAATTGTCACAAATATGCCCAATTACACACTTACAAAATGTTTATTTTCTAGCCAGTAATCATGCTTTTATGACCTTATACTTTGATTTCTGACAAATGTAGACCATTACATCTGTTTTTGTATTGATGTAACCTTAAAGTAAAATACCTTATTTGACTCTAAAATGTAACCATATATGTATGTCTGTCAGCCTGTGCCCCTCCTAACCCCCACCCCATACACTCCCCCAACTATCTGGATTGGCAGGTAATCAATCTGGCAGCATTTTACGAGGTTCCAATATGGTTCGAATTATTTCATTCCCTTTCTCTTTTTTCTAATGCCAGCTTTTTGATAATTCATTATTCAACAAGTACAACAACACATTATTTAACCAATGAAATGCGGATATCAACCTAATAAAAAGAAACTGGACGCCATTTTTACAAAAAAAACAATTTCTTTTTCAATTATTCATTCAGACGTGGTTACATTTTACATCGGTTTTATATTATTCCCTTTTCAATAACCCCAGTTCACCTTGCGGTGGTCTGTCTGCCGCAGTTTCCTGAGTTCGGCGACCAGATTTTGACTCACGAATCCTACATAATATTCTATGTGATATCAGACCATGAAAGCACATCATCAAAGCATTATTATAATCAAAATGTGTTTTTTAAACAAATCCCAAACAGGAACATGAGCAAATTTGCGAATATGGAAAAGTGGCCTGTCCTAACTTAGCGTATGGTTGTACGGATAAAGCCAATATATCTGAGATAGAGCAACATCTGGCACAATGTCAGTTTACTCCAAAAGAGTGCAAGCAATGTGGACATGTAATTGCTAACAATCAAATCCAAGTATGTTCCATTTACATTAAATTATGTGTTAGGTTCGCTTTTTATATACATTTATCATTTGATATATTTACTGTGCTGTTTACTGTTTACTGTATATCAATTATTCTGTACTTATAATATCAATTATCATCGCCATGTAAACTCATTTCGTTTGGAGTGTCTGCATTCACTTTTAAGCCATGAATTTCATATATTGTCACTTTTATATAGGCCCACATTAAAAATGAATGTCCGAAAACACGAGTCCACTGTCCAAACAAATGTGAAAAGAAATATTTCTTGAGGGAAGAGGTAGAGTAACATATTGTATTTTTCAAATATTATTATGTGGTTTCTTCCTTTAAAATACGATCTACTTTAAGAATGTGCCTAATCAGTATGTATGCGAATATTACATTATTATTATAGCTGGAAAAACATGTCTTGATCTGTCCCCTTAAGCCTGAGCAATGTCAATTCGCTAGAATGGGATGCACTTTCAAGGTTAGCAAACGCATTCATATCGGGTTTTTTATTTGATTGATTGATTTGATTGATTTTTTTTATGGTCTTGATTTGTTGATGTCATTTATCTTTTGCAAAACAGAGTTTATTACTCGAATATGAACATTATTGAAAGAGACTTACATCGCGCTCATGGGTTTTACAATTAATGAACAATTATGGACATTTATTCTCACAGCGTCCAGGTTTTCACAGGTGGTATATGAATGGAGAGTTCAGCCTTTTAACATGCTTTAGAAGTGTATAAAACCTTTTTTCAAAACAAATAAACCCACCTTTATATTATTATTAATATCTTCTATCACCCTTTTCCAGACTTGAGTTACCTCTTTATTCACGGAATTTACCCTATGACATTGCGGACCACGTTTTGTTTTTCGAATTTGGGACATGTGTCAAATAATGTAAACTACAAGAATGCCCGAGGAGGAACACCACTTCTATGTCTATTAAATCTCACACATGCAGAATTTGGCCTGAATCATGATAATAATTATTGTGTTCTGGAACAGGGATCTGTTACCGACGTGAAGGAGCACCTAAATGATGCCCGTGAGCAACACTATCATATGATGACAAACCATTGTGACAGACTGGAAACAAGAATGAAGGAAATGGAAAAGAAGCAAAGGGTAGGTTTATGTCTCACCAAGTTATCGTGTTTGCTTGATTGAAATTGTTCGTAGGATCAGCATGAACGGAGAGCAGTGTATTGTACATAATGTCTTGCTGAATAAAATATAATGTCGTGTATAATACAATCACGCCAATTATTGAAACGAATTAAATAAAACTCGCTTAAATATATACAGTCCAGACGTTATGACGTCTTCACAAAGAGTCGTTGACCTGAAATGGTTCGTCCGTGTCAATCTGACATTTAACTTTTATCAAAATGTCAATTCGCTTATAAAATTGGATGTTGGATGTTTGCTGATTCCTGCAGCTGGTACGTGCACAGGTGTATATATAGTTGAATGTAGGGTGATTAGGAGAGTGTATAATTATGTGAAAGTGGGTGTCCCGCGGCTGACAGTATCATATACTTAACATATTTTGATCCAAAGGTTATGTACCATTTTCTTTAAAGGCATGTATATTTGGGCACGAATGATGATAGTGTCTTGAGACCTATAGTAGTGTCGGATCATCCTTTATCCCTTTCAGGCAAGCCCTACATAAATTGACAGCCCATACGCTTTGTTTGATCTTTGCAAGAAACCCAATAAATGCGTAAATTTTCCAGAGCATATAGGAAAATATAATCTGCGTTAATAGTTGATATTTCATAAATAGGAAACGGATAAGATTAAGGATTCGAGGTTGACAACATTAGAGGAAAAATGCAAACTATTGGTTCAGAAGGCAAATCGTCAAGAACATCGCATGAAAGAAACCGAAGTAGGTGGTAAAAAAAATAGCAAAATAGTTCAGCAATGGTAGACCCACTCATACTGAAAAAGTAATATTATGAAGATCTATCTATATTTCTTCGATTTTCCCCCTTTTCATTTCAATGATATACTAGACAGAATAGGTGAACGACTATTATAAGTGCAAGAACCTTTGACATATAAAACACATAATCTATATTGGATATTTCAAATCGTTTTAGAAAGTTGTAGTGGAACAAGATGATACACTTCAAAAACTTCAAACCCAAGTAGCAACAGGAAGAAACATGAGGTCATCTTCAACGGGTCACCGCAGCCTGGATACATCTCCTGAACTTCAGGACCATTCAGAGTGCAAGAGACAAAACCAACTCCTATCAAAACACATAGTTGCATTAGAGCAAAAGCTTTCCGAATCCACAACGGAACGAAGAAAGCTTGACCAACGACTGAACGACGTTCTCACTAAATTCTCAGTGTTCGACCTGCGATTTCAAGTTCTGGAGACTGCTAGCTACAATGGCACGTTACTTTGGAAAATTCGCGACTACCGTCGGCGAAAATCAGAGGCGAGAAGCGGAGCTGCTCTTTCTTTATACAGCCAACCTTTTTACACTTCCAGGCATGGCTACCGCTTGTGTGCTCGTGTCTATCTTAATGGCGATGGCATGGGGACAAACACACATCTTTCGTTATTTTTCGTAGTGATGAGAGGAGATTATGATCCCCTCCTTAAATGGCCGTTTAGACAGAGGGTGAGCCTAATGATGCTAGACCAAACACAGGGTACTCGCCACATTGTGGACACCTTCAGGCCTGATCCCTCCAGCTCGAGCTTCCAGAGACCCAAGGATGACATGAACGTAGCCTCTGGCTGCCCTCTGTTTATGAGCCATGCCATTCTTGAAGGGTCCGATTCACAATATCTTGTAGACGATACATTGTTTATTAAGATAACTGTTGAGACTCCAGACACCGCATTCTGAAAAGATCACATACATGTATACATAGTTTTATATGGTGCTGATGGTCAATGGGGATCCTGCAATATTCTAGTCATAACAGGGTTTCTTTCTTATTTACTTAGAGTGCAATATACGATTATCACAAAGGAAAGATAATTACAATAAATTCCTAATCCCACGTGGTATACACCTTTCCTGTCGGGGATTTTTTTTTGTTTATTTCAGGATCCTCTGGTCATATTCTGTGATATTAGCCTACATGATATTAGAGGGAGAGCATTCAAAAGTTGTTCAAATTCAAGATTATTTTATACACAAATTCACTTCTCATAGACTACCTAGCAAGTTTTAAAGACGTTTATACAAAAGAGACATCTAAGTTCAACTATTTGTTGACTTATTTATATTTGTTATATTTTTAACTATATCAAAATATTCGTGCATATGTTGTCTTTATATCGTGGATATGGCTGGCCCGGCACCATATAAAACATCATTGCTTGCTATACGAACCTTTCATATCCCATATCTCAAATGTGTCAATTTAAGTTACAATAATTATAGTAAGTAACGTTGGCAGTAAACTTAGCTGATAATCGGATCAATACTGTTGATTGTTAATCGATGATTTCAAGATAGGATGAATTTGGAATGGATGGTGTGGTGTAGAGGTGGCAAACTGGGTTAGCAAATGTATGTCAGTAATTTGCTTATTCTTGAGTCTTCAAGATTATTGCATGGAGCTTGTTAGCCAAAGCCTAAAGGGCCTAGTCCACTAAGCCGATTCTCATGCGATTCTCACAGAATTTAGTGCAAAAGAGTCCTCTCTGGCACAAAATCGCATGAGAATCGGCTTAGTGGACTATAGGCCCTTAATGCATGCACCCTGCACAACCCCCGAACGAACCTTCCAATCACTGCTATAGTCTGCAATATAACTGGGCTTTCATGAACTCATGGAGCCTTTCACCAAGGACCTGACATGGACACTGGGCATGTGTGGAGGAAGCTTCGCACAAAAAAACAATCAGGCATTTTTAGGCCAAGCTTTACATGTTTTCCATGGCAGTGGTAATAACCTTCCCTTTAGGCCTGCCTGTCAATATCGGTCATTAATCATTTAGTATTTCATGGCAGTGCACAGACACTTGTTGATTGGTTCTGGACAGAGGAATACAGAATACAGAAATCAGCAGCTATATCTTTATCAGTAAATGTTAGTGTATCAGAGGTGAATTGATTGATTTATGTGCAGTTCTCTCAAGTGGGAATATTGATAGTAGGATATGTCATTTAATTTTAGCGTCTTAATAGTAGGTGCAAGGAAGTATAGATGTGGTATGTGGAAACCCCTCCAATCATGGATACACGAGTAGCGGGGTACTTTTTAGAATGTGGTGTCGGGCCGGTCCAATAATGACAAATTATAGTTCATAATGTGAGAATTCAAGCGAATAAAATCGTCTCTCATGATCATATATACGATGCGCATTCCTCTTTTCATTAACGAATATGCTCAGGTATCAATTTTTTTAACAAGATTTTTATTCAGTAGGTATGTACAATATAACCAAAAACAATCTCGTTCCTTAGAACGGTTTTCCTCATGTCCTGATTGATCATGCTATTAACTCTTGGCCGTATTTGGTGGGTGTAAAAACGCATTATAAGAGTGACAATATCAATTAGTCGAGAATAAGACATGTTCATTTATAAACTTCGGCCTATCGTTTTATCATATATTAGAAATCATCAACTTATGAGCTAATCTATGTATTATGTGTATGAAGGGGTGAGACGATCAGACGATCGATGATGATGATGAAGGTGAGATGAAAAAGATGATACAGTATTGGCTATATAAATATTTAGACTACAAATGGTGGGTGAATGAGCGGTATCAATCCACAATAAATCAGAAGGGACGAACCTAGAGTTGCATCTCATTCTATACAATTCGGCACTCTATATACATACATAAGGATTTCTTAGGGTACAATATTATCTGACATTCGACGTATGATTTGTCAATGTTGTAATTACAAACAATAATACTAAAAACCTTTACTTACAAAGTATTTTAAGTGAGTCCTTCCAGTGCAAATAAATACGCTCTACAGACCGTTCTTTTGGAAATTTAAATAAATTTCATCAAATTTCATCAGTTTTACATGTCATATTATACATGTAGTTATATAATGTAGAGCATTTTATTATTTATGTTGGTGTTCCACCGGAGTGCGTAGTATTTCCCGATCTAGTGCTTTGACTCTTGAGGCCTGGAATTTCCGAGGAGTTATATCTCCCGGGTTGATGGTTTTACAAGTATATCCCCTCGGACACTATATTCAGTTTTAGTATAGTCACGCTTGTAGTAACCATTTCGTTATCGAAACTAAATATCCCCAGTGAAACAAAGGCACTATGATTTGATCACATACATATAGTTATATAGTAAACTGCCTTTACACTGTTTTGCATAATCTTAGCTTTTCCAATTGTGAAAAGTTAATTTTAACATATAATATTTATTTGCCCTGATTGAGCTGGTGCTTTATTTATCAAGCTTTTACTCACATTTACACGGGAATGCATTGCGCATATCTATTGCTTTTATAATTAGTGAAATAAATATTATTCTGATACTGCAATAGAAATTATACAATTTGATAAAGTCTCATCATTCAAATGACTAATTTAATATGATCACACAATTAGGTTTGCTATTACGAGTGGCTTTAACTATCGAAACTGAAGACGCGGTTATATGAACAAGAGCTGTCAATATTTGACGGTAATATTCAACCAGGATTTGACATTAACATACTGTCCATATTAGAGGACAGTCTATACCTATTGAATAGACAAAGTCGGAACTATATGTCGTTAACTGAAAGATTATTTACAAGTAGATCAAACATAATTATTTCCTGTTGTCCATTATCCATGGTAGAACATAAGTTCTAGGTATCTATATAACTAACACAAAAGTATGTTATTCAAGAATATCTATATGAACATATGCATAAAACTTGTGAACATGAATATAATAAACTAATGTTACCAATTGACATTAAACTTAATGATACTATAGTTAAGTACCATGTAGAGCTCTGATGCTGGATATTAGTTGAATAGAAACAAGTAACAGTGACACTTACCGGTAACAATGTTTCAGAGTACTGTTAAAGGTTACGGTGGTTTACTATTAACAATTGTAGCTATTGGTAGTTTACCATTATCTCATTGTGTTTACCGAGAGGAAACGTAGCAGAAGCGTGGTTTATTTCATCTTTATGTTGGTTGCAGTAAATATTTTGCTACCTATTTTGAATATCATTTTGCTGGACTTTTCCATTTACACTTTTAACGATTTCCAGATACATATACAAACCTTTATGTAGGTAATTGTTATATTATGATTAAAATGTCTGTAATATCTTCCATCAGTAACTAGTAATCCTTATCCACAAGGAGAACTTTCCAATTAATTGCTAAAATGAAATTAATCTTATTTGGACGACAATTAAACCAGTAACCCCATTTAAATGAATGCTAACCTACTCCCTCAGGCATGGAGGCTAAAAGCTAAAGTTTTTTGGTTGCTCTCTGGTACATCTTAAGCATTTTTGGAATTAATATATCTATTTTATTTAGACAGCAGCATACATTTTCCAGTTTGATTTCCATGTAGCTTCATTTCCAAAAATATATCTTTATTGGTCTGTAACATTGGTTAACTTTCTCCCACCACATTATTTCGATGAGTTGTTCTAAGGTAAGGAGAAAGTACTTTACATTAACCAAAGGTCATGTCTTGCATGTAATTGAGCCCTGCATCCAAATTAAAATCATATCTTTAATATATCAAATACCCAGCTGAAATAATTATGGTAAATGACACCTTGCGAAGTTGTATGACTTTACTAGAAGTGAATAATTTAGTGGTATGTATCATAGCCATTTTTTTTTAAATATTTTTATTGGCCACAAACATTAGTAAATTACGCATGACCATAAGTAAGGTGCTTTCTTTATATGCACTCTACAAGCAACTGGTTCCAGTACAGTGTAAAAAATTGCTTTTTGAGACAGAATCTCTGAACAAATTGCCTTTGAAATTCTCACAACAAATTACACCTATCCTGGCTTCAGCATCAAAAGGCCACTGATCACCAGACAGATAATCATCTAAGTCTTATCCCTGCTGCAAAGGGAAAAGGGCACATTCATTTTTAGTAACAGGTGTACCATACCTTCTCGTACACCATGGGACAGAACCATTGGTGGCAGGTGAAGGAGCGAGTCACATAAATACTTGTTCACCAGTCTAGTTAAAGCCTCTTGGTAACGGCCGGGAGATCTGGATATAATCTACAGGTCTGTTCACCTATTCTATCTGTATCTTATGTATTATTATTTTATGTGTACCCTTTGTACTCATCGAGTTGGAAGAATAAAGTAGTTTCTTATCTTCTCTTATTGCATGCATGGAACCTTGCTCCTCAATAAACAACTGGCCCACAATAGCTTGAAACCCTGCATGGCCCCACTGAAGAAAAGAACCTAAGTTAGGGTTTTCTGGGATACCTCCATCCATTAGAACGGATCACTCATCATAGCACCAGTCAACATTTCAAGACTGGCATTTCACCTCCAATTCCTTACTCACAGGGGCCTGAGCCACACCCTCAACTCCTACACTGCTCACAGCCAACATTTCCAGCGACTGACAGGAGTTTTTTAAACTTGGCTGTGCTTGGATAACCAGCACATGGTTCAGTGTCTCCATTAGTGCATTATTTAGGTGCCAGTCTGAGGCCCTAACTGCAAACAAAAATAGCACTTCAGCACTTTTCCAAGAGTCCTTGCCACTCTATAGAGGATAGCAACCTTCAGCTGAAAAGTGACATACCCCTTTGTGTATGTGTACTTGAGTCAGGTTTTGCATTCCTGCATACCAACAATCCTACACCTACGCCATCCTTAGGCAAAGGCATAGCCAATGGGGTTGCCAATGCCAATAGAAAGGTCACCTGTCTGTTTTGCCTGGAAGTAGCATCATCAGGCACAGCTTTTGGGGTTCACCAAGCATGTTCATCTAGCCTGCAGAGTCTGTTTGGAAGTGAGCCTCCCACAAGCTTTACTTCCTGTCCAAATAACCTGCACTTTTTGTTGACTATGGCCTTCAACTAATGGTTTATGTGCCTCCACTGACTGCCAGTTAAAGCTGCATTCCCAGGATTTAAGATCGAGTGGTTCTTCTGGAATTACATTCATATTAGTTCCCAAACTCAATATTATCTATCTCTGTTTCAATGAAAAGTAAAATTAATGTCTAAATTCTGTGTTTTTATGATCGGGAACAAACAGGGATATGTAGATCTACAGTTCTGTAGATGCACTGAATGGTCACATGTGGCGCCTCTGTGCCACATCAAGCCACATGTTTCTCTATGTCTGCCTACGAATTTTCCCCATCAACGACTATCTGTATGGAACAAGGCTAAGGAGGTCACACTGTTGACTAAGGAGGTCACACTGGTGACCACTAGTAGCTACTAGTACGGGAGGACGAGTATTTCTTCTCAAATATTAAACTCCAACCTTAAGAAAGAAACCCTAACGATTGGGATAAGGTGGGGCAGTGTACTAGTTAGCTTAACAAGTGAAAACTGAGATTTGTATAGAAATTAGCTGGGAATGGAGCTTTAACAATGGAGTGGGATAGAGGCAACTTAACTGGTGGTTGAACCTGAACTCCTGAACCTGAACTCCTGAAGTTTCTTCAGGTGGCCCGGACCCTTTCCACAATTTCAGGTGGCGTTGACCCCCTCCACAAGTAGAATTGGTGCCAGAAACTCCTTGTCCAATGGGGAAGATACAAGGTCTCCACCCATCTCAAGGCAATTAGCTTGAGGTGCCCTTTCAGGTTCACATGCCCATGGGTTTCTGGCTCCCTATGTTGACTCAACGTTAGCCATTGGGTTGGAAGGATGTTTATTCTCTGGGAGAAATCAGATTCTACTAAACAGGGGACAAATAGAACCAAGATACAGTTTATTAATGCCCACTCAGGCCTTCTGACAAAGTGAAATGAGAGGTCCTCTATGCATTGTCACCTCTAAAGATCTCACTTCTCATACATAGGCGTAAGGAGGCGTATACAATAAACAGGTAAAAGGTAAATGGTGTAGAAGGCCCAAGACAATTAGAGACAACAGGTACTAGAATAATGTAAGGGATACAATGCACAATATTTGGAAATAAGTTATGCGTGAAAATAAGACTTGGTAAGAATAAAATGTAGTTACTCTAGTTGCCATCAGGGCCTTGTCATATGTGTTGGTAATGGTGGTGGGTAATAAGAGGTAGAGAAATAGATGTACTAGGATACATTACACATGCTTATATAATAAATGTCATTTACACAGAATACTGTGTCCAGAGGGCGACTGGCACTAGGTTAGAATCGTCACAATAGATAACTCTTAAATTAATTAGGATATTATACCGTTTGACTGATAATAAAACTTTAGGCTATTTAAAAAGGCTTCGCCGACCGCCGACTGCCCACCGCCACCCACCGCCATGTTGCCGGCCGCCTATGGGGCCGTCAACATGGCGTTCCGAGTAACGTTTGGAAACGGTGATCCCATTCAAGACATTTTTTATTTGCATAAATGATGACTACAAAAAGGAAGGCCCAGTTTTGAAACCTATGTTCCAAGTCTTCCAGTGGGTTCCTGGTAATTGGCTGAGAGCCTGGCTCAAGGTTGATGTAACGCGCCCTGTGATTGGTCAATTTTTTCCCCTGAGTTTTACCGATGCGAAGCCAAGTGTTTAGGCCTACCGAAGCGAAGGTGCCATGTGGCCGTACGCAGGGTAAAATGTCCGTTCATGCTTAAGCATATAGGGGTCGGGGAATCGGTGATTACTCGGTTGTGATACCAGAAAGACCTTGATATATTGGAGGTAATCGCAGTCTATATTATTTCTCTAGGCGTGGGGACATTGTTTTGGTGGCTTGGAAGTCGGGAAATATGATTTTGGGAGGATCGGCGGACCATCGGGTTATCTACTGGTATTGTTGATACGTAAGTGGGCGTGGCTCAAATCATCGGTAATGCTTGAGGCATATGAATATGCTAGTGACGCCGGTCGGTCTAGAGAGTATAATGGCACCAGTGTAGTCGTAGGCCTATGGAAGTCTTGGGCTATTTATTTACTTTACTAAACATGGAAAGGACTGTTATTGTAGGTCCACCATCCCGCCCACAACACTGTCAACACCCTACCTGCTTCCCTCTCCCATTGGCGTCTCCCGACGCATCAAAATAATAGGCCTATCGTTTTTGAGCTTTAATCCTGGCCTCCAATCGCCGATGATACGGCTAATGGAGGCCAGTGTTTGGAGGCCAGTGTTCCCTGTTTATAACTGTTTGGGTGGCGCTGCTGGTGGCGCTGCTGGTGGCGCTACCTCGTGGGAGGGTCAGAAAACATTCTCAGAGTTCTGACTTCTGGTTAGTTCACCACATTGCCACAAGGTGTAAGTGCGACCAGATCGAGCATGGTGCAATGGCAACACTGATCCCTAGAACCCTAGAGGCGTCAACGCGAGAGGTCTGTAACGCCGTAATTATACCAGTAATACCTCAAAAATCTTGGTCCAATCTCTCCCTAAGGCTCTAACTTATATAATAGAGTGGGTTCCCTGATCATGGAGGAAGTTGTATAGTGTATTTGGCATCTCCGAAGGAGTGATGGCGAATGTTCTTGCTTTGGTTATGCAGTGCATGCATGTTATGCAGTGCCATTTCGCCGGTCGTTCCAGAAAATTACCGCAGCAAGACACTTAATTGTGGGAAGTAAATTGGTTATATTTCACCAGATCTGAACGATTTAAAAATTTTTTATATTTGAAAATAAATGATCGTCCCACCCACCCCACCTTTCCCTGCCCCTCCTACCTACAATATCCACTTGATTTAGTGTTAAATACCGAGCCTACACATCACCAATGTGCTGAGTAGGCTCCCGCCCTATAAATAGCCTATACATGTTTGTGAGCGTGGGTATTATGTAAGGGTGGCAGTGGCTATATGGTTGAAGCTATGTAAACATGGCGGGAGTGAGTGACAACAGATAGAGGGTGCATGAATGTTTTCAAAATAGCATTGCTAGACCATGAATGCAGTATTTTTTCCAGACAAAAAGGAAGCTAACTAAGTCAAGTTTCTCTCAGACGAATTACAGGTCGCCACTTACAGGGAAAACGTTAAAAAGAAGGCCATAAGTATGGGTCGTGTCTATATGGGGAGTGGACGCTGATGGGTTGGGTGACGTCACAAATGTGATGTGTTTCAGGAAAATGAGTCATAAGTCGCAAAAAAATGTATTTTGAGATATCATTAGATTTGTATAAATGAGATCCAGAAGTATCAAACCGCCCATAATATGTTTTTTCCTGTGATAAATGAGGTGCTTGTGACTGACGTTTACCTTACAGATTGTTGAATGATCCCCCCCCCACCTCTCCTGCCCCGTCCCCGCACACACCACCGTGTGTGCGGGGAGCACGCTCAATGCTATAAGCCTGGCCTGGGTGCCCTTAGGGCTCCAACGGGGTGGCGCAAATGGCGGTCGGCAGTCCCAACGCATCCCCATAGGATTAGTATAGAAATATCGAAAATCTATTTTACAACCTAGATTGATTAGTTCTTCGGACAGAACTTGCAGAGGAAGTCATATCGTTGCGATTTCTGTGTAAGGTTGTCAGCTATCGGTATGTTTAATAGGAAAACGACACGGCCAGGTTGAGTTGTGGAATGTACTGAGACATGGCTGTGAAGGCCCGGGGCGACAGAAAGGTTCGAAATATGCCTGCTTGCGCACCGCCTTCTTAAGGCGGTCATTGGTCGCCTCTCGTCAAGCCGATTACAATGATAGTAAACAATCGAATAATGTAATATGTATTTCCTGATTTTAAGTCTTTGAAAAAAAAGTTTCCAATATTTCTGGGGGTTAATAAACAGTAAAGTAACTCAATGTAGTCCTTATGAGGACCTTTAAAACGAAAAGATATATTACATAGATTGTCCTGAAATTTGATACATTGATTGATATAGCTATAAGTGATAAACCCTCCAAAATTCAGAACATTCCAATAATGTGATCTTGTGAGAAAAACACTTTAAAGCTGCCCTCCCTGCTAATTTCTAAACAAATCGCAGATCTCACTTGTTTAGAAGATCAATACCCTGCCCCACCTTGTCCCAAGAATTTGGGTCTCTGTCTTAATGTTGAAGATAGATATTTGAGTTTAAATGTGACGAATCTGTATTCGGAGGGCTGTGGTGTCCACCAATGGAGATACTGATTCCCAAGAGACCTGGTAGATGGCAGTCTAAACGTTCTGCGCATGGGTAAGTGATCTCACGCAGGCGCACTTAGTGTGTCCCAGGCTGAGATCCTGACCTCACCTCTAGATAGTGTCTACCCCTGGTGTCTACTGAACGCACCTATATTACTATTGCTAACTCAGCCGCACTTATTCTTGTATGTCCGTGATGGTAAAATCATGGAATACAGACATTTATTGAACTTTTCATTAAGTAACAGATCGATAATAGTGAGTTTGGAAACTAATTTGAATGTAATTTTAACAGAACCATTCAATATTATTACTAGGGAATGCAGCTTTAAAAGATATCAATTTTGCGACTTATGACTCATTTTCCTGAAACACATCACAAATTGTTGATGTAGGCTTATCCGCCCACAGAGGGCGGGTCGCGGTCACATCTCGTCTAGTTGTATATGATCTCTTTGAAATGTATCTACATAGGCAGCGGTTATAGATATGACATAGAGAGCGGGGCCGGGGAGCGGGGTAAGAAGAGCGTACAGCCCCTGTTAATTTATATTGATGTGAGAGATTCTAGCCAGGTGGCGTGCCTGTGCTACTAAAGACTATACTGACTACAAAGAGAGTATCGACGCGTTTCTAAAAGGCAAAAATTGTTACCTTTTGTCGAAATGGAATTGGTGATCTATTTTATTTCTTGCTTGAATGTGAATATGAGATCCAAAGTTTTTGGAATGTTTTTAAGAAATGATTACATGAGCAGCTAGAAATGATGTTACACAGCTTTAATCTGTGTGGGAGGTGGGAGGGGGGGGCGATGAGTCGAGATTGTGAGATTTAAAAATGAAATTTAAATAAAACTTCTAAAAATGCATGGTGTACGATGGAGCTTATAGAAATAAGTGGGGTTTTTTTCTCGTGAAGGTCATACTTGTGTTTAATCATTGACGAATAAAGGGAGTTTTGAGACTACATTGATATTTTTTAAGGATTTAATTAATACGGTGGAGCTTATAATAATAGGAGGTTTTTCTCTCATGAATGTCATACTTGTGTATAATCATTGACGAATAAAGGGAGTTTTCAGACTTCATTGATATTTGATTCTGTGTTTGTACAGATCCACAATACACGTATTCGGTTTTAGTTTAGGGGAATTAGTTCTCGGATTTATAGCTTTGGCTACATTGAATGAATGATCTCCAACATCCAGTTGAATCTCATGCTTTGACGCCGAAGTTGTGTCCGCGGCTCGAACTAATTATTGGATGAAATAATCGTCTTTGGCAAAACATCTCAGCTTATGTCTGATCAACATGGTTTAAGGTAAGAAAATAGAAAAGGCGGGTGTATAACGCTTAAGCTTACTTAACCTAAACTAAGTCTAAACTTAACTTAAAAATAAATATTCCTAAGACAACATTTTATAAAAACAGCTTTATATACAAAGCTAAATCAATATGGAACTCATTACCCACTGTTGCTCATATATCAACCAAGAAAAAGGAGCTCAGAAATTACCTTGAAAATGTAAAAATTTATTAGGACAAATAACCTAATTCGTGTTATTATTATATAATGTATTACTATACGGTATCATCTTAAATCAAGTCAATTCTATCGAAAGATCTCTGCATCTTACTTTATTTTATCTTTTTATCTCATTTTATTAACTGTATAACTCTGCCTATAGAGAGATGGTAACGTCTGGGAGAACTGGATCTGATCTAGAAGTCTGTATACCTATTTGTCTGTATTGTCTATTTCGTAACTTCATAATACTGTGTGAGTTGGATAAATAAAGTAGTATCTTATCTGATCTTACCTGGTAAAGAGATCGAGTTTTCTGTTGTTTGATAATGAAAGCCCCGGGACAGACATGAGCAAAATGCATCTTAAAAGAATTTCCTTTCTCCCTTACCTTCTTCTCGATCATCGACCCCCACTGCCGTGAATATGACACCAATAGCGAGGTTGTTGTCGTGGCGTTAAACCACCTTGCGTGCAATTGCTGAAACAATAATATTTGTTTGGTGACTCTCAGTGACACACGGTTACAGCATTTTAAAGAACAATTACTGGAACCAAAGTGTTGGCTCCCCGAATCTTGTATACATAAACTAGCCCTCCCGTTACTACCCAGAACACAATTACAGAGAGTATATAATTTATATAATATTATTTATTTATGAATAAGGGCATAATGACTTGCTTAAGCTTGTTTGTCTGTCCAAAATGAAAATGATAATGCAGAAAGCTAGTTAGGAAAAGGTCGTATTAACATATCATAACTCAAGTAGGAGCGGAAAAGGGAAGGATAGTGGCGGAAAATGCTTTCATATTTCAACGATAGTTACCGATACATGAAAAAGGCAAAAGCGTAAATTCCGTCACCCTTCACTACCCAATCGTATATATATCTCCACCTACGCCTATATACAAGAACACATACCTTTACAGACGTGAGCGCTGACTGCAAAAAGGATAATCTCCCAAATTTTGAATTGGGAATACAGAAAGACAGACTGGAAATGTAGAATAAGATTTAATGTAAATTTTCATGATAATGAAATATTTTTAATAGTAAAACATGTCTTATCAAAAGGTGACTACGGGTCGTCTAAAATATTCACGGCATTTAAAGAGTTAGGCATGTATACAACTGACTTTTGGCTTTCACTTTGTTGTTCTAGGTGAACATTATTTTTACCACAGAAAATATGGGTCTTCTATTGTGCCGGTGAAGCACACATAAAGAGCCTGATCGAAACAGCCGTCCGCACAAAAGATGAATGCAATATTGTGTTCGTAGACCAAAGGAAAGTCAAGAAGTATTTATCTCCGAGCAAACTGGGGCTGTTTTGAGAAAGGCAAAATAGTAGGCGTTAAAAGAAATAAATGTTCTCGTCCCAAATCTATGTATGCGATAGGGACTTGGTTTTATAGGGGTCCTTTATGTTAACCTACCTATGCCTTCTCAATATCACGAACGTCTAAATCGTTTCATATATCATTGGTATCATTTGCATTCATAGGGAAAAGTGGGCTGTATCAGTATATATATATACATGTTCAGATATCGTAAATAATCACTTCGTTACTTATTATTCAACACGTGGGGCAAAATTGTGCATTAGAGTTGCGATATATTCACGAATATTATATTAATCGAAAAGAATTTATAAGGCCGCAGTACAGCCGGTGACCTAAAAAGAGGAAACATAATCCTAGTGTTACTGGTATAGTCTTAATAAAAAATATATAGCTTTGTCAAAATTACTGGTTTAACAGTGTCCTAGAAACGCATATTATTGTTGCGATGTCTTCACTTCATCTGTTTATTTATTTTAAAATGTCCTCCTTCGACTTTCTACTTCAAACCATATATGAACAAAAAGCTTGATATCTGTAAAGTCCATTTACCAAGTCAAACAAAGGATATGAATGAATTATAAGAAGTTAGGTGGGTAAGAAGCCTGGGGACACCAAATGCAAGACTTAAGAACTTACGCTGGCTCTTTAAATAATCATCACAAGATTGAGACTTAAACAATTCTAGCTTTGTTGTCTTTTGCTAAGCGTTAAATAGCGATATATGGCTATCCTTCCCTATGTCCCTAGGTCTCCCTCAGGTTGATGTAAGACCAGCCTGTGAGTATATATAACGGAAGATTGGCACATTGTTGGTCTTTGCATGGAGACGGACAACATCCCCGACGTGCACACGAGTGCTTACAAACCTTTAATCACCATGGAAACCAGCGTTCAGACCGCCGAGGGAAAAAAGGTAAGACTAATATACTTTAGGATTAGTTTGCAATGATATAGCAACGGGAGGAAGTAAAACGAACACATCATTCACCAATTATTAATTTATTGGAAAATTAACTAAATATCACCAACATAAGCTTCATAATAATAACACAAAGCAACGAACGTTGGATTTTCTGTTCATGAGTAACGCACTTTCTCTATTTCTATTCAATAAATGATATATAGTAAGTTTTTATTTTATTAAGTCATCATACATTTTTTAAAACAAATTTTGACAATTTCACAGATATGTTATATGTTTCATTGTCAAAACAAAAACCCTTCATATAAATCAAGTTAGTATCTAAGCAACATCGAGATACCTCTTACGTTAATTATTTAATCCTTTTACATTCATACCATTTCATTATGCATATACTATACCACCTACAACGTAATTGTACCTTTTTACTCCCATATTATTTCACTGTCCTTAGTATATTACCATACTTCACAATTTACAAAAGAAAAGCATACACACAAACCAGTATCTGTACCAGCAATACAGTATTAGTATTACAAATATTACGAGTTTCACAGGTATATCAAATATTGCTATTAGAACTGTTAGAATAGAACCATATGATCCAACTCGTATATGAACCAACTCCAATTCTCGAAACATCATGAGTTGGATGTTCCAAGAAAATGTATAATTAATTTCTTTTTTAATCTATGCCCTACTACAAACCTGCACAGCATCCGCAGCACAACATCATCAAACAGCTAACTCAATGCGCCTAATATTTCCCTATATAAATTCAAGTTAATTAGTTGAATGCATTCATCTTCGTTCTTCAAGTTGGACATCAACCCCGCCAAGGATATCAATCCTTTTGTACCATCGGTTGAATTCGGAGCCTATTATACAGTTCAGGAGCTGGCCTTAAACCTCTATTTATAACACTTTGAATTTTTAGTGCTGATAAGAATAAGGGCAGTCAGTCAGTCATTCTAAGTTGCTATACACCTTTTTCTTTTTAAAAAGTTCGAGGGAGATATTTTAAAATAGTCGAATGTTCAGTTCGATGTTCAGTTTTCGCTATAAGAAATGAGCAATACTTTAACCTCATATTGAAATCCCCCTTTCCTTTTTAGATAAATGTTATTTGAGTCCAATTTCAAAATATTGATATTCTCATGAAGCTCAAAATACAAAAGATTAATAGTAACATGATTTGAGATTAAGCTTCGGTTTCATATCTCATATATATTTTAGCTATGCTCTGAATAGTAATACATTCTATACATTTTGCTCATTTACTTTTTTTTTATTACAAATATCAATAACATAATATTTTCTTTATCACGTCTATCCCGGGCTAGCTAGTACATCACCTTCTTTTCCTGTATATGTTGGTACAATAATTATGGCTAAGCCTCATCAGTACTCTGGCCAGCCTTGCTATCTTTTATAATGCCTTCTTAGACATCATACAATACAGTATTTCTTTTAGTGTTTAGAATGAACAAACAAGGCAGCAGCATTCTATTATATATATATACGCTTTTTAGGTGCAGTAATTATGTACATCACACATACTTTTCAGTCAACCAATCACTGTTTTCATAGATAGATAGGTACAGGTTAATAGTTGGTTGGTTGAAGGAGCGTGAATATTGCACGCGTTGCTACGCAACGCATGCAACGCGTGCAAATATTCCAAGCAATTGAAACCAACGCGTTAGTTAACAGATTTATTATATGTGCTTTCAATCATGAAAATAGAAAAAAAAATCGAGTCATAAATTTGAATTTCAGCGGTAATTTTAATCTTAGTTTAAAAAACAAATTGGTTGCCATGACAACCCCACATATGCGGAACTAACTCACTCTAGATACCTTGTTTTCAGAACAATGCGTGTATAATTAAAAAAAACCCAGAGATGTACCCTATGATTAAAGTTCTATAGATAGTTATTTAAATAAAATTTTAATCATTGGGTACATCACTGGTTTACAGGTTTTCGTCTGTAGCCCTCCATGCATTTCATTATCTTTAAATGTTCATATATATGCAATGAAATAGAAAAACAACCCGATGTCAGTTGTGATATTTACAATTTGTTTACAATAAATCAAGTTAATTGAATATGCGTCTGTATATGACCATTGGATGTTTAACTATTTATGGCCAATCAAAAGTTTTTAAAACATCACATAATTCTGAAGCATCTCCTTTGAGTTTGATCAGAACAGAGAGACCTTGATAAAATCAAGAAAAAGGCGGATTAGTCACTAGGCTGGACAGTTGTGAATGTCTTTTACTTAATACCTCAGATTCGTCCTGTTCCAATCTCTGACATTTCAGCAAGGCAACATTGTAGTAATTACAATAGGTCGTCCCCATGGTCTGATATGTTCACGGCTACAGGCTGGAGCCCTTACCCTCACTTCCAATGCCCATTTTGAATGGGATCGTCGTCGTAATAATAAATGCCCCCTCCCCCTCGTAATAACTCAATTACCAAACCCAGACGGAACGCTGTATCAGGGTCTCTACTGGTAATGTATTCATGTTAAAGAAGAAGTGCCAGACCCCAGGTATTTTATTTTTGTACAACCGTTCAAGAAATGAAAACCTGCTGGTCTAGATATATTTTTATACTCTGCTCCGCTCACTTCTCAATGATCGATTACCATTTTTAGTTTTGTACACGCCTAGATGGCAGGATGTCATGAATAAAAGCTTAAAAACAAAAATATGAAGGAATGCTGGATCGGTGTTGAGACACTAATGCAACCTTCACAAGCAAAATATTGCCAAATTTGAGAACTTGTCAAAATGACGACTGGATGTACGTACCAGCTACTTTGAGAAGAAGTCGGGGTAGCAGGTTTTGGCGGGCCACAGTAACCAGGCAACCGCCAAACAAACAAATCAGGTACAACTACACTGCATAATATAGGTTACATATATAATTCACATATATGTATACATACACGTATAATATTGAACCGCTGGAAAGTATAACTAAAGTAGTATACGTGTTATGAGACATTACGTAATATTGCATAACCTCATTATATTTATATTGATTATTAATTATCACCTCTTTATTTATCAGATCATATTTATAAAATCGCTAATTATGCTTAACTATCTAGTACTGTGTAAGTGTACTTATTCAAGCTAGGTGCAGATATTACTTAACCACTCTAGGTCCAAACCCTCAGATCAGATAAGAATGGTCTGTCAGCCTACCTCGCTAATCGGTTTCTTGCCCTAGAACTCGGCGTTTTAATGCGAATATGATGACATTTTGCAGTCTTATTAGAATTATAATGACTCTTTGCGGTCTGAGGCGAGAGGCTTTCCCTTCGTTTGAAGGGACTCCCTCAAGTTTGGGCCTAGACTGTAACGGGGCAACGCCCCCTTTCACAGCTCACAGGAGATTGTACATGTTTAAGCTTAATTAATAAAGCCAGTCTAGTAAGCATGTAAGAAGAATTACGTTATAAATTAAGCCATCACATGCCATCTCTCAAATAGAATATAAAAGTTAGAGTATGACATATGAAAGGTGTATCATCGTGGAACAGGGGTGGGGAGACCGGGAGTCTGCATGAATTTAAGATTTCCCATAATAATAAATTGATTGTCTAATGTAAATTTATATAAAATGATCTAAAGCCTCTGATACCGTGTTTAGGATGCAGGATGATTCAACCTCACGATAGAACCAGATTAGCATCACGCATACAGAAGATCAATTATGTTGGGTTTTTTTATTTAGAATGTTTATACAGCAAATCAATACAGCAAATCAATCAATGTTTTCCATACAGTGTATGAGTTTTCGTGTCCGAATTTATGTTAAGAATTTCTTCCCTAGGCCTAACCATGTTCATCGCTGTTGGTATCAAATTCAACTAGAATCACAAAATGACATAACTCAATTTTATTTCCCACGCTCTTTGCATCCCGGCCATTTTTCGATGGGTCACTTTTCCTTCTTTTTGGAAATTCATTCCTCTGTTCCAATCCTATTACTTGGCAGAATAAAAAATTCACAGAATCAGAGGACCATGTTTCCATCAGACACATAAAATATGAAAATTGCCTTACATGATAAATGTTCCTATCCCATTAACTTGAGAAGTGATGTCTTGCCAAATATAAATAGCTTTGGGCAGATAAGGGAACAAGCGTTGCTTTTAAAGTGCTGACAGGCAAATGTGTGTCTTTTAAGTCCAGATGAGCTCATAGTTCTTCCATGGAGTTCCCCTCTGGATTTAAATGTATATATGTAAAAAAAAAACCAAGGCATAATATATAAAGTCATTGCACTAGTATGTACACTTCAATTAAGTGGTCGCCAATATTTATGTTACATTATAACAAGTTATAAACTCTCAGCGAAACTGTCTGGACTACTTTTTGCTTATTATAATTGAATTATCATGAGAAAATCAATAGAAGGCTAGTCATAAATGAAGATTGATGAGATGTGGACATGGCACAGACCTGTACTTCTTGATGCTTCTCTTTTTTTGGTAAATTTGGTTTGATAATCCTGTCTTGATTATACTTTACAACGGTACCTACGCCCTCAAGTTAATACTTGATAATACACGTATTTCTGTTGAAAAGTCATGAACTGAAGAAATCTAATTCTATCTTTTTGTTCATTGTCATTTTTATTTCTATTGTCTGTCTTATTTTCTGTCATTGTCATGCTGAAAGGGAGAAACCTTTATGAACGTAACAAAGTGTAGGTGTCATATTAAAAAATGATCCCATTTAAAAGTGACCAGGGGTCAATTTTCGCGTCGAAAACCGACCCGGGAAGAAATGAAATGTAAAGGGACCCTGAGAAAATGTGATTAATACAAATATCATGTGTCAACTTTCCTGTTCATTGTTTGGAGTGGAGTGGAAATGGTTTTAATAGTTTATATGGTATGATAATTTATGACAGTCTGTAGAAAACTATACCAAAATTATTCCAAATATTGTATACGCTAGCTTCTTAATTGATTTTGGATACTGGACTTGGGATCGGTATAATAGTATCTTACAGTCGGCACAGCCCCACCATCATAGACTGACTTACAATCTGATACTATAAGGTACGCCATGCAAATTGATTAAATTCCTTTTCTCCTGAAACAAATAGCTGGCTTCACTCCAGCCAAACAAAGTTTAGCACGCTGTGCACTTATTTTGTTTTTTATTGTATTAAAGGCCAATTACATAATATTTATCCGAACATTATGACGATTATGTTGTATCTTGGTTTTATTTGCCAACTCGTATTAATGCTTAAGATCTTTGAATCTTTTCAGTTTTCACACGGCATGTTACCACAGTGATATAACATACGCACTAGTTTATGATCGTCAGGTATTTTCCAATTTTCGAATAAATTAAGATAATTCATCCAATGACTGATAAAGTAGTGAGTTAAAACTCTTTAGATGACTAACCATATTGTTGGACAATCGAAACCCTCGACATGCAAAGCTAAAGTATTTCTATCCATACTTGAAGATTCTTTCTGCTCCGGTTTTTCTTTGAATGCTTTGAATTCTTCCACAATGGTAAATTGTCCTCTGTGTAGTATTCTGAATAGAAAGGTTTTGTTTTTAGACTGGTTTGGAGACCTTTCAAGACTCAAGACACTCTTAGCAAGATGACCTTTAATCCAGGATTTCGGGACCCGTTTCCTGGTTACTACGGGGCTCAGGCAGAACCAGTTAGAATATTTTTATTAGGTGAAATAGATTCAGTGTTCAACAATTCATCAAGGCATGTGTTTACTTAGTTCTGAGATAACAAATGTCATCCGACGGGGATAATTAAGATCTACTTCAAACACTGTTTTAAAGCCACGTTCGGATAGTAACTCATTACTTTAGCTCCCGTATTGCTTGAACAATGGGACATAGTTATCTTCTTGTCATTATGCCAGACAAAACCACTTCAGCCTTCTTTGATGAACTCCGGCATTGTATTTCAGACATATTTTTTGTTCAACCTGAATTGCGTTGAATGGAATATAATAAATAACTGTACTGATTGTGTTCATCTAATGCAGAATAAGTAACGTTATTCATTGTTGCCCAGATATCACCCAGATTTTCGAAGAAGCATATCATATGATTGGTCTTATATCTGCTTAATCCACTAGGCTCATTTCAATCGGTGCCTATAACTATAGTAAATCATAGGGTGATGTTAGTTGGCGACGAACTCTGTAAAAGGCTTGCAAAACTCGGAGTAGTCGCCAATTTCAGCCAGCTAGTAGTAGTACTCCAGTGTCATATGTTTGGGGATCGTGACACCACTTATTATTTGTCAGCGACCTCACAGACCCTGCCCTATACATCCCAGACTTGCGAATATACACTGCTGACATCTGGTACTCGATCGCAGATAAGAATACATATATAATTATGATATACATATATATATACATCCCAGACTGGTACTGGTACTCGATCGCAGATAAGAATACATATACAATTATGATATACATATATATATATATATATATATATATATATATATATATATATATATATATATAAAATCAACCTAGTTTCGATTTCGATTTTTCGATTTCGATTTTGTTGCGACTAAATCATGTAGCGGGTGGGGGGGGGGGGGGGGGGCACTTGGCAACCATTTTTTTCCTTTCTTTGCTCTTCCACTTTTCCCAGCATTTCAAGTCAGCAGCTATACGTAGTATGAGTGGAACGTATTATAGCGGAATTTGTAGTATTAGAATTATAATGAGACACTTTGTCACAAGCTGTCTCAGAGTCCATTTCTAGCAAATGCATCGTTAATCATAAAAGAGAAGGTGTCCTGTTTGCGATCATGACTTCCGAATGACATTTCAAACCCTGACAGGTGCCAAAAATATAATTGATTTTTCTTCAGATGTCTAAGAAACAATGGATGGAGATATATTTTGAAGACTATGCCCACGCCTGGTAAACCATCTATTTTGACTGAAATTGTGGTAAAAACCAGTTTAGTAAAACATTATATTTTTTGCTCCTTGTTTTGTCATCACATTTTATGTTAGCCCATCGGCTTGTAAGGAAATTCTCATACATATTTATCAATCTGAAGGCTTATCCCTGCATTAAATTCCTGAAAAGCTTTTATTCAAAGGTGTGGTAAATTTTGGAATTGGAGATTGCGTTGAAGAGCGTTTTGTGTGTGTGGGGGGGGGGGGGGGCATGTACTTCATATCAGTGCACCTTTTTTTAATAAAGGTTTATTATGAGTATACAATTAATATTTGACTGCTTATAGATAGATCCCTCGTTGCTTGGAGGAAGATCTTTGACAATATGGAAAATAGTACACAAAATATTTGACTACTCACAAGAGGCATGATGCCTCAGCTCAAGGGCAAGCCTTTTGCTGGTCTACTGACAAAATGCTTTACAGTTCAATTTAATAATTAGACATAAAGCAGAGTGCGTACATATAATGTAGGATAAAACGGTTATTATTACTGGCCGCCCTGGAAGAATGTCTACTATTCCAGGGGATGTGTTTGAGGAGATAAGGAACAGTGTGTACCATCACCCCCAAACGTTTGAATCCCTTAATTGTCTCTCTGCTTGTTGAAGTCTGGCAGCTCTCTCGTGGAGAGGAAGATCCCCTGGGATGAGAGGCTGGAGTACATCGTCCTTCCACCTGCATGGGGTTAGCCTGCACTACAAAAGGTAGTGCACATGCAGGTGACATCCAATGCATTGCCCTGGAAGCGGGGTAACTGCCATTTTAAGGGCACAGATATAGTTTATGACAGGATAATCAAACAACGGTGATTTCTCTCTGATGTCGATGTGTGGAAGAAGGAATACCATTAGTTCCTGTTGATCAGTTAACATCCTCATAAAAAAAACAGCTGGGCCATGGGGTCGGCTCGCCTCCCTCAACCCAATTTGGGGGAAAGTTCGATCCTCCTGTATTAGCTTCAATCCTCGGTATTTCTTTTACCGCATACAATTAAGAGATCGGGTAGCCGATATTGAATGATACTTAGATGACCACAAAACCCCCTTCCCCCTTCCTGTTAAGGAATCGGGCGCCAAACTAGCTGTCTGTCGCCTTGCAGTGGAGGCCATCAAAGTCGTCGAGAAACTGTAAAAAAAATACGCAAATTCCTTCCGTTATTCTGATTCTACTAAATCACCCCACCCCACCCCCCGACCCAAACGTGGGCAGGTCTATGTTGAAAAAAAAATCAAATACTGGAACCTCCATATTAGTATCAATTAATTAGTATCCCCCCGTCACCCCACCCCCACACACCTAACGTTACACCCTCCCCAGCACATTCATCTAGCTGGGTACACATAATGAACACTCCTCCAAGTTTCAGTTGCGGTCTGTGAGTATTCAACCTTGAGATTATACATGAAAGAATAAATAAAGCTAGGCTCATCAAACAGCCAAAGAAAAAGTGCATTTCCTTTGGGGCCTTTTAATTCTGGTCCGTTTTGATTTTAATTCATTTATATATAAATAGTCAATGAGTTGTTTCCATTGGGGCGTTTTGCGGTCGGGGATGTCAATATTATATTGTATAGCTGGCTTCGGCCCGGGCTCCCATACGATCGCTTATTATTTATTAAATCCTCTAAATCTAGGCCTATACATGGGACTAATACATGATAAAGGTAGCGTGGGGCTATTAAAGTTGAACTTATGAGACAAAATTGAGTCCAATTAATAGGCTTATAATATTATATTTAATTAAGAGAATTAAAATGAAAAGTAGGCCTATAGACCTAACTAACGGAATGCCGTAATAAAATACTTGCTAACCGCCCTTAGATCTAGACGTGTTGGCCAAGGATTATTAACCTATAGGGCCTACCGAGGGTAAAACTATTCAAACTTATCCTCTATATTACCTATATACTTTAATTGGCCTAAATCCATTTGCAGATATTAAGAAATGTAGGCCTATTGACCAAACTAAAATAAAGGGAAATAAATTATTGATAAAATATCAGCTTATCCAACAACGTAGGGCGATCGAGCACTGCGCCGCTTTGATTATAAAATCCAAACCCTGCTGCAAAAATGTAATTTGTATTTGATATATCTTTGAGGTGAAGACTATTGTAATGCTTGTGTCACTGCATTGTCCTCACCACATAAATAGCAAGACAAGTAATTGGACTTAAAAATAGATAAGGAAGGCTGCCGGGTATAATTATTCAGGTAGACTCGAGGGGGAAAGAGAGAGAGACACAGAGAGAGAGAGGTGTGTGTGTTGGGGTGGGGGTGGGGGTGGGGGAGAGTGTGTCTGTAGAGGAAGGGGGCAGAGTGTGTCTGTAGAGGAAGGGCGGGGGGGGGGGGGTAGGTATTATTATGGAAAGCCATTTATGTTCATATCGCCATAACTCTAAAACGGGAAGATTAGGATGCTGATCAGCAATAATGAAGTAAGAATAGCCATAGAAAAAGCGTGCGGACTAGGAATTTTATTTGCTGTTCAGCTGCGGGATAGCACCCAACCCGCACTCTCCCTATTCTTCCAAAAAATTACATTTCCAGTTTCATAGATCCTGTCCAGCCATTAATAATTCCTGAACATCATCATGCTTCTCCTATTCTTCCCCGGCTTGGGCGCCATTCCGCAGAACGTTTTGCTGTTCAGCAATGTTGTAAATTTATAATGTGCCACCCCGCACCTGTTCAGCCTTCATGCACATTTCCTGATCACGATTATTAAGCATTAGCCTCTTATGTACATATCACCATAACTCTAAAACGGCAAGATTAGCATGCTGATCAGGAATACAAAAGTAAGAATAGTCATAGAAAAAGCGTGCGGACTGGGAATTTTAATTCCTGTTCAGCTGCGGGATAGCCCCTGACCTGCACTCTTCCTATTCTTCCAAAAAGTCACATTCTAGGATGGGGAAGAGAGAGCGGGAGATAGAGATGAGAGAGACACAGAGAGAGGGAGAGAGAAATGGTCCCCCTTCTTATGTACATATCCCCACAACTCTAAAACGGGAAGATTAGGATGCTGATCAGGAATACAGAAGTAAGAATAGTCATAGAAAAAGCGTGCGGACTAGGAATTTTATTTCCTGTTCAGCTGCGGGATAGCCCCTGACCTGCACTTTTCCTATTATCTAAAAAGTTATTTGAGGAGCAAAGGCCTTGCATTAATAAATTATTATTCCTTAAATGCTATTCAGGAATGAATATTGCTAGCTCCTATCCCGCATGTGAGCCTATAGTATGGAAAGCCATAACTCTAAGACAGGAAGATTAGGATGCTGATCAGAAAAGCAGAGGTAAGAATAGTCATAGAAAAAGCGTGCGGACTAGGAATTTTATTTGCTGTTCAGCTGCGGGATAGCCCCCAACCCGCACTTTAAAATTTCCTATTCTTCCCCAAAGTTACATTTTAGGAATTAACTACTCTTTTAATTCTTAAAAAAAGGTTATTCAGAAATGAATATTGCTGATCAGTTCCTATCCCGCAACTGAGACAAGAGACGTGTTGCTGATCAGCAGGGCAGAAGCCTACCACGGCCGTGGTAGGCTACCATCCCGGCCCTGTGTACTGCTGAACAGCTATAGCATTAATACCCGAGGTTTTGGCTGTTTGCCGTGGTCTGTTGCCTGGTGGAAAAATTCGAGGGCGAAGCCCGAGAATTTTCCGCCAGGCTACAGACCACGGCAAACAGCCAAAACCGAGGGTATTAGTGCTTTTAGACGCGATTTGGTCTGATTCAACTGAGGAATGTGAAGAATTAAAACATTAAAACTCACTAACAACACAGCTTTTAGTTCCGAAAAATCCAGACGCCATCTCATTGCGATCCGCCATTGTTATGACCGGAAGTTGCCGGAAGTCAGTCCACTTTTTACTGGCAGACACGAGTCAAGGAAAGAATTTCTGTACGCACGCCTCTCCTACAAATCAACTGTTTCGTCGATTTACTCAAAAACCAAACTTAATGTCTACGTCAGACTAATATTTCACATAATTAAGTAAGTTTCACCACTTCACAATTAAATATTTCACCGCAAAAAGGTTAAATTTTCGGTGATATCGGGGAAATGGCCACTTCCATTTCGTGCGACACCTTCCATTTTTACTACTAACCGTGCCGGGGAGCTAGTGTCAACATCCGGCTTGCTCACTTGTACACAAGCCATCATGGCGGAACAACACGCTTTGCGCTCGGGCACCGTGGTTGAGGCTCTACTAAGGCAAAAATGGGTACCTGGTATCATAGGCCAGGTTATGACGGCAGGCAATCATATTCTGTACGAGTTTCGACCAGCCGATGGAGGTGACAACACCTGGGTATTTCAGAATTCACTACGTTTTCCCGGACCCCGACAAGATTTCCTACCCACTGCCGTTCTGCAGGCGTTAACCCTTGAGGAGGACGACGCGACGATATTCCATCAAAATGGTGGATCTAACAGTGGAATCAAGGTAAGGAAGTTAACAGCGACTCTATTTAATTAATGACAGTCATTATTAACCTGTTTATGGTGGTTTTAGGCTATAGAAATCTTTTCGTGGGTGTCGGGGGATAACGGGACAGGAAAATGGGTACCTAGGGTCAGACGGGACAACAATGGCGGCGATTCACTTCTCAGGCCCGCGAAACGGATAACTTGATTTTTGTTCTTCAATAACACTACCATTCGTATTAAAAAGTGGTTGGGTTTGACTGTTATAGGCACATGCTGGTAGTGAGGTTATTGTCATAGGCTGTTTTAATTAATATATGGTCGAATTAAGGGCATTTTAATTAAAAAGGGTACCTAGGGTCAGACGGGACAACAATGGCGGCGATTCACTTCTCAGGCCCGCGAAACGGATAATTTGATTTTTGGTCTTCAATAACAATACCATTCGTATTACAAAGTGGTTTGGTTGGACTGTTATAGGCACATACTGGTGGTGAGGTTATTGTCATAGGCTGTTTTAATTAATATACGGTGTAATTAAGGATTTTTTAATTGAAAAGGGGTTGACCTACTTTTAAATTCTCGCCAGCTTTTCGCATGGATAAGGCCTGTACCCAGGAACGTGTGGGAAGCGATCGCACACACAACTGGGCATTAACATTAAAGGGAACTATTAAATAAAGCTTGGTTGGTTAACAGGTTCTTTTAAATTGATTCCAGGATGAATTTGTGAGGCCAACAACACCTAGGAAAGGAAATCAAATCGCTGGACAACCTCCCAAAATGGTGTCTATCGTGCGCAAACGGCAGGCTATGAGAGCACCATGCATCAACCCCAAGAAGAACCAAACGATTGAACTAATTCAGGTAGGAGGCTCAAATGTCTTTAGTATAATCGTCACATATATTTTTAGTTCAGAAAAAGTTTCTTTTTTTATGTTATTAAATTAGCTAATTTAAATAAGGGTGATTTTAGCTGCTTGTCTGCTTCGCTAAGCGGAGTTCTCTACGCTCAAGAGGTAAACAAATAATAACTGTGTGCTACATGTAACCTACATTATTTCAGAGTGACCTGCAGTCGGCTGACGAGTTCCAGGGAAACGACAGCTGTAAGACAGACTTAGGTGTCACCCCGCCGAAGGTGAGAAAGCAAGAGGAGCCCCGCAAGTTCTTGACCAAGAGTGCTGCTGATATCGCCGCCTTAATGGCACTCTGCTCGTCAGAGAAGACAGTTAAAAATACATCGTGGGGTCTGAAGGTGTTCACTGGTAAGTGACATATTAATATCTGAATAAATGCCACGTTTTCTTAAATTGTTAAGGTAATATAAATGTACTCCGTCATCACCCACAAAAAAAAGTCTACAGGTTTTATATACTACAATGGTCAGAAGACCATTACTGACAATAAACAGGAGTAGTTATAACATCTTGCTAAGACATTGAAAGTAAGTTATCATTTCAATGAAATTATTTAAGACTTAAAGTTACTTGTTAAAAAATATAAATACAACAAAACTGACAGAGGCAAATATTAATTGATTAAGTTCTCCACACTTTCTTTTGCAGACTGGATGGGACACCACGGCTATGACCAGGAATTTGAGAATCTACCTATGGATGAATTGTCTCCGTACTTGTCCCACTTCTATGCCGAGATTTGTCAGAAGAAGGGAACCGATTACAGCATTTCCTCATTACTCTCAATAAGATCTGCCATAAACAGGCACTTGAACGATGCCCCTTTCTTACGCAATGTCAATCTAACTACTGATTCTGACTTCATATGTGCTAACAAGGTGTTGACTGGGAGGATCAGGGCCCTGGCCGACAGTGGAGAAGACCTCGACAGGTCTCATCAGCCAATCTCCCAGCAACACATTAGGAGAATCTATGAAAGCAATGTGTTGGACCCAACCACGCCAGAGGGTCTACAGCTCCGGGTCTTCTTTGAGATAATTCTCCACTTCGGAAGAAGAGGCAGAGAGGGGCTAGACAAGCTAATGAAGTGTCACTTTGTGTTCATGAAGGACGAGACTGGAACTGAATATGCAACCTTAAACCACCGTCCGATGGAAAAAAACCATCAACCAACGAGTAACAAACGCAAAAAGAAACATGACCAGCGTCTCTATGCTACGGGTGGTGATAACTGTGTCATGCACAACCTGAAGTATTACCTATCAAAGCTTCATCCTGAGTGCCCACGATTTTTCCAACGACCAAACATGAAGAGCAAGGCCGATGACGACGTTTGGTATTGTAACATGGGGGTTGGGAAGAATACGTTGGCCAATTACATGCCCATGATTTCAGACAGAGCTGGTCTATCAAAGAGGTACACTAACCACTGTCTACGTGCAACAACGGTCACAGTCCTCAGAGATTCAGATAGGTTTGAAGACAACGATATCATTGCCACAACGGGACACGCTTGCACCCAGTCCATCAACTATTATTCTACAATTAGGGATGAGAAAAGACGTGACATGTCGCATGCTATCTCAGAGTTTGCTGGTTATACTGTCCAGCAAGTGGCTCCAGACGTGACAGGCGAACCAGTGGCAGGCTCTTCAAACCAGAACAATACACCCCAGAAACCTAACACTCCTAAACGGTCAAGGCTATCGCTCAAAAAGAATAAGTCGCCTACAGCAGGTGTGAGTGACACAAAGGGGGAAAGCCAAGCTAGTGTAGGTGCGATCAACGTCAACAGTGAGATGGTAACTGAGTCTAACAGTTCCAACACCCGTCAAACCGTCCCTATGTCTGCTTACCCAAACGTCAACTCGTCCTCAGACACCTACGACCCAGTCCTACATGGTGGCGTGCTCCAAACCCTCAAGCTTAATGTGCATTTTGCGGAGGATGGCCGTCAGACCTCCATCACCGTCAACGAGGTAGATGTCAACACACCTGTGCCAGAACCTACTTTCGACATGGACACAAGTATGGACGATCCAGAGTTAAACCTGCTTCTATCTCAGGTATGTGCTCGATTTTTCAAACACTTGTTAACAGAAAATTCGAATTAGTAACAATAAATGTTTGGTGCGAGGCAGTGGAAAATTATGAGATACCTAGATCAATAGTACATAGCTGAACTTTCAGAGAAATCTTTACATCAATGACCTTGAAACAAGTAATTAGCTATAATTTTCGATCTTTCTTAACGGGGGGTGACAGATTAGTTACTTTATTTATAACAAAATATTTAAATAAACAATTTATTGTTCACACAGGTTACTGCGAGTCCACCTGACGATGACGACATTCCTCTGACGCAGAGAAATTCACAGGCAACACCACCACCTCTAACAGATGAGCAGGTTGAGGAGCAAGAGAACCTTGACTACGAGGACCTCGCAAGAGTGAGGCAGTTGGCTCGTGACATCAGCCAGGAAGTTGTGCGTTCTAACAATGTGGGAAAGGGCAAGTACTGTGCAAAGTCACGCCCAAAGGGGAAACGTACAAAGACCTCTGATCCTCAACCAGGTACCTCGGGAAGTCAAGCACAGGACCCACAAGCAACTATTGAGCAAATACAGGCTACTGTGAACGTACAGATGGATCAATCCAAAGAAGATCATGGTAAAGAGGAGGACGGACGCAGGCAAAACGCTAAAAGGGTGGTAGATGAGCTGTTCGCTGGCAGCTCATTTAAAGACTGCCACGTGACTGTGATATTTAAATAATAACTGATACACTACATTAATTAATGCTGCACGTCGGTGAAATAGTACATGAACAATCGTAAAGGAAAAGTCATCTAACTTCACTGGCCAACATGACACTATTGATTTTTAATGACACTCAGGCGGCAGGTCCGTACTGGTATGAAGTATTGAACAGTGAACATTGAGAAAAGTGACTATGGGTGGTGGTTAGATATTATATTTATGCACAGAACGCCTTAACGAGGCGCGGTAGAGACTTTTTAATGCTGCACATACAGTTTGTGTTACCTATATCCATCTATTACAGCTCTCAGGAAGGAATACTTTTTTTTAATAAAGTATGGAAATGAAAATGATGTGTTTTGTGTTATATTCAACGTTTGCGCGAATAACCGACTTATGATAATGAGAACCAATAAGCTATGTTACTGTTGACGTGAAATTTTTAATTTTTTTTCATTAATAAATTACCTTAATTGACAAAAAAAACTTTTTTTCAATATGCGATTGCTAGTGTAGCTATACCTGCGAGGTGACCCACAGTTAAACAGGTACCAACCCAATTTGTGATGTATAATTACTGATCAACGTTAAAGGTGCGGCGTCATCACCAACAACTATAATTATATCGTAACTCTTATGCTACTGAAATGTTTAGAGTCGCGCGGGACGCGCTAGCTCGATAAGCGCAAACGACCCAGGTTTAGCCACTCGCTTGTAGTTGCGAGAGAGTAACAAGGTGGCGCCACACGTTCACAGTGCTTTAACACTGACAGTCGTTACTAATTAATCCGCCAGATGGACACCCAGTCAGGCGCTCAGAATCATAACATCGAGCCTAAGGCGATGCGCTTTACGCTACGATTACGGGGGAAGGAAGTAATATCAAACTTAGGCGATTTACCCAAAGACTGCAAACGATAAAAATGGATTTCCGTGTTAAAATGGCTGTGGTGGGCAGAAAAGCAACGGCATACGTAATGGTTAAAGTTTGGGATCGGGGCCGAGCAATGGCTGCCTAGTACACGCAAACCGGAACAGGTGAGGCGACTACGGGGAGAACCGATAGACCACCCCCCGCCGTGCAGAACCAATCACAGGTGAGAATCGAGCAGCAAACTTGACGTAGGAGGGGTCTATAGTGTCAAAAAAACCTCCCAGAATCAGACCAAATCGCGTCTAAAACTGTATAATGCTGAACAGGATTTCTGCTAGTCCTTTTTTACGGATTGGCGATATGTACATAAATGGCTTTCCATATTTTTTACCAGCCCGCATCTGCGTCCACTAGGGAGCTGCATCCTGCGTCCAGTATGAAAAAAAACCTGCATCCTGCGTCCATTTTAAGGGGTGCACACCCAAGGGGGGGGGGGGGATCATTTATAATCGACTTTATATTGTGCTATAATTAGGCCTAACGTTGAGTTAGGCCTAACGTTGAGGTATAATTAGGCCTAACGTTGATAAGGACCACAAACAAAAACCTGTTAAAAACATCGATTTACCACCCAAAAAATTCTCAATAAACGTTCACTAATTAAACAAACCAAATATTCTCACTCGATCACGGATGCATGAGATTGGCAATACCCTCCGGGTATAGGTAGTCTCTCCACAGACCCACCAATGTAGCATGGGTCCGTCGTGCGTATGGCCTACGGGTAGGCTCCTACTGCCATCTCGCGTCTCAGAGTGAAGACCCGATACCACGATCCCATCAGTGGCAACTTTGCCATTTTTGAAGATGAAGCAGAAAATATGGCAAGCTGACTAGTTACAAGCTGTTCAACCACGCTCAAATCAGTTTATAATTAACTCTGATAATGCATGATTGGCTATGACATAGGTAAGTGTGTATCACCTATACCATCCAAGCTGGTTTTTGCATTAGGAACGCTAGTAGCCAGCGTTCTGCTTCGTGCGACACACGGATGCTACCGTATTTTGGGCGCTGGTGTGTCTTGTCACTTGTGCTTGCATTTAATATTATTGATTTGGGATGCTGCGGTACCTTGACTGCATGTCAGAGAATATCTTTTGGATAGAAACACACGAGACAAATACTCGTCTCTTACCTGTTGTATTAGGCCTACCCAAGGGGAAGTTGTCATTTATATTTGTGATGGCAACTGAGACCATGCAATTTTCAAAGAATTCGGGGTGATGAGATTTCTCTGGTGACCCCACCCAAAAGTAAAATCGATATCGGTCCCAGAAATGGCATGTAGGCCTATTTATGTTCTTTCAACATAAATTGCATGGATGCTCATTACGTATTCATCAGACTTCAAACACTCCCTGATTAGCCTAAATGGCATTTGTAAAGGGGTCACCTAGGGATAAAAAAAAAAAAAATGTCGAGGGAAAATTTCTTTGTGGAATATAATCTCCCACAGCTTTATTTTTAATTCAAACATTGACTAATCACATACTCGAAGCACTGTTTCAATGAGAACTGAATCACTAAAAGAACAAGGTCATGTTGGGGAAGTTTTAACGTTGCCACCCCACTCACTGACGTTCAATTGAACACTGCCTACACATTTATGATTTATGGATTATAGAATGAAACTTTGCCATTTTATAGCATCTATGCAGAGGTTCTTGCCATATGTTTCTTAATTTCGAGTGGACAATTGTTCTGCTTGAATTTGACTGAAATAAGGCGGTGTTGCTACCCCGATCGGGGTAGCAACATAAAAAGTTTGAGTATAATAATTTCAGAGATCAATGAAATAAGATATGATGAGAAAGGTATATTTACTATAGGAATCAATAAAAAATGATAATGATTGTGAGAAATTATGAATATATGGCAAGGATTTGTACAAGGGCATGTCTTTAAATTTGGGGGCTAGAAAGATAATTTAAAAATGAAGTGCCTGAAAATGAAAAAATCCGTCCAATTTTCATCCGAATGTTTAGTTCAAAATGTTTATTCAAGGGTACCATAATGAACAAAAATATTGTAAATTTAACAAATGGGCCTTACACCTTTACAATGTCTGTATCCGAAAGCATCGGTGTGGCAACATAAGACAGTTTTGGAAATTAGTGTTCCCAATTTGCTCTGGACCTTTGACTAGTGATGAGTAGTTTCAATGCATTTAAATTAGCCCAAAATATCCTCCGAGTACCCAGTTCATGACAACTGACCATGTATGATATAATTATATACCAGTACATACATATCCTGTCTCTATTCGCCAGTGCATAACTTTGCCTTCGTTTTGCAAATGTTTAAAATGTTATACATTCATGTTTTTTTCCTGAATTTAGAACGACGGTTATGAATCCTAGTATAAATCGAATTCACAATGGTTTAGCAAAGCCTTCTTAGAGCGTACGTCGTATTTGCATGAAGAAGGGGGGAGTGGCATTATCCTATTATATGGGTCCAAGGCACAGCTAGGTCCACCTAGCTTGAGGGTACGGCGTGTGGTTGTTGTTCACTGTAGTACACACTATAATATCGTCCTGTTCCATCGGGATGATCTAATTCTACGCGATGGATTGTGTTCCGAATAAAACAATTCATTTTTCTTGCCACCTTAAATTACAATATCCTCTGACAATTTATCTTGCGACACTGTACATTGGCAATTGGCCATATGAATACGGTAGTGTGGACTTTTATACTTTTATTTTACGTTTCAATATCCTCATCGCCAAATCGTAATGGTCCAGTAGCTTTGTAGGTCTATTCGTGATATGGGATATGGGATGGTTAAGTTCCTGTTTGACGGTACTCGGGAAATCCCTTTCACACTTATTTTCGAGGTCTATCCCTTATCCCTATTTACATTCTACAACATACATAGATCTACATATAGCAGTACCAAGTAGTGCGAGGGTTTTCTAGGATTATGATATATTCGTGTATAGGAGTATATAGCTGTCAAATCAAGACTTATTTCACGAGGCGTTGATGTCAACATGTCAATATTCCGCCATAATTCAACGATTGTAGTAAGTTTTCCTCGGATTTTGATACGGGATCAATCGTGTGTATCATGAACATGGATATGTATTGGTCTCATATTATTACATGTACATGTGCAAATGATATATATCCGTCTGCAGTGCAGTGCTTCATATATTCTAACACTATTGACTTACATTATCAGTTGTTTGTGGAAGCAGTGATAAGTCATGCTTATGGAAATATATTTCATAAAGAATATTGAAGTTTGGATCAAGGGATTAAAACGTGTTAAGGGGTTGATGAGCTTTTGTAGAGTATTTAATATTCGTAAGCATGGATGGTACATGAATTCATAATCAATAATTCAATCGATGAACTCCGGCTAGCTGGGTGGTGACGCACTGGTGATGCTCTATTACGTAACACTTGTAACCATTTCAAGTTCCCATATATATATGTGGGTCAGATTTTCAGAAAATGTACAATTCGGCTTCACCAATCTTCTCAAATAACCTAAATTTCAGACGAAAATAAAGCTCAAAATACAGTTCAACCTAACCAAACAGATTGCTAGAATCAATGCAATGCCCAATATACTCGAATTTACCTAGTATTGACCAAATTGCAGCCTAATTTTGAAGATTTTACCACATATTTACAGCTGCCGATTGTACAATTCACCTTCCCCAATCTTCTCAAATAACTCTAATTTCAGACGAAAATTAAGTTCAAAATACAGTTCAACCTAACCAAACGGATTGCTAGAATCAATGCAATGCCAAATATACTCGAATTTACCTAGTATTGACCAAATTGCGGCCTAATCTAGCAGAATTAACAAAAAGTGCACAGCTGCTAATTGTACATTTTCTGAAAATCTGACCCATATATAGTCAAACAGTTCTAGCCACCTTCAACCCAGTCATGTATGCATGGCACTGCAAACGTAATCCTGGATATTGTTAGAATCAATCCCTGCATGGCGAACTTGATCGTGAATATAATGTCTATTACTAATTCTATATTTAATTATGAACCACGCGGTGTGAACGAGTCGAGTGTGTAATATAATGACTACACTCGCTACAGGTTCTCTACAGGTTCATCCTATAGAGGTTTAGCAAGCTGTGCACTCCACTTACCGTCAACCTGTATTAGAAGCCAAATTCAGTGTTCTTGGGTTCTTGGAATCTTTGTCCAATTTTTAGGTGGCCATATCAAATCCCATGAAAATTCCAGGGGTATTTAGACGGGCCTGAACAGTACTGCAATTAAATAGCTATATGTAATGCTAGGGCATTGTTGCAGCCAATCACCATTCACCTACCACCACTCCACCTATAATCCCTGCCCGTACTAACCACTTGCACATCCCACTCCCGTCACTTCACATCTAGCCACCAAACCTACCACATTTAACCCACCCACCCACCCACACCTATTATCAAATCAATTTTACCTCTCAATTTGTTTCATAATTTCATCAATTTTATCATAAAAAATCTACTCATTTATGTATATGAATTATTTCATCATAAAACATTTTATGTAACTTTACAAATTATATAACACTTTAATTTCCCAAGGCTGCTGTGCCCTCATTGTTTCTATTACTTTACCTTCATCGGCGTGAAAACAGTGCTATGTATACAAGCACACCGTACAATGTACCTAAACGTTATCTATCAAACCGAATCCTGCTAATATTATTATTTTGAAGCCCCTTTTAAGTTTAATATTTATTTTTCATTTATTAGTTGTGATTCTTGTACACAAATTACATATTCTGGTCATCAATGATGAATATGTTGTGAGTTGGGAACGTGTAAGTCACCCGAAAACACACGCTTACAAAAATGAATCTGTTGTAAATGCAAAAAATGTCGACTCATCTTTTTCATATCGTTGTCACTTTTTATCTTCTGGTGCATTTTTTCTCTCGAAAACTAGTAAAAGAAAAGACCCATTATATGTGACTGCTCCACCTCCTCTTAAACTTTGTAATAAAGAAATTTGTATGACCTAGCTCGAGAAGAGCATATATGGGAAGGAAAAAGCCAATCAGCTTATCGGTCCTCTGGATTCAATTCTTTATTGAATAGCCTTTTCATGACATGGATAATATGTAATATAATATTCGGTATACCATTAACCAGGTTTGAGACACAAATGAGAAATAGGGGCGTGGGAAGAAAGAAAGATGAAGAGAAACTGGAGAAGAAGCTGAAAAAATCTATCCAAGAAAGTAGCGTTTGAAGGGAAACTTTTAAAGCTGTATTCTCCGCTAATATCGGTCCAAAACTAAAGATTTTCTACTGTTCTTTTTCTTTTCTCTCGGCGAATTCGACTTCAAGCTCTTGTATAAACATATAACAACAGCAGAAACTTGATAACAGTCATGAATACAAGTCATAATATGAGTTGTTGTCGTGAAAGCTGAGAATGGTAGTTTTAAGTCCGCATTATGCTCAATTTTGCGAACGAAAAGGAAATAACGGCTTGGTTGTTGATGATGTCAATTATTGTGCTAGAATGTTGTCTACTTAGGTTTGTGCTTTAGTTGGAAACAGGGGTGTGATATAATAAACACTGAGCACCTGTTTACTTGCCCCCTAATTAGATACCAACACATGTAAAAAGCACCTGCTCAGCTATTAATAATCCGCCATCAGTCCTTCCACTCTATAAAATATACAAAATACCGATACCTGGAGTCTAGCCACTAACCGGACAGAATCTATAAATGGGTCAGATTTTCAGAAAATGTACAATTGGCAGCTGTACACATTTAGTTAATTCTGCGAAATTAGGCTGCAATTTGGTCAATACTAGGTAACTTCGGGTATATTTGGTATTGCAATGATTCTACCAATCTGTTTGGTTAGGTTGAACTGTATTCTGATCTTTATTTTCTTCTAAACATTAGGTTATTTGAGAAGATTGGCGAAGTTGAATTGTACATTTTCTGAAAATCTGACCCAAATGTAAGATTTGGAGGACTCGGGTATTTATAGTAGGACAAGAGTGTTTTATAATTGATGGGTCAGATTTTCAGAAAATGCACAATCTACAGTTCTACACATCCCTCAAATTCTGCTAAATTAGAGTGAAAAATGATAAATAATGAGTAGGCCTATATCTGAGTGTATTATGTATTGATTTCTTTCAAATTCAATAAATCTGTCTGGTTATGTTGAACTGTATTTTAAACCTGATTTTCGGCTTAAATTTGGGTTATTTGAGGAGATTGGTGAAGGCCAATTGTACATTTTCTGAAAACTTGACCCTGATACACTAAGTTGCGTGACTAGGAGGTGTTAGTGACAGGCAGCATACCCTCTAGCAACATTGAATCATTTATCATACGCCACCGATTATGCCTTTCCCTACTGCGCATTCTGAATCTTTGCGAGCAAACCGAAAAGGCTCTAGGAATTTCTTTTTCGAGAGCCTCTGCTCCTGCCGCCTACGCCTGTTTTATTTGATTGACATTTGACACTACATTCGCCACCTTCTTGTTTTTCCCGACCGTGATATTTATTAGCCAATTTAAGGGGAGATCCTACATCATAATATTTGCGCGCTTTTAATCATTACTTTCCTTGATGAACAAAATTAATATGTTATAAAACTAAACTTTAAAGCCGTTTCAAATTGTTGCTTTACATTTAGTGGATGCTTTACATTCTAGATGAATAAAACTTAAAACTTGGGGAAATCAATCAAATTGTCAGTGTGACTGTGTGCATGGTTATTGCGAAGTGTCAAGCTATCTTTCTGTTTTATCTTAAAGGTAATAACAAACTTAGTGAGAATGTTACTGAAGGTCTATGAAATGTCAAATTCCTTATAGAAAGCATAATATTTCTTTTCGATCCCCCATAATATGGCCTGCAAGCTTGGATCAGGATACCTGGTCCATGTCTTCAGTGTCTTCGAGCGTATCGGATACTTGGATTTATTTTTGTTCTAGGAAGAATGAATTATGAAAATTAAATCTGTATGGGAAGGCGATATGTGTTGCCCATGTAAGGATTCCGGTTTTTGTTACCGTCTGAGGGAATTAGTCTCGTCTGGATCTAGTCTACTTTTTAATTTGATTCTAAAAATAATTTTCTCTGATCAGGACTTTTCCATTTGTTTGTTTGTTTTAAATCTTTTATTCTGCGCAAACATTACATCCAATGAATGCTATTCTCAGTCTCACAGATTTTGGCATTCAAATAAAAATGATAATTTTGAATGCAGAGATTTAAAGTGTTCAGAATCCATAATTTAATAACCACTAACGGTTTAATAGTTTATGTGTTAAGTCATTTTGCTTGTTTTTACTCTCCTATTTTTTGTTTTCTCGGCCTCATAGAGGTTCCATGGATGAGTGTCTTCTGGCTGCTGCGTGAAACATTACGTTTCCATGGAATATTTCAACTTCTGGTTTGACATGTCACACGTAAAGAAAAACGGTTTTCAACATTACCCCTATCTCTGTTTATAAATTCATTTGAACTTACTGAACATCGCTTGCTTGAATGCATTTAAACTCTTTTCGACCCCTTATTTTGACTAAGTTCTATTGAATGTCAATTCCTTATAGATAGCATAATATTTCTTTTCAATCCCCCATTATATGGCCTTGCTTAGAGGTGAGTTGTGAACGTGATTCTGTCTCCAAAGTGGATCATGCCAGAGAATACGTCCCTTTGATGGGGGGTGGGTGGATCTGCTAATACCTGCAATACTCATGTACAAGTAAGGACTACATAAGAACAAGTAAATCTTTTCAGTCCGGTTCAACCCTGTCTTGGTTCGCAACTTGCCTTTGAGAATAATGCCAAGACACAACTTTTCCCGTGACATTGGCATTGAGTCCATCATACTTGAATGCTTCTAGGATTGTAACAAAAAAACCTTTACTGTACAACCAGTAGTCTTATGTAAGCCCTGCCAACTTCATTGGTTAAGTTGCTCAGGCAACCCTTTCATATACAGTATTTATCCACACAAGAACCGGATTCTCTCTCTCTTGACATGATGCCACGCTGTTGTCGAATACTTTCTCACTGGATGAGTCTTTACAATCCTAATAATCGCCCTCCTCAGTTCCCTTTCTATACAACTAAATTTAAGCAAGGCTTTATACACTGTATATAAGACTAAGAGCGAAGAAACCCCATTAGCCAAATACTCCTTTCGCCTCTGGATCGTCAAGATGTTTGCTCTATTCACATGCGGTAGGTTTATAATAACGTATGTCCTCTGGGGAAGGTTGTGGTATTGCATTTCTAGTGATTAATCTGAGATAATATATTCATTAGATACGTGTATGCCAGTCCTTATGGAGTAGAACTGTGTACTTGGAAATAATAGTGCGTATGTATATACTATTGGATATTCCCAATGCTATGACCACCGTCTTAGTTATTCTGGGATGCATTCCTATCCGATAATGAACGTTTGTCCTCATTGTAATATCAGAATTAATCAGTATGCATGAATGCGCCATTCATGGAATGGCGTTCCTATTCTGTAATTCAGCTTCCTATTATGGTTCTGAAATTGATACATTTCAAAGGCCGTTATTTCAAGTTAGAAGATTGGAATGTTTACAATTACTGCGGATTTAAGATCCAATCCAATCCAATCCAATCTGATAAAGGCGTATTTATTGCTGGGCCTTATAGGAAATAGTGATCTCCGTCACTTTTGATAGAAATATAATTAAAACGGGAAATGCTTTATACTCATGTCACGTTTTCTTCATTGTAGAAGAGTTTGTAATATCGATTTAGCAACATTTAGCAAGGTGAAGGCATGATTGGTCGTTGTCAAAATGGCAGCCATTCGTTGACATTTCCTTTATGAATTCCAATTACAGAAAAACCTACAGTAGTATTCGGTAGATATTATCTTTTCTATGGAATCAAATATCAAGCAATAAATACGCCAATTCTCATTATTCTAGTAATACTGTTGCTTTAATGTAACGATTTCTATTATGTATTTGCTCTCATTTAAATATGAAGTATTTACATTTGAAATTATGACCCTAGATTTGATCAACCGTCATTTACTTATGACGTCAATTCACTTAGTCATTCAATACATGTACAATTTTTAGAAGTAATTTAGATTCCTAGCAGAACACAATTCTGGCTAGTTTAACGCACATCCTGAACATATCACTATTCAGCAATTATATATCAACAATAACAATGAATTAATATATTTTCATCGGTTTCATATGTTTAAGTTTACGGAATGGATTCCTCGTTTCTAAGTATCCAACCCTCTGATTACTACATCGATATTTTGCCTCTTAGTCATACTTAACAGAAAAACTGGTATATTTCTACTTGAAATATAGCTTTTGCATTTTCTGGCTACTCTCCAGGTTGGTAGTAAAGAACCCTGGATTTTGTAAAGAATGGAAGTATTCGTAGCACATTATGTTTTACTTTCCTTATTCAACAAGTAAGAAAAATGAGTGCCAAAACTCTGAGACGTAAATCTTCCTTAACAGGAGTTTAACAGACCACTCTAGGTCCAAACCCTCTGATCAGATAAGAATGGTATGTCAGTGATTAGACGCCTACTTCGCGTATCGGTTTCCTGGCATGGTACTCGGCGTTCTAATGGAAATATAATGATTTTGCGGTATTAATGGAATTATAATGGCTCTTTGCGGTTTGAGGCGAGAGGCTTTCCCTCCGTTTGAAGGGACTCTCTCAACTATGGGCCCAGACTGAGATGATTTTGTCATCGAGGAAAGTACACTAAAATAGACGTTCAATTCTTATAAAATAATTCAGTTTTCATAGTTGGCATACAGGGGCGTTCATTTTACCAGATAATGAATCTTGATTTTTAAAAGACTTAGTGTGGAATATGTATTGAGAGAATGTGGTTACTGATTCAGATGACGAGCCAGAAGATGTCTCTCCAACCGTACGTCATTTTCCTTTCCTAAAATTATTTAATCTTTGTCACAATTAACAAGTGTCTTGTGAAGCAGTCCGATTATATGGGTCAGATTTTCAGAAAATGTACAATTGGCAGCTGTATACATTTCTGTAAGTTCTGCTCAATTAGGCTGCAATTTGGTTGATACTAACTAAATTCGAGTATATTTGGCATTGCATTGATTCTAGCAATCTGTTTGCTTAGGTTGAACTGTATTTTGAACTTTATTTTTGTCTGAAATTTGGGTTATTAGAGAGAATTGGCGAAGGTGAATTGTACATTTTTTGAAAGCTTGACCCACATATGTATCTAGATATTGTATTCAACACATTGATTATGTAGGGGAATTTTTTTACACCCTCAGTGTTTAATGTATCCAGACCTCTAGGGCTAAATACCGGAGGTGTGGGCTTGTGCCTATAGATAAAGGTCGTCACTATTACAATCTTTTCTTAAATTCATACACTAAGAAGTTGCTTGAAAATGTCACACAAATTGCTAAAAGGGGAACAGTCACGGCCCAAACCCTCAGATCAGATCAGATCAGATAAGAATGGTATGTCAGTGATTGGACGCCTACTTCGCTAATCCGTTTCCTGGCCTAGGACTAGGAGTTCTAATGGAATTATAATGATATGTTGCTGTCTTAATGGAATTATAATAGCACTTTGCGGTTTTAGGCGAGAGGCTTTCCCTCAATTAGAAGGGATTCTCTCATCTTTGGGCCTAGACTGGGAACGTTTTCAGGCGGCTAGAAGCGCTACAATTCGGCATTATAGGCGCGTCATGGCGCGCGGCAGCCATCGCACATCTAAAAGTGAAAGACCAGCGTTTGTTTACTTTATTCATTATGCAGGGATTTGGTAGGACATTGCTCGATGTAGATTCACTTTTTATATTTCTGTCTGCGAGTTCTTCATTATTCTGAATTATATGACTAGCAAACGTATTCCAGTTTTGGGCGCATTTCTATTGTGTACGATGAGATGAGTTATCTTATTTTATTTTGGAAGTCACGGTAAACCGCATGAATATGCATCATGTATTTTGTATTTAAAGATTTTTATTCAGCAGTGGAAAATTATGTAACAGTTAAACCGTATGAATAAGCACTTTTCTTTTTTAAAAGTTTTCCGTCGTGATTAACCCCAACGAGATTATGTTACACGACTCCTACATTCGCTGATTGGGTATCTATACTTCATGCATATGTTCTCCATATCCCGAGGTTTATATGTTCTCAGATCATTGCTTTTTGATTATAATTATGTAAAATGATCTTTACATGAAATTTGATACACCCTCAGTATTTTCTTCTTTTTTTTACACCCTCGGTATTTAATATGTATTTTATCATCGCCGGATAGCTTAGATAAGAAAAAGTTGGACAAAGATTTCTACTTCAAAACTAATTTCATCACTCCAGCTTTTGATTAATTTCTCGTAAATCACCACAGTTGAATCTTTGTTCATACACAGTCTAACCACTGCACTGGAAACTGTTGCGAGTTATATGCGCACTGCTACACCTATTATACATGTGCCTTGCGACTCCACAAATACGTCACTTATCCCATACACCTCTGCTCTGCTGTTGTTGCGAACGCCAAACAATCTTGAAGTTAAAGATTCGTGCCCCGCTCAATGTATACACTTTGTACATCGTTTCTTTTTACATATATTGGAGACATACTCTTCGGAAAAGCAACGAGATGAATATACTTTTAAATATGGTATTTTGTTATCGCAAAACTGCCGTTGTTTTGTACTTGGGGTCTTGGTTAGAGTAGCCCGCGTCCCCAAGATAGGATTGTGTAGAGCCCTATACTAGCCCAGGGGTGCGTTACATAAAGGGAGATAGGCAATATTGCGTCTCGAATCAACTAATATGGCACGCACAGAAATTGGGCTTATTTGTGAAGTGGGTTGCGTCCCAAGATTAGATATTGCGTCTCTACTGGTGAGCGCGTCTCCATTTGCTAGTGATAATGGAGATGCAATATAGGATGGAGACGCAATATCACCCAATACTACCTTAACCAATTTAAGACGCACATGTTTTTGCGCATCCAACATTAGTCGATTGGAGACGCAATATTGTGTATCTCCCTTTATGCAACGAGACTAGAGACTAGTCTCGTTGCTTTATGTAACGCACCCCAGTCTTTGATTCCCCAGTTAAAGGGGTAGTGACCCTAACATGGTAGTGTCATACTATATGTACACAGGATAGTTTTTATTTTTCCGAGATTTCATTTTTTTGAACAATAATAAACAGGTTCAAATTACATAGGATGTTTATGTACTTCCAATCCCATGAAAAACTAGTGTATTGGAAACTTTTTAACTTTTTAGGACATGAGTTGGAAACGCATCTTTCTCTAATCAACCTTACTACTCCATAAATTTACGTGTTTATAAGCCATAACAGAAAAGATAATCAATGAACACAAATTGTTATATTAGTTCATTGTTATTATGCTGGCTTTTTATACCATTCGGAGATTTGTGGGATTACATTTCCATAAGTTTGGTAGTAATAATGATTCGTTGTTTCTGACCATGACCTTTGTTCGAGCAGATGATAAAAGTGTGTGTGTGGGTGGAGAAAAGGAGTCAATCTGAAATTGAATACGAGTCCATTCTGCTTGTTTTATGTATTATATAATCTGATTAGCTTTTTGGAAATAGCTTCATTGGTTAAACTTTAAAATTACTCCATTTAATTAAATTTTATTGGCGAAGCCTCCTCAGGGTGTATGGGGCCAGTGGTAAGACAGATCTATCTTAATTATAGTTAGGTTTATTTACAATTTAATTCTTGAATTAATCTAACACATGAAGGTGTTGTTATTGATATGGGCTGACATTTTAATCAGGATTTAAGGGGATTCCTTCTCCGTTATTATAATGTCCTCCGAACAGTAATGGTTATGATAAATTAGATAAGAGGTTATATCACAGAATCAGTTCCGTTCCCCTTTAAATAACAACTTATATAATGTCCGTTGATTAACCCCTATAAAACGGCTATTCCCTCTTACAGAGATCGTGAGTTAATGTTATCTTATTATGTATTGTTTCTGTTTAATTTAAAGGATGCAAGTATGAAGAAATACAACCCGCACGACAGTTTGGTATGTACAAACTTCAGTAGATTTATTTGTAAATTTAATGTCTTCAAAATGAACTTTACAGTCTGTCGTCCTATATCCTATCAACTATTACCGCTGTTATATTAATTGGGATCTAGCGTGCTCTTGTGTGGCTCTAATCATGAGACCTAATGCAATTGATATTATTTCTACATTTTTTTTTTAAATATTTTTATTGCATACAATTTCGTGGACAGGTCCCGATATTCTCATGCGATAAAAATAAATATTCGAAAAGTACCAATTTTGTTGTAGAGAAACTATAAGTTTCGCATGGTGATCTTAGTAAATAAGTAAGTTTTTAACATTAATCATCCAGGTTTTTAAGGAAAATGAGCACATCAGATACTCTCTTCGAGCTCAATAACTCAATACAATATAGTATACAATTTATGTACAACGGATAAATTTACCACCATTATTTTTTTTTGTATTATGTATGCCATCATCATACATAACATGCATACATGGGTCAGATTTTCAGAAAATGTACAATTGGCAGCTGTACACATTTAGTAAATTCTGCTAAATTAGGCTGCAATTTGGTCAATACTAGGTAAATTTGAGTGTATTTGGCATTGCATTGATTCTAGCCATCTGTTTGGTTAGGTTGAACTGTATTTTGAACATTATTTTCGTCTGAAATTTGGGTTTTATGAGAGGATTGGTGAAGTTGAATTGTACATTTTCTGAAAATCTGACCCACATCATCGGCGTGCTATGATTTACTTTGAGAATTTTACATTCAGGGGATTCCCACCAGTTCGGGGGTGCCTGGTCGGCCTAAAACTAGGATCAAGGCCAGTCGCATGCTTTATCTGGTTGCTGCAGTCCTCATCTTTGGTGTTTTCCTCACTTTTGTGAATATTTATGAACTGCGGCGATTACAAGGGGAACATTATGGTCGGTTGGCTGAAGTTGAACCCGCGGTATCTGGTGCCAGAAGGAAACCAATAGTCTGGGTCAATGGTAAAAGGGTAAGGATTACTATAAACGTATTTATTTTTGCGCAGATACATTTTCGCGCTTTGACGCCTTTTCGCGTGGATTTAAATTCGCGCAGCAAGGAAGTATCACACCTTGTTTATGCAATAATTATACCTTTCGCACATGATTTATTTTCAAGCGAAAATAAATACTGCGCGAACATTAATACGTTTACGGTGTAGTATATGAGTTCAAGGTGGATTGTAGAAAAATTATTTGAAAAATGATTTGCATGAAAAGTGGGCTTATATATCGTAGAAAAAAATGATTCGATAAATGATTTGCATGGAAAGTAGCTTTTGTTTCCCCTCTGTCGCCAAATTTAAGAACACCTAGGGACATTTGCAATGTACTTAGTGGTTTCTGATTGTATTTTTGTATTTTAAGATATTTTTATTCAGCACTAAACATTATGTAACGAATATACTATATCTCAGTCATTGCTGACTACTATAACTCAAGTATATTATATATAGAAAAAATGGAAAATCCATAAATTGATCGATTTTAGTTAATATACACATATCACAATGATATTAAGAGCAATACAGATTTTTAAAACCACCACCGACGCATCTTTCTTATCATGACAGTCCGGTTTTGATGTGGGTAGTAAAACGAAAAGGTAAATCGTCATATCGTCATATTTCAATCGTCTTTTTCCAGTGTAAAATGGTTAGTGTGAAATATCAAGCTGTATTCGACCTTTCTGTGTTGTTTTTTCATATGTAATCGAATACTTATGCGAATACTATTGCTGTTTTATCAGCTTGGATCGGGATACCTGGACCATGTCTTCAATGTCTTCGAGCGTATAGGATATCTACGTGGGAGTTTGTCCACAGACTGGGACGTGATGTGGTCACATGATTATCCCTTCATTACCCTTCATAAACATCTCATCAAGTTAAAACCACATCAGAGGGTGAGCACCCAACCTGTCACTATCAAATTCCAGTGGACGGTTTAATTTATAACCAGTATTTTGATTGTGCTCTAGAAAACTTAATTTTCTGGACAGGCTTTCAGAATGGGATACCATCAAAAGCTTATATAAAACTTCTTGGCCTATATGCTATTTCGCCATTTTATTTGTGTACAAAGTTTCATTTAGCTGATTAGTTAATAACAATTTTGAAGTTAAAAATCATTTCATTTTTTACTCTTAACACCAAAATCAACTATGGATATTTAAGATTTCGATAACAAAAATAGGTCAGCCTCTGCTAAGGAAGTGTTACATTCCCCAAACCTATCTTTGATTACTTATTTCATAAATAAAAAGAAATGTACACCGGTTTGTGTCAATTCAATTCAATTCAAAAATTCTTTATTGCCGATGTTATTACAATGATGGATCACCTCTGACACAAACAATGATGCCAGTTCTTCCTGGGATTGTGTGATATTAAATAATGTTTAAATTGGCTTGTATTTCTATGGTTTGCAGGTGAATCACTTTCCAGGTTCGGGTTACGTTACTAATAAAGTTAACCTTGCTACATCCAACGTCAGTTTTATTCCCAAGGCTTTCCGCATGCCCAAAGATGTGGCAACTTTCAAACGATTTGTAAGTACCGCCCCATGTAAAGTTACTACTTTCGGAAGGAGGCTTTAAAGGCCTGACGTAAATATAAGGCCTAGAGATCCGACATAAGTAAAGTAACATTCAATTTTCCAACATATCTAGGATTATAATAGTTCACCCAAGTTCCCTAGTCTATCTTAGAATATTAAAAAAACATATCATAAGAAAATGAATAGTCAGTGGAGATGCCAGTTTCCAATCTAAAAAGTAGAATCTGCACACAAAATGAATTTCTTATTCAGCAAATATTTCCATTAGTTAATATCTTCTATCGGCTTTGTTTTCTTCCCTGAAGGCTATGCTACATCCTGAGTGGAAATGGGTCCAGAAAAGCAATAATCACCGAGGCGTTCGAGTTCTATCAATGAAAGGTATTTTCTTTATTTTAATCCTGGTATAAAATTATAGCATATTTATATCATCTCATATTGCTGTATTGATATCAACTATCTCTATAAGAACGAAACCAAATCTATATTCTGTTTTTGTTGTGTGTTAAAGGAATTAACTGTCATAGGGCTAAGTGACTAAGTCATTTATGTCTTCAATATAATTTTTTATTTATCTTTTCTGACATTAGGTTTTGAACAATCTTGAACTTATTTCTATATATCCTTGCACATCAGTGCCGTATTTAATATTGATACATAATATTAGCTTATCACTAAATTTGGGTACGTGACATTATCATCCACTGTCCATTAAAAGATATTAAACAAAAAAAATGTGTGACGTTACTGAGTATTTCCAATTCTCATTTTTCTTTTATGTTTCTTTGATATTCAGAACTAGATTTGACGGGAGAGAACACGTTTATTCAGCAGTACATCGACGATCCACTGCTGATTGATGAGCGAAGATTTGATATCGGCATTTATACCGCCGTCACTTCCATCAATCCTTTACGAATATATATGAACTACGGAGATTGGCTTGTTCGGTAAATGCTTGCTCAATGATATACTCTAAACATATACATATATATTTTCGCGCTGCTAAATTTTCGCGTATTGGCTTTCTTCACATATTTTCGCGCAGACATGAATTCGCGCACCAACAATCCCTCCTATGACACAATTGCGCATACTTTAAATTCGCGCACATAAGGGTGCGCGCGAAAATAAATACAGCACGAAAATAAATACTTTTACTATATTAATTACTGGTATCTTGGATGTTCCTAGGGGAATTATTCAATCCAATTATTCAATCATTATTCAAATGATCCCAGTATATGGATCTGAAAAAAGCTACACTAAATAATAATCATAATGTTTAGGGACACTTCATTTTATTCGGAGTAATGGCTCGTGATCATAGTTTAATCATTTTGTTTTAGATTTTGTCCCCAGCCGTACCATCCATTCGATTCTACGATTCTGGAGAAATATGTGGTTAATGATAACTATCTCCCTGTTTGGAAGGTAAGGTGTTTAAATGGTATTAGTTTTATAAGCTCTAGACAATCACCATACTTCGTAAATATTGATACACCTCCACTATCATACAATCCAACCCTAGAGACCTACGTTTAAAACACATTGACTTTTGATATAAGTATTAAAATTAGATGACCAAGTCTACGGTTTGATGTAGTTAATGATAACTATCTCCCTGTATTAGTTTTATAAGCTCTAGACAATCACCATACTTCGTAAACATTGATACAATATATATATCCACGTTGGTTCAGTTCTATTTTATGACAATATGCCTTTTAAATCCAGTTATAAGTTATAAGTTTCACATTTGCACTTCAGGTTCCCTCGCTTAAAAATTACTACACTGAGCAGGACAACACATTCAGAGAAGCCCTGCTTGCCTATTTAAAAATGCACAGTAGGTTTCGAGTCCATAAGGACCATCTTCTCCATTCATTTATTCTCCTTCACGGGGAAGCCTTCTGTAAATAATTTTATTCTGTTTCAAACAATATTCCTTCGTGGCCTTACGTGCCTCGGGGGATTCTAATTGGTTTGAGATTGCAGGAGAGAAAGGAGAGAGTATGATGAGAGAGGAGATTATGAAAGATCTTGTGGTTGATCCAATGTCCGCAAGTCTGTGTTGCTTAATTATTGCTGCTTTTGAGGGTTCACAAAGACACAGCATTACAAAGTACTAACTTCTGAACTAGAGACTCGAGAGGGTGATGTCTTTAAATCCCCATGCACCCATCCTTCAGTTAGATTGTAGGGTGGATGGAAAGAAACACAAGAACCAACCGATCTGTTCTCTCTCATCCCTCTCCTAACCTTTCTGCTTTACTCGTTCTAAGCAACCAATGACTATAATAGTACGTTCTCTTATCTTTCAAATTCCTTCTATTGATTTAATTTGAGCATAAAAAGATCGATACTATGCGTATTAAAACCACTCGCTTCCACCTACATTGAAACAATACAGGTTTATTAATGTTTCAAAATATGGATGATTTAAAATGTTCAAGGCACAATCGTAACGTCTTAAATTTCAGATTTTGACGTGGCCAAACTTCAAGAGGATATAGCAACTGCTATAAGGAATGTGTATCTTAGCCAGGAGAAGAACCTTATAGCATCGGCGAGTAAATATGCATCGAGCAGGTTAGACTATTAAATTGAACCCTTAAAATATGACTCCACTTGGATGTCGTCATGGCATTAAGACCCTACCCACACACAGCCGATTTGCCTCCCGATTGCCCCCCGATTTAAGTCTCCTGATGAATCCTATGATCTCATTTCAAATCCTGGTTAATGTTTTTGAAATAACATAAACCAGGATTGGCAATGAAATCATAGGATTCATCGGGGGGCAATCGGGAGGCAAATCGGCTGTGTGTGGGTAGGGTTTAAGCAACCATCGCTCACTCACTCACTCCTTAAAATTTGCCTAGTTTTTCTATTGCAAAGTTGATTAGCGGATAAAATACAACGAATTAGGATATTTTTTACTAAATGTATGAAACTTTAGTGAAACTATTTAGAGTATATTTGATGTCAGAATGTTCCCCCCCCATTTTCTAAGTACCGTGAGTATCGTAACTTCTCTAATAAAAGCGCAATTTGTATTACAGTAACTGTTGCAGATAAACTTGCACTTGATTAAGTAAAAAAAGAAAAGTAAAAGCAAGATGTCACTGTATTAGTTTAATTTCTGGGACCACTGAATTTGACCACTGTTTACTATAGAAGTCTATAGGAAGAGGGTATTTTGGACGATCTGTAAATGTATAGAAGGATTCTACCAGTTTCAAGTTTATATACCTATATGGAGATAAAAGTTACCACTTTTGATAGTACTACTATCACTACTACTCAGTTTTGCCAATATAGCAGACAAATGAATAACATGTTTCTCCTACAAATCCCTCTATATACATGTATAGGTTACATACTGGTTTCCCTCTCAAACAATCAAAAACAGTGTGGGTGTGTGGTTACCATACTCTAAAAAATATGCGCTTTTTTAATTAGTTAATTGAACTCCAGCCTGCAGCAGTGCGTACCACAGGGTTTTATCCGATTCTTGACCAAACTTATCATCATTATATTTTAGGAATTTCTTTGAAATGGTCCGATTTGACTTTGTGCTCGACCGCAATATGAACCTCTACCTATTGGAAGTAAACATGTCTCCCAACCTCTCCTCCGGGCATTTCACTGCCAACCGTCTTCTCTACGAACAGGTTGTTTTTGGCCTGCTCAATTTGGTTGGCGTCGCCCGTTCAGTCACTGATGATCTTCCTCAAAGGTAGCTATAAAAAATGAATAAAACTATAAATCTATTATTGCACCGTTTACTGCAATCTTGATTTATCCAGAGTAGAGTTTATTTATATCAGTGATTCATTTATCACTTGTTATATGTCACCCTGTTTATACTAATGAGGCCATAGGAAGATCATGAAAGTTACTTAGTTTGATATTCTATTCGTCTTTTATTTTATGAATAAAGCATTTCAACCATTGCTTTCTGATTGTATAGGTTATCTTATTTGCATGTCACTTTCAGTTTTCAAGAGGAAGCAGACATGCAAGTATCCTCTAAAGATATCAACGTCTTCGCTACAGATTGCGCTTCGTCGAAATGTTTGGAAAACTGTTTGAAGATTGTAAGTATTATTCTTCTGTTCTTGCCTCATTGCAATAGCCCACCAAAGGTTTTTTCCAGTAAAGAAGGGCTTCAATTCCAGATCTAAGACTTTTATAATGACCCAACCAGGGATTTAGTTTTCCCGATTAGATATTATTACAGTTTATTTACTTTTTAAAATCTCGCAAGACATCGCTTTTCATTGGGTCCGTCTGTCTGTCATATGGTCAGGTTTGGGATTTGTAGCTTTATTGTTGGTTAATTGTACATCTTACAATGCATGTAATATGGGGGGGGGGGGGGGGTCAAGGGAGTCCTCGGGCTCCGTGGAATACTGCTCTCTCTCTCTCTCTCTCTCTCTCTCTCTCTCTCTCTCTCTCTCTCTCTCTCTCTCTTCTCTCTCTCGCTCTCTCTCTCTGCCTTTCTTTCTCTCTCTCTCTCTCTCTCTCTCTCTCTCTCTCTCTCTCTCCCCCCACTTTCTCTCTTCTCTCTCTCTTTCTCTCTCTTTCTCTCACTTTCTCTCTCTCGTTGGATCCTTCACCTCTGAATGTCTCTTTGTTCTGGACAGGAATGTCGGCTGTGTGACCGTTGCATGACGACTGACCGACAGTTCTCCTTCAAAAGAGCCTACCTAGAGCACGTGCAAAGAAGAACATGGAGAAGAGTCCTCCCCGTCACATTCAAGGTCAGCGTTTATCATATATTAATTTTAATAACCTTTGCCAGTGGGTCAATATTCGGCACTAAGTACACTTGGTTCCACTTAACATGGATTTGAGGAGCAGACCAAGTTAGTCGAATTATGTAGGACATCTACAAAGTGTTTAATTTTCCTTAAATTTCAGGTTAAGCGGAACACAATTTAATTCAATTCAAAGCATTTTTTATATATACGAGAAGGTGTAGAAAAAGATCAAAATTCGGGAGAATAGTCATTTTATACAGGTCTTTTTTACTTCTCTGGACAGACAGTGTCTCACTTTATATAATAAACGTAGTTTTGTATTTACTTTGCTCCAGTGTACTTTCCGACGACTGTCAGTTATTAAAGTGGCTATTCTTATTAACAGAGTAGTCATGAAATCGCTTGAAACTTGAAATCGCTTGAAACTTGTTCAGCTTAATCATATATACACTGGGTATGGCAATACCTGAAGTACAGGGCGCCATCATTATTTTGTTTTCATTCAATAAAGTGTCATTCGAACCTACGATCACATATTGATATCTAGGATAAATATAAATAAAATAAAAGCCTTTAAAAAATATAAAAAAGAAAAGTTTAATTTCCTTCATAATGAATAACACGACCTTTCTCTCGTTTTGCGGCTACAGTTTTCAAAATCTTCAAATGTTGTCAACATCTATCAGCTTCCGTTAAACAAACATCTCTAAATACGATATTATGATAATGAGACGATGCGAGTATTTCCTGACCCGATCCGAAAATAAATACGATATTATGATTGTTGAATGTAGTTTTTTCCCCAAATTGAGTTCATCATGTAAAACAGGAGTCAAAGTCACAATTCCACTATGTACTCTTAATTAAAAATGAACTTAATACCTATTTATCGTATCCGTTTATTCCCAGAAAAGCGGTTAGAGATCTGTGTCTCAAATCTGTCGATTTGAAATTTAGTCGACCTTACTGAGACGATTTCTATGTCACTCCCACTCAAATCTTTCATGCAGTTAATACATCATGTTAGAATAGCATTTAATGAAATATTATTCAAAGATTAAATTGGCTTCTAATATGGTGTATCCCATAACTGCCTTATGAATAAAATTCATTAGATTGATGGAATTCGATGTATCACTTTTTAAAATGTGCTTGTTGAAAGTCATACAGAAAGAAAACCAGAAAGAAAGAAATCGCCTTACAGTATATATAAGACGATAAAAGAAAGACAGAAATGCTATATATGATATGTTTTCATGAATTATTTCAGACGCAAAACGACGCATCGAGATGGAGCCAAAATAACGACCCTTCATTCCAGGGACTGTCGGCTCAGAACCAAATGATGTTCCTCTGGTTCCGTGGCAAGTGCCTGCAAGACGTTGCCTGGTGTACATAATAATATTATGTTGGTCACATTTGGGTCAGATTTTCAAAAAATGTACAATTCAACTTCCCCAATCTTCTCAAATAACCCAAATTTTAGACGAAAATAAAGTTCAAAATATAGTTCAACCTAACGAAACAGATTGCTAGAATCAATGCAATGCCAAATATACTCGAATTTACCTAGTATTGGGCAAATTGCAGCCTAATTTAGCAGAATTTACTAAATGTGTACAGCTGTCAATTGTACATTTTCTGAAAATCTGACCCATTTACCCCTGGTCCTCACCTTCAGTTCGCGTCTGCTATTTAACCGTCCCACTGTGATGACTACTAGTTACCAGTTTCAACGCTCTGAAGGCGGCAAGGTTTTGACGGACTCCTAGTTAAATACCATACTTTTAAAATTGTGTGTGTCTGTGTGAAAAAATGTGTTAAATGAGCTTGGGTGTTCCAGAGACCCTCCATTTAGGATTAAGAGTGTCTGGGTGTTCTTTAGATAAAATATATGAGTCCCTTTATATTTAAAGTGTAATATATGCAGGTAGTTTTCTACATTCGTCCCCCGTTTCGATTTATGGATGTGAATTCCGTTTGCCTTTGTGTTTTTGCACTTGGTACTTCACCTAAGGTGAACTACTGCGGATCGTGTCTTTGATTCAAACATTTTACAGCTTGAAGGTATGAAATGTAAAGCAATTTTGTATTGTTAGAGTGAGTATATGCGTGTACATTTCCGTGACTTTGCCCTTTAGCTGAAAAAAAATCTTTTGAGCATTGAACTTGTATACGTGTTCACATAGAAGATTTGTATTATTCTCCCACCGATAGACACATTATGTATTTTGATCTGAATCTGAAATCTGAATTGTGCTTTCTTGACCTAGGACTATGTCAAATTACTACACCAACCTGGTGAGAAATATGTGCATTTCATGTGAAGAAGTGTCCCCCCAATTTGGATGGACTTTTGGTGTATGACCCATGTCCTAGCATTGTTTTGAAACGCCTTGTAAGCATTGTATGCTGCCTGTAAACGCCCAAAAAGATGATATTATTTCTCTATATATAAGAATTTGATGTCATATTATTAGTATACCGACCTATTGTTCCTTGTGTATGAGCGTTTAGAAAAGATTTACCATTACATATTTTGAAGTACTTTGTTCGAGAAATATCGCTGCCATGTCATTATTACATTTTGATAGTTTTAGACTTGCTGCTTCGTGTGCTACATACTTTATAGCCTAAAAAGAAGTAAACTATATTATCGCGAATCAAGTCATGTTTATGATTCATAGAATACTACGTTACATACTGATATACATACCATTCTATTTTATTTTTATAATTCTATTATTATCATCATTATTGTTATATACATGTAATTATACCTATCTGTGTGCAATACATATCTTAACACTTTGAATAAGTCAATCAAGAAATCGAAGGGATTAAATCTTACTGGAAGATGATTGTTGGTGTTCCTGTTAAGATTTTCGTTTGTAGTTCGTATTACCCTTTATGCAGTGTGTCAGTAGATATCTGTTTAATTTTAAATTATTTATATTGAGATACTATTGCCATTATTAATGATTAACAATGGTCATTCATTACTCTCTGTCCGTCCAGTTAGCGCCAGATATTGGTTTGTCGTATCTTAACATAATTATTCATCAAAAGTGTCCTAGATGAACTACTCTCTGAAAATGACCTTGCATTCGGTTGATCAGTGATAACTGTCATCATGATACTAGTGTATGTCGCGATGATTAATAACATAGCCTAGTTTTGTATATTTCAGTTTAATATTATCGAAAGTCCTAATGTGATGGTACAAACCAATGACTTTCTATTCTATTTCCATCGCCTAGCTTCATTGTATAAATCCGTGATTGACATACTATTTAGAAATATCGACATTCCACTTGCGGTATCTCAAATTCCTTCATACGATGTAGAAGCAGAGGATTACTTTGGATGTAATTTCCCTATAGTCTTATACCTTCTTCTACTCCCTCCTTCTTCTATTTATATATCTATCATAGGTTTATACCTTCTTTTACTCCCTCTCTCTGCTCTCCCTCTCTTCTATTCATATATCTATCTTTATATATCTATCTATACTTCCATCTATCTTACGCAGTCTCTACTAATACTGTCATTTTAAAAGACATGCGGTAATTGAATACACCTGGAGGATGCCAAGTTTACCATTCGTGGTTGAACTCCGTGACTAGAGTAGCTGCATGCCATGTTCATCTCACAATCATCAGCTGAATTTGAACTGATCATTCATCCCGGAGAGTTCTGTATAACTATTGCCGAACTGTTTAAGTAACCAAACAACCACTGAAGCAATTGCCTGCAACCAAATAATTGCATTTTTACGATTGCATTATTGTACATATAAGCAGTATACGCAAATCGATATTAGTTCACGTTTTCACATATAATATGTTCATACTGTAAAGCGAAGGTCAAAGTTGGCCCTTATGTGCCTTATATATATATTCAGAAATAAAACCAGAAAAATATGTTGCCTTTATTGTGCTTTCTTTATGAGTAAAATGTGGTTGATTGTGATTATTCTTTTATTTCGACTTCAATAAACGGTAAAATAGGGAAGAATATTAATATCTGACTTATATTAGTTCCTTTTTTTACAGCCAGTATACAAAGTAAATGGCCGCGTTTCCTTTTGACCCCCCCCCCCCCCCCCCCCTCCCCTCAGATCAGATAAGAATGGTATGTCAGCCTACTTCGCTAATCAGTTTCCTGGCCTAGAACTCTGCGTTTTAATTGGAATATAATGACATTTTGAGGCCTTAATGGAATTATGATGGCACTTTGCGGTTTGAGGCGAGAGGCTTTCCCTTCGTTTGAAGGGACTCAACGTTGGGCCTAGACTGCCCTACCTCAAATCGTTTTTGTTTTTTTTTACCAGAAAACTATAATATAACCAAAATCAAGCGTCCGAGCCACAAAACCCCTTATGAAGTATATTTCTCTTGTTTAAAAGAATGATTGCTATAAAATAAACATTTTTTATGGTAGTTCCCTTAAAAAAAGGGGGAACAAAAAATAAGCTACCTCCACACTATACCGATTTCCCTTCGTTTGAAGGGACTCTCAACGTTGGGCCTAGACTGCCCTACCTCAAATCGTTTTTGTTTTTTTACCCGAAAACTATAATACAACCAAAATCAAGCGTCCGAGCCACAAACCCTTTATGACGTATATCTTGAGTTTGAGTTATTGTTGATAACAGGGATTAAAATGGTTGTTTTTAATTATAAGATATCGCCGGTCAAATAGACAAAGGTGGGCCTACCAAGGTAACTAACTGTTTGTGGTATTTTGTAAACTTTGATTAGTAATATGATTATAACGACTTGATCACGTAATAATATATTAGTGTCCTTCAAATATATGAAGGGGCGATTTCACACCTTTCACACCTGAAGAAGGGCGTCCATAGCCCGAAAGCTTGTGTAATAAATAAAATCAGTATCAACAACTTTTAATGATACCTACATCGATTCATCATTTCCACCCCGGCCCTAACCGATATACAGCGATACTCTCCCCTTCTACCATTATAAATAATTAGTTAATGACTGATCTTTACCATGAACCTAAGTTCATCAATCCACAAATGTTTCCAATATTTGAATTAAAGGAAAGAAGTTCACAGGCATGCACAATTACCTCACGAAATTCGCCTTTCCCGCGTAAATTAGAGAGGTTCTATAGGGAGAGGGATACCAATTTCTAAGACCAAATTATATTTTTAACGCCTAATTTCTATTATAGCTACTTTTTTAAATTTTAGCTGAATTCGCTGTGCAAATGTAACACTATTATGTTTTGGTAATTGTATGAGATACATTATGTCATTGCGATATATTTATAATATATATCGTTTTGATCGTTGCGAATCCTTATATGGTACATTTTATTCCTCCTATATCTCTAATTGTGAACATTTTTTGAAGACCTAAACAAAACCCATAACATATTCCACTGAAGAGATTGATATTAAAATTAACGTTGTGTTCTATCCTGCTTGTTTGTCATTGGCCACAACTGTACAGCTGACCCGTTTCACTTCAGTTCTGAATGTGTCCCTATATTTTAACAACGTCATTATTATTAAGTCTTATTTTTTTATTTATTTTTTTTTGCGACGTCTTTTTATTTCCATCAAAAACAAGAAGCAACATTTATTTTACATCTAATTCCATCAGCTACCATGCGTTTATTGTAGATACAACTTTGAGCCTGAGAGTTGGGTATATTACTAAATGAAACTGGCAATCTAGCTATATTCTTCCCCCTCCTGCACTTTACATGCACTGTTATATCTCTCTTTGTCCTTTAATAAACATTATTTGGACGAGAATTTCTAGGATTTTAATTGCTCAATACATCTTCCATGTCTGTTACCAGACGGTTCCACGTGTTTTTCTCTTCTCTTTTATCTTCTACATTGTAGATAGAGTCTTATTTTGAGGATGAGTTTCCATCAAACACAATTTGACAATTACCTGGGAAGTGCATCATAATGGTTCCACAGACCTAGCTGCTGACAACGCATTTTAATCAAGTCTTCCATAAGCAGGGTTACCATTGCCTATATATACATGTCGTAGTAAGCCCTCGTGCCATTACCCTTGCTTTACACACAGTTTGCACTTCCGGAGCGGACGGACTCGCCACATGTCAATTTCCCACCCTGGAATATAAAGGTCTACTTATTGCAGTAACCAAACACCCTTGTCACTCCCACGCTATAAATGTGAATGTAATATTGCCTCTATTTATAGTAATATGGAATCGGGGCCTCTAACTGCGCCATGGCTATTGTTTTGATTTTGTCTGTATGATGATTTTTCGCTATAATTTCCTTGATTAGCTTGTAATCACCAGAAAGAAGAGACTGGAAATGCAATATTTCTGCAGCGGTCTCTTATATATTTTTTTATTGCCTATATATCACTTTCAAAGCAGTGTCCTTTTTTCGGCTAGCTTTTTGCGTCTGTAGTTAGCTTTAGTTAAAACATGCAATCCTCCCCATTGTTGACTCTTCCACATTCTAATGTTCCCTTATGTATATTCACTTTACTTTAACATCATCTCTATCCTGCAACCCATGTCCCTTTGCCTTAATTTAATATCAATAATCCCTTGAATTAATTGTCGGTGTAATGCTATCCTTTCCAAATAACTTTGTGTAAAATATAGGTATAATAACCTTATACATAAGAGTTTCTCCACTGTCAGGTTACCATACTGTTATACTATTCGCCATTGTGTGATTTTAGTCTGATAGGAGATATTGTGATATCTTTTTAGGACGTATAGAACTATATATATAGTCTATCCGAAAAGTAGTTGAAACGTGATTCCTTAGTTCCTTTAAGGGGAGGGAAAAGTGGGAGATTTTGTATTTCTATTTATGACAAGGACCTGTAAATAAGCAAAACAACTGCTGCTGCACATAGAACAGAGGCAGCGCTGTACAATTCAGCTGTATATTTGGCCATGGTCGGTGGCAAACGGCCATGGTCGGTCGCAAACGGCGATTCAGGGGGCAAAGGTTTGAAGTTAAAAATCCCACACTTTTCCCCTCCCCTTAAAGGGCCTAAGGAATCACCTATCAACTACTTTTCGGACAGACTATAGAAGCCTTCCATTACTCTACGATGAAGTTTGTACTACAGGTACTGGTTGTATGGAACAGCATTACCAACCTCTCATCAGATTCGGAGATTCAATCGATCATCATTTTTTGGCGTGTTTTCTTTTCGTTTTTATATAATTTAATTCATAACATATTGCTAACAAGTAACATTACTGTTGACTAGCGGTGGTAAGTAACACACACTCACACACACAATGTCGTATTGTAATTAGAAGATTGTAACTTTTGAAAAGTGAATTACATTCAGTTTGATTATGAGTAGATTATAAATTATCTGCCATGTCGAACGATGGATGGAAGAAGAATTCCGTAGTGTGTTATTAAATGTTAATTCATGCAAACTGCACTTGATATTGATTTGAAAAATTATAGAAATGGGCTAAATTAAAAGGGCAAACTAGCCCGAAAGCTTGTGCAAAAATAAAACCAGTAATCACAACAACTTCATTACATCTCTCACCAAATCATCATTTACCGAACGACCAAGATCGATATACAGCGATATTTTCCCCCTCTACTAAATTAAAAGATATCAAAACATAACTGATACTGGCAAAAACATAACTGATACTGTTATGAACAGTGTCCATATACCATATGGCCTTACAAGCATGCACAGGATATAGATGCACTTTGCAACCAGCAATAGTGTGTCTAAAATTCATCTTCTCATTGATTTCCTACATGCTTGATAGGTGGCGGCAGTGTGTCCAATGCTTTTCGGAAGGTATGACCAAACGCGTCTTGATAAGATAAACAATAAATTCATTTGAAAGCCCTTGGCCACTATATGCTAACATTGGTGACGTCATTCCATCTTTCAGCCAATGAGATGAATGAACTCGAGAGGAGGACCGTAACACCACACCATCCAGAATCATTGACTGATAGATCCAAAAATTTACTATACATGTTCTCTAAGCGGAGCCTGATCAAATACAAGGCAATTACATGACAATGGAAAACTCAAATCGGATCGTAAAAGGTAAGTTATCACTAGGAATGCTCTCCTTTCTCTGAATGTATTATGAAAATATCTGAAATCAGGTTGTGCTATAGTTTTAAATATAATGAAAGTATATATATATGGTCAAGCAGTTCAGTCACGGACTAGGCTGAATAGATTAAGGGACAGCTTAAGCTAACAAGTTAATGTGGGTGTTTATGTACATATACTCTCATTGCCATAAGAGCACATGTCAACAGAGATTAAACCAGTGCAGTGTATTCTGGCCGAGGCAAACCGCATAAAGTTCTATATTTAGCGCTTCGTCGCTGAGGCTGATTTCTCCCTTTTAACTATAAATGACGTGTACATACATCAATGACCCTTCTTTCCAATGCACTCTATAGGTGTTAGGCCTATCCTAAATCAGTTTTACAGTTTTCCGGAGTTTGTGAAATATATTCTGTATGTACAAAGGTGACACGTACGTTCCAGAATAAATTTAAAAGAATTTAGGTCAATTTCAATTTAAGCCTATAACATTGGGTATCATCCTATAAATGTTTGAATAAACATTAATTTGGGCGATATTATTATATTTACGAAAAGGCTTTTGATTTTGATTCTTTTTAAACTCACATATGATTGCAATAGCACCTGAATTGGAATTGTTAACAAATTCGAGACAGGAGCTAGACCGGTTACAGGAATTTAGGGTTATTCCTTTTTTATCAATTATGTGTTAGTAATTGCCCACCAGAAATATTGCAATTTTTTTTTTCAAATCAGATTAAAGATATCAAACTTACAATATGGGAATACTTATTAGCTGTCCTACTGTTTACTATCATTGGAATCGGCTTGATATCATCTTTTCAAATATGATTATATCTCAAAATCAATCTTTTGCGACTTGTGACTCATTTCCCTATAACACATCACATATGACCTTAAATCATACACTTTGCGTTTGTCCATGGATTGGGTAGGGCTTGTCTGCATGGTGGTGCTAGGCCCCGTGGCTTGATAAAACAAATCCAGACACCCCCGCCCCGAGATTGAGGGAAGCAGTACCTGTTTCAAGGGGATCCCTTTTTAAACTTTATCACACAGGCCCGAGTCGCATCTCTTTTACCTCACGACACATAGAATTCCCCCAAATCGGTCTCAGCATTTATTTTAAATACATGTATAATATGGTGACATCCTATACAAATCGCTTTATCAGAATTTCTCTTTCTCTCCTGTAAGTCATAGGCATATTTCAAATACATGATATAAAAGTAGAAATGTAATACAATTATGGTTCACTTTGAATGTCCACAATTTTTGTTTCTCATAATATCTTCCTTGATCATATTTATTTCAACAAAAGCATAAAAACCCTCACAAAACATAAGAAATACACATCACTGAGAGAGAAATGATATTAGGGAATGGACCAGAATTTGCTGACCAGGTGGAGGGATGAGGGGAAACACCTCCATTCTGTGTTTCGTCAGGTATTTGATAGATGACGTGGGGAGAAGCATGAGTCCCAACGAGTTGATACGTTGAGTGGTGTATGCTTGCAGAGGTTGGCATCAAGCAGACATATCCCAAATATTTGAAGTAGCACCAGATACCATTGTATCCTTCATTCCTGGTCATATTTTGGTTATTTGAGTACGGACCGCGAGCCTTTCCCATTCTGTGTAACAAAACAACTCGGTGTTCCTACATATCCGCCTTCTCATTATATTGTAATTTTATATTATCCTTACCTATAGGACCTGCATGTGGTAGGCTTTTTTTTATTAAGGAAATAGATCCCGATCGACTGGAATCCTAGAGCGGTTAAAGATATGCCCGACGCATTGTCTCGTCACTGATAATAGGATTATGTAACGGAGTGGTTGTTCCTAGGTATCTGACATGCACAGTGTGAATGCTATGTCATTAGCAATATCAAATGTTTTGGAAATATGATATTAGTATTTAATTAATGATAATTTTTTTTTTATATTTCATTTACAGGCCAAAACATTAATTACAATCAATAGTTAGAAAAAGACGCAATTGTCGTTCAACGACGTGTTTCGAGCGTTGCCTATTAATAGTCTCAATACCTCATTAACTACGAAATTAGCATTTCGCAGACATTAAAGGTTGTTAAAATAAAACATGGTCCAGCTTAATCGAAATAGCAGGATAAAACATATCAAATTACTACATTAAATTAAATTCATACATCTCCAAAAACCTCATACCGAGTCATTCATTGTCTCCTCTATGTATACATCAAACATATCTGTCACCAACGCGGAGATTTGGATTTAATAAATGATGATTAATAATATTATGATACGTAAAAGTTGTAGTTCCGAAATGTGCTTTTCTATGGCATCGTATTATACTGATGTGTATTCTCCACTGTGGGGCGAACAGGTATATGATTAAAAACATACCTGAAATTTGTCAAATTAATCTAACTTGTACTATTAGGTAAATTTAAATTCTACATCATGTATTTACAACAGTCATTTTTCGTTTCATTGAAATGCATCACATAATTATGTGAAATATGTCACGCAATAAGATCTGTTTAAAAAAATGATTAGTTTGGATAATATTACGCAACTAATCAGGTAAATGTCCGATTATAACCATTGACTAATATTATATATAAGTAGTTAACTATTGGGCTGTTACTGGGACTTTTCCGGCCGAATAGGGAAAAAAATAGGTGTTCTCCCCCCCCCCCCCCCCCACACACACACACACACCTAGTAAAACCTTCCCCTACCTAGAAATATTTTGACCATACCTGATTTTTTTTTTTACCATGTCTTACTTTTGGGGGATTTTTTGACAAAAAAAAGCTTATAAAAGCAGGGATACGGGTTTTCCTAACCCGGAACTGTCAAAAAGCACATTTCCCTTGTTTAAAACAACTATTGTTATAAAATAGACATCTTTTTCAGTTCCTGGGAGGTGGTTTCCTTAAAAAAAATATTTTTTTAAAAAAATGTTACCATCCCCCCCTACCTACTTTTCAGCCAGATAAATCGGAAACACACCTATATTTTGTTTTGCCTAGTTAAACTTTAATTTATAACCGACTGGAAGAAAGCATATCGCACCGCTTGAGGACACGAGGAAACATGAACAACAATCTCACAGATTCCCTTCACATATATATAAGAGTAGACAAATCTCCCTGAAGTATACGGGATAGACTCGTGACAGATGCTGTGAAGTAAATTGATTCCTTATATCTTGTATACGTGCAAATGAACACGACATGTCCAATAACTTCTAGTTCTTCACATACCGGTGTAGCTGCTTTAACTATAATAGGATGCGAAGCGTTGCCCATTGGTACGCTATTTCTGAAACTCTAAAGTTTTGACGTTGTAGAGATTGTGTGATTGGACATGAGCCTATATATCGCATATATAATAAGCTTAGAGCTCTACAGATTAAAAATACGGTTGCGGGCCCCAAGCGGGTGGGGGAGGGGGCGCACCCACCTATAGATCCGCCATTATGTGGACGTGACATTTATTAATTAATTAAGCCAGAAACATTCTGATCATCTGAATTGTAATGTGATTATGATGACCTTTGAATTCCACTATCGTTGATTCGAAGGAGGTAATAAAAGACAATACATGGTCAATAAATGAGAAATTCGTGACAATTAAAATATGCATGATTTTGCTTCCGACTGTGATATTCAAATTATGTGGAACATTAACCCTTCGATTGGGTTCATCATGAGATAATTGATCATGAATCAGTGTATAGATTTCTTCCATGATATTGGGTTATCAGAGTTCGCATCTTTGTCAGAAAATGAATCGTTTCGTTCGCCAAAAAGATACTGAGATTCTTCTTGTCAAAAACTCTCCGCGAAGGACTGTGGGGTAAAAAGAGTTGCTGGGTACGTGTACTGGTACTTTAATCCTCAGGGTTATACGTGTATACCTTCACATACACATTGACCATGCGTGATCAGGCTTGACTCCGCTGAGGTTTTTTCCTTGTGATCGTCGCGGTTTCACTCTGCAGTGCATTCTCAACCCGAATATAATCTTGATAGGTTGTGAAATAATAATGTTTATAATAATCAATATAATATGACAATCATGGGCCTAGTCTACTTAGCCGATTCTCATGCGATTCTCACAGAAGTTAGTGCAAATGAGTCGTCCTCTGCGACGCAAAATCGCATGAGAATCGGCTTGGTGGACTAGGCCCTTAACTATCAAACCACATAATATTCAGCCGCAATAAGCATGCGGTTTGGTGGAGCCGGGGCTTAAATTGCAGCACATCCCACGCAACAAATGAATTGAAGAAGACGGTAATTATTTTGTATTTACACTTATATTGGGCGCATCTTAAACGCCCCATCAACGGCGGCGCCAGTTTGGAATTTCTAGTCCGCCTATAACTCTTCATTATTGCCTGAAAAACAATTATAATATTTCGTTCATTTGTTCAACTCATGATCATCACTTATCGTAAATTGTGTATCATTGTGCCTGAAATAAGCGCTTAGTAAACTTATTTGTGCTGTCTCCATTTTAATCACGTTTCAGCTTTCTAGCATTAGGAAATTAGAAAATTCAACCTCTTTACCAATAACAAAATCAAATGTATTACTACAAAGTAAACTGGTAAAATGAAATATATTATTCATTATTAGATGGGAGGAGGAATGTCTCAATGAATAAAAAATACCAGGGGACATTTGGGTTATTATTATTATTATTAAACTTTTATTTCTGGGGAAAAGGGAATACACTATCTCTGTCAACTGAAGGTCTTCCAGTAGGTCCTAAAACTAGGTGACGAGCTACAACAAGCAGCAAATAAGTGAAATTCATCAAACAATATACCGCATACATTAGTTATGCATACATCAAACAATATACCGCATACATTAGTTATGCATACATCAAACAACAAACACGTGTACATTAATGAGTTATTATGGGTACAGGTTATGTGTTGTATACTCCCACAGTCACATGTTTGGTCGTTCTAAATCTATAAGTTCAGTGTATGATCGATTATTACATTTAGTTATACATTATCATTTTGGCAAGTACACATTGTTATTATTCCTGATAGCCACTGTTTCGCGTATACAAATTGAACGAGCCCTATGCGGGCTGAAAAGTTATCATACATTCATGGTTTCTGCATAATTCATTTATAGTTTCAAAAATTTTGAAAAGTGATCAATCATTCATGCATAGATCTACAATATCAATCGTTTATAGTTTCATCATCAATTAATCATGCAACTAGCCTTTGTGTGCCAAGTTTTTTTCAAACTGCGCTTATGATACACCATTCTTCTTGATTCTACCGCCGGATTGCTTTTGTTGTTGTAGTTATATGTCCTATATTATTATCAATTATATTAGTTTTATTCCCAATTGCCGCATCCGCCTTCGCTTACCTGTTGCCTAATTGCAATCAATATTGAAGTAACTGATGACTCTGTGCAGTGACCAGTTTGGTTCTTCCAATGGCGTGGGACAGGTTCAGATTCAGATTCAACCAAACGAAAATGGAAGTTATTGTCTGCATACAATCATGATCAGGGGAGGGGGTGGAGGGAGGGGGTGGAGGGAGGGAGGGAGGGGGTGGTAAAGTACTCTTATCTATCATTGTCTCGCCATTGTCACGTACTTGAAAAGTTCGAAAACACATATCTATAATTATATTGAATAATTAAAGAGTAGCCTACTACTCTATGCTACACATATCCCGCAAAAACCCAATGTAGTGTAATGCTTTCAAAACAGGAGTTACAAATGAATTTAGGAATACAAGAACCTTTGGTTTTCTCTTGGTGAATAATTACGGAAGGCCATCATTGCAAAACCATGCATTTCTATCACCCCAAAACTCGTTGAGAATTTAATATGATGTGTTGCTATTATATTCACATTGAGCCCATCATGCAGGTGGAATCGCCATCAGCCAATCTAAGGTGTGAATAAAGTCTATATAAGACTATGTTAAACGGGGGATTTCCCCTTGGTGGCCCTTGTCCTATGTCGAATGAATTCTCTGCACCAGCAGAGTTGGTTCACTTTGTCTATGTGTCTACTTGGCCTCTGTTGCTACGGGGGCGGGAGTTCCGGGATGGCCACGCGATCCATCAATGCTTGATGGCTCAAATAATCCCTGCCGAAAGGCATTGACAAATATTGTAGGCGGTCTTTACCCGTGACTTCTCAGAAATGAGAGGATGATGCCCTGCGTTTGATGGTATTGTTGCACTATCAGACCATCGGCCTTTTAGTCGCGATTAGAGATTTAGTCTGGAACAAGGTATTTCTTCATTTCCAAGTATAGATTCCCAAAATAGATTAGGAACGGCAAATAGAAGTGTTACCATCCCAGTTGTTAACATCATGTGTATTGGCTCAATATTCCAAATAACAAAAATAACCAAAGTCTCTTGTATTATTGATAGTATTTGCCCCTGCCCCAGATTAAAGTATCCATGCATTTGTTCTGTGAAAGAGACATAAAAGGTCTCGGCACTCTTGAAGCACGGAGATAAGCTTTTCCATAACCATGGGCTATTTTCCCGCATTAGCGGGCACTCATGTTTAATTGAGCAACGCCCAAAGAAGAGTAATCTGCAAATGGTTGCATCTGGCTTATCTGTGAAAAAATTTATCATCCCCGCCCAGTGAGTAGGAATAATCTGCAGAGATTGGTACATATGTGGAATTGGTAGCAGCTGCTCCCAAACAAATACCGTTGTAACAGTAGGCTATCCGCCGTGCCTCCATTGGATGGGCATCAGAGTATATAAAATGTACCTATGGTGCAGGTAAAATATAAATTGAGCCCAAAAAGACACAATCGTTCAGGATCAATGAAGCCATGCACATAAGTACTGGATATTGTTGGTAAAATATCAAATTTAGCTAATGTTCTGATTTCTGGTATTTCATATTATTTTGTTGGCGATGTTTGTACACTTTGTTTATTTTTATGACCTGATCCGATTTGATTGCGTATGTTTTTACAACTGCCCGCGTCTTTTAATTGTTTGTGTTTTCTTGCAGTTCCTTATGTTGCATCGGCGCGGTGTATTGCAAGTATTTTCTTCCTGGCCCTACTGTGTTCTGCCTATGTTCCAAACTGCATCTCGACTCAAGTTGAAGAAGAAGACATACTTCTGTGCCTCGTGCGTCAATACCGGCATTTCGTTACTAATGATTTGGAACTTGATGGCGAAAGATTATATTGCAATGATACAATAGAGGTAACATCGTGTTGGGGACGCTGTGACACGTCGGAGGTACGAATAACAGACTTTTGATATTATGCATGCATGTGACGTCCGCATATACGTCATCCACAGTATCCATACTCATATACTGTAAACGTATTAATGTTCGCGCAGTATTTATTTTCGCGCACCCACCTTTGTGCGTGAAAATAAATCTTGCACATAAGATATACTTATTGCATAAACAAGGTGTGAGACTTCCTTGCTGCGCGAATTTAAATCCGCGCAAAAAGGTGTCAAACTACTTATTAAAAAGTGAAAATTTATCTGCGCGAAAATAAATACGTTTACAGTATATCATTGTAGCAATACCATCTGTATGTGTGGAAAAGATCCAAGACCGTAGAGCTCCTCCCTACATGGTTCAGTGAACCATGTAGGGAGGAGCTCACCACTCCTCTCCTTCTATAGAACGAGCTCAACCACATCAACCAACCACTGCACAAGCAAACAACATCGACACTAACCAATATAAAACATAACATTTTAAACTAATCTTTAATAAGATTTTCTATTGTATCAAAATGTTAAAATGGTCTTCCCCAAAAGTAAAGCTTGAATTACTGAATAATTTTTGCTGCGTTGGATCAACATCCCGTGAGAAAATGTGTTGTACAAATGTCTAACTCAACTACATCATTGTCATTCACAGGTCCCAACATATGAGATTCCCTACAAGGAAAGCAATCACAAAGTGTGCACATATAAATCCAAAAGGTATGAACGTCGCCGGTTGATGAACTGTGACCCCCGCCACCCTGACCCATACCAGAACGTACTACAGGCTGAAGAATGTGCATGCCAAATCTGTAACCCTAGAACTACGAAGTGTGCCACGTTAACATAAAAAATACTCATGTTATATTCATATGGTAAATAAAATATATGATTGCCAATGTATACAGTGATTCATATCTCCAATAAATATCTTAAAATGTTGAACTTACGATGTTTCGCTGAAAACCTGACAGTGCAATGCATTTAATAGTTATAATACGGTTATGCAGGAATCTATCAAAAGTTGTGGTATTCATATACATGTATATACAAAAAAGTCGGCACTTGGCTGCACTTGGGGTGAATCAAAAATTACCATTATGTTCAACTGTGAGCGTACTTTATTTATTTAATGCAAATAAATCCCTTATTTCTTAACAATATCTATTACACTTTTCTAGAGGGTAATATGGAATCCCATAGGCTACAGCCCCTCAGCCCCCTTGGCCTCCTTCCTCTTGCCCTCCCTCTCTCTACTCTTCACTCTCCCCCGTGCATCTCCTTCTTTTGTTGATCCATCTCGTTGCTTTCTCACTTCTCCCAATCTCTCCCTCTCGCCCATCTCTCCCTATCCCCCTTTTCACTCTCTCTCCCTTCTCTCTCTCTCTCTCCCCCTGCACATGCATACATGCATAAATACATGTACATACTTATATATCAATGTATATGTATGCACATGCGTATTTTGCTCTTGAAACAAAGTGTTTTATGGTTTCCTGAAAAGATAATGCACAATACGCTTGCAGTTCAGCAGAATTTCATGCAGTAGGAGTCGCAGATGATATACACCAAGTGTATGATATGGAAAGCCATATGCAACTACCGACAAATCGCAAGAGAAGTCGGAGGATCTCCATAGACTTACTATAGCGACATTTAAAAATGTCGGGTAGTACGTCGGCAAGCTTTCCGACGCAACGGCCGACTATTTGATTTTATCGGCCGATTTGTCGGGTGTAAACAAATGAATTTTAAAAAACGTCGGTAAATTTCAGGAAATATCGGCTGTCATTGCCGACATTGCTTTCTCCAGTTTAAATTGCTCTTCCCCCCAGCGCAAAATGAACTTTGTCGGCCGACTTATCGCCGATAAGTCGGCCGATATGTCGGTGACTTAAACTACAATTTGCCGACATGTCGGCCGACATGTCGGCCGTCAAAGTCCGCCGATTATTCATGTTCTCCTGATTCTTACCCAGACTTGATTTTGGTGAAGTTGAATTGTACATTTTCTGAAAATCTGACTCATATATGTATTAGCTTTTCTTCATGAACAGAATTAAATTCAGCTTGGAATCTGACTTAATCAAATCTGTAAGTTTTGAGGGCAGAGGGTCTGAGGGAGGGCCTGAGGAAAGGGTGACTGAGGGAGGAGGGGGCCAATCTGTGGTGTGAGGGGGCCAATCTGCGGGAGGAGGGTGTGTGGGAGGAGGGATTGAGGGAGGAGGGTATAAGGGCGGAGGGTATGGTGGGAGAAGGATGTGAGGGAGGAGAGTAAAAGGGCAGAGGGTATGAGGGAGAAGGGTGTGAGGGTGGGTGTGGGGGGGGGGGTAATGAGGGAGGTGGGTATGAGGGAGAAGGGGGTGAGGGAGGAGGGTATAAGGCAGAGGGTATGAGGAGGGAGGGTATAAGGGCGGAGGGTATGAGGGAAGTGGTTGTGAGGGAGAAGGGTGTGAGGGAGGAGGGTATAAAGGCGGGTATAAGGGAGAAGGTGGGTATGAGGGAGGAGGGTGTGAGTGGGGCCATGGACAGGGAAGTTATAGGTGGACATACAGAAGATTCACAATTGCTTGAATATAGGATTATTTATTTGATGTTTTTTCATAAATTAATCAGGGCCTAACTCAGAAATCGTTGTGTCTAAAAAGTTTTTTTTTTTTTTTTTGAAAGATTTTATTCAGCTTCCTGCCGTCGTGGCGTATACATCACTAAACTGTTTCTTTGCTGTAATCCTGGAATTTTATATTTTTTTTTTTTTTTTGTGTTTTTTTTGAAAACTAATACCTACAACGATGTCCCCGACATGCCAGCGGACGAAATAACACAAGACCACAAGGAGAGTCTTATAAACACAGACAAGTTACTCCAGAAATCATATACCTTTGAACACATTAAGGATGTAAAGAGCAATCAAATTTTAACGAACTCCTTCATGAGGACTTTAACCTTATTGAACCATCTCATGCTGCTTTTATCGAACACAGCGTTATATGATAAGGCACGATAATGTCTCTTAACTTCATTTACAAAGGCTCTAAATTCTATGATGTTACTATAAAATAGTTTTTGCCTATGGATCATATTTTTGGCCATCAACAGAATCCAGTTAAAGAATGTCTTATGTTTTTGGTTACCCATGTGACCCAGAAGAATACTTTGGGCGTGAAGATCGGTTACTACAATGGGTCCCAGCAACTCATTTTCCATAAATTTCAACATCAGCTGATCCCAGAAAGCTCTGGTTCTGGTACAAGTAACAAAAAAGTGTTTTAAATCATCCTTCTCGTCGCAATACCTACATTTGTCTTCTGACACAATCTTAATTCTTTTTAAATACTGGTTACAACAAATGGTTCGATGTATAAGTCTGTATTGCAGAGCTTGTAATTTGGGTTCGATACAGCATTTTACAGGCATCTCATAGATCACCTTAGATAAATCTACCTCTGCGTCATACGGGACCTCCGCCACAATTTCTTCCCAGACTCTCAATTTATCGTAGTCTGGCTTGTCTCTTTTAACAAGTTCTCTATATATTTCTTTACAGTTGGTATTAAAAATATTGAATGTATTACCGTCTATTTCAAACAGTTTAATTCTGGTGCGATTCTCCTGTATTACACTATTTCGGATCTTTTCTAACCAGTCAAAGGGTATCGCGAACCGGATCTGAAGAATGTCTATAAACGAGCACCTGATACCATAAAGTCTTGTTAACTCTTCATGCGAATAAAATACATAGTTTTCATTAAGGACATCTCTAATACAACTAATACCTGCTCTAGACCAGTGTTTTCTTCGAACCACTTTTTTCCCTACCTGAATCCATCTGTTATTAGATAGCCTTTCACTCAAAATTTCATTTGGATCTTGCGGTTTTCTATTAAAATAGACCCTGGCCCAGACTTTGAATACACCTTCATAAAAAGGTCCCAGACTTCTAGGGGGTTTTCTTCTCCCGAGTAGGAGATCTTCCACACTCATATCATAAAATACCTCCAGGGTTTTAACCCATTTGGATTCTTTCTCACATAAGGCTCTCTTTACCCACATAATTCTATTGGTAATAATTATTTCTTTTATACATCTAAGGTTCAAACCTCCATTTTCTATGGATTGTTTGAGGAAGGCCGAGCTGATCTTATTCGACCTTCCCCCCCAGATCAGAGATCTAGAAACTCTATTTATTGTGTTTTCCATGTGTGTGTCGACATTTATACAAGATAACACATATTGCACCATGGGCAAGATTAACGAATTGTTCACAATAACCTTACCCTTGAGGGAGAGATGCCTGGAGTTCCAAACTCCACAGACACCTTTCATCTTTTTGATAAGCTCATTGAAATTCAATTTATTCTCGTTTTCTCCAGACCCTGGTCTGACAAGCACAATACCCAGAATCCTGACCACATCACCCCACCTGATTTCGGCCAGTCTGCTATTGGAAATTACTTCGTCTCCTATTAACATACCAGACGTTTTATTAATATTAACCACTAGACCGGAGGCTCGTCCAAACCTGTCAATAACACTTAGAGCTTTTATAGCAGATGCTTCATTTTTAAGAAGTAGGGTGGTATCGTCTGCGTACTGCACTATTTTGTTTACAATATTACCAACAGGGAAACCTTCTATGTCAACCATTTCTCTGATTTTAACTCCAAGAAACTCAACGATTAAAGTGAACATGGCAGGTGAGACTGGGTCTCCCTGCTTTACGCCACGTTGTACCTCAAACCAACTTGACATATGGCCATTATTAGTGAATGAGGCAACCGAGTCTCTCAAGAGAGTTTCAATCCACTTACAAATAAAATCAGGAAAACCAAACCTACACAAGCATTTATGCAGAAAACGCCAACTAATGGTATCGTAAGCTTTCTGGAAGTCGATTGCCAGTAGTACTCCGCTTAGGCCTTTCTGAGATAAAAAATTAATGCTGTCCTGAATTCTGCGAATGGCCACACCTATGTATCTATTTTGAATGAAACCGTGTTGATCTTCGTCTATAATATCAGGTAAAACTTGGTTGACTCTTTGTGCTATGGTTTTTGAAATAATTTTGTAGTCTACGTTTAATAACGTGATGGGGCGCCAGTTACTTATATATCTTAGGTCGCCTCCCTTCTTGGGAATGACTGAAATGATACCTTCCCTTTGCTCAGACGTCATACGTCCTTCTTCATTGACAGCTAACATCATTTTCATAAATGGTTCTGATAATTCACACCAAAATATTTTATAGAACTCCGCCGACAGGCCGTCGGAGCCAGGAGATTTGCCATTTTTCATCTCAGTTATAACCTTTCTAACCTCACATTCTACAACCGGCCTTTGAAGCCAGTCTTTTTTTTCTTCCCTCAGTGTTTTAACTTCTGTATCTAGGAAAAATTTGGATTCCGATTCACATATATCTTTCTCGGCATACAATTCAGAATAAAAACGTCTGCCTTCCTGTACAATTTCACCAGAATCGTCAGATAGCTTGTCATTTATTAAAAGACACGAAATAGTTTTTTTCCTGGCATTCTGTGATTCTAAGTTTAGGAAATATTTGGATGGCTTTTCGCCATCCCTTATCCACTCTGCTTTGGAACGTATGAGCGCGCCTTCAGCTTTAATACAATCTATTTGACACATTTCACTCTTGATAGCTCGTATTTCTTTTTGTTCTTCCTCACTTACACTGCTTTGGGCATCTAGTTCTTCTAACCGAGTCTGCATGTGACCCTTCTTTTCTTTCCTCGCCCAGGCCTCCTCCCTACTTTTAGCTTGGAGCTTGGCTTTACATTTTTGCTTTAATATATTCCACGATAAAATTGGACAAACATCATAATATTCAAAAACATGATCGTGGATAATTTTTTTAACCTCTTCCACGAGCATCTCGTCAGACAGAAGTTTGTTGTTTAGTTTCCACAAACCTTTGCCCCTTACACAACTTTTACACATAATATCAACATGTATTTTTTTGTGATCACTCATAGCTAGATAATCAGCACTTCCACTCGCGACTTTCCCTAGCACTGCCGAGCTTAAAAAGATATAGTCTAATCTTGATCTTTGATTATTTCTCGACCAAGTATGATCACTGTTAGCTAACGCGTCTAAGGTGTCACACAAGTCAAACTTACACAGAAATCTTTCCAGCCTGATTGACAATAAATCCTTCGGTTTATTTATCAAATCTATATTAAAGTCACCCATGAGGGCTATACAATGACAATCAATAGGTTCAAGCATTATCCGAAGATCTTTCAGGGCAGATTTTTGTTTTTTTCTATGAGATGACGTTGGGAAGTAAACAGACACTATACACCAAACAATACCTTCCATTTCTATACATACATATACAATTCTTCCACCTGTATCGCTGCCTTTGCATATCAATTTAAACTCTAAATCCTCAGACATTAGTATTGCTACACCATTTGAGTTGGACTTATCATGGCTTAAAAACATACTACCTCTCCATTGGCTACGCCAAACTGGTTCAGAATTTTTATCGGAATGTGTTTCTTGGAGGGCATAAATAGCTCTTTTATGAGCGCTTAGTTTACTAAAAAGAGATTTGCGTTTTTTAATGTCTGCAATTCCGTTACAGTTAAGAGAATTTAACCTAAAAGTGTTTTTTATCTCTTCAGGCTCATCGTCGACTTGGAGTGCGAGGACTGGTGTTGTGGTTGAAATTGTCTCTGAGTCTGCCATCTTGGATTTTAGAGAAGAAAGTTCTGGCTAATACGACATGTTGCGCTTCGCAAGCTAAGGGACTGGATTCATGTTAGCTGCTGCCCTGCCTTGTAGGTGCATCCGCACCCTCTCCCAGACTGCTCCCATGATATTTCCTGTTTTCGGCCATTTTCCGTGGTCGAGTACATCGGGGTGTTGAGATCCCATCCCTACTCCCCATACCGAGTCGAAGGGGGCTGCCTCACCCAGCCTCTTTGCTTTGGTTTCAAGCAAATATTCGGAGATATACGGATTCTGCATGACTTTGGCTTTGAGTGCGACATACAGAGTTTCCTGAATCCCATTCATCCAGTTTCTGTGCTTGGCGGATCCTGTCTTCTTCGCCGTGTTTAGGACATCCTTGCATAACATAGGATTCCTCATAGCTACTATAGCATGGGCTCTGGCTGGATCTTCTGTCGCCCTCATGCATGAGTGCGCCAGAAATTGCTCGACACATGAAAAATTGACTGCTCCTGTGTGAAAGTCAGCTAGATGGTGGTTAGACAATGGCGATTCTTTACCAAAAAACACCATGGTGTCGTCATTTTCAGCTTTGGACAAGGCAATAGGATTAATCTCTCTTGGCAGAGTGTGGAACTGGTCATGGTAGTAAACGTCCCCATCAATATTAATGTTGCCTTCGAATTGACTTATTCTGTTATATAACTGCAGGCGTCTCGCCTTACGAACTAGGAACTCGGCACGATTTTCACGGAGTCTAAGAGTTTTGGGTAGGTCCCTTTTGACCCATACTTTGGCTCCAGTCTCTGGCAAGGTGTACTCTTTCAATTCAGCTCTATTCGCCCAGAATTCAAAGGCCTCACAATCATTCAAGAAAGAAACCCTCATGTGGGGGCCAGCTCTACTGACTTTCATCCCCTCTGGGACCTCCATCGTCAGGCCGTTTCTGAGCACTTCAGTTGCTGTGTTCCGTAAATAGTCTCTGTCCTCTTGTGCAACTTTTTTGGCTTTAGAGATACCTTCTATAACGAAAGATTTGCTCATACCTTCTTTTTCTTTCGTTAGGCGTTCTTCCGCCTTCTTTTTAGCTTCCTCGGCCATGGTAAGGAAGGCTTGGTCATCCCTTTTAACGCATAATTTTCTCAGGATAGCCAACTCCTGATCCTGTTTGTTTATACGTTTTTCCATCCTATTGAGTCGGGCCTCCTGGGATTCGGTCGCAGTGACAAGTTCACCGACCGTCTTGACTGTTTCTTTCACCACTTGATGATTGGTTACCGACACATTAAGAGACTCCTTCAGTCTCCTTTCCATTGCATTCATCATTGCCTGCATTTTAATCAACGTAGGATCAGTTTCTACTTCCATCTCCTCGTTTTCTTTGTGATCCTTGTCACTCAGCTTGATTTTCTTGGCATCGTGCGCCATTGTCAGTGAGGCCGTTCGCGAGGTTTGTTTACCTCGTTCTCAGTCAAACTAGCGCGATCTACTTAGAGTCTCCTTTTGCTTCGCGCGCACACTACCAACAGGCCTTTCCGGTTGTAGACTTCACTTTATCTTAACACCCAGGATTCTTTTAAACATACAACACTGATGTAATTTTATAGTCACAGTTCAGAACTAACCTCAGGCTATTTAGATGAGATTTAATGTCCGTGCGCACAAATAAGCCTCCACAGTCTAGCTCGTCACCCAAGCTTTTCCCGCCTTTGGCCTTCCTTACTGTCCAATCTGATGTGGGCTCAGACTCGGCGATCAACAATAAAACACTAGCTCATGTGTGGCATTTGGCTTTCTTTTACCGCTGATCAGAGTTCTAATATCCACTTTGTGTTATTTCACCACTTAAATCCTCTGTTCGTCTGATTAAACCTTCCTCACGTATGGCTAATCTACGGCGATGAGCAAGGCAATATGGCGCTGGTGAAGCGCGTGACCACGCTTGACAAACAGTCTCTTCTTTTCTCCAACGCTACAAGAATTGTAGAGCTTGAAAATTACTCTCTACCTTTTCCACGATGATTCATGAGTGTTTAAAACCCAAAAATCTTTTCTGCACTGCAGTATTTTTCCCACACTACGACGATACGGCCGGAGCCTCTTCAGATTCGCTTCGAACCACGCGCGTTGTAACCGGAAGGCTCTGTGTCTAAAAAGTTAGCTTTTAATGTCTCCTACATCATCCACTTGGTTGTTTTAAGGTATTCTAGAAAATGGAATTTATGTGAATTTATGAAGAAAAAAATAGAACATACTGGTGGTCAACCATAATGGCTCATTCTAATATCATTAATCATATGAATTGCTTCTTATGTGTGGGCAGGTGGGTGGAAGGGTAACCATGGTGATTAACATGTATAAGGAAGAGGGGGTAGAGAGAGAGGGAGAGAGAAGTATGAGCAATTCCACCAATTGGTCGTCATTTAGCCAACTATTTGGCTGAATTTTTTAAAATAAAAATTGGACCCAAAATCGGCCGACATAGCGGCCGATATAGCGGCCGACACATTATTTATTTACCGATAAATCGGCCGATGATCGGGCCAATTTGGAGAAACTTTAGAAATATTTGCAAATGTAAAAATAAAATTGCCGACATGTCGGGGCATAATACCGACTATCGGAAAATTACCAACATAGTCGGATTTACACTCTCTCTGTTACCGATTTGTCGGGAGTTTTTACCGAATTTTCATCCGATTTGTCGATAGTTGCATATGGCTTTCCATAGTATGAACATTGCATATCCCTCAATTGAGTTTAGATGAAACTAACTATTGTTTTTCCTGCATAACGAAACTGTCATGACGACAAAACGTCAGAACATACATTGAAGAGCCAGAAAGTTGAAACACCAACGTCATAACGACAAGGTGTCAGAATATACATCGAAACATCACAACATTGAAACATCAACGTCACAACATAACGTCACAATGTCAAAATGCCAATGACGAAACGTAAGAATGTTGGAACGTCACAACATTGAAAAGTCACAATGTTGAAACGTCACAACTATGAAACATGAGAATCGTCACGATGTATGAACATTGAAATGTCATGATCTCTGCACGTTGAAACGTCACAACATCAGAACGATGAAACGTCATGATGAATGAAATGTCACAACAAGGAAATGTTGGGTTGGTCTTTTTGACGAGGTGGTCGTTATGCAGGGTTCCACTGTACTCATGTGATCATAGTGTCAGAGTAGTCATGGTGGCACTACATTTTTTGTAGAAGCTGAAAGTTTCATAGAATTTGAAATTTTCTTAAACTTGAAAGTTTCATGAAAGTCGGAAGATTCATAAAAGTCGAAAGATTCATAATGAAAGTCAAAGGTTATGTAAAAATCGAAAGTTCGTAAAGGTTGAACGTTCAGTAAAGGTTTAATATTTTCATAAAGTCATTTTTTTGTAAGAATTGAACATTTCGTAATATTCAAAAGTTATGAACCAGTGTGTGTGTCTGAGCAATAGATATGGTTTATTTAGTTCAGAGAACAAGAGAACAGGGAGACTATTTTGTTCAAATAATATATTATCTAGTATCTTTAATAAAATGATCGATTTAAATGGAAGAAAGGTTCTTAATTGTTGGTCTAATATGCTATTTCAGAACAACCAATCAATGCATTCCATCTAAATATTAGATCTCTACATGCACGTTAATATTAATATTGTGTCCATAATAGATTAATGTCAAAGTAACTGATAGCTGGATCCATGAGATAATAATAAAACAATATAAATACATTTATTTGGCCGCAAATTCTCAACCGATTTAGATCATTTAAATTTTATTATTGTACCAAATTGATTTTTATAAAAAGAATCTTAGCCGATGTCTAGATCTTAATCTTGAGATTACTTTTAGCCTTGAACATAATTACAAGTACATGAATATAAAATAATAGAAAATGATTCTGTTTAAAAAACATTTAGACAATGTTTCTAATCATTCCAATACTTATAAATGTATGATGGCTCATCAAATCGGTACAGTTTCATAACTATACAATGGTATTCTAAAAAAATACTATTTAATAAACGTATATAATTATTGAAAATGAATTGAGACACACAGAACCACTGTGTATACACGCAGGGGTGCGTTACGTAATGAGAGATACATAATATTGCGTCTCTAATCGGCTCATGTGAGACGCACACAAAACTGTGCGTATTTGTGACTTGGGTTGCGTCCTAAGTTTGGATATTGCGTCTCCACTGGGAATTGCACCCCAACTCAATATTACATCTCAACTCAATATTGCATCTCAACTCAATATTGCGTCTCAACTAAATTTTGCGTCCAAATTATATATTGTGTCTCCACCCAATATTGCATACCAACTGAATAGAGTCAGAAGTCTATTAAAATGTTAATGCCAGATATGCAAAAGTGAGGTATTTCTGATGTATTTCCCATCGGACAGCTGACAGGATTGATTTAAATTTAGAGTAGTATCGTTTGAAAAGATTTTTTCTTCTCAAAATCTATATATTTCCCAATCCGTCCTAATTACGTGGGCTTGTGCACATCCAAGCATGACAGGTGTTTTTTTATCTTGATACATAATAACATTGATAACGGGAAGTCGGCGTCTCCAACATGCATATAGCACCAAGAATAAAAAAGCCCTCCCTTTTCCAGGAATCGATCTCATCAATTAGAGAAATCAAATTTATCAATAGGCATTAGGCCTCAATTAAATATGTATTTTCGCGATTTTCATAGATATGATATTAATTATGTAATTTTTATTTGCAATGACTAGTAGATACAAAATCAGAGATGGACACAAGATTGCATACCAACTGAATATAGTCAGAGGAGTAGGCAGGAGAGAAAAGAGTGGGAGTGAGAGCGGGGCAGGAGAAAGAGAGAGGGATCCTGTGTAGGTACAAACCAAGTATTTATTTAAATGGTTTTTACAAAGAATTATTCGAAATATGGAACAAATACTACTATAAATTTAAACCAGAAGGTATTGAACAGATCTTAAAAGAAAGAATATGGGCCAATCGATACATCAAAGATAAAGGCCAAATGCTATACTGGGAAACGTGGAAAAAAAATGGTATAATAGTTCTAGGTGATATCTTTAATGAAAATGGCAACATGATGTCTACAAAGGAGATTGCCTCCAATTTTCAGATAGCCCCGTCATTTTACTCTAGACAAATGCTTAAAAATGCAATACCTGATGAATGGATAAGATGCATAAAGAGAGAGAGAAACTATGTATTGAATAATTCTGTATTCTTTGTAATCAATGGTAAAGAAATTGACATTTGTGAATGTAATGCGAAAATAATTTACAGCCAGTTGATTTCAAAACTGAAACCTAAATGGGAAAAATTTCGAAAGTGGGAGCAGAGGCTTGGTTTGACAAAAGAAAGTTATGATAAAATACAATGGAGTAATGTTTTCACAATTCCTTACAAAGCTTCAACTGAGGCAAGAATCCACATTTTCCAATACAAAGTTTTACATGGTGTCCTTGTATGTAATGCGTATTTGAAACAAATAGACGTTATTAAAAAAGATACTTGTTCCTTCTGTAAAAATAAGGATGACATATCTCACTTCTTGGTAACATGTTTTAAAACCAAAGCATTGTGGAAATATATCTTGAAATGGATCTACGATAGTGGATACCTTAATAAGGATGCGGATGGCAAGGTAATCTTTAATCAAAGAGGTAGAAATATTGTGATAAAACCAGAAGACATTGTCTTGGGTATAGAGATTACAAATGTTAACTCAAAAATTGTCAATTGGATCATACTTCAGTTAAAATCATTCATTTATAGACAAAAATTGTTCGAGGAAGGAAGAGTGGACCATTTATCAGCAATGTATGAACTGAGAATGAGGGCAAAGGTGGTAATATACTCCTTTAGAATTAGGAAAGTATGCCCAAAAGAAAAAATAATATGGCGGCGTATGGCCGAAGATATTGAGGAACAAATTAACGAACTAAAAAAATAACTCACTTATATATGTCCTTTCCTTTCAGAAATGAATATTAGAATTGTAAAAGCCCAGTCGGCAGGTATCAGAAATAAAGTCAGTTGCAAAAACAAAAAAGAAAGAGAGAGGGTTTCTATTGGGAGTTTTACAGCACCATCGAGGCACCGATGTATATAAAATAACATTGAATAACATAGTATATGAAGTTATTCCAATGGTACGAAGAGCTTTCTCTTTCAGCAAAAGAACTGACTAGAATATCGAGTATAGAAATGTATATATAAAACATTTTAGTTTGATAATCTACTAATTAATATTAATAACTATCTGACTGAGAATAATGTCCTACGGGCATGATGTTGAAGATAGAGTAAACAATTTAAACAAACAAACAATTAATAAGAGTAAGTTGTGAAGTGTTAAGTGCTGGGAAAATAAAAGACTCTCACAATTTTTCATTGTCATTTGTTGATGGTGTACATGACCGTAACCACAAGGGTGGCTGCTAATTAAAGCAGATTCTCTTCCCCCCTCTCTCTCCCTCGCTCTTTGTCCCCCCCCCCCCCCCCCCGCCCCCGCCTCTCTCCCCGCTCTTCCTCTGTCTCTTCTCCTCTCTCTCACTGTCACTAACCTTTTCACTCTCTCTTTCTCCACGGCAGATACATGATTCAATTTGGATACCCGGGGATACTCACTCAGTGGGGATATGCCTACACGGGGATCCTCATTGGTGCAGAATAGATTTTTTTAGAACAAATTTGGCCGATTTATAATTTCAATTTTGGGCCGCAATTCGGCCGCCATAATGTGTGGTGCCCCGATAGCTGTAGCAACTCTATGTGAAGTCCCATATTTCGGCCGACAATTTCGGGGGTGGTTGTCCAGGCTTCTACGATCGGGCGATCTCCAGCATTCCATATATTACACTTGTTGCTACGCGATTTCGTTCGTTCGTTCGCCACGCTCATACACTTTCTAACGTTACAATCGCTACGCCCGCGTGAAATATAGAACGCTGGGATCACCATCGGGCAATTTTGTGAATAAAATGAATGTCCCAGCTTCCAGCATGAACATTTAATATAGCTTTGATCTACCCCTAGCAGACCGTTAGTACATGCTATATATATCCATCCCATAAAAGGCTATTTCCCTTTAGACAGGTAAGCATCTAGCTCATCGTCTCCAACTTTCCCCGAACACCATCATGACTCAGGGCAGAGGGGAAAAGTAATAAGGTCGGTCAGGATTGCTGACAAAGCAATCGCAACGGGACGGCCTTGTAAAGAGTCAACTGATTGATCTTGATATAGTATGATTAATATTATTTACTTGGACAATAATACCCAAAGCCCATGACCTTGGTAAATAGAACCCCGTGTTTATTGTTTGAGGTTTTTTATATTAATAGTATGATAATGTAAGTTATTTGATCTTTCGAAAAGAACCTGTGTTATCCGACATATTGAAGTGAAGGATATTGTCCCCGTTGCATAAACAGTGCGAGCTCAATAGTAACACCGAAAAAGCTACTCGCAGATTGTTATGCAACGGGGGCATTGTGATAAATGTCGCTGAGTTAAAAACGAATTTTCGAATTGCAATTATAGACCTTATGTAGTTCTTTCAAAACAACCCTTTCTATCATATATCTCTGCTCTTTCCAAAAAGGTTACGTTGTAAAATTTCGACAGGTCTTCAAGTATTTTTTTCGGCGAAACTTCACTTGAAGAACACTCTTTGTACCGTACTTTACGATTGTCTATCCGTGGCCAAACTTAGATAAACTTAGACATAGCTAGATATTTGGGTGTGGTCGCTGGAGAATGAGTGATACACACAATGTGTGCTTCCGCCTCCCTGCATTTTCTTTGTAAGTCGTCATTTAGCTCTATTTGTTTACCGGTGCTAGCGATGGCACCAAGCCCCTCAAAAGGACTAAAAATCTGTGTCTATAGTTGCTTCACCCGAATCATGAACCTTTGGAAAAACATCCTATTTTCAGGGAGTATGTAAGATTATCGGGTAGGAAGGTATTCTGAGTATCTTGTAATACATACACGATCTGTCCCACGAAGTAAATTGATGGAATCGTGTAGATGGACATTCAGAAATGTCGTAAATATATTTCATAGCCATACTATTAAAGATAATAACTTACGTATCATCGGGGCGCCAAAAATGATATAGTTGGGTTTTCATATTGGAGTTTTAAACGCGCTTCACGTACTACATACGCACCTCTAAATTAATTAGCATTAATTTTGGCTAACAAGATGGCTGCATAATAATGTTTTAAAGAGAGAACTGATTACCGGTTATGCTTCAATAACTGCGGATAAGGGTTGCATTTGTGCATGCGAAGATGCATGCATTTGTTACATTCTGTCTGCACCGAAGTGACCGCTCTCCAAAGCTTAATATCAAAGGCCAAAATATAGTCCATGAAGTCATCGCTTCGTCCGATTTTGTTTAGAATGGACTAGGAGGATTGGGGAATCCGGTGTAAACAGTGGTGCAGATTGTGTATGAAATCCCTTGCAACAAGAATGGGGTTGACGTCTTTACTATGGGAAAGGACACACCCTCCCGGACACTGTCACAGGAATTCTGTCTTGAAAGTTATTTTGCAACTTTGAAATTGTCAGGGTTAACTTAACATGCGCGTATACCACCCGAGAATGTTTACAAGTTTGTGGCCACGATTGTACCCGAGTTTATCATTCGACCCCCAAGATTTTCTTTTCATGATATGATTTTTTTTGCTGAATGCTCAAAAACGGTAACCATGCCATTTGCAAGTCTCGTTTGTCTGGTATTGAACAAAAAATGTTACTGTATTTGTAACAGGGGAAACTTCTCTCCGATGTTTCTGGTCATTATTTGGAACGATACTATATAATATATCCCCAAAAGAACATAAACGAATATGTAATGATTAGTAATATAATTTATTTTTGACTTAACGAAACTCCGGGAAAACATGCTGGTCATATCATAGAACTCAGTAGTCAACATATTACATTCACAGAGAGGCAAATTTATATACGTATGTTTTTTTCCTGACACTTAAGGCCCATGTCCATTATTACCACGGCCGGCCGTCCGACTGTAAAGGTCCATTCCCATTACCACAACCAGCCAGCCGATACTTGCCGGCTGTAATACTTTAACATTGTGTTTTTTGCCGTGCGTCAGCCGTACACCAATCGGCCGTTGTAATGTGAATGGGCCTTTAAATACTTTAACATTGTGGGGTTTGCCGTGCGTCGCAAGTACACCAAGAGTACTTCAGGCGGCCGTGGTGCTTAAAACTACTATGCCAAAATGAAAGACAATATGTACAACTAAATTATACCTGGATTTTACATTAGCCAATAGACCTGAGGCTGAAGCACCTTCGCGGTAACATATTATACAACACGAGTTTATTACATTTATAATATTTTGTTGGCACAAGCATCCATAAAGAAATAAACAACTAGACTTTTTCTAATTCACAACTCAACAAATCATTCAGACGCGCATTACTTATTTGTGTATTGGGCATGCAAGAATATTCCTCTTCTTACTGACAGAATATATATTGCATGACATTCTACATGTATAGTTGTTGCATAAAATAATATTATTATAATGATTCACTTCTTTATCACAAAATAGCTCTGCAGTATGACCGCTTACATATGACATCCGGGTGCCCCATTTGAAGAGAGACCCCCATGTTAATATATTCACTGTTTTACAACCACATATATAAATAATATAAATACAAAATTCTTAAAACCTACACACTACCATGTACAGAAAAAATAAATACTAGCGTTGTAAATATTGGATATTCCATTCAGAAAGACCCACCTGGTTGTTTAAGACGACTGGATTTCCAAACATTTCTTTCAAAAAAGTATTACATAGTACTATTCATACGAACAATTCCTTATAGGGAACTCAAAGGAGGCGAATGTTTCCTTCGATAGGGATTCACTCATCAAGTATAACATCCAGGAATTCCATGTGGAATGAGGATATAATTAGAATTACCAATGAAGCCTTTATTTTTGTTAACGAAAAAAACAACAGCACCTGAACGAATTGTACAAAATGGTGCATGATTATTGACATATAGGATGGGAATTTCACCTTGAATGATCACATGGATTGGCCATTAAGGATTATATTTACACAGATCTATTTGCATAGATAGAAGTGATGAGAGGTATCTTGGGTGGCACATCTATTTTAAGGAAGAGTGTAGCTTCAGATTCTTCTTTTCTGACACGTGATGAGGAACTGAGGCTGAGGAATGGTAAGCTTATTTTCGATACAGCAATTGCTTCACAACCAAGGCTGAACTCTTGGCGAGAAACATAATGTTAACACAGAGTTTTCAGCTTCTTTAAAGGCACACCATTTCTGTACACGTTTTACCAGTCAGTGAAGGAAATATTCGCCAACTTCTCCTTGCCTTAGGGATGTTTCTAACTTTTCGTTTCTAACTGTTTCTAAAAAACACTTTTAGTTCGACTATTAGCAGAGGAACCACAATTCTCGTAGTAACGATTAACGTCCAATGTCATTGCTATAGACATGGCAAAGGCCCTAAACTATCTTGCTTCTACGGAAATCCACACGTAATCGACATACGGTATGTAGTTTTGTTTTCGGTCTCCATGACCAGAGGCGGTGGTTACGTCGTTCGGCACACAGAACAAGCACAAGTTTCTGCCGATTTAAATGTAAAAACTTCGTCTCCGTGGACACATCGCACACTGACATAAACCTAGTGAAGAGGTGAAAGAAATGTTTATAAAGGACCGCCAAAAATAAAAGCTTTTATAAGCCGAAGGAGTATAATAGGAAATCATTATTTTTCTAATGAGATGAGGTGAGATCAGATATACTTCAAAACAACCTATCAAAATGATACCACAGTGCGCGTCCTGTAATATGCGCAGAGAACTTTTATCTTCATGCATGGCTGAGAAAGGTGTAAACTACATAATGTTCTTGCTGAATAAAAATCTTTAAATATAAATGTACTTTGATAAGACATCTATCAACACATGTAATGATGCGCCAAGTGTCAGAATAGAAAATATATCAAGCTAAATTCCCTATGAGATTAAATTTTGTATGAGTTTTGCAGTTATCATAATGTTTTATTTGAATTGATTGTATTACCAAGCATCTAGATAATGTCACTTACATCCTTCGTAGTTGCTATTGAACAGCACTCTGCCCGAGATGTGATCTTTTGTCTAGGATTTCTTAAAAGTGTTAGAAATGATGAAGGGTAGGCAAAAGACTTGCAATATCCCCGACAGGCATTTGTTCGCACCCTGAAGATCACACACCCTTCTTTTTGTATATCTTGTATGTAAGCTGAAATTGAACACACGGAATTTGATTAAAATGTCATCACAATTGAATGAATAATTATATGAATAGTGAAATGAAGTAAGAGGCCATGCATATAATGCGATATATGATAAAAATCAATATGTACATGATGTTAAATCCTCAGTAAGGATTTTATTAGCTATTCCTATAGCACGTAAAATATAAAAAGATAGCAGGGAGGTTCCGCAAGCAAACTTATCTCAATTACGTAACCGTATCCGTATCTTTTTTCGTGGATTACGTCGCATTTTTATGTATACAAAATAAAGTGTGGGATGAACCATTTTGCTTGATATGTTACATTACGTTTTTCCCGCCATGTTTTGCTGAACCTCTTTCTTCCCTTTAACGTATGTTTGCATATCAGAGATACGGATACGTTTACGTATAGGTTAAGAAGACTTGCCGAAACTCCCTATTGAATGAATACTTACTTAATCTATGACAACCTGGCGATTGTCCAGGGGTAGGCTCGGTGCCTATGCAGGTGCAAATAGAAATGAACAAGAGGTGTACTGGTATCCATCGATGGAGTGGAGTCGGAAACATCACAAATATCTGCATGAAAATAAAATTGATGTGATAAACAAAACTTCAGAACCATGATTGAAATTAGAGAAGATCAGATTAAGATACATTATACAACGCTATACTACTTTAAACGGGAAGGAATAGCCCCTTAACTGATAAAAGGTAAAAGGTAAAATAACAAATTATTCCCTCTTCAAATATTATCACCAATTAAAAAATGTTTCCATGAATATATGTAGTAAGCATTCACCGCCTTTGAAAAATAGGCCCGTCACACAATTGGCAAGTAGCGGCAAGTTTGTGTTGACAATAGAGCGACCAATTATTATTGGCCGCTCTATTGGTATTCCTACTTACTATTTGCAAATGAGTGGCAAGTCATTGACCGCAACCTGCCGTCATTGGCCAAAGAATCAAAACCTTTTGATTTCTTCGGCCAATAGATTGTCATTGGCCACTGTTGGCCTACTAGTTGCCACAGCGGAACAGCTCATTACCAATTGCGTTACCAATAGATAGTGGGGGCCCCTTATTACAATATTTATATTATGAATAAGGTACGTAGTGTTTTATTTAATATGCAAAGATTTAATGATCGTCGTTTATCGAACTCTTGTTCGAATGTGATTGCAAGCCACGTTGTCCCCTCGCATATATGACCATATATCCACCTTTCCAAAGTCACATCAGACCTACTTAACTTATATAGTAACATGCAGCTAGAAGACATGTACTGCAATTTAGCTCAATCATAAATATTTTCCCTACGATTTTCCTAGCCGTGATTTTAAGACCGAAAACAAAAGGAACGATGAGAAATTATGTCGGAAGTAGGCTTGGACTTTAAATGTTTATGGGCGTGGCCAAGATTGTTATTTTTAGGAGAACATTCGATAAAAATAGAAAGCATTTACGATACATATGTCAGAACCTAGTTCTAACCAAGACACTGGTTGGCATGTCCGTGGACAGCAGCCAATTAAACTTTACTTATCCTTATCCTATGTGCAGAGACGAGCCAAAGTTAGGAATGAATCACTAAGAATTCTCGTTAAAATTCCTCAACTCTGGACCTGGTCTTTTTCTATGTCAGGCCGGAACATAGACGCAAATGAGTCAATTTTAAGTTGTTCTAAAATATATTTTAACTGTTAGAACGTGTATCGTTTTCTGTCTGGTCATTTGAAAGATAGTTAATGGTCAATGATTGTCAGAATGCAAAGTACAAAAGTAATCAGTGCGTCCATCGATACAAATGAGTCAATTTTAAATTGTTCTAGAATATGTTTTAACTTTTAGAACGTGTATCGTTTTCTGTCTGGTCATTTGAAAGATAGTTAATGGTCAATGATTGTCAGAATGCAAAGTACAAAAGTAATCAGTGCGTCCATCGATACAAATGAGTCAATTTTAAATTGTTCTAGAATATGTTTTAACTTTTAGAACGTGTATCGTTTTCTGTCTGGTCATTTGAAAGATAGTTAATGGTCAATGATTGTCAGAATGCAAAGTACAAAAGTAATCAGTGCATCCATCGATACAAATGAGGCCGCTTTTGTTCCTCGTCTCGAGCGATTGCACGAGTCATTTTTCTATCTGTCGTTTTTCCAGAATTTGAATGACGACTAATTTCAATACTCACGTTACTTAATTGACCTATCACAACCATTTTTTTTTTAATGTTGAAACTATCATTTTTTAAGGGATTAATTCCCATGAGCCCACGTCATAATAATATTTCATTGTACGATCTCTTGCATTTCATACTTGGTATCACTCTTATCTTTTAACTTTGCTGTATAAAAATCCTGAATAGAAAAGGGGGGATAATATCATGGCAAGCCAAGCTTGCAAAAGGCCTGTATTTGACCTTGTGAAGGGCACGGCAGGCCTAATAGCAAATCCTTGCAATCAGCAGATATTCGGCTTAGGCTACAATATTTGTAGACCACAAACGGGATCACGTCTGGGATCACAATGTAAGAATCTGTTCCTATATATCTCAGAATTATTTTTATATTTAATTCAAGGTTTTCGTCTCATTTTCTGCTCCGATTAATATTTTGTTTCCAGAAGCGATAAAGAAAAATTGAAATCCCTGACCTGTCGCAACCAATTGAATATCCAATGTTCAACTATGCTTCTTTTTACAAGTTCCACTAACCATATATATATGAATTATTTTGCCCTTGCTGAGGATGATGATTTAGAACCCATTCTCATAGAATTAAGTGATAATGGCGTCAAGGAAGGTGATTACAGCAATCGGTATCTCTCACACAGGTATGCATGGTGCTGATCTACCCAATGGTGGAATTGTGGAAGGCAATGGCTGGCAGGCCGCATTAAGATCTTATAATGATCCTGGACGGACTAGGTCCCCAATGGACTATAAACTTATATGCATAAACTTTTATGTTTGATCAGTTTGATATCTACATGACCATTGACTCTCCCTCTTGCACCCAGGCTTTCCCAGTATCGTAAAAACATGACCTATGTATACATGTCATAATGTACCTTTGCCATCATAGCCTGGTGTTGATTCGAATATGAATACAAAATAATTAATTAGTTCCACTTCTCATTCTGGTATTTCCTATGAGCGGCTTTGTAAAAAAGCTACTCTCTGAAGGTAAAAACGAATGTGAAAAAACACCGCCTAAAAAAATAATATCTAACTGGGAGCAACGAATATCATTCAAACCTTTCCGTTGCCAATCGATCATTCTTTTAGTATAAGAAATAACCATGTGAGTGAGTGAGTGAGATTGAGGTTGTTTTACGCCCTTATCAACACATTTAATATGGTTATATCAAGGGCGGGAGAGCTGAGAGGGAGGCAGTTTATGATCATACCCAGGAAATAGAGACAGAGAAGAAGGGACAGAGAGAAAGAGAAAAGAGACAGTAATTAAGGCACTTTATGGTCATACCCAGGACCAGGAAATAACCATGTGTTCTATAGAATAATATTTTTGCATTTTAGATGAAATACAACGAAAAGTTGGTTTGAGAACTTCGGCGTGAAAGTGCGACAGGAACCCTCGAGCAAACCAATTTTGAGTTCCTATTCCATATTTATGTCACTAAACGAAACTGTGTTTGATTTTATACTAGAGGGTTATGTTGGGAGGACTTTCAATCACTTTATGCTGGGACCATCAATATCATTATGTACTACTATTCCTAATGCATTCGAACATTTCTCTCGTATTTTCGCAATTTGATTCATTGCCTAATTGAATCTTTCTTTATTTTTTAATAAATTGTTTATTGAGTCTAATTTCATATTTGTGATATATATCATAGTTGGTCTGACTCTATTTAAGTCAGTGACATGCCTTGGGCATCTATCTTCTAAAGTGAATCCAGTCCAATCTTGGCTAAAAAAACAAAATGTACTGTCAGAAATAAAATAACTACGGATTAGGATAACCATGAATTCTGAAAGTGCTTCTATGGATAATTAAAGATAAAATAAATGGATTGGATTGCAAGAAAATTATTCAGTGAATTCCTTAAAATGTGTCTGTACATTATACTCAATTACTTTTACTCTTAAAATCTAAAGATTATCCATTTACTAAACTAAAATGATTCGATATTTCATACTAACCATCTAAAAGCAACATAACATTACCATATTTTTGTGATTTATGTTACACGAGTAAACACTCCATGATAATTGGGTGAAAATAAATAAGTGAAGGATGGGTGTGAACGCTGTGCGACTATTCTATATAGCTTCCTAAAGATTCGTCAATAGTCAGACACGTTGAAATGTGAAATGACATGTGAAAGAAATCTTCTGGAAATATGTTTAAGGTTCCCCCCATATGGACAATCTTTCCCTGACTAATCATCTCACACTCTGGGTATATAAAAATAGGCCGATCCCCGATTAGTATAATCCAATGTGTGTCTGCGGGCTTTCAAGTGGCTGCATCCCAGGAGAAAAGTGTTTGCTTACATGACGACGGTTGTACATATCATTGCAGACAGGTGGTAGGAGTGGCCGGACAGGGGACGCCTGTGGTTCGAAAAGTTGAGGGGGAGGCACTCGCTATAGCTAGAACTACAGTCTGAGATGTTTGTAGTTCATGACTGCGCACATGTACACCTGTATTCGACCACATCGCCAACAATTCAACCTTGTTTGAAGTAATTACATGAATGTGATTAAATTCTCTTATTACTTTGATTTGTGGAATATCGGTATATATATGGGTGTTACTGCTTACCTGAAAATACCTTATTAGTATTTAAAACCACTATAGGATGCGAGGAATGGCAGATTTTATATTACTCATCCCCTGCATGTCCCTATTTAGGAAAGTAATAATCATTATATCTAATGCATGTTCTTCATCCATTCGTAAACACAATATCCGATATTACATGGCGATTCGTATGTAAATGGAAAGCTCTTCCTCGTATCGCCATGGGGACACAACCGGTCGGCTAGTGTGTGGCAATCAAAGGCATTCTCATGATTGTCAAGGGCTCGTAATAATGCACAGTAGCTTATGATCATTAATAAAAGTTTTATGGACATGCTGTCAAAATGTTTATCCTGTAATAATGCAATGTATATGCGAACCATGTATACAGCAATACAGCCGATCGATCGCGTTTTGTTACCCCGGTACGCTATAGGTGACATTAAATCCCTTCCAGATTCATGGTATGAATTCTGGCAACTTCGACAATACTGAGGAATCGACCTTGTTGACTCTACAATTAGTGTCTAACCCCTATCATTCCGCTCGCTTATTACCAACCAAATGTATTCCATAAATACCCATAAAAAACATATTAAGTAATTATGCGACAAGTCGACAAAACTATCTGGAGACAATTTGCAGATACCTTCAATTTTGTGCCTATATTATATCGGCCCATGAGATTGTCGGGGATATTTTCGCTACACATCGTTCATTGTATAATGGATCTAAACCATTTTTGTGTTTCAGAATAATGATATATTCACTACCATGGTATAATTTATTTGGATGAACACTGACGAGGATGTGTTAATAACAATTTAAGGCTGAGCCTTTGGGAAAAGGATACCAACGTTGTTTATTCAAATTCGTCATATCCAACCAAAGCTATATTCCTTAATGGCACACACAATTAGGCTTGGGCCTCAAAGTGCATCCTCAAATCACATAACTGCTTGGTTTTCATCAATGCTATAAGGTCATCCACTTATCGGATGATACACGCTGTAGTGAAGTGTTTGATGAATGAATCATACTTCTGTTTTATCTTTCAATGAAATGTGTTCATTATCTTTTTTTGTGAAAATAGAACTTCGTCAACAATGAGGTCCATGATTTTCCTTTTGCTAAATACCATATAACGTTACTCATGTTTCATATATATATATGTTTTCAAACAGTAAATGGAATGCATAACAGATGATATATGATCTCAGATGCATGTGCAAAAGGAGAAGGCGCCAAAAAGTAATGACAATTAAAATAGACTCACCTTGTGAAAAGAAAGTATGTCATAACATGGATAAGGCCAGGAATTGGGTACTCTCTCGTCTCAGAAATATGTTTTGGTATATGTATAACTTTAGTATCCTCTCCTGGACTGTTCCTGTGTTCAACATTTGCTCCTTGTTTCCAAGACTGATCTGAGCGACCGTCAGTACATATAGGAAAACCCCTTGGAAACGATCCCGCCCACACCTACTGAGTTACATTTCATATTCTAATCGGGGGCGGTTGGGGGCTACGCGACCTTTTTAGTAGTTTTTATCAAATAGGCGATTGAATCGGGAAACGCGTACTCGCAACAATCTTTTGTGTCAAATGGACGCTCGTGTTGAGGATGTTTAATTGAATGAGTAATTACATACCGTGCATTTAAAAAGCACACTGGAACTACATGTTAAATGGTAGCCTAATGGTATTGGCCTAAGTAATATATCTTAAGGATAATTATGGTGTATTTTTGTTTCAATTGTTCAGAAACATTTTGAAGAGTGAAACATCTAATATTCTGTCGTGGAAAGATATCACATGTTAGCAAGCCACGCTTGTACACGCCCCAACACGCCCAACCCCCAACCACCTCAACCATGTCTGTATGTCCCCAAGTGACATGGCAGTAAAAACCCTTGAAACCTCTTTGGTCTCCGACCATGGCGCTTAATTGTGTTTATCATATACATCACATTGCGGGTAATAGGTTATTATGAAATGTAAGCGAGAACGTTCAGTGACCTGTAGAATTGTTTGCTGATGTTTGATTTAAGCATTTGAATTTGACTCGTTGACTCGTACCGACATTGATTGTTCCGGTGATGCTTTCAGTGTGCTTTAATATGCACTGATGCAAGATAGTGAAATAAATCATAAACTTTATAATTGATTAACTTTCTATAAAACATCTTTTTATTTTAATCCCATGATACATGTTACTTCCATACTCTTGCCCTGTCCAGGCCTATAGTCTCAAATAATTAACTGATAAAATAATTTAATTACTTGTAACCAGAACCCGATGGTATAACAGTTGCGCCTTATTACCAGATATATTTACGAACATATTTTTTCTAGGACTACCTAAAGATAGAATTAGGTAATAATAGCTCATAACTTGGAGGAGGAGTTTAAGGTATTGCCCTAGATATTGGGGCAATTACAGGCCTGATATGAGGAAGAGATCCGTGATATGACGAACAAACAGATCAGTACGATAATTGCGATAAAGATGAGGGGATGATCATATCCAACTACTGAGATAAAGCTGAATGGGCTTGGATTACACCTACAGGTAAAATAAGCAAAGAGCAGGAATTGAATTTCATAATTTTCGAATTTAATCTCACAATAATTTGGTGTGTTTTTTTGTGTGTTTTTATTTTTGATTTTGTGTTTCTGATTGTAAAACTTTCTGTCTCACTAACTCTCAATCACGATCTTTTTCTGTAATCCGGAAGTCATAATTTAAAGTGGTAGGGTCTAACTGATAACCAAATAAAACATGCAATTTGTGAAGATTATATTACATTGTCGTGCTCAACGTACTCTCTATATATGAGTGTAATAACAGGGCGTGTTACATACATACTGCAAGATCTGGCGTCAGATGTGTATCATTGATACTTTATAGCGCAATAAAGAATCTATCTATTCATACTCCACACTTTGGAATGTTAAAAATGGATGACTGATCATATTCTATATCTGAATAGACTGTTATAAAGGAACAACATATTGTAGATAAACAATCGAACAATCGTTAATGAAGGGTTTTTCTTCTCTAAAAGATTTCTGAGTTCCTCTTAACCTTTTTTACTATACCCCACCAGCTTGTTCGATAGAAATGAACCACAATGTTCATGTACATAGCTCTTTAATTTCGGAACATATAAAATGTTGTCTTCAGAATGTCTCCGAACGTATAGATGTACCGGTATCGTACCTACTATCTGTACTCGGGTCAGCAAACTGAATAATCTCGCCTTCATGAGGCTCGAGCGTTCACGACAAGCTCTGTACCAAAGCTCTGGAAGCTCTGTGAGTTTCCACAATGCGATCCTAGTGGCGGATTCATGAACTAGGTAGGAAATTGAATTTAGGCCTACTGGGGGATTTCAAAAGTTTCCAATTCTTAGTAATATCTGAGTTTCTGAAAAGTATTAAGGGTCTTTAGCATTGGAGTCTACAGGATTTCAAACTTTTGTGCAAACTTTATGTAAACAATTGGAAATTTTCTCCGCCGACCCCCAACTACGATATTCCTACCAATATGGATAATTATTCACGTTTTGTTTATGGCCGATATGGGCTCTTACGTCTCTGTTTGATATCCCGGTACCGTACGGTAAGCCTTTATGTGGCCTATCCCACTTTGATGTACTATATCTTAAAAACAAACATGCTGTACCATCTATTTTTTCCCCATTTCTTTTTTACCATAAATTTATCCCATCAGAACCTATACAAAGTATCCGTTCCCTTGTATCCAGAGCCGAGGGGATAGGGGAATCAAGGCCAGGCTAAGTAGGCTAACCATGCAGACACTCAAGTTTCAGAAAAATGATATTTATCGTAAGTAGGCTAGGCCTAGGCCTATGTTGTTTCTTCGTTTATATTGTGATTGATCTAATCCGTAAAGTAGGCCTATAACTCTAATCTAATTTACATCTGGTGTTTATAGCCTAGTATTGGCCTACTTTCCCTTTCTAGGAAATGTAGCATATCATTGCCATTTCCTTTTAGGCATATATCAAATTAAAAAAACGTTTGTTGAGTTGAGATACTATTGAAAAGTAACGTAATGGGCAATGCAAATGCCCATTTCCAGATTTGCTTTTCATCGGATCCACAGTCTCCACTGAAAACGTCATTGGCATTGCTTTCAACGTTCAACGCCAAGAAACATGGAAAATAATAGCCTAGCTCGTTATGGCCTATTGTTTTTTTGGGGGGTATTGGTTTTTTTTCAACTTCATTTAAGTAGGCGTACCCCGTGACGATATCCCACAACTTTAAATGTCTCGGAAATTGTTGGGCAAAAAAAGACCGTAGATGACGGGGCGGGAAATAGTCGTCTGGACTTGATGGTGGCGGTGCCTAGTGTTGAAACCTTGCAGTAAAATTATAGCAGACGACGAGAATTGTGCCGAACTCAGTTTCGAATCAAAATCTATATAAAACGCTCATTAGGGACAGATATATGTAGTGGAAACAACTTAATTTAATTGTAAACTGAAAGTTTTATTGCTCTTGGTGAAATAAATTAGAAATAAACTGATGCAAACACATATGGCGTAAGATTAATAATTTTTGCCGAACTTAACGACGTTTCTCGTGAGAACTCACGAGACCGCTTCGTAAACACTTTACGATGGCCGCCTCGAGATGGCTACTGAAAGTTTGTTGATCATGAGTATGGACAAGTATGGATTTATTACTGGATACAATACTTGTTTATTCGTGATTTCTTTTGCAGTTTTCCTGGATTAATCTTTGTGGTGATAAAAGTGCTGTGCTTTGACGTCGATGACACTGTGAAATAAGATTTGTGGTGCAACCAAAAACTTTTGACCATGGCTATGGATCTTGATCCCGGGCTAATGGAAGAGTTGCAGGAACTCTCCATTGAGAGATTGAATCTTGCCAGCTTCAAAGTAAGTTAACTTTGTTTCGCACAGCTCTATTTCACGGTCAGTTTTCCTTATTTGCAAAGGATACATATTTTAATAACTAATCCGTTGGGTGTTTTGTCCTTTCCAGTCAGCTGAAGAAATCGAGCGGCTGACTGTAGACGAACATCTTAGTGATATTGAAAGGGCCGTCTACCTACTAAGGTAAGACTGGACAATTTATAATAAAAGTCATCAGACTGCATCATCATAATATTATGATCTGCTCTGGACAAAACTCATTTTTTTCAGATCCAACTACCGTCTTTTACCCTGCAGTGAAAGCAACCACTGCAAAGGGATGCTTCATTTTTCTTCTAACGTCATATTTTCACTTGGCTTGAACATATTTTTAATTTGACCGTTCATCTCGATTGATTGGATTGGAATGTACGTTTTGAAATTATGGATTTATTCAGAATTATTCACCTGTGGCGAATCAGATAAATATTTGGATTATAGAGGATCACTATCTGATTTCGTCTATATCGTTTCCTTGTAGGCTACTAAGGTATAGTAGGAATTCCGATTAGGAACAAACCTAGAAATATAGAGGTATTAGAGCCATATGGGAAATCTATAATATAGGCCTGGAATTTTCTCAACACTAGCCTAGACTATCAACACTCTATCTGAAAGTATTTTTTAGAGATCCCATCAAATCAGGTGATTAGTTTAATTTAACTTAGAATCATAAACCATCATCCATATATTTGTTGGAATTTTCTTTCTATCCTGGAATTGTTTTGTGTGTGTCATATTGATTAGAAAACATCATATCTTATCTAAATTGGATTCATATTATCTACTGTCTTTGACTCCCAAGTAAAAATGTGACCCCATATATCACCGTTCAATAGTATCCATCAATACCATAGCCTATAGGCACAGACTATATAATTGCGCCCATGCCCAGATGGACACTAAGGTAAACATGGGGTGGATTAAATCCAGTCTATATCGCCGCGCCTTATTATTTTATGACGCATGGGTCATGATATGTTAACTATACTTACAATCACTCCAGACTTTATAAAGTAAATAAACTTGAACCTCACAGCTATTAAAGTCATGGCCTGGTGGTTCCGATGGTTTCAAACCAGGCTTGACTCTGTTAAATTAGACATAGCCTCGGCGAACTATGAAAGTTTAATGGCAATGGGAATAACTGCAACTATGGTCGTTCGCTGATTACATTTGCAGCCTAATCCCAGGTGTCTAGAAGCTATAAATGAACCAGATCATAGTCTCGTTGCACAAAGCGCTTTTAAAAATATATCCCTCCAAGTTACATTAGCTTAAAATTACTATAATAATTCTCCATACTCCAGGATGGAAAATTGGGGAAAAAAATTGCATTTGATAATGATTTATCTTCTGTGGTAAGCATCTTTAGTCTGGTATTGCTTTGTTATCGTGTTAAGCTATCAGAACATATAATCTATATTTAGAAACCTATCTTCGCCAAGTGTTGTAGTGATAGTCGGTGTAAGCTTTGTCTAGCCTTACTAGGCTAACTTATTCGACTTCAGTTTTAAGATCAGTGGTGGATCGTCTCTATCAATAAATAGTCTGTTAGGCTGAACAAAAATTGCCAGGCTAGGATATAGTGGTGCTTGTTGCAAAGAATATTGCACCTTGTCAAAGTTTGAAGCCTGCAGCTATTCAGACTGCCAATCTGGAGCCTTGACAGATTTGAGGGCAGACATATATTTGATTGGTTCTCGTATATATATATATAGGCTCTATTCACCATACAGTGACTCTATACTCGTTGGTTTAATGTAATTAACTTATAGGTAAATGTGTCTTGGACAGCTTATCTGTTTCTCAGAATTTGCCTGGCTAAACTAGGCATGCCATTTATTTATCCGTTTCGTTCCATTAGATTTTAAAACAATCCTGTTCAATATTCGGATTTCATTTACAGCGAAAAATAGCAGGAATTCAGTCTCCCATGACTCCATTTATACCACCGATGTTGCTAAAGAATGATTAAAGTTTAGTGTCATTACATAAGTAATTGCTTTCTTGAGAATCTACCCCCATTTCACTGACTTTACAAGACTCTAGATTGCGTACATTATACATTCATACATATTAATAAGAGGCATTTGCGATTAGGAAGCTAGTTGGTTTCCCTCCTGTGATATGCCAACGTTAAATCTAAGCCCCTCAAATGGACTTAACGCTAAAGCTGTGGACACATGTGGTGCTGGGACTGTTTTCATGTTGGCACCTGTATGAGTCCAGTGGTGGTAGACGACAGCGCGTGGTCCCACACGTATAGCGTCTGCAGTTGCCATGGTAGCAACAAGTGGGTCATGTGTAGACCGATTTGTACAGTTAGGCAGTAGGCTCATGTTTACCATTGCAATACACATGTTGTGTGAGTAGGTACAGCAGACGGGGAAAGTTGCCTATGCTCCAAGGCCAAAGCACGTGTGTTTTGTGGTCGCGTTCATAATGTAGACGCCTTCCCTGACTCCTTCATAACAGTGACCAGTCGCTTCAAGCGTTTCTTTCTATTTTCGTGGCCAAATGACTCTTTATATAATTATTATGTTCTATTTTCTCACCTTCACTCCCTCGATTAATCACGATATATATGCATATGGCCAATCCTTGTTCATATGGAACGAACTATTACTCGACTTTATTGTCTATGAGAAGATGAACATAGCTAACTTATGAACCGCGCAGTATTTAATTATTAAGAACAATTTTTATTATTATTATTCATAAGAGACTAATAATATGATTGACTTATATCACTTACATGAAAAACGCACTATCCTACAGGGATGTTTACACTCAATACAGGCGTTGCCTTGGTAATTTAATTAATTTATTGATACCCCAAGTGTAAGCCTCAAACTCACATCATCCATCATAAAATATTTAATGTCAAGCGATGCGACTAGAATTACAATTGGTGTGAGCATAATCATCAACACACACAATGTGTTACGCGATTAAAGCTGCTATCTACTGTGCGTTTTAATCCTCTAATTGCCGTGACAGGGAAACTTATTAACACCATTTTAGTTCTTGCACATGCGTTGGCATGTTTTCCTCGCCACTAAAGTACCCATGTACCGGGATTTCTTTCTCCACACGATACTGTTGGTCAGATAAATTAGCGACCTAGAACAACAACGAGAACAATGCATGTGGCTTTTAAATCTAATTCTTTAGCCTGTTATGTATATAGGTACACACACATATATATGTATGTCTATTAGATCAATCTCGCTTTATTCGTAATATTCGTCTTTTTCTAAAATAGGAAAATAGTAGATGGATGTCCTCATCGCGCTTTCTCCCTCCTAGGAATTTATATACATCCATCATAACTATAACGTATGTCACTATGTGGGGTGGGGCGGGGGTTGCGGGGGGGGGGGTTACTATTAAAAAAGTCTGTGTACATAGAATGGCACTTAACCTTGAATTGATAAGAATCAAACGTCCCCATCCACACCTGTCCTCCCTAAACATTTCCAGGAGCTGCCGGGAATTACTTCCGGTTTGCTCCAGATTCCCCGAATTTTCCCGGAAGCTCTTTGTCTCCTGCAGATAAATTGTATAACTCAAACCTGTCTCACGTCGCCACCACCAGGCCCTGTCGTTTAGTAGTGCCGACCAGGCCGCTAGGGGCCCTCAGCATGCACTATGTGGGTAAGATTTTCAGAAAATGTACAATTGGCAGCTCTACACATTCAGGAAATTCTGCTAAATTTGACTGAAAAATGATAAATACCAGGTATATATGAGTATATTTGGTATCGAGTTGATTCAAAGGGTGTGTTCTGTTATGTTAAACTTAAAGTGCATTTTGAAGCTCATTTTCGTCTTAAACGTGGGTTATTTGAGAGGATTGGTGAAGGTGAATTGTACATTTACTGAAAATCTTACCCATGTGTGTGCGCTGGGAGGCTGAGTTACTCCCTACACAAGCTCACACGTGCTCCTTGACCTCTGACCTCTGACCTCTGCCAGCATATGGCTTTTATAGATGACTCTTATCAACACGCCACACTTCTGATGCGTGTCAGCATCTTCAGGCAATTTAAAGCTGCATTCCCAGCTAATTTCTAAACAAATTTCAGTTTTAGCTAGTTTTCACTTGTTAAGCTAACTAATACACTGCCCCACCTTATCCCAATCGTTTAGGTTTCTTTCTTAAGGTTGGAGTTTAATATTTGAGAAGAAATACTCGTCCTCCCGGTCACTACTACTACTGGTGGTCACGGGTGTGACCTACTTAGCCTTGTTCCATACTGATAGGCGTTGACAGAGAAAATTCGTTGGCAGACAGAGAGAAACATGTGGCTTGGTGTGGCACAGAGGCGCCACATGTGACCATTCAGTGCATCTACAGAACTGGCTTCTATGCATATCTCTGTGTGTACCCGATCATAAAATCAGAGAATTTAGACATTTATTTTACTTTTCATTGAAAAAGAGATAGATAATATTGAGTTTGGGAACTAATATGAATGTAATTCCAGAAGAATCACTCGATCTTAAATCCTGGGAATGCAGCTTTAATATTGGGCCAGATTCTGTTAACATCTATTGCTAGACCGTATCTCTTATTCTCTCATATTTTTCTCTCTCTGGTGTTCTCATAATGCTGGTGTGCAGGGAAAATGCCCACCTTCCCTGGACAGCGGAGATAAATTTGTCTCTTTTCTTGACAAATTGAACATTGGCACTATCTTCTCATAATGATATTTCACATTTGAATCATGTTTTTTTAAACCTTTATATAGTGTGTTGATAGTCTTTCAATTTCTTGCGCTCGTTGTGCCGGATATATATAATTATTCTGAGACATTGCTACTACTATTTCGTTGTTTATTCCCTTAAAAATATTTAGTTTTCTCAGTTTTATCTATGGAAAACTATAGATGTTTCCTTCCAGTGATAATGCTCTTTGTAAGATTTGTAAGAAGTTTCTGTCAAAAGAGCGTGGAGATTAGGAAGAGTGCGCGGCAACGAAACACTCACTAGGTGGCGGGTGCAATGTCGGTGTCCGCGCTAACATATAGCCAAATACACAAACTGGTTTGGATGCCCTGACCATGGTCACCAGCCGCCTCCCCTCGATGGGAGGCGGCTGGTTACATTATCGTTGGTCTCGTCATAAGAGCCCCTAACATGACTGGCAATATTGCGGCCCTATCATAATTAGAAAATCAATGAATTGTCTAAATAATTGAATGAGATTTAAATGCAAAAGATCCACGGAGGATAGTAGTTTTAACAGTGAAGGATGATGTACACATTTGTTAATGAATTGTGTTATAGCTCTGGTTGCAGTGAGCAAAATGTCGCACAGCTGTGAGCAATGTTTCTCACCTACACCACCTACACCAATCACCAATCACACATAAGTGAGAAAACTAATAATATATGGGCCAGAAACAGTGTATGAAATTAACTTTTTTTCTTCATGTGCCAACAAGTTTAAGTTTCAGTGCTTAGTTTGTTCCACTCCACTTGGCATTTATAAATGACAGAATTTTGATTTTTTGCGGTTTTCAGGGTTATCGTTTTCTCGCCTACACCACCATTTTTCTAGAGTCACACTCTCTTAGCTGTATGATTTTTAAAAAGGTCTCACACACTGTGGCACAAAGCAAAATGACCAGTCTTGTAACGAGGTACTGGATATCGTTACAACTACTGTAAGTATTAATGTTAGCACAGTATTTATTTTCACCATTTTCGCGCACCCACCCTTGTGCGTGAAAATAAATACTGCGTCAAAGGTATAATTATTGCATAAACAAGGTGTGAGACTTTCTTGCTGCGCGAATTTAAATCCGCGCAAAAAGGTGTCAAAGTATTTAGTGCGTGAAAATTTATCTGTGCGAAAATAAATATGTTTACAGTGTACTGTACTGGACATCATTACAACAGACTCTTCATATAAAAAGAGGGGAAATGTCTCAAAAGTCGTTGCTAAATTTCTTCCAAAAATCTGTTACTATAATAGTATATTATTTAGAAAGAATGATATTTTATTATTTACTTCTGTGATTGAAATCCCCTCTGACTGTTGTCATTAAAATGTAATTTTGGGGCAGGTAAATTTGCATTGACATGCCAGGTTGGCGGGTGGAGAAAAAAGTTAATTTTGCACTCTGTGTTCTTTCTCATGAGTTGTCAATGTATCAAATTTCTTTTAATTTTGACCACAATTTTCTGAACATTTAGATGAATTAAAGGAAATTATCATTCTATATCATTAAATATCATCAACCAAAACTTCTAGGTCTCTCCGTCTTCCAGTCTCCGTCCTCCCACTACCACCATATATAGGCTAGCCTTCCCCGACGACCCTCTCTCTTTGTATGAGGCCTACTGAGATTCTGGGAAGGTATAAGTTAATAAAAACAGTGATGCACATAAGACTAGTTAAATACACCATTAACCAATGTACAACTCCCCGGTACTATCATAATTGGGCCCTGGAAAACCATTGAAATGCTTCGAGATCATTGTTTATATGTATATATATAGCGCCTACCGCTGGTCGGGAAGCCGAGATTCGACCCGCCACCTAGCGTGAAAGCCCAACGCACACGCTCTATTGCTCGCCCTATGTTACCCCAGGAGACACGTTACAAGCCACAATTAAGCCCATTTACTGGGATTGGCCGCGAGCAATCTTTACTTGCAATTATCGAACCTACAGTAGGCTCTCGTTAATTGTTGTTTGATTAAGAAAATTACAGTCGATCAATACAGTGGCGTGTAATACGAACATCAACATACAATATTATACCTGGCAGTCTTTAACCCTTCATTTGATACACATGTACACACATGTATACCAAGGTGCGATGGTCAGAATAAGTCCTCAATTTATTCACACACTGTCTTGGTATACGTATACGTATATGGGTCAGATTTTCAGAAAATGTACAATTGGCAGCTCTATACATTTAGTAAAATCTGCAAAATTAGTCTGCAATTTGGTCAATACTTGGTAAATTCGAGTATATTTGGCATTGCATTGATTCTAGCAATATGTTTGGTTAGGTTGAACTGTATTTTGAACTTTATTTTTGTCTGAAATTTGGGTTATTTGAGAGGATTGGCAAAGTTGAATTGTACATTTTCTGAATATCTGACCTAAAATATATAATATATATATGCCTCTGTTAAGTTTCTAACTCATTAATTTTCAAAAACAACCAAAATGATATGATTTACCATGAAGAACAGAACACCAATATGCTCAAACGATTTCTTCTCCCCTGAGAAATCCAGTCAAGTCTTATTTCACTTTTACAACTTCTGTTTCTCTGTTGACCTGAGTAAACAGCCAAAAGGATCAATTCAGAGTGATAATCAAATATATACAAGTGGTGCAATGGAGCAACTTTGGGAATGCTGATAAATACAGACCCCTGCAACTGCATGACCCAATACGTCGTTCTAAACGATAATTGTAGCTGGCACACAGTCAATAACACAGTTCACTATACCTAATCTGCTCGTATAGAAACTCGATGATCAAAACATTTCTTGATCGCCATTAAATGGCATTTTAAAGGGATATTTCACAAGTTCACAGATTAAATCTAACATGCTGTTTGAAACATTATGTTAAAGGAAATTTGTATTATTTGGATATATGCATAATTGAACATCGATGTCTGCTGTTTTATTCGTGGAATATGTTTTTCAGTTCCAAGTATGGATTATGTCCTTGACAGAACCAAATTATTTATGTCGGGAAGGACACACCTCCAGAGCTACGCCTTCATTAATCCTCCTATAGAAACAAGGCCCTAGATGCCTGGCACAAAACGCATACTAGTGGCTAAGCACCTCGGTGGTCAATATTTGGCAGCCTTTTAAGTCATCCTTGTTTACTCTATAACTGTGGCAAAATTAGGAAATAGGATCAACTCCAGCCATACAACCCTCCTTATAACTATTGATCAATCCTTCATTCTATTTCATTTTACCTTTTCCTTTTGTCCATTTGTCTCGCACCCCTTCCCCCTCCACTCCGCTCTCTCACACTCTTTCCCATACACAAACTGTCTATCTCTCTCTCTCTCTCTCCCTACCCCACCCCCCTTCTCTCTCTCACACACACAAATTTACACTCTAGGTCCAAACCCTCAGATCAGATAAGCTAATGGTATGTCAGCCTACCTCGCTAATCGGTTTCTTGTCCTAGAACTCGGCGTTTTAATGGGAATATTATGACATTTTGCGGTTTTAATACAATTATAATGGCACTTTGCGGTTTGAGGCGAGAGGCGTTCCCTTCCTTAGAAGGGACTCTCTCAACTTTGGGCCTAGACTGTTAAGGTAACATTTATTGCTGTATGGGGGAAGTCTTTTATCATATTGGTACCACTCATTATGTCCTTTCCTTAAAAAATTGCAATAATTACTTTCCCAAATGTCTGATTCATAACCGTTATGGTTCCTAATATTTGTCCCTAAGGAAGTTTGTTTAATCAGTGTGACGATTAATTAACTGAGTCATCAGCGACCAGATGTCATTGTATCCGGTATCCCTGTCTGACCTGCCTCCGCCCACAAGTCATTATTAATGTCAATACGAACCTGAGACGCTTGGGTTTCTTTATTATTCCAGTCAGAACAAACAGTCCAAGTATGGAACAAGGTGTGACACATTTAAGTTATTCCCCATGCATTTCACTACGATTCCTATAAATGGTCAGCTTGGCATACATACATACATGTACATCTTGACGTACCCTATCTTCAGCTTATGTTTCTATACTGTTTGGAAATTAGAGTACATGTAAGTTGTAACCGTCCGAAATAGGAATTTCTGACTGACCCGTTATTATGTGTACGCATGTACGCAACCTTTATTGTTATACATACATGAATCCATGTTCTATGCGTTGAGCTACAGTTATAAGTTACCTTTCCCTATGTATTAACATTAATTTCATTGGTCTCAAGTGTTGGTGTCTTAATAAAAAGGCTAAATATATTATTTTATTGTTTCCGAAAGTTATTTTTCCTGCAAAATGGGATATGATTGTTGGGTATGGTTGGCTGCCAACTACGTATATATCCATACTACTCACACTGTAATGTTTCAAGTGTGGGCGATCAACCAACAATATTGCACTCTTAGGTTGAGCCCCATCAGTAGCCTACCTTTAGTGCCTGCCGTATCTAAATCAGTGCTAGTATATATGATCCAAAACCACTCCTCCACTCCTCGCTATTAACCATATCATTTAATTGTTTAACATTAATGTACCTGCTTATTTACAATATCAATAACACAATTCGTCCTTTCAATGTATTTTGTGTACTCTAAGATCTATATAAATTAGCCCGAGCCGCATAATTTTACACTTGGAAATTATATATGTACCTCTTGTTTTAATTGGAATAATGGACTTTCGACCATAATGATCGGCAATATACTAGATTTCACACAGCTCACCCGGGGCAGTGTTTGTTTAAAACTAGTTTGTTCTCTTTGTGCTGAACCTGTTCTATGATTATTGATAGACCAGTAACCGGAGGGTGTGTGTGTGTCAGCGGCAGCCATCTGGTGTTGTGTGGGGACATCAGTTTGTCCCAACACAAGGTCTCCTACACTTGGGCTCAGGATACAGGGGCTAGGGGGACAGGGGGGGGGGGGGGGCTGGTGACATTTCCTCTTGTGGCAGAATATTGACAGATTTGTCAATATTGACTTTCACCCGCTCCAGTTCCTCCCCCGCCTAGTAACCTCACGCATCTCTATTTACATCCATACGGTATGCCCAGTAATGGACGCTTGCTTTTGGTGTAAAAACTCTCTTTTGTATTTTGTGATGACATGATTAACCGACCTTGATGGAATGGTGATAGTTTGTGATTAGTGATAATGTTTCTGCTTAATTTCATTTTAGACATATGTATTCCTTTGGTGCAATCAACGAGTTGGTGTTTTAAACTCGTTGGTGCAATTAAACCAAGGATTTTGTGTTTTATTCCTAGTATCTTATTGTTAAATTTTGTGAGATGAGAATATTAAGAGGCATGTCTAATTCTTACTTAGAACAATCTTCATTACAAAAATTATTTTATTGGAAACATTGATGCTCCTCCAATAGTTGGTAGGAAATGTTGAATCTAAAAAAACATTGTTTACACCATCACAATTCATATAAGTAATTTAAATAATATTTTGTAATAATATGATCTCACAATCAGATAGCGAAACGTTAATGATAATCCCATTACAGACATGGCTTTCTTTCTCTCCCAGTTCATAAAATCCTGTAAATTGTCCATCATGGCTTTACAGGTCTCCAAGTTGAGATAGACCAACGTCCACATAATATCCCGCTTGGCCTTTTACGCCTTTAAATAACCCTTTATGGATATTGCCTTTTCGAACCCAACATCCGATACCAGCATTTTATATGAGGGCATCAGGGCTACACTGCCTAAACACCACTGCTCTTAATGGACGCTTATATTGACAACTTTACTGGTCAATTTGTTGTGAAAAGTGTGGCATATTCAAGTCTTTCTGTGAGGGATCAGTCAGACAGGGCATGGGCATGATGTATTATATTAATAGCCACACAACTTATAGGTATATTTAGTAGGCAAGCCTATAGTAGGGTGCCTGGGGTTTGCTGCTTGTTAAGCACAGTAGCAGCGATACGCTTTACCTTTACACAGTGGACTATTAAATGCCGGATTAGCTTGTTTACTTGATTGATATTATCAGTTTTATTGGCCATACATTAAATATGAATGACAGTTTTAACATATAATATGTATGCTGTGTACTTATTAGTCTTTTGACTGATTCTTGATGTTGCTCTTTTAATTGTGACCCATCTACTTGTATGCTAAATGTATACATGCACAATCGAATGACGAAACACGATCATATAATGAAAATGATATATTACATAACATTGTTCGTGATTGGATATTTTATGAGTTGATCAATTTCCAGTTTAGCCCTTGGGATTTTTTTCAACACTTTGCAAGTCCACATTCCGATTAGGACCTGTCTTATGGGATGAAAGGGGACTTTTTGTGATAACCCTTTATAAATAAGATAATAATCTATAATCAATACTTTTATCACAGTCATTGTGTTCCTATTAAAGAGATAAACCACAGTTCAACTGGGAAAAAAACTGAAAATAATATTTTGTTTAAACTTTGCCCCGTGAAAGAACAAGGTTATGTGAATTCAAAAAGCCAATAAAAACAATATGTCACCGGGTTAGTTTTCATTTCAGGGAGCCCTGAAATTTAGGGTTGTTCACTATAGAAGTCTATGAGAAAAGGACAATTTTTTTCGTTTTTTCAGTATAAAAAAAAAACTGAAAATAACTTTTTCCTAAAAATCTCTATAGACGTAGCTATCATATTGCTTTACCCTTTCAAGCAAAAAAAAAGGGGGGTCACCGACTTTTTAAAAAAGTTATTCAACTGAATCTGCATCCCGTTGAGTTAAAAAAAGGAATATTGAAGATTTTCAATGCTAAATAATATCTTTCAAAATATGATGATACCCTGTTCTTTCATGCATGAGGGTAAACCTGTATAGTGGCTATGTTAAGAAGACATTTCAACTGAAAAATGTTATTTGTCTGTCTGAAATCTTTGAAAAACTGAGAAAATATCCATTTTCCCCACATACTTCAATACTAAACTTTGGTGGTCTCTAGAATGAAAAAAAATATGCTTTTTGTTATCCATCAACCATGTTCTTTCTCAAGACGAAGTTTGAAAAAATTATTGTCACTCCTTATTTTTCATGCATTAGTTCCTTGAACTCCCGCCTGCAGCAGTGCATATGACTGTGGTTTATCTCTTTAATAGAACAAGATGGTTGGAATTCCAGGCATACCCGACTTATCACATTTATATCAAAGCCAATGGGAGACGGGGAGGGGGCGTTCTCTGAAGGCTCTCTCTGCCGTGGCTTTCTCTAATCGGGTGAGTTGGGGAAATTAGGTTTGGTGCCAACCTCGTGGACCGTTTGCCAATGCTTGAGTGACGTCTAATCAGTTCTTCTTAGTACCACAGCCCCTTTTAACCGTGCCCACCTCTGGGCATTCGGAATTATACATATACGCGGGGCACAGACTATTGTGACTATCATTGCTATGGGTCCAACTAAATCCAAGCGCTTCTCTGGTCAAGGTGATTTTCTTATACTGTCCCGTTAAGGGTGGTCTCCACTGGCTGTGGTAAGCTCTGCGGTAAGCCTTGCGATGGTGCTGTTTTGTTGAGGAGTGGCGAGGTCCTGCCTACATCGTTCACTGACCATGTAGGCAGGACCTAGCTAGGACCTCGTCATTCCTCACCACCAACAGAACCAGCACAAACCATCGCAAGGCTTACCGCAGAGCTTACCGCAGCCAGTGGAGACCACCCTTTTGTTCACATGGTGTAGGCAATACCACTATATACCAGAACTAGGACACGCATTGCTTTAATTCTGACAACACCTAAAAGAGAGAAAAAAAATCCTGCACCAGGGATATATATGATAATAGATGATAAGCACAGGGCTATAGATAGGACATGGGCCCTATTTATCAGGGCTTGGTCAGTGACTTTAGTACACCAGCTTTTGAGAATTGTCAGTTAGCTCAGGCGCCGGGCGAATATGTGGCCTGCAGCTGGGGGTTAATGAAATGGAGCGAAGAGTGTAATGTCTAGTCTAAATGGCCCTCTTTGATATATGCATCATCTGCCTTCAGGCCCATGGCCCTTTTTGTGGGGGTCTTTACGGGGTTCAGGACTAACGACCTCAGCCCCTCTGCCCATATACATGCTAATGTGACTACATTCTCCGCGTGCGCAATGCGCTGTACCCTTTCTATACCCTTTTTATTGCTTGGTCCCTAAACATTTATCCCCACAATTGTACGGGAATTATATATATTTATAAATATACCAGTTCCCGAATAAACCTTGTCAGTAATTATATAGTTTATATCTGATTTGTTAATATATTCTTATAAGTTAAGTTCATGCCAGTGACTCCATAGGCATAACTCTTCTGCTAAAAGAAATCTTTCATTAAAAATCATTTCGATTTTGTGCCCAACAATTCAGCCCCTGGAGGCTTTCGAGGATTTCGCACCAAGTCCATAAATGAGAGGTCCCGTTTATGGCTTCAGTACAGCACAAAGCAAAACCCTTAACTTGTCGCTGTGTCGGAAGTGGATCCAATCTTGGCGGAAGTGTCTTGATTACAGGCGTGAGAATCCGGGATCCCTTTACAGTCCCGGGATTCAATTGCTTCTATATTGACAGGGACCAGGGGCGTGATGGATGTTCTCACTTTCTACTCTCCTCTCCCACTCTCTACATATGGTGTCCCTTTAGTCGGAGACCACTGAATGACCTCTATACCATGTTCCTTTCACTATTGCTTCCCTCATGACAATAAAGCTTGTGAAAAAGATGCACGTATACCTATAGTATCAGCCAAACGCTTTCTCGGTAAATCGGTATATAAGAATTGATCTCAATAGGAAACATATGGACTGATTTATGTGTGTGTGATTTGAAGGGTTAAGTACACTAATCTTGTTGCTATTGGCTTTCACGTCGGTCGCTAATGGATTCAGTGATCGTATGCTCGACCATCGAGTGCCTTGATGTTGAACGAATTGTTGGTTTCGCTCTTGCCTTTGGAGTTATCTCTCAGATCTGAAGGCAAACTAAAACTTTCCTTGTGCATCCCGAATTAGTCTTTGGGAATTCTATCTCTGTGTTAATGTGGGGAATTTCTTTTCGGTTCCTGGTGGAAACCTTAGGAGAGTGGGGAGATGTTAAATAACACCACTAGTTATGGCGGTAGTAACTCTGATTTCAATATTTCCAACTTTATGACATTCTCGAGAAATAAAACGTATCGCTGTTGACTGTTGCGAGGCTTCAGAACTTGGAAGAAGATTTGATAAAGCCAAGTAAACAATGAGACCTATGTAAACATTGCCTCCGTTCTATGTAATTTCAAATCAGAAAGCCTAGTACTTGACGAGGATCTTGAGGAATTTCCATCTCCCAAAATAAACCTCTGTGTATGGATAAACGGACTGAAAGATAGATAGATGCAGTCTCCTAATTTCCTCCTTACATAAAACCACTCACTCTCACATAGAACCCGCTAACATTTTATTTATAGCCCACCCTTCAGTCATATGCATATTTATTGCTTCGTCCTGGCGATAGGCTTTGGAGATAAGACATACATACATATAGAAAGCTGGAAATCTGCCACGGGCGTCCAAATGAATATGGCATTGAGGGGAATATTGTGTCCAGAAATTTGCATTCTTCATGTTAGAGTAGGACAGCACTGACTGTATGAAGTGGGATGGAGATCAAAGTCTGGCAGGAAATTGCCAATCTTCCCCGGGCTTTACCACTCCAGTGTGAGAAAGTGGGGTAAGAGGGTGGCAGTGGGTAACACTAGTTACTTGAATCACTCTCCTTACTAGAGCCACTCTATCTCCATACCAGAGCATGGGCTTGCTCGCCTTGAGGTCGCAGGACGGAGTATATTAATGCTGATGGGGGATAAAGTGCCATTTAAACGTCCCTTAGAGGCAAGTGTGATGCTTGAGGCAAACTGATTAAAGAAAATGCACACACATAAATACAGACTCCCAAGAGGAACTTTGGTCAAGTCTTCACATTTTTAGTGATAAGAGATCGAGGCGGGTCAGTCCCATAACCCTCAGATCTATACTCGAGTGCAAGCTATTTCCCCAAGAAAAAAAAATCTGCCCGTCGAGAATCTCTTAGGTGTATTAGTCTTTCATAAAGATTGGAATAAGAATATAAGCGGCCCAAGATGTGTATTGCACTATTGTATCCTTCTTCTAAGCCACTTTTCCTTATACTACTTGTACGCATCTTGCCTCAGCCAACGGTCACCACCGCTGAGAAGATATCGGCAGAGCTTGATTCAATGTTAAGGGACTGTACTAGTTGTATTTGCTTTCCATCTCTTACTGCCAATAACCAGAGTTGCTTTCTCCTCACTTCATGAGAACTGCTTCCCTGGTATATACCGGCCCGTATGTGAAAATGTGTTTCAGCCATTTCCCCAATGAGTCGATTTTTTAACATGGTAACCCTGGAATAAACTATACCAAACATTACCCAAGTAAATATTTAATTGGTGTCTGAACAGTTTGAGAAGAAAGTAGACCTGCTAAAGCAGCTGAGTTTGTTCTTTGTGGATATTTATTGATGCCAGTGATTTCATTAGCTGTTAGCTAGATATCAGATCCACTTAGACAGAACCATAAACATCTTTAATTTGCCTTTATGTAGGATTAGCGCTGATACTGTAGTACTACATAATATCACAACCCATGTGCACGGTAATAGTTTGGGACGAACACAATTTGTATCTTCACGATAAAAACCTTAGCTCCTGCCTTCAATCTAAATGCATCAGATAGTTGGTGTAACTTTGTTAGTAGTTACGACCTATCTCATTTTACTTCGCATCGCGCTAATGGCCAAGTGTACGCTCACACATAGCGATAGAACAGACAGTGAGGCCAGCGTTGCCTCCTCCTCGGCCAGCCATCGCGCCAGGGCCCGATAGATCCACAATCCGTATAGACAACATCACATCCCAGTCTGTGCAACCCTTCAGTACTATACCAACCAGGCGCCACCCTTTTTTATTTTTATTTTGTTTTCTCTCTGAGGGTGGGTGCTAGTATCTCCAAGGCTATAACCCCCGAGGCTACCTACCCCCATACCCCCCGCCCCCCTACATTCCCCACCCCCAGTGACTGCCTGCCTCCCGCCGTCCCTCGGCACGCGACCTGTAGGGTTTCTATGACAACAGCTCTGATCCTTCTACTCACTCTCACCAAATCTAATCGTCCACAGACTTGTCTCCTTTCGAGTGCCACTCGGTCTTTTGATTGCAGCTACATCTGACCTTGCGATTTCTCTTCATTCGATTCAAAGATTGATTCCAGTGAGGTCGACATTGAAAGACCCTAATTCCCTCCACTCAGGGACCGAATAATAATTCGAAAAGACATGAATTGTGTCAGTTCTTTGTTGAAGAACTAAATGCATACTGTCGAAAATAAAATGCAAGTTGTGTACACGATAGAATCCATGAACTGGAATTCACCACATTTCTAGAGTGATTGAAAGTGAAAAAAGTGGAGCCTTCGGAAAGCATGTCCTTAAGTTTAGACGAGAGATTCTTTCTTAAAGGTTATATACTTCATACGATTCACCTTTTCGCTGGTTCAACTGACCTTGGTATATTTATATATATATATATATATCTTCACCATTATAGGCTATTGCTATTGCTGATGTATTTCCCTGATAAGAATTTGTTCTATATGAGACCTTAGTTGAACCTGGCTGTGGTTCATGTTATACTTGGTAGCATTGTGAAACCCCGCATTCGCATTTCAATGTATTCAGTCGTGGAACCCGTTCTTGTGTAGTCATGCTGCTTGCATATTGGATCGGCAATTAATGACTATTATACATTGGCAATTAGGGTGCATACATATAATAGCCTGACCTGCAAACGTTGTAATGTATACCCCCGTGTACACTATAGACTATATGTATAGTCCTTGGGCTGGCCATTCTATATAGGTGTGTATATACATGCATGCACACACCCCAATGCCATATTCAGATGGACGTAACCTCAATACGTAACGTTCTATTCAAAATCACGGTTTTCATGTCAAATTCCATTGTTTTCTTTGTTTCGATTTTATAGAATTTCTCTTGATTAAACCTTGGCTGAAATACTCCCACGGTATTTTTCACACAAACCAGTTTTCCTGCCACAGTAAACGGTATGGTATTTAGAGACTTGCAGTGAAGTGAATGATCTCAGGATTTACGAGGCTTTTAAGCTGTCATGCAAAGCTATTGTCGCGGCATTTTGGCGCATATTTCTATGCAAATTAAAACGAGTTTTAAGTAATTTCTAGTAGTTTTAATATCGGGCATAATGGTGGCTCGCGTTCAAGACGATTCAATTCTCCGATGAGAATTTCAGCCTAACGAATTAGTACCTTTAAATGTACTTCCTGGACCCCTATAGTATTTATACCGCTAATGAAATAGGACTGAGTCACTTCATTGATTAATAAAACTCGAAACTAATGCAGGATACATCAGCATTAATGAAAATTCCCTGTGACCAAAATTTCTCTGAAACATTGCATGGGCAAGTGCATTTTCCAGATTTGTCATCGAACGTCGTCACTCCTACTTATCGCCTTATGAATATTTATCACTTGGTTTCAGCTTGTCGATTCTGTTTCGATTTTTGCATCGTTTTATCGCTGACGGTATAACCCAATATCAGTACGTAAAGGGGGAGGATGGAGTGGAGGGTGTGTCATCATGAGAGTTAGCGGTCGCCCAAAGGTGGCCATTCCAGCAGATTTACGAGGCCCGGACAAGATGTGAACGGCCACTAATCACAATTATCACGCCCTCCATGCATTGTTCGAGTTAGATGGTCTTCCGTAATTACGAACGCTCGCACCCTTGTTTAGTGTGTGCCTGCTAATTACCCGCAACCAAAACTAATTCTACAATAAGGAATATTAACCCGGTCAGTGAATGGAATAGGGGATGCCCTGGCGAAACTCTATAGCGCCACGAAAGTGCATTGCAATGGGTGCTCACGGGGATAATGTCACGGTGTTGGAGGTACCACGATACGTGATACAGGGCTGGAAATCCAATGGCATTGGGAAGATTACACCCTGAATAATTTAATGGCAGTGAATCTACTATTTATCGATATTGGAATGGTTTTGTGAAATATTTGAAAGGACGTCCAACACCAATTCAGCTTATTCCAGTATTTAAGACGACGTTGATTAAATGGATCTCTTAAATTTCATGTTTTTAATCGGAGATTGACAGATCATCTTGAGATGGTGGTCATGCGAAATGCTAAATTAGTTGTGCATGGAATGTTTGATAGGATATTAGATTAGAGCTCGTGTGCTGGAATTTTGTTTTTTCAATTTTATATCCCTTGATTGGAAATCTTGCAATTATCTTATGCAATTATGCATACCATTGCGTCTCCATGAGCGTAACCATCCCTTGTTGTGAGGCCTCGAGCTACTCTAAGGGAGAAAAGCTGAGTAGCTCTGCCCATAAAAAGGGGTTAATTCAGGGTTGAGTATGCATTGGGTGGGGTGTGGTGAGGGATCGCAATGGAGGGGATGGTACAGAGGGGGTGAGTGATGACAAGATAGGCGCATTCAGAGGAGTGGAGGAGCAGGGGTAGGACCGGCCGGGTAGCAGCTGTTTTAGTATCCCAGTGTTATTGAAGAATTATTAAGGTGTGAGCCTGAATATTCCCACCAGCTGATGATTTATTATTGCCCCTTTTTCACCTCCCGCGGCCTTCTGATGTTATTATTATGTAAAAGGGTTAGATTTTCAGAAAATGTACAATTGGCAGCTGTATACATTTAGTCAATTCTTCTATTAAAGTTAGACAGTAAAAATCGTCAATACTAACTAGGTATATCTGAATATATTTGATATTGTCTTGATTCAAACAATCTGTTTGGTTATGTTGAACTGAGTTTTGAACCATTTTTTTCTTCTTAAATTTGGATTATTTGAGAGGATTGGTGAAGGTGAATTGTACATTTACTGGCGATTTCACCCAAAATGCTTCTATAGACAGCTTTTAATTGGGGTCTACGATGTGATAATGGTGTGATTCAAACTACAGTCTGACGTGATGACGAAAGCTTTTCTTTGTCTCCTCCTAACATGCAATACTCTACTGACCTGGATTTAGTATCCTATTGTTTTCTAGCTTAATTTAGAAAGAACTAGCTGATTATATCCTTATTACTCAGAACTCTTATATAAATTATAGTAGCAGAATTTAGTACACACGCACCAAAAATGGATATATCTGTTATAATTTATAGAAACGTACTCCAAGAAAACCACAAAATGTATTAAATTTCTCTATTATGGGGGAATTTTAATCTATATATGAGAACAAAGGGTTTCACTTTCAGAATAAAAAGGCTGACGTCATGCCAGGGTAAAGTCGAACCCATATTTTTCTCAGAGTCTCTCCAGTCGCTTGTCATTAAAAGTACTGATCATAATCATACATCGAGTCCAAGGGGACTAAGATGTGCACGTAATACTGCGATCACCCTTCACCAGCGGGAAAGATACTTAATAGTTAATCGTGTCTGAAATAAAGGTTCTGTTACTAATGGACTCAGCTGGAGAAATTTAACACTCCTCGGTCCAGCCTCCGCTATTCTCTCCCAGACCCGTTACAATAGCCTCTTCTGTCACACCCTCACTTGGACACACCCTTCATACGCCATCTCATACCAAATCCTCTATACCACATTAGGATTACTAATTAGATGTTATTGATTATCATTAATCGTCACTTCAGATCTGCATTTCCTGCATGTGTAGCCTGGCCCTACTCATCAGCCATGGTCGCCGTTCAATGATTGAAAGAAACGAGTTGAATTCAGGAATTAACTCAACTCGTTTAGATGCAGTGAGCGCCCCTAGTGATTAGGATTATAAAAACATGCCATTGAATTCGGTTTTAAAAAAGTATTGTCCCCGGGAACAGTTCGTGTCTGGGAATACCAGTGGACCAGTTTATCTGTATAAGCTTGGTACTTGGAAATGGGTTATCCCTTTATTTGTTACGCTTTGAATTCTATTCTACTCGCTGATATAATCCCTGAGTGTAAGTAGTAATAGTCACGGTGACTATTACTACTGGTGTATGGTAAGATGTAATTGGAAAGGACATACATTTAAGTATTAATGTTGCTTCTAGTGAACAGTAGTTCATTTCCCTTTAGTTCTACAGTGCGAATTAATCAACCCTGACAAGGGAAAAACAACTTCCTCGAGGTCTTACCATAGCAAGTAGTTGAGAAACATTCTTTTTAAAAGAATTTCAAGTTGAATTAACGTTAGTTACCTCTCACAGTCTCAGCTAAATGAGAAGAAGGCCAGAGGATAAAATACTTTCTGTAATTGACGGGTGTGTGTTGCCTTAGGCTAATTCAACCTGACAAATACACAATTGCTCTCCAAACTGGACAACATTTGAGATGGAAAAACAACATACTATATCCTAAGAATTTTTCATTGGTTTCTGTAAGTTGCGCTTGAGTAGGGAAATTAGCGCATACGTTCATAGCTAATGTTTTCCCGTCAGTTCAATTACTTCTCTTATCAATTTCAATTTTGCTACTGAAAAGCCTTTGCCAAAAATTCGTCGGAGACGACGCAACTGATTTTAAGATTCTACCTGACAGTCGTCTGTATATTATATCGCCAGGTGAATATCATACTATCACAAAAATATAAAGCATCTGTCGCCTTTGATTTGAACATGAATTATTTATCGACAAGAGACATTGGTTTCAGTGGACCACGCATGGAAAAGATATCATACAAGACATGAAAGATTTCTTTTGTACATGAAACATCAGATGCAATGTAACATACTCATTTATTAGAATATTTGTATTAGTTTTTGTTATGCCCTTGAAACCTTTCTACTCACTGCATGGGAAGCATTCACAGATTGTCAGCCTGTTTCTATAATTGCACGAAACATGAACATATATGTATGAAATTATTAGGATCAAACAATCTTGTTCAAAAGATAGGTCGTTATCAACCAGACAACCGTCTGGTATTATAGAGAGAAAGCGGCACCATGCAGCACGGAGTAGAACAACACAGGCGCTCTTCTGGCACCATCAGATCCGGCGAATTGATTTCATTGTGATTGTCAGCGAGTCCAAATTTCCCCTGTGCGACACGAACACACTGTATGGAGGGAATATTGACTCCCATATCAGCAGCCAGACAAAGCCTTTCCTGAGAGACAGCAAAGTCTAATTATAATAAGGCAATATGTATACTACAGAAAGTAGAGCAAGGTTCCTGGATAGACAATACATATATGTGTGTGTGTCTGTGGTATGCCCACAGATATATCAGTCTCCCTTGTTTAGTATTATGACAGTAAGATATTAATGCCTATTCTTTTGGGCGCTACATTATGCGAAATAGCCCTTATCCTTGATAGTGTCTTATGAGAAGCATGAGAAATACATGTATATATATGAGGACGTGGGGGCCTTGGCGTATGTAGATTAAGGGCCCTAAACAGTCATTAAGGTCATTCATGGCGCTTATTATTTCCATAATTATCATATAAAATATCTCGACCTGTCAGTACACAGATTAGTAAAGTATATCTTCGTACATTAACATTCAACCATTACATGTAAACTGGGGCGAAGACAATTTATGTAAGATTCTCCTGATTGTATATTTATGCATATCCTGTGATGATTATTTTTTCTTTAAAATCGGGTCGTTTGCCATATCTCATGGTTGATAGTTATCCTTAAATATCAATAATGTTATGTCAACGTTGGATGTAACGAAAAATTACAGAGGGAAATCTAGAGATTCGTGTTTGTCTTTTTATTGTATAATCAAAGGCATATATAACATGTTAACATCTGCGGTGTTGCAATCCATGTTTCATCTGTACATCAAACGGACATATATTGGGAGGTGTCCAAATATTATGACAACTTTCTATGCTGAGGACAAGAATATATATATTTGGCAGACATATGTATGCTTACAACTTGAACACTATTAGACAAACTCTTTTTATATTGTTTTTGTCTCAAATTAACTCGCGCATAGTTTCTGATGGAAAGAAAATCACGATTGTTTCCCTACCACAATTCCTTTGTTTTATAAAGGATCTGGAATCCGGGAGTGGTGTTAGTGGCGGTGGAACCTGTGTATTGTTATCGGGTGAAATGGACAGGACATGGAGAAACATGGCCACTGTGAAATGCTCGAGTAACAACAGTCCATGTGTCAAAGAAGTGACATGTTTGATCCCGCTGGCCATGTGAGTTGCATGTTAGGTTTTGGTCGCGACACGCCACCCCTTTTGCAGTGGTTGAGGCATGGGCACTCAATCTGAATTCTGATCTAGCATTTTTAGTTACCAGGTACCACCCCTACCCCTTCCTACTCCTTCTTCTTCTCCTCCTCCTCCTCCTCCTCTCCTCCTCCTTTTTCTTCTTCTTCTTCTTCTTCTTCTTCTTCTTCTTCTGCTTCTTCTGCTGCTTCTTCTTCCTCCTTTTCCCCTTCCCCTCTCTCCACCCTTCTCTCTCTCACCCCCCACCCCCACCCCTTCCTCCTCCTTCTTCTTCTTCTTCTTCTTCTTCTTCTGCTTCTGCTTCTTCTGCTGCTTCTTCTTCCCCCTTTTTCCCTTCCCCTCTCTACACCCTTCTCTCTCTCTCTCTCACCCCCCACTCCCCCCACCCCCACCCCTTCCTCCTCCTTCTCCTTCTTTTCTCTTCTTCTTCTTCTTCTTCTTCTTCTTCTACTTCTTCTTCTCCTCTCCTCATTCTTCTGCTTCTTTGTCTTCTTCTTTTTCTGCTTCTTCTTCCTCCTTTTCCCCCTCCCCCCCCCCTCTCTCTCCACCCTTCTCTTTCTCTCTCTCTCTCTCCCTCTCTCTCTCTCTCTCTCTCTCTCTCTCTGAGTCTCTCTCTCAAACATTAGATTCATTCCCACTCCCACATTGCTGTGTTTTTAAGGCGTGGCGCCGTATCAGACTGAGATATTCCATTACTGTATCGGAAGGCAAACACTAATAGCAGATGGGAAAATCGACTGGCGTTGACAAGAACTTCCACGCAACTACTGGCTAGCGCTAGTAGCAGCATATTCGTGCTATTCATTCCTAGCCCCATCCATTACAGCATAACCTCATAAATCATGAATATATTGCCATACAAATGCTTTTCCTCATTGCCTACACATTGTACATGAAATATGCATATCTCTTCCTCCCATCTGAAGATTAGGTACCGCATTGTGCGCCTCTCTCAGAGCCCATTGCCTCTGATCAGTGGAGTATGGTTTAAAGTGTGGAGAAAAGAAAATTACCATTGTCATTTGTCACTCAGCAAAAGCCTTAGAATTTTATGGTAGCTTGGCATGATGCATTAGGATACATTAAAGGTAGCAATCCACGGTGAGGCGGGGAAAGACTTGGCTGGAGGCCGAGAAATAGGCACCTGGCGCCAACACTTACATGGGACCAATGGCGTCCCCATCCTTACTGCAGAAAATGTGTAAATGTAGACATTCCTTGCACACTGCAGGCTACTTATTTTCAAGTACATGAAATAGATGATATGGTAGAAAAACAGTATAGGAATGTCGCAGATTCCTCACACTCTATGAAAAATAGTATCATGTGTGTCTGGTGTCCCGTAAAAGCAGTACAGATCTATATCGTGTATATGCATTGCATGCCTTCCAAAAGTAATAATGAAAAGATCAAAAGATAAAATGAAAAATTTAATACATTCGTTAACCATTAAAACATTTTCCATGACACCCGTTTTGATATCATCAACTAGATTTCAGTTATCTATTCTTAAATTACGTAGCGCATGCACGTTAAAAGTTATTATGATATAGGTATCCCATATACATTTGCGACAGAGAGCCTACGCCATAGAAAACCTGCCATATGCAAATCCAGTCTGCCTTGCTATGCTCCAGTGGTTGCTGGCGTAAAGCCATCCCCTGGAGCATGTAATGGTAAAAGTATAGTCTCACTACCGACTGATTATTCCTCAGCTAGATGAGGTATGGCAGCCTGAGCCTATATAGGCGTGGCAGTCGTTGGTCAGCTGAAAGATATTATTTTTTTCTTCTGCTCACGTCGAGGGCCTGTCAAGAAGTCGACAAGCGCGTAACCAGGGGTAATATCGTCAGTGGCGGAGGGTTGATACTTTCTCCAGATACTCCAGATGCAGTTATATGGGTGAATTCACCAGAACATGTACAATTCGCCTTCACCAATTCTCTCAAATAACCCAAATTTCAGGCGAGAATAAAGTTCAAAATACAGTTCAACCTAACCAAACCGATTGCTAGAATCGATGCATTTGTATATTACATATACTCGAATTTACCTAGTATTGACCAAATTGCAGCCTTATTTAGCAGACTTTACTCAAAGTGTACAGCTGCCGATTGTACATTTTCTGAAAATCTGACCCATATGATGATAACAACAGAGGCTTTATAACGATAGGAAAAACAGAGGCAAGGGTTGGACCGCCCACTTCAACCCAAAGAAGGAATGAACGGGTGAATTTGTACTCCCAAGATTTATAGTGAATTGTTCAGAAGTTAGGTTATAATTCCAGAATGATCCAGTTATCGAGCTTTGTTTAGAAAGATGGATGACAAGGAATTATTGATAAATGGAAATAAGTTCTGACAGGTTTCGCTCATAAAATAAAGAAGGAATTAAATTCCCGTCATCAAACCCCGAGCTTGTCTCGCCGATAAATTGTGGCTGTTGCTCCAAGAGCGCGATTTTTTATCCAGCTCCCAAATCTTTAGGGTGTGATCCAATCCATGAAGACGAGGGGCTCGAAAAGTGTTGAGTCTGGTTATGAGCGGGGGTTGTTGAAGCTGGCAGCAATTTTCTTTTCCATCATTATTCCTCTGGCTTTTTACTTTTTTGTACGGGCGCAAGAGGACATCAATATTGTGTAGGCCGGTACGTGATGGAGTGAAATGAAATGTGTCCCGCGTCCGGCGCGCGTTCTTCATCAGGAGTGAGGGGGAGGATTACTGACGATTGGATCACACTCTTTTCTGTCTTTTAGAATGGGGTTAAAATAGGAATAACCCCCGTGCATTGCTTCTAACAAAAGGCCGGCTGATGGGATGCTGAGCACTGCATACTCGGGTTTTCACCTCGTTAAAAGCGCGTGTATTTTGTCAATGTCCATGTTCACCTTTTAGGCTGGGTGTTTTATGATCCCCGGGGCGGAGGGGGCGAGGGTGCATGCTGACGGATGGGTAGAAATTAAGGAAGGATCCGAGAGAATAGTAGTAGGGGAAATTGAAATGTTTGATGCGTGGTTTGCCTGCCTTGGCCTGAAGAATAACAAAAGGGATGAACATTTCCCATGGGACCCATCCTCTGATTCAGATTCTCCTCTAAGGATATGATTTAAATTCCCAGCCTGACTTGAAAGGCAAGATTCCATTTTGTTTTTCAATTGCGCCTGCATTATTAAGCATTCAAGGTATCAACCTATTTAAACAAACAACGTCGAGCTATGGGAAAATTCTTATATCATCCACACATGTCTGTATATTGTCAGGTGTATACATGTATGCTGAAAATAAACAAGACGTGCTTACCTCCCAAAGATCCCCCACCCCCCACCCCCCTTGCGCATACTTGTGGCAATATTTTCCACCTTGCCAAACGACAGGCAGTGCTTTCTTATTAGTTTTGAAATAGCTTACCTGGTGTTTTTTTCTTCATAGACCACACATACCTATGTTTACGAGAACATTATACTCCTATTGCTTATCACCCATTATACAATTTGGAAATCAAACCTCTATTTGTGTATGCCTATTTTTTTACCATCCCTTCACATATTCCAGCTGCCAGAGGCAAACCCAGCGCTCCTCGCATTGCTCTCCCCCTGTTTTGTCAGAAATACAACATGGACCACCCCTGCGTCTGCATGTTCGGGGACTGTTATCTCGCTCAATTCCAGAAGAGAAGCCAAGAGAGAGATGAGCTGATAAGAACTGAGTTCTGTTGCATCAATAGCGTTATGGGAACTACAAATGTATTAAGATAGTGTAATTTTACAGATGATGGCAAGTGCTGAAGGACCATCAATTCCCCAATCTGACAGCAGATGTATGGCCGAGTCAAAACATCCATAGCTTCCATTACATTGCCTCATTGTGAAGGAACATAATTATTTCTTGGGATTGCTTTATGTGGACGACAGCTGACGGCTCTGGTTCTATAGATCACAGGCATGGAAACATAAGCCATCTTCCTAGTCTTTTTTTCTTCCAATTAAATGGCTGTGGGATGATTTATCATTATAGAAGCGCAACAATTCAAACCATCTTGTCAGATGTGTTACATTCTATATAGAGTGGAATACATTTCCCTTCAAATAGATCAATATTCAAATATGATTGGGGGGAGTTTCCAATATATAAGCCCCATTTGAGTATTACTTATTGTATTCCCAATGTACACTAATATAGCCTATGACCTCACCATATCAGTGCTCGTTAGTGAACCCAAGGAAAATCTCTTGTCCCAAATAGCCCATTGTCCGAGCTAAAAATAACCTGACAGCAGCGACCAGCTCTGACTTAGGAGAAGAAGCTGCTCACGATTCCTGGTCCAAGGTCGATCCCCATGTTACAGCTATTGCTCATTCTCCTCCAGCTCCGGCTGCCTTTGCTGATGCCTTCAAGCTAGCTCCCTAAGGGACAGTTTTACTAAAACTTCACAACTACTCGGAGCTCTTCTGAATGTTTTAAAAGCGATAAGGGTGTATTTAGTACAGTGGGAGAGGAGGAGGGCAGCACACGCAGAGAGATAGTGTGGTGACTATTTGTAAACGTTTTATTTGGGAATTTCATTTCCTTTTTGTCAAAATGCCATGGAACCACGAGGTTGTGGTCTGTCTGTTTTTCTGTCCTGAGTCACATGCTTCTGTGAACATGCTGTGTGTGTATATGTATGACTAATGAATACATGATCTCCATGGGGAGGGAATGATACCAGTATGCGACGTCAACACTACATTATAGCTGTGACTCGGGGCGATGGGGAATCCATCGCCCATCGCAGGAAAGGTATTTTGAAAAACTTGAACATATTTAATCATGAAACCATTATTTACGTTACAAATGAGGCATTCAATTATCACAGAACCATTGTTCCTGCATGAGGCCCATTGAAGCAGCCTCCATGGGTGAAACGGGCCTACTGGAAGCCGGGATGTTTTTGTCATTGGTCGATCCCGCTCACCGGAACTGGCGACTGAGTCATAGCAAGCTGGGCAGCTTCACTAATAGTACTCAGAAGCGATGTTGAATGAATGGGGACACCCTGTCAAACAATTAACTGATGGGGTCGAAACTAAAGCGATGCGTTTTTTTTCCTGTACAGTTTTCTATGCAACCCGAATGCTCCATTATAAATGAACCACAATTAAAAATCTAATGACAAGCTCCTGGAACTAGGTAATTTGTTTTATTGGTGCGTTCGCAAAATGATCTTTGTAAAATTGACCACCATTTCATTTATTCATGTAATCTATATTAATTAATATAGATGTGGTCACTTCTATGGTCTTGGGGATTTTTTTTACCTTGGGGATTTGTTGAGGGATTTTCTACTTACCTTTTCCTCATTGGCACATATTGCTCCTGAGAGACCTAATTACTGGAGGTTGTTGGAGAAATTGTCCAGCTTCTGTAGAGGAGTTGCTGGTGAATAATTGCTCAGGATGAGCTGGGGTGGTGCTGGTAGGGGCGTGTGTGTGGGGCGGGGGGGGGGGGAGTGGGGGGGGGGGGCATGCATGGCTGGGATGGAGGAGTAGAGGGGGAACAGTGGATTACAGGATTTCTTAGCACATGCTTATTATTGCACTTGGCGGCATTGCGCCTTTGGGCCCTAGTTAAGGCAACTTTAGATTAATAGATTGAGTCTCACGTGCTCCTGCTCCTGTCTAGTGTATGGGTAAGATTTGTGGAAAATGTACAATTGGCAGCTCTACATATTTAAGAAACCTTGGTAAATTAGGCTGGAAAATGATGAATACCGGGTATATCTGAGTATATTGGTGTCGCGTTGATTTATAGTATCTGTTTTGCTATGTTAAACTGCATTTAGAAGCTCGTTTATGTCTTAAATGTGGGTTATTTGAGAGGATTGGTGAAGGTAAATTGTACATTTTCTGAAGATCTGACCTGTTACATGTATGTGTGCGGTGTGTCACAGGAGCCAGTTTGTTCCTCCACGGTCGTTCCTCCAGTGCATCCCATATACCGGTAGTTTACATAAGAGAGAGAATGAGAGATAGGACAAATACACAGGTGGCATAGAAGCAGCCGCTATATTGCACTTGCCACACAAGACCATGTCATAATACATCTTGCTGAATAAGGAAGATGCTCGAGCGCTCTCATTGTTAAGTGGGGCGGGGGCTTTATATGGAGGACGGGCGAGCCATAAATCATACACATAAGGCATAAATCAGAGAGGCAATTATAAATCATATAGCCATGTGATCTATCATCAGCCTTGGTGGAGCACACAAGGCATTGGAAGCTATAAAGAGTGTGTGTATTTAAGGAGCTAATCCCCGCCGAAATGATTCTTACCTTTAGTAGTATATGGCTTCTCTGGGAACAATGCGTAATGAGAATATATGATATATCTGATAGATAAAAGTCTATCTATAAGTACAACTATCAAGAGTAATATGCAGACAGAATGTTGGACGTCTTGTGAGTTCCAGTAATGAGAATCAAACCTTAATATAAAATAAATGAAAGATAATTTTATAAATTATCCAGGTCTGCATATAAAATAAATAAATCATGTCTCAACGATCTATCTATATAATAATAAAGTATCCCAATTTTCTACTGAGATTTTTTTTAAAGGTAACGAATCTGTGGGTAAAAAATACCTTTACTACCGTAATGTCTCTTTTACTCTGAGGTAGTGTCTACTAAATAGCTCCCTCCCCACCAACTTTATGAAACTAAAATGGTGCACTAATTGCCTAGACAAAAACTCCGTCCCATTAGGGATGCTTGTCCCCGGGAAATTAATGTTCCTACATGCTACTACGCCCCGTGCTCTATCTCCACCATAACAATATTTTCCATGCATATCAACTGGACATAAACAATGTGCCATATTGATGGGCCATCTATGCAGTCAACGGGTCGGTCGCCTGTGGCCATTACCTCACAATGGTATTAATTGGGTCCATATCATGACGCTTTTATACAAATTTATACTTATTGTGTGTTTATATATAGAAGTAAACGGGGTGTATCTAATCAGTAATTAGAGCAGAAACAGAAATTGTCATCCCCCCATTCGCTGTCTATAAATATATATTCATCTCTTCCAGGTTACAACCTTCTCTGTTTCTATAAATATGTTTCTATTTGGTCCTGTTTTGTTTCTCATCCTACCTTTAACCCTGCTTGTCTCACTCACCCCTCGCTCAGTCACTGAGGCGTAGTTCCCCCGCTCTCGTATATTGACTACATAATTACAAGAATAAGATGAGACACATATAGTTGTCGGAGGACAGGCATCAAGTAAGTAGAAGCTATCGCCACTCAGGCATAATATACATCTCATTCATTGACATATCCTCGAGTGTCTATACATTGTGGCTCGTGGACAATGCCTACACACTTACCCTCTCACTTAATGGGTAAGAAGAGAAGGTAAAAGACTCTTATCCCGAGGAATAGTACGCCAAGTCTATAGGGAGTTATATTTGGCTTTGGTCTCTTGACATTGCGCTGCGGAAGGCAGAGGAGGTTGTATTAGATACAAGAACGCAGAGGTAAGGAAAACCTGCCAGGTGCAACACACACTCACACCAGGGTCCCACCCACACCCAGACACTAAGAAGGGGAGACAGACATATCCACCTATACTAACACACATCTCTCATAGTACCCACTCTCATCACCCTGCTTTACAACTAGCACTCACCTGCGGGGGCCTGGTAGGTAGCCTATAGAGATACACCTTTTGACAGGCCTGTGAAGGGAGTCGCGGGGAGCACGCGAGCAGGAAAAGGGTAAGGAGAACCTTAGAGAAGTTAGACACAACCAGCTGGGAATGTTCCCCTGATAAATCACCTCCTGAAGGATCTCCTCCTTCATCTTACGTGAAACCCTGGAGTACACCACCAAGGAGACACACACCTGGTCTCTTGTTTAGACTCAGTATTCTCCCAATGCCTGCTTGGTCGGGGTAAACATATATATAAACGTATACATTGGCATCCGAGGAAACCTTATAAATGCATGCACACTCATTATGTTTCCACCTGGCCCTGCTAGTGGGTGGTGACAAGTGATCTGACATTTCTATGGAGGATTCACTCACCCCTTTGGTCGCTTGGCTTTCACTGGAAAGGACAATAACAACATTGGATGAAAGCCCTGGTTACATCTGCATGCTTAATCCCTCCACTCTTCTGCAGTCGGGATCAAGCTGATCGTATTCCCTCGGGACCCATCTTTAACTTAAGCCCCTCTTCACCCAGGTTCAAAATATTTTCTCGTTGACCTTGAATGACCCTTTTGACCTTTTTCCCCCGTCAACCTGTAAAGTGTCCAGTTAAACTCATTCTGTCAGTGATCGAGGTTCGCTCTCAGATCTCGAGCGCTGTCCAACCAAAAAGGAAAAGGTTAGAGGAGTCATCGTAATCACCATCACGCCATACCTGACTTTAAAATACCAAGTATCCATGGTAACGTAATGCTACAGATACACAAACGTCCTACCACCAGTAGCACAAAACACAATCCCAAAAGGATCACTGACAGACGAGGTAAAGGCTGTAGTTGTGATTACATTCAACAGCCCGCATCTACTGGAAGGTATCCTTTCACACCGAGGTGTTGAGGTGATTGATTTTTACATTCTTAACCTTTTCAGATTTTGATGGTGCTAAGAAAGTAGCATTTCCCTTGATGTTGCCATGTCCACTAATCGATAGCTCACGAATAACGATTTTTAATTAGTTGCCCTAGAAAGCGAAACTATTCCACTATTTTAAATTAGACCTGACATCTGTCTTCTCTGGTGTTTCCCTATATTAATCATTATTGTTGTCGGGTGGTGTAAATATTTTATTAGTACCGTGCACCTAAGCAGAGTTGGCTGTTTGCTCTGGGAATGATCTAGGTGGTCAGGTGTAGGTGCTCCCAGAAATTGTGTTAACCAATGCTGAACAAGACACCTAGGCCTGGAGGACCACTGATTGTCCTTGACATATATTTATCCTGGAGCCCTCAACCTCCGACCCTTGGGTCACCAGCCTTCTCCTTGATGTCTCCATTGAAGCTTCATTCAATGCTTATAATGGGAGGTCATCCTATAGGTAGAGAGACTCCACTGTGTCTGCTGGTAATAGCACAGTAAGGGTTACAAAGGTGACAACATTATTAAAGGATCGCCATAAGTTATGTGAGGTTACACCTGGGGATTCGGCCCGTGTGTTACCGAGTTGCGACAGCAGGGGGTCGTATTCACCCATGTACTTATTACATACACACACCTATTCAGGTTCTACACTGACGGGAGCGAGCGTCAGGAGGGGGAGAGGAGGAGAAAAAAGCTTACAAGAAGGCCAAGCTCACATCATATGGATCCCAACACACCTAAGGTCACAGTTGGTAGTCAGGAAACCATCTGTTGCTCGTGCTCTCTCCATCTAAATCACCTCGCTCTATCGCAGTTCTCATCGTCCGGATTATATGCTCAAACGAATTTCACGGATGGATTTACACTTTGCTGCATTTAGGGAAAAAATAAGAAGTACTTTCTTGGTTCTTATGTTTACTTTGGGAAATTTGACGTAATACCTTATATCGAATTCCACGTGGTACGCGTGGCATGCATGGCTAAGAGATCACGCTTTTTGAAACAAGCAAAACCATATTCTCTAACTTACTTTGGATACATTATATTTCAAACGCTTCAAATCTCATCCCCAGACTATTTCTACATTCTATATTACTACAGTTGAAAAGACTGAATGCAATTCACATGCGTCCAATCATCATTGTATTATTTCTTTTTTTACCAACCCTAATAGTTCTCCCGCTGGGCTTTCATCTTTTCACTTTAGGATGAAAGGCTTTGCTGGATCACAAGCAAGGAGAAACGGTTAATAAGCTTTGGTCTACCACAAATACTAACGTTGTGCAAGTGATAGGGGAGCACACGAATTGTTGTGATTGAAATCGGAGGAACCCCGGTGTTGATGTTGTCTTTAATTGTGTTGTTTATGTTCAGGCCTGTTATTGTACCGCCTGAAAGGGTAGCTACTGGAGTTTCTACGCAGGTGGTCAGACACTTCTAGCCCTGGAGGAATTGGTGTAAGGATCCAAGGAGCGATATCAGCCTGCTGTTGAAGGATCCGGGGGGAGAAGGGAGGATGATTCAGTGAAGGGACTAAGTGGGAGAAGGTAGGGATGTACGTACTCTATGGAGGAGTATATGGGCGAGGTGGTAGCAGATGGTTAGACATATCAACACAAATATAAACTTGAGGCAGATCAGCAAATCAGCGGCTGTCGGTCATCAATTGGCAGTGTTTGACTCAAGCTCGCCAGCCAGCCAATCTATAGTGTTAGCAACCACTCAGTTCAGTTAGTTGAACGAGTGGCATGCTGAGTTCTTCAAGTAGATGGAAGCATCAGTTTTAGAGGACAAATGGGTTCTGTTAACAAACATTTTAGGGGTTTAACCTGGGCTGCTGCTGTTTAGCTCAAGGGCTTGCAACAGGCAGGCATTCCAGAAATACACACGGTTGAACGCTGGCCTTTATATTAGTTAGTCTCTGGTCATTGGACAATTCATACGCTCTGAGGGACACAGCCTAAACATACCAAGTACAGATCCCTCTTGTTTGTTGGGATCACAAGGCTTTATTAGTATTACTGAGGCAGTTCTGGACAAAAATAATGATGTGTATGTACGATCTCGTGTGTGACTACATTGTGAGCTTGTCCGAGGATACCAGATACCAGATGGTTGACCCATGATTCTGACCCTTCAGTGGCAGATCCCCATGAGAAAATAGCAGACTGCTGACCCTATCTATCGGTAAAACCTACCACAGGTTCTCCCTCTGTGTGTTAGGATCCTATAAGTGATCATTCAGGGACAAAGTGACATTTACACACTGCTGCTCCATTCCTTGGGGTTTTGTCAAGTGGGTATCTATCCTCCATGTGAACCCATATGGGAGATACAGCACCATTACCAGATGGTACACTTATTACCTGGACCAATAATACCCGAGTAACATGGTCCTGGGCGCTGAGTCACATTGCTTAACAATTATTTGCCAATACTCAGCTTTCTTATACTGAAAGTACATTTATATTGAGGCTGAAGTCGCAGGAATTAACAAAGGCAGGGGACACTTCTTTTATCTTGTGTGTGTTTTGTCCTGAAATATTGGGTTGTTGTCAGAGCATGTGGGTTGGGCGCAGTGACAGGAGTCAGTGATATATGGGTTCATTTTGGAGGACAATTAAGTGCAAGTCTCAGTGGACTACGAGTCATCAATGGCATTACGGGATTACTAACGTTTAGGAGGGGCTGGGCACCCCCATCGATCCCACGCACGTGCTTCCAACGCGTGTGCATGTAGTATGCGGGTGCGCTGCTTGTGTGTGTTATGTGAGTGGATCCTCCACTGACAAACGCTGAAGCCTGTTCAAACCATAACTGCTCTTATTTATTATTGAGCGGTCACCCCAGCTCCTTAGAGCCCCTCTCTCACCTCTCTCACACTGGGGTGGGGAAGAAGATAAGTACTGCTGGCTTGACGGGGATCTACTGACTGCCATCCCCCGATCCTTGTAGGCCTCTTGCCCCAGACATTCACAGCTGTAGGCAATTGGCCAAGGAGAAAAAAGCAGGACTCAAGGGAAAAAGGAAGGGCGCAAGCTGTAAATAATCATCAGCGCCTTTATCCTTGTCCTCTCTTCAAGACAGGCACTGGTAGTGTTGGTACCTAGAGCCATTCATACCTTTCTCAGACACGCCTCTTTCCTCCTCCAGCTGATACCCTGGAGTGGGGCTCTTCAGTGTGGATTTTACCTCCTGCGTAGCCCTGTGTGCAATGCCGCTATCATTACCGACCCCCAGGACTCCCTCCCTCCCACCCCCGCTCCCTCCCACCCACTAACACTACACTTAAACCTGGCCAGGTTTTTAAACCCAGAGACTGCTTGACCCGGAAGCGGAAACACATGGTTAAACCTGGAGGAACTGGGGTGTCCCATCTGTAGTGGGTGGTACGTGAATGAAAGGAGTAAAACGGCACTCGAAAGGTACGTTTCAAGCTGGCGGTATTGATATTACAGTGGGACCTCAGAGTACTCAGAGGTGGGACACAGCCCCAGGGTTTCTCTACCATTAATACCCTATATTAACTCTAGAGTTTTGGGTCGATATCAGGATTTAAGTTTAAACATTTTAACATTTTAGTTTGTGGCCATATGTTTTAACCCAGTGAACCTCATGCCTGCCTTCTCGTGCTACAGGACAGGAGACATCTGATAGCGTCTGATCACTTGCACGACAAGGAACCATTGTCAGAGCCCTAGGCTAGCCCTCTCTGGATTGTTATCATGGCTAGGGTCGTGGAATAGATATGGGATCTACCAGATCGTAGCTTATCAGCGGCACATACGGGTTGTCAGTGATTGTGTGGCAGTGGAAAGAAAAGTGGGTGGCAGAAGGAGGACGAGAAGCTGTCTTATATTTATTGGACTGGGACACAGATCATCGGGGAGACCCCACTACACCTCTGCCTCACCCCATCTCTCTCTCACACACTCTCTCTTCCAGCAGTTCCACTCTCACTCACAGTCCAATCAACATCAGGGTCTGTCACTGCCCAGCCGGAGCCAGAGTTCCGCCCACATCCACAACCACAAACTCCCATCACAACACCAGCGCCGGTCGCGTGTGGGTTCAATGCTGGAGTAGGCAGGAGGAGGAGGAGGAGGTGCTTTCATGGAGGAGCCAGCCTAGGAGGTAGGAGGGAAGCCCCCCTCACATACATACTATTCTACCACCACCACCACCACCGCCATCCAGCAAGCAATACACATCACAGCCAGCTTTGGGAATCCCCATGCTGACTGGCAGGAGACAAGTTGTGTAACGTGAACTACAGGCATAGCAGCAGCCAGCATAATAATAACCCTGCTGCAGGGGTCGTACAGGAGGTTTGTCATTACCACTGGATATATCTGTTGTCACACTATGATCCAGAACCAAGTCTGGGACACAGTGACTAAAAGACCGACTACTGTCTGTGGTTAATAACACAGCCAGAGTTATTCCCCCCTTCACTTGGCCTTTTCCTGGGACCATATTCCACATGTCATGTAAGTACAGAAGGGGGAAGGCCGAACCTCACCTATACCACACACACACACTACACACTCGGCGGTACGTACACCCGTGGCATACAAAGCCAGTGTTGGCGGATCCAGAGTATTCTAGCTGCCGATGTACTAAAGAGAGACGAGCTGGTAACCCCGAGCCACTCATTGTTGTGTGGGTTAGCCTGAGAGCAGCTGCGTGGAGAAATATTGCTGCCAAACAAACCCTGAGGAATTGGAGTGGAAGATAAAGCTTATCATCTATACCAGCCGTACCAGCGACTCTCCCACACCAATAATAATACAACAGCATGGCCCATGATCCAGCCTCCTACAGTGGTAGTAGTAGTAGTCGTACTCGTAGCAAGCGAACCGTCCGACCGGCCGGCCGGCTTACTTGACAACCAAACCCAAGTGAGCAACTCTCTCTCTCATAGAAACAGGCCAACTCAACCAGCTCATCACAATCTCTGTCACTGAATTGCATTATCGCTAACACTGTGAGTCACTCTACTGGTAATCATCGTGTTATAACAATGGATTACACATGACCAAACACCATCAAAAGCTGATGATTGTTGAGCTCCCTGCCGCTACTGCTCTTATGTTCTCTCATTGAGATTTAAATGCCAAAAGAGCTGCCATCCTGTCAAGCCTGCCTACTCGCCGCTTTCCTCCAGGGGGAAAGCACCACACACCTGGTTCCTTTTAACCTGGATATAAACAGGGGCCAGGTAGGGCAGGTGAATGTGATATATACATCGGGATGAATTTTTGCTGGAAGGGATAAAGTATCCCTCGGAGGATATATTGGTGTATAAAATAAATAACAGCTATAAATATCGAGGGATTGAGCTGTAAGTTTTTCTACTTGTACCTGGGATTATTCTCCTGCTCAGCTTGTTTTGTACTTTGGTATCCTAGAAGTAGAACCCAGTCCCAGACGCTTGGTGGCGAGGCTTATCTATGTTTATCTTGGGAAGCTGAAAACCCCAGGCGTGTTCTTGTCAACATTTGAGACCTGTCACTGGTGCCCGGTCCCCCGTGTGTACATTCATGTTTACCTGTCTGGATAAAATGTTCTTTGTCCTCGCCGAACCACACAGGTGCTCCCCTTATTAGATCGTGGTCATATTTTTATTTAAGATGCCTTCCACCACCAGTTTGGCTCTGTTTTCTCAAGGGATTGACTTTGATGGCCATTAGATGACATGCCGATGCCGATACACTAGGATACAGTTCTCTTCATCTGTTCATGTACCTTTGACCATCCTATCTTCATATCATCTAGCTATGGCAATGTGTGGATATAAAGATTATTTTTCCAATTAGGAGTATAAAGTCTCAGTTTGCCACATGCGAAACAGACGGATAAACAAGTATATATCATCATAACATAAGGGGGCTGTTTGTTTATATATTCAAGCTTGATCAATTGAAGCACGTGGATAAACATTGGCTTAGTAGGCTGGTCACAACCCTTCCTCACCAAGCTTGATTTTGTAGGCACTGCCCTGTGTTATTTGAAACAGATCCATCGGTCAGTGGCCTGTAATTAATGTCAGTTGTATGGACAGAAATCCCTGTCTGATCAATAGAAGACCCGGTGAATATTGGCCGGATAACCGCTGAAGAAATAACTATTGATGCTATTATTAATGCGAATCCTCTCATGGGATTAATTGGAACTACTCGCACCATTGGGTTATTGATTCAAGTGAAAAGAAACACTTCTCTCCCTCATTTCCCCACAACGCTCAGCAATTCGCTCAGAAACATTATGTAATTTGGTTAATTGCAACGACAGGGTGGTAAATTGCGAGTGTTTTCCATGCCAACTCAAAGGAATTCGTTCTGCGTTTTTTTCTCAGCCCAAGTGCTAATTGCAATTTCCCACGGATTGTGATTGGACTTCATGAGATTTTCACACGGTTCCTGGATCAGATATTGGACCTAACCGCAATGACCTAAAGCAGCTGGTTAGCTCTGTAACCACTATCGTATTAACGCAACAACCACAGTTTACTAAAGATAACGAGCAACTGCCATAACTCCCCCACCATTTGTGCCCATCACCAAATGTCTAAATATAACACATACACACGCATACATGTATACGTATAAATGATAACATAGTTACTAACCTTAGCTAATTCAGACCAAAAACAAGTCAAAATGTTTGTTCCGAATCAAGGTGAGGATTACAAGTGCCTGCGGACTGCAGCCATGGATGAGCCAGCTGCCCTGGTCACTGACAGTGACGTAAGATTACTGGTGGACGAGGTACTGGAGGACCCAGTCATCTTCAATGACAGGAGAGAGGCCCCCACCCCTCTGGAGGAGGAGGAGGATGGGGACATGGACGAACTCCTCCAGCTCAAGGAAAGCCTCATGATGAAGGAGCAGTTTGGTATCAGTGGTCATCGTGGGGAGGGGTTGAGTGACCATGGTCATCTTCATCTTCCTCCCCACCACCCCCACCATCATCATCATCACCACCACCTCCACCACCACAGTCACCACCTCCCTCACCACTCAATGGTGGGACCATCTCTATCTAATAATCACCATTCGTCTCTTGAACAAACAATGAACCCCAATCTGTGCCATTCACTGGAGTTAGAAACAGCTTTGAGTAGCTCTGAGGAGTTCATGAAGGAAGAGTTATTGAAAGAGGAGTTCCTCAAAGAGGAGTTTATGAGGGCCCTCAAAGTGGACCCAGAACTGGAGGATTATACGCCAGAACTAGAACAATATCAACAGGAATACCGGTTCGCCGCTCAGGGCTTCCACCTTGATCCGTATGTATACTTGTAAATCCTATTTTAAATATTTTTACCATTTTTTATTCCTTAATGGTTTTATCTACAGGCTCCTCTTTATTTTATCACAATTATTATCTCAGCTGGAAATCCTTTTATTGTTGTTGCACTCTTGTCTTAATCCTAGTTTTGCTACGTTTGGCTCTCTATATATATCACTCTAGGGGGTAGTACATGTATAAAACATCAGAGTAAATTACTTTCTGAGATAAAAGGGGATCTAGCATATGCCCTAATCTCGCCACATGGCCATGTATTGCTGGAGCCCAAAAGTCTAATAATGTCTATTCTTTTCCCTCTGAATGTTATACCAACAAAAACTGACTTCGAATCATGAGCTGATACAAAAAGATAAGTGGCCACCGATTGAGTTATATGGAATATGGCTTTAGTGCCCTATAACTAGGTTGACATCAAGGACTGTTCAAGTGCACTAAGCATTCTTTTTGCCTGACATATCTTTAGATTATGGCACTCATTCATCGCGGAATTTCCGGAATCCAGGAAGGGTATTCGTCAAAGGTTCTCATTTAGTCTCTCACTCGATTCTCAAGAGTGCATGTATCTTTAAGTGATAACGTAGACCTCATGGGAATCAGTCCTATATAATTTGGCCGAATACAACTTACGGACTGACTGACCTCGACCTCCCACACACACTTACCCACCACAAACCAGCCTCCCGCCCTTCCCTTGCCTTCCTTCCATCCTTCCCAGATCCTGGAAGTGTTCGCGATTCCCTCCCCCCTCCACCTCTGTCGGATCAAGTATAAAAACATTCTATAAAAGCTCTTGCGGTTTGTGCCTAATGTACTTGACATGAGGGCAGCCCGCTGTCCCCACCACAGCAATTTTAGATCAACTATGCTAACAGCGCATTTTTAGCAAGTTCCTTCCTCGTAAAGAGGACGTTATCAAACAATGCCTTCCACTCCCCATGGTGGGATCTTGGCTGTTCAAAATTACTTGAAAAACTTATACTCTATATATAAAGAGGGACATCGCGCAATTTAAAATTCCTCGGACGTCAGGATAGATTCGTCAGCGTTGCATAAAGTATCCCCAAGTGACGGGTGAAGTATTTATATTGGCTGGTCACCTAGAGACATCATAGATAGCTATGTGTGCGCTTTGGTATTGGTGTTCAAATAAGCGAAACCGCCTACATTTCTAAAGCATGAGATATTCAGGGATCAAATGTGTGTATTCGACCCTTTTGACCTGTCCCTTCTCTAAAGTAAAACCTGTCAACCATATTGTATGGGGAGCCATGGCAGTTTATCTGAGCATTTCAAAGGGCCCTGTGCGTGTAGATATAACGGTATAGCTGCGTTCCAATATGGCTCCTAAGATGTGAGTCATTTGATCTTTTCATGCCAGGGTGTCTGAATTATTGGTGTTGTGTTGGTTGGAGATTGACACAAGGAATTCTATAACATGTGACAGACAGTATTGGTTGGTGGTGCGACTCTTCCTTGACTGAGGCAAATTTATACTTGGTTCGATATTTGTCTCCAACTGATATGCGCGTTCTGCTCACAGTTCAGTGTTGTTTGTCGGGTGTAATTGAATATTAACTATGGCCCAAATATGTCATGATCACCCTGACTCAAAATCAGAGTGGGTATCCATGATTTATGGATAATAGTATATATGAGGGTATACAACTACAAGGCCAAGGGGTATAGATCGTTGTCTCTCATTCTCTATGAATGATGGAATCTCTTCTACTTTATGTACGAGTGTATAAATAATAGGTATTTCATGTTGAGTATGGGGGATTAGCCTTTGATCCAGGATTACGATAATTATCAGAACTGGTATCACCGCCCTGACCGTGGTATTACACCTGGGGGATTAGTGTACCACATATATAACGCCTCTAAACGAATAGCTATATATGCTAAAGTATAAAAGCCGGCCATTATCATCAAGATTACCCACTAATACTGGCAATTGAGATAATGCAAATGGATTAGGGACATTTATATGGGTAGATGGATCGAATATGTAGTTCATCCATTCACGTATGTAGGAAGTATAAGGGCAGCCAAATGCAATAGTTCAGAGAGTACTAGTTGCCTCAATATGTTGACTTCATTTATATTATGTTATAGTGTTTTGATTCACAAGGGATTCACATTAAATACAACACAAAATAAAATTTACCTTTTTAATTTTTAATATGATACTATTTACTCCCACAACCCTATGTGTTGCTCATAAAAATGTAAATTTTAATTCAACTTCCGACAGTTAGTCTCTAAAATGATAAAATCTCTTATTACAAAGATAGATAGACATTTAACGGGTTTCTGTGTATTATATGCAATAATGACTTTGTCAGATGTGTACCATAGATGTTTTAGGTCTGGCTGGTACAGAAACTCCCTGTACAAATCTTTACCAGTTTGCTAAATGCTGGCTTGTTGTTTCCCCTTTCTGCTGTGCTCTTTAATAGTGTAAACATGCAGAACATACCAGGTAGCCTGTTTTTGAGGGAGTACTCATGGCTGAAAAACTTACTCTACAGTTTAAAAGTCTTCCAATGCAGCCACCAGACAAGCAGATGTAGAGCACGTGTACACCAAACCGCCCCCGAAACGCGATAAAAACATTTGGATCTTGTGCGAAACACATTTAAAACATTTTAAACCAGGGATCCAATATATGGATCAGATTTTCAGAAAATGTACAATTGGCAGCTCTACACATTAAGGAACTTCTACTAAATTAGGCTAAAAAATGATGAATACCGTGTATATCTGAGTATATTTGGTATCGCATTGATTAATAGTATCAGTTCTGTTATGTTAAACTGCATTTTAAAGCTCATTTTTGTCTTAAATGTGGTTTATTTGAGAGGATTGATGAAGACGAATTGTACATTTTCTGAAAATCTGACCCATATATGGTCCTCACACAAAAGTGCGTTTCATATTATTTGAAGTGGAAGGTAATAGTTCAGCCAGGGCCTCATTAAATGAGGTGAATATTTTTTTTGGTTCAAATTTCATTTTATTACAGAGCACATCTCAATTTACATTGATTTTCATAAGAGCCCTATAATCTATTCATAACATTCTTATAGTAGAGCATCATATTCTCCCAGCTTATATATAAAAGATTTTTCGTTTCCTAAGTGAGAAGACTTTCTAATGTACAATATCTATCAATTCAGTTTCTTGTATCACACCATGAAATAATAAGTTTGTGAAATAGGTGAGAAAATAGTAATAATGGTAAATGGGATGAGAAATATTAGAGACTATTTTATATCATAGTCTATTGGTCGTAGTGAATAGTAGATGACTTATTTTACACTCATAATGTGGCATAATTTGGCCTATAGTTGGAGGAGTATCTTGTCTTTTCATAATTATAACATCCGATTATTTATTAACTGTTGAACAGCTCTTTATGTACCACTTGTTAATTGTACCCTTGCTCCATTATAAAGAACGCAACCAATGTTATGCCATTGTGTTCGATTTTCTCTCACTCGTAAACGCCAGTATATATCTGATATTGCCTTTGTGAGTGTGCCAACCATTGTTGCGCATTATTAAAGAATACATAGGCCTAGGTGTCTGGCCTAATGTGTATATATTTACTCAACCTTCAAACGCCTGTATTCAACCCGAGACCATTTCAACGACCCGAAACATTGACCCTGCGAGTGTGAGCTCGTTACTTGAAGGATAATGAGGTGTTGTACATGAGGGTCTTTGTGCTTATATTTATTATGTTGCGCACCGACTTGACTGTGTGTTATTCTCCATATTGATACTGTCTCCCAATAGGAACATGTTAATGGCAGAGTCAATAAGAGACAATCATTGGCTTGGCTTATACCCATGGAATTGTTAATATTTCCCCGGGAATTGATTCCTATTCAGGAAGCAATTTTGGACAGTTTATGACACTCTGGTGCCACCGTTTGGGAGTGTGGAGGAGTGATAAAGGAAGACAATGGTACTTCACTCTTAGTATGGTGGGTGTAGGGCAACACATTTTATGTATCCAAATAAAAAATGAATGAATCCTAATGTCCCGTCTAAAGCAATATCTGTATTTTCCTCCTAAAACGTTGGTCTAGACCTCGGACCAGTTAGAGAGATTGATATTCTATCTGTATATAATATAATATATATAGGAGAAATTGTGTCGGGGATTTTTTAGAAGGTGCTTAATCATATGACAGTTATCTTAATGATATCTGGGCCCTTGTCAAGACATCCAGCATGTATGCATATATCATGTCATATCATGATTATAGTGCCTTGGTATGGAGAGTTGCAAGTACAACTGAAGGGGGGACTAATAACATGTCATTATCAGAAGCTGTTCCAAACTTCCTTACCCTAAATAGGACTGGGAAGTTGTTCCTCCGTTATTACATACAGCAACTGCAGTCACATTTAATGTAGAGCCAGTAATAATTGTATAATCTCAACCTTCTATATGATTGTATTTTTGTAAAGGGAATAGTTGCATAGGCTATATGTTCGGCACGAGTGATACTACTGCCAGCATGTGAGATCACTCTTGAATATTTGTTTAATTAAAATCCAAGTAAGAATGAACGGACTACTGTCGTAATACACATTAGGAAAATCACACACGTTGCAAACGAATCAATTTCAATTCTTATGTTAACCTTTTGAGACATCCGAATAAAAGGCTATTGTTGGATTATCGTCGGGAGGGAGTTGGTAAATGTCCAATTCTGTGCCATTTTGTGTCAAACGTGTTATCAACTCTCACTCCTAAAATAACAGGGTAGGCCGACCGTGTACAACTCCCCTTTCATCCCTCATGTTGTCTTTCCATACGTATTCCCACTTTTAGAGTCATAGTTATTTGTACTCGTTATAAATGATCGTCACACAATCCTTAGAGTAAGATCAAGGAGAGAACTATTCTCATCCTATCAAAGGTACCATGATCTCCGCCGCCCAGCAGGGTGATTAGCTCTTATCAGGTCATTAGCAGTGGGGTGCCACTGCCTATTTCCACCCGATTTAATTACAATTTTAAAAAGTCATTTTAAAGTTTTAAGTTTTTGATACCAATATCAGGATTATTTCAATACGATATCAAGTGCTTAGTTAAGAGCAGAAAAACTATCTTTCCCCGGTTCAAATACATGCAGTACAAGTGGAGATATCAAGTACCAAATACACAAAATTCATCATTTTTACCTGCAATTATACCCCATGCGACATTGTGCGACACCTTAACCACATATACCACAGGAAAGCTACATTTCTCAAGAATCACATACTCAAATCCCAATAATTAGGACGGATTAGGAAATATAAAAATCTTGAAAAGGAAAAGTTCTTTCAAATGAGTGTTCCAAAGAAATTTAACTGTAATTTGATTTGTAAGTATAGTAGAGAGATAAATCAAATACCAAAATCATGCTTGCAATATGGGGAATATAATTCTGGAAGAGTGCAATGTGTATGAATGATAGTTTGTATTAATCATGTACCAATAATTAATATCCAGCAATTAGGTCATGAGGTTCTGGAGAGGGGTGGGCATCGGCGGTGGCATCGGCGGTGACCATCATGGTGCACAAAGCCCTCCTGCACCACAGGTGGTCCCCCTCATCTTTGGGCCGGGAATCAGCAGGAGATCGGCCATAAAATTCCGAGAACTTAATCTGTTTCTTTTAATCTAAGCACAATCTGTGCCATCGTTGTTTATATATTGCATGGTCCTTCCTATAGGCTATAAAGGCAGGTGAGGGTAGGGAGAGTTCATCAAATAATCATAGTGAATGTCCCCATATGATCCATCACTATTACCTTCAGTCTCTATCTCCCCCTGCTACCTTCTACTTCACGTTGGCTCTCACAAAAGGCGGTGAGTCATACCTGATACCTTCACCACGAGCACTTACTCACGTCGCCTTCTGCGCTCGCCTCAAAAATCAAAATCTATCATGATTTATACTTCCCCTGTGTGCTCCTCCAAGTCTCCTCTAAACACTTTGACTGTGTGCTGCTATAGTGGATTAAATTCTAATTTGTGGGAGCTCAGCTGGGGGAAACATTGGCAGAGTAAAAGTTAAATGAAAAGGAAATGTGAATAAAAAGTTGTGAATGGGGTGTGAATGTGGTAGTAGACCACAAAAACCTCAGACGTCTTGAGGCTTAGTTTTGTATATTTTCCAGTCCCTGAAACACTCAGGAAGGAATGGTAACATCGATACTGTTGCTCTGACACAGCACGTTTTGGTGGTAATCGAGGGAATGTTGTAACAATTCTGTAAATAGAACATGTTTTCCAATATTTACAGCATTTAGGATAAGCCCCTGTAATTATGGTATTTTAATTATCATGTGTTACACAGACGAACATTCTTTTCTCAGAATGACTCGAATTATTCCGTTCCATCCTCGGATTTTCATTACATTTTACCTTCAGTATAATATATAACCGATACGTTTGATCTTTGAAAGTCAATATTCTCCAAAGGTTAATTAGCCTAAAACTTTCGACATTTGTCTGTTTTTCAAATTAAAACAGAGGCATGGTAAAGTACTTCCCGAATTCTTCATGGGGTAAATGATAATAAAACTAATATTCGGCCTATTTATACTACTTCTGAATGCTCAGTTAACCCAGGTGATGCATTGCTCCGACATTAGTAATAGCATTTCCCCTGTCAGGAAAGGGTTTTTAGTTACCTCCAGCTGACAGTTGGGGGGGGGGGGGGGGGGTGTTCTTTTTGGGTCAGATTTTCAGAAAATGTACAATTGGCTGATTTACACATTCAGTAAATTCTGCTAAATTTGGCTGAAAAAATTATGAATACTGGGTATATCTGAGTATATTTGGGATCGCATTGATTTATAGCATCAGTTCTGTTATGTTAAAGTGCATTTTGAAGCTCATTTCTGTCTTAAACGTGGGTTGGTTGAGACTGAGAGGGTTGGTAAAGGCGAATTGTACATTTTCTGAAAATCTGACCCTATTGAGAAGTTTTAACCTGGGATCGTTCCCTCCAGCAATACTCCCCCCCCCCCCCCCCCACCCCCCACCCCCAGGACCAGGTGCTCGCTGTTCTCTCATGTTCAGTTGTATATCATGGCATGCCCAAAGCTTTCATTTGTATCATATTGGGGTTACTTGGGGTGTTTGTATACATGCGTATAGTTTGACATGTGATCTTCACCTTAGACATCACACCACAAGGGTTACATGGATACGGTAAAACGAAAACATATTTGGAAGAGAAATCTCAATTTAAAACGAATCGGGCAGAATTGCAGAATCGTTCCTGGACCAGGTACGAATAGGGTTTGTTAAAGAATAACACAGAGATAATAGTCTTAGAGGGTGTATTGAGGTGAGATGAAATGGAAGATCTAAGAGGATGGAAAAAGATGAAATTTTATGTAAACCGTTATAATTTGGGTTTTGTGAGATGTACAGGTGAGCTGCAATAAGGTATCACCTATAAACTATCAATTCATATCAACATATAATATAGAGGAACACAAATCACAGAGGAAATATGGGGCAATCAGTCACATAAGCATATAATAAGATTACAAGATAACTATTACTCTCAGGTCGGTAGAGGTGCTATATTTGGGATCACATTTATCGTTTGCATTTGCTGAATCCTACACACATTGAAAATTGGAAAAATTAAGCTAGGGTCATCGCAAGTGTCAAGAACAGACTCCATCATTATGAAAACAACACTTGAGCGAAATGTCGACATTCGACATTAATTTCACCATGCCCTGTCTTGATATCTCACACCATTCCATGATTTAAATCAAGTCTGCTTAATTGACAGGGCAGGATGCAGACTCATTCCTTAGTTCGCTCCTTTTTGTGCGAGGAATTCTTTTGATGCTGTGTAAATTAAAACCAGGAACCCGGATAATCTCCTTGTGACACATCCTCTAAAGCCTTTGTTGACAAAAAGCCAAAGATTCTCAACAAAACATCAATAGTTTTTTAGGCAAAGCTCTCACTGGGGATGACAGACCAGTCCCAAGTAATGAATCCAAATGGTATTTATTCTATCCAGAGCTTTCAAGACTTTGCTTATTTAGCCAGTCGCTTTTATAGCTAGACTGACTATGATGTCCGTCTATCATCGCACAGCAAGTTGGAATTCAACCGCCCCTATAAATGATCCCCTCCTCCAGGTATCTTCTCCTCCCGGGTTCCTCCAGTCCATGGGTCAGATTTTCAGAAAATGTACAATTCGCCTTCACCGATCCTCTCAAATAACCCACATTTAAGACAGAAATAAGCTTCAAAATGCAGTTTAACATGACAGAAGTGATACTTTAAATCAATGTGATACCAAATATATTCAGATATACCCGGTATTCTTCATTTTTCAGCCTAATTTAGCCGAATTTCCTAAATGTATAGAACTTCCAAATGTACATTTTCTGAAAATCTGACCCCCATGGCTCTGCACCAATGCCCCAGGATGATGAAAGGAATGAGAGAGGAGGGAGGGAGGGCGGAAGAAGGCATAGCGGTCCTTGACTTGGGGCTGGAACTTCCGAGGTCTCTCCTGAGACTTGAGTGAAAACTGAGGATAAGGTTGTTAGTACATCAGTATCCAGAACTGCAGAAGGTCCAAACAGGTTCGCATCATGAAGTTACTTAGTACCTTCCAGGATTTTGGCAGGTGCTTATGTATACCAACATAGCAGTGGACTTAAAGTTAAACTAACACTAATTGTTGCCTATACATGTACACTCTAGGTCCAAACCCTCAGATCAGATAAGAATGGTATGTCAGCCTACTTCACTAATCGGTTTCCTTGGCGTTTTAATGGGAATATAATGACATTTTGCGGTTTTAATGGAATTATAATGGCACTTTGCGGTTTGAGGCGAGAGGCTTTCCCTTCGTTTGAAGGGACTCTCTCAACTTTGGACCTAGACTAGCAAATGCTTGGTCTTCACTACGAATATGAATAAAAATATCACCAAAGATATCAATTACTTATTCCCAGTGTCCGTTATCAGTCAGTAGTAGAAAGCCCTAATGACAGACCCTTTTAGCGGTCAGTTGATTTCCATTAACACTTTTAGCCTTAGTCTTAGCCTTTTAAGCTTATCGCTGTATGCGGTGAACTGGAACGCTCGAGGAATGTGGCTTTCTGGACTATACTGTTATAGCAAATCTTCCCATGTCAATTAAAGTAAAGGCATTTGTCTTCGTTAATCCGTGGCTAGTATCATATCTACCATATTTATCAACCCAGGAATTTTTATCTCTTCATAAAAATCGCAGCACGACCATGTGTGTCTGGATATCGTCATCTATGTGTTGTAAGGATGATGGTTTATTTAGATGCATGTACACTATATTAATACATTATCTAGTGATTGGCTGGCTTTCTACCACACGACCTAGTGTCAGCACTGAGTAAGACCCTGCCCACACACAGCCGATTTGCTACCCGATTGTCTCCCGATTTGGGTCTCCCGATGAATCCTATGACTTGATTTCAAATCCTGGTTTATGTTTTTGAAATAACATAAACAGGGATTGGAAATGAAATCCTAGGATTCATCGGGAGACCTAAATCGGGGGACAATCGGGTGGCAAGTCGGCTGTGTGGGCAGGGTTTAAGTGATGCTAAGAACTGGTTGTGAGCCTGAAATTTTACCTCCCATTTTATCATCATTTCTAAACATACCAGTTAACTCCCTTTTCTCACCATTCCTGATCACATACAACTGGTTACATAAAATATTCTTCTCATCTCTTCGCTTAGAATTGAGAAAGAATATTAAAATAATATTCTGCTGTTAATGTAATAATTTGACTTCAGTCGGAACACTTCCCAGCCTTTCACCTCGAGGCCAACTGTGCTCAACAACATTTTATGATGCGTTGGCTTGAGATAAGCCATACATAATTCCTCATACTGGAGACTTTATTGCCGCAGGATCAGAGGCTACGTAGATTATCGCGTTATCCATGGATATGCGTTCCTCCTACAAGAGGCACTGGTGTCAACATCAGGTCGTTGAAAGATGCCAACACCGCTTGCCTCAAATACTATATCTCCTCACTCAGACAGCCGAGGGAGTATCTTATTCTGAGGGGCGCTCCCCAGGCTGCTCAATGTGATGCCATGTTGCAAATATCAATTGTCAGTCGAAATATATTGGCTGAATTGAGTGAACAGATAGGCTATTTTATTATTTTGTTATGCATATTTATAGTTGAGGCTGCTTTTTATCATGACCGTAATAATGTGTTCGATATAAACCTCGTATGTTTGGATCCCAGCCTTACACTCACAATGGTGTTACTTACAAATTGTGTACATGTGTAGTTGGATATATTGAAGCTTGTATACACTCTGTTTGAGACATACTTAGAGTAAACATCAAAGCTACCCAATGGTAACCTTATGGTGAGCCGCTCCAAGTAGATCTCAAATAGAGTGTACTCACTTAGGCCCATACCCTCAGATTAGATAAGAATGGCGTGTCGGTGATTGGACGCCTACTTCGCCAATCAATTTTCCTGGCCTAGTACTAGGCGTTCTAATGGGATTATAATGGCATTTTGCGGTCTTAATGGAATTATAATGGCACCTTGCGGTTTCAGGCGAGAGGCTCTCCCTCCGTTTGAAGGGACCCTGTGGGCCTAGGCTGATACTGTGGCCTGATGTTGCAGTTACTGGTAACAATAGGAAAAGGAACTGAATAAGGAAAAAAACTTCTGTTTAATTTTTTTCCCGATGCCATGCACACATGCAGCCTTTTATGAAATCTTCTGCAAAGCTTTGCATTAGATTTGGCAACAGATCCGATCCATTGTGTCGGCACGTCATTCCCCCATTGGGTGCCATTCTGTATGTTATTTGATCGTTGAGGAATCGACTGGTACTACATGTTGACGGAGATACAAGCAGGGGTGGGTGTTGTGTTGTTGGGTAGTTGTGTCAAGATGATTGTACACACAGATTATTCTGGACACGGATAAGAGATAATGCATCGATTATGGTTGTATGCCCCCAGGCCCTCAGGCTTGTTTGAAGTGCTTGATCACCAACACGGATGTGCCCTTGGAGAATATAAGCAAGCCTTGAAGAGATTCCAATCTTTGTGGTGGCAGCTGCGAAGAAGACTGCTTTATCACGTTTTGATCTAATCGGTTTTCTGTAAAAAATGGGAGAAAGGGGGCTGTGTGGTTAATGTTAAGAGTTAGTTTTATAGCATTCTCGTTGGTTTTAGTTTTGAGGGCTTCTTTCTCTAAGTTCTAGCAACGAGATTATGTTAATATAATCTCGTTGGTTCTAGAGACTCAAACCTGGGAAAGAGATGAAGGTGCCCCCCCCCCCCCCTCCCCACCTCTAAACGTGAGAGGTTTCCATTTACCCGTATAGACACCTACCTTGGTGGTTCCAGGTGGATCCATAGGAGGTAATTAAACCTACCTTGAATTTTCATTTAATCATTTTATTCACAATTGATTTACTTCCACGTGGCCCTCTTATGTTATGTTCTAACCCTGAGATCCAATTTGGTATTTAGACCGCCCGCGGAGAAAGGGAATCGTGTATAGGTTTCCCCTGCAAGTTCATGCTAAGTTAGGAATGCAGGGACTTTGTGCTACATATCCCGTTGCCTGATAGTAAAATAAGCAAAAACTGGGATGTAAATGTGAGCTGAACATGTTTTTTCTCCCGTGGAGCCCTGGTTGTGTTGGTTGCATATTAGAAAGATTTGCAGGAGGTAGAAATGTGGGTTCTCTTCGCTCTATGGGTCAGATTTTCAGAAAATGTACAATTGGCAGCACTTCACATTTAGGAAATGTTGCTAAATTAGGCTGAAAAATGATAAATACCAGGTATATCTGGGTATTTTTGGTATCGTGTTGATTTAACACATCTGTTTTACTATATTATACTATTTTTTTAAGCTCATTTTAGTCTTACATGTGGGTTATTTGAGAGGATTGATAAAGGTGAATTGTACATTTTCTAAAAAATCTGACCCATATATTCAGTCAACCTAGCGTGAAGAGATTGGAGAAGTTATAAAACACACCGAGCAGCTCTGGGTACTGAAGCAAGTGCATGGGGAGTGGCTCACTTGTTCTGTAGGGTATTCCACGCACGAGGAGCAGCCTGTAACAGCCCTTGCCTGTATAGAGTATATGGAAATAATCAGGCTTTACATTCACTATAGTAGCCATTCATGCCGGCCACCGATCTTGATTGATTGTCGATAAATGCCTGATTGATGCTGTCCTGATATAGCTGATAGTCGCTCGAGTAATTTCTGGGTTGAAGAGCTGCCAAAAAGCGCCATGTAGCGCCACTTTTCTTTTGTTTTCTCTTCATACAAGAAGTCTTTTATAGGTGAATTTTATAGCACCTTCCTGAAAGGATGTATTTTGTGTTTAACTGTTATGACTTGATAAAAACAGGTTTTGTTCATATATGGATCAGATTTTCAGAAAATGTACAATTCACCTTCACCAATCCTCTGAAATAACCCAAATTTCAGACAAAAAAAAGTTCAAAATACAGTTCATCCTAACCAAACAGATTGCTAGAATCAATGCAATGCCGAATATACTCGAATGTACCTAGTATTGACCAAATTACAGCCTAATTCAGCAGAATTTACTAAATGTGTACAGCTGCCAATTGTACATTTTCTGAAAATCTGACTCGTATATGTCTGGAGAAGGAGAAATACACACACATATAACTCCAACCCTAACAAAGGAATCCGAATCAATTATCACTTTATAAAAACAACATTAATTTATACATGTATATGGACCTATTAACGGCACTTCAGTAAATTTATACGTTTGTACTTGTAAATTGTCTGGTACGTGTATAGGCAAATCTACAATGTACATTGCGTGGTTGTGCTCTTTAGGAAATGGTAGATTAGGGATGGATTCTAGCAATCGTGGGGATCTCCTTGTTGCAAACACGCAAAAATATAATAAAGACAGGTGCAGGAATTTATTCCTGACCTCATGCTTTGATAGGAACCTTGGTATCAGAATAGTTCTTAAGAAAATGAGGATCGACCTGCATGTAGTATACCGTATATCAAGGGATTCTTGTAGAAAATCTGAAACGTAAATCTTTGAGAGATGTCAGCGGGACACGACCTGAGCTGTTTGCCATGATGTCAAGTACCAGGACTTTAAGGTCAAAGCATGGAGACTGGTAGGAGATGCTGGTGAAGAGGGTACAATAGCAGGCCCTAAATAATCCCTAACATTGTATATAAGAAAAGAGAGGAGACGGGGCGGGGAGTAGGTAGAGAGAATAAAGCGAATCTGTTATATAGCTGGACGTCTAGCCTGTGCATACGAGTTGCCAGTCTAAATCTAGCATAAGCCAAGTCTAGAGACTGGAGAAGCAGCTATTAAATGATATGGAGCATTTTTCTTCGTTTGCTCACAGCAATCTGTCCCACAGTGAGAGGTTGTACTTCGCTTCAAACGTTTCGGGACTGTAATTTCGTAGATTGGTAGCCCATAAAAGTTATTTGCTGGATTTGTTTTTATGCATTTCTAAGTTAAGGGTAGTGTACATGTATACAAGGATGCCATTAAAAAGGACATACACATGTAAAAAGTATTATCTTTCTTCATCACCATCTACTTCCCCCATTTATTTACTATACATTACACTGTACACAGCCATTATAAAACCATTGTTGCCATCCAATTATTTTCTGTTTATCTGTGTTTCTCAGCGAATCATGCACAGCCAGACTATACTTCTTATTAGTAGTCATCTTGTCACTCATCCAGAATGCAAGAAAAAATAATTGCTGTAAGCATCTGCTCGATTCTGTTTGAAGACGCTATGACAGGTGATATCATCTATTTTGAATTGGTGTATATTATAAATGCGAAAAGGAAAGAGAGAATGAATAAGGTAAATTGTACGCAGGCAGGTGGTCAAAATGGCTGTATGTGGCCAATTCCACCAATTTGACAACATTTGGCCCCCAACCGTGGAAAGGGGTAAAATGGGCTTAAATCAAGTTAATTATCATTAATTTGATTATTTTTTTTGATTGGATGGTTCTACCAACCTGTGGAACAACATTTTTGGCATTTTTAGCCCAATTTTTTTTTTTTTTTTATTTCAAAATCCTATTTTGGAGGCAAAAATCGTTTTTTTTAACAGCCATTAGTCCGTGGAATTGCTAAATTTCTAAATAATCTTCAAAATTGAACTTTTTTTTTTATATGTTGTGATAGTAGGTTACGTGAATATGATCTGTGTGAAAAAAAAATGCAAAAAAAATATTTTTTGGCCAAAAGTCATCAAAAATCAAAAAAAAAATTTGTGGGTACCCCCCCATGTCGTCTTCGTCACGCAGTGTGCCTAAGGTGGAATAAATAAAAAAAAAAAAAAAAAAAATGTCATATTTTGATGAATAATGATAGAGTGCATCGGATTATATAGGTATAGAACATCAAATGTATTGATTTTAGTTTTTCTTGAATCAAAGCAGAGAAATAACATGGCAGCAAAGGGGGGGTGGGTACCCTAGCTCATGTCGTCTTCGTCACACCTATTTTAGGGGTTTTTAGAGCCTTTCAAGGCATAAATTTAATAATAAACTTTAAATTTGACATTTATTATTAACTTTGCTTAATACCAATCTATGTAGACTGAACTTAAGAATTTCCGAGTCATTTTTAAATGATTTTCATGGGAAAATGCTTAAAAAATCTTCGTCACGCTTTTGTCGTCTTCGTCACGTTGTCTACGTCACGTCTGCCGTCACAAAATGTCAGAAATGGTATCCCTCACATATATATAATATCAGAATCTTTATGTTTAAAATTTTTGCCTCTAAACACTTAAACAGAACAGGAGCATTAAATACAAGTATTTTAGTCAACTTAAAAACCCAAACAAGGGTAATAAATGTTATATATATTCTAGATATAATGAGTTATATAATGTGTATAAATACATTATAATGTGGGCAGAGGGTCAATGACCTGTCACCCTTGCCGCTGCCATTATTATTACCATTACTGAATGGTTATTTGGCTGTAACTTTTCTTCTAGTTAGAATATTTTCACCAAATAAAAGGTGTTATGATCCTTATGTCGAGACCTATCAAGTACAAAATAGTTCAATACATTATGTGCATATTTGTTTTATCTATTTCTAATTTAAATACTGATTCATGTAGAAATATGTACCATTATTCGTCATGCTATTTTTAGCATTCTTTTCATATTTGGGATCTATTTTCGACCCCCCTGTAAACAAATTCCTAATTATCAGAATGGTTCCAAACTTGGCAGTTTAATGTGCATATATATAAGGTTGATAGAAAATAAAAAATCAACTGATAAATGTAAAAATTATTTTTGGGTACTCAGGGGGTGTCTAGGGGCCCAATTGTTGTCAAATTGGTGGAAATGGCCATGTGTGTTTTAGCACCATGGACTTGGTACATTAGCTAATCTCGTTAGGTAATAAAACGCTCCTTCCAGCAGCAAGCCAAGTCATGTTTTCCTATCAATAATCACACCTCGCACCTAAGAAGCCAATGAACTGGTAACGCTATTTTCATTCAATGATCCATCGACCTCTTCAACAACGGAAGAATGCTTAGAAGAAGAAAAAAAGCACCCGCACCAGCGTCGTTGTAGATATGGTATCATAGGCCCCATAAATAAGAAGAATATTGGTCGTTTCTCAGTTCTCTATACGGTATACAAGTAGTTAAGCCTATTGAATATTTTTTTATAACTATATTTTATTCAGGAAATGTTAATCAATGTAGGCTCACAGCAAGATGTGGTTTTCGTTCTGCCCTGACATACACAATACTTACATTAGAACAATTTACCAATACTCTTCATAAATGGATGATAATTAAAATCAATATAATTTTTGGTACGATATGAGGAAGGAGGAATACATTTTTAGATGAAGACAACTGTCATAACTAGATATGTTAAAGATAATGTTCATGTTGTCAAAATAGGCTCGAATGAACACAGCATTTTCCCACGAGCTCAATACATAATAAGATCTGTATTCTCTTCTGCTTTAGATTCAACCTGGTGACAGAAATAAAAATGGTTTTAACTTTTAGGTATGGCATCTGCTTACAAAATACAGGTCCCTGAAGTATGTGCTACGTAAAGTGATCCAGAATTCTTAACGACTGAATATGTACCTTGGCCTGGCACAAACATTCCAGCCAATGGGTTTTACTTTCTTGATAGTCTAACGCCCCCCCCCCCCCCGCCCCCACCACCGTAACATAGAGACGCAGTGGGTTACAGTTAAGTCAACACATACAGGCAAGCAGAAAAATGTTGCCTCCTATTGGGTGGAACTACAATAACATGACGCTGTGGGTATCAAAATACAATAAAATTCTTAGATGGGATTGTACTGTCAACGATATTTAAACCTTTATCTTGACGTGGGCAAAGCATATTTGAAACTTATAGCCTATAGAGATATATTATTGTTTCTAAAATTGGCCTCCCAATAAGATCTGCTTTAAAAAATAAACTCATGGACTCTACTGAGAAATGATAACTGGAGGAATAACCTCATCACACGAAATTCACGTTGTATAGATTATTTTCTTGGTACATACTGGTTAATTAGTAGTTCGATTAACATGTATACTATATGCGAGGTCTAGGACCAGGTATGAACTCTGAAGACCTCGATCAAATGGCATGCAGGCACTTGTGGAATGCCAAACAAACAGCTAGGACGAAGTAAGACCATACCGTATCTATTCTGGATTTAAATTGCTAATGAGGCGGTGCCACCGAGCTGTTTATTAGCGAAGGAGGGTTACATCTGCCATTTAAACTTGACAAAGTGTCCCCTACCTCACGAATACCCTTTTTTAATGGCATGGGCGTTTCACTGCAGTTAGCAATTTATCCTAATATCACTGATACTCCTTGTTATGACAAGTAAAACCCGGTTGGTATCAGTTGATCTACTATTAATCTCGTTCATGGCCTCAGTTAATTGGATTTTAGGCATGGAGGAGTAAGAACCATTCTTCTTACTTTAGGCGCGTCAAGTGCGATTTAAACCCTGCCCACACACAGCCGATTTGCCTCCCAATTGCCCCCCCCCCCTCCCCCCGATTTCGGTCTTCCGATGAATCCTAGGACTTCATTTCCAATCCTGGTTTATGTATTTCAAAAGCATAAACCAGGATTGGAAATGAGATCATAGGATTCATCAGGAGACCCAAATCGGGAGGCAAATCGGATGTGTGTGGGCAGGGTTTTATCGTTATCTTACGGCAATATCAGATCACTGCGACATTCATGCATCGACCCAAGTAACATTTGTTCCTGCTCGTGTCAAGGGCTATCTCTCCAGCATGCTGTATTTACAAAATAGCCTGAAAGCCAGAAGTCTCTCCCTGGTTATGGGTCAAGTTTTCAGAAAATGTACGATTGGCCTTCACCAATCTCCTCAAATAACCCAAATTTAAGCCGAAAATCAGGTTTAAAATACAGTTCAACATAACCAGACAGATGTATTGAATGAATACAAAACATAATACACTCAGATATACTCAGTATTTATCTTATTTCACTCTAATTTAGAAGAATTTGAGGGACGTGTAGAACTATAGATTGTGCATTTTCTGAAAATCTGACCCTTATAGGCTCCGATGTTTTCTTTAATCCCCAATCCTCCCAACCCCACAGCGGACCCTCCCAGCCTCATTTACTCCAGTTGAAGCGAGTCGTTTCTCTATATCGGTCTAAACGAGAGCAGATCCAAACATGAGAATCGGTAATCCATCACCTTGTGCCCAGGTCTAAGCCTGTCTGAGTGGAAGTTTCTATAAAGGAAGACAACAAACTGATTGGGGATACAATTCCCACTGATGTATTTTGAGTAATTGCAGTACATCTGAGCCATGTATGTAGGTATATGTGTTTCCACATCTCCCTAACCTTTTCCCGAAACGCCATGATAAAGAACACTTAAAATAGCTTTCTCCTTTCAAACCTTTTTTAAACTTTTGAGTTACCATGTGCGCCTAGAAGTCTTTCAAGAGCCTGTGAAATGTCTGCGTTCGCTGGGATAGGGAGGCCCATCTTTTTAGTTATCTATTGAAAGTGAATCTTTCCCATTGAAAATCGCCCCCTGGTCTAGACGTATTACAATTGAAGTCCTAGAACTGGCAGAAGATTGATAACCTTTTGTGGCAGGCCCAAGGGTACTTACTTATATATTTCTGCGATGCCAGGTAATGTTTCTAGTCTAGACCTATACTGTATATCTTCTACTGGTGGAGTCTTTTCTATTGTTTAAACATAACTATACCGGTTCAACAGGCGTTTCTCATACCTTAACTAAATACGACTTTCATCCCTATATACAACTTAGCAGGTGAGGAAGAGACATATAATTTGTAGTACTCTCATTCATGAGTAGTGAATTCTGTATATATACTTCAGTGTAATTTGGTGCAATTCAAGGCACATACTGATCTATACGCTTACCATTGGAGCTCGTGGTTCTGATATACTCCACGCTGCCGTGCCTGAATACAATGTACATGTTTTGAATAATAAATATCCCAGTGCAACATCCCCGCCATACAAAGATTCCATCATCCAGCGCATCTCCACAGAGTCTTCATTCCTTAACAATATGACTTTATAAGCGACTGGCGTTGGATATTGTCGGCGGCGGGTGAGGGCTTGGGGGAGGGAGGTGGAATTCACAATTGTTCTCAGTGAGAACTATAATAGACAATGATATCAGTGGAATATAAGTGAGTTTGTCGCTTCTGTGGAAAAATGCGCCTGCAGGTTTATGAATATATGCACGGTAGGAAAGATGGTTTTGTCTCTCAGTCTTGTATGGCTCAGATTTCCCTGAAGGCTCATGCTGGATTTTGTAGGCGGCTGTCCTGGCTATCATCATATCAAAGTGGGCTTGACAAATGTTGCCGGTGCGACCTGTGTTCATACTATGGTGTCCTCAGCATCTCATCCTACCATTGTGCAAGTCAATAATAGAAATTGAAATGTTGACCAGACCATATTGCAGCTGAATTTCCTGGGTGCTTCTTGTCCGACTGGCCATAAAAAAGACACGAATGGGACTGCTTTATAGTTATTCGTCTCTTCTATATGTCTGGTATTCGTATATATAATATACCTGTATAATGCGGCTGGTATCTTTTATGGGCTTACATCATTTCATGACGCATGAGATCCTCCCAGCATGTTGGGATCCAATGCTTCTAAATCCAGCATACACAATGGGTTACATAAAATAATTCATTTCATCATTGGTTTCTTATATCATCATGGAAATCTTTGTATCCAAACCAAACTTCTCCATTATCTATTAATTATTATCCCCATAAAATTGTCTCCTCAGCGGCAGAGCCGGATCCAGGGTGACTCTCCGAGATGCACCCTGTTTTGTTTTCAGCCAACAAAAAAAAAGATCCAAAGATGATGGATCTACCGTTGCCACACCGAGCATTAACCTTGGGTGGGTTTGAAGAGGCAAGCAGGCAAGCTTCCCCAGTGAATCCCTTCACCGAGGGCCTTGGAAAGGGTTATAAGCAAGCATTCGTGAAAAGAAAGGGACTTGATTAATTAGAGTAGAAAATGTTGGTTGCACTAGTAGGGGAGAATGTATGTAGATAGGAGGTTTGGGGTAGAGAAGGGGACGTAGATTGTACGAAGGCTGAAGGGGAGGAGAACTAGGGTAAGATTTTCAGAAAATATACATTTGGCAGCACTACACATTAAGGAAATTTGGCTAAATTAGGCTGAAAAATGATAAATACCAGGTATATCTGGGTATATTTGGCATCGTGTTGATTTAACATATCTGTTTTGCTATGTTAAACTATTTTTTGAAGCTCATTTTAGTCTTAAATGTGGGTTATTTGAGAGGATTGGTGAAGGTGAAGTGTACATTTTCTAAAGATCTGACCCACTAGGACCAGGGATGATGAATGAGTATGCAGGACTGAGACATGTTTAGACTACTTATCCCGGCTCCCATGTCCTCCAAACAGTTCCATTACCTGTATTGCCTTTTCCTGGTGGGCCACAGTTAATGCAGGGGATTGAATTTCATCTTATTAAGCAGAGGTGATAATTTAAGTCTTGTTGGAAGAGCTATTAATTCAGTCTTGGTTCTTCTTTAAAATCTACTCGTGCTTTACTTTCTTTTCACGAAGACACCGAGAGTACTTTTATCATCATTTGTGCAGCCTTATATGTCATATGTAATTATCCCAATTAGGCTTTATTATGCTGCGTGTATGTAATATTAAATGACTTAGTTTTGGGTGGATAATTGCCCCCCTCTAGAATGTCATTCTTGTTTATGCTCCAATTACTTCTTGATTTAATCAGAATGACGAGTAATGCCCTCTAGATACACATGTACTTAAGTACTGATGTTTCTTCCTGGATGGAGATATTTTATCGACCGAGACACTCTTTTCGAAAAAAAGAAGATTGTACTAGTGTCATTAAAAAGAGGATAATATCGTGTTATACATGCAATTAATTGCTATCTCCTGCGGCTTTTATTATCTTATTTCATTCGATGTTTTTTAAAGTAAATGCATTGCATGTGGTTACATGATCAAAGGATCTGATGTACCACAAACGGGATATTGTGGTTAGATGGCAAAATCCGTGCAATTTGGTAATTACGCACTAGACATTGCATTTCATTACCCCACATGTGTATGGGGGACCGTTATGGGTGTACATTTGTACTTACCGTTGAAAATTCTCTATGCACTCTAGGTCCAAACCCTCAGATCAGATAAGAATGGTATGCCAGTGATTGGACGCCTACTTCGCTAATCGGTTTTCTCGCCTAGGACTGGGCGTTTTTATGGGAATATAATGACATCTTGTGGTCATAGGGGAATCATAAATGGCATTTTGCGGTTTGAGGCCAGAGGCTTTCCCTTCATTTGAAGGGACTCCCAACTTTGGGCCTAGACTATGCAAGTTACAAGTGTATTCCTTTTGATTCATTATTAGCTAATATTATATGTTTTATCCTTTTGTTTGTTGATTACTGCCAAACGTAATCAAGAGCTGTAAAGGCATAGTCCACGAAGGCGATTCTCTTGCAATTCTCACCGAATTCAGTGGAAAAGAGTCCTCTGCGGCGCAAAATCGTATGAGAATCGGCTTAGTGGACTAGGCCCTTTAGTTTCATGTTGGGCAATCTTGAAGTTCAACTCTAATGGTACCAACGTCCTATTAAATTGAGATTATCACTGGCTATTCACTTGTTCTAAATGGATATCTTCCACAAGTTTGGAATTGTGCAATTAAACAATATAAAATTGAATTTGTGCAGGATACACTATTTGAAGTATTCTCTTCTTCGAGAACTGGTTGCCGGTGAAGTACCACCCTAAATGGGTCACATTTTCAGAAAATGTACAATTGGTAGCTGTACACATTTAGCAAATTCTGCTAAATTAGGCTGCATTTTGGCCAATACGAGGTAAATTCGAGTATATTCGGCATTGCATTGATTCTAGCCATCTGTTTGGTTAGGTTGAACTTTATTTTGAACTTTATTTTTGTCTGAAATATGGGTTATTTGAGAAGATTGGTGAAGCTGAATTGTACATTTTCTGAAAATCTGACCCAAATACATAAGTTATCGCCTGTTCACTATTGGAGTTCTGGGATGTTTGGTCTTTGTCGGGAGAATAGCCATTGGCATGGACGAACAATTAATCCTGTGGGTATTGAATTGCATGTGTGAGGTTAGCTTATCCTTTCTCTTGTCTCTACATTGGCCTTGGTGTTTATCAAGACTTGATGAATAAAGGAAGGTTTCGTTAATATTTGTTTAACTGTTTGGTGTCTTGGCATTTATTGTATCTTAGGACAATCTGAATGGCTTTAATTTGGCTTGGAATACGCCGGACCTTTATGTGTTTATTCTCGTGGAATCATTACATACGAATACAGTGTCTTATCTTTGGGGAAAACTTTCATTGGTGCTCTTGATAGCGGTTCGCACAATCACTCTCGTGCACAAATTTGAGCTCAGATTCAGACCAGAGACAGTCCAATACGTCTCCGTAATGGACTGTCTCTGTTCAGACTAATAAAAGCCTGTATAAGGGTGGTCTCCACTGGCTGCGGTAAGCCTTGCGATGGTTTGTGCTGGTTCTGTAGACTTGTGGTGAGGAATGACAAGGTCCTTGCCTACATGGTCAGTGAATCATGTACTCAGGAACTCGCCACTTATCACCAACACAATACCATCGCAAGGCTTACCGCAGAGCTTACCGCAGAGCTTACCGCAGCCAGTGGAGACCACCCTTATTCTTGCAAAATAGACTGGCAGTGCACTTTGTCAGTTTCCTTCAGCCCTGCATAGAATATATGCCACACATTTATCTGAGAGACGACTGTTACTCCTCCCCCATGATTACAAGGTACGACTTGCACCACATATATAATTCAAATCACTAGACTGTTCACCCTGGAGGGCCAACGGTATTCAGAATTTACCCTACACGCCCCTGTAATGCCTCAAGACCGGTCGATGGATTGAGATGACGTGTTCAATACCATTGCCCATTGGCAATTACCTCGCATCAAAGGCGCTCATTTGGAGAAAGATTGTAGGCATGGATCAAAGAAAATCTGGATGGGAATCGAGTTGAAAGAACGAGAGTTGATGAACACTATTTAGAAGTGATTTAGGCTTCGACTTTTGTTTGGCTTTTCCCAAAAGACTTCATGAATTTGCGATTGAAGATAATCAATTGGTGTTGCTTAAAGTGCATTGAGTCAGATGGGATTAGTGAAGAGTAATGATTTTATTTGTCAAGTTGCTTTTCATTTCCGAGTCTTCACTGAGGTCTTCTTATTCGATTTCACCGGCACGTTGATATTACCATCATGATTGTGTATATAATTATGTCTTAAAATATATAACTTTTTTCTCGAAAACATCCGATTAGATGCAATGTTAGAAAGGTGCACTCGAATGTATATATATATGTATCACCATGAACTGCCTCGGTCTTCGTTCTCCTTTTTGTAATCAAACTACAGTAACATATAAGATACATTCTTTACAATTGTTGATTAACGATAATTTATATCAATTATTTAAAGACATCGCAATTGGATTTGTGTTCTACAAAATCCATTTCCCACGAGTCTTTGGCTATTCTCACACATGAGTAACCTCGCAACAGATGGGATGAAATGACAAAATGTGCGACCAACTTTCCCTGCCGCCATGATACGGGTTTTATAGTATAAGCTCTGTTGGAACTTTTTAATGAAGGCAGCAGCAGCTTTAGACCTTGACATATAAATGACATGTTCATGTGGGAAGAGATTTGGATATGGATATCCCCGGATAACTATGATGGACAGTTTAATGTGTGTGAGAGTATAGTCAGCCAGAGGCTCTCCGGGTGATGTATTGAAACAGTGTTTGGTTCATATTTCATTTTTACCTGCTTTCAGTCTTCAAAGGAACTATATTTATGGGAGTCCGAATCAATGGCGAGTAGGGAAAAAGGGGCGTCAGGTTCTTGGTGAATGGGGAAATATGAATAAAGAGTAGGAGGAGGTAAAGGTTGGCTGCAGGAATAGAGAAGAGCCAAAAATAAGGGAGAAAATGTGTTGGGAGAGGCATTCAGAGCAAAAAGGGAAAGAAAGGGAAAAAGTGGAGAAGAGGAGAGGAGTTTTTACAACTGACTAGCTCACTGGTGTCTGGTGGTTCAGTGTATACAGGACAGGAGATAGGCCTACCTCCTGGAGCTTCTCCAGGCCAGGGATTTACACCTGGAGTAGGTGGTGGCTGACAGGAGGATTAAACAAGCGCTACCAATCCATTGGTGGTATCACTAGTTCCTACCCAAGTCCTTACTCTCCTCCTGCAGGGGGCACGCCCCCATCATGCTGCATGACGGGTTTAAGGTTATAAATAATGTTCCTAATTAGCAAGCGCCGATTTTACTGTCACGAAAGCTCGCTGCAGCAGATATATTGAGACTATGATTTTGATTGAATAACCAACGTGCATATATACACACGTGTGTGTCTCCGATTATGTCAGTAGCACACTGCAAAAGACCACTGTTGCATGCGAGATATTTGGATTTGAGAAGTGAATGTTGGGTTTTATGGAAAGTTCTTACAAGCATTATGTCCCAAGAATGGCTCACTCGTGAATAGTGCGTGTCAGCAGCAAGCGTTGTCGTAAATGATTTAAGAGCTTTGCAGCAAACTTTAAGGCGTTATGATATATATTGAAAACTGAGCACTAAGCTATACCGATTGCCCATGTATTAGGATCGGACTTTCAGAAAATGCACAGTTGGTACACATTTAGTAAATTCTGTTGAATTAAGCTAACAGTTGATAAAGGTTGGGTATATCTGCGTATATTTGGTTTGTATTGATTTAAAAAATGTGTTTGGTTATGTTAAACTCATTTCTGAAGCTCATTTTGGTCGTAAATTTGGGTTATTGGAGAGGATTGGTGAAAGCGAATTGTACATTTTCTGATGACTATAGCATTACTGCATGCTTTGCTGAAGCATTAATATCAAAAAGTCATCGGACAACACTGAGAACATACATTTATATACATTTTACTGTCGGCCTTAGACAGTAATGCACTAAGGATGAGTTAGAGGAAGCTCCAAGGCCTGCAGTGGTCGCTGATCGGATCCACTGGAGGGTCGTTAGTGCTCCTATTAGATCTGACCCACGCGTTTTATATCCAATTGCATACGCTGCCTTATCTAATTAAGTGGCTGACATATTCTCTGATAAGGGGAGTAGGCAGGGCTATTGTCTCGTCCTGCTCATCATTCGCTATCGCAGAGGTTTCGCCGGGCCTGGCGTATAGCCAATATTACCTGACCGGCCGTACAAATGATGTTATGTAATCATGAGTAACAAGACCCTATGATCACACAGTATCTCTGCCTAATCTATGTATTTAGATATAATTGCAATGCATCATCCCTATATATATGTCATTATGCACTCGTGTTGGCTCGGCCTACCCAGATTATATGGTGGGTCACCTTTTTAATTGAGTTTTATCATCAGGTTTTTAAATGAATATCTGTAATTTATATTTGCCGTTGTTAATAATAGGTGAAATTATAAGTCATGAAGCAGAAAATGTATCATGATGGATCTGGATCATGCACATATCATGTTTCAACTATGTATAGCCGCACGTGCCGTCGCTAAGTAGTCTGCATGTCCAGATAAAATCTTTATCGGTCATTCGACCCAGATCCTGACTTGAGCCTCATTGCGTGACTGTGGTCCCTCAGTCAGAAGAAAATGAAATGACCCGTCAGAGATGTGGCCATGAAAAAGGAGTAAATAAAAATATTATTGGTAAGGGGCACGATTCGGGCCTTTGACTTGGTGGGAGGGGGTGATGGGGGGGGGGGGGGGATGATTGATGCGGGAAGTAGGCGTTCTTGCTCAAATCCCAGAAGCTTGGGTCTGTCGGTGACTTGTAGGTCATCAGACCTATAAAAGGATGAGCGCTGCCATTTAGGTGCTGCTGGTATAGCTGCAGCAGGCATTGCATGGCAGGATTGATGACAGCCACTGCAAGGGTCATCTCCCATTTAAATGACCTCGCCTTGATCTATGGCTGCAAATGTACAAGGGTCAGATTTTCAGAAAATGTACAATTCACCTTCACCAATCCTCTCAAATAAACCATATTTAAGACAAAAATAAGCTTCAAAATTCAGTTTAACATAACAGAACTGATACTTTAAATCAACGCGACACCAAATGTACTCAGATATACCTGTCATTCTTCATTTTTCAGCCTAATTTAGCCAAACTTCCTAAATGTGTGGAGCTGCCAATTGTACATTTTCTGAAAATCTGACCCACATGTATGTACCAGCTGGGTGGATCCAAAGCTAAACACATGGAAAGACATATTAATTGACAGTATCATTGGTCTTCCAAGCGTGCATTGAATTTCATTTTAAGGACGTTGTGTTGTTGCCAGGTAGAAGTTTACTCAAGCTGGAAGGGAAAGAAGAAAAATGATTGTATGTCAGTGGTGGAGAGAGATGGAGCTGGTGGTACCCAGTGGACCCTTTGTCGATCCATACCACCTAGCACCACTCGGGCTTGAGCCTTCTTAGATGATCTCCCCGAGGAAAAAAACAATAGCAATGAAGAATGGAGCTCAGGTTCCTTGGGCTTCTTGTATTGGGTGAGGGCCAATTGTGGGCGTTGGATGGATTACTTCTTTATTTTCCCCGAAAATTACTCACATATACCCTGGCTGTATAGGTACGGGGTGGGACCAACGGTTGGACTAACATGAAAAAGGGTTAGTTATATGTGCAAGTTCTGAGGGGTTGGGTTGGTCAAGCAAGGGTACTTGGACCTGATGAATGCATTCAGTATTTTGAGCACGCGCGACCAATATCGATCTACTCGGGGCCTTTCTATTAGGGCCATGATAATTTGACCTACCAACTACCTGCGTGTCGGTGCCAAGGGGCCTTGCTTTTGCGCATGTGCATTCACATGATGGATGAGATGTATAAAACTTGTGAAGCCAAGATTTAGTGGAGTCAGGGGGGAGCGGAACACAACCGCTTCCACCCTCCTCGCACTGGCCTTCCGTGGACGTATACGGGTCAGATTTTCAGAAAATGCACAATCTACAGTTCTACACATCCCTTAAAATTCTGCTAAATTATAGTGAAATAAGATAAATACTGAGTATATCTGAGTGTATCTTGTATTGTGTTCATTCAATAAATCTGTCTGGTTATGTTGAACTTTATCTTAAACCTGATTTTCGGCTTAAATTTGGGTTATTTGAGGAGATTGATGAAGGCCAATTGTACATTTTCTGAAAACTTGACCCATTATACAGTCCGACCTAGCCTGTAAGCTCCAGCCACTGCCTACTACTACATCATAGTGGACAGAAGATGTTATTTAGCGCTGGCATTTGTACCAGAAAATGCTTGGTTAACTGCAATATATGGGCGAATGTCAAGTCAGAATCCTGCATGAAGATAGACACCAGTGCAGCATTAGCTAGGGCATAAATGTACACATTATAACGATGAAACATTGCCCAAATTCATATTTCCCTGAGCAAAATATTACATTTCAAGAGTTTATAAATGTAAAATAAAAAATCTGTTCAGGGACATTTTGATCAAGTTGCAATTCTACAACAATGTTTAACCAGAAGTGTTGATGAAAGTCTATACTGGGGAGGCGTGGCTATGGAGGAGTTTATGCATATTGTTTATATAGACTAAGCTGCTCATATTGTGTGCAAGGTCTGTCAACATGGAGTTTGTACACTAGCCGTGCCTGATAGGATGGCTCCATCCATATCACTTTGCATTGTTCGCTATGCATTGTCCATTTAATATGCATTGCTCTCAGCCATATTACCTCCATAAATAGAGGTCTCCTGTCCGTTAAACCTTTCATATTAGTACATTTTGGAAATTGTTTTATCCTCCGGGTTTCCCCTTTTTTCATATATGATCATGACCATCCCCAATATACCCTAGCGTGTTTCCATTTTGAATTGGATTAACATATTCAAAAAGATTACTCTGTAAAATTGTTATTTATAAAAAAGAATTCATGTGCAAAGTGCATCATTTCGGGGTAGTCGCATGTAAATTGAATCCATTTAATAAAGCCAGCGTAAAATGGGCATGTTTGGTGGGGATGATTAATATGAGTGTTTTAATGGAAGTAATATATGGGGGGATTCATTCGATATCACCCGCATCTCTCATCTAGCAATCGGTCAATTGTTTGCTATGCTGGCGTTCCCTGTCGTCAATAGGTGGCCAGTGCTCAGACCCATGTTAGTAGATCCTCCTTAATGAGCCCATTCAAACAGTGGGCATATACTTCAATATGTTCTAATGCTGTACATATGGTAGCTTTAATCCTCCAAGGGCAAAGTGGAATTCTTCCTAGATCTGTATATGAAATTGTTTAAGCACATAACGTATATGGGTCAGATTTTCAGAAAATGTACAATTCGCCTTCGCCAATCTTCTCAAATAACCCAAATTTCAGACGAAAATAAAGTTCAAAATACTGTTCAACCTTACCAAACAGATTGCTAGATTCAATGCGATGCCAGATATACTCGAATTTACTTAGTATTGGCCAAATTGCAGCCTAATTTAGCAGAATTTACAAAAAGTGTACAGCTGCTAATTGTACATTTTCTGAAAATCTGACCCATATGTGGCTAACTATTCGAACCATTCTTTCAAGTTGAATATGTATAATAGAAGTTATGATGGATGATATAACCTTGGCTTGATTACTTATTTGCTTTCCTATCAGTCTTAAGCCACCTATGCGTTTTTATCTACCGGTATCTCCATAGAAAGACTAAAAAATCCATCTATAATCATAATGAAATCGCCATCTGTTGACTCCTAGGTCTGGCATGCTTGTGATTCAATGATTGCTGTGTTGGCAAACCATATTAGAGGCAATTTATAGGAATCCAAGAAAAATTGGCCTTGATCGCGGCGAAGAGAATGGATTGTCTTGGAATCCATTCTGATTGGATTGGATCAAGGTTCGTTCTATAAATATTGAATGAATTAATATCCGTTATTCTCATCTTAAAGGCCGGATCTTTAGATAGATCGGGTCGTCTTCCGAGGCATCTTGTTACAATAGTCGATCCTGTAGTTTAATGTGTATTAGTCACAGAAAACATCTAATAGATATTGCCAGCACACAGTGTCATTAATCTAAAATGATTGTCTTGCTATTCACTAGTTATTAAAATTTAACAGGAGAAATATTTGAAATAAATTGAATACCAATTAAAATTTTAAAGTTGATGACTAATTTTGAAGGGACGTCTGTCCAATTCTACCAAATTTTAAATATTCCTTCCACATCGTAGTTATAAAGCTGTTATGATATACAGCAACTAGTAAATAAACTGCCCACTCCCCCACTCCCAGTAATTTACCGTACCAAGGTTAATGTTTGATTTAAGTGAATTAATTTGCACGCTGGGTTATAAATAGGTCTAAATATTTGCCTGATCCACATGACTGGCAAAGCACACCTAGTTCTATGCTTTCCACGCAGAGCTATTATGATTAAAACATACAGGTCTAGGCCTATACCTTTGGGCCGATAGAGTTCTTAGCACCCATTTATCCTCGGTATATCCACCATGCACCAACTAGGAGAATATTAGCAAAGACCATTGCCAAAGCGCGACGTATTAATAGCATTAGGAAGTATATAACTTATACGCTTTGCCAGTCTTATATAATCTATGTTGTACATGTATGTATGTTCAAAGGAACGAGCATGTTTTTTTCGCTGGTGCATATGCAGTCCTGCTGGCACTTTAGCTGGTGTTGACCCAAGTCTAAGATTTTTCATACTTTTTTTTCGTGCTCTTCTGAAGGAAGTAGATATTTTTTAGACCAGGTGGATTTGTCGAAGCATTTAGATTCAGTATTCAAGCTTAGATTGTGGGTCAGAAAATTAAAATGTTCCATAAATTATATTTTTTGTCAATGTAAATTAGGCGGTTTCGTTATATTCTCTAACTCTTCCAGCAAGTTGTGATAAATGTAAAAATTATTCGAAATCGAGGGAAGCCTATAATTTCGCCATGATAAATGGTAAACATGATTGTAAGTCAATCTGGCTCAACTGGTTCGTACTTGGCTCCAACTCACCGTGATAAACAAGACGTGTCTGAAGATAAAGACCCTTTCCAAGCATAATGTAATACATATGCTTTAAATGTGTACTTGGCTGATTACTAATCACGATGAACCACACACATTGAATGGTCTTGGAGACGAGCTGGCAAAAATATATGCTACATTTATAACAAGTCGCATATTTGTCGTGTCAAATGTGTAACTTATTTACTAGAGATTGAGCTTTGAATATATTTGCCCCCGGTTCTTTGTTAGCTAAGTTGTTTATGATAAGTTAGGGGGAAAATATCAAAACTTCAGTGGGATTCGTCCCATACTAATGCATTAGGTCTAAAATAGTTTGCTCGTGAGTGCTCACGCAAGTGCACTATTTGCTTTATTCATATCAATTTGGGTATGAATGAAATGAATATGTTTCTATGGGTAGACCAAGGCCTCCGCAAGTACTAATGAATTTGTAGTGCCATATTTTCTTGTGTTGCTATTTATTGGAGTGTATGATTACTTGGTCTTTTTATGTATTTTGAACACGGCTCTTCTCCTTAGGTATTCCGCCTTGCAATGTTACATACACATGTACATGTATGTCAAGCTAACGTATGATTAATATGACCTTGCTAAAATGATTATTTATACTCAACCTTCCCCTGTACAAAAACATATATGTACACATGTAGATTTATCTATAACACGGTTTTTAATCGAGTACTCTGTGTCCGCCTATCCATACATAAATCAGATTAATTCATTTGATTTTATTTTTATGTACAAGGTCGTATCTTTATTTTTAAAAATTGGCATCGTCTGTCTCCAACTTCCAACTTATTGTACAGACAAGACTTAGTTCGGTTGTGCAAGAGCTGAGATGGGTGAACGGTAACTATATGTAGCTCTATGGCACGACCACACCAATAGATAGGCCTCAGTACCATCTCCTTCTGCTCCTCCCCTCACATTCCCCTCCAACAAGTGAACCATGGCTGTTACAGACTCTCTATGCCATGAGGACTTGGTTGAAAAGATGCAATCCATCATGCATCTACACATTATCTCACACCCACTACCCCTAAACCCATGCAGTCATCGGAACCCACTGGAACCTGAGCATACAAGACTCCCCAAGCCAAACAAAAACCGAGAGCTAAAGGCCGGCTTGTATGTACGTATTATCTCACCCTATTTGATATAGAGCAGCTTTTCTGCGATGCGTCTTGGATCATTGATAAGGAAATGTCGGAAAGTCATGCCTCCCGAGTGAAATATGCACTCGGTGGTGCGATTCCTTGGAAGAGTCTAAAATAGAAGGGAGACTGTTGGGAAATAGATTGCGGTTAAGTTGGAAATAGCTCCTATTTCGTGTGTTGGATTGAGGGTTGCTTTCTTTATTGGGGTCAGATTTTCAGAAAATGTACAATTGGCAGCTCTACACATTTAGGAAATTTTGCTAAATTAGGCTGAAAATGATAAATACCAGGTATATCTGGGTATATTTGGTATCGTGTTGATTTAACATATCTGTTTTGCTATGTTAAACTATTTTTTGAAGCTCACTTTAGTCTTAAATGTGGGTTATTTGAGAGGATTGGTAAAGGTGAATTGTACATTTTCTAAAAATCTGACCCATAATTATATAATTGATGATCGCATGGGAAGGGCGCCTATCCTTTCGGAGGGGCGTGGTCCTGTGAAGTCCATGGTGACGAGAATAATGTCTTTTTTGCTATAACATGTCATAAACAATTAAGATGGCATACCTGAAGGAATAGTCAGAGCATGTAAACTATTCATCTCCCCATTAAGGAAGACACGTTTTTATGACAGAAAAGCTAAGGCAATTACGCGATGGAGAGGGGAGGAAACCATTTCAGTTTTACACAGATCCAGATGTCCTCGGGTTACCTATTATTAACCCATCCGTGAGAACGCAAAGAATTCTCTCGTAATTGAAATGGCTGAGGGCTAGACCGACTGTGAAATTAAAGTGATATCTAGAAACTATAACTCTCCTGAAACTTTGGGAAAGCACGTGCCCAAGTGGGGCAATTAGTAAGTACCTTTCCAGAAGCAAAAGTGCACCAATATTACTGAGTGGAGAAACACATTAAGATGTGGGCGTCTGAACATGCAAATTGCCCATTGTGCAGCAGTCAAGATTCGTTCAGTTCAAACGACCTAAAATAGGAATTCACGAGTTAAAGATGGTTCCACTGGACTTGTAGCTTCCTTGAGTTATTGGCGTCGTTGCAACATAGCTCTAAGGGAGTATCGATTGTTCAATTACTTAGATCCAACCGCTGTCAGATGTGGGGGTGGTGACAGTTGATGTAAAAGCATGACATGCAATGAGACAGGCTAGAAGACGTGATGGGGCTGATCGATCATTGAGAAGAGCTTTAGTGGGTGGACTGGGGTCAGCAAATCATGTTCTGTCAGTCGAGCGGGAGAGGTTATGTTGCAGGGTCGGGACTTGCTCGGTTGGTGTTCTCTTGGAAGACTTTCCCCAGCTTCTGATGAATGTTCTATGTACGTGCTTACTTGAAAGACCAATATCTTTTGATGTTGTACCTAGCGAGTAGAAGAGAGAGGGAAAAGTGGCTTCGTGGTGGTCATGTCACTTTGAGGGATTACATTGTGAGTCCATAGCTTCTATAATATATCATGTCACGTATTGTGCACTGTAATGTATCACTTCCAGCATTGCCTTCTGTTCACATCGGGTGAGCGTCTATATCGCGTTCACAATAACAGCACTTGCGATTATATCTGAAGCTAAGAGATTGTTCATTGTCCTCCAATTTTAGTTTGCCAAGGCATAGTCAGGCTGAGAGCTTGTCCCACAAGGGATCAATACCTGGGGGGTGGGGGGTGGGGGGGGGAGCTGTATAGTCCACCCCCACTGAGGTATATATACCCGGTTTGTCTGATATTCTTTCATGCCCTCAACTCCCCTTGGAACTTGGCAAGGTATAAATGATTCATAACTTGAAGGGCCAGTCATCTTCTGGGAATAATCGATCTCAGGAGCAGGTGGGAGTTCACCCCTCACAACCTATATATATATCCCAAACCCCTAAACCCAAATACGCACGCCCTATCCATTTAGCCATAGTCAGAATTTTAAACCAACTTTTCTAATTTTCAATAATGTTTTCTAAGATTGGCAGGTGGGTACAGAAATGTGGATATCATAGGGAATTTGGCTTATGCAGAAATATCAAAATCCGGGGCTACAAACCCAGGAGGAGAACAGGTCAAAATCTTTTTGTATTTTAGCCAGTTGACTTTCAGATGAATAGGCCAAAAACATTTGATATTTTGATCGAAATTTAAAGTTGTTTACCAGTAAACTAATGTACCATAGTCTTTCACCTCGGTTGAGGGAACCTCGGGAGGAGTCTGCAGATGCTTTTCTTGGGTTCTGTGACGGGTCAAGACTCCTTTGGCACCTGGTGTTGAGCCAATGAGTTTACGGGGACCGAGCTATATGACCCTACGGCTTGGCGTGGCACCAGTTCCTCATCATTTATTGATCAGTGTCACTAGATGTATGTTGGCATGCGTCCACCTCCCAGGCTCAAATCTTGGTCGTTTGGCTCATAGTTCGGACACCTACTGTCACTTTATGATGCTGCTTATAGGAATGTGTTACATAAAACGGTAGAGCCCAGTGTATTACTTGGACATCAGCTTCTGGCAAATTGGTGCAAATAGGAAAAATAACTACAAAACAGTCTAGGCCCAAAGTTGAGAGAGTCCCTTCAAACGGAGGGAAAGCCTCTCGCCTCAAACCGCAAAGTGCTATTATAATTTTATTAAGACCGCAAAATGTCATTATATCCCTATTAGTCCTAGGCAAGGAAACCGATTAGCGAAGTAGGCATCCAATCACTGACATATCATTCTTATCTGATCTGAAGGTTTGGACCTAGACTGAAAATTCTGGACAGTAAAATTTACAATAGGGCAGTCGAGTATTTATAACGTTGCACCCAGCAATACTAGTTGCGTATACGCCAAATACATTCATTATGTTGCAACCAAACTCTAGTTTTAGAAATGTGAATCATGGCATTCTCTTCCATTATATTAGTTACAAAGGTTTATATCTGAGAAGAATTCACCATCACCATTATCTGAAGGATGAGACACTTGCCAGAAGTGTTTTTATTATTTTGTCTCTGTTAATATTTGAAGATTCATGCATATTTGGACACATCCAGGAATGGCTTCACCAAGATGATGTTGACTTTTCCGTGATTGCATGGGTGAATTGCAAACAGTTTGATTGTTCTTTGCCAAAACTCTAATTGAACACTGCCAAAAGGGGACCCTTGAGACGTCTGGGTAAAGTTTGTATTGTGTTCCAGACTCCTATGTTTTCTTTTTCATTTTTGATGGCACAGCTGTCCTGAAAGTACTTGTCTTGTATTCCTGACTGGCATTTGGAAATTTGCCAATTGTTCCTTCCGTATCTTCTTCAAAACCCTTCCCATTGAAACGTTCTGTATTTACCTCTCTTAGTTTTAGAATTGCCTTAATGTAATTAATTACTGGCGTTATGTGGAGTACACTCTATACTCGTCCTGTAGGCAGCAGCGTGCCATAAGTTTAACCGTAGAGGGCTTTATATTATACAGGACGCGTAAAGAGTGTAGAGTCTCTATATATATTGAAAAGGAGCTACTCGCTCTATATTGGGCATTCAACTTGGCATTCAGTGGGCTTGCCGCTTCCTCCTGTACATCCAGCTAAATTTCTAGGTAGGACAGATGATCAGAATGGGGTACACTGATTATGTCTTTAAAAAACTGGCTAAAAAAGAGCTTGTAAATGTAATTTGCATCACATGCCCCCACCTACTCTCCCCCCTTTTATAGCCTGGGAAGTATATAAAAACCTAACTTAATAGATTTTGTCGTAAGGTTTTCCCGTATAGAAATTAATTCCCCCGAGGGTTGAATCCATTCATCGACGGAAGGCTCATTACATTAATAGCAGGGCTTTTACAAGAATAGCTCTCTCAAGTACAAGTTTGCATGACTGGCACACGAATGATGGACTCTGCCTATTGTCAGAATACCCAGGGAATTTGATTATTCCATTCCCTAAAAGATTACTTATCTCCTCAGTACATGAAGGGAAATGAGTAGAAACGCTAGAAGTTTATCATCGCCCATGAACAATTGAATGAGTCAAAATCTGCCTCAGCTAAATCTAATGTGCACTCTATTTGAGATCTATTTGGAGCGGTTCCCCGTAGGTTTACCATTGGGTCGCTTTGATGTTTACTCTAAGTAGGTCTCAAACAGAGTGTACTCGAGTACACTCTAGGTCCAAACCCTCAGATCAGATAAGAATGGTATGTCACCCAACTTCGCTAATCGGTATCCCTGCCTAGAACTCGGCGTTTTAATGGGAATATAATGACATTTTGCGGGCTTAATGGAATTATATTGGCACTTTGCGGTTTGAGGCGAGAGGCTTTCCCTTCGTTTGAAGGGACTCTCTCAACTTTGGGCCTAGACTGAGTACCACCTACCTGTGGTGGTTTCACGAGCAGGATATTACAGGATATTATCCATTAAACACAAATAAGCATATAACAAACTTATGGGATTTTCCCTGCAGAATTTTCCCAGGGTTGCAGTGCCAAGTATACTACTGCCTGGGTCCTGGTTTGCTAGTTATTTGTACGAATCATGTCTAAATTTGTGATTTTGTTTCGTGAGAAATAACACCAGATTTATTTTGGACTCTCGTTTACATTCACGCAGGCAACAAACTCGTCAGTTATGGTGGCAGCCTCTCTGTTATTAAACTATTTTTACTCCACATCAATGCCTGCCTCATTCGTGAAACCTTCACCAATAAAGTCCATGAAGAATTCTGACGACGCATTTGTATGGGTACATGGGTTAGATTTCCAGAAAATATACAATTCGCCTTCACCAATCCTCTCAAATAACCCACATTTAAGACAGAAATGTGCTTCAAAATGCTGTTTAACTGATATTTTAAATCAATGCGATACCAAATATACTCAGATGTACCCAAAATTTATATTTTTTTTAGCAGAATTTAGCAGAAATTACTTAATATGTAGAGCTACCAATTGTACATTTTCTGAAAATCGGACCCACATGTTCAATTGTTGGTAACGGAGGCGACGGGATATAAAGAGCTTATATTCTGATGATTAAAATATGTACACTATTTCCTGATTGCCTATACACAGTAATTAATATGGGTAGGATGGAAGCGGAATGGAAGTTCCTCATGCCAACACCTTATGATGATGATAAACGGTGTGTGTTCATAATGCACCCTTGGCCAGCTTTCATCACCACCAGCTGCGCCTCGGTGAGATAGAGAGAATTTCCATCTTTTGTTTGCCCTTCAATTGTCCGTACATGATGGTATTTGATGTTTGTCCAGCTTTGTTTTTTTTTGTCCAACATGGGATCTTTATTCAAAAGACCTTTTATAAATCAAGTCAAAATCGTAGAACATCGAAATAATTATTTGTGCGATACAATATCTGAAAAAGGGGGAAAAACTTCCGATTTAGGGTTATTTTAGTGGTAAAGAGACCTTATTCTATTTTCATCATACACTTTCGCTTGGACCTTTGGCTTTCTGATTGTCCAGCATTGTTGCTCCGTATCTGAAAACAATTTGTTTTTGTTGGTGTGCAATTTAAGATGAAGGAATGCAATTTGCCTCCTGGCTGACTGCTTTCAGCACCCAAGGGGAGATGTGTGTATGAACTAAGCCTGGTTATCAATGTTGCTGACAAGGAATCCTTCATCACTGTGAAAGCTCTCCGTCAGCACACACCTGCTCCCAGATATGATTAGTGGCATATTGGCTTCTTTTTTTAATGAATTAAGGCGTCTTTATTGATCGGGAAGGGAAGATCCATCTTAATCTTCATCTATCATCAGATCAAAGATTTCCTCGTCAGCTTTCGACCTGATAAAGTCCCAGTTTTATGGAGGCATCATTCAGGTATGGCGGGGATATCATGGCATGTCATCTACTTAAGGGTCTGGTCCACTAAGCCGATTCTCATGCGATTCTCACAGAACTTAGTGCATAAGAGTCCTCTGCGGCGCAAAATCGCATGAGAATCGGCTTGGTGGACTAGGCCCTTTACTCATTTTTTTTATTGTTTGCCCTGCTGACGATACAATACATTTCCCCACAGTTTCTTCCTTGCACTTTTCCCTAGTGTTCGTTTTTCCTCTGATATACTTTTTCCAAATTTCCCCACATCCCTTTTTCGCGCCCATTCCTCCCTTTTCCATCCGTTGCTCTTACTTTTCCTGGGCTCCAACAAAATAAAATATTACCATACCTACTTCCCACATTCCTTTCCTCTCAGAACCTTTATTCAGCGCTGATATTATACCAATTTGAATGTCACCCTACATAGTGGTGTCGATATTTCTTTTTTTTATTTCTTTTTTCTTTAGAATGTTTATACAGCAAGTCAATAAATCAAATCATTTCACGAGTAGTCAAGTACAATGAAGATACAGTCATTTCGCAAATCAGTTTTAACCTTGACATGGACTCACGGGTATACAGTCTAGGCCCAAAGATGAGAGAGTCCCTTCAAACGGAGGGAAAGCACCTCGCCTCAAACAGCAAAATGCCATTATAATTCCATTAAGACCACAACATGTCATTATAATCCCATTAGAACGCCTAGTCCTATAGGCCTGAAAACCTATTAGCTAAGTAGGCGTTTAATCACTGACATACCATTCTTCTCTGATCTGAGGGTTTGGGCCTGGATTGTATATATTCATTGGAGAATTCAACGGTTTTCTGTCCACTGCTGTGTCTATACTACTGCCTCACACTGGTTCTAGTTTATCTAATTCTAGTGCTATGATAGAGGATGTAACCTCCCTGACCGAGTACAGTGTAGTTCTGGGTGTAGAGGAAAAACCCTCTTTGATATATTGTTAGTATTAAGAGCGCAGCTGGGAGGCGATAGACTTGTTATGTATGAGTATAGGCTGCTCTACAACTGTCCCCGTTGTCCCAAACGTATCAATATCTCTGACATAGACTGGGTCAGATTTTCAGAAAATGTACAATTAGCAGCTCCACACATTTAGAAAGTTCTCCTAAATTAGGCTGAAAAATGAAGAATACCGGGTATATCTGAGTATATTTGGTATAGCATTGATTTAAAGTATCAGTTCTGTTATGTTAAACTACATTTTGAAGCTCATTTTTGTCTTAATTAATGTGGGTTATTTGAAAGGATTGGTGAAGGCGAATTGTACATTTTCTGAAAATCTGACCCCTCTACTGTAGGGGGTGATGGGCACTACACTCTATATGTGTCCTGTAGGCTGTAAACATCAAAGCCCGCAACGGTTAATGCTATGGAGCGCCGCTGCCTACAGGACGGGTATAGAGTGTAGCTTCAGGGTCCCCAAAGTGTGAAGCAGTTATAAATCCATCGCTACGGGTGGAAATCATGGGGTGTTTATTTTTTATATTTCTCCTTTGATAAAATCTATAATATATAACTTAAGCAGAAGTGTGTGAAGCAGAAGATGTGTGAAAAGAGAGAAGATAGGGAGTCATATATCTGTTTAAAGTGTGAGGATTAATTTCAATTGCTTCTTTATTGTGTTGAAATATATATATGTGATTAATGTCGAGGCAGTTGCTATAAAAATGTGTGTTAGTTGCTGAAAACCTCTGGCTATAACTTATATGTCCAACACTTGGCCCAGCAAGAGGAAAATATCCTCTAAACGTAAACTACCACTGTCCACAGCATGGGATAATATTTCACCCATTTCAGACGACAGTGTCTAGCAACATTATGTCTTTCAGCCTCTTCATGTAGACATTTCTCACTCGCCATACTCTGATCTGGCTTCATTAAGAAATATTTATTCTCTCGCTAGTGTCAGCTTGCCCTGCTTCTCTGTAATGAGAGCCTCATAAGAATTCATAACAAGTACCCAGATTTTGAAAGGAGCCTGATGTTTCCGATCACGCCTTGGTATAACTAGATCATAAAAAACATGGTGTTGTGGTTGTAAATTGTGTTTCCTCTTCTGCACTTCTGATTACAGACTACACAGTCAGGTCCAGAAGGCAGTTTTGGGACCCCTAAGTTTTAGGGGTCATTAACACTTTTAGCCTTAGTTTTAGCCTTGTGGTTAAGCTTATCGCTGGATGTGGAATTGAGGAATGTGGCCTTCTGGACAGGACTGTACAGTACCTTTGGTGCTCAGGTTAAAAAGAAAGGGGGGAACTTGATGAACATTTATATACTAACAAAGCTGTATCATTATTTTAATTTTATCATATTGTGGTCACTTGTCAAGATTTTAAGTGACGAAAATTAATGTAAATGATCTTTCATTATGAACGTTTCTGTCTGATACCAATCTTTATTTGAGATACATTATTTCCAAGTGTAAATGAATCTTGATTGTGAACCTTGGTTTTGGTGAACCTTGGGTTTGAGCCCCGCCACGCCATCTGGCGTATTATTGGCGACCTATTCTTATTGGTGAAGGAAGCGATCTGTGCAATCCTGCCATATGAGAGTATTGATATTTCATTACAATTTATTTTGAATTGCATATCGTGTATTGATAAACATTTCCTGTGATTTATTATTTGAATATTATTTACTCCAAATATATACATGTATTGACCCCAGAGGTTTGTTTCTGTGACTAGAATATTTTCTATTATTTATTTATTTGAGGCCTATATAATATTCAAACATTCACATGAAAATACGCAGGTTATTTCAACTTAATTTAATCATGTGATTTAGATGGATCCAGCCATTTTAACCTGCTACATCAGTTATTATATGATTATATGCATTTAATTGCACGCACTCTCATTCATTTTTGTTTGTTTGCTTACAGTTCTGGTCAAGAGGTGCAGCGAATAAGTGTAATTAATAACCTGCCGGACCTCCTGCGCGACCACCATGACGACTGTATGCGAAGGGTGGTGCCCAAAGTCAGGGTGAGTAGACCTTTAGTCTCCCCACAAGCACACAATGAGTCAATGCAATAATGTGAGTGTGCCCATTCACACACACTAGCTTGCTCTAGGTACATGTGGGGGGCTTACATAACGTGTAATTATCATGCTTGCATGCTCCTCCTTGTTTGCACTGTTCCGTGCTCTAGGGTTTATTCCAGTTTCTACTGGGAAGGGCTAAACCAGTTATTTACTTCGATGATAAGTAATATCATAAGCTGATATATCGTAAAATATTCCAAAATAAGAAATAAATTGTTTTGGGACAAGTTTATGTACCTACAAATTCAGTATTGTAGATATTACATTAATTTGTGTATACATGTGTTTTCTGTAGCTAAGTGACATAATATATGTATGACATATGTATGCTAAAAATGTTAGTGTCACTGGTAATGTAATGAGAACAGCATTGTTTTGACAAATCTAGAATAAATCTAGAATAAATCTAATGTATGGTCCTATGCATTCCTCCTATGAAGTGGATTTAAGTATCAGATAAAGAAGCTCATTGGAACTATCTACATTTATTAAAAAGAAAAATGAAACTGCATGTTGATCATTATTGGTAAATCCTAGGTATTATTTTCCCTAATGGGGAGACTGAAATATTTAAAGAATTTGATCGATACCGTTTACGGGAGTTAAAGAATCCAGGAAATACAGTAGGAAATCATTTCTCCTCTGAACTATGGCACTTCCCGCAACATATTAATTTAGCACATTTAAAGATTTTATTTGTTTTCTAACTCGTGTCTTCAGAGGAGTCATGTATGAGGGGTAACGCCAACGGAAAGATACTTTCCATGATGTACTACACTTTATATTATAGTAATGTCCAACATTGAGGGGCTGCTGGTGCAGTGCACCAACACGCCTCAAATGAAGTTTATTAATTATCATAGTCTCATCCTTAGATGGTTATAGTTTCCACTTGACTAAAATGAAACAATATATCATTGGGAGGACTATACATGTATCTAAATACCAAATGTGGATAAACTATTCTTAACTGTAATGGTGGAATTGGATGTGTTCCACAAGAGCAAAGAGCGTGTTGTATTACATACATGAGTGCCTCTGTTTAAATTGGTACATATCGATCTGTGGAATACTTTAAAATAGTTAGTTTATGTCCAAATGATTTACAGTTACCTGCGTCCATATCCATACTCAGATATTTAAATTGTGTATGGGACTCGCGTGTCTGTCGTCATTGCTATATGTTCTATCTGGGACCCGTGCCCTGTTCCCAGACGAAATGAGGAACCTTGCAGTATATAAATCTCACGACTTAATTGTCCTTTGTGGGCATATGGAAAGAATAAAATCTTGGAATAAGACCCTTTTGATTCCGATATGGAGTTTAATGTTGAACTATAAAAGCTCTCTTAGCTTCTCTTGGTAGATGTATGTTTTCCCCAGTGCTATCTATCTTGGTGATATAAAAAAAAAGACAAAAAGCTACAGGCGCTCGAATTAGGGAGAGAAGAACGTACATGTAGTTTCATAATAAATGAGATTTTATTATTTGGTTTGTAGTAAATAATGGTGATTTGGTTTTTGTTGCAGGAGGTTCTTCATGTTGCCCAGGCAGAGATGCAGCTGGCAGCATGCACAGCCTTCCTCCAGATTTTACAAAAACAACTCGTGCCTCTACACAACTACACTCAGACATTTCTACAGACAATTCTTATGGCCATTGATAGCAGAGATCCAGGTAAGGAAACCTCCCATCTTCACTCATATCCAGGTTTTGCTGGTTAAAACACTTCCACGCGGTTGGCAATATATAATATATATATATCAAGCTCTGCGCTCTCATGTTCCGCTATTTAATTTGAATATAACCTTAGAATCTCGTGTTAGTTTTTATTCAAAATACCGAAAATCTTATGATAAGATGAGTATCTGGGATGTTCTAGTGTAATACGATTAATTAGTTATAGTGCTCATATATTGTTTAGTTGTTTAATGCCAGAATACACACTTCTGTGTACTCACATTTGATTTACAGTGTATTTAGTGGTGAGAATACAAGTCTCTACTCTCTAAATAAAGGTTTCATAGTTTGATCTATTAACTATTCGGTACCATATTTACAATGATTCTGACTTAAGTGGAACCACTGTAAATGTGGTACCGTATAGTTAATAGAATCAACAAAAAACAATGCAAAAACTTAACCATTGAAATGCTGATACTCTCTAACCCTATAATGATAGTTGGACACGTGTTTCCAACAATCCATTCTTTCACTCCTTCACTCAATATATAGTTTAACTATGTATTACCACCGATATATTGTATTGTTGAGTAGGGAATTTAATTACACAATTCTTCAGATGCAATAAATGGATATTTTATAAGTCATATGAACTAAGCATTGACGTCGAAACTAATTATATTCCTTTATCAGAATTTGCGACGACACATACGAATTCGATGTCCTTGCTTTAGGCAGCCCACTATGTGAATAAACGAAAACTGTGCCTCTAGAATAAAATCATTAAGAATATAATTAATTAACTAATAGGGACTAGTATGATAAATTTAGTTGTTGGTTTATGTCTGCTAGAAATGTAAGCTACCTGTCCCGTCGGGAAATTTTGCTATTGCTTGCTTTGGTTTAAACAAAAAAAAGCGCGAGGCGAAGTCTGGCTGTTGTACTGATGGCCCTGGGGTGATTAGATGGAAGTGCTGATCTGTATTTAACTAGGGGAGACGTAGCGTGTATCGCCAGTCAGCCTCAGTACCTATCTACAGATTTGTACACACATCATCTATGGATATGATGCTTACATACCATCATAGCTTCCAACCAGAAATCATAACTTTCGGGATCAATGCTAGGATATTCCTCCTGGATTATTTAAACTCACTGAAGGGATCTGCGACAGACAATGGTATTTGCCAAGGGGATGTATACACACACGTTGTTTTTTATTTATCAGTCTTTATTACCTTCGTCTCACATCATTTTATATCTGTGTATTGTGTATTATACCATGTTGTCGAGCCTTGTTTTAAATGTGATTTTGTTATCCACTTTGCAGATGTCGCAAACGCCTGGCTAGAGACTTTACTAGATGTCATAGATCTATTACCTAAAGATGTCATAAAAAGAGATGTAAGTATTCTTTATATATGGAGTAATACAGCATTAAAGTGGCTATGGACACTGTTTGACTATATAACATTTAGAAATATGTTTGTAGTTTTCGATTACCTGCACAAGTAAGAACATTTGTGTGGAATACCAACTCTATATATTCCTTAGATTAATTGATATTTGTTAACGAAGAATGTGGCAGAGATTCCATTGAGGAATTCAAATCTGAGAGAGAAGTAACTTGACCATAAGGTGGTGCCCTCAGTGCATGGTGAACTAGGAGCGAGGCAGGAGTTACATAGTGACATATCTACCCTGTCCCATCCAGCTGGTATCACGTAACTCTCATTAAGATAAGAGGCGTCTGGGACCTTCCCTAACTGTCTGGCAGTTGGGTAGGGTGACTCCAGCACCCTACCAAATTGTAGTTTTAAACTCTTAAATACACACAATATATGTAATTTCTACATTAATGCTCCCGGGTATACATTACAAATATACTAATCTAGAACATAGTTGAAATTCAGGCAAACTTTCCCCAAATCGGGAGCTGAGTGGCATGTGTCACTTTAAATTGGCACCCTCTTTACTTCTGGTCCTGGGTATGACCATAAAGTGCCTTTCTGTCTCTTTTCTCTGTCTCTCTCTCCCTTCTTCTCTATCTCTATTTCCTGGGTATGATCATAAACTGCCTCCCTCTCAGCTCTCCCGCCCTTGATATAACCATATTAAATGTGTGGATAAGGGCGTAAAGCAATCAATCTCACTCACTCACCCTCTTCACTTTTTGGTGTCTACTGATTGAATAGTGATTTAAATATAAATCAGTATATTATGTATGCTTTTGTTCACAGCTGAAAATATATCTATAGTAATGTTGACGGAACTTTCGTTCATATTTGTCTATCTTACCTTCAGATTTTAAGCATTGCCATAATGAAGGGTCAGCTATCACAACCGGTCCAGTCGCGGCTATCATGCTGTCATATTTTGGGAAAGATTGCTACAAAATTTGAACCTTTTGTGTAAGTAATAATTTACTCTATTCCAAGCTTTCCATAACCCACGGTTTGTTCCATTATTTAAGATATATAGAAGAGCTTAATTTGAATTTGTAACAAAAACAAACCCACAACTTTTTGTAACGTATAATATTATCTACTACTGATTAAAAACTTGATTACATGATGATTTAATCAATCTTATTGTGAGACACTTATTTGAGAAAAGCGTCGTTTTCATGTAATATTCATCCTGAATAAAATTAATTTATTCATGAGTATTTCTTTCATTTAAATAGTGAATGCAATTGAACTAATTCATTTCATTTATGTTTTATCATGTCGGTGTATAGTATTAAAAAGGAGATTCTCCCAGTTGTTCAGTCACTGTGTCAAGATGTTGAGTATGAGGTGCGTGGATGCATGTGTCGGCAACTAGATCCAGTAGCCAGAGGCTTAGGGTAAGATCTATATAATATGATTATATCAAAGAACGACTATTAGTCATATATATATCTACCGGGAAGGCTTATCATGCCTGGGAAATACGATCGGTGCTTGGGCACAAATATGATTCGCAAAAGAGTTTTTGCGGTCTAAATTTGTTACGTGAAAAAATAAAACCGTACAAAGGATATAACTTTATAACGTTTATAAGTAGATATGTCTTAAAAAGAAGATTTTGTGTTGTGGTTTAGTCTCTGAACCTTAATATTGACGATCCATTGGATGTTATGCATGAATTCAGACTAGATTGTATGGTAATCAGATTGTATTCAGACCTCCCGACATACAAACGTGATATGACCACAAGTATGTGTATACATACAGAAGAATTCGGTAGACGTTTTCCTCACATATCAAGTATTATTGCAGACTGGAAGCAACTAAAAACGCCATCTTACCTGAACTTGTGGAGCTAACGAAGGATGAGGAGAGTTACGTACGGTTGGCTGGACTTGAAACCGTTGTAGAAATACTCAGCTTATTAGACGATGGTAAGGATATATCTACCTTGAATGTCACCTTGAGGTGATGTGTCAGTGGTACCAACGGTTTCGGTTTCACTCTGGAGGTTCAGCATCATTTGATTCCTCTAAAGTCGCTCCATCTTACTTGCACTTGTGAAGCCATTATCGAGTATAGAATAGAAAATACTGAAAATATTATTAAACGTACTTGGATTATGATTAAACTGCTCAAATCGATATTGGGTGTGTATGTGGTAGCTGTCGCGACTCATGCCATCTTTAAACCCAAACGGAACCCCATGTTCAGATAATTTGATTGTTATATATATATTTACAAAGTGGTAGAATACACTTCTCATTTCAAGGATGTTTCTTTGAGTTGCAAGCGTACCTTTAACATGTACTTTTTTCCCTTCCAGATACATGCACAAACACAATTATTCCTTTAGTATGCAAATTCTGTCAACAAGCACATGCTCAAGAGGACCCAACATTACCAGCTGTCTCAAGACAATTAGGCAAACTATTGCATGGGCTAGCAAGTAAGTTCATCATACACAGGGGGCTTTACCCAGAGCTTTGCACATATGGGTCAGATTTTCAGAAAATGTACAATTCAACTTCACCAATCCTCTCAAATAACCCACATTTCAGACAAAAATAAAGCCTAAAATACAGTTCAAACTAACCAAATAGATTGCTAGAACCAATCAATGCCGAATATACTCGAATTTACCTAGTATTGACCAAATACTAATTTAGCAGAATTGGCTAAATGTGTACAGCTGCCAATTGTACATTTTCTGAAAATCTGACCCATATAGCTGTTGAGAATGGATTGAAATGGATTAATTCCAAAAGATGGTTCGATTTATGCAATAAACCTTTTCTTATCAAATCATACCAATAAAAGTTAACTTCTTATGAAGCAACAATATTGACGAGCCGCTCGAATTATTTTTAGAGAAATGTGCTAATTTTCTTCTTCTGTAATCTTCAGTTAATCTGACGGATGAACAAAAGCATTGGTTTGTGGACTTCTATCGGAAGCTTTGTCGGGTGGGAATCACAAAGGGGAGCAAACAGCAAGAAGCAGAACACTCGACGCAAATAAAAGTGAGTTTTTGTTCTCTTTCATACTTACATATTTTCTCTTGGCCATAACAGGCTGCATACGGAGCTAAATAATAAATAGCAAAAATCGATTCAAGTTTGTGGCTTATCCTTAAGGGAGTTTACAACATTTAAATTTTTTTTGTCATATTCATATTAAGTACAGTTTATAAAAAATAATAGATGGTAAAATTCAATAATATTTCCATTGTGATAGTCTTTGATTAGTCACACAGAATAACGTAGTACATAATTATAATTAAATAATACAAGGTAAATGAAGTTGTCACGTATTGTTCATATCAAATGCTTAAAGGTTTTGCCATATTAAAAAATCCTGTAATCCGATTGCATCTTTAAAGGATGAAAAGTAGGGTGCATACAAAGGAGTTATTAGTAGTCTTCAGGGCCTGGTCCACTAAGCCGATTCTCATGCGATTCTCACAGAACTTAGTGCAAAAGAGTCCTCTGCGGCGCAAAATCGCATGAGAATCGGCTTGGTGGACTAGGCCCTTTAGTTATAGCAAACCACCCAGACGTTCAATTAGATGAACAGAACACAGATCACTGCAATATATACTTCCAACTGAAACATACCGAGTGACGTGTACAACCCTACAATAATCACTTTACATACCGACATTTTCATGAATTATCATCTCCTTGTTTTAGATGCTGTAGAATGTGTGCACACGTGTATAGACAGGTCAAAAGCTGTTGTGGCTTTTATCTGGTGTATTTCTTGCACAGACTGATTTTCAGATAACCAACACCCATCCAAATATGACAAAGAAATTCTATATAAATATCATTCATTTGATTTAATCGACAGTACATGATATATACAGTTCAAATAGTCACACAAAAACGAATGTCAAATTACATGGTTAAAAATAAACTATTTCTAAACAGTTAACAGATGATCATCGATGATATTTATCATGCACATGTATACCGAAACTGTTCTAAACAACTTGTGATGACATTTCATCGGAGCTGAATCCAGTTCCTTGTGGTAATGATTATTAGGAGGCTAGCAATAAAGTGTTTTGCTCATTTCCAGAGTCAGTTACCAATGTTCATGGGTGGTGAGCAGGAGGAAGAGGACCAAAGCGTTGAGTGCCGAAAAAATGCAGCTTATAATTTTCCTGTAAGTTTCCCTCTCTATTAATAAGCTTCTTAATTGTTATCTACTTCAAAGCAATCATCTGTGAAGAATAGTTTTGAGTGTTTGATAGAAAGCTGTATACTCTATGAGAAACAGCACTTCAACTATACTATTATAGTTCATGGCTATGCTTACTTTAAACTGTCTAAGTAATGTCTGAGATGTAAGGGTGTCGCATACATCATTGGTATAATTTTGAAATTCTCTAATTATGATAATATTTGTTTTCTTTATATTGGTTCATTACATAACGTTTTCCATGACTTGAAACGTACCACTTGTGTGGAATTGTTTGTCAAAATAAAATATTATTTAAAGATGTATAGATGTGTGGTGGATAGGAACGAACTTTTTAAAAGCTTCCTGAAGTCTTCCTGAAACTTCCCCAAGTCTGACATATTGTTATGAATTCAATTGTTATTATTTCAGGCTATGGTGCTGTTTATTGGAGCGCGGAATTTCAAATCAGAATTATCCTCAACATTTTCCCACTTGTGTTGTGATCCACATTATCTCGTACGGAAGTCAATAGCTGCAGGTTTTCATGAGGTAAATTTAATATTTAAAAAATGTAATTCCTATTCAGCATGAAATTTTCGTTTTTGATCAATTCTTACATATATCCAATCGACGCATAGAATATTTGGCGTACGCCAGAAATGCGTAATTCCTTAACTTTGTTTATTTCTTCATCACATTGATGGCAAATATATCCAGATTTAATGAGTTGCATCGATTCTTTCTTTATTTTCCAGGTAGCAAAGATGCTTGGGAGTAGCGTTCATGTGATCCAGGGTGATTTCATCCAACTGCTAAAGGATGATCACATAGAGGTACGGCTCCATTTCTCTTATACAAGCTGAATTCTTTTTAAATAGATTTTTATTGCATACAATTTCGTGGACAAGTCCCGATATTCTCTTGTGATACAAAAGATATTCAAAAAAACATCAATATTGTTGTACAGAAACTGTATGTTAAGTAAGTAAGTAAGTAAGTAAGTAAGTAAGTAAGTAAGTAAGTAAGTAAGTTTTAACATTAATCTTCCAGGCTTTTAAAGAAAATGAGATATTCTCTTCGAGCTCAGTAAACCAATAAAATACAATATACAATCTATGTACAATGATAAATTTACCCCAGATACAAATATTTTTGTGTTTTATATATGCCACAATATCCGACAGTTGCCCGGTTAAACAAATAGAGCCACTCACACACATTATTGAACCCAGAACTGAAAATTGACTAGGTTTCTCCCATATTTGACCCAAATCAGACGTTTGGTGCTATATTCTACCTTTTTTTAAAAATTATTTTCAGGTGCTAAAAGGTGTGATGGCTAGTTTACCGGAAACTCTTGAAATATTTGCGAGGGGTGGGGGAGCCTCAGTAACTGAAGCCAAGGTTTGTATTCGACTTTCTAGTTATTCATTTATGAAAATAAATAAGAAAACCATTTTGATTGTTTGAGACACGTACTTTGCCAATCGCGTTCAAAAACCTGCTATTCTACTTTGTTGGTATTGTATTTATATCTAAATATTTTTTATTCAGTCAACAATCATTATGTAACATTAACAATATTTTCAGACGTTGCTGTTATAATTCTAAATATTAATTCACATTTGCTAGTCGTACAAAATGCAAATATATCAAATATCGTTTATATAATAACAGTAATATTGAATAGTGGTAAGAACCGCGCATTTAAGCAGCGAAAAGAGATTTAAAGAGAAGAAAAAATGAAATCCATCCCGTCGTATTCATACAGGGTAGGTATTGAAATAATCGGCACAAAAAGCTAACATGATAAAATTCATATCTTTCCAGATGTCAGCCTTGTCTAGTGTGATCCCAGCTCTTTTAGAATCAGAGACGGTCATATTCAACTCCAATAATTGGCGGTTACAAGTGACTTTGATGGAGAATTTAGCATGTCTTCCACGCTGCTTCACAAGTGATCAAATTTTCTACAAATTCATTCCGATGATCTTCAGGAAATTGCAAACAGCGGTAAGTTATTAATTTGATGCAAACTGGGTTGCTAGCCTAAGCTTTGCATTATGTTTTTTTGATTTTTGACTTTCACTATTTTTACACTCATTATTATTGTTTCGGTAGAAAAGAATGAAATCAAAGATGGTTTTTTAAAAAAAGATATTTGAGTATTGTTTGGTGTACTTAATCTTTACTGTCTGTAACATATTCACGTGCACAGTCAGAGTCTAGGTCCAAACCCTCAGATCAGATAAGAATGGTATATCAGTGATTAGACGCCTACTTCGCTAATCGGTTTCCTGGCCTATAAGACCAGGCGTTCTAATGGGAATATAATGACATTTTGCGGTCTTGATGGAATTATAATAGCACTTTGCGGTTTGAGGCGAGAGGCTTCCCTTTGTTTGAAGGGACTCTCTCAACTTTGGCCCTAGACTGTCCAGTAACTATTACTTTGATGGATCTATTCCTGTTCGTAAACAACTCCTTTGAAATAAATTTAAAGAACAAGAACTATTGTTTGATTCAGAGAGCGCAACCTGTGCGTCTAGCTGCAGTCAACACAACACTTCTCCTATTGCGGAACACCAAGAAGTTGGAGCAAAGAGAAGAAATGTGTCACAAACTGTGTAATGGTAAGCCTTAATGTCTGCCTTTCATCCCTTCATGATTAATTGTCTTACATTGCTGTAATTCTCCCTGGGCATGTCTGAAATATGCAGACACAAATATGACATAGTCAACCCAAGACGATTCTCATGCGATTTTGCGCCGCAGAGGACTCTTTTGCACTAAATTCTGTGAGAATCGCATGAGAATCGGTTTAGTGGACTAGGCCCTATATAGTAATTTTAGATAGCATATCAGCTCAGTTATTCACTATTGTTGTAATTCTAGAACAAGTAACAATGCCACCTAGACAAGTTGACTTTGTATGTACTGTCTTATGTCCTAATATCCTATTTGGATTTCTTTTTTCAGATTTTTCAAATGCTACGTCATGTTATCATAGGAATATATTTATCGACATTTGTTGGAAGTCTATGGAATTATTTTCCCGGCGTTTCTTCAAGGACTATTTCTTTGAGGCGGCCTTGGAACTAGCCTTAGACCCTGTACCTAATATTAGGATGCGACTGTGTCCACTTTTACCCAAACTGAAGGCGCACATTAAGCTGCCCTCAGACAGGAACCTTCTTCAACTGTTAGAATCATGTGTTCGGAAACTCTTGCTGAACGAAGAAGACAGAGATGTTAATGCCACTCTTCAAAAGGTAGATTCTTCACCTAGAACCTTTTTGTAATTCTCATGTTTTGGTGCTCTATAAAGGGTCGTCTCCACTAGCTGCGGTAAGCTCTAGGGTAAGCCTTGCGATGGTGTTGTGATGGTGGGGAGTGGCCAGGTCCTGCCTACATGGCAAGTGAATCATGTAGGCAGGACCTCTTCATTCATCTACACCTACAGGACCAGCACAACACCATCGCAAGGCTTACCGCAGAGCCTACCGCAGAGCCTACCGCAGCCAGTGGAGACCACCCTTAATGCTTTAGTTCACTTGACCAGTGCCTCCTCCAGATTCTTTATTTTATATTTGCCAAATTTCTTTCTTTCAGGCCGTAAATGAATTAGACAGAACACAAGTACAGATGGAGTCGGTAAGGATGAAATTTAATGTTTTCTATTATTTAATATTTTGTTTTGTGTCTGTCACTTAGAAGACTACAGTTGTAATTTTGAAGTCGCATGACATTCTATCATATGATTACACCCACAAGGCTCTATTCATAATGAAGATTATATTTTATCGATAGTTCCGCAAATGGGTACCCATTTCCCCAAGGAAGTAAAATTTATACAATATCCATAACCATATACATCTTCTCCCCAAGTATATAAATGTATAAAGTCGAGTCCCATACATCAACTTGTTTTTGAACATGACAGAATAGAATTCCATGATTTGATGCATTATACTACAATACGACTAAAGTTTACAGTATATGGGTTAACCTGCGGAGTGACTCGGGTCTGTTGTTCATATTTTGTTATTTATACATTTTCAAGATAAAATTACCAAGTCATGTAAGTAATGTTTCACTTAGGCCTCCTGGGTTGTTGGCCTTAAGTGAACCTAGTAACAAAGCAAGGTCTGACTGCCTTGTTCACTTCTTCTGTACTTTACTCTTTAAGAACACCACTATGAAACAACACAATGATTGAATGATGTTTCCTCGTTCTTGATTGTTGATATGTCCTTGCAAGGTTCTGGGTTATATTTCTTGCAAACACACTTAATCTGTGGTTCTTGCCTCTGTGTCGATGCATTCCAATCAATAGTTCATATTGTATCTCTCCAGGAGCTAATGTTTTTGTGCTTTAAACATTTAAATGTTCACTGTCTTTTGAAAGTTTTTTTATTGGAGTTCGTTTTGGAAAATCATATCAAAGTTTTATCAAAGATTTTTTCCTTGAGAGAGAGATACATAGAAGAACATTGCTTGGTTTGCATGGTAACGGGTCTTCGACGTGTAGATTAGACTTCACATAATTCCAACTTCATGGTTCAATCACACAAGTGTAATCGTTGAAATGATATAAATGCCTCCCCCTTACTACCAATACGATCATATAAAATATGCCAATAAATATAAGTAATATACTATAATGTTACTATAGGTGCATGGCTTTCGGTATCATGGGACGGTAATATTTATTTTGGCGTGTTCGCCCTTATGTGAATTCCAAAGAAACCTGATTTTTCCAGTTCCCTCACACATGTCCTACCCTTAGCCTTAAAGTGCCCTTGTAAAATACCATAACTTTACAGTGAGTTTAATGATTACAGGCAGATATTAAATTACAATGTGGTGTTACTTTTAAACACTGGCACTTTTGAATGTATGTAGATTGAAGGTGTATACACTAATGTTTTATTCACAAAATATATATCGGTTAGTTGTGGTGTAATACCTGATATTTCTTCACATTTCTTCATGTAAGTAGTATTTTTAGGGGTTAGAGGTCATTTGAATAATTTTCCAATATTTCAGCTTATCCAATTATATCCTCATAACAAATATCATTTAAATAAGATCATATGATAACAACTGAATAATTTTGATCAGACAACATCTTTATCCTTGGCCATGTAGATAAGAAATATCCATCTCGACCAACTATCCCACTTTCTACACTCACCTGGTTCTGTAATTTTACCTTGGTCTATGGGGGTATTGAATATGAAATTTTGATTGTAACCAAAATAAACCAGGTTGTCTACTTTCCTTTTTCCATAATTGTAGGTACCTTTCCATAACTAATACACAAATATAATATGCTGTAAAAAAGATCGTAACACATTTTATTCGTTGATGAAATATAGCAATGCATTCCATGAAATAATAGTAATCAATTATAAAATATTTCATTACTTAATTCCAAGATCGTCTCCGGATCAACCACCGTTGAAGTGATGACATAGAAGAACAAACTCTATTCAATATTTCACCGTAATGTCACTGAATAAACTTTGTCTCGTGGTTCTTTCTTAAGTTTTGGTTGAGGATGAAATAACAATGGGTTTGACTCACCTCTGTCACTCTATCCATTACAGTTGACGAAAAAGGCGTTCCTCGAAGACGACCTTGCTGATCAAAAGAAGGAAGAGGAGGAGAATCATTTACTAGAACTCGTGAGTCATCAAAGCATTATTCATACTTATTTAACATTTATATGATATATTCTTCTTAATGTTGTGTTAAACGACATGTCATTGCAACTATCACATATATTTATATCATTCCAGGAGGAGAAAGAAAGATTAGCTGAAGAAAATAAATCAGCGAACAAAAAGGAGCGGTCGAAAGATGGAGGAAAGAAGGGTGAATCAAAAATACCTGCACCTCGGAGAGGTACGTTAGTCTTTCACCAATCAACTCAGCTTAACGGGTTTAAACCCTGCCCACACACAGCCGATTTGCCTTCCGATTGCCCCCCGATTTGGGTCTTCCGATGAACCCTAGGATTTCATTTCAAATCCTGGTTTATGTTATTTCAAAAACATAAACCAGGACTTGAAATGAGATCATAGGATTCATCAGGAGACCTATATCGGGGGGCAATCGGGAGGCAAATCGGCTGTGTGTGGGCAGGGTTTAGACACTTTGCATCAAATTATGTGACTCTGTGCTGGGTCAACGGCACCATTTGTGTGACCTCTCAAACTAAAACACTAGAACAGGCCGGGAATGGGCCAGTTGCATATCATAAGCTATCTCCCTAGAACTTCAATATTGTAGTTATAATAAGGATTGCCGAAAAGTAAAAACACTGCATGAAGCTTTTTATTCCCCTTAAGGACTCGGATCTTCTGAAATGACGTGCTTTTTTCCTGTTCATGAAACAGACCTTTTGTTAGATTTAAGGAATATACGTATATTTTACTCGCGTAGAAAATTGTGTACATACTGTATTTATTTATTTATTTATTTTATTTATTTATTTATTTATTTATTTATTTATTTATTTATGTACATACTGTATTTACTTTGCTACTATATCATCGAACTATTTGCATTTATTCATCTACTTTAATCTGCTTCACTGACTATCTTTGCTTCTGATTCTCACTAGTTTGAAATAGATTTAAGTGACACTGCTTTTTGCACACAAACAATTTGAAGGTTCCAAAATTCCAGCCGCAACGAGTACATCCTCGAAGGACAAACACAGCACCTTACTGAACAGCACCAGTGCCTCTGCAAGTAGGAATGGTGCCATGGGTACTCCCAGTCCCACTAAAGACATGAAACGAACTGCAAGTTTCACGAAAACAGAAAAAGGTAAAAAAACAAAAACACTCGTTATGTTATTTGTCATTTATCATATATGGTCATTCAAAGGGAAGGAACTGATCCAACCTTTCGTGAACAGATTTCTTGTGTTTTGGGATATAATAAGTTGATTTGAAACGGTTAATCGTAGGCAAATCTAATACTAGATTAGCGAATGTCACATATTGTCTGGATTGTCTACCTTTGTATTTTCATCAGCCAATGCTACAATAAAATAAAGACATTTTCTAGATTTTCTAGAACTTTTTATCATCGGAGTATACAAGTATTGACCAATTAGAAATGTATTGACATATGAATCGTATATCAATCGCCATTGTATGAGAGGCTCGCTAACCAATACCATTTATCCTATGTTGAATCCAGTCTGCAATCCTTCGTCCATGGCATCTACGAGCAGTTCACGTTTAAGATCAGTAAACAGACGTGACCTTGGCGGTGCCAGTTCACCAAGGTTATCACAGAGACCTTCCCCTACTAGTCTAAGTCCTTCTGGGTGAGTTATTGTTGCAAGCGTAATTCACAACTAAATATTTCTATTTTTCGCAATTAAATATCATGTCAGCTTGGAGAAACCCTTTCTTAAGAAGACATTAAGACAAAAGTGGTTCTGATGTTAACCCAGCATTAATTTTTTTTTTTTTTTTTTTAAGTAGATTTTTATTTTTAAGTAGATTTTATTTTTTATTATTTTTAAGTAGATTTTTTATTGGCCACAATTTAAAATAATTTCTTACAAAAGACGCATAACCTTATAGTTAATTGTTCCATCTGACCTCATACTGCACACTAATACCTGTTGATGGCTGAATTTAAAATGTTGTCATTGGCAATTAGCAAATAAGGGCCTAATCCACTAAGCCGATTCCCATGCGATTTTGTGCAGCAGAGGACTCTTTTCCACTAAATTTTGTGAGAATTGGCTTAATTGACAAGGGCCAGTAAAGCGATTTTTAAACTGATGATGAATATCAACGCTTTTTGTGTAGGAGCAAGGGGTCTGCGGGGTCCATGAGCTCCTCTTCCTCGTCTAGTATGTCTTCAGGTGGTTCCATCTCAGGTACAAGACGATCCTCGACAGGGTCAGGTAAGAGTAAGTACCACCTTCAGTCATAGGCATGCCATATTGTCTTGTCACCCTCTCACCTTCCCTGTCACCTTACTGTGTGATCCTATGCACATCACATACACTTTCTCTATGTATTCCTTCCTTAATGGAGACGTACAATCACCTACACACAAATTCTACTTGGACAGATTCCACTTGGACTTATTAAAGCATGATTTGTTTAATCAGATGACCTCCATTTGTTTAATCAGATGACCTCCTGCTCGCCGAGCAGTGCAGTCTATCCGTTGTTATTTCTTTCACTTGATTAGAAGAACCTATGAAATGCATCTTGCATATATAATACATTATATATTGTATTCTTTTCTTTCGCGTGTTTAAATTTCTCTGCCAGTGTGCTGTTCGTTTTACGTTCTGTTGTGTTTCGTGACACTTCTCTCCTAAAGTTTGTGAAAATAACATGGGTTATTTATTGACAAACCAGCCTTTAGTTTATGTCAGATATTCTGATTGATATTTCTGCTGTGAACCAGCTTGTATTTCAACTCGCCAACAGACGTCGTCGTTGCTCAGCCAGTCCTTTGTTCTGGCTCACTTCTAGTTCATACCCATATGTATCTTTGGCTTTGCCTATGGGTGGATTACCTTTCTGACTTGGAACGATTATATGGCATGGCTATATACTAGGTGTAGAAAATAATTTAGAGTAGATTTTCTATGTTTCCCTCATCCTCTAGTAGTACCTAACTTAATTAAGAAGAGTTCTTACTCATTTACCTTTGTCGATTCATTATTTCCTCCCATTTGATATGAAGAATACTATTTTTCGATTATTTTGTATACTTTTAATTCAGTGGAATATTGTTTGTCTTCGTTGCTATAGATCTCCGTAAAACTACTACTCCGGAAACAAATTCATCTTTGAGAAGGCACACTCTTGGGGCTGCGTCCGGTATACCTGCTCCAACCTCGAGGTGAGTCCTCCACAAACCCATATTATATTTTATTTGTTAAATCATAGATCATGCTAAAACTATAATAAGATACTACCGGTATTACTCTTCATAATGTACAGTCCGAGGTAAGACTAATTATATCAAGTTTGGTAATGAGTGCATATGGGATCATGAAAGGCACCAATCTCAGCGGACATCATAATTTTGTGTGTGGCCAAACCACCTGGAGCCATTTTTGTATTGGATGTGGAAAACATCAAATTTGTTATTACAAATGTGTATTCAGGTTCGGTGATTAAAGATACATGAGTAGAGGTCCTGGGTAAAACCATAAACTGCCTTTCTGTCTCTTTTTCTGTCTCTCTCTCCCTTCTTCTCTATCCATATTTCCTGGGTAAGATCATAAACTGCCTACCTTTCAGCTCTCCCGCCCTTGATATAACCTTCAACGTTCACAGAACACATCCTTATTTAATGATCTTAGTGCTTGATTAAGGGTGGTCTCCACTGACCGCGGTACTCCACTGTCTGCGGTAAGCTCTGTGGTAAGCCTTGCGATGGTGCTGTGATGGTGAGGAGTGGCGAGGTCCTGCCTACATGGCCAGTGATCCATTACATACATACATGTAGGCAGGACCTCATCATTCCTCGCCACCTACAGAACCAGCACAAACCATCGCAGAGCTTACCGCAGAGCTTACCGCAGCCAGTGTAGGCCACCCTTTAATTATCTTAGTGTGTCGGTATAAAAAAATCATAGCTTCGACATTATTTATTAAAGAAGCCTGATATAATTAAGTTTAAGATTATTGTATGGAGCCAATCACGGAGTAAAGTACTAGCTATGAATGGAATAATTACTCATTCTGCTAACTAATATTTTTTGTTCTTTTTATCTATTGCAGGCGGAAGACTGTGAGCAAGTCCTAGCATCAATCAGTTCATGATTAGTCTGTGATAATCTCTTATACATACATATTCATTTGTGACCTTGGATTTAAATTCACAAGGTGAAACATTCACTGAACAACAGTATAATATTTAGGACGACACAATATTATTATGTAATGTCTTTTTGCTGGTTTTGAGATCGAAGAACAGCATTAAGTAAATCTTATTGTCATTAATCAAAACATTCCAACGTTGAGGGTGACGAGTGTGCTGTGATTTTGCGAGGCTATCTTTCCACTGCAATCGGAACCCCCTTCAGGAAAGTATAGGAATCTGAAGCACAATATGATACTCTACTTAATGTATGCCTATGACTGTTTACGTTTATAAGTGTGTTCATCAGGGCAAACTTGATGTTAATGGTATTTATTGTTATTATGTGGTGATGCTCTATTGGATCATTATTAGAGAGAGCGAGTGTGCCCATGATAATAGTATTAATCAGTCCTGCACATCAATCCTAGGTTGCAGTTTTGAAAAATTCGTTCTGAAATCAGACAATATCTTATTAAGATGTTATGGGAAGAATCCTCTCGGTTAGTGATAAAGCTGAGTTCATTTGAGTAGATACAAGGCGTTCGGATAATCATGAAAGCAATATGAATATCCACTTGATTCTTTAAAAAAAATCGTTGAATTGAATTATCTTCGCTGTCCAAAATATCTTTATATCTTATCTCCTTCATGCCCGATCGAGTATGTTCAATAGAGTTCGATATTTTCGTTTTAAAGATAAGTCATACGCGGCAGTTTCAACCTTACTTTTAATTTGTCTTGCTTTTCAATAATTATAGTTAATATTATTTATATTTTTTTGAAGAATAACCGATTATATTCTGATCTTTAATGGACATTCTCATGAAGCGAGTTAGAATTGTGATGGGCAGCTTATATCCAAATATGTTAGAAGTGAGATTCCAACTCAAAATTACTAAATTCCAGTCATTTGGTAATGTCAAGAGGAAAGGGGGTGGGGAGAGAGGGAGGGGGATATCTCTAATAGTCTTGGGAAGAGCGTGGGTTATTAACCATATTATTCAAAGTGTAATTTAAACCTACCTTCACGAGTCTCTTAGCAGACGTATTGATAGTCATTTGTATTGTATTTGATCAGTAGAAATTGACAAGGAGTTAAAGAAATTACCAACTGTGATGTGCCAAATGGTATCCTATTAACTACAGCGGCTAGAAAGGTTGATCAATGCAACGTAGAATTATGTATAGGGACAGATCTAAGGTAAAACACTGCATTGTAAATTATGGAAATGTTTTCCTATTATGATCGTATAGTTATGTAAATATTATGCAAATCTATTGTATTGTACTTTGTATAAAGGTTCCAGACCATGTTACCGTTGTATGGAAAGGTCTTGTGGTGTGAGTCAGCTGTCATTTAACCCATGAAAATCTTTATAAAATTGAGAGATGGTTATGTTTGGATGCACAGCATCACCGAGTATTTGTTTTAAAAGTCCAGTTAATAAGTGTTATTTCCGTGTTACAAGTATAATAAAGATGAATGACAAATCTCTATAAGTTACCGCTGTATGTCTCTAGATCTATAGATTCCACATGGCGAGGCATTGGTATGCATGTTAATATTCAAGAGTTCAAATGATCATATTTCAGGGAGCATGAGATTGAGTGAAACCATGATCTACCTTTTTCTAATATATCTCGAATAGTCTTTCCTCCTTTTTTTTGGTTAAAACTCTGTGGCCGACGGACATTATAATAGCTGGTTCACGGAAAGCTACGCTATAAAAGTCATGGTCGACATAATTGTCTTTTGTGAAAGCATCTTCCAATGGAACGTTATCCTCAAATCAAGTCAATGAAACATTCATCAAACCCCAATATACCTATAATTCTTTAAGATCAATATAAAGCGAACATACACCGATGAACCTATACTATTAATCGCATCTGAGTAAATGGAAATATAGCAATATATCGGCACAGTTATGCCCTTCATTCTAATTAAGTTAATGAGTTAGCACGCCCTGATTCGATTCGGATTTGAGAAACACGAGCGGGTCAAAGGGGAGCCAACTAGTGTTCTCCTTTTATTTTTCAATAGTCTTTCTAGACTCAGTTAAATATTGCTCTAAATACACAATAAAATCTTGGGAGCACTTTTTGAAATTTACCCCAAAACGTGTGGATCTTCTCACCGTTCGCCTAGGCTGATTATTAATTCACCAAAATGTTTTTGCAAGTCATGATAAATTTGCTTTCATCAAATTAACACTGGAAAGGATTATATTTCATCCCAGTCTTGATCTTAAATGGGAAGTCTCGGTTGTCGTGCTGCGTCGCCTCCAAAGTAGCCTTCACTTTTGAAAATAATAATACTTCTTGTCTGTTTCCCGTGTGGTTTTACCAAAGGCAAAGCCTGATTGTACCAGGGTTAAAATGGTTTTAGGACTGCATGCAGCTCTGTGTTGATTGCCCTCAAGAACAATTCGAAATATTTGGAGCTCCCTTTGTTGTAGAAAACGCTATTTGGAAACACGAGGTTTTTGTTCATGAATACATGTATTTTACATTATACTCTTTCGTGTTCTAGAGGACAATAAAGAAGGTATCATACTCTCTACTGCAAATAATGTTCAGACTTAATGTTTCCCAAAAGCTGAAAAGCCCGGAAGTTTGTGTAATATATGAGTAAATATTTTAATGTTGATGTATTCACATTGAGAAAATGTATAGAAATGACTCAAATAAAAATGATTGTGTAGAAAATTATTCCTATCTTTATATTGTTTTTTCATGAAACCACTAGTGGACACTAGTTGTGTCCTCAGAATATATATTCGTATAATTTTAATGCCTAGTCTCCTCTAAGTCATGAGGCCCTCGGATCCTGGTTCTAGAGTTTATAAATTTTCTATACCATATATAACAAACACCCCAGACATTTACATATTGTGAAAATGATATGAAATTTCTAGTCATAAATTTTATGTGGGCCTTCATGTTACGAGGAATATATCATATTAATTTATATTATATTTAAATCATATAAGAACTAAAGTGGAGTTATGAGGAGTTCCTCATCACAATAGATGCCATCTAATGAACACTTATGATCAAATTCCATCTTTATACCTATTTTAACTAGGGGATTATCCGTCAATGTGTCTCGTACCCTTAAATAGGCAAGGCTCTAAAAATGTAATCGTGGCTGTAAGAAATCTAATTTTAAGGAGTAAATGCGCCTAGCAATGAGGTCCTAGCTTTTTTTGCTCTCAAGAGCAACTGCGATTAATCTAAGGAGAAACGCCATTATTATTCATGTATTTTATTCCATAACAAAAGTTTTGCATGTTGAGTACATGATGTATATATATTTATATGTATATATACACGTGGATATGTATACCGTCTACATAAACAAACATTATCATAAACAATCGCACAGCAAGACTGACTGGAAGCCAAGTAGAGAAGACTGAACCCTTGGCTACATCTACATGTTGTGGCTATCCTCCAACTGTGTCATCGGCTACAACGGCAGTGGGGTTTGGTTTTGATGGCCTTCAATATTTGCTGGGGTGATCTTCGATGTATTAACTCTTGAGGCATCTTAAAAACGATGCTACATTAGGTTACACTCTGGTGCGGAAAGAAATGCCAAAATAGGTTTGCCTATATGAGAAGAGTACAGAGGCAATATCCGGCATGAAATAATTCTCTTTACAACATATGTGTCGTCGTGACAGAAGAAAAATTACCGATAAAGAAATGAATATCATACCTTATGCATATGCGGCAAATCACATTGAAAAGAGTCCGATTGCTAAAGTTCTACTTATACATACATACTGTATACATGTGCTGGTTTAGAAACAAAAGAGCAAACCTCGGATGATTCGGTGTCTTAGTTTGGAGTAAAATAGTCAGATTTTAATTGATGTAATGCTTCGTCGTTGTTTCTCATGACAAATACTTTATGGAGTAGCCTAATTAGCAAAATATCTAACAATCAATAGACCATAATAATTATAGGTAAAATGTGAGAAATGTTGAATAGAAAAACCAAGAGATATAAGTCTTCATGGATGAAAATCATACAATAACATATACACATACAATATTCATGAGATAATTGAATACTTTCTGGTAGTGAGAACAGAAATGATGCAAAGAAAAACTGCTTATATAGTGGTTGACTCAAATGTGCGTAATCAAGTTTAATTAAAATGTTAACCACTGAATTGTATCCTTAAAAAATCTCAAAGCGTTATGTTGTCAGTCTGGGTGGAGTTTTTAAGTACATGGGCCGATATTATTATCATTAATTGGTTGAAGTCGCGATATCTTGCAATTCACAAGCAATATACCATTCCAATAAACTCACATGATTTGATCTTTGGATGAATTACTGTACATTATTAAACAGTTACTTTTTTAAACATTTCTTTTATTCATTTCATTGATAACCCGATCGGTGCAATTTAAATATGGTATCTCACGTTGACAATGCAAGTACATAGATTGCTTGATTAAATATTTAATATATACTGCAAATAGCAAATGTATATGTGTCCATGATATAGCTAATCTGCACAAAGGATAGCATATATATTGGGGGCCGCATCTCATGCAATTGCATAATGATTAAATTCGGGGGAATTAAGTCTCCCACACGGTTGGTTGGACACAAGTAAAGAACATTACATTAGTTTTGAGCAATTACTCCACTTGTCACCTGTGTCATAGTCTTCCTTACCTTGGCACAACTCTCAATCCTAGCATGTTTTATGTATTCAGAGACGATGACAATTATGAACTAATCAAATACTCCCATATTTGTACTTCAACCATTCCATAGTATCTTGTTATAATATGTGTACGTACAATGATGCAAAAATGGCTTGAATTCTTGGATTTTCTTTAAAAAGAAAACAAAAAAACAACGATAGTTTGACAGTTAAACGATGTAATTTACATCCGCAGGCCTACAACAGAATTATTATCGTTTGGTTCGATGTTACGTTTAAATGAAGTCTATTGTGTGAAATTATTTACGTTGCAGATAAAGGCACTCCAAGACGGGGTATTTCTTTGGGTTGATAACTAAGGAAAAATATTACCTACTCAGTGGCTACGATCTCGCCCTGTGATTAGAAACTATACAATATTATGTACACAAACACTTATATCATAAATATACAATCAAGATCAATGTTATGTCAATATTGTCCTCGATGAAGAAGATATCTTTTCAGTGGAGAAAAAAGTGGGGTCGGTAAATCTGACATAATATTTGGCAGCATATAAATGTATCTCCCCAGAACCAATGGTGACGATTGTTGTATTGAACCATGGAGGGGTATGTAATGGGATATAATATCGAATTTATTAGCCTTAACCTCGCAAAATTGTGTTACCCATGAACATTCCCAGCAATTAGAAATGTGATATCTGGAAGGCTCTGTTTTGACATACTTTAGCCTAGGGTGGTCAACACTTTAGGGATAGTACAGAAAATTAGAAGCTCAAGCCAAACACGAATCTGCTTGGACAGGCTCGGTCCGCTAGGTATCCTAATTTTTAGTGTATGGAAAGGGACAACTTTATAGCATTGAGTGAATGGCCAGATATACACTCCCTCATCGTCGCCTCCCTGAATGAACTAACACTTGGAAATATCGGTATCCTAGAACACATTTCTTTTACTCGGGGTGCCATATTATTATAAGACATGACATACAGTGTAAGTGTAATGTAAGATGTGTCTGTTGTTGTTCTGTAATACTTTCAAGTAATTTGGACATAACTACATGTAAGATTATTTCCAAACCAAGTGTTGATGGCATTTACCATAATTGTTCGGTAAACTGGTATAAGTTCGAATTTGAACCTTTGTTTGAACCTATATGTCAATATGTTGACAATAGTTGACTGAAACACTTGTTGCTGGGTAACAAAGAATAACTTCAATGAAACATAGCATAGCGCCGTAATATATCCCAAAGGATTTTTTCTAGGAAGATGAACAAGGATGTATATCTACTGCACTTAAATCTGATGTCAGACCCTTGGTATACGTGATCCTTATGTTTATCATCCAAAGATATATTGGTAAATCTATAGGCTGTGCGAATAGATGAGGAATAAAATGGTTTTCTGACATGATATGTTTCTTGGTTCTCGGGAATTTCTAATGAGCATTGTTCGTTGTTCACACGGGCTTATTCCCTCCAAAGAATTCGGAAGTATCATTGATTAATATTATTTGCTGGTTATAAGAAAGGAGAAAAGAGAGGCAATAATGCAATGCATTTGCAAACGATTTTGTGCACCTATTTTATGATACATATATGTATACAGTTCTAGTAAAAACTATAGATAAAATTATCAATCCATCTAGTGGAGTTAGGATCTCAATTATTTACAATTCATTAACTTTGAAATGAGAATGATTCAAAATATTGAGTTGTTCTTTCTCGCCATACACTCTGATGAACTATATATACCCTCCTTTATGCAAAAACAACACAACAAATATATGAGATCAACTGATTTCTTGGCAAAAACAATTTACGGAGTGAACAAATGTTATATTACAAATGTTATTTGAGTCGTTTTGAAAACCAATCCCCCGACAATCTATTATGAATCAATATTCTGTACCGTAGATTTCTGAACTGTGATAGTCACCCAAGGTACATGGAAGCACACTAATTGGCAACCTAGGCCAGACATCCAAGTCTTACATATATTTCTATGTCATGAATAGCATGAACAAATGCATCTTATTGGAAAATAACATAGCATATGACAACAAATATCCTCAACACCGGCCGTCAGTCTTACTTATTTTTCTTTTCAAAATCAGAATAAAGGAAAACTTATTTGACAGAATGTGCTAGAATCAGAACTCTCCTATCCACTAATGTGAAACAAGGGTATCAAACATGATGATATTCGAGAAAAGGGCTGATATCTAGTAAATAAATTATGTACAAGGCTAAGGCTACAACATCTTTTCAATTCAACTATCACACTTGCAACGTGAGCCCTGTTACCTTGAATGTAGAAAAATCATTCCAAATCTCAACAAACTAGAATAACTGCGCTTCAGATATATAAAAAACGTCAGCTGGAACTAGAGTGTGGTCTCTCTACCTAGGTAGAAGGACCTTGTGTTCATAATTCCCACACCTCTTTCTATGATAGCTAGACTAAAAAGGCGAGGCTGGTTGGCATGGTGCAAATAAGGCAACAAGGTTTAAAAGGTAAAGACACTAACAATCGATGAAGGCAGTAATCAATATGTAATTATTGCCCTTCCAAAAACTCAGCCTAGTTCCTCAGAAGGGCTCTTTGAGCAAAGATATGTAAATAAAATCCCCTTCATGCCAGCGATGCCTTCACATGGTTCTTCCCCTAGCCTTAGGGTGTTTTAAATGTCCTCTGACAATGAATTTATTCCATTCTTTAAGATATTCAAAGATTATGAGGAGGATGTCTCTCAGTGATAAGCGGTGAGCATTTGAATGAATGGAGAGTAGTGGCTTGAGCATTGTACTGTTATCTTTATACTCTTTCAACCAGAATCTTGGCTGTTACATGGAATTAATCGGGAATACACAAAACTTAATATCATCATGATGGGAGTTTTCTGGGCAATCATATATTACAGAGTAAAGTCATATATACCAGATCGCGTTCTGTACACGAATAATATTCAATGCAGATGTAAAGGTTTCATTAGACATGCGCAATGCCCTATAATTCAAGTACCAAATATGTAGGATCGGCAAACCTCTCATTTCCTACAGTTATTGTTCACATTGATTACATAGCGATGTCTTTTCAAGAAGTTAAATGAAGCTTCTAATGAAACGATCACATTGGTCTTGGGGGACTGTGTGAAACCAAATAATGCTCTTCATAATGAAACGTTACCGTTTACAATTATATTCGATTGTTATTGAACACCTATTTCAGCTAGTCTCTCGTTTATTGAATGAATCGTGTATAAAACCATTGGAATCGTAAATCTTCGTTGTACCACCACTTATTATGGTGTTGCATAAAGTTACTAGTGAGTCCATTCGTTCATTATGGGTTCGTAACTTTATGACACACCACTGTTTTAGTCATTCATGCAGATGATGCTATTAAGATAAACAATTATGGCGTTATTGGGTTTTTCGAGAAAAAAAAACGAAATTCATTGCTCAATGAGTTTGCGTCATTGACGCTCAGACCTGTGTCATTGAGTAGAAGAGACTGAATCCATTGGATCCATTTTATAAATATCTGTTAACAGTAAAATGTACTTCAACAGGAATACACATATATCATTATATATTGGTGAAAGGTATTGTGATTGATAAATCAACAGCAAACATACAATTTTCTTTTTTTTACCATTATTTTAGTAAGGGCTTCTAATGTGCCATTCATGCCAATAAGAATATTCGAGTTCTTGAAAACATTCAAAGCTGAAATGGACACCTTGCACATTTTATAATTTGTTTATACTTTACACATGTACATTTAAATGCGTGACAATAATTTGCTCATATATAACCACAACATGTATTTTCGGTTGTAAAACGTTTAATGATTAACATTATGTAAACGGAACGGATGAGTTGTTTGGTGAGTGAATGGGTGAGCAAGCTAATTTTAAAAGACTTCACATCTTTTGTATTTAATGTGATGAATTTCATTCGTTTTCAAGATTTGTCCTCTTTCCTGAACAAAAATGGTTTTATGGAGTATCAAAACCAAAATGATCATATAAGGTGGGTGGGTGAAGCTAGCTAGCTGTTGGGATATCTTTAAATACATGATTGTAGTTAATAGTAGCATTCATCATAGTGGAGTTGGGAGTTTATATATAAAATATCACAAATTTATGCATAATTGTGTACGAGAGTGAGAGTGAGAGAGAGTCATTTGCAACGAAGGGTTTTGTTTTAATCATTGGCAAGTCAGAAACTGGAAGGCTAAACCATGCAACGAAATAGCAGAATCCATTGTGGAAGAACTGACTCCAAATTGGCAATTCATTCAACTTCATAGATAGGCATCAGCCATTTGACTACTCACAAAGTCTCACTTGTCATTTACCACAAATCAGGGATTCCTTGTCCATGTCTAATTAAATCAATTATACGTATCACTTTCCGTTTTGCTTCCTTAAAAAATGTGCATGTCACACACGTTTTCGTTTGTATTTTCATGAGCACAATTTCACAAAACTTTTAAGATATTTTCATGCAACTGGGTTGAGTTGAACGTTTAGAAAATTCTTAATCACCGGTTGATCATATATTCCACTCTACGAGAAGTGAGAATATGTGACAAATCTAAATTTACATTTCCTGGTAAATGACTTCCTTCTGCTGAAACCTACTCAGCTTTTTAATAAATTAACATTTCTGAAAAATGACAGAACTTTTGAAGTGATATACAATCGCAAGTAGCCATACCTCGTTCCATTTGCAACACGCAATTTTTTTTTAGCGAATATCATAACAATAAAAGTATGTTTAACATCCGAAAAGGAATGAATTACGTCAGACTAGAAAGTGCTGTGCCATTTTTTTAACCAATGTTCCCACACCCATAAAATCGTTTCATATTGTTTCCTCGGCAAATTGGAATGACGAGGCCCTGGATATTGAGGATGGAGATTCGATGCTGTTATATAAAGTTATTTAGTAATGGGTATTACCTGCATTTCATCAGCAGGACTTGCTTATTAAAGATTCCCTATTAAATCAATGCATGTTCTGGGACTGAGAGAATGGGAGAAATTTTAGATGAGTGTGTGCATATATGCATATATATATTTGATCGTTATAAGTTCATTTCTCCCACAAGTTTCTATACAGTGAAGAGACAAATGGCGTCAGCTGTATTGAATGCTGCATGATTACAACTTGGTTTCGTTCACATCGACGGAGGTGAGTACATGGTTAGGGTGCCCCATGGGCGGCGGGGATTCTTTGGAAGGCAAGTCTGAACCAGTGTTGCTATCAGTGCGATACATTATTATGTCCTTGTAGTCCATCACGAGATCTGCAATCTCAGCCGCCTGCAAATGTATGAGTAAATGGGTATTAGGGTGAAATCGCCAGAAAATGCACAATTCACCTTCATTAAAACCTCTGAAATAATCCAAATTTAAGACAAAAATCAGGTTCAAAATAGAGTTCAACATAACCAAACGGACTGCTTGAATCAAGGCAATACTAAATGTAGTCAGATATAGCTAGTGTTGACGATTTTTCAGTCTAATTTAGTAGAATTTACTGAATGTGTAGATCTGCCAATTGCAAGTTTTCTGACAATCTGACCCATTAAGGCCTGGCGAAAGAAATACCTATGTGCAACGTTATAAAGCAGTGTTTTTCAAGTGTTTCTCTTTACATGTGGAACTACTATAAATTCATCTGATAGTGATGAAATGTTATGAACTAATCACTGATATGAAAATTAACTTGAACAGCATTAAAAACCCTGGGGTCACCAAAAGCCCCATTTTTTTGCAAACTAGCCCTAGGAATATAATTAATTCGTACTGTCACCATCTGGGGCCATTATAAATATACTCCCCCCCCCCCCAACCATATTGTATACACATATGTACACGCCCTTGGAGCAAGAACAAAATGGGCGTTCAAAGAATTTGATATGAAAAAATTGTAATTAAAGCTCAAAGGAAAATAGAAAAAGAGAGATGATGTTACTTGTCTCACTGAGGCAGTGTTGAATGCAAGTTTTGGGCTATGCAGGCTGGCAAGTGTGACCACGAGGGTCTTTCCTGCTGGCGCACACTGGCTTATCTCTCGGAATGAATAAGTGGAGTAGACGGTCTGGCCGCGGTGCTCCATCAAATGGAAGCCAAGCTGGGACACAGCCAGCCACACCGTCCTTGGCAGGCTCTCTGTACAGGATTGCTGGCGAAAAAATAAAATGAAAAAGACTCAAGTATAAGTCAATCAAGAGAGATTTAGATTTAGATTTAGATTTAGAAACTTTTATTTTCGATTTTTATTCGCTGTCAGGGAGCATATCAAACAAAAGTAATTTGTTCATGTATTCAATTGTTTAGTTTGTAGAACTTCATTATTATGTATAATCTAAAGAGGTGATATGAAATAGAACTATGTCTAGAATTTATGGCAACGCGACAAAACATTCACCATGTGAACATGCGTATTTTTTATATAATCAGTTTAAACCATGTACGGCCTTCAGTAATGATAAAACAAAATATCTTCAGCTAAGGGAGGTTTTCAAGCTCTCTGTTGTTCTAACAGTAATAATATGCAGTGAACAAGTCCACAGTCCTCATTGACGAAGGTGGTACACTGCAGTGCTATAATAGTTAATTAAATTTTAATAATATACATTCTTATAATAACAATCTAACGCAGTAGCTCTTTTCGTGCTTCTTGATTCTCAGAACAACATAGGTAGGTTCTCATATTGTTAACCTTTAATTCGTAATAACTGGATGGATGGCTATTATTGCTAATCAATGAAGTACTGATCTGACCAAATTAGGGTGTTTTCTTTGCTGTTGATTTGAATATCTTAGAGTCTATCACCCCAGAAATAAATTTACCCAGATCATAAGGATTTGAATAACTAAATTTTGCCGGTGTAAAACTCTGAGATTTGATTATGCAGCGTTAAATGATATATGTTTCTTCCTTCAAATATGATCTCATGTATATTTTTCTTATTTAGCATTTTTATATATGAGACCAGGATGACCAAACTTTCTTTAATCTGCTATTATAATTAGAGACAAAGAAGGTCACATTCTATTCTGGAACCAGCGTCATAGACTTTGTCTTCGTTTCTCTTCGCCATTCATTCGGAACCTCGTCAGGATTAAAGTGGCTAAGATAGTTAAAATGAGTAGTCATGGAATCTCGTGAAACTTAGTCAGTGTAATCATATATGATAGATATAGCAATATCTGAAGTTTTGAGTACCAGCATTGCGTTTGGTCGAGCCTGGCATTATGTAACACCAGATGTTAAACCAACGGCCACTTTGAAATTTCTGCATGGAGTATAAAAACAATTTTGCTCCCTATTTCCACCAAATATCTGATATAATATAAATTTAATAGTTTTGATATCCACGGGAGTTAGTTAGGTAGGATATGGTGCACCAAATACTAGAAAAGGAAGTTGAAATTCTGTTACTCGATAATCTAGCCCAGAACAGCGAGAAGTGTCATTTTAAAGAGTATCAATTTTCATCTCTAAATCAGCAGTAAAACAAGTACCCCTACAAATATGAAAGGCATTGCAATGACTCTGGTCACTTACTGTGACTTCATAGAAACTGGCCCCGTATAATGGCCAGTGCTTGAGAACATCAAGGAAGGCAATGTCGGCGGCTAATGGAGATATGCCGGTTAAAGTCTTGTGAACTGTCTGGATGTCAGCAATGTTAATTAATTCCCTTAGGTGGCGGGGAAGGATTCGCATCACAGAACTGAAAGAAATAGTGTACATGTTAGTATAGTGCATGTTAGTATCTGGATTTGGTAGATTTATATCGGGAAATAACCAAACGTTTGATGGTATTCCACACAACGCGAATCAAAATGACCACAATCACAAATATCTCTTTTGATTAAAAAAAAGGTTACTATTGTATAATACTAATAAAGTATCAGATAATTGCTTAATGCCTTTATTAACGCCATAGACATAAAAGTAAAACAATTTTTGGATACTCTTTTTTTTTTTAGTTTTTATTTCTAGAAATTTTCATAATGTAATATCTCTCGTTTCGAGATATAATGACGAATATGATATCTCCATGTTAACAATATCAAGAAGCTGAATGGGGTCAACCATTCCCGGCAAACATAGGTTGCTGTCCAGTATGGGCCTAAAGAAATGTATAGTCATAGTGGTTCTAGAAAATGAATAAAAACACTTACGTGTAATCAAAATGGTTGGCATTGCCATAGTCGCTATATTCGGTCTGTGCTCGCAAGGCACAAAGTCTAATCTGAAATTGGAAGAGGGCAGAAAGACTTCTATTTTCTGGGGAAGCATATCTATTCATCCTATCAAACCAAAATGGTTTTAACCTCGCTTATTGACGACAAGTTAATTAACCTATTCTCTATATAAAAAAAACCCTTTGGTTGACATATTGCTGGTAATGGAAGTTCCCATCTTCATTTCTTTTAAATTTAAAGATACATAATACTAGAGCTTATTTCATTCGAGTGTTACATACGAGTGTTACAATCACATACAAAGAAAACTGAAAGCTCAACTTACAGCATCAGCTTTGGTGACATGAATTTTGCCTTCAAACACATCAGTGACAGATTGGTTATACAATAGGTCAACTTCGATTGGATCACTTGTGTTCATAAACGGAGCCACGAAGATCCGCTTCTATAAATATCAACAAAATGAGGTTTTATGTAGTATTAAAAAATTTAACCGTCATTTTCGACTCATTCATCATTACAATTAATAGCGATTTTCAATGAGAACAGATTCATACCTTAAATAAATATCGCAGATCTTTGGTAGAAGAGCCATTGGACTTGGCCCATTCCTCATAGCGAAACAAACAATCGGCTAGTTTATCCTCAGGCTTTATGAACCGCTCTAGAAAAATAAAAGCATCAATGAACAAATTAATGAATAGACAAATGTGCAGAACTAGCAGTGAGTAGTATATATGGAGACTGAGTATGGCAATGTGTAGAACTAGCAGTGAGTAGTATATGGAGACTGAGTATGGTAATGTGTAGAACTAGCAGTGAGTAGTATATGGAGACTGAGTATGGCAATGTATAGAACTAGCAGTGAGTAGTATATGGAGACTGAGTATGGCAATGTATAGAACTAGCAGTGAGTAGTATATGGAGACTGAGTATGGCAATGTATAGAACTAGCAGTGAGTAGTATATGGAGACTGAGTATGGCAATGTATAGAACTAGCAGTGAGTAGTATATGGAGACTGAGTATGGCAATGTATAGAACTAGCAGTGAGTAGTATATGGAGATTGAGTATGGCAATGTATAGAACTAGCAGTGAGTAGTATATGGAGACTGAGTATGGCAATGTGCAGAACTAGCAGTAAGTAGTATATGGAGACTGAGTATGGCAATATGTAGAACTAGCAGTGAGTAGTATATATGGAGACTGAGTATGGCAATATGTAGAACTAGCAGTGAGTAGTATATATGGAGACTGAGTATGGCAATGTGTAGAACTAGCAGTGAGTAGTATATGGAGACTGAGTATGGCAATGTGTATAACTAGCAGTGAGTAGTATATGGAGATTGAGTATGGCAATGTGTAGAACTAGCAGTGAGTAGTATATGGAGACTGAGTATGGCAATGTGCAGAACTAGCAGTGAGTAGTATATGGAGATTGAGTATGGCAATGTGTAGAAATAGCAGTGAGTAGTATATGGAGACTGAGTATGGCAATGTGTAGGACTAGCAGTGAGTAGTATATGGAGACTGAGTATGGCAATGTGTAGAACTAGCAGTGAGTAGTATATGGAGATTGAGTATGGTAATGTGTAGAACTAGCAGTGAGTAGTATATGGAGACTGAGTATGGCAATGTATAGAACTAGCAGTGAGTAGTATATGGAGACTGAGTATGGCAATGTATAGAACTAGCAATGAGTAGTATATGGAGAATGAGTGAGGCAATGTGTAGAACTAGCAGTGAGTAGTATATGGAGATTGAGTATGGCAATGTGTAGAACTAGCAGTGAGTAGTATATGGAGACTGAGTATGGCAATTTGTAAAACTAGCAGTAAGTAGTATAATAAGAGTGAGTAAAGCAATGTGAAGAACTTGGACTGACAAAAGAGAAAATATAGCAATGTGTAGACAGCCTTACCCCATCCTCCGGCACTAGATTCAAAGATGCCGTAGCCATCTGCATCTAGCCTCATTCCTATCCGGGCCTTGATCTGGTCCATTGCTTCAGCTGCCGTGGACACAGAGTCATACTCTAGGGGAATCTGTTGGCCGTCTGGTAGATGGAGTAGTACAGAGACTGGTTGGCTGCATGAAATGAAGAGTGATACACACTGTAATCCACAAACTATAAGCTATATGGTCAAAGCATAGAGCATGGCATTATGAAGGAAACATTGTACAACTAATTATGGTCTCATACTGAAATTCGAAACCGAATTTTCATTAGATAATTGATCAGTATTTGTTGTTTAGGAGCGCATTATAATGTGTTGGATTGTGAAGTAGGTTTCAAAGGGGAAATGGAAATTGGAGCTATCTTTTAGTAAAAAGGGTTAGCGAAATCTCTTTGAATCTGATCAGATCAAACATCACAGATATTCAATGCTCATATATATATATGCATGTATCTCGTGACTTCTAGTTTAATCGTATGTTTTCAATGAAAGGAGCTTAAATTCATTCTCAGAAAACTATGACATATTAGATATTATTTAAGACCACAGACCTTCCAGTGACTTGGAGGTTTTATTTGAGTATTTTTCTGAGGTCATTGAATACCTGACTTAAACTCATGAATGTCAAAAAAGTAAAGGCGTATAAATTGCCATCTACATATTACAGTAATAGGAAAAATAAAATAAATCTATGCCCTGGAATTACGATATAGAGCTTAAGTTTATTTGAGTACTGTGTAAACATATTTTTCTTCAATATTGTTACAAACGTCATTCAATATCTAAATGAAAAAGTTAATTTTAAATCATGTTTTGACTATTGTCATGACTCCGTGCAAATTTAATATCATATTTGCAAAGTGCATTTTTCCAGTGCATTCCGTCGTTATGTTTTATCTAACTATGTGTGCAATTAGATCATTAAGTTAGAAATACCATCTTATAGTTTCGTACTTAAGTAAACTTATTTAAAGAAATAATCAAATCATAATGTCATTAATTAATGTAATGGAGAATTGTTCTGATTGCTTCAATCTGAAGAACGGCAAATCCCGTACACAGAAAACCATCAGAAGATTTCATGTAACCCATTCATGCAGTTGATTGATAGAATGCAAATGATGATCCTTCAGTAAGAAATGAAATAGGACGAGAAGAGACAAAACACATTGAATATGCATAATAAGAAAGTGAAACACTCCTTCAACATGGTATCCATAATATTAACCATGAAGGGTTTTAAATTAACTTGTCATGCTAAAATTAACGATATATTTTTGTCGGCATACCATTCGTTCAATGTGCAACAACAGTCCCAATATAATAAAGAAAAACATAGTTTATCCAAAGCAACGTCGTTATCGTTTGCAATATGTGCGGACAATTAAAACATTACATTATTTCCATATAGTGAAAAGTTAATCATTCTGGACCTGTTCACACTATGAATATCAGTACACCACTGCTCCATAAAATAACGCCGAAGCATATATTGTATATTCTATTATGCCAGATATTTCCCTCACCCTACCGAACCCTCATCTACATTCAAAAGATATTTATAGGATAGATGAAAAAAGAAAAGCTCATATGCAATCTACGTAGATAAAATGGGGAAAGCAAGTCAAATGATTCTTCGATATGGGTTAAAATATGGAAGGTAAGAATTATGTTTTGTAAATGAATAAATTATTTTTCTTATTTTTTTTTATTTCTTGAAGAAAGAAACGCACCAGTGTCAAACTATAAAATCATTCATAAACGTCTAAAACTCGATGAATACGTTCTAAAATGCAATCGGTAAACAGTACCAAAGTGATCAAAACTAGATGAAGAGTCTGGTTAGAGAATTCCCCTCCGAGATTATTTCGGCTTGGATAAGTGAATAGCTACTGATAAATATGGTTGAATACCGGTACATGCATTCCTCCCCAGGAAGAAAACGTTAGCTGTTCAAATCCTTGAATTCTGTGAGTTGTTGGTAACCCATGAGTGCACGTATTTGATAGTGTGACAGGTGGTTAAAACTTAATATCCCTCAAGGAACCTAAGGAACCATCAACATGTTTATGGGATTGTATATAGATATAGATGTATAATGTAAAACTATGGACACATGGTGGTGGATAGAGAACAGACTGGTCAGTAGTATAGTTATGTCACCTCACGCCACACTGGTAGTAATCATGATCCCCACCAGGGTCGAGAATCTCATGACCTATTGTATTCCTGGTAGGGTCAAGGTCAGGCAAGGATAGAAGGTCAAGAGGAGAAAGTTATATTAGGTTTCATTAGGAGTGATCAACGGATAAAGGTTTTGAAAACAGCAGATGTTAATCATACAATGTAAGAACAGACGGAGCTGAGATTCATTAGTGCGCCAACTGAGGGTATATATATATGCGACAGGAACATAAGTCTGGAAACGTAAGACTGGGGTGACAAAGAGAGAACTGATTCCATAGGTAAAGTCAATGTTGGATAGCCAAGCAGATAGTCAAACAGACTTCATAAAGTACCCCCATGGGAATAAAGATAGAAAATGAACCGCAAATCCCTAAATCCACAAATGAGATGTTAATTGAGCACGAACCTAATATTTTACAGTAACCTACAATAGCAAACATGCTTTCAATGAATGTAGTCCTCGTGAACCGAGGAAAAATAGGTAACGCAGAAATTGTCGTTGCCCTGGAATCTAAATGATCTGTTGTAACATAAGATATATGGCAGGATGTTTGTAAAATAGGATGAACTTATTTTTGAATATTTCAATATCATCAAAATAGAACCATTCGGAAGGTCATATTTATTTATATTGTATGTTACGCCTATAGAAGTAGCACGAAACATAAAATCACGTATAATCTGCCTGAACAAATACCGTAATGAATATTTTGAGGAAAGGACAACGCAAAAATGTGCAGAATTGTTTTGCCTTTAAAGTAGCAGAGAGAACAGATTCATTAAGATTTTCACGTGCGGCGTGTTCTATGTAAACAAATATAAAGGTCAGCATATTATTGCCTGTTTGCTAATTAAAACAGTTCGAAGGAAACAGGGAAATATTATGGTATACTAGGACTATGTAGACTGCTCGAAATTTGTGTTAGATATTTCAAAGGTAAGCATTCGTATTTTGAACATCTAAAAGCAAGGGTAGATCATATTGTTCACCCTTTTAAAAGCTGTAGACTTCAATAGAATCTATGTTTAGTATATAGTGGAAGAGACAACCATCTAGTTTCAGGAAAAAGCCATGTTTTGACAACGAGGATAACTGGTTATATTCCGTCCGATAAAAGACAACACTCACCATTTTGTGACGCAAACAACTTCTTTATAGGAGGGAGGATATTTTCTTCCTTTGCTTGCATATGTCCGATACAAGCTCTGAAAGATAATAGTTTCACAGTATAAAGGTAAGAAAATGATTTTCTATACTACCAGATGTTTAAACACACTTTCAACTAGGGCCGCTAGATTAACAAGAACATTATTTTTATCAACTTAGACCGCCCTCTAAATTAGTGTGGAATATGTCCTTTAAGGGTGTACTTTATTCCATGAGATTCAATTTAACTTCACTCTTACCAAAAGGGAACCACACTTAAAGCTCCTCTCAGTTAATTTCTGCCAAAAAGAAAATGTTTGAAAGATGTAAAACACATGGCTATTTAGCATACCCACATCTCTCGCTGTTAGATAGTCCATGCTAAACATATCATGTTCCCTATAGCCTTTACACTAACATACAACTCCCATAATTCTATGTGAATCGAGACTGAAGATGGTGGGCATCCAAATCCCCTATTTCAATGTTAAAGTAAACGTGCTGTGTTTCAGGAAAATGAGTCACAAGATTTTGAGATATCATCATATTTGAATAGATGAGCTCAAGCCGATTCTAATGGTCGTAAACATCAAGGAAATCTAAGTAGTGTTTCTATATTATAAGTTTGATATCTTTGTAGTTATTGATATTTTGGGTGGATAATTACTAATAAAGTACCTAAAATACTCTATAGGATGACCTTAGAAATGCATAGATATATTTAATACATTGCCGTGAAATTTCGTACATCAATTTATATTACTAGCAGCATTAAGCACCCCAAAAACTAGAATATTGCAACAATGACATCTTATAAATAAATCACTTTGAAAAATATCCATTTTCGACTTATGGCTCATTTTCCTGAAACACATCCCAAATTCAAAGGTTATACCTTGAGGCAGTGCTGGGCACATCTTCCCTCTTCGAGGTATGTAAGCAGAGCGTGTCGCCGCATGTGTAAATTCAAATAATGGACAATGAACTGATTATCAGGCAGCATAACAGATGTTGCCATGAGCATCAGATGCCAGTAACGTAGAGCAGCTCTGTTATTTGGCTCTGTAATGATACAAATAATCACTTTATATATAACAATTCTTATTCAGTAAAACATATATGGGTCAGATTTTCAGAAAATGAACAATCGGCAGCTATACACATTTAGTAAATTCGGCTAAATGTTTTGGTCAATTCCAAGGTAAATTCGAGTATATTCAGCATTGCATTGATTCTAGCAATCCGTTTGGTTAGGTTGAACTGTATTTTGAACTTTATTTTTGGTCTGAAATTTGGGTTATTTGAGAAAATTGGCGAAGTTGAATTGTATATTTTCAGAAAATCTGACCCATATACAGTTTGAGTCATATGATTTTACTAAAGTTGACTGTACCATTTACAGGGTCTTCCCGGTTTTCCATGAATTAAAGAAATAACAAAGTTTGAGTAGTTACAATGCGTTTATGAGAAAGACTACTGTAAACGTATTTATTTTCGCGCAGATAAATTTTCGCGCACTTAGTGCTTTGACACCTTTTCGCGCTGATTTAAATTCGCGCAGCAAGGAAGTCTCACACATTGTTTATGCAATAATTATACCTTTCGAGCGGGACTTATTTTCGCGCACAAGGGCGGATGCGCGAAAATAGCGAAAATAAATACTGCGTGAACATTAATACGTTTACAGTATTACAAATATTCCTATTGTTACTATTACCTTATTACTTTGATGGCATATATATAGCTATTACATTGGGGAAAGGGCACACTTTAAGATAAGATAAGGTTAAAGGTAATAAAATTATCTATCATTTGCCCTATACAGGTTTTGAAATGAAGTCATAGGATTCATTGGGAGACCAAAATCGGGGGGCAATCGGGGGACAAATCGGCTGTGTGTGGTCAGTTCAACCCTGCCATACATACCCGAGTCTGTAGTTTGCTTGATTAGTTGGAGGTAGAATTCATTACAAATATCGTCATTTTCCATACACTTGGTGATTAAAGTTTGTACCACTCCCACCAAATCTATGTCCTCCAATACGGCTGGAAGATAAGATGATGTTTGTGTAACACAGGTCTATGAATTCCTGAGGTTGAAACCAGAGTTCTATGTAAATCATCAACATCTATATTTCACAATAAATGCATAATATTATACATTAAGGATTAATAACCTCCAGTTATATGTATACACATTTCTTTGACCTGAATTAAATATTTTTCAAATCAAATCAATCCATTTGTGACCTGTTGGGGCACTGATGGTGTATTTATAATCCCGAAGCAAGTAGAGACTAGCCTCTAGAATGATTATTTGTATAAATCTCATTATATTTCTCTTTATCAGCTTGTACTGAGAAAAATGTAAAACTACATAATAGCATAGCTGAATAAAATATCTAAAACAACAAAAACTTTACAATGCATAATGCCCTCTACTTTTATGGAGCGAGAATAATATGAAGAGCCATACAACTCCTTTTTTGGACACAGAATGTAAGTTGGGGAAAACATAAAATATTCAATAATTTCTTCAGATTTAAATCATAATAAAAACTTACCACTTACCTACTGATTCTATACCTGCATATACTAATGTTGAATTAAATATCCTAATTGCTACATCTTCCATGTCATGACTTTCAAATGGCATCATTGAAGTACGAAACGGTAGTTTGCTGAAGGACCAGTAGATTGATTTCACATCTATGTCTTCATCCGTTCGCTCCAGGCCACACGCTCGTCCGGATAATCTACACGATTTACAGCAGACACAACATAAGATGTATAACACTTACACACATATGAGCTTGAAGATGTGATACTTAAGGGCTTAGTCCACTAAGCCGATTCCCATGCAATTGTCACAGAATGTAGTGCAAAAGAATCCTCTGCGGCGCAAAATCGCATGAGAATCGGCTTGGTGGATTAGGCCCTTTACACCCAACTGATTTCATCTACCCCTTTTTTGAATGCTCATCAATATATCATCAATGTTGTACAAACTATTAACTATCCACACTCACTCTTAAGAACATCATGGGGTGAATTATGTGTAGGGTATAATCATCTCTGATAAATAATGGTTTATTTTGTCAGCAGTCGACCCATGTACGATAACTACTGAGAAAATGGTGTGTACATATATCATGACAGCTACTGAAAATGAAATATACGTTTGGAAGAACCATATATCTTTGCATGAACTTAGATTATGATATATCATATTCTATTCCTTTTTGCTGTAGTTGTTGGTCGGACTAGGGTCAGAAGTTAATGAAAACATCGATACACCAGCACATCAATTTACATAATACATTGATATCCATCGGAGCAGACTCGTGAACACAATTAAATTTGGCGCACATTTGCATAACTTGTTTATGTATGTATGCATAATATTTCTCATAGATCTTCATAGACTTGTCTTATATTGAGGGGGCCTTTTGTGCATTGTATATTATTTTTACAGTGGACAACACAGGTACTTCAGCAACAGGGTTTGTTCATGTATTTCGCTCCCAAGTTCTTCAGTAGTGTTTATAAGGTATAACCTGATTAATGAATGAGTTCAAAGGAAGGAATCAGAGAACCACATCCACATGCATCAGCATCAGGAATGGAAACGTTGTCCATTGGAAGGCGATAGGAATGAGTAAAAGATCTGCAGAAGCATACCCACATGACCAATTAAGGGTGGTCTCCACTGGCTGCGGTAAGCCCTGCGATGGTGCTGTGTTGGTGAGAAGTGGTGAGGACCTGCCTACATGGTTCAGTGACCATGTAGGCAGGACCTCGTCATTCCTCTCCACCTACAGAACCAGCACAAACCATCGCAAGGCTTACCGCAGAGCTTACCACAGCCAGTGGAGACCACCCTTTAATTAATGTATTATCATAATTATTTATTATCAAGAACTACTTGGAAACTTTCCCTTTCTATAGAAAGATCTATTATTATGTCTAAAATTCATGCGATATTTTCCGACAATGGTAGGTATACATGTGCAGAGTTCGATTTGATCTGGCATAGGTTTGGTGCAATCCCAGTGCATAAAGGTTTGGGGAGTAAGTACAGTTAAAGATTGTTCTCTTGTTTTTAAATACACACATTCAACGGCGCATCATCATTGTTACCATGCTTAACGTTTGTTTTACATGTAACAGGCATAGAGTATTGGATATGTTTAAAATCATAGTAATATAAATGAATTACTACTTGCAAAATGCTGGAAATAACATTTGCAATAGAAAACACTTCAAGACTATTTGATCATCGACATCAATTGAACGGGAGAAATAGATTTACAAGAACTCCATTAAAATATATTAAATTTGTGTACACAGATTTAGCATTCGGAATGTTAGATCTAGCCTAAAGGAAATGGCAAAATAGCAGAAATTACAAGTCATCCAGGGAAAGATCGAAAGCTCAGGTAAAAGGTGGTCTCCACTGGCTGCGATAAGCTCTGCGGTAAACCTTGCGATGGTTTGTGCTGGTTCTGTAGGTGGAGAGGAATGACGAGATCCTGCCTAGTTGGTTCACTGGCCATGTAGGCAGGTCCTCGCCACTCCTCACCATCACAGCACCATTGCAAGTCTTACCGCAGAGCTTACCGCAGAGCTTACCGCAGCCAGTGGAGACCACCCTTAAGTTAACATAAAAACCCTATTTAAATGAGTCCATTCTCCTAACAAACCATTAACCTAATTTGAATTCTTAATGTTATAAAAAATGGCAGATCATCTACACTTGTATTAAGACTAACCTATGTATGTATGTTCATTCTAATCATATTTTGCAATAGATTGGATGGATCTGTCACCCTTATCTTAAAACACAAATCAATATACGCATTATTTACGCAAAATATAATATATTACAGAACACATACAATATGCCAATGTAGAAGTAGGTGCATAATCCAACGAAGCATTAATCTCAGTCGAAAGAAGTCAAAATTTGAATACAAATCGGAAGGTTTGATGGTGACAGTTCAGACAAGCTCAAAGGTATATCGACACGAATCAAGCTAGTTGTGCTACTTGAGACATAATATTGCATTCAGACTCAAAAGTGTCAGACTCAGATACAAAAAAATCAGGCAGCACATCCCCAACAACAAACATATCTCCACATCTTTCTTATTTATAAAAGTTGGTGAATGAATGAATGAAAATGTATGAATTTCAAACAGAAATGATTCATGGTTATAAGTTTGACACAACTCCAAATGATCAGTAAGACATTAGAGGTACTATTTTGTGCGATGGGGAAGTGCTCCTGAAAGAAAGACATCCATTGAAAGCCTTTCTATTGGGCGAGAGACCAGCGGCGGAGTAGGAAACCTTGCCAACCCACCTGCACAACAGGTTGTTAGCACTGGAACATGCCATTCAAAGCTAGTCAGATTATCATTACCATGCCAAATATTCAATAGTGTTTCAGTAGTGAATTTTCATATCAGGTATAGTCAGTTTAAATGGCAAACTTGGGAGAAAGTCTGATTGATGATAATAATAAACAACATGTATAATTCAAAATTCCAATACAAAACTTGAAGTGAAGTTGTTAACGACGGAAAAAATGATCATGTAGAAGATGGTAGCGCAAATTTGCTATTTACAGGATTGAATGGGACTGAGCAGCAGATAATATCTATATATATACGTACACCAGTACATGTACAATAGTGGGAAAATGTATGTTAAAATTATGTACATATTTTTTTCTCCGATAGCAAAATGCTTACATCACCACAAGTAAATTTTTGGATTTCAAAGGCATCAGATGCAAAAACATCAACATTTAAATAATGCACAAAAGTCTGAAGACAAGCACTATTGTCATATAAGTTTGCAAATGCGTTTAAAAAGTAGACTGAGTTCCAAAAGGGCTCCTATTTATCTATGCAGGAAATCGCTTAATTAAAGATGTAACAGAAGCTGTTTCCCAGAGTTTTTATCTGGTTAAATTGATATGGCAACTTTCTAAACTAATGTTACAATATTCTTGTGGGTTCTTCTTAAATCTCAAAAAGTCCAATATAAATTCTAGTACTAGAGTAATGTATTACACATACGTTATGCCTTAATGATCTTCATAGGTGCAAAATGCTGACTATATATAAATATTTCTATCTATATATATTCTATATACAATATTTCTATCTTAGACCAAAGAACTTTCTCCATTTTGCACCCTGCTTGGGTCTAATTTATCTAACTCTGAATCTAGAAAGCCTTGATTCAATGTATAATTCTATTCTATCCTTTTTAACTCCACTTGTATGATCTACACCGATCCTTCCCAGTCATATAGCCATCCTAACTAACATTACTACTAATTAATAGCCATGTATTTAAGCGTGTGCACATGTAAAATGAGGGGGCAAATATGTGATGTGCAGAACAGAATCTCTTACAACCTATGGCATCATTCTCAAAAATATACAAGGCGGAAATGATACGTATTCTCATAAGGACGGAGCATAGCCCCATTGTTCTAGGAATTATTGCCCATCAAAGCATTGTTCTAGACGCCTGTTGCTTTGACAAAATAAGCTTTAATTAGGTTAACTTACTTTTTAATGGCTGACTTGAGGAGACCCATTCCTTGCTCTGGAGGTTTTTGCATGACGCCACTTGTTACAAGTAAACGCCTAGCTGCCAGTATATCATCATTCATTTTCAACCAATCAGCATCAGAAGGCTTCCACTGGAGCAGACGATAATTCAAATTGCCAATTATTCATGTTTCAAGATTCTTTAACAATAAAAGGGTGATGTATGGTTAATAAATGAAACTCGAACAACAATTTAATGGAAAGCAGAGGCACACATAGGAAACGGTTTGTAATGGTAACACTACAGTGAATCATCTTTTCCGTAGTTTCTTGCCATCTATATATATATATATATATATATATATATATATATATATATATATATATTATGTGATGTGTTCCGGGAAAATGAGTCACAAGATCTCTTTATTGAAATGGTCTGACTTTTAGGGGGTTTAGCACTTATAGTCATATAAATCTGTGTAACAAATTTCAGGACATTGTATCAAATATATTCTTGCGTTTTGAAGGCCTTTGTATGGAGTACATTTAGCTATTTCACTGCTAATTACCCATCCAGAAACATTGCAAACTTATTTTTTTCAAAAATAGAAATATGAAACTTAAAATATAGAAATAGTTATTAGGTGTCTTAGTGTTTACCATCATTGGAATCGGCTTAATCTCCTCTTTTCAAATATGGGGACATATAATATATATTTCATCAGAAACAAGAGAGGAAGAACCTTGTCACAAGAGTAAGATCTTCTTGTAAGTCCGGGAAATAACTTGTCTGCTGGAGGAGAAACGAAACTAAAACCTATAACTTATTTAGATACTTACTAATTTTGCTGCATTTTGCTGCTGTTTGACCTGCTCCAATGTTCCATGTTTTGGTGAATACGCATGCAGAAGGTTTGCTAGGTCCTCCATGTCCAAACACTCAAACATATAACACTTCTGTTGACTAAGAGTTGTGTCTCTTAATTGTATTGTAAGCAGATTGTCCTCAATATTGACCCGTATCAACTCAATTTCATCGTATGTAAATGCACACAGAATAGTACTTTCCTGAAGGCTGACAAACTTTATGTCAGCAGGGCCCACGGCAATCACAAATTCTATTCCATACTGCCAAAATCCTCTATAATGTGCGAAGAATTTAATACAACCGTAAAGAGGGAAGCGAGATATTATGGCCAAGTAGCGAATTTTCGATTCCAACTCAGACCTACCCGTTCCATATTTCTGAAACAAAAACAATACTTTAATGGTAACCATTCTATACATTACTGGTGAAAGATATATATATTCAGATATAAGCAACAGAAGACAATCAAAACTTAGTCCCATCCAATTGCAATTCATTTCAAGTCTACACAATTTTGGGATCAATTTCCTAAATTACAATGCAGGCTAGCAGCCCACCCTTTAAATTTTATTTTAAACTTGAGTTTGCTGTGTCATAGCCTATGTCAAGTATATCTCTGTGACTGAAGGGTTTCCATGCAATACTACGCATCTTAAATCCAATTTAAGGGCCTAGTCCACTAAGCCGATTCTCATGCGATTTTGCGCCGCAGAGGACTCTTTTGCACTAAATTCTGTGAGAATCGGCTTAGTGGACTAGGCCCTTTACTGCCACTAAATTGTATGTTTGAATGTTTCATTCGTCATTTTGCTCATCAATCATTATACTGACCTTGTGCGAAGACGCTATCTCCATTTTCCAGTCACAATTCGGAGATAATATTCTGTCACATAAGTAGTCGTCTGGATCGTCGTACCTACAATAAAGAAAGGCGCAGAAACAATATTTGAGGCACTCAAACACAGAAATGTGTCAGTCACTCACAATTAAATATCTGTAATCACAAATACAAAGAACTGTGAAATGGATGTGTCTTATTAAACAATCAATAAATCCAAAGATATATCTGATATCATAATTATGAATCATATAAATTACACATGACTGACAATTAGATGAAGTACTCTATTTACATACTAAATAGTCACTTCACAAAATGTTTAAATATAGGCAACACTATAAGGAGTAGATTGACACAGGGATAATAATACATCGACTGTTCTACCTTAGTAGCGAGCGGAGATTATAAATAAGGAGGAATAATATACAAGGTTCACTAACACCATGGTTACGGTTATGATTGTTTCATTATAGAAAATAGACGAGACTTGCAAACGCGAAACAGGCTTCAGGATGTCAAGGATCACAATGAGTGTACGCGGAGTAGGGAGAATAAACACATTATGGTGAAACTTCGGTTCGGATGAAATGAAATGAGAGGATGCACTGCATTTGTTTTATATCAATTCTAGGATATAATTCGGATTTCATTTTGTATAACGAAATTTAGCACTTATCAAATTGTTCTCCAATGAAAGAACACACATATTTTTTCCCCCGAACAATTTCAACTTTTGATTCTTTTCTCGCAATACTAATTTTAATCGTGTTCCCACAAAAAGTTAAATTCCATTCCTTAGAATCAATTCTAAGTAATCACAGTCTATCGATTAATGATTAATGTAGTACGTATGTATTCACGTCGAAATCGCAGTGAGCTAGTTATACATCAATTAAACAATGCCCACTCCTTATCAAACATAAAAGGAGTTGAACAGTTCTACAAATTGTTGTAGGGTGAGGGAACCAGAGGATTTTGGAAGCGGTGCACAAGAAGCTGAAGCCAGTAACGTTAGTAATCACGCTTTGGTGCGTGCCGCTTTATACCAGGGATCTTCGCACCTGTTGACCTTGGCTGGATCATAATCGCCGTGGATCACCTGTGCTTGTAGACCAGCCAACTGTAGAGCTATAGGCGTGGATACTGAGTATTCATCGACCTTGCCAAAGAGAAAGGATAATAGGTTCATGAGTGAAATAATAGGGAGGTTCTGCAAGCAAACCTATCTCAATTACGTAACCGTATCTTTTTTGTGAATTACGTCGCATTTTTATGTATAAGAAATAAATTGTGAGATGAAACATTTTTGCTTGATATGCTACGTTACATATACCCCGCCATGTTTTGCTGAACCTCTTTCTTCCTTTTCACGAATGTTTTTATATTAGAGATACGTTTACGTTTATGTATACGTTAGACTTGCTGAACCTCCCTAATATTTGTCCAGTGACGGATCCAGCGGGAGCAGGGGTCCCCCCCCCCCACCCAGGAATATTTTCAAAAATATGTTTTTTTCCCTGTTACTTCTGATTTCTCTTAATCTTGTCAACCTAAGTTACCGAAATACAATTAATGCCCAATGTCCCCAGAATGCCCCGTTTAATTCCTAGTTTTAAAATTGTTCATACTACCACTTCTATCCCTACTAACAATGCCTTTGCACCCCCACCACCCGATTAAATCGTGGATCCGCCCCTGGCGTCATAGAAAGATGTATGTGCCCTCCGCCTGCGGCATCAGACACATCGTACCACACAGCAGCCTCGGGCTTACCATCACTCATCATCTATTTCTTTGATAATCATCCCTAGTTTTTCTATTTTCGGACATTGATAATGGAAATAGATTTTCAGGGACCTACCTGGACATTATTATGAAGAGCCTGAGCATATAAAAGGTGGCATTCCACTGGATCATGTAATACATCTTCCATCGGTCTGAATATTCTTTTACAGAATATTAATTTACCATATTCCTGGACTTGAACACCTGTCATCGGTGGGACTTTCTTTGGCGAGCTTAAGTTGGCAAGGGCACGTTGTTTTCTGGACAAACACAACCGACATTAATTATTACCGAAAAGATCTGAACAATCTCTCTCAAGGTGAGGTATTTATTCACAGATATCATAGGGAAAACATGGGGATTTTTTAAAAAGAAAATGACTAGACGATTACAATATATCATAAATTAAAGATTTAAGAACTAGTTTAATAAGGCTTAGAAATAGTGCGTCTCATTTTTAAACATTACATCTTTCTTTCTAAACATAAAAGCTCCAAAGCCAGAACTACCACAACCATTTCGCTAAAGTTTCCTTAAATTGAACGGACATAAGCTACAAACTCTCAACGTGCTGCAAACATACAGGATTAGTTTTGCATTTAATTATATAGAAACGATTTAATGTTAGGGTGAGAAGAAGCCAAAGATTTGCCAAAACCGAGGGTAGTAATCTGAGAAATAAAATAGTACTTAATAATACTCTGCTTGGAATTAAAATATAAAACCTCTAGAAATTTGAAAAGTGGGAATAAATTCAGTAGACCTGAGTATACTGTGAGTCTATAGGTGTACCTAAAACTGGATAGAACATAAACAGTAGCAAGCATCGCTTCTACATGGAAGTAATCAATAGTCTGTTCAGGGAGAGTTCTTCTTAGTTTTAAAATCATAACTGTTCATTTTCCTTCTATATATTGGACAAGGGAATTTGCCAAGTGCTCTTAAGATATAATACCACGTGCGTTTTAGCATATTATGGTGTTTCACAAATGTATTATTCGTGACTACGAGTATAATAATATAGCCACACTTAATTTGCCATTATGACTATAGATTCATGAGCAGGTGCAATGGTGAAAATACCAATAAAAACGAGCAGCACTCTAATTAATAGTATGGATGGGCCATTGGACCTTGGACGAGACACAGTCGGACACAGGTACATAGTAGTGGACAACATGTACACGAAATGGACGTATGTTTGATCAGGTCATGGCACTCATCTGCTTCTAAAGTAATAATAGTAATTGTTCCCAAGAGTAAAGACATTGCCAAAGACAGGGCCCCTTCCTGGTGTGTTTATTAGCAAGGGAGTCATGCGAAGGATTGTCTTTCTTCTTTATAGTTGTCACAAGGAGTCACAATGCAGCAAAATGCATGCTACATTTTCTGAATGCAGACTAAATGAAGCAATAATACTGTCTTGTTAAAAATGAAGAAAAGGATAAATTTGGGCATGAAAGGAAGAGAAGAAAGAAGAAGCGATTGAAATGAAATAAGACACAAATAACAGTGCTTTTTGAGTCTAACGAGACAAAACTATAAATCTAACTTAAGTCCAGTATTGTGTAAGGTTAACAATACCTGAGGAAAAATTTGGAAATAGGATACCTCCTGCTTGAAGGTTTACTCTGCTTGCTTTAATTTTGAAAAGATTTACAAACCGGTCATTATAACTAATATCAACCAATATCAATATAAAACTATAATCACGATATTATAATTAATGGGATTTAATTTAGAAATTCATAAATATCAGAATTATAATTGACAAGACTATATATATATATTCATATAATATAAATATATTTGTTTGATTATAATATAAGTTTACCAGTGTTTCATTACAAATACTCTTCGATAAATTAGTTATCATTGTAAATACATGGTTATTTGTAAGTTCATCGTAAGAAATAGAATCAACAAACAATTTTGGGGTTGGCATGGAAATGGAGATATCAAACACTTTGGTGCCAGTGAGTATGATCTTGGATGAGAAGATCTAATAAAACGTCTAAATATAAAATATATATAGAAGTGCATGTCCTGATCGCCTGGTTAAGAATAATTATCAGGGAATTTAAGGCAGTAGGAGTGGATATGGTCGGTCACTAATATATTTATATGAAAATTAAGACAACATATGAATGTTTTACCAAAAGGGAATTATTTCAGTTAATTAATTAATAATGAGTCTCCATCAGTATCTTATATGAATATTCACTAATACCGAATATTCATGTTGAGTTCAAATCAAAGTCCTACGGAAAGTGACAAGGTTTGAGCACATTATGGAACTGAGAAGCAAATATCTAAAGCAACAGTATCTGGATGAAATATACCAACCAAGGCTGTTTATCTTGTATATGCCTAGAAATAAGGATATTGCCGAAAATGGGTAAAGCCAACAAACATTTATCCAGTCCACAAATCATGGAGGTATACAGAATATTTGGTGCGCCTAGGGTCATGTAGCGAACCTTTGAGGAAATGTCAGAACTATCACCAACTTATGAATGTAATCGCCTGTCTCACACAACCCACACACTAATTATGCGATATCTGTGATCGATTAATATGGGTGAGACATGCACACCACACATGCCTTAAGGGCCTTCTCCACTAAGCCGATTCTCATGCGATTCTCACAGAATTCGCGCAAAATCGCATGAAAATCGGCTTAGTAGATTAGGCCCTTTAGTTATGATTATTTTCATGGTCCATGATGACCCAGTATAAGCAAGAAAAGATCTACTCCAGTGTATATCACAGTATAACCTCGGATGTGATCAAAATAAGGACAATTTCTGCAAGTCTGGTGTAAAAATAGTTCTGACATTCCATCAAAGAGTTTGTCTCTCAGCGATGGCCCCAGTCGTATCAGTGAGAAGGCAGTATACTCTGTACTGTACAACACGGCTCGATTAAAATTGTCAACAAAAAATGATGACTGGACAAATGAAGGTGTGTCCAACCTTAACAACATCAAACGTGTATGTATGTAAAACCTGAACAGCAAAAGTCTTGAATTATATCTCGTATTAACTTAACGTTGAAACCCCCGGGAAAATTGATGTAGGGTCAAAATTTATTCCACTTTTTTCAAATAAATATACGCCACTTCTTCAAATAAATACACACACATAATATATGCAAAGGACTTCCGACAGTCATTTGCGGTCATAGCATAGTCATAAAATTGTGATATACTCCAATGAAAAATATCGTTTTCAAGTAGCTCACGAATAAAAACAAAGCTTACCACATAGTGTTAAAATAAAGTTACATATTTATGTCACAAATTAATATACCGCTTTTCACGACGAAAAGGAATGAAGAATGCGCTTGACATGTATAATAATGAATGTTCTATACAGGCGGGCATATTAGAATTAAAATGAACACAGTTACAAGTGAAAACTACATTGTACGGGGAGGTATGAGTTTCAAATATATACACAATTTAGTTAGGCTGATATTAAATTGAAATATTGGTATTTTCGCCATTTAATTTTCTATGTAATTTCCTCTATAATATTTACAGTGCCAGAAGCTTGATCTGTTCTATTCCTAAACCTGATACCTCTAGGTAATGGGCGGCGTGTTCGGAAACTTGTATGTAATTTGTTAAAGTTTGGTTACTTACACCTCCCAGTCTGAAATGATGTCTGCTATGCACTCGGTTTCTCGGATATATCTATCATGCTCCTTAGTACTCTGAAAAAACACCCGCAGTACATTGATGATGAATCTGATACAATGTTACATGGCAATTCTAAATCTGAACCAGAGTGTCCTTCTATTGGACTGACTTTAAGAACCCGAAGGTCCTACACATATTAAATGTTCACGGTCTTTAATGGATATAGGGCCTAGTCCACCAAGCCGATTCTCATGCGATTTTGCGCCGCACAGGACACTATTGCACTAATTTCTGTGAGAATCGCATGAGAATCGGCTTAGTGGACCATGCCCTTATTGGAAGTAAAATATCAGCAGTAATGTTGACTAATATGTACATCAATAGTACACTAGTATTGGTTCAAGAGGGTGTCAGAATATCGTGATTTAAAAGCTGTAGCTAAAACTATTTAAAGCAGTTGATTTGCTGGGTAATTAGCAGTCTGGTATTAGTCTGACTTGTAGTATCTCTATATACAATTAATCCAGTGAATGGTGGTATACACCCTACCGGGAAATAGAGGAACGCCAGGCTAGGACCAGCCTGGTAAGACAGTGTCAGAACGTGTAGATATATGTCTATGGGTCAGATTTTCAGAAAATGCACAATCTACTGTTCAACACATCTATCAATTTCTGCTAAATTAGAGTGAAAATTGATCAATATTCGGTATATCTGAGTGTATTCTGTATTGTATTCATTCAATAAATCTGTCTGGTTATGCTGAACTGTATTTTGAACCTGATTTTCGTCTTAAATTTGTGTTCTTGGAGGATTAGTGAAGGTGAATTGTACATTTTCTGACGATCTGACCCTTATATCCAATGGTATAGGCAAAGTATTATTATTATAAAACTTTTATTCAATATAACATGTACATTTCTGCTATGCTGTACCGAAGCGGAAAAATTCCCTCTAAATAAAAGTATAAAAGTAATCATGAATATGGAATATACTTGCCTCGTACAAAGCCCATCCGTCCAGATTTTGAAGGTCTATTTTCTCCTGTACTCTCCTAAGGGTTTCGCCGGCTGTCTCTGTCAGCTCAATACTCACTCCTCGCGTTTGGCCGTCGAGAAAGTGAATCCGGCTTACTAATGGAGCCATATTTTGCATCGCCTGTAGGGATAAAATGTGTGTTATTATTATTATAAGATTTTATTTCCATTTCACATATACAATCGTCGTCATTAAGTGCATAAAGATAAAGAAAAGAATGTAAAAGGAATAGTGTCTGTGACTGTCACGGCTCTTCCGAACGTCCCATAAATTTGTGATTGCTAATAGAAAAGAACGGTACTAGGTGATACAAGTTGACTAGTAGAGTAGATTATCAGATACATAATACAATATACAGGATAAAATACACGTTACAATGAATGTGTGTTGTAAAAGTTGATATGGGATAATTCATAATATTTTGTTATTTAATAGATGGAATTATTCTCTCATATCTATCTCACAGGCCTATATATTTCATAAAATGTGTTTATTTTTAATATTTTTTTGACTGAATTTTCACAATTGTGATATGTCTCATTCGTCATAAATATATAGCAAAAGAATCTGTAGTACTTGAGGTTAAACATCAATTTGGTATAGGTTGATTTAATTATTTAATACCTTGCTTCGTTTTAATTAATTAATCTACTCTTCTCACACAATTGAATCATTGAAGAAATATAATCATGACCAAAGTCTTCAAACAAAGAATAATAATACTGATCCAACCTGATCATATATTACCTACCTCAATTTCTAATATAGAAGGAGGCATGCGCCTGGGCGCCTTTCTTGGGGAGCTTAGATTTTGTACGCAATATGTGGCAAATCGGGCAATTTTTTGCTCAGGATCCTCAAGATGGCGACGTAAATAACACAGCAGATACTGTAAAGTTAATAACAAGTAAGATTTGTCATAATGGAATTTTCTGTAACCATGTCTTTTTACATTTTCTTTCATTCTGTTATAAGTTGTGGACAAAAAGTTCCTTCGACAGTGAGTATATATATATGTGTGAATTCAACCTTGGTTGTCACATATAACAGGGTGTAGTCATATCATTATTTAGGTGCTATTTTTCCAGATCCACTGGTTTCCAATTAATGGAAACAATGATACTATAGATATATAGAATTGTTGGTCGAAATGAAGGGATAACTTCACACAATGTTTCTACATTGTCCCACACAGAAAAGTTCAAGAGTATTTATTCTTTTAACGATACAATAAGACGATTGAATACTAATTAGTATAAGTCATATCATGACTGTAATTGTAACATATGTGTAAATGTGTAAATCACCAAACTTCATGCTTGGATTAGTGGTTCACACCCTTAATTAAAGTTGACTCGAATATTGACTGACCTTGAGCAATGTCCTTGACGGACTAAAGGAGGCGCTACAGAGCCCCATAATCACCCAGGCTCTAAGCGTGTAATCCAGGTGGCGACACCCGTTCGTTTGTCTGATAAGCTGACAATATATCTCATCTCGCAACTCAACCCTTTCGATGGCGTAGGAGATCATGCCCCGGATGGCAAGGTGCGCTAAGTCATCTTTCAGCTCGCCTTTCATATATTTACATATGTCCTGAAAATAGTAGACATTCACTGCTGTAACGGTGCTTTATTCACATGGGATAACACGTATCAGACTGTAGACCCCCACCCTTTGGATTTAGATTCGACCATAATGGGTCAGATTTTCAGAAAATGCACAATCTACAGTTCTACACATCTATCAATTCCTGCTAAATTAGGATGAAAATTGATAAATATGAGTGTATTCTGTATTGTATCCATTCAATAAATTTGTCTGGTTATGTTGAACTGTATTTTGAACCTGATTTTCGTCTTAAATTTGGGTTATTTGAGAGGATTGGTGAAGGTGAATTGTACATTTTCTGACGATCTAACCCTAATAACTAGGGGACAATCGGACAATGAAAAAGTATTATACCAATAGCAAACATGAGAGGATGAATTTCTTCTAAAGGGTACCTAGCAAAAATATTTTATTTTGAATGAGCCCATAAACTATTATCATCTTTTGAAAATACACAATCGATGCATACGTCAGCATTATTTCATTGCAATTGAAAGGCTGAAAAAGAACAATAGAACAATGAAATCCTTCATGCATTAGACTTTGCTATGAATAGTGGAGCTTTTACTAGATAAGCGTCTCGAAGTTTTTTTTGTTAAAGTGGCTAAGATAGTTAAAACGAGTAGTCACAGAATCACATGAAACTTATTCAGTGTAACCATATAGGATATGTATGACAATATCTAAAGTATAGAGCCCCAACATTGTTTCCTCATTCAATAATCATTAAATAAGTTTAATGAATAGACCAGCTTTCAAACCACAGAATAGTAGCCGTCAACCCCACTCACTAATGCCCATGGATGTAACTAGTTTTAACCCAGGAGTCTATGGACGAGCTCTGGTCAAAAGCCTGGCATTATGTAATGTAACTCCAGATGACAACCCAACGGCCACTTTGACATTTCGGGTTGGTGTGCAAAAACGATTTTGCTCACTATTTTACCAAATATCTGATATGATATAAATGTTAGAGTTTTGATATCCACAGGAGTTAGTTAGGTAGGGTAAGGTGAATCAAATACTAGAAAATGAAGTAGAAATTCCGTTACTCCATAATCTAGCCAACAACAGTGAGAAGTGTCACTTTAAAAGGCAACATTTTTAATTGACATAGACAACATTGGTTTTAATGTTCCGCATTCATATATACTTTTCATATTATTCTATATTATGTGTAGGCCTAGATGTTTTTTTCCCTTTTTAATGAAGAACAACTTCAAGAGTCATTCTACGAGAGATACTCTCATGTGATCTTGATACAATAGTAATTTATTTTCTTTGTTTATTCTGGGACAACATAAATCAACTTACAATCCCATTCACAAGCCATCTCCTTCGCTACAAATATAGCAACATAATGTTTTAAGAATCCCCTCATGCGCCTTCTGTCCCAGTAGCGGGTAAGTACGTACACATCTAAGTAGCGTTGAACTAATCATTGAGTTTGGAAACTCAATTTCTCCGGACGTTCAATATGGGTCGAGGCAATGCAATTCCGAGAACTGTTCACTATGGAGTTGGATTTTGTATTACAAGTACCGAGATACAAAGAACCTTCTCTATAGGCTAGCACTGGAGCGCTTAGTTTACTGTAATATGGCAAGATTGGCAATATTCCTCACTACAAACAATTATGTGTATACATACATCTGTGCTCTTGAGAAGCGCTTTCTGTACATTTTCCCGATATTGCTCCGATTTTATCGAAAGCTTTCTATCAATGGCATTCGTTGTTTATTTATCATTATTTAAAATAACTTTCCATCAGGGGTGATATGCTGTCGCCCACATTTGTACTATATAAGGTCTCCCTTTTTTTGGTATCACGCATTCACAGTAACTAATCTGTAATTACGGCTTATTTCAAGATGTTTCCCATTGACCTCGTCTCAATTGCAAAGTGGATGAAAATACCCTGATCCCTATCTAGACACATCGATGATATATTGACTGATAGAATTTATTGATAATTTCTTATAATCACAGCCAGCTAACCCCCTTCCGACTGTACTAGGGTCAGATCTTTAGGAAATGTACAATAATATTGGCCTTCACCAATCCTCTCCAATAACCCAAAATTAAGACAGAAATTCAGTTCAAAATTCAATTCAACCTTACCAAACAGATTGGTAGCATCAATGCAATGCCAAAAATACTCAAATTTACCTAGTATTGACCAAATTGCAGCCTAATTCAGCAGAATTTACTAAATATGAACAGCTGCCAATTGTACATTTATTGAAAATCTGACCCACTAGCTATAGACCATAAGGCCTACAATTGTTCTTCCATTATCGCCCATAAATACTGGACATCTCAAGTTAATGATGTGCATCGGGCATAACACAACTACTTAAGGTGCATTTAATTGGACGAGCCCCCAAACACAGACAACTGTGGCAAAATTAAACACACTAATGAATTAAATTTTCTCACAATTATTTCGAATTGATTGCCTTTAATTAAAGTTCTTTCTTTTGGTTGATACGATTCGAAGTCCCACAATTAGCTCGGTAATTCGTGTTCATCACATTTACTAACCCCGAGGGGTCAAGTTCTATTGTACAAACTAATTGATGGTACTTTTCCAATCGAACATAGGCTGTAGAAACGGTTGGGAGGAAGCTGGTCTCTGGTAAATATACTAATGTGCAATTAAACCAAAAACCCAGCTCATCTACAATACTACCAGAGCAATAGTAGATCGGCAATTATATGCCAAAATATTGCATATGAACTCTGGACGCAAGTTAATTGTACCAGATGCGTAATAAGTAGTATAGGGAAAAAGTACATTCACTCAGGAGAGCATGTAATGCATGTTAATAGTACACATACTATGGGTATGAGTGTACATCGAATTAACCCGAGTATGTAAGTAATTTAAATGACAAGAGGAATAACACGAATATAACATCGATTGCAACATTGCAATTGGTTTATGCCAAAAACGTGTACACATGCACTTTGGCGTACAAGAAGATTCGGATATACAAGTAGTATATGGAAAGAGTGCGTTCACTCGGGTGCATGAATGCATGAACCAATATTAGATGGTAAAATATTATATTATTATACATTCATTCGGTTATGAAGAAGTACGTATATCAAGTAGTTAACCTGAGTAGTTTAAATGAATAGAAGAATAACATGAATTCATATTAGCATCGATTGCAATATTGCATTGATGATCGCAATAAGGTAGTCCATTGCTTTCACGATATCGAATAAGGTACTGGATTAGTGATTGAACTATCAAGGACCATCAGAGTAGTCCAATAGGCTTAGAACGTTATGCCATTTCAAAGAGTATTGAATAGATGCATGCACTCAATTCACCAGTGATTATATTTATATAAGATAAATGGGTGTGTGCAATTTTCTAATTTTGTCCCATTTATACAGAGAGTGATCATTTGACGAAGTTATGGACTTACCTTAAATATGGAGCAGGCAATGGTAACATTTTCGGGATCGTATAAATGGACGTGAGATTGGGTGATTGTCGATGTCTTAGTGTAGTGCAGTAATTCTTGCATAGGTATAACTTCCTGCAATTGATAACCATGTGCATCCCGATTATAATTAGCCATATATTTTTAATTATTCATACTAACGTCACGCTCTTTTTAATTCAAACTAAAACGAAGAGTATCATGCTGGATGTAATATCCTTTTGTACGATAGGTTTTACAAACGGCCATTTCATTACACCCATAGAAGTAAAATATCCCTGGTTCGGCAAGAAAAAACAAATTGACTTCCAGGCAGACTAAATTGAAACCGGTCTAGATTATATCCCCAAGACAAAAGGTAATCACAGTCTATATATATATGAGGGAACTAGAAAGGAATAAGAGATTGCCTTTCTTCAGATGATATTTATTGCCAATTCGAAACAACTCGACCACGTCGTTTATCATTGACTTTGTTTTGTCTTTCCACCCAAAAAGAAGCAATGCCCCTACCTGGACCTCGTTTGCCATTTTCTTGGCAAATTCAACGCAAATGCATTCGAATTGGTCCAAAGCTGCCATGCGACTATCACCAAAGCTAAGACCTGTGATTTCGCCGAAGCCGGTGTGTATTCCATAATCCCTGGTCATTACTACGACGATATCGCTGGCAAAACTGACCCTTTTTCTTTCCTTGCTGGTTTTTTCCCCAACAACACTGGAGGTGAGGGGCAACGTGGAAAGATTTTTAGACATTATGCGAACGTGAACGGTGACTTCGCGTAATATTTCTTTTTATAAGCGCCTGATTTGGCAATCAACAAACACACTCAGTGTTTCTTCGGGACTTGATTGAACTTTAAATAGAAGCTGTGGCGGACACTGTAGCAATTGTGCAAGCACATGGAGTGCAAATATTTATGATAACGCTGCAGTGCTTTTTACAATCTGTTGATGATATTTTCCAAATTGTCTGCTCGTATTCACGAATGCTGTGACTAAATTCAGATCCTGTGATGATCCCAAGCGAGTTGTTGGGTGAATTGAGTTGTTTTATATCCAGGCTCTCACTAGAAAGTAGCGAGCAGGTACAACGGAGTTACAGAGAATGGTATATCCTGTATGGAAAAATGAATTCCCAAGTGAAGTGAGAGATTTGGGGCAAAATATCCTTGGAATGAATGGCAATTCTTCTATTCCGAGCTCTATTCAGTCCGTGCCAAATTAGGATGTTATTGTATAAGAAACACTGCTTCTCAGAAAGGTGTTTAGAAGTGCCACAGTCCCGCGGGAATCTTGACTTAGTCACAAACAGTGAGCGCAGGATGTTTCTCGCTTCCTCACGTGGCGAGATTCGCTTCTTCTCTGTAGGAACAATACTGTAGGTAGGTTTGTGTGTGATTGGGGGAGGGGGTGGGGAGGGCTTGGAGGAATGGTACGTAGGGGATGGAAGGGAGTGGAGGTGGAGGTGAGTGGGGGGGGGGGGGGGAGAGAAAAAAGAAAATTAGCGATGGAAGTTGCTGGAAGAGAGGAAGGAGAGGGAGAGTGATTGGCTTTGAGAGCTGGGAGGGAGTCTAGATGGGTGGGAGGTTGAGGTCTTATGTAGTACTCCTTGAAACAATCAGTCTGCTATGGCGGGCCGTTCACGATTGGCGCACCTGAGGTCAGTTGGCAACAGACTGGTCAAGCCTAGGCAACATTGGTCAAAAGTGGCGCCATGACGCACACAAAGGTTAGGTGACGTCACAACAAGGGCATGGTGGATGGTATGGAGCTTTCCAATTACAAAAACAATCTGCCTCATGCAAGGCTCCTTCCCTTTCGTTTCCGGTCATATTATCTTATGGTTCACCAAAAAGTAAGGTATAGTAGTCACACAAAATCACTCTTTCGCTCCGTCCTCCGAAGCGAAATGATGCTATCGAGCCATGTCAAACATTATATCAGACATTGGATTTGTGATCTTACCTACTATTAGTTTATGCATGATTTTACCAACACGGAAAAATAAAAATAAAGTTTAAGGACTGATACGTTGAGAATTGCTTTTAGTAATGCTAACTGGGAAGATGACAATGTAATTTAGAATGACTCCGTAAAAATGCAATGCTTTTGTATAGTGTAATATTAATGATGTTATGAACTGTCAAATTCCACATATTACTAAGTGTCATTCATCAATAGAAATGTTTGAAGGAAATGTACGGATTTTAGGTTCGGAACAAATGGAACAAACGATATTCTGAGAAAAATAATCGAGACCGCTCGTGGAGAAGAAGTTTGGCCCTAGAGTACTACTTCATCATTCATTGACAGTTAGAGACGAGCTAAGAATGATCAATATTAAACCATGACTTTATTGTTTTAACTTAATTCAGAATTCCTTCTCAGGCTGGACTCTCCGCGTATCGTTTCCCAAGAGGTCACTGTCCTCATACCCCTTGAGGTCAATCCAATGGTCCAGAGTAAATCGACTCTGGTTCTCGTTTCGAGACATTGTACACAACAAAGAACAAAGAACGCTTGCAACCTCATTTTAACATAGTCTTTCAATCATATCTAACCTCAGCCTTGCCTGAACAAAATACAGATAATTAACATCTATCTCCTTCTCCAGATGTACACGGTTGATTACTTAGGTGTACATACACCAGCTACTGGGATGGTATAGCTGCTCAGCAAAGAGGCATTCATTCCTACACCAGTGCTCTTATTGTTTTCATATTCCTACCATACTCATGAAAAATAGGCCGGAATGAATACCTGGACTTCATTTCTTTGAACAACACATCTATCGTAGGGAAACTTTAGTGGTGAGATAACATAACACATAGCTTATAGGTGGTAGGCTGCTGCATGGATGTATTCAGCATAATTTAAAAGGAAAAGAAAGACAGCGATGGTTTGTTATGATCATAAGTAATACCACTGCAGAACAAAAGATTTCAGCGCGCCAGCTAATTTGGAAATATTTATAAAATGTATGCGGACTTTTATGAAGCCCTGCAGCAAAAACAAAGGGGTGAAATCCTCCCCAATTTTGTTCAAATGACTTTCGGATTTTTAAGTAATGAACAGGACAAAACGTATAACACCCTAAATTGTTGACCGATGTTAATTGAACTTTAACAGAATAACTCTCGGATGTGGTATCTCAAAATGGCAATTATGTCGTATTCTACAGTTATCAGTCTAATCTATTTAGACTATGTTCCACGCATTATTGTTATTTCTCGTTATTGTACATAGTCGCGCTTTTTTCAACCTATTAATCAAATTCACAGTTTTCTTTTGAAGATTTTTATTATTTCCCTCATAGTTTCTGTTCTATTCAAGGGTGATTGCTTGGCAAAAGAAACTTGTCTATATACCACTACAGTTTAATTGTTGTCTCGCTGCATCAAATGCCCTAAGGACCTCCCGAAGGAATTATATACTAGATTGCTATCGGATTCTTATATAACACGTTGCACAACATTCGCTATAGGCAAGCTTGACGATTGGATCCCATTCTTAAGGGTTACTGCATGTTGGTTCAACTACGACATTCCCGATTAACTGACTTCATAGTTGTTTAACTTGAACATCCCGGGGACACCAGCTCTTGTAATAACTAGAGTAAGGGTGGGGGGTCTGCAATATGGACACAGAGCTTGACCATCGATACTGTTCAGCTTGTCAATTACATCTTTGGTGGATCATCAATCTACTAAGGCCTATATTGTCTATATATTCTTTACTTTTCTACTAATAATTTGGCAAATAATTTGGGGAAAGTTTTTCTATTATGATAATAAAGAATATGGACATGCATGGAGACTATACCACATATAGTTAGTTTCCTCTACGGATAAGAGGAATGGAACTTGTTCAACAATAAAACATTATCGGCATAATTATGTACAATTCAAAATAGTTCAGGTGGACTTTAACATGTGGACATTATGAAGCTCAGCAGCAAAAACACAGGGTGAAATTTTCACCCAACTTTGGTCAAATGACTTTCGGATTGTTAGTTAACGAACAGAACAAAAAGGAGAAAATCTTAAAAGGATGATTAGGATAGTCATGCCTTTGGAACACGATGACTAGTCATTGCTGACACCCAGTGGATAGCCTCCTAACCAACAGTCTACCCACCCACGGGACTTAATCACACCTGCACGGTTTCACTCATTTGTGCTCAGCCGTGCACTCAGACAACTTACTGTTATTGCACTCTTTGACCCCACACTCCCATGTCAATATAAACCCTACTATACACTCTCTACTTCTATTATATTTTCCTGCTAGATATCATTATACAATTAATAAAGTTGTTATATTTATTATCTTAAGTACTTCTTCATCTCAATGAACTTACCCAATACAGTTATTCTCCAGCTTGGCCTCCCCGTTATCTAGCCGGCATCAGTAATGATTGATAGCTATTGATATATATTCTAAATGGTATGCATTTTGACATGGTGTGCAGAATCCATAGACCTTGAAAATTTGAAACGGAAACTTTCGCCCCCCCCCCGGAAAAAGAGTAATCAGTTTATCAATTATTATTCAGTCGACCGTTTTATGGCCAATTGCTTAAAGGAAGAGACCAAACAACCTTTCAGATAATGGATGGGCTTAGTGTTATATTTTATGGAAGCCTGGATTGATCTCAACTCCAAAATGCAAGATACTCACCGTAAGAGATCTTCTTCGCACCATGTTGACAGTTTTTGATATAGCCCCTGTGTAGCCAGTATTGGCTATTTGCACATTATAATACTTCTCAGCGAACTCCAACATATCATAGTCACTATTACCATCGTACTCCAGCTCGCCGCCATCTTGCCAGTCTAGCGTCTCTAGCTCCGCTAACCGGTAGTCTAACCACTTCCGGGTTCGCGCCAAGCCATTACTGGTCAGAGCACTTTCGATGTCAATTTCTGGATTGTGGTTTTCATAGTTTGTGTTATTCATCTTTTGGCGAGGTTCATGTTCCGGGGACGAAGAAGAGTCAGTGACAATTTCGGTCGGCATATTGTCCTGTTCGGGTCCACTGCCGAGAAAAATATCGTCACTGGGTGTGACGTTCTCACTTGTTGGGACGTTAGGCACGTCCGCGTCTGTGTTGTTTTCAGCATCGTCATCTAAGAACTCGTCTTCCGGTTCCGCAAGGGGCACAGGGGGGCGGTCGTGTTCCCCTGCCAATGCCACCATACGTCTCTTCTCAGCTTCCAGCTGTTTAAGGATTGTGTCAAGGCTGCCATCTTCGGTTGTTGTGGTGGCCAGGTCATCGTCAAGGGAACAGGCGCCCTCACTGCCAGCCATCACGGCATTCTGGCTCATTAGTACCTGCTGGTAGAGGTAAAGAAAAACTACAATCAAAAATCGTACTCTCAGAATGCATTTCTCTCTCATTGTTACATACAATAGCTTATAACGAGTTGCAGACCACATACCTATACAATACATACGCACAGAGCTGCAATTCAGATCTACGCTAATGAGGGCTTCAGTGCAGCGTATGCCCTCGGGTTTGAAGGATCCCTATGGAGATTAGAGGCTGAAAGGGCATTATTAATCAAGGAATAGCAACATGAAATGCAAGATCGAAGGTCATAGATCAAACTGTTTGAGATGCCAGCACGATAGAGGGGCAAGACTGCTGCTGAACATTTGATCGATAAAGATCTTCGCTATATGTAACCATGTTGTAGAGAAGTTTCTAGGCTGATCCTTCTCTTGCCGCTTGGGTCTAATCATAACTGAGGCGTTTTTTTCTGGCATGGCGTGAGAGGCCAGAAAAAATGATGATTGGTTGCTAAAGGTGTATAAAATTCCCTTGTTTTTGCATCTATAGGATTTCGCGACCAGGAAATATTTGGCGCAGAGTGTATGGTTTGGAGCAGGTGGGTACTGAATAGTTTCATGTTTACTTTCAAACCTTGGAAAAGCTATGCTCATTGCGGAAAGTAACGTTATTCTTTATCTATTTTATTTAGAGTTAGAGTTGATCGCTATAATATACTTTTCGACTTATAATGGTCACGTTGTTCTTAGAATCAGAACTAGGATTCCATAGAATATTATCGCAATATATTACAACAAAAAATATGCTCTCCTAACCTTTTACATTTTCATATCCACCTTTTATCGCCCCACGATACATATTTTTTGGACATTCTATCTCATAGGTACCCTTTTCCAATGTTATACTGAGATCATAAGCTACAATACCCAACTGTTAGAGGTAGTAATATATTTAATTATTAGAGGATTCGAACTGCATCAGACAAGCAGAGCAAGAAAAAGTACAGGTTTCATATAGGTTAATAAACTAATAATTATGCAGTGTAGTTTTTGAGTAAGGGATCTCTGCATTCATCCCCAGGAAAACAATTCCAAAGTAATGCAACATCGTATTGGACTGTGTGAAGGAAGAAACAACGAAAGACACAACCCCTTTGGAAGGACATGTACCCCCCCCCCTCCCCCGCCCCCGCACGAAGTTTTAAATATGGCATACTTTCGATGCCAATATGACCTCCTTAAACCCTTCCCATCCTAGATAATGGGTGATTACGTGTTAATGGCTAGGATGCCTTGAAAGGAGCAGTTTACATTATAGTACGTCGTTGTCAGATAGGAATTAGGAGGACAAGGCTTTTTAAGAGGCCGCATTTATAAGGAAGGGGAGTAAAAACACTAATCATGATAGCTTGACCTTCAGAGATTTATGACGTGTTTGTTATTCAAAAGGGTCATTGAACAGGCATTGGTCTTATGGGGAAACTAATGGGGATTTGTAGAGCATAGTAAAAGAATTAGTACAATGATACTTTGACCATTCTAGCCTTATCAAACTTCGTTTTTCATCGAATAAAACAAAAAATACATAGGATATATGTCTCACTAGTTATTATCCACATGCAATAGCAACCACACCTTCAGATTGCAAAAATGAAAGTAATACAAGTCATTAGGGTTCGATAGAAAATGGTACTTCAAATCAATTGGAAATTAAAGACCTGTGAACCTTTAAACCATTAACGGAATAGCATTGATTGATGGCTTCCGGAAAAATGTTAAAATTCACACTGATATACACCACAGCTCTATAGGACTGTGGGAAGAATAAAAATCAATATATCACTCTCTCACTCTCTTGAGATCTTTGCAACCATCAGCCTTTGTATCTTAGGAGGCGAATGGATTATTAAAGATCTCGAAATGATTAAGGATTGACTACGAATGCATGCCAACCAACACAATGGAGGAGTTACAAGACACATAAATAACTTTAATTATAGTGTTGAAGGTCTGTTTAGATATGCAATATTTGACCAATGGCTACTCAGTGACAATGCCAATAATATAAAGATGTCCAGTGACTGCAAAACTAGTGCAGGAATACGTGATTGTGTAGATGATTTTTATAAAAAAATGTCTCAGAAAACCTCAGAGAAGGACACTGTGATCATATAGTATTGAGTCATGTCAAAAACTACTACTGTGCTAGACGGGCAAAGAATAATTTTATCACCAATAGTTAACTTTTTATTTGGCTAGTACACTCAGAATAGAAAAAGGCCCGGAAAGTGAGGAATGGACAGTGACACGGCAAAGCTCAATTGGGTACAGGTTACGTATTTCGATTTTCTAACGTGTGTAATGAAGTCAATACCCACCAACCCCACCCCCTGTAGAAGACATGAAGAAAACTAAGGTTTACATAATTAAAGGTCATTAACTTTTGTCGTGAAAATAGAAATTAGCTCCCATATTACTCGTTCCTAGGAATAATTCAATACAATATCATATCATCTAATACATTGACACGTTTATCGATCGTTATGGAATTGTTGATTTTTGTTTAATAGTTATATTTCTATCTCGTTTTGTTTGTTAAAATAAAAATAATCAGTAAAATAAAATCCAAATTGCGTAAGAAACTAGATGCAAGGGGTAGTTGGTCTCAATGCAATACCACTAAAGAAACTGTGCGACTCTGAAAGAGTAACATTTTCCCAAACTATAGCAATACAACGGGGGTCTCCGATGCTGATAATAGGTATTTTATGGCAAGCACTCGTCTATATATAGCTTGGCTATGATATTGCACAGGGCGGATATACTTCAACTAACGCGATATTTGTATTAGAGTAGAAATACTGGGCGCACTGCAGAGGCAAAGGTCAAGCTCTCGTGTGATACAAACGAGAATTTACAATACGTGAACGTGAGGTTGAGTGAAACCTGGCGTGTGTTCGAACTTTGCCTTGGCACAATTTACATCAAAAGCAGTATGGATGATTGTATCCCTATGTGGATAATCATTTCTGTAGGGGACCACCTTACTATAGATTTATGTGAAAAGATAAGAGTTAAAATACGAGTACCTCATCTTATTTCAAACAATCGGCTTTACTTTTTTCATTTGCTTAGGAGAGGCGTATGCATCCAGGCAATGAATGAGGTGACTTTCCCCTTTTTCTGGGGAGCACAAACAATACAAATTAATTCCACGATTAAAGACTTCTTTTGGAAATCCTTTTGTTTTGTGTGCCAGAGGTGTAAGTTATCTTTCTATTCTTTAAACTGTGTTGGCCACGAAACGCCAGGAACGCGACAGAGTCACAGGTAATCATGTTATATTTCAAAGATGCCTGGAACAGGAGGGATGTCCGGGACTCTGTTCCTACCCTGGAATAAAAACCCAAGGCACACAGAAATGTTTTTTATGTTGTTTTTTTGTTTTAAAAAAAAAACAGATATAAAACGTATGGGCCTAGTGCTAATAATGTTGAGGGAGTGGATTGTATCTTCCACGTGACAACATATTGGGAAATATCAACCTGAAGTTTTCTTACTGTAACCGCACATCGACCGCCTTTTAGAGTATTCTTTATTTGACAGTGCAAGGGTCTCAGCACCAGAGAAAATATGAAGAGGACTAAACAAAAATATCTTAAACACCCTACCCTACATATATGTCACTACTAATTGATTTGATTAAGACTTCGAATAGCAAAAAAAGACTATTTCAACAAATTCCAAATTCCAAATTTGCAACATAACATTCATCCATATAGTACCCAAAAGGTGATAGCACACGATGCATTATATGGATATATTTCACATATAAACATACTTGAGTCAACTTATAAAACAAGAATCAGGTTGCATACAATCATGTAACCTGATTGATCATAATATGAAATCCCTGTTATGATGATGACCATGACCATAAATTGTTATGCATACAATTCGTCAACAGAGTGATAATACTTTATGATTATCTTACCACTGCACTGAGAAGACGCTGGTATCTTAACATAGGCATGTTAACCTCTTCCTCTATGTCTGCTTCATCCATTCTTCTACCCTTAACACACAGGGTACGACTTCTCCTATAAAACCAACATCATGCCTTTCCTTATAGAAACAAAACATAAAACTGAACACAAAGCCAAATGTCAAAATAATTGAAGGTTCAGTTCCGAAACTATAATAATGACTTAAAGATACACATTGTAGACAAACAAGGCGATAAGGATTTCATAATGGTTATAACTGACCTCGAGCACTTAGCTAAAGATTGATATCACTTATCGAACGAGACTCAATGCCAAGTTTTGAAATACCACTAAGCCCTTATGTAATATCCATGCTTGGCTCCGGCTATTTAATTTTGAAGGTCAATCCGCGTTATGTTGTTACCTAAAAATAGCTTCCCTAGCATGCCATTCCGGGCGGTTTCAATATATTTCCCAGTAGGACCTGTAAAGGCGGTATGCAGCTCTTTAATCCTGATAGCAATAGTTTACACTACGCATCACTGGCTTATATAATGTATCTATATTTAATATATAAATATCCAACTTCTGAATATATGGGTCTCGGTAGCGCGGGTCCAGATGCTAGCTGGCTTTCGACCCAGACACATGAGAGTGTTGAGGGTTCAAACCCCTCTTCCAACACCATTCTCCTCCATCCCACTGCATGCTTGCTGAATGGGTCACCCTAGGTCACCCGTGGGTGTGGTTGTCTGTGACACTCTGCACACTAAAAATCCATTGCTAATATTCGAGAAGAGAAGGGCGTAGCACCCGTTAGCGTGTTTCCTCCCAACGATTGATGGTTGTATACTGCCCCATGCAGGAGTTATATAGTGGAAGACCAGCTACATGTTGCTGAACTAAACAATAAAAAATATAAAAAAAATGCCAACGTGTTGTGTGTGTGTGTATCCATCCACTCAATGGAAACTTTGTTTCCTAGACTAATGTTGATTCATAGCTGAGAGGTATGACCTTTCGTATTGCAAGATGCCTAGGTTCAGAGATCAGTTCCTTACTATGAATGCATGACTGACCCCAGCACGTCGACGCCCCCAAGTCACTATGCCTTGACAGAGGCAGTTGAGTTCTCACCCATCCTAGCCATGTTGGAGCTAGAATATGGCAAACTACTATAGGAGATTTATGTCCGCTCAGACTGGGCGGTGTACCAGGCCTGCAACAACCTGCCACGGGCCCGTCTGCCTGCTAGGGTCATGCATAATGAATGACAAGGCACATTTCATTAGAAACATGAAGATTCGGTGTACATTAGAGTATCGCACCCCAGGGAGACAGAGCACAGGTGGAGCATATTGTTCCAGTCCATCGCCTCCCCCACATGGGAGCAGCTCCATCGGCTAAACTTGGCCCTTCCCAGACCACTGGACCATCAAAACATTAGTAAAATATGTAATCTCGAATATATACGCATAGACCCTCCACCCCCATCCTCATATCCTCATGTCTAAACCACCTCCCAATTCAACCCTCTACTATTAGGAGCCTGGGGCGGTTCTAGTAGAAGGAACATGCTATAGTGACGAGATGCCCGGCGATATAACTAGTCTCCATGGTCTTTCTCATGCTTCCATCCACTGACAAAAAGTGGCACAATTTAATTAGCAAAATAATACGTGGCATATACTCCACCAAATTATGACCTGGAGAGAAAAGTGATATCATAGAATACCGAGGGGTCGGTGGCCTGTGGTTAACGGGGATTGCTTTTCTAGCACCCGAGCATGGCAAACTCAAGTAAGGCATAGAGATATATATGTATGCGGTGGTTCCCTCTAGTGTGACGTAAAAAGGCAATGTAAGCTGTTTAGATGTCTCGCTAGACAGATTGACATTTGACTTGCGATTTGCAATTATGAAAATGACCAAAATTATCTGAAATTGCAATGGTCAGTAGCGTGTAGGATATGGACAACTATATAGCTTTGGCAACCATTATGATTATAAATAGAGCATGAATGTGTCCATTTACCAGAAAGAAATATTAGCTTAGCTTTAAAATATGGGTGTCATAAATGCTATCTGCATCATACATATGTATAGCACGATTGGTTTAATAACAAACTATTTTAGAAAAATGTATAAGGATATGAGGTGTAGGAAATGGGGAATGCAGAAATTATATACCGAATGAATTCATAATATCAAAGAATTCTGATTATGAATTGAGTGACTTTAGATTGTTTTTTGTCCATGTCAATATGTTTTTCTTGGGGTGCATCGCAAATTTCCTTCTTTCATGCACATTAAGTGGTGTGAATGCTCTTTTCTGATATACATAATTAACTGATAAAAAGCTGAAACTAAAGTTTAAGGTAACTAGAACAAATCTAATGATAAATCAATCTAATTTGCCCTGGATAACTAACTAATATACTTCCCTACATACTAGATTTATTGTTCTATTTCAAGGTTGACTGTTATTCGTAAAGCAAAACTTAAAAAAGACCATGATCTAAATGAAAACTTTTAGGCTAATTAAGTGAACTCTCAAAAGGTCAAATAACATATTCTTAAATAATAACTGGGATATGGGAAAATGAGGGAGTTCAACATCAACTAAACAAAACGTATAATTTAATATTTTAATCCTTGATTATTAAGCTAAAGAACAGATTGAAACACCTCATCATGAGCAAGTGCAGTCATAATCATGTCTATGCGGGTTCCTTAGCATAAAAATACATTCAAACTGCATTAGTAAACAACAATCTGTGGGTATTATCTGAAATGTTAAGGTGTAAGATGGAATTAATGTGTAATTAATGTTAACAAGGATGACTTGGGAATGGTATAATGGAAAGGTCTTTGGTGCCGGTTGTTAGCATTATAAACAGGGCCTGGAAAAGGCAAAAACCTGCCTCTGAGGAATAAGGGCGTAATTAAGAAAATGTATAATCAACTCTATTACTGTGCAGTGTCTCTAGAAGAAGGGATTGAAACTTGTGTGTTGTTATAAAGAGAATGGGATAGAAAGAAATTTGGCAGTTGCTGGTGCAAGAAAGTTACGAATTAGCTGCAAAAAGAAACATGGAGGTGTTGGCCATACTAGAGAGCCTCGAGATTTTTCTTGTTTAGACAGTCGGAGTGCTTTGAATTCCAAGCTAGATCGAAGCCGAGATCCTACAATACAAGTTTGAGTGGAAATCCGTCAATCATTTTTTGTTTATATAAAAGTACTTTGCAATTATTTCTATACACTAAACTTCAATAACGACATGTCTCGCATGCAAAATTGGTATAGCTGTCAATAGGATATTCCAAATTATGACATGTTTTCAATAATTGTTTGGATAAGGAACTTCTACAAGTACAAGGAAAGTTAGTGATCAATGCTTGACAAGTAGAATGTGTATGAGATGATAAGCTTTTAAAGGCTTTTTGCTTACATCATCTATAAAACATTGTGCCAAAAAGCTTACCTGCTTCCTCTTTGAGTAGTTCAGTGAAAACTTCATCCATCTGCGTCATGATTTGTTCGACCAAGCTTGGTTTAGCAGTACCGGAAGGACTTAGAAGGTGCTGTTGCACATGATCAGAACTGCTACATCCGGGTGTGGCACTTTCATTGAAACTCTGCTGGATACTGCGCGTTACGGATTCCAGTGCTTCTTCCGACTCACTGTGAGGAGAGAAAATTCTTTACTAAAAATACTGAAGAATATCATTCTTAGCAAAATGAAGCAATATTAGAAGAAATAAATGTGTAAGGCAAATCCATGGAGTTCTGGCAAGAACTCAGTCCGGTTGAAAACCATGCTTTGGAAGCGGAAAATTATAAAGGCCTTAAGAGATAACAAAGTTTGGATGAAGCTATGGAGAGTTATAAATACTGTAAACGCTGGTTTGAAGACTGGGCAATCAATCCATTTGCTTATTATAGCACATATCATCTTTTAGAACTGTGCACATGTATACATATCTTCACCAATAACATCAATCGGTAATTATATAGTTCCCATTCAGACAGTGTTCATGCCAAGAGATTTTCTCGTGGAAAATCTAAACATAAGTATATTAACTTATTTTTGAACATTCATCGATATCATACATTCCCTCGTGCACGGTTTATTGTACATGTAATCGAAATTCGAAATTTATGCGATAGACATATGCAAACCATGCAATCCGGCAATTGTTTGGTTATGCATGGCCGATCATATTACGGGATTACTTGTTGCCAGTTTAAGCTGTAGAAATTGCTAGTAAAGATACAAGCAAACACAAATAAATCTAAACCGTATGCATGCCGGAGATACGATCAAAATGGGGTGATGCCCATTTCCATGGTAAGGATCATAAACAAGAAAATTACTCCCATTAGGACTTCAACATTCAAGTTCGAAGTAATTTCTTATCCAAGGAGAATGAACGTTGCTAAGGATCACGCGATTCCCAAGCCTAATTATACCTAGAAGCTAAAACATCCAGTCATGTTCCCACGCTTCACTAGTCAGCAAGATTTCATGTTCCAAGTAAACAGATCACCATGGCACTCGGATAATGTGAATTAATGTAATAGGACTCAAAATCGATTACATCTTCTAGCAATGCTAATGTTGCTATCCAAGTATATGGAACGGAGATTTTTTTAAAACAATTGCAGGTAGCAAACATTATATCAATGAGAGGTTTTTGTTAAAACAATTACTTTAATGGAAGGTACATCAATAATATTGAAAATGTTTTATCGCCTACCCCAAATGAATTGTGGACCAACATCAATCCCATAATTGAACCTTTCTATAGTTTACATGATTGTGCTCAGCGCTGTATTAGATTCAGGTCTACATAAGATCTTTTTTCTATTTTCTTTTTTCTATTTTCTTTTTTCTATTTTCTTTTTTCTATTTTCTTTTTTCTATTTTTTTATAACACTAGCAGCTAGTATCTATATGAATCTACACTCAATGGTATTCATTGACAGGCCGTTCCCCTCAGCAGTACACACACTAATGTCCGTGTTAGCTGCTATTATGTTAGCATGCACATCAGATACTAAGTTAGTAAAACATAGACCTCTCTTAGCCGACTGATACATAGTGAACAGTCAACAACATTTATCATGGGAACTTCCATTTTCATAACTGTTTGCAATTGATTTCTCTATTCATTTATCTCTGATTTAACTATTCTGAGAATAGATGGAATAATAAAAAATATCCACTGAAATCAATTATAAGACGTTTTACATTTTTTCAGCCTACATGGTGGGCACAGGTACAATCTCAGTTTCGATCCCACTGGAAATAGAGTGGATAATCTAGGAAATACGTGATCAAATCTTAATTAGCTTGGGGAGGACAGTTTCCCTCACTCGAAGTAATTGGTGCACTTGTTTTATATTACAGCGCTCTCGTTGGTACAATCTTCAGGTGGAATTCCCTTGATACTATATACCGAGTAATACGCGCTATTTAAATATGAATATGAATGTCATTGTTTAAATGTACAATTAACTCAAGCCAGATGGACACAATTACATATAATCGTACATGTAGTTAAATTCTGGGTACAGACCTTTATCTCTAACCAACAATACCACAACCAAAATTCACAAAAATGTTGAACACCTTCACTTACAAATCTGCAAAATATTGGAACTCTCTTGAGACCCATTAAATTGAGGACCGGAAATCATTTAGTGAATATATCACTGTATGTCTAGAAAAGATTGAGTGCGTGAGGGATAGTTGCTTAATGCCATGACGACATCCAAGTGGAGTCATATTCATGGCATAAAAAAAGATTGGTTTATTATAGTTGCAGTTATTGTGTGTTATCCTGTTACCTGTTTCTATAGTCATTTTCGTATGTTTTATGTTTCACTTTTATTTTGCTTCCCTTAATTGGTCTGGACCGACGGATACCTTTTTGAACACTGTAAATGTCTTGATATGAAATGTATTAGCGAGACCTTATAATATGTGAGTTAGTTGAGGGACTAATGTTTATTTATGATAAACTTTTTCTGCTGTATAATCCTACTAGACATTAGAACTACAATAGACTGCGAATTTCTTCTGGCCTCTAAAAATAATAATTATAATTATACATAAAAAGAAAAGATCATCTAGTCCCGGAACTACTGGAAGATAAGAAATGTCTTTTTCTGAAGTATGGATCCTATTTGTACGTCCCCTTATGTATGAATAAATAATATTTTGAATTTAATTTAATTGAACAAGTATATAATTATACTAGCTTGCTTTACTCTCTCGTTGCTCTAGCAAATGTGTCTGGAAATAAGCAACAATCAACACAGGTATTCTTTTATCTGACCAACATTTATCTGAATATTGGTCAGATTTTCAGAAAATGTACAATTCGCCTTCACCAGTCCTCTTAAATAACCCCCATTTAAGACAAAAATGAGCTTCAGAATGCAGTTTAACATAACAGAACTGATCCTTTAAATCAATGTGATACCCAATATACTCAGATATACCCGTTATTCTTCATTGTTCAGCCTAAATCAGCCTAATTTCCTATAATAGTAGAGCTGCCGATTGTACATTTTCTGACAATCTGACCCATATAATTCGTGGGAATTATAAACTCTTATGCATAGCTTGCTCATCACGCAAACATCTTACACTTTGCGTGCATTGTGCATGTCACACAGAAATATCTGCAGCCGTACACGGATATCCTGCTGCATTTCCCGGAATGACAATGACAACAAAATGAATTTAAATGTTGCAGGCACTTGTGCGTATATGACATGCCTTTATTATCCTTAATATTTCTAATCAAGATTCAAATTCTTCTCTCTTTTTTTAGATTCAAATTCTTTGTTTTCCTTTCTGATGAAGATTGCAGATCCCCTCACTGAAGATGATGTAACGTATACCAAGAGTGTGAGATAGAAAGTTTGAAAGTAATACGGGTGTTTTTCTGTTGTGCTCTTCTTATAGGGAAATTGCGTGATACTGTACCAAACAATCATGCTTTATTCGCCTATGCATTAAAATCCGCTCGTAAAACTAGCTTCACTGATAAGTGCCATCATTAAGAACTCCCATGAATGTCTAACATGAATTCATTATATTATGTTTGGCGCACAGGAAGTAATACAACCCAAAAAATAAAGGGAGTCGGTGGAAATTTATCTAATGCACGAGAACCGAAATATTCATGCATGTAATATTTATTTCATTCCCTCACGCTAAATTGCTACGTGTATTACTTTGTATAGGCAGTGTCTCTGAGCATAGAATGAAAACAGGAGACACAATTTAGACACAGTTTCTAACTCGATGAAAGAAGGACGCTATCATTCCTTATACAATTAGTATGGTATTCCTGGACAGGGTGACCCGGCACGTATGCCTCATTGAAATAAGTTAAAACAGGTCACGTAAGTATGAAGCACTTGGGAAGGTGTGTAGTTTGAGGGCAATATTCTAAGTCGCTGCATAGCACACCTAAATGATGAATTGGGCTACGCCTTGAATGCGCTCTCCCTTTAAAGAGATAAGCCTGATAGCACAGCCACAGTCTGATTGCGCAAAGATAAGCTAGAAAAGGGGATATCAGGAGTATTGTTCTCCTTTATCTGGACAAGGCGATCTATTTGTTGAAGAGAGAATAGCTAAACCTCCGTCAACTAAAAGGGTTGGGCATCAGTTTTTCCTCATGTTGGGCAAGCAAATCCAAGGGAGTCGTCTCTCTGGCATAAGGCGATCCATCATACACACCTGCTTTGTAGTTAGAAGGGAAACTGGTGTTGTGTACTGGAATGTCGCATTGCTGTGAATCAGACCTGTATTGTACTGATTTATGCACACATCACAAAGCAATGGATATATTAGAATTTGATCATTGTTTCGAGCAATGTCTTCCTTCCCTAAACCATCCCTTACCAGTGTTATGATGAAGGTAACATAAAGGTAACGGATTTGGGTACATTAATATATTGTGACACAAGGAGGTATAACAGCAGCTGCTAAGCAATGAAAAATAGCTGTTCACAAGGGAATTTCTTATAAAGTCCCATTAAGTCCCATAGTTTTTTAAAACAAATTTGTATAAAAGATTCTGTAAAATTATAGCACACTCAATCTTTACGAGTGGGTTTAGTTGTGTTCTGAAAATCCTTTTAGCACCTACTTGGGGTTTATAAAGTGGTTCGTTTGTGATTTAAGTATATTGATACAAAGTCATTTTAATACACGTAGTTAATACACTTGATAAGGGATGAGGATGAAAAAGGATGAGGGATGGTAGCACCTGTATATGAGAACACACATAGGAAATTGATAACACCTTTCTCTCCTTGAACCACTCAATATTCCATGCCTAATTCAAACTTATGATATATATAGGCCGTTATTTTGTGCCCTTTGTCACTTTGAGAATTGAATTGAATTGAATTGAACATATCATTTATTTGCACCTACAAATGTACAAAAAGGAGACATCTGAAAGGAGACTTTCAAGTCTTCCAGTATGTTCCTGGACAAGACTACTGAACCTAAATTGAGATAAAAGAAATTAAAAAATGAGAAAAGCAAAGAGAACTACAGGTTCTCAGCTAACAAAACATAAGTGCAATTTGTACAGTTTATAGTTTACAGTCTAATGGCATGTAGGGAGGATTTTTGTCTTTCCTAATAACTTGGAGTACTAATAATGTGGCTAATCATTGTTACGTAATCATTGCGTATTTCTTTATATGATATAACACTTATACAACATGGCCCAGGCCGTTCCATTCATCAATGATGTACCTGGCGACTACCAGAAGGCGCCTCAGAACGGCAATAGCCGTTTTAACCATTAACCCCATAGACAGTACTCAGGTTCCCACCCTGGACCAGCGATACCAACAGGTGCTGATGCATTCAAGACACCATCCATGGAATGTGCCTCGGATAGCAACTCTCATGGTTTTGCCAGAATGCTGAGGCCAGCGTCTATCTATAGTCTGACCACTTTGATCTGTGGTTTCTGCATTTCTGCATAGCTCACATATTCAGGAAACAATCTTTCCGTATTACAAAAGCCATACAAAAGGCGGGTTTAGAACAAGTGGAATTATTTTTATCATGGCATTGTGCCCTCTACAATACTAATCTCTAAGGGCCTGTATATATTTTCGTATTTTGATATGAAACATATGTAGTGCCATGTTTTAACCTTACTTTCATTATACTACTCATATATTGATATAATATAGGTTTATATGTACGCGCATGCTGCGCATGTATTTCTCGCGCATTGCGCACATTATTTACTCCCCTGCATTAACCAAGGGTCATTACACATAAATTAAAACATTCATAAGGTTTAGCCATATCAGTCAGGCAATGCCATAGGAAAGTAGTAATTTCTTCCGAGACACACAATATCATCCTCTCAGTAGTTTTCTGTGGTTAATTTTTTAGTTTTAGTTTTTGTTTAAAACTGATATTATATTCAGTTATCCTTACATTGAGTTCTTTTTTCCAAGCGTGCTTTTAATACTACCTCTCTCTCCAATATTTCAACATGAAATGTGTACCTTCTTTATTCGAACTCCGTCCCCGCTCCTTTTTGAATATTACACCAATACAATTTTCACCTAGACTTCGATGTTTTACAGACATTTTTCCATACATAATTGAAACCTTTTAACCAATTCCTTCCATTTCCATTATCACAGATCTTTGTTTAATTTCAACCTCTTAGGGATACTAGGGGAAAACCACTAGTGAGGTGAACTATAGTCTATAGTAAAAATGTAACGAAAAGAATCAATAGTCCGCCTCGCTGAGGTCTTATATACAGATCTATAAAGATCCAAGTGAGACCCCAAATAATCCTTTAATACCAATATATCCAGGTCCAGGACAAGGGGTTGACCGACTCTGTGTGAATAGGCAACATCTTGTCTAAAATCAAACCCATAGATTTCTTTTCTTAAATATACGAGTCAAGGATAGAAAAGCACTTTAGTAATACCAAGTGATTGCAAAGGCTTCCCTTATCTATAGGTGATTTTACTACTATACAAACTAAAATGTAATGTAAATAAAGCGTTTGAGTGAGGTACTACCATCGAGAGAAGGGGGCATGCAAACACAATGTGGCCATCATTTCTAGATCAATACTTCATAATCCAATAATTTCCAATGTAATCGATTGCAAAATCAATATATTTAATCGATATTCTTGACACGAGCGTGTTCCTGGTGAAGGGAATTTTCAGGGGTGTTTTTAATTAGAAGTGCCAGGACTGAAAATTCCCATGTGGTAATTGTTGTAATCATTTTTAAGGAAATGAATGCTTTAGAAGTAGTTGGGGCTCATCCTATTTGGTCATTACCTTCTGATTTCAATGTGAATCGGGTTCGACGAGGAAGGCTGAAAAACACTAATTGCTCATTTTTTCTTCTCCTCACGAGGCTGTTCCCCGACACCTTCATGAGTTTATGATTCTGGATATGTTCCTTCCTGACATTCAGCGTCCATTGTAATCGTTTTCTACTATAGTGCAGAAAGATATCCGGGAATTTATTTAAACATTTTATTTTATCAGGGTTGCTATATTGGCATTAGCTTTTTGTTGCAGGATTGGAAAGCAGTCTAGGTCCAAAGATGAGAGAGTCTCTTCAAACGAAGGGAAAGTCTCTCGCCTTAAACCGCAAAGTGCCATTATAATTCGATTAAGACCGCAAAATGTCATTATATTCCCATTAAAACGCTGAGTCTTAGGCGAGGAGACCGATTAGGGAAGCAGGCTGACATACCATTCTTATCTGATCTGAGGGTTTGGACCTAGCGTGAAAGGTAATATTCCGGTTTTCCTCCCTTCCCTTAGTCCATTACAGATACCCCAGTTCCGAAAATTAAGAATTGGAATTGGAATTGGAGAACAAGATTCATTAGGCTGAAATTGTCACCCTTAAAACCATTTTAAGTTTGACACTCAGGATGAGAGCTCACCAACATCCACTAGATGTAACTACTCCCATGCACCTAGCTCATCGACTTCCCCTTCCCTCCAGTGCCAGCCTGGAGGTCGTACCATCAACAAGGAGATCTTTTTCTCCCCACCCACCTCCCTAAACATCAACCAAGGAGGAAATGTTTGTGATCAAGGCTTCTATACAGACTCATGCAAACATCTAAAGACTCAATGACAATACATCTATTATATAAATATAAACCACTTACTGAATACCTGAACTAATACCACACATCATCAGTAACAATAAATCCTTCAAAAATAAACTTCAGTGACCCTGTTTATAATACACTAGTTATTAATGCATAATAACTGGAAGAGCTAGTTGCCAGACAGTTGTCGTTATTATACAGCCATCCTACTAAAGCCAGGTGTCCATTAAGCCACTGTTCCAGTCTTAAGAGGGTTGTGGTCTCACTTGTTAGGGTCAGGCCAGTGGACATGCATCACCGCCAAATGTCTGGCCAGTCTCTGCAAGTCGTTTCATGCATTTTCCACAGTCTGGCAGACAAGATTGGCCGAGTCCTTGGGTGCCCAAGAGACGACTGGACATGGCCAATTGTGTCCACCAGACTAGTGGATGCATGAAAAGTCTGACCAGACTGGCCAGTGGACACCAGGCTTTAAGCTCCACAGGTCGCAGTCGGAGGAGAAACAGAGGGTTGTCAGGCCAGTGCAGATGGATGGATGAAAGATGAAGGTAGCTGACCGTCGGCCGCTAGCCAAAGTCTCCCTTCCAAATTGAATGAATCATGAGGTCATCTTTCCATCCATCAGCTGACTGCCTCTTCCCCTCTCCCATCCCCCGCCCCAGTCCCCCATGAGAAAATCTGCTCAGTGGATATACGGCTTTAGAGTGTATGGCTGCCCATATGTAAAATAGAGGGGATAATCTTGGTCCTGTCGTAATTTATTGCTCTATGCTCTTTATGAGACTCTTCATGGCGGTTGGTTCAATTAAATTTCTAGTTCTTACTTATTTGGGTTAAAAAGCATTAACTAATTATTTTGATGACCCATTAGATGGGATAGTTCACACACACACTCATTATAATTTATACCACGATTGGGGGTTGTACATGCTGCAAATGAGTGGATACCTGCTATGTTATCTGGTCCAATAGATCCATGTGCAAAAATATGTCGTTTCTTTAGCCTAAATATAAGAATTATTGGTTGAAGAACTATTGGTTGAAGTTACACTCGCTCATGATGTCACGCCCATTGGTGATGTCATACCCAGACTGTGCCGTCGTTAATAAGCCAATCAGTTATTCCCTTGTCTAGGTGCTTCGGTATTAAAATAATATGACGGGTCGTTGGAGCGAAGCGAAGTAAATAAACAGTTTGTTTATTCATTTAATTTCAAAATATGAGATTGTGATATAAAAATAGGATGCAACTCGGTTGGTATCTGACTTACCGGGATTTCACTCAAAGCCTGCAGCTTCTTGTGACATCCCTAGTCGAAAAAAACTTGTGGGCATCGTATATGGTAAGTCATATACCAACCTCATTACATCCTATCATAGTATATATTTTGAATACGGAAGATAGCCTATAACTTTGAATATCAGCTGTGAGTGTCATCAATGCCAATTTAATGGCAACCTTGCCCCAAGTTCTACCAATTACTATTTACCCCGTTTCTCATCATATCCATCCACTCCCCATTCTCTCCCATCAACTGAATTAGGCTCTTCTTACATCATCACTCTAGCTTGCAAAATTGGTCGGGCGTGTAAGAAAAAATGGAATCTACTAGCCTCAAGCCAGCATCTGGCGCACCATTAGGTTTAATAGAACGCAGAGGTGGCTCTTTATTGACGCTACCTATATGGGTAAGATTTTCAGAAAATGTACAATTGGCAGCTGTACACATTTAGTAAATTCTCCTAAATTAGGCTGGAATTTGGTCAAAGTAAATCCCTATGTGTATTGTACCTGTTGATAAACAGCTTTGCCTAGATGAGGAACCAAACCCCAGACCTTTGGATTTACGTTCCAATGATCTACCTACTGAGCTATCCAGGCTGCCACAATCCAGCTAGTTTCAACCAGATCCTATCACCCAGGACACTACATGTCACAGCACCACTTGTTGTGAACCCACTGAAAATAGCCTTGCCTAGATGTGGAATCAAACCCCCATCCAAAGGTCATCCAGATAGAGTATTAAAGGATTTTTGACCTGTTCTTTTTGGTGTAATATTTCATTATCTCCCAAAATAATTATTTAGAGGACCCACCGAAATCTCACTTTTTTCTGTCTGACCCTCTATCATCTTCTTAAAGTTTTGGAATTCAAAATGTAAGGATAACACTGGCTAGATAGGTATATTAAGAAGCCAACTAATTGCACTATTAATCCAATTTGATCCAGACTGCCACTGTAGATCAGCAAAAAAATATTTTATTATAATAAAATATTCTAGCAAAAGTCATGAATTCAAGAAAAACTCTGGAAATTGATTAAACAAAAACATCCAAAAAGGAAAAATTACAATTTGACACCAGCTACAAAGATATCTGTCGTATTCCCATAAAACCAATTTTTTTTTTAAAGAAATTTTATTGAGCTGGTTTCAATGACAAATACATTAATAATCTCACAGACTCAAGGGAAAAACAATTTTGGTAGCATTAGATATAAATTCGAGTTCAGATGGTATAGCTTTTAAATAAATTAAACATTAAAGATATAGGTTACATACATCAACAACCAAATGTTTAGCCATTAATCGTGGCCGATATTCAAATTATGTACAAAGATTTCAATTTTTGTTTTTTCATTTATGGACACCTCCCTTCTGGGCAAGATATAAGTAGATTATACATATATGTAGTATGACTGAGTAAAAACAACATGGTTTCATGGAATTCTGACCGTCTTTCAACGGGTTTTCATTAGATTAAATTACTTCCTAATGACATTTGCTTCACGAACCTTCGTGCTCTTTTTTCACATCCAATAGTCATTTTTCTTTAAATGGGATTTAAGAGTTGACCATTTCCCATTCCTAAGGTGATAGTTCAATTTATTCCAGAGTAGCAGACCTTGATAACAGGGGCTTTTTTTGTATTTCTCATTTGTTGGCTTAACAATTTTGAATACATGACCAGCATGTTGTCTGGTTTCTCTCGTACAAACCATTTTACTTACCACCTTATCCCTCATACTATACATAATTCTCAACAATGAGATTTTGCTTCTTTTTTCAAGCTTATCGATTTTACATAATCCACTTAGAACTTCAGTGTTTCTGATATCATATGGAAAAATAAATCTTATAGCCCGATAAAGAATTCTTTGCAATTTAGCTCTGATCTTCCCATGGGACGATCCCAGTAGGAATAAACCGTATTGGAGTAAAGATAGTACATGTGTTTTGACTATTAACTTGGCCATATTTGTTGTCAAAAACTTTCTTATACGAGACAGCTGGGTTAACAATAGATCTCGATGGTTAATAATTAAGATTGGGAGAGAATTTGAAAAAGTTTGACAAATCTCCGCTTTGGTATGTATATTTTCAATTAACTCTCCCGATAGGAGATGTTCTCTGTCACATCCAGCAAAGAAGTATTATAAATGGAATTGGCGAGGCTCTTTGACCGTGCCTCTAAATTACAGTTTACTGAGTAGGGCCAGCCACGCCCAAAGCTACCTCAGAATTACTGACCAAGACCAATGCAACTGGAGACATCGAGACAGATCAGAATATCCTCTAAACGACCGGGGCGACAGGATGAGTACGATAGATTGGAGCAGTGAGAACGTCCTGCCCCCAAAGAGGTTTTTCTCTATACAGCTGCACTATTTTCCCCACTCCATGCAGCTTGGAGGTTATGGTTAGGCGATGTCATGTCATATGCAAATACATATTCAAAATGTCTGGCATTGGAATAAAACATTGCCGTCGATAATTTGGTATTATCCTGTTTAACTGATTAACGTTATAAATGTGCACTCTCGCGGGGGTGACAACAATTTTCAAATTGACTCATACGCTCCTAGCTGTTGCACGGATGTATCGATCAGTCTGATAAAGGAACAATTTGGCCGACGTGTATGCTGTACCCATCCTCCTGCTGTTTTCATCGCTATCTATAAATACAAAATAGACCCACTTCTATTCGGCAGACATATGATTGTAATGTTGCCTGTGTTATCTATTATCTGAATGGAATGTTTTTCTGTCCCTGTTTCAGGATGGATTCACATTGGAGGGTGAAAGAACTCTCAGATCCTAAATTCACTGACGGCAGATTTACTACTTGGTTGGCAATGGGCGGCAAATACCAATTTGGAACCCTACCATAAAGCGAATGATATATTTTCATACACGGAGAATCGAAATGGATTGAGTTTCTTTTATATCTGCGAACTTGGAAATCCATGAGTATTACACACGGTCGATCCTGGAGTTTTAATACCGTCCGCATGTTATGGAACACTCGCCGAGACGAGGTCCATGAAATAAATAAAAACGAATTGCATGTTTTACCTTGACACATAACTGGAAACATACATTTCCCCTTGCAAATATAATCTCAGCTTTAGATATAAGCTGGTTGAATATTAGTTGTTTATTACATTGGCCTTAGGCTTAGTCCAATGAGACATACCATTTTACTATTACATTACATTATATTGATGGCGGATGTTCAATCCAAACATATAACCATTTGACATTTCCATAACTGACTAAAATCATTTCTGAGGATCGCAGTATTTTTCTCCAAATAAAATATGTATTTCGTTATTTAAACATATGGCTTTGTATACTATGCTGAAGTGCTCTGTGTGCAAAGAATATTTATTGCTATGCATATATATTTTTGGAATTCATTCATAAACTTTGTGTTCTGCATGTCAACTTCCCCGATTTATCAACTTGTGAGAGTAGGTACGTCACTATAATGACGTGAGATGAATTGATAACATCCTATCTCTATGAATTGAGAGTATGGTCCAAACATGGTTTGAATAAAGAACATACGGGAGTGGAAGACAGCTTCCACCAAGCACAATATCCATACATTATAGTATGGTTGGGCTTGTCCATCCCTCACATAGAAGTTGCTATATTGCTTAGCGTATAATATTGTTGAAATTAATGGTGCATATTTATGTATAAATGTATGTATAAATGCATGAATCAGCGCAACACCTGAATGGACTTGTGTACCGTTGTCTAGCTGCCTAGCAAGACATTTATAATCATTAACGAAGATGCTGTCATTTCGCATCCACTTATCGGCTATAAATGAAAGTTATTGAAATAATTACAATTTGGACCCGATTGATGTTTTACCACTATCGACAATCATATCAGCAGTGTGTGTGTGTGTATGTCGGAGGGAGGGGACCCATTTGCATCATCATACTAACGCAACTAATTTTGATAAAGCTTTCAGTTTATATTTGATAGTAACTGTAGTGTTGTCATGTGGTGACTATCTATATACTCTTCTGACTGTAATTAAAGTGATTAATGAGCTTATATATTATTATGTACTTTATATAAAGACCATAATATTCTAGTCATACAACTTAAAAGGAATAAAATAGTTATTTTTTTCTATAGCCCAATTGTATTCTATACTATATACTACTTTATAAAGTTAATATGGGGCAGGATTAGCAATCAACGTTGGAATATTTTCCCTGAATAAATATATCTTAAACTAAACTAGATATGGTAATACCTTAAACGGACAGATTTTGTATCATCCCTTCCAGAATTACCATTTAGCAGACATGAAAGGGCTTTCTATGAGATCCAGCTATTAACGGGTGTCCACAGATTAACATGATCGTCAACTTCGGCTTTAGATGCGTGTGTTAATGTGTTATGCATTGTTCTGACCTTGGACTATTACTCCAAGGTCTAACATATAACACTCGTATCTGGTTTTTTAAAGAGACCCTGCGCAAGGCTACTCCAATGAACACATTCGTGCAGCTCCCATCGAAGTATTATCTAATGTCATCCTAGGCAACATAGGCATAGCCTGACATTATAATAAAGGATAAATGACCGACACTGAGGGGGTTTTGTGTTACTATAACATAGCATTTATAATTGGACTATATACTTTTAGTATAGATATAGGGATAAGAAGCATAAACCACCTTACTATTGCCAAATTCATTAAAGTGAAATCAATATGATTATTTATTCTGGTGTCTAATCTTACTGGGACAAAGAATCTAACAAAGTCACTATCAGAAGAACCACCAACAGATATTCTGAACAGGTCCATTAATGATCATTTCTTCTTAATGGAAACTTTTTTCTAAACAAAAAAAAAAGACAAAACATGCTGAGTTCACTTAGTATTTTACAATCAATTAAGGGCTAACCGTATTTTATATTAAAAGTTCAAATTCACATATCAATCAACTTCATAGTATTATATCTCCTAACACGACATGAACGTTCTAAACTGATTCCTGAAACACTTTAAGTTTCTGTCTGAGAAGATGGGATCGAATCACCCTTTAGTCTCACTTGGTTGGAAAACTTCCAATGAGAAAGTCAACCTCCTCTTACGCAGAGAGGGATTACTTTGATCGGCATTTAATGGTATGAACCTTATCGGGCGCAGGCCAGACCTGGTGATTTAAGATAAACTAAGTCCAGTCTCTGCGACACTCTTCCTTCCTTTTGCGTCCTCCTGTCCGATATAATAACCTAATTCCGACGTTAGTGACACGACCCCAGTCAACCAGAGTGAAACAAACTGGTAGTACATCAATGCCTGGTCAGCTTGCATACCATAGTGGTCACTCCTTGGTCACCAAGGCAACCAGTCTGCTTCCTCCTGGGTGTCATGTCTGGGGGCCCCTTAGAGACGTGGCCACTTGTCGGTGTCCAGTGTAAACATTGCCAAGGACCTGGGGCTCCTATCGGACTAAATGACCCCTAATTGGGGTGACTAAACCCCAGGGGGCAAATTATTGATTCTGAATGAACAGGGATTTCGCAAGAAAGTGGGGAAGAATGTCCAGGTCCAAGGAACATTCAATATCACACTGATTGGTGGGAACCAACCCTTTACCATTCCGAACCTGAAACCCCATAAAATGATCAGAGTAATCTTCCTGATATGAAAACCAAGTAGGGGGAAACGAATTGACGATGGTCTCTTAAAAGAAGTACCAGCCTAGTAACTCCCAATGTATCGCCCCGAGATTCTGAAATCATTCTGTAGACGCGTAGGACATTTTGGGATTTGACCGTGTCATTCAGATTGTGACTAAGCGTAGATGAAACTCACGATTGCTTGGCTGATCCTCTTATTATGCAAAGCATGGCATAAATGGAAATACAAGAACAGTTTAGAAAATCTCCAACAGGATTGTAGATCGCCCTGAGAGTAAAATGAGGCTGCATATAATACCTTTGACAATTGTCTCTAGATTGCTACGCATAATGGGCCAAAGCATAGACCACCTGCCCCTCTAGCTTTAAGCAATATGTCTGTGCCTTGTTAAGTCTCAGAGCAATCTATATGCATGGTGCATAGGAATGGCCTCTGGTGGTCATATTTTATATCCTAAATGAAACAAAGGTGCCAGTAAAACACCCGGATATATTATATGGAGATTGATTCGGGTTATTGTGCACTGGCTAGCTTCATTGAGTACCAGGAATGGAATATGTTTTGGAAGATGGGTTGCTTCACGGATTTACAACTTGGTTCCTGCCGGTACTTGAGTATAGCACGAGTGAACTATAAGATTGTGATTATCGATACTTACTTTGTTCAGTATGGAATAGATACATATTGGAGGATGTGGGCATTATTTCAGAGCAACATGCTCAAAGAGTGCAATGTCATTTAGGCAGGGCAATGAGTGCCACAATACAATCTCCTATAGACAACAACGCTTCATTAACAGGGTTCCCTAGTCAGATATATTATTTACAAGCCTGGAGTTTGATGCCCCATGGAGACAGTTGGGAGAATAGCCCAAGAGGGTACTACCCCAAATTTGCATTATTTAACTACTATAATATGACATATCTTTGTGTCCGATAAATATGAAACGCTCGTGCGCAGGTCATGATACTATTGTGCACAAAGAAATGATTTCACATGAAAAATGAATGATTTGCATAACAAAACCATGTGCCTAGTAAATTGAAATATAAATTTCTGTATGGAACAATATTATATGATCATATTCCATGTAGTTTTCCACGGAAATCCGTCTTTTTGTCACCGGCATTTCACAAGGGTCTCTTTTCATTATTCGAAAATAAGGACAGCCAGGATAACCACATCTCCATGTAAACTCACACCAAAACGCTGATAGCCCATATTCACGACTGCAGATCGGCCATTAAGAATACTAGGATTTGGGTAATACATCGTAGTAGCCAGAGTAAGAAATGCATGGTCTGTCATGACTTGGCGTTCTAGTATTTCCTCCAAATATGTGACAAAAGATTTGTCTGGCGAACCCATTGCTTATCGAGGGAACACCAATCGTGTCTGAGAAGATCGTTGCCACATCCTATAAGAGTCTTTAGGCTGGTGTAAATATAGAACCATATCAGTATCTGTCCCATGAGGCAAACGGATGCAGATGTCGCATCTGTATTCGAGGCATTGTTGGGAGCAGTGAGGATTTAAGACTAAAGGGAGGAATAAAGCAGGGGATTGGCGCAAGCACAGCCAGGAACTTCAGAATGGTTAGGTCTATAGTCACCAATGGATTGATTTACAAGGATGATACATGAATGTGAAAAAGACGATATAATAGTGTTGTTGTGGGTAATGAATAGGCGCAAAAACATGCATTTTGATTAGGAAATCATCCGCGGAGAATAGCAGGGGTCTTTTGCTCAAATAAAGCTGCAAATTGCATTAAAGCCATGTTTTACAACACACATACTTATAAATATGAAGTGTTGTTTTCTAACAAGTCGACTGACATTCAATTTTAAGTTTTACATGCCTGATAGAGCAATATTATGTAAGGTAATGTTTATTTTATAAGCGTGTTTGCATCTCTTATGTCAACTGTGAAAACATCTATTTGTGTAGGATGGATAAAAGAATGAGAGCATTCGTTCCCCTTTTAGTCTGACAACAGATCATGCATTAATTCATAAGTCTGTACATTACAATACTCACATCAAAGACCAGAACGGCTGTACCCTCTATTGGTTGAGACAACCGACTTATAGATAGGCTGGAATACCACACGAAGCCACCAAATTTCACGATTAGTAGTGAAAGGAGAGAGAACAAACAGAAAGATGTCTCAGGGCTGGAGTTGGGAAAGGGGTATGTGAACTACAATTGTCAAGAGGATGCATGTGTCGCGTCAAGAAGTCGTCTGGGCCCTAATGGGTGTATAATGTGTTTTAGATCTAATTAATTGTAGACATTGCATTGTGCGCTTACAATACTGACAGCTTCTGGAAAGAGCTCTAGATTCATGCAATTTCAGTGCCTCTAGATATATATACACATCTCTAACAATGGACAATTGGTAGTGTCTATACAATCTATACAATAAAGGTATTAGAGTATCAAATAACAACGTCTCATAGTCACACTGTGCATGAAGTAACAGTTAATCTAGTAAATATTACAAATAGAGAAAGGTATCACAAACAGTATGCGCAAGGACAGTATTAAGACGGAATGGTTTCAATACAGTTCTTATGGACTGTTATTCAGTGAGTGCATTACCAGACATAACAATATAACTACTCGGTGGATGATGCTTATAGGTATCCTTTCCCTCATGATATTGCCAAGCCCGTTTGTATGAGCCTGCCACCTAGCAGAATGTAGACAAACCCACAACCTACCGCATGGATGCTTCAAGATCGCTCTCGGTCCTGGCGACAGCAGACTGTACTCGGCCTGAGCCACTCTTTGCTTGTCCCCACGTGTTGGTGCCTTGGTGAGTCTTTGAGTGGCTCCGGGTTGTGTCTAAGACTTTGCTAACAGCGGTTAGGTTGGTGGTTGTGGGGGGTGTTGCTGGGGTGGTAGTGGTGGTGTTGGTGGTGGCGGCATGCTTGTGTGGCCCTGCTGAGCTTTCCATAGCCACAGTATGAAAGAGTTGCTCATTGAAATTGCTCGTTCTGACTTATAAGTCCGGCCCATTCAGTTCATAGAACAAAAACACCAGGCAGCATCTGCAATGTATACATACACAAGTCTGTGTCGAGTGCTTTGTTAAGTTAGAAGTGCAGCTATTCATAGTCATACATCTACGATTCTAGACATGTGCATAATACAAAGCATTGAGAGAATGGAAAACGGGTTAGGTTAGAGAGTAACTATAGTTACTATATATTTGATCAATGTACTTTTAGGTCAGACATTTAGAGATTGGCCGGGATGGAAGTAAACTTAGTGAAGATTGGTAAGTGTAGAATTTTAAAAAGACGATGTATACATTGATCAAAATATAATAACATACGTGGAATTAAGACACGGTGCACATGCACGTATTCAATATTAATATATAATATATATTAATTTAATGCGAGACAAGTATTAGAACAGTCAGTGTTAATCATTCGTCAAATGTCCCCAAATTAACAAAGTAAAATGCAAAGCAACCGGTGCCAATATAGTCAAAGGTGAAATTCTTGAAGGGTTCGTGAAAGAACTTCCGTCTGTCTAACTAATTAATGATCATCGTATCCTCCATAGCAAACACGAACGAAGAATGAAATAGTATCAGCCGAACTGTTAATTTAAAACAATACCACGTCATTTCCATGATCGTACAGAAACTGACACCAAGAAAACTTTCCTGTAGAGAAAAGTACTAATAATATAGGCGCAAATAGCGAGAGACATAATAGAATTGATGCTTGACAAGAAATCATCAATCTTCCTTACACTTGACGACCATGTCATACTCGGGAAATGTTCCCAGATGTATTGGAGTTGTAATTAAATATTTTGTTCATGAATGTTCCCCAAGAAAAGAATAAGGAAAGCTGAGGTGCCGTCAATAACCCTGGATTCTGACCCCACATCGCATTAAGTTTTAAAACTGTCCATATCAAAGATTAATTAGGTTAATTTACTTACAATAATCAAATTACTGCAATATTTAATCAAATTAAGAAACCTAGCGGCCGATCGGTCGAACTGTACACATTCTGTATTTTGGGTGGTGATTTATTGATGGGATTGATTTTGTGGCTTCGTGAAGAAAGGTCAGTGGGAAGTGAGGGGTCCCTTTATCAGTAAACAATAATCATCACCAGTTCATTTCTTACTAGGCCTATATTCCTTTACATCAATACCTACAAAATTTGATGCGCCACCGGTACATATATCTTGGATCTAGCATATCATTTGAGCTTGCCCGTTGATTAGACCTTGCCACTATTAGTTCAGATCAGATGGTCGGTAGGGATATACAAACAGAAAATCTACATTAGAAGGGAGGTAGCGGCGTTTTTATTTGGTATCAAACTGGCGACATTTACCAAATCATTTGGGAGGTCTTCCTGTGCGCTCCTAACATCTAATAGCTCCGCGTTCCTTGCGCCAACTAGTGTCAAGATACTGAACCAATATCACATCGATCAACCACGTGAGAAGGTGGCTTCCGGTACTTGAGCGCCCCCTTCAGGAGGCACAGTTACTCGCAGGAGTAAATAGTGTTTACTCCTTAGTGTGACTACTGCAACGCCACCTCCTCGGGTTTGCCATGACAAATACACTACCCTGGATGCCCAGGCTTTGATCCTCAATGAGGAACATTGTTGGAGCAGTCCAACCAACCATAAAGTCTCTCAACAAGTTATGAAGGGTCCGGGAAACATTTTTGGTAGAGGAATGTATGTTTGCATTACTGGGGACTGAAACAGTCAACACGTCCATGATTGTATGCATCCATTGGCTAATTCAGCTTTGGATCCCTTACCTCACATGGTTCATGGAATCGATGGATCATACAAAGGAATGAGTTCCCTAAAGATAGATGCCTATGTTGATCAATATTCTTATCAATGTCTCATTAAGGTGCAGGAAATGTTTGAAGTTGTAGTACATCGACTTTTGGAAGTTTACCAATGGTCTGCGACCCCCTAGACACTAGAATACCTTTAGCCATTCTGAGCGATCTTCAGTCAGACCCAACGTTCCAATACCCGCAGGTCATTCTGCCAGAGACCCCCAAGGCACATCAGCTGCCCCCTGAGCTTTTGTAGTTGATATCTTCCATAACACTGTCCACTGGGATCTTCAAACTTTAAGATCATTCATTCATCTGCGATGGGTTTGTATGTGCACAACAGACAGTTTTCTGCCTTATCTTGACTAGCTTTATATACATGTATCGTTCAAAAGTTGGGTTCCATCAATTGTTTTGTGAATATATCATCATCGACACGCAAACACACTTATCAGCTATAAAAGCTTTGGTTAAAGTACATCTCATCAAAAATAACTTTGGAATAACTAAACATTCTGACCTAATACTTAGATAGTCTTCTCACCCATGCAGTCAGTATACATCTTTATTTATGTAAAATTGAACTATTGTAAATTGAATGTTAATAGGACAATGGAGTATTACCGGTAGTATGTTTATCAGAGCACTTTTTTGTGGTGCTTTGAAAACCACATCGCTGCATGTTCTGCAAGGTTGATCTCGGAGAAGATACTTCATGTAAATATACATTTGTAAATGGTGCCAAAATACTGGTCGAATATAGGGATGAAACGGAAGGTATCAAAACAACTGGGCTAGGCAGACGCTGGCATTTATGTCAATGAAACCAGGAATTAGATTATGGTTAACGTTTGAAATGTCACGAGGACAGAATCGGTAAATTGTGACCTGAACGGTATGCCGTAATGAGATGGAACACATCCTGACCGATGCACTTCAGGCTTTGAGGTTTCAAATCACACAATAAACTGTCAATAGAAAGTACACGAACTTTTATTTGCTACTGAGTCAGCAATAATTTATGCCCTGACTTCCAATAAGCGAACGTAGCTGTCGAGGAAGTATGGTAAATCGATTCGGTCCATCACCGTTCCTTTTTGTGCTGACATCACATGATTATTTTCCACACACCATGGCTTGTTTCTAAACATGGTATTGATAAGACATTACGTTCTGCCCGTTACATCTAAGTAAAAATGTATTTAAATTCAATCGTATGTATCGAGTCGAAGTAAACAAGTGGTAATCTCTCCCAGTTTGAACTTTCTTCATCATATAATTATAAAGTTCAAAGTTCAGGAAGCATTTGCAATACCCATTACTACTGGTGGACTAGACATGTTAATCATTACTTCTCTTCATGGCCACGAACCCTAGCCTTTGGAAATAACATTCCTCCTCAAACACTCAAACAACAGCCAACGCAATGTTTTATATCGAAATTAATTATTGCTTCTTTTCAGAAGTACACACATAAGTAATAAGCATAAGTTTCTCCATAATATTTTAGTATGCTAGATGTATATTTCGATATGGCTGCCATAGAAAGTGGAGTCGTTAAAACACAGGAGATTAAGATAACATATTGTCAATGGCAAAGGACAATTCATATGCGGCACCGCATGAAAACAATCATGTACGGTTAGGCGTCTTAATTTATTAATGTAATAAATTCGTTGGCCAGAATGGGAAAAAGTACCGCCATCAATGAAGGATTCTATTACTATCTAAAACACTGGTTGCTATTATTCATCTTGGCAAAAGAGCAATACCGGCTTTAGGGCTTGCCTTTAAAAAATAAATGCAGATCAATTGCAGGAAAAGTGCCCAAAACAGGAGAGAAAGAGAGAGACAGAGACAGAGATAGAGAGACAGAGAGAGAGTGAGAGAGAGGGGAGCTACTGCAACCATACTGGTCATCGGTAGTAATTTATGTTTTTATGTATGCCCAGATGGCCACTCGCAACACCAGTACTTATGCCTTCGGCAACGCAGGGAGAAGTGCATAGGCACGTTCCAGATTCGAGTATATCGCGTTGGTTCTGGTGTTGGTAGTGTTTAGGGTAGTGGGATGGGTGAAGCTGTTGCTGGTGTTGTGCGATGGGGGATGATTTGTGATACCATTACATGAGGCAACAGCAGCGGGGACAGTCTAGAGTGCATTGAAGTATCTATGAGAACATGAATACCCCAGAGGATCGCCATTGTTTAAGCAAGGATGAGCAACAGAGTGTGAATCATTCCCAAACAAAGACCGTTTTATAGATAGCTTTATAAACAATGGGTGGCTCCAATGTGTATCAACAATCTGTTACCGGTCTAGGTTCCACAAAACTACAAAATCTACAATCGCAAATACCTCATTTCCTTTCCGCGCGGGATAATATAGTTGAATAGAATTGATTTATTTCTAATCAGCCAACCAGATACAGCATTTTCCTTTATAAAACAAAAAAAACATTGAGCAATTTGTGTTTCCTTTTTGTGCAAATGATGTTGTCTACTAAATATGGATCAATAGATGCAGTCTAGAACAGGTAACAAAACTCATTTTAGTCAAATATTTAAATTGAATATTAAATAGTTAAGAATCATACCTACACTGAGAAAGCAATTAAAACACAAATAATGTATAACATAACATCTCTTGCTGCATTTGGGATGCTCTGATAATTGTATCTTGTTTCCTTATGTATTTGACCCATATACTAACAACCATTTGTATGCACTACTCACACCTCTCAGTCGTCCGCTTATATAGTAGTATGTAGTAGTATACAGAATGTTGTCTCTGTAACAGGTAACCGCTTCAAAGCTTTGCCCACATTACATAGGTCAATATGGGCCAATTATATAATAGGAGATGTACTACATGTTACATATATTGTATATAATCCAAAATATATATTGGCCACCCTAATCTGCTGTCAGTATCATTGATAGGGTAACTATTCCACTTAGTACATGAAACTTACTGATTATAAAAATCTGATCTAAAAATACTTTATATATTGATATCGATTATTGTCTTTGAAATGATTACCATGAGATTACCCTTGTGTAAGCAAAGGAACTGGAATCAATGAAATTTCTTTAAAAAAAAATTGATATCAGGCTCATACTCCAGATAGTGATTTAGCCTATTCTTAGTTGTACAATATGTTTATTTTCCTGGTAAGTTTCTATTCTAACTACCAACTGACTTGTAATATGTTTACCGAAATTCGAAGCATAAGCTGAGGCCGCTTGAAAATCCCACTCTCGTGGGAAGTACTGTCTTACCCAGTTGAAACAAGATCAATAAAAAACAGTTCTACACTTTACACATCCAAGTGTTTTTAAATTCCAGATTCTTGAAAGTTATCAATTGAATTATCAACTGAATATTCTGGATAATATGTAAAAGTTCCGCATCATGTTGATAACACTGTAATAGGAGGGAGGTGAGAATACGAATCGTTAGGGCTTGGTTATGTGGAAATAAATGTATTCGACATATGCAGGCAAGTGAGCTGAGTCTTGTAAGAGGCTAATGGAGACAACTGTCTGGGTGCCTAAGTGCCAAACACACATGTATGCTGTTACCATAGGCATCACCTTGTAGTTCATTAGGTGCGGGTGGCAGACATGCCCTGTATACAGGTTGACTATGATCAGGGATACTGTAAACATATTAATGTTCGCGCAGTATTTATTTTAGCGCACCCACACTTGTGCGCGAAACTAAATCCTGCGCGAAAGGTATAATTATTGCATCAAGTAGGTGTGAGACTTCCTTGCTGCGCGAATTTAAATCCGCGCGAAAAGGTGTCAAAGTACTTAGTACGCGAAAATTTATTTGCGCGAAAATAAATACGTTTACAGTATAACATTTAGAAGAAGATGCCTGCTATGAATGTAGGTCTTCCTATAGAGAGAAAGTTGCTTAACAATGGCAGATATTGTTTCCTTGATTTGAATGCGCAACTATGGACTTATGGATGTAACATTTACATGGGGTTTCTTTCTTATCATTAGCTGGTTTGAATTCGAAGCATTTATATTGCATATTATATGCAATGATTGGGAATATAAAATAAATTAATGAAACCTTCCTTCACACTAACAGAATACTATCAATTCTACATAGATTAATATCGATATTTGCCGGTGGACATACTGGCGAAAGGAAAATATCTTTTCCCACAGCTTGCCTTTGTCGTGATTAATTTTATTTAGATTTTCTTTTGGGTATGAAAATGGACATCACATCACATTCAATCTCATCATCATTACCGAAAGGCACATTATGAAACCTCAGTCCTCTAAAAAAAATCCTTATAGGAGAGGAAATGAGGATGATGCGCATCACCTGATGGATAAGCATTGAGAGTCTATTTTTAACTTAATTTTAATCGGTCAATCATTAATGAACGCTGGCACCTTCACACGATCCCAGGTTGTTTGACGGCACGAGGTAATTTTATAGCTCAACCTATAGCTCAAAACTTTATTCGCCCAACCCTTTATTCGATGGACCGTTTCACCATCTCTGCATGGACTCCTTATTTCCCTGCTTAATTTTCCGATCATGTTGCACAACAACTACCAGTGAGTTATCGCATCTTCAAAGAACCTGTAGTTAAACAAGCAAACAAGTGTACACAGACATTCCTAGCTCACTTGAGTTTGAGCAATCATTAAGTTTAATAGACGCAGTTTATAAACATCTGTGGAGCACGCGCGGTTACCACGGCTCTCCAGTCAGACAAAGGTCACACTGCACGGCGACAAGGCGCTTACGAAAAACCAAACTCTCAAAAAAGTACAAAGGCTTAAAGTCGGATGAGAAAAGATTTTGATTTTGCTAATTGGGTGGGTGCGACCCTGGCCATAATAATCAGTGGCGGGGACTTGTTTGTATTAGGTTTTTTCTCCTAATGAGTGATTTGGGTTAATTAGGTCCCGACGCCTGGATGATTTCAATCGATAGCACCAGGAGGAACCAACTTCCGGTTTACACTGTTGCTTGTAAAGCCTTTGTTAATGAAAATACATTATATATTTCTTTTCCAATGGTAGGAAAGAATATCTCCTGTATATATGCGCTTATAGTCAGTGTTATAATTGAGGTATACATGAATTCCCATATCCACCCATAATTTTCAAAGTCAAAGTCTTCTTTCAAACTTAATAAATCGAAAACGTATCAAGGAAAGGGGATGTCACAAGATTATGTATAGGGATATGTCAATAATCTCAAAGTACATTCATGGAATGTGGCAGACTCTCTAGACGTGGGGAAGCAGATACAGGTATAGTCGTCAATCGAACAAAAGACCTGTCCAACAACAGTCCACCCATGAATCCCTGGATGTATAACAGTTCTTGAATGAACAGGTTTTTCTTAGTATAGGAACGGTTTTTACTTGGTTAATACCAAACCGATCAGTATAGTTGACCAGATAACGTATCACGTTGGATTGTGATGAGCGCAGGAAAATGGATACATTTAAAGGAATACAAGGGGAAATAATATACTTAATATGTTCTTTCTATGAGACGTTAACCATTTTAAATAGCATGCAGTATGATTCTGACCTTTGAATATTTATAAGGTCTTCTTCTGGAAGCGATGTAAATGATTTTCTGCCAGACTGGTCGCCTCGCATATAACCGCACGGGCATTTTAAATCTAAGAAGTAAACTTTAACCTATAGACAATATCCAAGGGTAAGTTCCTTGACATTTGGGCATTTGGCTCAGGCAAAATAAAAGTAAGACCAAATAGTTCTCCCAAGAGAAAGTAATTTCAATACATCGTCCTTATGAGAAGAGTCCCGGCGGCGAGAAAGAGATCTTTCCACCGCGAATATAGTTTGGTCTGGATTAAGGGGGCTGCATCACTAATTTTCTGCCCAACAAGCACCCATGTCAAGGGATTTTTTCCTGATCCCCTGAGACAGACCAGACCGCAGCAGACAGAGTAGCTAGATAGAGTCACATATCGCTGTGATATTGAGACACCAAGAATATATATACTATTATATATCGCGCCTGCAGAATTATATCCTAGACCACAGTTGTATGCATTAAAATATTTGAATGATGATGCAAACGTTTGACAAAAATGCGAATAGATGGAATATCGTGAATATAATATAGTCGGGGTTATACAAGTGGTATATATATCCTATTTTGTGTTATCCCTATCTGCGGTGGTACTGCATTCTAGAAGATCTCTAGGAGAGCTGTCTGGGATGTGTAATATGTTCCAAGAGAAAGTACATATAAGTAATTACACCATCGAAATATCATTTCAGAACTTTTCATCATATGTTGGCACCGCTTGGAATTAAGTCTTAGATGTCCCAGGATGTGTGAATGACTGGCTGAGAATATTGAGGAAATATTGGCGACGACGAAAACCAGAGCCATACATTCTTTTTTTCTTTATGAAACCAGCAGTCATAAAGTTTTAAAGTGTGGGACAGCGTGTACACCACTGGGTCGAGCAATTCGACATTATACCCCTACCTATTGTGCAAGTGGCAGGCTTATACCAACTGACTGCATCCCGTCTTGTTTGCTATGTGAATGATGTCCCGCGTACGCCACTGTTTTTTCTCCTGGGTCTCCTCTAAGATTTCAGGACTAAAGGCAACCTTTAAACTTCGCCTCATAAAAGTCGGTACACAGGAAGAAAGTTATCAGGGGGGTTGTTGGGTTTAATTCCACGTATATTTTAAATGCTTTGGGTTCGCTGACAACATTACGGAAAATTGTTAATTTAATAATAATTAATTATATCCACAGCGCGGGTACGCGTATTTCCCTAATGATGTATTGTAAATGTTTGGCCTTATTTGTAATAACAAAAAATTGTGATGATGAAGCAAACCGTTACCAAAATAAAGAATCCTTCTGTATCCTTGTGTTTTGAAATTTAGAGACACGTAATTCTCTTCTTGAAATAAAGTTAATTCCAGTGAGTTGAAATAAATTTAATATAACGCGGCTCCCCATGGATTTTCAGATTTATGATACAGCTATAATTGAAACAAGAGAGAATAATCCCACTTTGACCGGTATGGACACAGGAGACCATGTAACAGCATAGATTGACAGACCATGATTTGGTTAATTCATCTTGGTATTTCAGTCAACGTTCTTTCGGTCTTTGACCCGCGACAGTTTTAGCTATTGCCTGCTCCTCCTGGTAAGTGGTATTAGATGAGACACGTTTTTAACAGCTTCCCAGAAAGGAGAGCTCAAATCTCGGCTCTCCAGAGATTGTGACAAGCTGCGCCCATGACTTGCGTCCCCTTCCTCTTTGACATCTTCCAGCTAGCTATTGCTCCTCTAGTGAATTTTGCAGGGACATAAATACTGTCTCCACGTCTTTTGGAGATTATTGGTTAATGAGGTTCTGCCGACAGGTAGTGGTTGGATGAGCTCTTGTTTCTGACTGTTGCCACAAATCATCAGATCTCTAAGAAGAGCCCCAAGAATGAAGTCAATGGTGCTGACACTGTTTTAACAATTTCCCTTCTTCGATACGTGCATCCAGCATCGATTGCGATATTCATAATTCATAACGTATAGAATTGGAAATATTCTTTGAAATATACTCGAGGATCCGAATGATAAAATTCAGAAAGGTGAGGAGCAGTCCGTCCCACAAAATCATTCACATTGGTAGATGTATTTATTACTAGTATTTCCGATGCAATCGATTTAATCCAAATTGGTGAAGTCGCCAGAAAATGTACAATTCACCTTCACCAATCCTTTCAATTAACCCAATTTTCAGACAAAAATAAAGTTCAAAATACAGTTCAAACTGACTAAACAGATTGCAAGAATCAATGCAATGCCGAATATACGCGAATTTACCTAGTATTTACCAAATTGCAGCCTAATTTAGCAGAACTTACTAAATGTGTAGAGCTGCTAATTGTACATTTTATGAAAACCTGACCCAAATAGTCCATGATGTAATTCATCAAATAGTTTGTCAAATTGTGTAAATAGCCCTCTGTAGAATATAAATCAGAACTAGCGAAAACCAAACTACTATTTCTACTCATGAATTACCTATCCTGGTTCAATACCTTTCAAAAAGCAATATGGCAATTTATTGTGAATTTGGGCGAGAGATAAGGGAAAAGGCCGATAATTCCATCAAACAACTTTGCAAAAAATATTTCAACTGGATATTTAATTGACGAGGGTGTTGAACATCGCAGATGCACTGATATGATAAACTTCCAAACTAAAATTCCTAAATTAACCCACTTTGAACCATATAATGGACGATGCTACCAGTGATTACACGAATTAGATATGTGAAGGATTGATCATCCTCTTAGTCATTGCCTATAACCACCTAAGACAGAGACTAATAGGATTAATAACCTCCATTTTGGGCCTCCTGGTGTACTGTTTGTGCATAATCCTCGGGTTTCACCTCGAGATTAAACACTAAAGAGCCTAATCCACTAAGCCGATTCCCATGCGATTCTCACAGAATTTAGTGTAAAAGGGTCCTCTGCGGCGCAAAAACGCATTAGAATCGGCTTAGTGGATTAGGCTCTTTAAAAGTGCACAAGCCACCCCTCAATGTCAGTTGTTAGTCCTTCAGTAATTTTCATTTCATAATTAATGGTTTTGATTCACATTATACATTCATGGATCCCAGTTTTAAAAAATGAGCTAAAATGACACCATCCCGACAGTAATTCATTCATGCCAAACATCGACCCACGCAACTTGGTAATGCAGTGAAATATTAGCACGTGCTCAATGTGACCTTTTAGTGACAGAGACCGTATGTTCAGACTCTTACATATAGGTGAAATCGCCAGAAAATGCACAATTCACCTTCTATTCACTAAAACCTCTGAAATAACCCAAATTTAAGACAAAAATCAGGTTCAAAATAGAGTTCAACATAACCAAACGGACTGCTTGAATCAAGGCAATACTAAATATAGTCAGATATAGCTAGTGTTGACGATTTTTCAGTCTGATTTAGCAGAATTTACTAAATGTGTAGATCTGCCAATTGTACATTTTCTAAAAAAAACCCGACCCATATACTTCAATGTATGTATCAACGAACCTAAGTGTACGCTGTCAACATCCGTGTCTATATAAATATACTCGGGTGCGTTTGAAGCTCAATATCAGAAGGCACAGTAGATCGAGTCTTGGCAATGATCTGTCGTTGAGCGTTCTAAATCATGGAAATTGAGTAAAGGTTCGATCAAAGGATTTCAGGGGCGAACACAGATCAGAGAGGTTAATGAAAGGTCTGCTTTAAAAGGAGAGGACCGCCTCGATAAGGCATTGCATAAAATACGGCAAGGTCATTTGAATTGCTAATGTAAATCCAAGCCAGACGTTACCTTTAACTCTTTGGGTCTCAATTTCGATCTTTTTGTGCTGCCTCCTGTCGATTTTGGCGCAATGCTTTTGGCAGGATCTATTGCAATTAGGCATAAGCAAAGATTTGTACTAATAGGTCTGCAATTTGTCCTTGGTCATCAGAGGAGTAAATCTGGGTAGATTGTTACTTTTGACTTGTTATCAAAATTTGAGATGAACCTGATTAAAATGATTATACCTCATCATCACAATATATCTTGTTTTCATATATAACTTAACGTCCTTGCTCAATGAATAGTCAGGGATTTTAAAATCCAAAGCCCATGTGTAATAAGGGAAACAATATTACAACAAGTGCACATTATATGAGTGTATGTCTCCCTATATTCATAAACTGTCCACAGAAATCGGTCGGATCTTAATGTCCACAGAGGCAATGTATCCCTTCGATATATCCGACGATCTGTCAAGATGATGGCTATAGCGTGGCGAAAAAGGCCACCATCTGTCTATGACTGTTAGGGTATTCAGCTAACTTAGGCTAACTACTTCAACCACAGCCCACCAGCAAACCGCTCAGGTTAGCTGGCTTTTATTCCGAGTGCACAGAGGTCATGACAGTAAATTAGGCAGAGAATACCTCCTGTCCTGATGAATTGCCCTTTCCTTCTAGACAACATATAGAATAATGCATGGCGTTAAAAGAATCTGTCTATAGATGGCAACAGTACATGATGACCACGCCATAACTCTTGTTATGAAAGGGACTATGTGACAGCAGAGGTGTTACACTGGTCACTCCTCCCTCCACGGCGTTAAAGGGAGGGAGCAAGATCATGTTACCCCGGCCATGGAAACATCCATCTTGAGAAGTGGGGATCGAGGCAGCAGCTGTTTATGAAGAATGCTAGTATCCTAAAGATCTATCTAGGATATCACCTTAGCAGCAGCAATGGAACATGATGCTACATGCTTGACCGTTGCAATAAATAGAATGATATGTTGTGTTCACTGAAACATTAATAACGTAATGGTCACTATGCATGCGGCAGAAGGGACGGCGGTATTTGGGTCAGATTTGCAGAAAATGTACAATTCAACTTTGCCAATCTTCTCAAATAACCCAAATTTCAGACGAAAATAAAGTTCAAAATACAGTTCAACCTAACCAAGGAGATTGCTAGAATCAATGCAATGCCGAATATACCCGAATTTAGCTAGTATTGACCAAATTGCAGCCTAATTTAGCAGAATTTACTAAATGTGTACAGCTGCCAATTGTACATTTTCTTAAAATCTGACCCATTTGCACTTTTCATATGGATGTGGTCTTCCCGCTTTCCATAATAAACGTTCGAAAGTAAACGTTATCTCTTGGCATAAATGGGCTAAGGTCTTGTTTTAATGTCGGTGGTATCAATCGTATTATTATTAATTATTATTATTATTGATAAACGTGATGAACCCATCTCAGATGTGCCTCGTATTGCCATTTGCTTCACACTAGGCCTACATAGTATTGGATAAATCATTTACAACGACTCCTGCCTGTTGAAAAGCTCTCGTCACTGAGTGGATTGCAATGAAATACTGATGATCAAGGCAGAATGGCAGAATGATCAAGGCAGAATAACGGTTCTGCCATTGTCAGAGCTTCCTGGGTTGCAATGATTAGAAGTACTGCATATATATATATATATATATATATATATATATATATATATATATATATATATATATATATATATATATATATATATACAGTATTGTCATAAGCCATTTCCTAAATCAATTGGGATTTTTACTGCATACCTTTTCCTGGGGTCAAACACGAACCGACCACATTATCTGTTTGTCTCGCATAACCCGGAAACTCTTTACCCGTAAGTGAATATGGAACATCAATGTTGAATGAGACATTCCCGAGTGAAGCTGGGTATATAAGTGGTGACAAGGTCTTATACACTGTAGAAAAAGAACTCGAAAACGTCGACACTATGTCCCTGCAGTGTCACGCAACGCTTTCCTTGACTTCTGTCACGCCAACGCCACACATGTAAGCCTTCGTCTGATCCACACTGATTTCTTTTTTGACGCCTGGGAATAGGTGTATCCTTGCCACGAAAGAGGTTAAGACCAAAATGATGGATTATGGATTAGTCTGAGTAAGGGTGATTAGGGTGGCCTTACTACAGGGGCATTAGTTGCATCAGAACCAATAAGCACCTTCGTTCCAAGAAGAAAACTTAGAAGAGACTTGCTGGATATGCATGGGTGTGATTTTCAGAAAATGTACAATTCGCCTTCACTGATCCTCTCAAATAACCCATATTTAAGACAAAAAACAGCTTCAAAATGCTGTTTAACATAACAGAACTGATACTTTAAATCAGTGCGATACCAAGTATACTCAGATATACCCAAAATTTATCATTTTTGTAGCAGAATTTAGCAGAAATTACTAAATAAGATTACTAAATATGTACAGCTGCCAATTGTACATTTTCTGAAATCTGACCCGCATATAGAATATACTCAAAGGATAGTAGGCTTAATGGACGTTGTTATATAATGTTCTTCTGTCTACATGTCTTCTATCAACAAACCACGAAATGGCGTTCTAACTCGTGTAAACTCGAATATTATGGTTCGTGGTAAAAATAACTGATGCAAAGACTTCTAGAATGTTGGCCAGTAACATGGCTTAGATTATCTAGAAGTTCTCGTGAAATAACAAAGAAAAAAGTTACCATACAAACAAAATAACTAATATAATGATGCTACGATTCATGCCATAATAGTTGTTCTGCAGGTGATAGGCCTTGAAATGTCAGGAGCCTGTTGCATTGACTTAAGGAAAGGACAATTGTGTGTGGGAATTCATACAATCTCTTCCCTTCCTTCGGTGGGTATAAATAACAACTCCTACCATTATGTGTATAGGTAATTCCTACCAGCTGGGAATCTTACGCAGGAAGGAATTTCTTTTTGTTTCCAACAGGTGAAGGAATGCCCACAAAAAGTCCTTTCCTTAGCTTATACACTAGACCTCAGACGTGCTCACGGTTGCTTATTTTGGTGCACAACGATTTTAAAAGGGCTGGTTAGTCTGCATGGCGGACTGTTCCTGCCTGTGGTATGTTCTAAAACCTGCAGGAGGGATTTCCACCAATCCTCGGGTGTTGCTGGTAGAAGATTGCTTAAAGTTAGAGCCAACAACCAAACGTGACTAACATAATTCTGATTCAGCTTTAATCGAATGGACTTCCCTCATAAATACAGCTCACTAGAAACACTGTATGGCAAATTAATATATACGGTGTATATTTAGCCATAATATTATATATATAGTATGGAAATGTTTGACGGAATCTAGGGCAAGGGTTAGACTATACTATTATGCACTCTCAAAGCATCTTTGTCAAAGTAAGTGTATCGTATAGCTGGAATTTGCTTATATGCTTAAAAGCTCCTCTTAGTGCTCAGTATTATCAGCCCAGTTATTTATTTAAAGCACTATGTTTGTATATAGACTCTCTCAATACCAGGCTTTATCCCCGTACTCTTGTGTGCAGCACTTCATTTCTGGCAAGTGACCACCTCTCCTGAATCATGGTGATATTTTATTAATCCACATTTATGAAGCTCTGCTGACGCCATTAAAACAACCTCCAGCCACATTAACCTTGGACCAATACCGCTGCTTTAACCATGTACATATGGTGCAGTATTACTGAGGATCCTATGCTAAAGCCCTGCACACACACAGCCGATTTGCCCCCGATTGCCTCCCGATTTGGGTCTCCCGATGAATCCTATGGTTTCATTTCATATCCTGGTCTATGTTTTTGAAACAACATCACCCAGGATTTGAAATGAAATCCTAGGATTCATAAGGAGACCCAAATCGGGAGGCAATCGGGAGACAAATCGGCTGTGTGTGGGCAGGGTTTAAAGCAGTTTTGAGAGCCTCAATCCTATTCCACTTTCCCTCGTTCCATATTCCTGCTGAACTAAATAATGGATCAAGGCTTTGTTAAAATACCATGCATTGACTATTTTATTTAACAGCTTCGCCTCAATGAAGGAATATGTATCTTTATGAACTGTGTCTGAGTTAACAGCTCAATTAAAATATGTTTCAAACTCCGTTTAACAAGAATGAAATATTGAAGGGATTCATTGTAAGGGGACAGAGCATGCATTACACAGTCGATGCGTACAAATAGTCGCAGCTAGGCAATGAAATGAATAATTAATTGCCCTAGATTTATTATCAATGCCATACAGGGCGTGAATGTTAGTATGGCTGGTCGACAGGTAGTTCCCGGCAACATCGGGAAATATTTCCTTCTGAAGAATTAAGTAGCAATCCCATTCATTTCACTAAGATTGACGACGAGAGAAATCGGTCAGATGGAAAGTTCTTTTGGCACCAACTGAGAAACCATCTCCGCTGTGAATTCTAATATGGACTGTATCTGTCGTATTGCTAGACTATTTATCTCGTTGTAGCTTTCCTTCCTAATCCATTCACCATCACCAATTGTTATAATGAATAAATATTCATTTAGAGAATACAAAAAGGAGCACTCAAATCCCATTTTATGGTTGGATAGGGAAGCGCGGCTTTGTGAATCTGTATGCCTGTCATCGTAGTGGAGAATTCGTGCATACAGATGGATGCTTGGCCAGTGTAACCCTTGCTCTCCGAACACCATTCCTTCTACTAATCAATCAAAGAGTTGTCTAGCTTTCAAATAGTATGACTTTCTCCGCAGTCTAATGAATGTAATTGCAAGTATAATAGTATGAAGCACTACCATCCAAATTCATTCAATTCCACAGATTAAAGGTGATAGGACGAATGAAGGTAGTCTTCAGCAGTCTATATCTTTCCATCATCAAAACAAGTGTAGTTTTTGTTCACAGCGTTACATTCTTAAATGAAAAGAAATCTGATAGATTTCTGCACAATATTGGAGGATTAAATATACCATGACAGTTGCTGGTGATGGGCTGTGTCTGAGTGTCGTAAGTTATTAAGGCATCGAGCCATTGCCGAGGTTCTGATGAGTGCTACGTCCATACCCATCAATTCCAATCCGATATATTAAGACATACAACTGGCAGTGATTAAGATTTAAGGACGGATTTGAAGGCTGATGATAGGTATGAAATAGAGTCCCATGTTTGTGAAAATAGATGGTACCATCTCACGACAAAACATGATATCCTTACATTCATACCAGAGCAAAATTATTGACGGCTTTGGTCTGTTTACATGTTTATCCATTATCTATGGTTTCTGACATAGAAAGGCCTCACATGGGGTATATCGTAATTTCATCTCAATATGGTAGAAGAAACTTAACAGTGTATCCTAAAATAGAAAAGTCGCTGCTTTATATTATGGGTCATTTCCTTCCTGAGAATCTTATTTCTGCTTTATATGTTTCTGATTTATTTTCATCAAGGCGGCACATGCAGTGACTCGAGGAGGCTATGTATTCATTCGCCGCTGGCCTTTACCGAGGAACCAATGGTTTCATCCATGATTTTATAGTAACATTTCTCTTCGATAAGCCATTATGAATCCAATATGTATTCACCAAAGCATAGGCAGCCTGCTTTATCTCAAGCCTAGACTCCACTGGTCGTCGCGCCAGATAACAAATAACGAACGCCAGCTCACTCAACGTATATGACTAAACTATAAACATTCAATTGTGCATATTATATACGTGGGTCAGATTTTCCGAAAATATACAATTAGCAGCTCTACACATTTAGGAAATTCTCCTAAATTAGGCTGGAAAATGAAGAATACCAGGTATATCTGAGTATATTTGGGATCGCATTGATTTAAAGTATCAGTTCTGTTATGTTAAACTGCATTTTGGAGCTCATTTTTGTCTTAAATGTGGGTTATTTGAGAGGATTGGTGAAGGCGAATTGTACATTTTCTGAAAATCTGACCCACGTATGCTAGCACATCTGAAGTTAACCCCCACCCTACTCAATCAGCTCATGTTAAATAGTGCCATACATGAACGACTGCTGGACATTAGTTGCTGTTGCTATTTTTGTACATGGATAGGAGCTTTCTACGTAAAACAGGCGGGGATTTGGATAAAAAATAGAATATGATAAGCATTTAGATACATATTTAAATTCCAAAGGCTATTCTCAAAGAGATTGCTGCTCATATAGCGATGCCTCCATGAATTATATACCATCCCTGAGTTTATCATTTAACCTATGGAAGTAGAAGCACTCTATTGTTGCCCGAGCTGATGCTCCGTTTATTGAACGTGTCACGGAAAGACACAATAGTGTCCTAGTACAATTAATATATTAAGGTGGAGAGGTAGATCTGCTGTTGTCGGCCATTCGTATCTTATAACATTGAATATTCTAAGAATAGATATCCTCTATTTTGTTCGATATATGTCTGTATTCTTCATCATAACGTTTAAACAGTTATAATAAATAAATAATAAGAGGGATAGATATCTACAGGATCTACTGCTATATGGGTCAGATTTATCAGAAAATGTACAATTGGCAGCTGTACACATTTAGTAAATTCTGCTAAATTAGGCTGCAATATGGTCAATACTAGGTAAATTCGAGTATATTCGGCATTGCATTGATTCTAGCAATCTGTTTGGTTAGGTTGAACTGTATTTTGAACTTTATTTTCTTCTGAGATTTGGGTTGTTTGAGAGGATTGGCAAAGTTGAATTGTACACTTTCTGAAAATCTGACCCACATAGGTCTAGGTCTACAAGGGACACCTTTTCAATTGAAATAGATTTGCACCTTCCAAAGGTTAATGTTCAATAGAACGCAATATTGTGCAGGCTGTTCCAATGTATCAAAATCCTCAGGCGAGAATGAAGCCATGTCTTGGATGTATTTTCGACGGAATCGTATAGCTGTTGTGGCGACAATGTGGCCGGCAACAGGCTTGAAGTGCTGTGCCTGGGGCTCGGCTTTTAGCTTTTGATCCAAGCAAATAATTGATTGAGAGCTTATTACTTGAATTCTGCACAAATTAGCTGGTCTTCCAAGGGTTAAGTCAAGAGATTGTCAAGCAAATGTACATAATTTAGTTGTTATGTTCTTATGCAAGATCGCACACCTATTTCCCCATGTCTCGCTATGTATGACATAGCAGACATGCATGCCTGCTCTGTAATAGTCATATAGCTTCTAGAAAATGGTTTTCTCCAGGTTTCTAGGCAATATTATGCGTCCAAAATTATTTCGTAAGATGCAATTCATTCAGTATAAGTATATGATGTATCAGTGTTAGTCGAACGAAATTTCACTCATTTATGATAGCAATGTCCCTACAATCTTTGGTCAGAGAAGTGGAAATATATATCCTTTGAGCCTGGCAGTATTCGTCAGACCTTGTTTTTATTGAACAGTCTTTGTCATTAGTGTTACTGCATCGACTGCGTGAGCAAATATTGGGAGCTTCTCCTTCGCGAGCGCTCCCGTCAGACAAGTACAGAAAAGGCCTAATGGAAGTTGGGATAGCTGCACAAATATATCCCCATCTCGGTTTAATTAATAAATTAGCAACGTTCGTAATACAAGAACGGCACTTCCATTGATTCTGGGGCAATCCCTTTGTCGATCAAACACACTCACATGATGTGTTGCATGATAAATTGCTTCCATTGTACCTTATTAAGTCTATTCCTGTATATGTAAACATGGATTGCCATGCAAGTCCAACTTGTACAGGGCAAGGCCGTGTTCCCGAATCCGGACACATGTGCAATGCGAGGAATGAAAATATCATCGTTACGCAGAATGGCATCATATTTTGTGAATTGTAACATCTTGTTCAAGGCCAGTTTCCTCCTATTAGCCTATCTGCAAATATCGGTTATGATTGTAGAATTTATACAGCATACTGTTCCTGACAATAGCTTCTGGCAGAAAGGATGGCCAGATAGCATCGTTTTGGCGAAGACTTTTCTACACGAAATCATTTATTTCCGCACTCTGTTCCCGGTTCCTGCATTATATCTCTCTGATTTTCCTTGAAAGATGGTACCAAAGAAATATCAATATGCAAATTCTTGGAGATCATCTAACCGACAGGGGCGGATTTGAATGACAGGAGGCTGTGATGGAGAATTGCCTCGGCAGGAGAAAAGAAACTGCGTCGGGTTAATCTAATTTCGTATTCAAACCTGGGGAAAATTAAATACATTCTTCGAATAAAATTAATGACAAAATGAATAAAGAGACGTGAAACAAGAACGAGAACCCACGTGCACCATCTGAAGTGTGAGTCCAAGATCTTTTACAACGATTCATCAAAAGTTCATCAGATTTAGAATTAGCGATTTCCTATTGTAGTTTATCAATATAAAAATGGTATCTATTGCTTATGGATCTGTCATTCTGTAAATAAAATAGCTTTCATTCCTTCTATATCTGTGTACGAATGGGAAGTGGTGAATAAAGAATAGTTACGTCCATAATTTCTCCGGTAAGCATCGTGAAAGTATTAGAATGAGGTTGTTTTTGTTTTCTAGTTGCATATTGTTCATGTACTCTGTCCATGTATGAAGCTATTGCTAAATATAACATCGTATCGATAGCCAGTGTTCCCAAAAATATATCAACTGACTTATTTTTGTACATGCAAAGTTCAGTTTATTGCGCAGCATATTGAACATTTCTCATCAGATACGGTAATACTAAGTTACCTATAGGGAATTCTTGTATGCCTATACTGGAGGCTACCGGCCATATGTAAATTATAACGCAGACCTATGGGCTGTTGTCTGCGAATGGGGAAATGATGCCAAAGACTGGTATATGCCAGGCTAGTTCACCCCTAATATAGCTTATCTAGGCGCCTGTGAATGTATTAGTGAGGTGTCAGAGTGCTACGTTAAGGATTATCAGCTCCAGCCAGTGGGGATGGTAACAGTACTACAGTAATCTACTTAAGGTAACGTTACAATACCTCATTAATCAAACGTGTATGAAGGCGACATGGTACGATACACATATAGCATTCCATATCTACGTGGAACATTATACCTTTCGTTCTATGAAGACATTTCCTTGCCCATAGGAGGGTAGTTATGACATATAAACCGATAGAATATACAGCTGAGAATAGAAACGAAATATATGGGGTTCTCATTACAGACAGTTATATTTATAATATTATATAATCTTTTATTATCATTCTGGATCCGAGTAAAGGTGGTCAAAAAAGAGCTTGATCGAAGCATGGATTACAAATAAAAATACTTGTTCGTGTTAATACGAAATTTATTTTAGTTTTCCCCAGCAATATAGGGTATACCTATTCACTTGACCAGCAGAGAACTGAAACCCCTGAAACCCTTATATTACCTTAGAAGTGCCAATATGTGTTTCAGGGATCGATTGCTTTGTGCCTTGTAGTTAAGGGTAATTTCAGAATATTCCTTTCTACCCCGCTTTATGTCCAGTTTTCTGAATGGCTTCCCATTTATTGTGCGGGTGGTATATGTACTGCGTTCCACAGACTGGGCAAATAACAGCAATAATGTCATTCTCTTATTGTCTAACGGTTCGGGCCTTCTCCTCCACCCCCACAACCTCTCTCCCTTCTCACAGTGTGCCTCCCTCTCTAGTTGGATGCTTCGGCCTCTGTTGTTTAGGTCCAGACAGACAGGCACCAGGGGAGCGTAATAGGCAGAATTAACATGCCATAAAATAGAACATGGCTTTGTAATGGAAGCGGATGGGATATTCATGTGTCCTTTTCCACCGCTCTGCCTTCTGATGACAATATGTCTAAGCAACTGGACATGGGATGTCGAATTATTTACACTTCCTCGACCACCTGGCCATTGAGGGATATATGTATACATTTGCCAGAATAATTGTTTCAGTCGCCTGACAGATGTTTTTTCAGATGTCTTCAGCCAAACAAAGGAACGAACTTTCGGGGAATTATTCGGGGCTGAGGATGTAAGCCAGCTTTCGTGCACCTTAAAATGTTCAGGAGCAATAATGACACTTGCTAGGACATTCTGGGACATTTTTTATCGTTGTTGTCTTTTCCTCACAATCAGGTTATATAGGAAGACCCATGAATATAGAATTGTGTGCAATAATGTGCGACTATCAGACAATTGCTTAATGTGATGAGTAACAGCAATAAACAGTGTCTAAGGTTGAAGTAAATATTCAATCAGAATCTCTCCGATGGTCTTATCTCAATAGCCCTGAATAGAATAAAAGAAGACGGGGGAGGTGGACCGGTTGGCCTTCTTAACCATAAGAATAAAAGCAGGAAGAGGCGAAGTGGCGCTCCTCTCATGCATAAGGAAAGGAAGACTAAAAGGAAAGGCCTGAACTAAATCACATTCGGCCATCAGGGAGTGTCCACCAGCTTTGTGGTGAAAGGACCAAACACCAGAGCAGCGTTTGAATAATGGATAACTGTGACCCCAAACTCAATTCCAGACCTCTTAAACCAATCATGCATATTCCTATTGGTTATTACTCTCTAACGTACATGTTTCATTTAACAGCTTGCGATTAATCATCACCCTGTGTGCAATGCCATTGGTTGGGTAATGGCTCCTGTCGATTAACTCATCGAATTACAGTATGTGCAACATCCGACACAGGCTTGTCCTTGGTTATGTGATAAGGCCTCCCCGGCAGAACAGAAAGGAACACCTTTAAAGCCATATTAAATATTATCATACCTTTACAGTGGAATCACAGTGAGTGCACCTGACACAAGTAGGGTTCCTTCTTATAAGTTAAAAATTGAATAGCCAGTATAAGGGATATTATATACCTTTCCAAGCAAGTATTGTATTGTTATACTTAACCCTTTGTGGTTAACCCTTTAACTGGATCTGCTACATTCCAACCTACTGATGGTATTCGTCATGGCCTTATCTGGGGGGAATCTGATGTAACATCCCCACGAATAACGCCTGAACTCTCCACTCCCCAGTTTCATATGCCCAGAACCTTAAAAGACCTCAGCATTGCAGTTAAATATTTGCTTCATAAATGCAATGCATAAACATTGTCTGATACTAAATATCGCTTTTAATTATACACGCATTGCTCTGAAAACAACGTATCTAGAGTGAGTTACGCATAGTGCGTATTTCACTAGTGAGTTATGTGGGGTTGTCTTGGCAACCAATTTGTTTTTTCACTAAGATTACCGCTGAAATTCAGATTTATGACTCGATTTCTTTCTATTTTCAATATTTAAAGCATGTATAATAAATCTGTTAACTAACTCGTTGGTTTCAGTCACTTAGAATATTGCACTCGTTGCTTTGCAACTTGTGCAATATTCACACTCCTTCAACCAACTCGTTAGTTAACCTGTATTAATACGTTGGGTCTACACTTGGTAACGGACGAGGAGCACGTCCCAGTACCCAAGGAACTGCTCTAATTTTCCACGGTCAGAGGCCAGGCGAATAACAATGGACCCACATCTAAAATCCCTGTCTTCTCTTATGTTAATGTCAAGACCTATGCGGTCCTCTTGGACATCAAACAGTAATCTACTGTTCAAGGATTTTGAACTCTGGCTAAATAAATGGGACTTACCTTTGTCCTTCACCTGAATATCAAGAACTCGTATTTGTAATCTGTTGACCTTGACCTATTTATCGTAACCCCGAAAATAAATTTAGTATAAATATATACAATAATGATCAAAACAACTCAGATATACGAGAAATGATGTATCCTTCCCATGAAACGCTCAGGCATATAGGGGTATCGACAATACTCGCAAGGAATACCTTTACTTCGTTCAATCGAATATAGAAAATCGGATTCCAAAGATATTTCGATTTCCCTGCTGACGACATCTAACAAATACAGTGCACAGACTGGTGCTTGTGACGGATGCCATTTTGGTTTGATAAAACATTTTTACACCATTACCCCACAACTGTCGGCTTAAATATTGCTACTATTACCCGCTATTACCCCCATGGGAGAGACAAACGATGAGCTATTCGGCAAATGTATGTACCGATATTGTTGATATTATTCCCAATCCACAGATGGCCTCCATATTTTATGTGGCTCTTATGATTAATAGTTTTACTTGATCAAACTACGCCCCTGGGAGTCTAGATCAAAATTCCCTCCCCTGATCTTGGTGCTGCATGATGAATATCCCTTGATGCATGTATGATTATCTACAATGATAAGGCACATGAAAGGGACCACAACTTACTTTATAAAATGTGTGTCGATGAACAAAGATACGCACTGCAACACAAGGTAGGAGATTTACGTTAGAGGGCAAGAACGGGGTCTTTCTGCTGAGCATGATCTATATGGTTTTCCATATTCATTTGTTCTGCATTCTTGCTCGAAAGGCATTGTGCATGTTTTAAGTGTGAGCTTATAATTGGTTACAGCTCATATTTAATCAAAGTTCTCAAACCTCACTTCTACTTCGTAAGGATCTGTTGAAAGTAAAGAAACAGTCCTCAGTCATGCAAAAAATCTGTGGAATTTCCATAGAGGACAAGCTTGGGGACATCCCGACAAAAGGATGTACTCCTCAACAGGGTCCCTAATGCCACCTAAGAGCCCCGTTTGTCAACATTACGTACGTTGTGGTGGGGATGTATGGAAGGTTAATAAGTGTTAATGTATTGTATTGGATGTTGACATGTCATTGAAATAGTAATCAACCTAGCCAGAACCTCGATCTGTCTCGAATAATTCATTCATAAAGCAAACAGTTGGAATTCGTTTACTCTTCGCTCAGAAATGTTAATGTCCGATTGTTTAAACCAAGATGAGATATGTGCTGTACACAAATGTACACAATCTGGAATCAATTTTAGTTTTCACAATTAGTAATATCTCTTCAATTCATTGTTTCTTTCCTTTCCGTCGAGAGATTATTGATATTGTGATCTGTATGACGAAATACAAGAATGAAAATGGGGACAATGCCCATACTAAAGATATTTTAATTTTATATCGTAATCTGTGTGTTAAGCCATGGACACACACAGCCGATTTGGCTCCCGATTGCCCCCCGATTTTGGTCTCCCGATAAATCCTATGATTTCATTTCAAGTCCTGGTTTATGTTTTTGAAATAACATCAACCAGGATTGGAAATGAAATCCTGGGATTCATTGGAAGACCAAAATCGGGGGACAATCGGGAGCCAAATCGGCTGTGTGTGTCCACGGCTTTAGGCATTCATTCAATTTCTATCTTTGACGTACTCCGTGAGCCTAACGCAAGAGTAATCGTGATTGGATGAGTTCCCCTGGAGACTATCGAGCAAACTAACCACTATTATTTTTAACCTGGATTGTTTGACTCTTTATTCATATGGCGCTTGCTTGGTTAATCGCAACGCATTTAGAAGATGAAAAACCACAGTTAAAGCTAATTAGCCGCTTTAGAGTCGATATGTGGCTTGAGAGAAAAAACATAAAGCAAAGATACCAGACATAATTATGCTCGTAAAATAGCTTTCTAGTAGGACACCCTCCGGAAAACTGCCTTGAGCAACCCTTGGTTAAGCTATCTTTTATTCTGCGAGACAGCATACAGGGCAAGATAATGTCCCGAAGCTATGAAGTGAGATTATTGCCTTTAAAGAAGGAAGCATCGATCTGAAATATCATTCGTAACAGTCACGTTTTATGAAATGGCTACTCGTAAATATGTGGGCCTCTACTATAGCATTACGGTACCAGTATTCTTTTATCTTTTGAGGGAGAATCTTGTACGAATTGAATATAATATAATAGAATATGGTATGATAAAATAGAATAGAATAGTATCATTTGTTCTGTTGAAGGAGCAATTTAGCAAATTTACAAATATGATTTTTTTCATACATTTATCCCAGATGCGTTGCAAATGTGCATTCGATACTTGCAATGAAAATATACTATCAAATAGATAAACAGTACATACAACGTATACATATTATGAAAGGGCAGGATAGCCTCAGATAGTATTGGGCATTGTCTTAATCACAAGTGTCCAATGTATAGTGCGACAGTAGCGGCTAGATTAGGAGTATTGGGTCTTGTTATTTAACTGCCCTGTGCCAAGGGTCGCCAACCCAAATCTATGCAAATGTGCCTAGATTGCCTCGAAACCTAATTACCTTTCGAGGCACTACTGCATACTTCAATGAATCAGGAACATGGGATTTGCATTCAAAGGAACGTATCAGGATTAAAGCCAACATTTGGCAGAGATAACAATCTTAATTAAAACATATTCCTCGTCAGGAAATCAAACGCACCTACAATTATTACATGTGTTCAGACGATATTTTGACGTAATGCAGGAGGAATATTGAGAGGACTAGCCAAAAGAGCTATTGATACTCCAGCCCCTAAAATGGGTATTGTAGCTCCGTGATTCAAACAAACCCCCACCCACCCCTCACACACACCCTCCACCCCCCAAAAAAATATTTCCGTCCGGGTAGTTTCCGTACTAAAATAATTGCACAATTAATGTTTTGCCACAAATTGCTACTGTAGAAAGAAATTAAAGAAATACCAGAAGCCTTCATAAATTTGCTAAAAAAAAAAACCCACCGGAAATACCAAATTTTCGTCATTTTCAATTCAAATATTTCAGTCTACAGCACCAAGGACCAACGAAACAACGATTTAAAAAAAAAAAAAAAAAAAAGGTTTTCGTCTCTTTAGTTGGCAATGTAACTTTAACACATGTTATCAGTCTGCTCAAGGGTATGATAACATCTTAAATGAAAGGGAAAAGATACCAGGGGTCATATTCACAGCCATATGCTTCTATGTGAATGGGTTATTAGGCAATTCATTCCCCTCGCTCATAACGGGCGACATGGAACAGAGTGTATATGTATGCTTAGCAATGTTTACTATGCTCGAGGTAACTGATAATTGCTGCCATTTGTCATTTTCCTGATTAGGTTAATTCGCATCCATGAGGAATAAAGACAGTCATTAAACAGGCCGGATGGAATAACGGGTAGAAAAAGGCCCGACACGATTCCAGCGCTGTGCAGATTACGTGATAGTGATAATCTTTCAATTGCTGTTGGATAGATATTGATCTGGCTTTTTCTTATGAGACATTGCAAGAATCTTTCACTGGGAAAGGGAAAATCGAATCAAGGGTTTCAAACATGAAAAACCTTTACCTAGATACTGATGGTCATAGTTATAATATAGGATATCTAAGATCAAGTTCCCTAACGTTAGTATACGGAAATCAAAGGGGTGTATTCAAATCGTCATGAATATCGCATATATATAAATGTTATGCTGATTGTATCAATACAACTTAAATATCAAACTGGTTCAATACTTCCCAATTCCAGCCCAACATACATGTGTAAGTCACACATTCACTTCACTAAAATGTTGCTATATAAGTATTACTCTTCATGATCAGGTATTATTGATGTATTAACCACTTATGGAACCAAGTTCGGAGCAGGCAGGAAATGTAGAACGAGTTTTGAGGTTGAGTGATACAACAGGAAGCCGAAGGCTGAGTGTTGTATCACTCCACCGGAAAAAGAGTTCTACATTTCCCTTGCCTGTGTAGAATGAGTACCATAAGTTTATTAGTATATGTGCCCTCTTCCTCCTTTAGACATGACTACATAAAACAAGTCCCATCGATATAGCACTAGTTCTATATCAGTTCACAGATATGGAACTCCCGGTTATAGAATGCACATATACTAATATACCAAATGGCACGATGTAGGTTTATAATTGGGTTGAGATGAGCTGAAGAACGGAACGAGTCCCATTTGGTATTTATTACATACTGATTTGTAGATTTATTTGTTATATTTACCTTATTATTACTGTATTTCTTGCAAATTATCAGAATTTTGCTTGAAAACTTTCGAAACTTGCAAGGCAGTGCTACGCAGCATAGCGCAACGTCACCAAGAGCGCAACGTCGCCAAACCAATCAAATTGCGTTGTTTGGGTCATGTGTTACCAGTTTGGCTCAAATAGCACATATAGGTGCTATTTGACTTTTCAAATAGCACCCCTGAATCGCACCCTGGAAATCACATACATAATTATATGTAATAAAGATTATAAAAGCATAAGGCGTTTCATATTGTACCGTTATCCTATACCAAGTGCGTATAGGGGAGGTACCTGTTTTATGTTCCACCTATTATTTTTACAATCTTCCCCACAGTTTGAATGCTATGATGTACCTAGGGACCAATCGACGATAACTATGATAAGAGGCACTGAGGGAGACAACCCTGTGGAGGGTCTTGATAAGCCCAATGGACTTCAGTATCTAAATGTGAGCTAAAAGACTCAATGATTTACGGTCATTTGCAAAATATAAATGCCCTTATCGCGATTCATAAGTCATCAATTGGCGTCTTCAGGGATATTAGGATAACAAAGTTCCATTAGTGTATGATACCTTTTGTATCTTAAACCTGATGTGGCTTCTGGGAATTTGATGAGGGACGAGATCACAGCAGCACAGTATAAATAGAATATCCATCTCCCACCCTTGATTAATAAGACAGAGAATGTAATTAGAAAGACAAGATATTATCTATTAGTGATAGCTATAATGATGTTATTAAAGGAACATGTTTTGGAACTGTTCCACATCGAAAAAGACGATTATGATTATGTTTTTCATATGTTTAGGGTTTGACTAAGCTCTTTAGTATCTCTGCGGTCAAACCTAGTACGTACTGCATGCTTCTGCTGTATTGATTTGAATAATAGTCGAGAATCAAATATATCAGCTTGTTACCGTAATATGTTGCTATCACCTATACCCGAAGGATAGGGTCCTATTTCTTCCATCATTATCTTAAAGATACTATGAAATAGGGTGGATGAATCGTATCCTGGATATGTTTCTATAAACAACTATAGAGTGATTGTTAGGACACAAAGGGTTCAAACGAGGGAATGGATAACATCGACATGTTAAAACATAGCTTTAGTCAAAGTTCACCCGAGATGAAATCAAACAGAAAGATTTTGAAATGCAAGAGCAAACCTGGATCCCCTGGAACCACACGGACATTTGGGTTGAAACCAATAAATTAAAAAAAGAACAGAAAAAGAAAAAAATCGATTGCTCTCATTTGAGTGTTCTCAAACCGACCTCCCAAAATACTCGTGTTTGAAATTATTAATCATTTAATTGCGGTCAAATTTGCAAATTGGTCTTCTTTAATAGGATCTGACTGATCTTACCCTCTTAAAAGATGCACGAATTGATCAGCTCAAATCAAGCTAAATGAAACACTTTAGATCGAAGAGGAAAGGTCATGGGCTAATGACAATGATCGTAAGGGTCAGATTTCCAGAAAATGTACAATTCGCCTTCATCAATCCTCTCAAATAACCCACAGTTAAGACAAAAATGTGCTTCAAAATGCAGTTTAACATAACAGAACTGATACTTTAAATCAAAGCGATACCAAATATACTCAGATATACCCGGTATTCATCATTTTACAGCCAAATTTAGCAGAATTTCCTAAATGTGTAGAGCTGCCAATTGTACATTTTCTGAAAATCTGACCCGTAAAACAAACCGTTTGGAAACATATTAAAGGTGGGATTCCACTGAACCGTTTTCATGTGCACTCATGGTTTACTATTGGTTCACTTCTCATAGTGCATTTTTCATTGCTAAATCAGCTTTTATTTATGCAATAAGAGGGCAGAGTAATTCAACAGGTTCACCTTTTTAATTACAATCTTGTGATGCACCAGAAGTGGAAACACTTGTGCTAGCAGTCATGTCTTTGTTTTGGCTGGTGCTTCCAACAACAAAGTTTCACTGACATTGACGCATACAGTGTCTGACATTTAGCATATAGTGAGTGCATGGCAATTCCATTGCTGCATACTAAATGCATTAGCGATATGCTTCCAAAAAGAAACAAAACTCACGTCCTTTAGCTGTGGTCAAAGCAAACATGTCAGATTTTAGGAAAAGAGTGCAAGCCTTGGATCTTAAGAGTGTATACAAAGTACTGTACCACTCTGGTGCTGCTCTTTGTTCACTTTTTATGTACTCTAGCAAAATAAACAGAGCAAACCATGTACCTACAGAGCAGTCCAGTGGAAGTGCAGCTTAAAGCTGTGATTCCACGGGGACAGTCATATCTGTGATCAAGCTACGCTAATGGCTTGCTTCTTCATAGTGCACCTTCCATTCACTATTCATCCGCTCAAATTAAACCCAACAGATTTTGGTGCAACATTAAAGAAGCACAAACATCCAATATTAAGGGTGTATGAAAGGTGCATTAACAGATTCCATCGGTCCACTTTGAATCACAGCTTAAGGCCCTTGTGCTCCCTCTTCATCTTTGGTTCATGATAGCTATAATGATCAGCTAATCATTTGCTTCTAGGATTATAATGACCAACATGGAGGGGCTGCCAGTTCACTGTTTGGTTTGCCTCATGATTATGTACTAACAGTCCAAAAGGAGACCTGACATGGAGCTTATTAATCTTTTTAGTCTCTGCCTAAGGTGGTTATATTTCTAGGACTGCTTAAAGCTGCATTCCCAGGATTTAAGATCGAGTGGTTCTTCTGGAATTACATTCATATTAGTTCCCAAACTCAATATTATCCATCTCTTTTTCAATGAAAAGTAAAATAAATGTCTAAATTCTGTGATTTTACGATCGGGGACAGACAGGGACATGTATAGAAGCCATCATCACAGTTCTGTAGATGCACTGAATGGTCACATAGTGGCGCCTCTGTGCCACACCAAGGGCATGTTTCTCTCTGTCTGCCAACGAATTTTCCCCATCCCCAACTATCTGTATGGAACAAGGCTAAGGAGGTCACACTGGTGACTATAAGGAGGTCATACTGGTGAACACCAGTACGATTTCTTCTCAAATATTAAACTCCAACCGTAAGAAAGAAACCTAAACGATTGGGATAAGGTGGGTCAGTGTACTAGTTAGCTTAACAAGTGAAAACTGAGATTTGTATAGAAATTAGCTGGGAATGGAGCCTTAAGGCAGTGGCCAAAGAGCCTTGCCCACTAAGCCGATTCTCACAGAATTAAGTGGAGAGGGGTCCTCTGCAGCGCAACATCGCATGGGATTGGACTATATAGGGCCTGAAGAGTGCAATGACCGATATGACGACCAGCTAAACCCAGCCTTGTGTTATGACCAGTTCAGGGACAATCTAGCTAGATATTTTTGTTCCGTTGCGTGGCAATGCCAAGATTGAATTCATTTTCATCATGATAAATAATATCCCGGAATAAATATAAACATTTTATACCATTTATGTGAATCACTGAAAGATTAGATACCTCTAAAATAACAGCTCTTTCGACTACTCCTTTTCCCTATTTCTACGATGATATATAACTGGATAACTGATTCAAGTCTTACGTAGTAGGTCTTACATAGTAAGGTAACTCATCAAGTTGTAACAAGATAAAACATGGTTCTTTTCAATTCATTCTTTCATACTCTCGGCTACTGCCTTTTGGTTCTGGCATTAGAGGCCGTAAATGTCCTAGCAGTAACTCTAATATAATCAAGCTAGGCCCAAAAGTACATGCTCAAAGGTGTTATATAAAGTATAGTTACTGTGCCCAATTCTGTTGGATCTGACTGTACAAGTTCAACCTTTTCATCAGCTCAATGAAGGGGGTTCCACCAAATTAATGCTGAAATCGATATGTACCCTCGTTGTATGTTCAATGAAGATGTTTACAACAATAACACCAGTGAAGTTGTTGAAGATACACCTGTCCTCTCCGTGTTTATACGAAGTAGAAGATCCTATAGTTGACCTCTGCTTTTTGAAAGCTCCTTTCACCCAGCAGCCCATATGGTTGGGCTGCTGGCACTCTTGTCACACTTATTCAAATCAGTGTGATACCAAACATAGTCAGATATACCCAGTATTCTTCATTTTCAGCCTAATTTAGTAGAATTTCCTAAATGTGTGGATCTGCCAATTGTACATAGGGGTTTGGCATAGGGGTTTGGCTAATGAGGCTCATGTTACAAATGAGACAGTCTAGCATTATTCTGAATTGAGCTGATAATAGTGAAATTATTAAGCCCATATTTAAAACTCGCTTCGTCCAGCAGGTTATAATGTTGGATTGACGACTACCAAGTCGGGCAATCACAGGAGTGACTGTAAGCGTCCAAGTGGTCTTGACACGTCAAGTACCAACAACATTATGTTATGTGCCTTCATGAATCGGCACGTTGGTACTACAGGCAGTGTGCTGGCACAGTCAAACATCACAGAGATACAGAGAAAGCCTTGGGTAGTGACTGAGTATTTGTAGAAGCACACATCATGTTTGTTCACTCTACTATTCAATTTGTGTGCCATCATATGCATGATCATCACTCTCTTTCTGCTTAATAATGTCATTATATGAATCTCCCTACCTTGTAACATTCAAGCAAGGTAGAGAAAATCACATTGAGCAAAATGTGTGGTGTATTATATAGCCATTAGAATTGTTTCTCTGTATGTAACCCAGGTGAAAACGTTTATGTCATGAATAAAGGCCCAGTTAAACACCAGCGATAAGAGTGAACTATTGGCAAAGTTTCGGAGCAAACTGAATAAGAATGAATAAAAAAATAGTTGTGGCACAGTGCTGAAGGATGCATCAAAAGAAGCAGAAATGCGTCAATCCTTGCAGAGCTCTGATAAAGATTACCTAAACACAACAAAGCTATTCCACACCTATAATTCGGCCTATACATGTGTAGTATCAGTAGCCTCACATGAGGCTGTATCTCAGAGATAATCTTCACTTATGGACCCACCAGTAGTATTCCATAGCATATTGAAGTGAGATTGTAATCATAATTCCAACATGTTACCATATTCGACCCGTTGTTATCAAGCCTTTAAGCTAAAGTAAATGCGCATGGAATTTTAAATATAGATCTATACTGTGCCACATCCTGTTGGATCTGGCGGTACAAGTTGAACCTTTTTCAGCTCAATAAATTCTTAAGTTCTTAAGGATTCCACCAAATTAATGATAAAAGAGAGGTGTACCCTCATTGTATGTTCAACAAAGAACGTGGGTACATGATCCCTTGTTGTTATGATATGATCTGTTATCGTAGGAAAGGCGGTGAGGCAATAGATTACGTCACCCTGACATGATCATAAATCTTCTATAGCATCCAGGAGGAATGATACAGCTTTCCTCGCTTGTGATATATGGCACAGGGTAAACATTAGCAATATAGATTCACAAACCTGTGTGAGGTGCAGTCAGTTAGTCCCAATGTAAGATGCCCTCGATTCTAGGATCTTTTCTTTTCTTTCCCGTGCATTTTTATATCCATTATCCTCTATCTGTGGTGGTATGAACACTCCTGGAAATAAAAGAAACAATTTGTTAGGATAGGAATAACTTCTACAAGATTATCAGTATCATCGCTTGCCCAGATGCAATTTCTGTGCGCAAAAGAAAATGATCCATTACACAAGGAATTAAGTGTTGGAAATTATTACATTAAAACAACTTCCTTGGTCACCTTCTGCGCATCTTGAATTGTAAATATTTATAAATGATTTATGCTAGAGTCTACTTAAATTGGACTGTCCATGATCATTATTTGATTGCCATAGTCTTTGTCTCTAACGTACCACAACGGAGATGCTTGAGAAACCAAACATCCTCTGGCAGATTACATAATGATAAAGCGATTACTCAGGTGCTCAAGTAGATGATTGATAACGTACATGCAATCATTTAAAATGAGTGAGATCTGACAGGCACCATTGTGCATATCATAACTCAATCCGGCTCTACGGCAACTTCACGTTATTTGTCAAAAGTATTAGCCCCGTAGTCAAACGGAAAAACATGGGCCAGACCTTGAGCAAAACATCGGTGCATCTGGACACATCTGGTGTAGGACAAGTGGCCTCACTTAATTATTGGAATTGGCTCAGACATCAATTATCAGCTGGACGGCAGGGAGCAGATAGTAATGTATGATGACAGTATTTTTGCTATATTGTCCTTAACACAGATCCTGGCAGGGACGAATTGCCTTTCAAATAAGAATGATAATGGCGTTAATTTTCGTCCGTAGTTACATTCGACTGTATTTTCTATTTAAAAGAAAATATCATACACATTCGAAATTATGTTGTTAAGATAGCCAGGAATAAAACTGAAAAAGTCTAATTAAAGTCCACTAATAATTGAGTACTAAGTCCTTAAAATTAGGTAAGTGATTATTTTGCCTTTTAAAGTAAATGTCTTCTGACAGCAAGCCTCCGAAATTGGGGGAAAGCGTATTTCAGGTAATTCAGATTACAGATATAATCAATTCTGTTTAATATTTCCGAGAGACAACAACACAGAGAAAAGAAATCAATGAAAAAATGTTTATAGCTTCGGATCCTGCCCTGTCACACACAATAAAGCAGTCTTTCCCGTATAATTATTCTATCTTGTTATCATTGTTAGAGTAACTCCTTTTCAAAGTCCACTGGGATTGGATTAGGGAAATCCTATTCCAATACCATGTTTGGAGTATAAAGCTAACTAAGTTAGTTGGCGATGTGTGATCTCAGAGAGTCACAGGCAATTGTAGGATGAGTTAACTTAATTTAAGCATTCCTTTCCCATCCCAGAGCTTTACTAAATTCCAGTGGTCTCCATCAACAGACATCTTTCTTCCATGCAACACGCGGTTTCCCCATACGACTGGATAACAAAAGCCAAATCAGGCCTGCTTAAATATTAAGAAAAATATGGAACTCTCATGTATCAATTATTCTCTTTCAGGTTTTGCCTAGAGCACCAGTGAATGTTTTATTATCGGCAGCCATAACGATTTCCATCAATAACTTGTCCATGCAGTGCGAAGTTTGGGATGACTCAATCGTGACACCTAAAAGCTAGTCAGTTCACGGCGTGAACAATGTCAGAAAAGTACGTGGCAAGTCTTTAAGAATTAAGATATATGCAACGCGATTTCCCCATACGAAAATATTAATTTATCTCTAACTGAAATCCTAATACCTGAGACCCATCGAAGAAATAATAATATAAGCGTGAGAATGACAATAACACAAGGCAAAACAATATTTTCGCCGGTCCAACACACCAGCAGCCCTTCCTAGTGAAGTGAATTTAGTGTCTGAACCCGCTCCAAAGACATTCTCCTATTCAAAAGACGATAGCAATCATGAGAAGCGTAGGAAATTGACGACCTCGGTGGGCTAGATTGCATATTCAGGAAGCAGAGTGCGGGTCACTTCCCTGACAGATTTGTGGCCACAGCTCAACACTCGGAATGGGGGCATTCCGCCAGAGGGCATTGTTCAGTCAATTGACTAGGCTGGAAAGCTAACCTTACGACCTTTGTGGCAGAAGCAACCACGAGGTGGCTCTCGCTTGTCATTTTCTATTGTTTTGGGACATTCAAATCCAGCGTTCCATTGTCCACAATCAATAGTCGCGTAAAGGAAAGCGAATTATTGGATGTGCGCTGAAAGGCGGGGCGTTTTGACATTGAATATTTCAAAGAGATGTAGACAATCCCTACTCGGAACATCGTTATTAACAAGAACAGTAGATTGTCAAAGAACAAAGAACAAGATCAGTAAATTGTCTACAACGATATCCAGGCATTAGGAATTATTGTGACTTTCAAATGTTTAAAATAACATCATTTAATTCATCATACATCTATGTTGCGGAGATCAAGGGAACCAAGACTCATGTTTCATCCACATTTCATCCATAACATTTCAAGGAAGGATAAACAAAAATTCAAAATTAATTACAGACAGAGCCTATAACATATGTACATAATAGAATGCAACCATGCATGTGAGACATGGATCCATTTTTTCTCAAATTGACATAACATGCGGGTCATAAAATACTTAATGAAATGCTTGGTATATTGAGCTTCGCTGGGAAAGATTTGAAGCCTCTAATTACCAGGAAATGTCACTAATTACCGGTCTTAAATGCACATTCCATTTCGGGGAAGCTAATACTTGTCCACGTAATCATCGCAAAGTTGTGTGGCAACTCGTAGAGCACTTTCGTAATGACAAGCGAAAGGAGTTTCTCTCAAAAACTGTTGCTTCCTAATTATAGACATTGTTGACAGACATAGAAAAAAATCTCCTTTTGTGTAATTCACACTGATGACTGTAATCAGTCTTTCCCATACACATGAAAGGTTTTCTCTGCTTTAACCCTGCTCTCACTTAAAGTGACACTTCTCACTGTTGTTGGCTAGATTATCGAGTAACGGAATTACCCTACCTAACTAACTCCTGTGGATATCAAAACTCTAACATTCATATTATATCAGATATTTGGTAAAACAGTGAGCAAAATCGTTTTTGCTTACCAACCCAAAATGTCAAGCTATGTCAGAGTGGCAGTTGGGTTCTGGCATCTGGAGTTACATAATGCCAGCCTTGACCAAAGGTCACTGATAGACTCCTCTGTTAAATCTAGTTACATCAATGGTCACCTAAGAGAGTGGGGGCACCACTTGACAGCTACTATTCTGTGATTTGAAATCTGGTCTATTCATTACACTTATTCAATGATTATTGAATGAAGAAACAATTTTGGTGCTCCATACTTTAGATATTGTCATAGATATCCTATATGCTTACACTGAATAAGTTTCATGTGATTCTGTGACTACTTGTTTTAACTATCTTAGCCACTTTAATCCATATGTATTGAAAGCATTATTCCAACATCATATAAATTCCATGAGAGTGAAGAATCACATACTTGTCTGAGAGATGATTATATATTAATGAAAAAGCTCATATACACATGTTCCTTAGAGCGTCATTTGCAGGAATACAGACGTTATTTTAGAGTAAACCCTAATAATTATGTTATAACAAGTTTCCGACTAATTGTTGGTTGATAGAAAGAAGCCAGTTCCCGTTGTCTGCTTTCAAAGAAGAATGGGATAAATAAACGCGAATCCTAAACATTCCTCATTGCTCCTTGTAGAGAGTGATATTCATATATGGGTCAGATTTTCAGAAAATGTACAATTGGCAGCTGTACACATTAAGTAAACTATGCTAAAATAGGCTGCAATTTGGCCAATACTAGGTAAATTCAAATATATTTGGCATTGCATTGACGCTAGCAATCTGTTTGGGTAGGTTGAACTGTATTTTGAACTTTATTTTCGTCTGAAATTTGGATTATTTGAGAAGATTAGCGAAGTTGAATTGTGCAATTTCTGAAATTCTGACCCATATGTAGGAATAATTATCCTCAGCTTCGCAATCTCAATATACAGGTGGCACTCATGCGTAATCAGCATCTTTAAGCATGGAAAACTGGATTCTATTTCTTTCTTATATAGATCCAATACACTTGAGCTACAGCTACAAAGAAAGAAATACAAAAGACCGAAACCTCGGGAAATAACTATTGGTCAATAACTAATTTATTACCTATTGCTTATTTCAGTGATCGATTTCACCTATTCATCTGCGTCTCGTCATGATATTCGTATGAGGGAAATTGATTCCTGTATACGGGTCAGTTTTTCAGAAAATGTACAATTGGAAGCTGTACACATTTAGTAAATTCAGCTAAATTAGACTGAAAATGGTCAATACTAGGTAAATTCGAGTATATTCGGTATTGCATTGATTCTAGCAACCTGTTTGACTAGTTTGAACTGTATTTTGAACTTTATTTTCGTCTGAAATTTGGGTTATTTGATAGGATTGGCGAAGGCCAATTGTACATTTTCTGAAAATCTGACCCATACGCATTCTAGAGCATTGAACACCAGTAAAGCTGATTTTGGAGGCATACATGTATGTCTTGGTGCCAATTCGTAATAAAGACTAATTCAATCTTTCACTGGGTCCAAATGGGGTGGATTCAGCTAAAGTATAGGTCAAACAGTAGTTAATTTCCCGGAGGATCAACGCCCAACAAGTTACCAAGACTCAGATGGCCACTGCACAAATGTCACCTTTATTCAACATTCACGATAGAGATGAATATCTCATCATGTAGACCTTAAAAGGGGAGAAAGAACTCTACGTAACTATTTCCCATCCGCTGTCGAGTTGCCGAAAGAGTGTAGTCACAGAGTCTGTTTGGACACCGATAAATACAGAGTGCGTGTTTCCCTTAAACGCACGCATTAATGTCGTTTCCAATTACACGAACAAAGAATCTGCCCTCAGCTTCTCCTTCAAGCCCCATACTACTACAACATACCAGAGCGAAAATTATTTAATTAAGCTAAACGCCGGCGAACGCGCCCCAATAGCCGAGAGTGGGACATATAGATGAGAAAGCAGACATTTTCAGAAAATGCACAATTGGCAGCTCTACACATTGAGTAAATTCTGCTAAATCAGACTGAAAAATGGTCAATACACGGTATATCTGAGTATATTTGGTATCGCATTGATTTAAAGTATCAGTTCTGCTATTTTAAACTGCATTTTGAAGCTCATTTTTGTCTTAAATGTGGGCTATTTGAGAGGATTGATGAAGGTGAATTGTACATTTTCTGAAAATCTGACCCAGAAGCAAGAGATAGTATGTAAGGGAGATGGGTATGCACTCATGAAGCCTATAAAGAGTAAGGGAGGGCTGTGAGACGTCACAAACAGTTGTTGTAATTGGGTTTCTGGCAGGCAGTTTCAATCGACCTCCAGCATTGGGGAATCGCGATGCCGCGTCATTGATGCCACTGTTCCCGGCATGGGAGGTCCTATGTCAATGACAGCGAGCAAATAGTGTAACGTTAATGAGGCACATACTGTAGATGTAGAGATTGATGGTCCGATAAAAAAGGTAAAGAATATAAAGGAGAAGTGAAAATATCCTTCCCATGTATAATTTCTTGCCTTTAAAATTATGGGTAAAGTTTTCAGAAAATGTACAATTCACCTTCACCAATCCTCTCAAATAACACAAATTTACGGGAAAAAATGAGCTTCAAAAAAGAGTTTTGCATACCCGAACAGATTCTTTCAAACAACTCAACCCCAAATATACTCAGATATACCTCAAATTTATCATTTTTTAGTAGAATTTAGCAGAACTTACTAAATGTGTACGACTGCCAATTGTCCATTTTCTGAAAATCTGACCCATATATAGAATTGTAGAGAACTGTATGTTGCAAGCACACGAACTTAAGAACGCATTGCTCTGAAAACAACGTATCTAGAGTGATTTACGCATAGGGCGTATTGCACTAGTGATTTACGTGGGGTTGTCATGGCAACCAATCCGTTTATTTTACTAAGATTACTGGTGAAATTTAAATTTATGACTAATTTGTTTTCTATTTTCATGATTGAAAGCATGTATAATAAATCTGTTAACTAACTCGTTGGTTTCAGTCGTTTAGAATATGCAACTTGTGCAATATTCACGCTACTGCAACCAACTCGTTAGTTAACCTGTATGTAAATGGTAGGGCCTACTGATGCATAAATTAACTGTATGTTAACTATATATATATATATATATGTGTGTGTGTGTACATACATGGAGTAACCTAGTTGTATCATCTGAATGTATAATATATTTTCATTACATAACTTTATCTAAAACAAGTTTCACCTGACATGTTGCACTTGCAAAAATTACTCCCTACTAACGTCAAATATAAATCGAATAAAATGTATTATTGCTGTGCAAAGTTGCGTAACAGTCTATTATGTTATAGTTGAATAATCACCCTATAAGCCTATGTACATACAGTACATGTACACACGCAAATTGAATAAAAAAAATACCGACCAATAAAGAGAGGTATAAGACAAGGTTGTGTTTTATCTCCAGACCTGCTTAATTTCCCTATACATGAAAATGATCATGAGAGCCATCAGACTTTTGCCTGGAATCATCAAAACAAAACATCAATAATTGTCTCCAGCATGCCGACAACACTGCACTACAAAGAGTGTTGTGTATTTCATATTCGACTAAAATTACCTTCGAAAAAGGACTAGAACAGGCAGTGACAAAAAGAAAATTATTAGACAACATTGCGAAACAACAAACAACATACTTTGGGGCGAAGTAATGAGGGAGAGACCCTGGAACATCTTGTAACAATAAGGAAGATCCCAGGAAAAGAAGGTCGGGGCAGACAAAAAATTAAATTAATAGATAAATAGGGTTAAGATCTAGCTACGGATCTGGGGCCCATTTCATAACTAATAGCGGAGCGGACCATAGCGGACCATTTTTTAGTGGATAATTTGGGAGATTTCCGCTAACCCGTTTCATAAGCCACTCCGTTATTATTTTCTCCGCTAAGGTCCGCTACCATCCATTATGGTCCGTTACTGTCCATTGCCGTTCGTTATGCTCCGTTATGTGCCGCTAAGGCTTCCGCTATGTCCCACTATGCTCCGTTATATGTTCAACACATAATTGTATTGGTATTTCCGCACATAAATAAATCTTTGGTTATATTCCCAATGACTGCTTCGTTTATACTAGATAAAGGAGATGATATATATGGATATAATAATGTATTATTTGGGATGACGGTGCTTGGCAAGAAATCTATTCTTTTTATTATTATTATTGAGTTTGGATTTATTGATTTTTGAAAGAATTCTTGGAACATATCTTTGCATTATAGCACACCACCCAATAATAAATAATTCCCTTAGAAATGAAAACTATGGACAGGGGGACACTTGAATGTGTACACGTTGGTATCCCCACTTTTGGGGACATTTCTGACTTTTTGAAAAATGACTAAAACGTCAAAGAAATAATTTGTCCAGGAACTTGATATTATATATGCACAATGACAACTAATATAGGAAGGCATTGCGATGCTAAGAGTCAACATGAATGAATTATTTCTGTCAATTGTTTATAGACCAATTTTTATCACGTTGGTATCGCATCAATTCTTCCGTTATTAAAACCTCCATAACTTTTTTTAGAAATTGACCCGACGTATATGAATAACACCCGATCTTTCCAAGACATTGGACAACAATTCGGGCGAAAACCAAAAGAATCGGACAGACAGTTTTTGTTCTATGAACACTTAAAGTCAAAAACGCTGAAAATCAAAAAAAGTGCTCCATTTTTTTTACTTTTGACCATATACATGTATATGTATATGAACACATATTATGCCTGTGTATGTTATTATGTATGCATATACAACGTATGCATATATACAATATACAATGTATGCATATACAATCTATGCATATATAATATATTCACATACAATCTATGCATATAAAACGTATGCATATACAATGTATGCATATACTATCTATGCATATATACAATCTATGCATATATACAATCTATGCATATTTTATACAATATATGCATATAATGAGAACTATCACGCATGTGAATATTGTTCAATAAAATTTATTGAAAAAAAATAATAATATGCACATACAATCTATACATATAAAATGTACGCATATACAATGTATGCATATAATATCTGGAGTCTCTGCAGCAACAACTATATCTATAAATGATGACAGTGAAGAAAGGGATGGCCTTGACCACCAATAATGGTAGTTTATTTCACCATAACAGATACAATATAATCACAAAAAGAAAAAAAAGAAAATTTCAAGGTATGTGCAGTCAGGTGGGATGCGGGAGAGCAAGTGAGGGAAAGGAATCATATTGTTTTGGGCGTGGAAGGGCTTGCCATTATGACGTCGCCGTTGCCTAGCGTACGCGAAGGGGGCATGACCTAATGGGCGTTGCCTGGCGCCGTTCCAATATACTCTGTGATCCCTTTTCACCTACACCTATCTTTGTATATATGTATACTTATGCATGTATACAATGTATGTGTATATAATGTATGTGTATACCATATATTTTGTATACATAGATATATACATGTATATATACATATACATGTATATGTATATGAACACATATTATGCCTGTGTATGTTATTATGTATGCATATACAATGTATGCATATATACATATATTACAATGTATGCATATACAATCTATGCATATATAATATATGCACATACAATCTATGCATATAAAATGTATGCATATACAATGTATGCATATACTATCTATGCATATACAATCTATGCATATATAAAATCTATGACTATTTTATACAAATTTGTTGGCATCCATAGAGGTTTACATAATAAATTGTGAGTTATCACATCAGAACCTGACAACCAAACTCTCAAACCTCATTTAATATGTGATCATAATAGATTAATATATATCTCAAAATTAATGTTTTAGCATCTTTTGACTCATTTTCCTGTGACACATCACATATGGAGTCTCGATGTAATTATTCATAATAGTTGACGTTTTTATAGTGGTTGGATTTGCAAATCAAACATATCACCATGTGAAATTATTAATGTGGATACAAGTAACGTATCAATAACTATGAGCGATATATGATATAATTGAAGAGATTTTCGTGATATTTTTTAAAAGAAACCTTGGTGTTAAGTACAAAATTATTGATTATTCATCATCATTTTTTTATGATTATTAAACTTTAAAACTAAAAACTAAATAATTTAGCCACGTTGAAAAAAGGCATTGAATTTCTTACAATTTCTACAATATGGAAAGATAACTAATTCAGACGAAATTTGCAAAACTTTCCCCCATATTTGGTACATGAATGATGTGTTAATTTCCTTTTCACTATGACAAGAATACCCTGGTCGAAAATGGTTAAAATAATATGTCTTTCTCACCTTAAAACATATAATAACTAGCAATGAAGAGCTATAGAAAGGATAAAAAGTGTTTATTTGGTATTTATTTCATGTGAAATTGAGACAAAAAAAGTTGCGGAGACCTTTTTGAATTCCGCAAAAAATGCGGAGACTTAGCGGAAAAATAGCGGAATTCCGTTCCGCTATTAGTTATGAAACGGAATAGTGGAATTCCGCTATTTTTGGACTCTGCTCCGCTCTGCTATTAGTTATGAAATGGGCCCCAGGGCCACAAACAATCTACAGCGGGGCTATGCATAATACGATGTGCTGTAACAGGTGAGAAGTGGATACGGCAATATGAGTAATAATTTCAGAAAATGTACAATACGCCTTCACCAATCCTCTCAAATAGCCCACATTTAAGACAAAAATGAGCTTCAAAATGCAGTTTAACATAACAGAACTGATACTTTAAATCAATGCGACACCAAATATACTCAGATATACCTGGTGTTGACCATTTCTCAGTCTAATTTAGCAGAATTTACTCAATGTGCAGAGCTGCCAATTGTGCATTTTCTGAAAATCTGACCCATATGTGGAGAATTATAAAGTTTGTAACCACTAACTATGACAATGAGATGAGTGTTTTCTATATTATTAGATTATAATGATTAAAAATGTATGTCATGTTATTCTTTTTTCTATGTTTTTGTTTTTGTTTATTACTGAAGGCCGTACATCATTTAAACTGTTTATAGAAAAATACACATGTTCTAACTCTGAATCTAAATCTGAACAAAACTACCTGTAGTTCTGGGTGTATTCGGCACATCCTCACTCGCAGGAATTTGCAGTAAGCATCAAGATAAGTCATAGATCACTTAGGCCTCCAGGACACTAAAAGTTTTATAGGCATTTATGGAGTAGACCTTTTCTATCTCAGTAGATAAAGAAATGAGAAGTGCCCCGACGTCATCTCGGCTAAGGGACAACCCTACATCTAGACAGATAGGGTTGTCGTCGATCGCCATGCAGGTTAACATCTTGGTTAGCAACATAGAAGGCAACAAAATACAATTCAGGGGGTCAGGGACCTGAGAGAAGTCAGAAAAATAATCGCCTATGCCGAACGGCGTGTATGACAACAGGCTGATTGATTACACGGAACAATTTAACGCTGCAGAACTATTTCCTTTAATAACAGCACTCCCCATGGGATTACTAATATGAAATATGGGCTAATACTATACTTCTCATTGGAAGTACAAAGAATAACTTAAAACAAAAAATTGAAAACGAGTAAAAGAAATAATGTTTATACCTGATATGACATGTTACAAGTTTTAGTTGTTAATACCTTAAACATTATGTATAAAAAGAACTAATTGTTAGACCTAATATGATATGTTACTACTTACAAGTTTTAGTTGATAATACCTTAAACATTATATATATTTCAATAGGCCAACCGCCTTGACAGAGGTAGCAGGGAATTTCCCAATACTTACATAGGACTATAGATTGCACCTATACATGTAAGTACTTCTTAGAAAGATCTTCCCTCAGTCTTTTGATCCTGCTTTTCGGAGTAGGCCTATACATGTGGGTCAGATTTTCAGAAAATGTACAATTCGCCTTCACCAATCCTCTCAAATAACCCACATTTAAGACAAAAATGAGCTTCAAAATGCAGTTTAACATAACAGAACTGAAACTTTAAATCAATGCGACACCAAATATACTCAGATATACCTGGTATTGACCACTTTCCAGTCTAATTTAGCAGAATTTACTCAATGTGTAGAGCTGCCAATTGTGCATTTTCTGAAAATCTGACCCATGTATATGAGCATGGAGAAGTCAGGTTCTTTTAGCCGCCCTCTTGTGTGGAGGTAGAAGACAAGCTAACAACACGGCCTCTTGATTAGAAAGTAGCGTGTAGTTGGGACCTGAACTCAATGCCCTTCATACCTCAATGATTAACAGAGACCAGAGATCTTTTACAACGGTATGGGTTTATCCCTGGGATGATTCTTTTCGTATGAGTAACTCTGGGGAGTATTCCAAATGTTTGGGAACGCTTGTTTTAACAGGTATAGCCTATATGCAAGTAATTCGCTAGAATAGGCAGGTTTTGTTCCATATAGAACACATTACACCCATTTGACCGATGTTATATCCTATATCAAAGGGACCGCGATGTACTCTGCGTTGGCTGGTATTTGATTGCATCTGTCGGCTGAGTCTGTACTGTAGGCCTACAGAACATCAACCCATATATAGGCTATAGGCACATGTTTCACATACACACAGACGATTGCGTATCAAAGCCACGAATGGGTCCAAATAGGCTTTGTTGACCAGAGGTAACAGATGTTTGGGGAGTTTTAACAGTGCCTCAAATTGGGCAGAACATGCTATAGGCTACACTGACACGTGTAGGCCTATAGTTAGCCTACTCCCGTCCAAATAACTATAGGCCTATCATATATATAATCATGCAGGTTATTACGTCTGACCGGTGGTATCAACAGATGGCTTTGTGGCTTAGTTGGTTAAAGCGCCTGTCTAGTAAACAGGAGATCCTGGGTTCAAATCCCAGCAAAGCCTTTTGCTTTTAGCCTATACTTTTTCATGTTCATACACGATCACACACAAATATTTTGGTCAGGTTTTAAGAAGAACGGATAGGCTAGTCATATAGGCCTACTGATGTGCATTGTTTCCATGTGCTATATAGGCCTATGCCTATGGCGCCACACTTTTCCATGACTGTCGGATTGATTATTAAGGGTAAACTAAGTTCGATAGCTTGAGGCAACTTACTGTTGATAATGTCCTACACGTCAGTCACAACGTGGACGCATCTCTTACTTAGGCAGATTCCCATTTCTGTATACTACTACCAGTAGATTTACACCCGCACAGCACTGTTGAACTCACCTCATGTTACTCAGCGGCCTTGTGGCTTAGTTGGTTAAAGCGCCTGTCTAGTAAACAGGAGATCCTGAGTTCGAATCTCAGCAAGGCCTTTTGGCTCTAATGCATTTATGATATACGGTGGTTCTAAATCTAATATTATTGAAAATGCGATAGGGATAGATAGACTACCTATCGGTGATACTCATTACTATACTATACTCATACCTATTGGTGATACTCATATTTAATCACTATAGGCCTAAAAGATAGCTAGAGAGTATGCCTACCATTGGTAGATCTACTACCGCACTGCTGAACTGATATCAGGTTACTCAGCGGCCTTGTGGCTTAGTTGGTTAAAGCGCCTGTCTAGTAAACAGGAGATCCTGAGTTCGAATCTCAGCAAGGCCTTTTGGCTGTAATGCGTTAATGATACGGTAGTTCTAAATCTAATGTTATTAACAATGCGTTAGGGATATATTGGTGATACTCATTTTAAATCACTAGGCCTAAAAATAGCTAGAGAATGAGTGTATTGAGATAGGCCTATAGCTAAATTGATTGATTAATTATTCTTTTAATTAGGCAATCATATGCGGTGGTAGTAGTACCACTTAAATACAAAGTGAAATAGATCTAGGGCGGAATAAGTAACACCTGCACATTGCATTTGCAGATCCGGGTGCAGATCCTCCTCTTACAGGCTATAGCCATTATCTATTATAACAAGAAAGTCCCAAATGGACAACAATACAAAATCGGAATTAACATAATATTATATTAATTCAATATTAAGGTGTAGTTTTACAATAGATCTACCGCTCAGAAATATTCCAAAAGAAAATTTACAATTTGAGCAATATCATAATCATGGTAGGCCTAGGACCTACTTAGCAATAAAATTAATAGCTATGTTATTATGTAAATGTATTAATACTCATAGCCTACTAGGCCTATATATAACCCAAACAGCTAGTTTATTCTCTATTCTCTACAGTTTTATAGTATTTTCAACATGATAGAAAGCATGGTTTGATCTAACGATTGTTCTTATTAATGGCCTTCATGCTATTCCATGTGTGACATATTGAGTGAGTGTGTGAGATTGGTTGCTTTACGCCCTTATCAACACATTGAAGGTTATATCAAGGGCGGGAGAGCTGAGATGGAGGCAGTTTATGATCATACCCAGGAAATAGAGATAGGCTAGGCCTAGAGAAGGAGGGAGAGAGAGAGAGACGGGAGAGAAAGACAGAGACATTGTCATATATATATAGGCCTATATATATAGGATGAGGAACAGTTTTTGTGGACCTTGTGTCCACAAACATTTATGAATAATATAGGCCTAGTGTTTTCCCTACTATTGTAATCTTTCTCAATCAGTGACTATAGGATATGCCATTTCGTATAATGTCGGCCCTCGGGACCCCCGGGACCCCCGGGACCATAGCTCGGGCTAAACACGTTGGGAAATAATGCTTAAATATTATTACGCATTTTCTAAGATTTGTCGATATAAAGTGAGTGAGCTGAAATCTGCGCCTGCTAAGTATAAGGCCAACGAGAAACAGGCCTAATCCGCAAACGGCTTTAGTATCCCTACTCAAAAGCACAGCCCCCAGTGAGGATTGAACTCACGACCCCTGGTTTACAAGACCAGTGCTCTAGCCACTGAGCTATGGAGGCCCCGGTTGGTAAACGGCCTATTCTTATGTGAATAAATTTAATGCGTTCGCTGTTACCTGGACGAGGTAATTACACCCACTGTATAGGGGAATAGTTAGAGTGAAGTAACAGTGATCAGTGACATTTTACACTTTCATAGAAAGATTTGTAAGAGCTTTTCTGGATGACAGGAAAACACAACAAACCGTTTTAATATCTATCTCTATATTATATCTTTATGTTATCCGATATAAATAAAGACCATTATTGATGTAATAATAATTATAGATTGGCCAAGGTACATTCATGTGCACGGTATATAGCGTTCATAAATCTAACGGTGAAGAGAATTGCGCTTAATGGTTTATCTATACCGCTACCATCTACCTTGAATGCCATCACATCAACTAATATACATGTCCCACTTCATCTGTTCACTCATCTATAAAATTAATAACGAGGCGTTACAAATGAGATTATGCGCCATAACAGTGGCATGGTCTGCTTTATTAGTGTAAGCACTCCCCTACCTTATGGTACTTTGGGAAAAAGAATCATCCCAATACGTCAGGACTATGGTAATACGACTCGGAATTTTGGCACCAGGTACCTACATCCTTTACATTTGCACTACCTCATTCGAGCACTTGGAAAAGTGCCCACAGCGTTCCAGCTGCGAAGGGGTTTACACCCTGACCGTCTTGGATATTTGCATTGCGATAGACAAAAGGGAAAAGGCGGGATGATGCCTGGGGGGTAGCACGAAGTAACAAGAGGGGATGTCACAGACAAAATGTATAAGAAAGACCTCAAGGCTGGACTCAATGTAGAACAGCCTCCGATCTAGGCCCACATCGCAATAATATGAAGATCCTGTTCATGATGGATACATTAAATCTGACAGTCCGACTGTAGCTATAAATAATGTATGTGACTGCTACAATTAATCTTGCTCAAAGCCATACTATCAAATACCACAAATATGCGGTGGGAAACGTCATATTTCGGGCAAAGATAAGCCAAACAAGCTTGTTCTGTTATTACCTGATGCGCCTGTATTCTAATAGGCGCCGATTATAATAAAAATCGATGCGATTACAATATATATATATGTCCTCGATTAATGCGCTGCATGTTGAATATGAAAATCTATTTAGTTCATAGATCAGCAGAGCGTATACACATGCGACCACAGTGAGCATGCATCTTCACTACAACATATCAAAGTATTGAGAGGCAGGTAAAGGCAATGTATTCTGTGCTCCACGTCATGCGATTCTATCATTAACAATACCTATAGATACACAGAGGGAAAATATAACCATTTTGCCTCTGGTAGAATCTGCCTATTCAGAAGATAGTATAGATGATCCGAACACCATTGATAGCCTCTAATTCTGGCTATAGTATAATTCTATGATTTTAGCACGCAATGAGATTATGGTATTGATAAAATATCTATGGATATTCGATCGTTTTCAAAGAGGATGCCTGATTTTATTTCTTACGCCAATCACATGCAAAATATTCATTGGAAAACGCAAGAGCTGGCACGATATAACAGGTGTGTTTTAGTGAGAGGCCTCATCATCTGAATTTCTCATTTCAAAGTTCATAACAGTCTACAGGGACAAAACGTATCACTTAAACAAGTGTGTTACCACAGAAACGAATACCCTTGAGGGAAATGATTTGTTCTCGTGTAAAATCGCGTACGCATTAATGCATATATATATCAATAATAAGCATGTATATGACATGTACAGCCATGCATAAATATGTGTAATTGTAGTAGTGTGGGGGGCATCCATATTTGAGTAATACAAATCCGTATACCGCACACATGCATGTATATTTCATTAGCTATTTTTACAATGGCCAAACCCTAATTGTTAGTTATCATGGAAACGAGCAATGAAATATCAACAAATGCAGGGTACGATTGATAATGTTTGAAAAAAAGTTAGTACCCATGTACCTTATATATCCTGTCATCTAGCCAAACTATAGATCTACTTGGGCCAGAATAAAAAGGAAATTTGACAACAAATGTACCTGTATTGTTTTATATACTCGATTGAAGTAGAACTTTTATGCACTCATTATTCTGGGGTGAAAGTAGAGTTGGTATATCATTTAATACTTGTCCCTGGTTTATGATGTGGTGATTTGAAAGGTGGTGTCAGTTGATTCATTGGTGCACATTCATAAATGCATAAAGGATAAGTATAATTGGCCAGTGAAATTCAAAGCACTATCAGGTTTTATGAAACCTTTTGGACAATTCCCCCTACCCCTTGCCCCCCGCCCACACCCCACACACTACCATCGCAGTGGCATTATTGATTGGCAGTTCCGTAATTACATGATTATCACCCCATAAAAGATGAGTATGAAAATATCAAATTTCATTTCAAAATTAACTTTCTTCAAACAAAGAGTCCTACGCAGCAACGTAGACCAACACCATTTGTCCTCAGGACATTTGCCAGTCGTATCTAAAAAGTAAGCCATCCCAGCCAAGGTATAGGCGCATCATGGATTGCTCTAGCCTTACATAATCTTGGTGGTATAGGAACCCATTTACCGAGCTCTTCTTCTATCATCCACCCCATACATGCTTTCCAGTTATACAATGTTTTTGCTATAAGCTAACGGCTTCTCTTTCCCTCTTTTCCACAGTCACCAACGTTTGTAGCTTCTGCCGCCAGAATGACTATTTGATGGACTTTCAACACATTGGATATGATGCTAGAGGCTCTGTCGGCTGGGCCCAGCTTGTCAATGTATCCATAGCACCCTTTAAAACACTACATGTGAAATATTGATTTGCTTTTTATAATGATATGGTTCTACCTGAATGTAATATAGTTACGGAGGCTATTGAAAACATGGTGCTACCAATTTTACGCAAGTGCGCCTCGCCATGTTTTCCCCACGGGTTATGTCCTGTGCATTTGGAGGTTTGGAGACGAGCGCATAACATAGTATACAGCAGATTCATTTTGTTAAATCACCAGGGATTCTTAAACAATTTTGCCCATAGATTCTACTAGACGTGTCTGGACTAGCATTAAGCAAAAAAATACGAGTGTTTCCGTTTTACCCCCCCCCCCCCTACCTAGAAAAACCTTCCCCTACCTAAAAAAAATTGACCATACCTGATTTTTTTCCCAACATATTTTAATTTTTTTGGATCTTTTGACAAAAAAAAACTTACAAAAGCAGGAAAACGGGTTTTCCTAACCCGGAACTGTCAAAAGGCATATTTCCCATGTTTAAAACAACTATTATTACAAAATAGACATTTTTATTAGTTCCTGGGAGGTGGTTTCCTAAAAAAAAAATTTTGTTTGAAAAAGTTACCACCCCCACTACCTAGTTTTCAGCCAGATAAAGCGGAAACACACTATTTTTGTTTGCCTTATAGTAAGCATGTATAGCAAGAAGGTCTGATAGAGGTTTTGGTATGCCTGGTGTTTTGAATAAACAAAAGCCTCTATGCAGTGCGTCTGGATAAGTCTCATATTATGGAAGGCATAAAGCACGAGTAATAGATCCGGAATCAGAGGTGCATCGAGGTAATGGCTGATTGATCGGCATACAACTGTTTCTGGAAATTTATAAATGATATTATTATCATGTAATGAATAATTATGAGCTTCTCATAATTTCACCATATTGGGAACCTAGGCTCCCGTTGCATAACAATCTGCGAGTAGCTTTTTCAGTGTTAATATTGCGCTCGCAGATTGTTATGCAACGGGGGCATATATCCCAAATACATGTGAAGGACAACCAGGGAGATTAGTACACTTCTTAACATTAACTAAAGGGTGGTCTCCACTGGCTGCGGAAAGCTCTGCGGTAAGCCTTGCGATGGTGCTGTGTTGTTGAGAAGTGGCGAGGTCCTGCCTACATCGTTCACTGTCCAGGTAGGCAAGGACCTCGTCATTCCTCACCACCTACAGAACCAGCACAAACCATCGCAAGGCTTACCACAGAGCTTACCGCAGCCAGTGGAGACCACCCTTAATATAACATAATGCGTATGTGAAGTCTATTACTTTTGTGAAGCATTTAACTTGAGATTTTCGCGAGGCAAAAAAGACGGATAATCATAGAAAAAAGAATCGGAGTATTCACATACCCATCATACAGATCCCAGCAGTTTAGATGGATTATTGTATTTATGGTAGTATATAAACAGCTCTTCCCATCTACCAACACATGGACAGGGGGCTCGCAGTTGTGCATTAAAATTGCATGCAATTCAAACGCAAATCAAGTAGAAATAAGTAGTCATCCTTTGCCATGCTGTACTGCAATGAGAGGGCTCAGCGTTTTTTGAGGGACAGCATTCAAGAGTTTCGGGCTATTGTTCTCTCTCAGCTGCTTGGTGCTACGTACAACACCCTGCTTTAAAACTGTCATTGGTATTTATCAGCAATTGTACAACATTGGACCCGAGGCTCCCAGTCAATGTAGGTATAGGGTATAATTATTTTGTTTGAGTGTCAGCCTTCTCTCGGTGAATTAATCATGACTGCCAGCTTGTAGGCACACTAGCTGGTAATTCATTTTAGTCTGGCAAATATCCTCCATGCGCAAATTAGTTTTATGGCTCATGGGGATGTGATAAGGGAAAGACCCCGAGATATGTTTGAGAAAGTTGGAGATTTTATTCTCAAGAATACATATAGCTACCAGTCTTCCTTCAGAGTCAGAACTCAGAATGCTTTAAATGAACGGCAAATAGTACCAGATATTACTAATAATAGATCATGTTGGTTTACTACATCAGCAAGAGGGTCCTAATCCGAAGATAGTCGTCCCAATATGGATGATGTCTGCCATGCCATCCGGACTATTAGTCATTATGCTGACGTCACTACATGGCATATGACCTCAACGACAAGTGCATGCAATTACACAAATGGACACCAATCGTGTCTTGAGGGACCATCCAGCAACAAAAGCCCTTCAAAATATCCTGGATGTGAGGGTGGTCATATTTCGATAACCCTTTTAACCCTGTAGTAAATTCGATCTTCCTTGATTTCTACAGTCACGGAGAATGAACAGAGTTAAAACACATTCCAAGACAGAATATTTGGAAGGTTGATAGGCTTTGATATGGGTCAAAATGCTGCATCCTCCCGTTCGGTTATAACATCCTATAATGACAAAATCTTAGGCCAAAGGAGTTGGAGATAATTATGCTTTGTAATCTGAGCTGTGAAATTTGCACGTTTAGTTAAAGCGACAGATGTTAACTGATAGACTTATTTCCAATGGGATCACTATGATTTTGAAACGCTGCAGACATCTGTTGAAGATTCTATATTGATTTGAACCTAGCACCTCTAGCATTGCGTGTATAACCTGGTAACTCATTGAGATAAACAGGGGCTCATTTAGAAGATAAAACGAGTAAAGCGCAAGAGAATGGTTGCAGCAGCTCTTGCTGCTTTTATCACCATGCCTCCGCCTATATCTTGATATCTTCATCATCAGCCCCAAGCATGGCCCCTGGTTTTACACTCTTTTGGCTGTCGGGTCATTTCTAATGATTTATATGCGAGGACTGCGAACGCAATGGGTTTTCTGCCAACGCCGAGCAACCAGGGCATATCAAGGCATCCATAACTTCTAGTCAAGATGGTATGGGTTTGCGACAAGGAAGCACTAAACCCTTGAAGCCTAATCAGGCGTTTAGGTTTTATTTATGGATCACTAAGCTGTGGTATAAATCCTTCATGCATCAGTATATATCTAATACATCTAATACTCTTACATAAGGCCAGAAAACGATAAGATGGATATGTGTAGGAATTCATACAGGTCCAGACACATGTTGATTCGGATTAGGTTGCTTTAAAAACAAAGTTCATTCTGATTAACTCCAGTAACAGAGGTGTTAAAACTAGCGCTTACAGTTTATGCTTGGCAGATCATGCCCGTCAGCTCTTCAATAAAAGAGACGGATTATACTCGTTACGCTTTACGCAAATATATATAATCGCGTCTCCTTTCGATGAGGAAGTGCGTATTTTTGTTTTCTGCATCTAGTTGTCAACCTTTGAAACACATCCTCAGCTAAAGTAAAATTGCCCCAGCGGATCATTGAACCAAGACCCTAAATGCCATCCATACGAGCTTTTTTATCGCCCTGGTCTTCGTCTGGTTTTGATGAAACTGCAATAGATCAAGGGTTATTGCCAATGTATCTTAATACCGACCATTGAACTATCAACCCTGAGGGCTCTATATTGTACAGGACTCTGGTTCGAAGTACTAAGGAAATTGCTCCATTAGACGGACAATATTTGACGCTGGCTCATACGGTTGTCAGTACTGTGAAGACAGAAAAGCCACTGGTATTTCATATCTCTTCAGATAACTGACGTCATAATATGCATACAGTGCCCATATGTTTGTAACATATCTATTCTGTCACCACTAGAGGCAATATATTATGTCAGACAGAATATCATAATGTAGAGCTTCTGTATATACGTGAACTGTTTTTATATTAATCGATATTATTATGCAATTTCCTACACCTGAATTTCATCAATTTTTTGGTGACAAAAGACTATATATGCTTTGCGTGTAAAATCTTGAGAAAAGTGACCATATTGTCTTCTTCGGTGATCGGTCACGATAACGGTCTTGAGAAGCAGCATGGCTTTCTTCCCCTAGGCTTTCATTCTACCATTTGAACATGAAAGATATTGGCTTGTGGGTTTTTTTCAGTTTAGAAAACCACTATGTGCTCTACGTCGATCCGGCGGCGTGTCTTTCCATATCTTTACCATCTCAGCAAGACTCTGAAATACAACCACTTCTCCTCAGAAAAGAGGAAGTAACGGGTCCACGTTTGTCAGATCATTCACGGAAAAACTTTTTTCTCCATCTTCTTGTTGTTCCAGGGGAGGAGGGTACGAAAAGTACACCTCGTCATGTGTCTTCGATGCGCCCCTCGCAGAAGGGAAAAGGGAGCACATCAAAAGAGAAGAGATAGCACCAAGTGCCTACAGGCTGATAGGCAAGAGAACATTTGTGAAGATTGGGTTGTGATGGACCATTTCAAAAGATTTGCGGCCACGACCCCTTCCATAGTGTCCATGCAATGTCTATATCAAAGGAGTCTTTTTGATAAGGTTTCTCTGTTCTTATCTTCAAAACAAGATTCCTCCATATATATAGTTCAATGCGGAAGTGAGAAACTTTGATCCAAATAACCAAAACATGTCCACACTGTGCTATCACCGAGTTTAGTTCTAAATCACCAGTTTGATTCGATGCAAGAGGGAAATTTAGCACATGAAATATGATGTCGGTCTCGTGATTACAACGCCTACATATGATAGAAATCCTTTCCAACTGAAGGCGTAAGAGCGACTTGGAAAGAAGAAAAATCAGTTTTGAGCCTGTGTGTTTAATGCCAAAACAGGCGTGGCAAGCACCAGTATGGGCAATGGCTTCATTTCAGTCCACTTTGATCTGTAAAGTTTCTTATCTTGATTTAAGTATAAGGTTACGTTACAGCCTGAGCCTATTTTTATCTCTCCCTGAAACGCTTCCATCTCATCTCAATTTAATCGATGATGCCGCACATATCGTCTGAAGAATAAAACGAGAATATGAAACTTGGAGAACACCACTGTTTCCCAACGCCTATATCTCACATGATGTAAAAACCTGTTGGAATATATTGGTATGTCGTGTTCAGACGGGTACATACAAAGCTATCTTAACAGTATTCAGCTTTTTTTTGCATTTGTTCTTGGCAACTATATTATGTTCCGTACTAGGTCTGCGCGACACCTGTGGTGTTCAAATACTTGTTAGTCCAGGCAACCTCTGTTGGGTAGGTACAGCAGCGACCGTCCTCGATTTTTTTCCTTTCATCAACTTGTGTTACATTCGCAAAGTAAGATGGGGGGACGGGCTTGGCATGCAAATCCCTGGAGAAACTTTACCTCAACAAGACCTTTAGCGGTCTGAGTGTCATGCATGTGCTGGTCCGAAGATAAAATCCAAGAGGCTTTGCATCCAATAGCCAAGAGCATTTTGTTTTAATATCTTATTTTTCTAGGTTATACAAGGGAGGCCTTTGCCTACCCTTGTTTACGTGGATCAGGTAAAGCTAGACCAGCTTTTCACGAGATCCAATATTTGATAATCCAGAATTGATTCGTTTAGGAGATGCAATGACCAGACTCCAACCAAACTACAGTGAGAAGAGCAGTGAAGGTTAAGTATTATTATGATGATGTTTATCCAGGTCTCACCTCCTGTATACCATGAAACCTGCGTATAATATATACAAATAGAGATGTAGTGATATTAAATGAAAGACTGTATGAATATTTCTCTCCTTTCGGCTCATGATATGCATTCTGATAGGATTGCGAGCATCTGCGTCTTCCTGAGCAATATGTTTAGCATTGAATTATCTTGGCATGGCACCTCTGCTGATGCCCAGGGGCCCAGTAGAAGACGGTTTCATAACATGTAAGATTCCCTTCAATACTTATTCCTCTGGAGTATTTACAGAAAGTTGCAGCGCATGCAAGGACAAGTCTAGTCTCCCGCGCACACCAATGTCACCTACAGTCTCATTCAGCCAAAGTGGATGATGAGAAATAGGCTTTCAGGGCCAGGCCAATCATTTAGTCTAAATATGAAGGAAAGCAGGGTTCCCTGGTTTAGTGGCAGGTGGAACGGGGCCACAGGTTGCCCCTACATATCACTGGTCGGACCAAAGGTCCATCTCAGACAATCCATCAAGGTCACCTCTGGCCTCTCACAGCAGCATATTTGTGGCCATAAATAGGAAACAAGATAATGCATGAACTCTGACCAAGTGCACCCCATACCCCTTCGGCCAAGGAGAATTAGGTATCGACGGTCCAAATGAAGGTTGATGTGGATAGTAGCATACATATGTATTATGGTTCTAGGACAGCTACCCGCCGGACATCTACCCGCCGGACATCTCCCCTAGCGGGATAATGTCCAGGATGGTAATTGTCCAGCTGGTAAAAGTCGGCGGGGAGATGTCCGGCGGGTAGATGTCCGGCGGGTAGCTGTCCTGACACCATGTATTATATACATAATTTAGATACTGTTTTCAGGGGTATGTTGTGTCAACGATGATGCAAAAATGCAAGTAAAAGAAGCTTCACAAAGTTTGATTAAAGGTTGTCACTGCACGAAGTTGTCACATAGCCACAAATGGATTGTGCATGCCTGTAGGATGTGTACATTGTCTCACTATAGGTACAGTGGGTTAGTGAACATGGAGGAAAAATGCACATTCCATACTCTTGTGTGGTGTGTGTCTGTTTGAAATATTTTTATTCGGACTGTGACATTTTGAATTAATGCTTTTGAAACAAATCTCACATACATACATACACATTTTTGATAAGTCCAATGTTCGCATACGTCGCCTATAGTATGAATATACTGATGATAAGCATACTGCCAGCGTCAAGAGGGAGGATAACATAGCAATATAACAACTGGTGTATTATCTATTGGGAAACCTTTTTTCAGGTAGTTGCAAAACGTTTTAATATATTTCAAATTCTAAATAATAATATTAACTGGCAAATTATTCCAAAGTTTAGCACCTTCATAGTGAAGACTACAGACACTTCTGTTAGACTTGTGTCTTATTCTCTTGTATATAATCAAATTTCCCATCCTTGTTGGTCTTGTATTTTCATCATTCTATAATAATCTCTTGTTTTGTTTCAATTAAAAATAAACTTCAAATTTCCGTGCATATCTACCTGGGTAGTTGATTTCAAGCAGAGAGAGGAGAAAGCTTGGATAATCTCGACTTTTTTTTATTGACAAATGGCGGAACATGACGTGTTAGAAAATCCCGTTTGCATGATTCCGTATGTTTAGGTATATAAACTACCCGACCATACGTCAAAATCCCATTACCATAGTCCCGTTAGAACTCCGTTCTCCAAATAATATTATTTTGATCCTTTTAAGGTAAATGGTATGCAAGGCGAGGGAGCAGTGATCCAATCTTGACGATAAGGGAAATGATGCTGTTATCCATCGATTTCATAAACTGAACAGTAATTCATCTTGCGTGCACGCAGCATGATTTGAGAGGAAATCGCTGTAGTTGAATGATTGAAATCTAACTCCAACATTTTTCTATGTATACACACTTTGTGTGAACTCGATATAGGCCTATAAATATACTTTTTAACATGTTTATTCAGGAATATATGATACAGCAAATTTCGGCATCGTCTCTTTAGATGTACTTCGTGCTGAGTTTTTACTGCCATGTATACATATAGAAAGTTGCTTAAGTTTACATCTTAGAAACTAGTTGATGAAGGCAGTTAAATGCAGTTCGTATTTTTGAGGGATGATAGTTGAGAAAATATATAAACCTCTACTATACTTGTACAACCATCAGTGGATCACAGAGTTGGGGGAGATCGAGTGATTAAGTACATACATCGATCATTTTCTGTTTTGTCATTGACAAGTTGTTATTAAAACTGTATTTTTAAATATATGCACTCAAAATAATTTGCTCCTTAGGCAATGTTTTGACAAGCCTAGGGCAAAATCAGAGTAACAGTCCTCAATTGCATACAGACCCATCTTTAACATTTATGAAACACCGATGTGTTTACTATGTTTACATATTTATGTTTATGTTTATATTACTTTGATATGAACTATTTAACAGCAGGCGTAATGCCTGTGGGTGCACACTACCGTTAAGAACCATAGTTGTACACATGCACACGACGTGAAAAAGTCCCCACCCATTGCTAACAGAGAAAAGCAACCACGGCAGTGCCACAGCAGTATCTACCACCTACTACGATGCCCCACACCAATCCAGACTTAGCCAAATGGTAAAATCAATAGGTGTAGCACAACTGTACAGGGAATACGCCCAGACCCCGAAGGCCTTTCTTTGGACAATTGGCATCTCTACAATAAAATAGAGGATGGGTTCGAAAGAGGATTTGATATCCTACGATGCAGTAACCAGCAGAGTGCCTTCCAATAATCTGTTTGTCTGTGAGCATATATATAAATATATTCTATATTTCAACTTAAGTATATTTAATATTTGAGTAGAATTGCTGCTTCCACTTGTTATACCACGCATTATGCAGCATTTATCATATCTGGTTTCTGCTTAATCTTTCATAGACTTTTCCTTGAACACCATGTCTTTGATTTCATCAAAGACTTAATATCATAAGAAAGCATGTCTAATGGAAATAACAACAAGTTAATTAGCCAAAAGGCATAGGCTTTAACCTTTCATACAATGAATTATGCAAGGACCTTGGAGGGAAACGCCTCAGCAACGGCAATGGTTCAGTCTTTGATAATTGCATTGACCCACCCTGAGGGTAAATAGTCACTTTTCTAAAATAACTCTGCATTTATCGGTTGACATTGAAATTGGACGTTACATGCCATGTATGGATCGTTTTCCCTGACTCTAGAAAATAGATGGTTTGTTTGGTGTTGTTTGCGCTGGCTTAGATGAGTCCCTATAAGGTAAGGGTCATAGATATCCATAACTGGACACCGTCCAAGCTAATACCCATAGTTGTCCATCCTCCAGTGCCCTGCCTTGATAAGCCTAGAGTGACATAATGCTTATCTATCTAGGGGTAGCAATCAATAGCCATTATCCCACCGGTGGAAACGACTTGATACATTGTACTTGCACCAATATGTTAGTAGAATAAATGCCTTTGTTGTCGCTGGGGAGCTTGACATTGAATACCCCGTTACAATCGGTCTGTGTCTATGTAAAATACACCCCCAAAGCATAGATGTATAGCTGAGACTATTCCTGCCAATCTAAAACCATTGAATTGGGAAAGACAGTTAATGTATTCATGATTATGGTTAAATACATTTTATACATCTGGCCTAATTCAAAGTAGTTCGGGTCAATTCCCCGCGTTTAGATAAGGTTGGGGGTCGTTTATCTTGTCCGTCGTAGGAAAACAATATTTGAATTGCAACAAATGCAGTTATTGCACATAAACGACTCAGGTGTATTATAATTATCAGTGTAGAAAACATAAAGTGTCTCATCTTAAAGTTATGCATTTCACAATGGCGTATCTATATGTTCTTGTTAAGATATTATATTTTGTATTGATATTATTCCAGAGGAAACTATTTTAAAGTAAATATAGGAGACTTAGGACATATGGTTCTATCTTACTGTATATATAAAATGTTGTCTCTAGGGGAATACAATTGAGAACGTTAGATTCTTCATGGCAAAGTCAGTCAAGAATGACTTGCATTAAATCAAAACCTCCCCTGGATTAAAAAAGGCTGTTTGGTTTCAAGACAACGGACAAATATTTATGCTTCGATATAATCACTGCCATGGGAGATGTGTTGACAGCATTTACTTGGATATATCAATAAGATATATTTTATGCACGAACCCTTGGCAACACCGTCACATTCCTTCAAGCGGTGAAACGATTTATATACCAAAGGTTTAAAAGCCCATAACATCAGCGACGTTGCAAATAGGCTGATATTGAAAATCAGCTTACTAAGCAAACATGGGGGGGATTTCTATATGGAACGAGGTACTAGTAATTGAATACTTATTTAACAATCGAGTCAAAAGATATTCAATAACTAGCACCGAGTTATATTAACTATATATTGTAGTAATTTTTACAAAAAGAAGACGAAGAACCTAAATGCATAATCTTTTGCAGAGGTGTGAAATGTTAGATCGGTGACTTGATAAAACTTACTTTGTTGCCAGGGCCAATAACCCGCACCGGACATTGGTCAATCACGAAGTAAATAATTGACATAACCCATACACACATACAATTGCATGTATATACCATTGTAATGTATTCTGTTATATACACAATACAGACATTTGCATAGATATACGGTAGATATTATATGAAATCAAAAGGTATTCTGGTATGTGTCAAGGATAGGGCATCAGAGTTTGGACAGGAAACCACTTTAGTCTCATGTCAGTGTCTTAACACGGCACCAACTGTAGTGCCCCCAGGAGAAGAGAATAAGAGACTATAAAGGAGAATGTCTATATCCCAGACGGGAATCGAACCAGCAGCCTCTATATTACATGTCTGGTGGTCTACGAACTGAACTACCAGCACTATCTTGTCCAACTATACCCTTGACGGACAAACTCAAGGTCCCCCACATGGCTACTACATTACATTATATATATTGCTTTGAAAGAATTGAACGGAGGGAGCGAGAAAAAGAAACCAACATTGCTTCCCACTTTGTCGACCAAAGCATGTCATTCTTTGTCTCACATAGATTCCCCAGGAGGGACTTCCAGTCCCGAGATGACAAATATAGCCCAGTCAACTCAATTTGTTCAGGGTTTAAGGTTCGGTCGAGGGTCAGATGAAAAGAGGCAATCAGTTAGAAGCAGGACTAGATGGACAAAGCCTTTGCTTCTAGTCCCAAAGGTAGATATGTGACTCGGTGTTCCTAAAATTGGGACCATAGACCAGGAGGAGGACTGATTGCCTCAGGAGGAGGGCCCATGTGAGTTGTTATAGGGAGTGCAGTGCGCTATAACTCTATATTTGTCCTGTACACCACCCCACCCTCTCCTTGACCACCCAGGGAGAATATCCATTTCCTTACCGCGACTCGACAGGACAGAAACAACACCTCATATATTTTGATACGTACCTTGAATAGGAGAAAATAAGAACCTGTAAACTCAGCGACATAAAAGCATGAGGACATGTTGGTGCATGGGTATATCATTGTATGATATGGACCAGAATGTCTCTATACATTAATGAGGAACGAGACAATCTGCCTTTACTATTTAGAATATTATAAGATGTAGTAAAGCAAATTGCTCAATATGCATAGTTTTTCGTCTTAGGGTCAGAAAATGTACAATTGGCAGCTGTACACATTGAGTAAATTCAGTTAAATTAAGCTGCAATTTGGTCAATACAAGGTAAATTCGAGTATATTTGGCATTGCATTGATTCTAGCAATCTGTTTGGTTAGGTTGGACTGTATTTTGAACTTTATTTTCATCTGACAATTGGGTTATTTGAGAGGATTATTGAAGGTGAATTGTACATTTTCTACATCTTCACCCCTTACTAGTTTGTACTGTAAGGCGACATTTGATCCCATCCAGTCTACTTATTGACCTACGAAAATCTCATGAATTGGGATTGCATTATCAATATGAACGCGTAATCAGAAAATTCGACTTTAAACGCGGGAATCTGCGTGCTTGGATGAGACCACTACCAGATTAATTTTACTCAAGTTAAATCCTTACATGACTATAGGATGTTCGCGTGTCGTGCAATTGATATCCAGCATCTAGCTATAAAACTTTGATTTCTTTTCATCAAGATGGCGATATTCCCTGAAGTTTTCCTCTGCATGTGGCAAGTTTTACAAAGGAGAGCTTATATGGCTGGCAATTAATGTGCACCTGCACTAGATTCGACACGCCGTGTGACACCCCACTCATCCTTTACTTTTGATCCCTCACATAATTACCATATTTGTGATGTGCTCCAGGAAAATGAGTCACAAGTCGCAAAAATCATATTTTTCAAAGTGATTTATATACTGGGTCACTTTATTTGAATGTTCTGATTGTGTGTGGGTTTAGCGATTTTAGTCATATAAATTTATGTACCAAATTTCAGGACATTATATGAAATATATCCTTGCGTTATAAAGGTCTTCATATATGGAGTATATTTAGTTACTTTACTGATAATTGGCCACCCAGAAGTATTGCAAAGAAATTTTTTCAAAAATTAAAATATCAAACTTAATATATAGAAATATTTATATGGTGTCCTACTGTTTACTATCGTTGGAATCGGCTTGATCTCATCTTATGTCATCAAATATGATGACATCTCGAAATCTACTTTTTGCGACTTGTGATTCATTTTGCTGAAACACATCACATTTCTCACTGGACCGCCCCTTCCCACAACTGACTGAAAATATGAATTATGATTAATGATTCGACTCACGCATTAAAGCTTCAATACCAGTGACACATCGGTGGACAGTCATATGTCCTTTATTCGGTTGGGGCATGATATTAGTTTGTTATTTGAGAAAAAGCAGTAAAGTTAACGTATCACTCGTAAACATAATGACATTATGGTTTTGAATAGAAATCACATCCCTCCTTAGATATAACATGGCGATGATGTTCAATGGCGATGTATGTGTTCAACAATATTGAGTGAATCATCTCATAGCATTGGTGTCCAGAAGCCTTCCATAAACTGAGGCTTTAGTCACATTTCCTATCGCTCAGAAAATGTCCCCTGCTCACATTATATACATACATATATGTCAGATGTATTATTGGGGCCGCCAATGAAACTGGTATATGCCGCGTATCCCAACACTGCAAAATCCTCTCATATGCAAAGCAAACGCCATTTCCCGGTTGAAATAATCTTTGGACAGGGCCCGGGACAGGGCGCTGTGTCACTTTGGCGCGGAGAAAAGGTCGTAGCAGGAGCATCACCCTGGAATGTTCTGACAGGATACAAGCACCATAATATGTATATGTACCCTCTTTCTCTGACATTGGAAATCGGTGCGAGGAAAGCTTTTGGTTATTGCACAGCGTCTACTTGCATATATGTTAGAATGAGTTTTCCACAATATTGTTTTCAATACATATTATTTGGGCTCCACATGCGTAGCGGTTTAGGAAAACGGAATATGGATGGGTATGTTTGTTTGTTTGTTTATTCAGTTGCATTTTATCATACAGATACTATTCTCAGCCAACCTACTCAAAATTACATTTAAAGTATACTTACTTTCCTTAAATTTAATCCAGCTATTAATCATATCCTAAAATAGTACATAAAATATAATATCTAGTAATCTAATATTCCACAATTTGTGGATAATACAGAAGTAATATCGCAAAACGTGATTCCACCACTCTATAGATGAACAATACATGTATTACTTGTACATGATCAGATCATATGTAGTAAAGGCATTAGGTTGTTTCTATGACCTAGTCACATAAATGTGGCATTCTTTTGACATTATCAATGCTGCGATAATATACACCTAAAAAACAATTTTTAGCGTCCTAAGTGTCCTCTAATGACCATGTCTATATCAGGCTCAACGAATTTCTCACTTCTAAGGAGCTAATATGAAGAAGTACACCAACAAGAAATGATGAACCTAAATGATGAAATGATGATTTTCTAAGCATAAATAAAGGGCTGGGATTGCGGGAGAGGGGGCAAAGATCAACCTAACAAAAGGGAGTCAAAATGGTTTGACTCTCTTTCTAAGCGAGTCAAATTCACTCCTCCTTGAAAGGGAGTCAAAATGACTCCCAAAACGAGTTATTCTGGCAACATGTGCTGGACTCCCTTTTAGAGTCAAAATGACTCGTTTCATTTTCTCTGTGTATATTTCTTCTGTCTGATTTTGGATGGATTCAAGGAGAAGGGGAGTAAAATATATTTGGGCTTTATACACATAAGGTTTTTTCTTTCCGACTTAATGGCCCGCGGGGACCTCTTTATCAACTAACCTATTACCGCGTCCACCATATACGTCTATTTATAACGATCTAAAGAGGAATCGGCTACTTGCTTTTGAATGGGTGAGATGGCAAATCCTTGTTGATTCTTCAATCTACTTCATGGTCGTCCTCTAGAGATAAGAGAGTCAGACTTGAGCTTTCGGAAAAAGCATTTTTCTCCCAGGAAGGCCATTTTATTTCAGATTCAATATCCATGCATCACAACGTCGCGGTATATGGATATAGAAGATCTTATCGATAATGAAATGCCCCCAGCATGTCTGGTTCTGTATCGACCAACCTTCATTATAGCCTATAATCTTATTGCCCTGTCGTGATTTAATGTATTATTGGCTATACCCATATATAGGAAGTCTATCAGAATAGACTGGATCACTATAGTTGTATCTTGATAGATATAATTATATTATTCCAAGGTTATCGTACAGTGCGTGTTCTCTATGCAGCGATGCCGTGTGTGTAAATGTGTGAATGATTCAGTTGATAATTTCGGACGTAAGGGTTAGGTCATGTGACAGAGAATAATGAACCGCTCTTATCAGTAGCCCGGGGAATTTCACTGGCAATTTGCTCCCTTCAGACTACGGTTTTCATAAATAGGCTGAAACAGATAGTTGGCATTGTCCGAGTGACCCATGTGCACTGTAAAGCTCAAACTCCCCAGAATCACAAAACAATTTCAGAGGGCTTAGCGCAGAATTAGCAATGGCACCATCTGGAACCAAACATCCAAATGCACCCAAGAATTAAGTTTAAAAGCTCGCAGGAATCTTGATGAAAGTTGATGAAAGTTTAAAATCTTCCATTAAAGGTCAATCTATACTGCCATCTACTGCATGGTCAGTATGGGAATTTAAACACTTCCTTCACTCCAAAACTATATCACTCTTGAAACATACAAGGAGAATTGTTCTCCAGTGAATGCGGCATAGGGGACCAATTAGAATTGTAGCTCTCCATCCCGGGAGAGGCATTTGGGTCACTGTAGTCATGTGATGCTTCGTTTGAAGGTATATAAAGCGGAGACTTATAAATAGAACAGTGCAGTTTAAGATGGGTTGATTGTGATTAAAGGCAGTTTACTTTATTTTACTGACAGTACACTTAGGTGCAGACAGTATGTAAAAGTTTTTAATTTGTAGACAGATATGTGAGGTGTTATAGCAAAATGAGTCATAAGTCGCAAAATTTATATTTTTAAAAATGAGTTATTCACAGGATGCTATTCTTTGAATGTGTTCATTTTTGGGGTGCCTAACGCTGCTTATAGCATGAATAGATTTACTAAATTTCAAGAAAGTGTAATGAATGCATTGCTAAGGTCTTATAGAGTATATTAAGCTACTTTACTAGGAAATGTCCAGCCAGAAATACTACAAACTTGTTCTTCAAACATAAATATATCAAACATAAAATATAGAGACACTTCTTAGATGTACTTCATGTTTACTATCATTGGAATCGGCTTGATATCATCTTTTCAAACATGATGATATCTCAAAAGGCCATTTTTTGCGACTTATGACTCATTTTCCTTAAACACGTCACATATTTCCTCGGTTTTAATAACTCATTGCGATCTCAGTCAGTATTGAATGTTAGATGATCCCAAAATGGCCTTATTCCTTTATTGAAACAGAGATTAAAATTGACTCAGAAAGCATGGCGAATTCAATCGAGTAAAACTAATTTGCAAAAGACTAATTACAAATGCAGCGAGTTGCGATGAATAAATGAGGTCTTCACATGCACTAATACTTTATTTAAGCGATCATCTCCACAAAAACTTGCTTAATGACAATGTTTATGAACATTCAGCACAGCTGAGGCAAGATCTGAGGTTTGTGAAATTATTGAACATCATGATATAACATTAAGTGATCAAAATTCACTGGTTTGTGGTGTGCGTTGGTACATGTGGGTCAATCAAAAAAGCATAAAGCAATTGCTCTACCAGCGTATGATATAAGCAATAGAACTGCTGCCCAGTGGAAACCATAATCATTACATTGCCGATGAAATACCCGAAGATTGCTTAGGCTAAATCATATATATAATACATTATATATATATTTGGGAATTCTGGTGGAACATATTCATGCTATATGGGAGATCTCTACCGCGTTATCTGCTATGAGCACGGAGATGGATCACGGTAGTGAATCACGGGAGGTACACTGGCGTGAACGGCTCGATGAAGCTATACACTGAAGAGACATCGAGGATAGGATATAATCGCCCCCTTATTCTACAATATTGTATGACAATTTCTGCAGTGGAATAATATTTGTTTCATCAAGCCCCATGGGAATGTATATTGACATTGAGACATGTACCATCTGTCGAATACTTAGAGACAAATAAAGAATTCCATTCAAATCCCAGGAGAATCATATTCTGAATGATGTCTGTTGCTGTCACAAATATATCGGAAGATAACACTTTCCTGGAGAAAGAACAATATGTGAATATAAAATGAAATGCATTAATATATTTATCTGGTTTGCTGACTCAGCGAATATCATTCGGAGCACAAGGCCTAATACTAAAGGATTGGTAACGGAAAGTGAGGGGCTCCAAGTTTGTTGCTGAACTGTTTGGTGCATAATCACGAGACGAAGCACAAATGCACCAACAGTGCACCAGCAGGCCCGACATGGAGGTTTTTAATTATTCTAGTCTTTGCCTTAGGTGGTGTTATGACATATTACGTAACATTGCATAACCTCTAATTAAATTTTTAAAAATTATTAATGATCAATTATCACCTCTTTATTAGTATTATTAGGGTTATAAAATCGCTAATTTCCAGTACTGTGCAAATCTACTTATTCAGGCTATGTTCAGGATATGAGGTAATGGGGATACCTATTATAATACATACCGCTCCTTTACTGATTCATACTTATAAAAAGTTAGTTGGTTTACACTTTTCTTGAAGAACAAACGTTCAAGGCAATGACTAATGCATTAAATAATGTGTCTCTGAATATCTGTACCAAATCACAATTATGATGACACGGGGAAGATTGCAAAACAGAGAAAGATAGATAAATATATAGGTAAGGAGCCAACGAGAGAACCATGACTTTGGGTTATTCGCTCATTCTGGTAGACTGTCCTCAATGAAGATGCCTCTCAATGCTGTTTTCATGCTGCCTCTTTTATCTTTTCATGTCCAGTGTCCGGTGTGTAAACTCTGAACTATCTGTCAAGTCAATAGTGAAAAACATCGGAGGATGGAGAGAAATGTTGACGGTCGATTGGCAAGGAAAACCAATTAGTCGCTTGGTTCACGCTCAACACCAGAAAAAAATCCTAAATCATTTAAGGACCAGGAATGATGGCGTCAGGAGTGAAGAGTTGGGCTTGGGGTGATAGATTAGTTTGGTGACCGTAGGCCCAAGCTGCAGTCATTGCATACCAATTGACCTCTCCATATGCAATCTCAATTTTCCATCCATACACTAGACAGAACCCGCTATCGGTGAAGGGCAAAACCATATATATACATACTTAGATATTATTGGGATTGATATACGTATATTTGGGATTAGGCCTACATGGACAAACTGCATGGTACGCCAAGGTGAATGAACGAAGGTTTCGGCTATATATTGGACGAAAAGGCCCATATGATCATACATAATGACGGATGCATGGGTGATATTTATAACTTATAAGAAGTTAAATCGGGTAAACAACTCTAGAAATATACTGATATTTATTTATTCCTGTTCTAGGGTGATTCAAAGAGGAGCTTATCTGGCCACCCACGGGTAAATTGAAGGTTTTATCCACGAAGCATGAATTGGATCCCCTCGAAGCAAGGTTGCCATCCAGTCGGTGATATACAAAAACAGACCTGGCTGCTATTGGGTTTATGCGTGTTGTTCCTAGACAAAGTGGATATGGAAGGTATTTATTAGGTGATTAAACATGATATGTTTGTCAGGAATCGAGGTCTATTTGTTAAATAGTAAAGATGAATGCGTCAAACCCGCTACTCTAATGAGAAAAGGGTTGGGGCTAATTAACAGCAATTCCAGAACGAGGCAAGACATGGGTGAAAGTTAAAATAGAAGAAATCTCCATTTTTTCGTGCTTGCTCTATCATAATTGGATCAACAAATGAAAATTGCTCTGGTATCATGCATGTCATTGGAGCATAACGCAGAAAAACATGGACACATGTATCAAAGCATCAGGGGAGATACAGAATGAGTGATGATCGGTTGTTAAGGGGAATCTATGAGCCCTTCGATTCGATAATTCATTGATCAGGAAATTGCTCGTGCTAAATCACTCGTATTCACTAATGTCTCTTGATTCTGCGCCAGCATATAGGATACGGGAAAAAACTCCCATCGAAAAATATCGTGTACCCGACAGCCACGAGCTTTTTGTGTGGATCATTAGACAAGGACGTTGAACTGGCCAGGGATACACATTTATGCTGAAGTTAAGACACCCAGATTGACATATTCAGCTCAGCAGGTTGTTCTCAAATGCTCAGTGCCAGAACTGCCTGTCTTTGTCATTGCTACAAGCCACTGACTGAGTCACTCCGTCTCCCTCTCTCTTTCCTGACCCAGATAAAGCCCGGAAGGAAGTGGGTCATAAAACGACCTCATTATAATCTCCTGGACTACTTCCTATTCGCAATCATGGGCAGCATTGCTGCAAACAGTTTCTGGAGAGACGAAGGGCAGCTGCATGGCTAGGCAGAACTTGATGTCATTGAAAGAACTGGTTGTTGCGGTTGCAATGATATCTATCCACTTTTTTACTTGTCTGCTGACTGAGTTTGGCACGATGTGTTCGTGTAGGTGTCAGTTGGCAAAAAGCAACCCTCATAGTAAAAGCTGCCTTCCAAACACGGCACCGTTATTTCACGGTGCTTTTTAGTCCTGAGTGACCCCTATGAATAATGCAAAGGCTGATCAGTGCATACATATAGACGCGTTCTATGTTCTATCTTGGATTCAAACTGTCAGACATTAGTCGAAGCTGCCATTGCCACGTACGCAACAATCAGTGCAATAGATACAACGGCACAAAACAAGTTGGCTGCAATGCAACTTTTGACCAGGTAATGATAAAGAATTGTATTGATCCCATTACAAGTGACAGAATTGGAAGTATTAATTCACCAACATAATCTAAATTGTAAGCGCTCTTTTAATATCTAAAATTGCCCGTGTGTGTGTGTCAAATACCTAGAAAGCATTTAAAATTCTAATATTCGGACATTCTGAAAACAATTTCTTATTTGTATTACTTCTATCATTTTTAAACCAAGGGTTGATAATATTGGAACATCGATACCGTTAAAAAAAAATAGGGCCAACCGATCCTCCCAGAGGGCAAAATGAAAAGATGTCAAAGAGAGCAATTATTATTGAGGCATTACATTTTTGATGTTGGCATGTGTTTTTGTTTTTAATTAGGATTTTCTGATGACTCTCGGAAGTGATTTTTAAATTTGCTCTTTTCAGGTCGTCAGAGTTAATATGCAGTCTCTAAATGATAAATATGCAGTCTTTAAATATCATATTTATAACCACAACAAAGTATGATGACAGTGGATGACATATGATGAATGAATGAGGGATGAAAGCATAATGATCAGGTTTATAATTATTAGATTGTTTGAGACAAGGATAGTAGGATTGAAAGTAACAAGTAGCACAGTTTAATATTTCATAGTTTGGCAACCTTTATTAGGCTTTAGAGATGTGCTCATCGACACCATTTCATGAATATATCTGGATTTCATATTTTAGATGTTACACTTATGGGTATGCTTGTGCATTCTTGAAAGTACGTACCAATCACATAATATTATAACAACTAACCTTAGAACTTAACTGTCAGTTCCTTTGTTTCGACTCCTCCTGAATTAAAGTACTGTGACAGATTCAGTATTATATTCTGTATTCATATTATTTTATATTTTTATATTAATCTCACCATTACCCTGTATTTTAACTCCTGCGTAGTTCTCTATTAGTCACTTTAAAAACCTTCTTATATTTTCCTCCTCTCCAAAAAGGTAACAGCGGGAAAACATGGAATTCTCATTCCATAAGCTAGTCGACCCTTTTGTCACACTTGTTTCTGTTATTGTATACCTCATTGATGAATAAACAATTTTCTAATCTAATCTAAAGTCACATATCCTTTGTGTCGACTCTCGCTAAACAAAAGTGACAGATATATGACATAAGATGCATCTGTCTGTAATTAATTCGAATGGAGAGTATATTCATAGGGGCAGCTCATGAGTATAATGGAGAGAAGTTCCTTTTTAAGGAAGCTCTTCGGTATGTATTATAAACGAAATCATGCGTCCACACTGTCTCTCTGATGGATGGATTTATATCACCTCTGCAGAAATTATCACACTTGTGACTGATCGCTTCGGAATACTTGCTGCCATGCAGAAATGAGCAATGGAAATCAAAATACTGTCAGGAAGGCAGATCAGAATTTTTTTAATTATTCCAATGATGATAGGAGATTTTTTTAGGGTACGTTTTGAGAGCGCTTGGTTCATTGCATGCCCACATAGATTGGCCCTGGCTGGTAGAAGACCTGGTGTTTATTGTCATTCCCATCGGTCCGATTGATCAGGGCTGAGATAAACGATGGAGTAGAGCAGTTCGACCGACAGTCCCTATGGCAACAGGCAGTCATGGGCGCCAGTAGAGTTGCTCATTCTGACGTTCCAGTCACAATGAGTAGCAGTTTGTGGATAATCTGATGACACAGATCAAATAGTAAACCAAATAATTCCTCGCCCATCCATTATCTACACAATCAAATGTGAGGATTTTCTTTCTGTTTCAATGCTTTGTTTAAACGCCGACTCAAACACAGATCCCTTCGCCCTTACATGAGGGTTCGGTGTTGGCCTGTTGATATTGAAACTCAAGTATAAACTACGATCATAACGTCAAGAAAGATTATGCATAATAGGATGTCTCCCGTGTATGTATTAAATCATAATAATTATAAGGAGTGCCGAATGGTGATTGAATAGTAATGGAATATTTTGTATGATAAACCTATAGACGTGTTATATGCATGAGTGGAAATCGATGATATTATCATCATCGAACCATAGAGGGATGAGGAGAATTGGAAGCGTATTATTCACAATTGTTCTATATATTGTTTAACGTTCATCGCCATGATTTCGCAATAAAGTTATTCGCATAAATTATTTAAATGGTAATGATAGATTGGAAGATATTACAACTATCTAATTGGTTATAATTAATGATTCAAACGATCAATTAATATATAATCCACAAAATACGTTTTTAACCTACCCCTTTCACTGGGTATGTACCAAACTGAAACATATCAATATGATGATGTGCTTTGGGAAACCTTGCCACTGTATTATTCCGAACAATATCCTTATTATGGGTATCATCTAGATCAGTGAACCAGAGAACCAGAACTTGGGATGACACCCTTAATCGTCTAGATTACAATATAACCAACTTAATTATTAGCAATGTGAATATAGAATTCCAAATAATAATAGATTTTCTTCGCAGGGGGTCGATCGTAGCTATTGATTCCAGTTGGGGCTTCCCCATGGATTTTACCCTACTGTTCTTCAATTCAGATAGTGTTGCAAAAAGGATTGAGAAGGGGATAAGTGATATTTGCACTGAACACATGTCTCGATCAAAGAGACACTTTTTCATATCAAGCTTGAAGTGCTGCAAACACATTTGAACCTATTCGACAAAATGGCATTCAAGGGAAAGAACATAGAAAACCTTTCCGATGGTAACTCCCACAGTAGTTGTGTGGCTACATGTGTTTTTATTATATTTTTTTCTGGGCATGTACAAGAGTTGTAAGCATGACCAGTAATTAGAATGATAAGATTCAATAAAATGGTAGACAATATCAATTCCATGGAGGTTTAATTCACGACATACCACGATCTTTAGACATCGTTAGACATTCGATTCTGCGATAATCCCTCAGAATTTCACTGGAATGATGAGGATAAAGCGTCATCATATATCATATCATCCATCATCCCCATCAACCATCAATTATACCATCGAACACTCTACTCGCCACAATTGTGTTTAAAATATTTTTACTTATATTTGATTATACAGAGTGTATATGCAATACATTGTTCAGGGAAGGGGAGGGCCGGAGTAAAGTGAATAGGGAGCTCCTGTGCTACCTGAACCACCTTATGCTTATTAGTTATCGCCATAAATTAATACGATAGATAATTAATGATAATAGTACTTTGGAGCATTAATCATTGTAACGTAGAATGTAATTTTTTTAAAAAAAAAGTCCAATTAAAGAAAATAAAAGTACGGGTTGATGACCGACACTACATTATTTTCCTGACTACTATATATATATTATATACCCATTCACCTTAGAAAAACGATTCCCTTGAATAATAGATTATCACCTTGTTTTATCATACTCAATCACAGAGTACATGCATGTACATACATCCGTGTCAACCGGTCATTGAACCTTCTACGATATTGTAAATGTGTCAGCGCGTCAAATGCTTTTGAATGATGGCTTGAGTGATGGTTAAAAACTACCTCTTGCAATTTTAATCATATTGCAATGTATTGCATGCAAACCATTTCGAAGGGAATGTATTGCATGCCTCCGCCTACGGAACTACATTTCGTTTCTGTTTTCATCACATACCGACACATACATGCAGGACCCACCCACCCAAGAACGTTATTTGGCAAAGATCTTATCAATTAAGAATCATGTTTGTGTCCCCTCGCATAGTAATTATGGCATACATCCACGGGAATGATTTTCATATTTTACAATGCATCTAAGTCTCATGTGCTCCAATGTCTTTAATAAAGGATGGAATTAGTTTATGGTTTGATTCACTGACACGCCCTCCGATCGTTCATTATATTCTCATCGCCTCTATACGATCGTTTACACCTGCTTATCTTTCTATCAAGTAGAGCTAAGATATTCACATATTCACAGAGAGGTGCTAAATCGATAGAGCACCCTGATTCCCCTGTACTGGAAAAGGTAACTCGTACGAGTTGATGAGTTATCGATTAAAAGGTGCTTCAGGGGCGATGGCCAAGGCATGATCTACAGAAATAATGAGGCGGACCCGTGTGACTGGATACAAATTAGAAAATATTACCCACTGCACTGGGGGTAAGGCATGCAATATGATTTATATCCCATACTTCAAGGTCAAGTGTATATTATGAACCATCCTCATCCGAAAAGGGTTCGGAGGAACCACACCGACTCGTGTATAGTTTATAATTGAGAGAGCCAACAGCCTAAAAGATAATGAGTGGTGATCGTGTATACATGCATATCATATTGGTGGTATTTTCCCGGGCAAGGCCCTCGCCTGGTAGTGGTCATGTATCAAGATCAAAGACTGGGGCTTATATTATATTCCATCAACGTCTAACGTTCGCAGGACTGCACATTATAATTATTCCGAAGACTCAACACTGAAGCCACATACCACGAGACATGAAGAGGCTGAGGAGATGGTGCACCACAGAATTGTACTCGGAAGTCTCACGTACATCAAACAGCAGTAACACCTAAACTAATTCCAAGTCGCTCTTCCCTCCCTCATAAATTGCTCAAGCAGTTATTTTCTCCCTGAATATGTAATCATTGAATTATCAGAATTGAATTAAGTCAATGTCAAGTACGAGTTCTGCAGAACAATAGTTAACAACACCGAATGTGCATACAAATTTATGGTCATATTTTAGTCACTGTGGAACAGGTATATATGGAATGAATTCATACTGATAATTAACATGACATATAGACAACATGATCTAACTGAAAATTACACGTACGCAAATCCCACCGAGAAGACATCTCTTCCCAATAATATGAAGCAACGATTTATGTTTAGGTACGAGCCGTATGCAAAAATATAATCGTGAGAAAGAGTCAGTTAGTTATGGCATGCAGGTATGCTGCGGTTACGTATGCACGGAATGTGATTCGTATGACTATACCTCTGTTGCTTTTCCTCTGCCTATAGCTACCTGAGCGCCTACCATTACTGTCATGACGAGAGGGGTTAATGCGATGCTTGAGTATGCACCAGGGATCTTTTGAAGCCCAAGGGTTAACCAAGACTGCAGACGGAATACATGAATAGTCAGAGCGTAGGAAACAATGGCCACATGAATATCTCTCGTGATTAAAAGTTACCTGGCCCTTTCCTGCCTTCAAGCTAAATTCCCTTTGCATGATACTCCGAATACACCTTTTGTTTGCTTTGTTGTAAAACGCTGATATTGAGTCATCATGATTAGCTAGAAGACTGCACTTAACTGCATTTGGCTCCGATAGACATTTTTGCTCGATGAGTGATGTATTAGGAAATATTAGCACAGATCTGTTTAACCTCAGTCAAAAAAGATACACCTCACCAGCCGTATATTGCTATCAATTAATGCCACAAGCCAGTGAAATATTGTGGCAGGGGAAGCCATTGACAACAATGGGCTCTTGGTGGATACTTTTTTCAAACATTAATGTGTTAGCTGATAGATCGATCATTCGAGCAACAAATAAAAATCCACAGAATTGACTTTCCCGGTGGGAAATCCTAATAAATTTACAATGCAAGAAGCAGTTACTATGGTTACAGATCGACAGCTGATGAGCATAAGGTGATAAGTTCTTTCATTAATGTGAAGAGGTTTAAACAGAGGACACGTTATCAGCAGAATCGTATCAATCTACAAAGACATCCTTTAATTTGATGTGTTTCTAAAAGGATGTTAATGCCATGGTGTGGATCAGATAAAAGGGATCGCACCATCTTCATTCATTTTTATCCAATGGACAAATTTGTCAGCACATGTGGGATTAGTTTCCCAATGCTCCCTTACGTCGTTTTGCATTTATGACCTTTCCGATTAAATACAATGATATAAACAAATGATATAAATTTACTGAAGCTAACCATATCCAAATGCATGTCATATAAAACGAAGCGTATATTGCTCAAAACGCTTGCTAAGGAATTCGAGTGTTCTAATGTTTTGGATTGGTTGACTCAAACAAAATGAGAATGTAGGCAAATTCATTTGTATTACCGAGTGCATTTTGAGCAAACCAACCCAGAAAGCAATCCTATTATTCTTGATCGTCTTAAAGTGCAACATTCCTGACCTAGATGTACTAGAAATGGATTAAGGATGAAGGCAAAAATATTGCTCCATTATTAATGTGACTCATAACTCGTGCACGGAAAACATTGGCTGCCTTTAAAAAATGGTCAAGGGCATCTTCAAAAATTGAAATCGAGTATAATTAAAATATAAAATTCATGGCTTATATAAACTTAGTCACCTAGATGGAATCATCCAGACATGTGTAGCATATATTAATTTTCTACATCAGGATGGGCTGATTATAATAAAATCCGTATTGCAATATTGAACGATAAAAGTAACACGGCGTAATTAGAGTTAGAGGCAAGCACCCCTATCCAAAATGCATCGCTGAACACAAATTAACCATGTATAATTATAATTATGATAATAAGGAATGAATATGGACATTTATAGGAAGAGGTTATCAGTTTCCTTGGCCCCTGGAGAACGCTGTTGTTACTCATGAGCTGTGTTTGCGACCATCGTCATACATCTAGGTCAAGTCAACCCTGGAGGTAAAACATCTGGCAGTCTCAGGAGGCCATGTGTGGGTGGTTTGGGGGTAGGATGTCACATGGCAGCTGATCGATATAAGGGGAGAGAGGCTTTGGATGGTTTGGACAGGGGATGATCCGGTTTGCAACCCAAACCTTCCATTTAGAGACGGATGACTGGCATTGGCTGGCCCTCAACTTCTTTATAGGGCTTTTAACTGCTTCTGAAAGTCTTAAGATGGACCCAGCCATATCTTTCATTGGGTTTTCTCTGATTATCGGCTGTGCAGGTTGAATACATATCGACTTTTTGCCTGTAAGAGCTATAATAGTATGCGCTACAAAGGATATGAGGGGGTAAAGTTTATTTTTGGAATAGTAATTTGGCAAACCTTTGATAATAATTTATTCATGTATTTCATCCTATTTAGAGGTTTACTTTCATCATCTGTATTTCATCAATTTATCAAATCCCCGTTTTCCAATTCATACGAAAACCAAACAACATATATTACATGTTTTACCCTTTACTCACCACAGTGCAATTAACTTATCAGGGACGAGTGCGAAAGTGATACAAAGCCAGACTCTTTTTGACCACGTCCCTCAGGAAAGGAGTTTTCATTGGTTCCCATAACAACAGCCACCCGACACTCTCCAGGGTCGTGACTGGCAAAAGACTCATCAGAGGATTGTGACAGATAAACAAAAGGTCGGGATGAACCCTCTAAATTTAGCTCGGCGTTCGGTACAACACATACGACAATGTCATCTCAGTCTTGATTAGGAGCGGGCTGTCTATTGATGGATAAAACAAAAGTCTGTCCGTGCAAGTGGAACGTGGGACTGCCAGTTCAATTTGGGTCTTTTTACACGGGCTTTACCGTCCCCTCCTTTGGCCTGGAGGAGGAGTTCGTGAAGGAACTTATTGCTTCCCCTAGTTTAAGATGATTAATTACGCCACCACTTATACTCACTCACCCTAATGAAGGTCCACACTTAAGTAACATTATTGTGGGTGTTATGAATTCACTGAAGGGTATGCTTGAGTGTAGTTTTCATTGGCATAATAAATTTCATTCACCGGGATTGTAGTTTGCAATGAAGGAAGATTAACTACCTGGAGGTAAAAAATCATTATGTCGAAACATTTTCTTGGTTAATTCTATCGCTAACTCTCACCTTCCGTGGGTGAATTTCTTCCAATTTCAATTTATCGTTGCGCTGTCGGTTTATGATATCGTCCATTGAATTACCCAGGCAAATTTATAATGCTTTACACCAGAGGAAATGATCACTTTGATATACTACTTGAACACTGCGCAACCCCCGGGCCTTTGCTGCATTTCCGTATACTACTTCCATATACCGGTATGGGACATGGGCTATATGACAGAACTGGTCTTTAGAGAGTTTCTAGCGCTGGGAAAGGAGCTGATAACGAACTGATAACAATCCAACACCACGAGCTTGAGGCCGCACGTAGGGATTTAAACCACATTCATTTTGTTTTTCTATGTGCAATCCATTTCCGTGACTCAGACAGCAAATATCAAGACCCTTTTTCCGTTGGAGCCATGCGTGTGGTTGTACATATATGACCTGTCGAGGGCATACCAATACTTGGATCAGTAGTTCGTCTGGTGTCCTCCTCTTACCTCTCTCCGTCAAACGCCTATACCATCTTCTGTGATTGATCCTTGCATACTTGTCCTAGCAAAAAACACGAGCCTTGGCTTCGGATTCAATTCTCTACGCTACTCATGGGAAAACTTCATCCATCATCATACAGCCATTTCTCTCCGGTACGTTAAGGGAAATTTTGGACTGTCTCAACACATCTATCTTTATAGAACCAAACATCTAGCCTTCACAGAAATGTATGGATATTATCCTTCCACGATGGATATTCCACCATACGATACGTATGGATGCGAAAGAAATCTCCCTTTGCATAGTGTGCGCATGAGAAAGATTACCCACTCTAATCTATGGAATACTATTGTGCTGTATTACTCAATAAAGTTTCCACGTCACCTTCACTTTTGACAGCTTATATTAAGGAAATGTAGAAAATCAATACAAATAAAATAATCTTAAACTTTCATCTGTGGTATTGTATTCACAATATTATGCATGAACTACACAATGGCACGCACCGCTCATCTCTGAACAAATGGGTTTTTTTATTTAAGATTCCCACTGCTATAAATCTAACCAAAAGACCTAAATTGGGACCCTCATTATTAAATTTGAAATAACAAGGCTAAAAATAGGACATATTAATGCTTCCCCCGGCGTCATAATCTCATAGATTCCGGCGATTGGTTGGCATTGGCACGTCCTAGTTGGCTTAATTCTGAGCGAAAATATTTTGGGCAAACAAAGTTGAGCAGCCAGTCAACATGTTCCCGCCTGCGTCCCCTCCACCGTTAATTGATGCGCAACAAGTTGGGAAGGTGAACGATAATGGACGAAATCCCCATCAGGCGGCAACAGACAGGTCGAATGTCGTCTGCGATGAATTACCAAGTTACTCTCCTGCATTTTGTTCACTGGTGGGGCCTTAGTGCAGAAAAACAGCCACGTGCTTATATAATTACCCATACAGAAACTACATAAGTATATCTATATATAAGGAATCAAATCTAATCTCAAATATTAGTCTGATGTGTGTCGGACTTTATATATTATATATTGAATACATAATACGTATAATTGTGAGAAAATAATGGTTATCCTCTATTGGAGAAAAAGCGTAAATCACTTTGGAGGCCGATCGAATAAATGCAATTCATTTTCTATAGCGTATAAATGGGCTTCCAAATGATCCAAATGTCAGTGGAAGCTCACTCAATCTTCGTCGAGTGGAGCAATTATTTGGTAAGAATTCCTAGTATCATCCGCTTCTGCTTATTATAACGGGATGATTATCGCAGACCCCGGGGTAGTATACACCGTGGAGGTACCTTCTCCCTACCTTTCATACATCCTCTAACTCTGCCACCGTGAAGCAAAGAGTGTCCATAAAGAAGCTTTCCTCTGGCACAGCCATTACCTAGCATAACGAGGGAAATGGTGATATAGTGCTCTCACCCAACGGACTTAACATTATGTCAACGAACCGAAGGAGCGAGGAAGAATAAGAGAGATAAATATAACCAAGCGCTAACTAGTTATATGGTATTGAGCTGATTATCAAACAAAGAGTGAATTACTCGTCAAAGTCTTGCAGATATCTGTTTTATAATACCGCTGTTTTATAGATTGTCTGTCTGTCCATGTATGCCTCCAGTGTTCTCTTACTGTTTTCCCTTTCTCTATACGTGCCTCTTTGCAGGGACAGTGGCTGATCCAATCGAAGCAGCCTGGTCACCTATTGCACCATCGACTCACACCTAATGCCAAGAGCAATCACTGTCATTCTATTTGGAAGAATCTAGGTACTAATTGCCTTTGAATCTGTCATTTCAATATAAACACCTGCCGACGACCAGGGAATTGGGTGACGACGTTGTGCAGTTGTCAGGGATGGGCAAATAAAGTAAAATATTCAGTATACCCTCGGGACATTATATTACATAAATGGAGCAGGATTGAGATAAAAATGAAAAATGTATATGTCGCCTAAGTATACATATGAAGAGGAATAAACTTGTGCCAGAGAATGGCCAGGGATTGTTTTTGCAAAAGCGTATTACAAGAAAACAATAAACAGAAGGAGATATATTATGTAAGGTGCACGAAGGGGATAAGCATAATGAAGGCGTTATGTCCTTTATTTATCATCTGTGCAACAGCCTATAAAGCACTTAGGGTCTTATGTGGGCCCTCGTGTTGACCTTGTAAAGATCAATATGGTGTTTTTGTCGGCGGGTTGAAATAGAAATAAGAAATGGGTCAAAATAAAATAGGCAGCACTAGCCAGGGAATGGAAGCCAGAGTGATATTGCGGCACACTATCAGTCTAGCAGAAAATAACACCAAATGTGCCATCCAATCCCAGTGTACTATATTTATGTTTAGTTGTTTTACGAAATCCGAGTGTACACACAAATGTCTGTACGAAATCATACAAACATAATATATACCGTTGATAATTGAGACCGCTGTATTTTGATGCATAGATGAGAAATGCTAATTTGTATTGATTTGATAGTAATGGAGACGAGATTGTATTTGTGTAAGAACGGTTAATTGGAGGTGTTAGTGATAGTGTAGTTCGAAGTATTTTGTATTACGTAATGTAAGGACGTTTGTAAAGTATGTAAAGTGTTTTTATAGAGTAGTACTGATCTTGCAATTTATGGTAGAAGCGATTTGACAGTTTGATGGCAACGCATGAAAATAACTACAATAGTGAGTTATGCGTATTTGCTTAAATATGTGTGATTTAAAATGTAAGCCCAATATAGATATTTAAAAGAAAAATAAGTCTTGACTATCTCGGATAGATATAATAACATTGTAAGGTTGATTCTTTTTTATTTGTTCCCCTTAGAGTTTGTTCGCAGCACTCCAAATGGGAAAAATCCTTTTGATACTCCAAGAATTAGTGAAGGTATGATCTCTCAAGTTTCCTTCCAAACACATTTCGTGACCAACGACATAGCCCGAATAAAAGTTTCTAAGAGGATATAGAGTACCACCAAATCGAGTATATCCAGAGTGCAAAATTTCAAGAAAATATATTATACCCTGATAAGGCACAACGAGTGCCGAAACGTTGGTACAACTAAATAAACATCCATATATTCAAATACACCTCTCAATGTTGTCAAGTCCCTTCTACCTATGAAAATATATTATACTTTTTTCTACCATTTCACTGTGAGAAATCGCATTTGATTATGATATAAATTGCAGGTAACCCTACGTGTTCTTTTTTTGCCCCAACACTGGGTCTTTATTCAAGAAATTAGACAAGGTTACAGTTACAAAGAGCGGTCTACAAAAACATTACATCGCGCTGCATCTGTGAAACTACTAGGGCCTGGGCCCCACCCTACATGTTTTTATTAATTTCCGTCAAAACATGAAATGTTTTACTTTGTGCCCTCTTTGTGCTCATTCCCGACGCACCCAAATGTCACCAGGACAGATTATTAAAAGGATTGAATGGGCCTCATCTTTCTGGTGTAAAATCTCATTATCTCCCAAATTATTCATTTCGGTGACCCGCCCAAATCCCTCTTTTTTTTTTTTTTTACAATTTCACTCTTTATCATCTTCTTAGCGTTAGGGAATCCAATCAATTTTAGCACTGGCTATAAAGATACGTATATGGATGTATGTACATACTGTTTTATTTCCGGAAGCGTACACTTTCAATAACATATCAAATTTTTACACCGAAAAAGGGTGCCTCTCCTTTATGAAACCATAGATCTTCCTGAGGGCCCCCTATATTTACTATTGATCCTATTATTAGTCCCAAATTGCCACTGTAGATCAGCAAAACACTAAATCATAAACAGATTCGAGTAAAAACCATGAATTCATGGGGAACTCGAGGAATTATCAATTCAATTCATATACCCGAATAAAGTATAAAGTATTTTCTCGAATTTTATACCACTCGAAGAAAGAAAAATTCGAGAAATAACTATTTTGGGCCGATTTAGTGTGTATAGGTGTGTGGGTGTGCGGGGCGGGGGGATCCAGCTTTAACATGCTTTTGGGGGTGTAAAGCAATTCCTTTTGACAATATTATTCGTAAAAATAACCAAAGTTGCGCTGCTTTAAAGCAACGCTCGCCCTTCAGGGGTATCCGGCGACACCTTATATGAGCGCCTCTCGCATAGAATTGTATTCGATATTCTCAATCAGTCAATGGTACCCTGAATTTTCTTGGTGGTAAGCTACTGTCCGAAATCAAGGACAGTCGTTCTGATAGTGACAAAGGCATTTTTGGTTTTATGAAACAGATTCCTGGTATGTTCTTTGATGGATTGATCGATACTTATGATTTGGGGCATTGGCGACTTATTAGCCGCCAGATTTCAGCCACATTAACTAGATGGCAGCCCATCTAGATCGTGTATTTATTTATAAATAACTGTCCGTATCACATAAGGGAAAGATCATACTACGCATGCAAACATTGATGTCTGAAAGTACTTCTACTGACCGAATACCCCATCGTCCTTAATGTGGATACTGATATCCATGAATTATATATTCGAAGTGCATGATAAGCCAGAAGAGTATACCTAGCCTCATTGGTGTATAGCCTATCTAACAGATCAGACGGAGCATGTTTAATTGGACAATAACATTATCACCTAAGGAACGGTAAACCTTTTAGTATACAACAGCTCACGGCCAGACCTTTTATTGCTAGAAGCAAGGCAGAAAATTCATGTTCCATCCTCCTTTGTTCAGCTGTTGTTAGGCTTTTGAATTTCCCTTGAGAGCCAACTAGAAATGTGGCACGCTGAGTTTTTAGTTTAACACATACCGACGCTGAAGGGATCACTTACAGCTGTTGAATGTAAAACATAGCCTTGTTTTTTAATTTGCATGAGAGAGCAATTTGAAGCACTGTCTCCTATTTTACTCACCCAGGAGAGCATGAACACGGGGGTGCACTACAAGTGATGCATGGGACAATAGGACCTAGTATTAGCTTTTCAATCAATTATACTACACCAGAAATAATTTTCTAGAAATATTTGGTATATATACAGCACACAGAACCGACAATCGCTTAATCAAGGCTTTTTTCAATTGACGATTCTTTAATCAACAAAGATATGATAGATAATACACTAATGCCTTTTAATTCATATTACTGGTGGAAATGCCAGCCAAAGTCGGCAAAAGTGAAATAGTATAAACTCTTCTCGACCTTTTATCGATTCTATACAAAGGATGTTTCTTATTGTAAACTCGGTGAGCTGTGTATATTGAACGAGCCCAGCGCAAGGGGTACGTAAGTGACACTTGTGTTGACCATAGTATTAGAGGGTATATTTGTTGAAGTCTGACCAAGCAGCCCAACCTGGAAAAACGAGATAGCAAAGGAAGGCCGGGGGATAGCAGCAGTAAGCAAAGACTTGGAGAGTATGTACAAAGACAGGGGAATAATATATCGTTACTCTTATCGCTTCTGCTAAAATCCAGAGTCGTGTTCACGCCTATATGAAGGAAAAAACGCAGGGATGTGATTTGATGCTTTTCTGCTCGAGTTTCATTTACTTCCCCAACCTATTAATTTACTTAAGAGATATATTCTCATTAGACTACGCAGAAAAGTGTCACTTAAAGTCTGTAGTTAGGCAAACTACAGACTACTCGTGACTTTAAATTCGGTCCTCGGTGCTACTATAGGGTCTACTCGATATCGTCCATATATAGAGAGAATGGGACGAGCCGGCAATAATCGAAAATTTATAGGACGAGATTCGTCCGCATAAGCACGATGCCGTAGGCAGAGTGCTTATGTGGACGAATCAAGTCCTATAAATTTTCGATTATTGCCGGCGAGTTCCATTCTATATTTATTATATGTGCATAAAATTTCATCATATGTTATCATATGTCATATGTTATCATATGTCATATCATATCATATGTTATCATATGTCTCAGAGAGTCCCGCTGCCCCGCTGACAGCCCCACTGACAGCCCCGTTATTAGCCAAGTTATATTGTTGACTTAAAACGTTCATATCGCAGCCATTTCTGGAGCTACCTTAATAAAACTTATATCATTCAATAGAGAATTTAATGCTCTATTTAATGATGGGATTTTTATTATGTATTTCTCAAATCATAGTACCAGAATCGCGGGTGGATTACCGATCGCGGGGATTTGTTTACATCCTTCGCGGAGAGCCAAAGCTCCGCGAAGCATATAAACAGAGCTATTTTTAGACAACTACATTCATATAGGACACGTCCTATATGACTATTTTTATAGCACCCCACTTATAGCACTTCTCATATAGCATGCGCGTATAATAAATATATATATATGATCAATAGTTCTACAGGCCCATCGCTGTCCTCAGGGTGTCGATTAGAGTTGACCTGAGAACAAAATGTTTACCTGCAACGTAATCCCATTTGAACGTGTGAAACGGCTAACGAAGTAAGGCAGAATGTGTGATTTAGCTGTTTGGTCCATTAACACTCTACTATCCCTCCAGTGGCTCCTGTGCCTTCTCCAGGGTTGGCAAAGGGTGCGTGTTCGGCGCTGTGGAGATAGTGGTGGGGTGTAAACAGATGGACACCAGTTCTCCCGAGGCTGCTTCACTAATGATTCAAAGCCCTTTGGAACTTATTGTACAGTTTGGCTCGTTCAAACAATTGTAAATTGTCATCATTGTGACACTGCCTATAGGACCAAACAAAAGCTTTACCCCAGAGAGGAGACATTTTCTGTTGATGCGGTTCCATAGGAATTCATATAGATAATACTAATGGCAGCCTAGTTTGGTACTGCGATACAATTCTTTGATTTTATGCCCTCATTATGTATCATTTGATATCATGCTCATGTAAACCTCTGCATGGGATATTCGCAGATTAAAAATGCAGGCGTACCTTAACAATGCATGCGCATTACCTTAACAATGCAGCTACACATTCCAGTTGGCGACCCGATGGGGTGAAGCCATCTATAATAGATGTACATGAATGGGGTCAACTGAGCATTAGTAAAACCAGCGAGCGCATAAATATTTCTATTTTAGAATAAAGAGCCGCATCATTTAGATAGTGCAACAGGCTGGGGAGTCCTCGCTGCCAGGGCGCTGACAACTTGCCACCCCTGTTCCAGGGACAATACCCAGAAGTAACGCTTGAGTAATGGGTCGAATCACTCACACCCTGCCCTGGAGTGGAGACTCACTATTAACCTTATCCTGGGAGTAAGTGGTGGCACTTCGCCTGGGTAAACATAGACCCTCAGATAACGTCGGCGCTCGTGTGTGCGCTCGTGGCATGAAGGTGCCGGGCGGGGAAGTTCTGCTGAAGATGGCATGGATTAAACATGGAGAGGGGATGAGTAAGGGTCAGCCAAAATAGATCAGGTCATGAATTGAGGCGTGAACTGATGACAATGTCGAATGCGATCGACCAGTAAATGAGAATAGCGATAGCCATAGGTGCTGCATACCCATGCATACTATTACAACCCATATGATGCAATTAACGAATGTAATGTATTGAATTTTCTGCTTCAAATCCTCAATAAAGGAATAGGAAAGGAATGGGGTGCATGCACCGACATAAATTAAATCTAGATATGAGTCACTCGTCCTACTCTCGAGCAATTGATTGCTGCAGATGTTGAATTTGCCAGACTATTTTAAGAAAGAAAATATAAGATAATGGCGCAGGTGCGGTTTGACGTGACTCCGAGGGTGAGATCCAGGCTTGAAAAAGTGAGTACAGAAAGTATGTCTGGCGCAAACTGGGGTATAGGTTCGTGGAGGGCGTGGGAACCTATCGATGTGAACAAGTTACTGTAACGAGTAAAGAGAAGCTGGGGATGTTGGTTTAACCTAATAACAGTTTCCCTATAACATCGTTATTCAGTTAATTTACCATTAGGCGTGTCTGGAGAGATCCCCTCTGAATATCTCAAGGTTGTTTTTATAGTGTTCATGCATGGCAAGCTGAAAAAGCCTAATGCCACATCCAGGAACCCCGCAAAAACTTGTTATTCCTCACTTTTCATATCATTTTTCAACTCCGTCCAACTCTTGGTATTTGGAAATAATTATTGTATATTTATTATCCCGAGGTATGAGTTAATAAATATGGAAAGATTATATTTACATAAATATAATGTTACACATCCAACCTCAATGAAACGCGTATATATAATCATCAAAGTAGGATACCTGACATTAAGTGTGTTTACCTATTCAAACTGGAAAACAACTGTGTTATTATTTCCAATGCATCAAGTATTTCCCGGTTGCCCCAACTTCATAAAAAATAGAGCATAAAGGGATGCATACAACTTCTGAGGTTGATGTAGACTCAATTGTACATGGCAACAGTAACCTCAGATGTTATTTATTTGCACGTTCCCTGCTATGCATTCACTGGGAGCACAGGTATACTTTGGGTCAGCCAGGGTTAGAGCAAGAGATATTGGATCCATTTCATTGAACCTACACCTCCAAGCCATAGGTGCTAATTTAGCGGCGCCTCAAGGCAGATCAGTATGAAGAGAGGAGAACTGTACAGTCGATGGTGTATGGATCGATGGGCTTTTTCAATACTGGGAAGTTTTTTTTATCAACATCTACGTTGTTGCGAAGCTGGGAGGTGGATTGTCATTCAAAGTTTTCTTTGTTATTATTTTATGACTGGATTTTACATGCAGTACACATACAAACATGGCAATAGCATGGACAACAACATATAGTAGGTATCGTACATGTATATGAAATGCTATTTAACTTACTATACGCTTTCAGGCAATTTAATAAACATAAATAGATGTTTTATTTTATTTATAAATATTCCCAACCCATATTGCTAAAGAATATATTACAGGTACTTATAAAATCTCAAGTTCTTTGTATCTTTATAGTTTATTCCAAGTCGGGAATAATGAAGTATAACAGGGAGAGAGAGAGAGAGATCTCAAGCCTTCCTTGGTGTGAGTGTATCGATTAAAAGTGTGCATCTTGGCTTTGCTGTTGCTTTGCTAGCCTCACCATTGGAAATGGTGCGGCTTCCTCAGAGGCTGCAGCAATAATAAAATATAGTCCATCAATTGATTAGTAACCTCACCTGGTTTCTTGTCTCCTTTCGTACCGATTAGTATTCTATTATTAATCATATATATGGGTGAAATCGCCAGAAAATGTACAATTCGCCTTCACCAATCTTCTCATATAACTCAGATTTAAAACAAATATGAGGTTCAAAATACAGTTCAACATAAACAAAAAGATTGTTTAAATTAACCTTATGCAAAATATACTCAGAAAAACCTAGTATTGACCATTTTTTAGCCTAATAATTTAGTAGAATTTAATAAATGTGCAGAGCTGGCGATTGTACATTCTCTGGCGATCTGACCGTTATTGCATTTTATATGTGATATAGGCCTAAGCTGTGGGCAAAACAACTCATCGGTTGCACTTAGCAGGAAATGATCAAAATAATTTATAATATAAACTGCACCTATAGTTACGATGAACCATTATAAAGAGCACGCAGCCTTTTTTGGGTAAAACATAAATTGTGCTATATAGAAAAAACTACCTGGGCCACGGGAAGCCACAATATTCTCCCTTTGAGTATAACCAAATTAATGTAATGTACTTGGTTCTGTCTATTAGTAGAAGTATGGATAAAGTGGGAGAGAGTGGTTGTGGCGAGGGTCTACGTGAAAGATTAATGAGATTAGGCCACGAAACAGAACAAGTGACCGCATGCAGGGAAAATGTTGTAGAAAGTTATTAGCGGTCGATAATTTCTCCATTGTTTTAAAGGTGAAAAATCAACATGTATTAAATGCCTTTATATAAGTATCAATTTACTACAGGTTCTAAATGACCATAAATCAAATGAACCTCGAGGCGAATAATGTGATGCATTTTTCTAGCTGGTGTACACTGGTCAGGCATACAGCTCAAACAAATAAGTCCTGACACCTAAGACCAGTCGGGCGACAATGCCCCACGTATAAATATTCCCCCCAAAGTGTGCCTCGTACATTATAAATAGGCGAGTATAAAATCAGGTAAAGGTATCGCCAGGGAAGGGCGTAGTTGTATTCTCAGCTCATATAGGATTCTGTGCCACAGACTTCGCGTGCTTACCATAGTATCGGTGCGGCAGCTGCTGCCTCCCTCGCACGATGGGCAATAGGTGCTGCAAGTGTGGGAAATGAAATCCATTGCAGACCAGTCTTATCTTTATCCAAAACACATCATATCCATCCTGTTATAAATGCAACATGTATGAGGAAAAGCCATGGCATGTGAGGATGAGAATGGGGCGTGTTTTCATTAAAAGCATTCGGGGCTTTTAACTCTTCGCCCCCATGACCTCTGTCATAAGTTCCTGTACATATAGCGTGACGTTTTTTTACAATCTTCAGTACATGTTTTATTCAAATAAACGGGTATAAAAGTCACAATTGCTTACACAACATGTCTAGACTTAATTATATTTGCTATTGTTTCAACCACCCTGATACTCTCTGCCTATTGTGCATGGTAAGGATACATCTCGCAAGGGCTTGGGGGGTAATGTTGAAAGAGAAAGAAAATCATCCTCAGGCTATATCAGAGGTCGAGCCAATCCTGGCAAAAAACGGATTCTAAATCATTAGAAACAAAGTGATCCTGCGGATGTATTTTCGCCGAAGGGGAAGGAAGCTATCCACTTCATACCACTTCCTTTAAGTGGGCGGCAGGACAAGTCAGGTCTTCCCGTTTGTGTATAATACATCACTTAAAAAGCTGAGCGCACTTTCATGTTTGACCCCACATATAACCTTATATGGTAACTTGGACAGGATGTAACGTTTGAAACAGCTCTATATATCCGCAACAGTTGATTGGGATGCATCTGCAACAACCCTTACCTCTTACAACTTTGTACATATTTACGTCATATTACCTCACTATGAAGTGCTCCGATGTAACGCACCATCACAAGGATATTATGATTAATTAATATAATTAATTATACTACGTCAACAGTATGGCAAAGGCAGTGCAATGGCTCCCATATACATGCCACAAACATCCCTATACATGTACATGGATGAGAGTTTAGCTTGCAGGATTGAATAGCCTAAGTGCATCAAGGATAATAATGTTTGTCCGGTACTTTTGAGATAAGAGTTGCTTTTTGTGCATCTACTGCAAGAGTGCGGTAATCAACTTGTTGAACGTCTTAAATTGGACCAATAACAGTGGCACTAAATTGAGGCCCCGCTGAGGGGAAAAGCCTTTTACGCTGAAAGCAGGTAAACAAGCCATCGATGGAAGTGTGCATCAATATGTGTAAACGGGAAGTTCTATTATTTATGTTGCACTCTGTAAACAGCAGTGCAGAGAGGTGTACTGAGACAGCCCCTGCTGCCTGTCTCTGTTGCCTTGGAGGCAGTTGTTCCATCGGGAGAGGCGTCTGGGTTGACCCAGACATAGACATCCACGGTTCTGCCCCCGACCTCCTCCTGCTTCTTTTCCTCCTCCTCCTCCTCCCTACCCGCCTCCCCCCACCGTTCATCTCAGGCCGTTATAGCTGTCAAAAAGTATCAGTACTCACCCTCAGATTCTTCAGCTCCACAATACCCCCAGCTTCAGCCCTCCAGGCCACATATGGAATTTTCTGGAACAGGTGGATTTTCGGTTTAGTTGTATATATATAGATCACTGGTTTAACTGCATGTATGGCCGCGGCTCTCTTCCGCTGCTTTCTCTTCCTCCACCAGTAGATCGTGGCTCCATGGCATAATACCTTTCCAGGTGCTTATCTATTTCCACCCTTTCCCTAATACAGGCAATACATATATGTAGATCCTTTTTTGTTGATAGAAGCCGGGTGGACGAATATTCGCAGGGCGTCGTATATATACATACCAGATGACAGGTGATAGCCTTTAGAACCGGCCGACACTAGCGCTCACAGGTGTCTTATGTTGTGATGCACTGGAGGTTGATGAAGAGGAGAGGATTATGTGTGACACAAACAACCCCCTGTATGTGTTATGTCTGTCTCTCTGCCCCCCGGTTGATAGTATGCCTGACAGCACAGGCAGTCACCTATACGCACACATGTAGTACGTGGGCAACGTATGACAACGCACACACATCAGAAGTAGTAGTAGAGGGTAGGATGTGCCAATGCCACTCACCCTCTTCGCTGTTCGATCCCTCAGTATCTCTCTCTCCCTCTCTGTTCTCTCTCTCTACTGTTTTTCTCTGTCTCCCACCCTCTCTCTCTTGGCTCTGCTCTTCCAGCAAGCTGCTGTTGCGGTATCCTTACAGTTCCACAACTACATTAAGCAGTCTGGTCGCGTGGCGTATCTAGAGACCCTTTGCCTCTTATGGATTATGGATTGTGAATTATCCCGGGTCTGACCTCAGTATTGCCGACCAGGTGGCGGGACTTATGCCTCCAACTCCTCTGTCTCCACCTCCCCTTACATGCACACGCCCAGGGGGTTGGTAAACGCCTGAAAGCTGAGCCGTATAGCAGTATAGATGGAGGGATTCAATGGATACATAGAAAAGGGGATCCAAGCTTGGTTGGATCCCGCCTCCTCCTACTCCTCACCCTTTTTACTCCAGACGATCCTCTTCGCCGAGGAGTATGAGTGTGTAGGAGCGTGTGCGCAGAGAGGAGGGAGGGCGATGGGTGTCTCAGCACTGGATGGGCTATGCGGCATGTGTGTGCTATGAGTCAGTCAATGGTTCCAATTTTCTCAGCTATTAGCAAGCGCAGCCAGGCGCAGGACAAAGAGGGTCATATCCCTACTACTTCAGGCAAATACAGAGGTGACAGTGCCAAGTCTTATTCTCATAACAGCCTCCTAACTCCCACCTTGTTTATGACTATACCATAGCATGGGTACTAACTAATAAGTGGACTTGGTCCTGTTGATCAAAATTATATTTCTCAACTCATATAGCTGCAAGAATTAATTTGCATGACATTTTGGAGTTGGACAGTGCTGAGCAAGCCTATGTAGACACTCTCTCAAGTACCCCACGGCACTGCCACTGGAGAAACAGTCTGTTTTTCCCCTCCTGGCATCAATATTACAACACACCGACTCTCTCCTACTCCTCCAGTAGTGTACAGGCCCTCGCTTATCCCCCTCCCAGTTTCCTATCTGGTACACCACGTATATAAGCTCAGGTCGGCCAGTCAGGGTCGGCAGCCGGCTCCACTGCTCCCCCTGGTGTAGTTGACAGAATCTGCGTGAGTAGCGGGTAATTCTCGCTTCTCTCCTCGACCACTAGGTGATGCAAGAGGATATTGCTCCAGAGATTAAATTAGATAATGCCTCATAACCTGGCTTTATGAAATTGATATGAATCATCGGAGTTGGGTTTATAAACAGACGACATGTGATGCATCGGCTCTCATGGCGACAGTTACCTGCGTCTGTGTCGGCTTTCCATATACTACTATCATGTGTCGTCTGCGGCGAGCGTGACAATGGCGACATCCGTCTTGGACACGATGGTGTGAATGCTATAGTTTGGCACCCGATTCCTTAACAGGAAAGGGGGAAGAGGGTTTTATGGTCATTTAAGTATCCTTCAACGTTGGCTACCCGATCCCTTACTTGTATGTGGTAAAAGAAATACCGAGGATTGAAGCTAAAACAGGAGGAACTTTCCCCAAAATTGGGTTGAGGGAGGCGAGTCGACCCCATGGCCCAGCTGTTTTTTTATGAGGGTGTTAACTGATTAACAGTAACTAATGGTATTCCTTCTTCCACACATCGTCATCAGAGAGAAATCACCGTTGTTTAATTATCAACTACAACAATTATCCTGTCATAAACTATAGAGACCCCTATCCTAGCTTCATCTTTCATACGATTATTTTCCTATTATTTGCTCATTTTAGTTAGTCGTATGTTGTATCTGTGATGATACATGTAATTGTTCTTGTAAGTATAGCATAGCATAGAATATGTTTGAGGCAACACGTGAAAACATCTGGCTTCTGGGACAGTACAAATGACTTATCTGAAACATTCCAGGGCACGACTTTGTGCGGAAGATGGAAAACATTAATAAAGTGCCAAATGTAGACTCGATAGATAAGATCAACCCCGTTGAGATGGTTATAGACTATAGGCTAAGATGGTCGCATATATATGTCCCATTATTACCATAGTACGTGGAATCATGTGATGAATGTACTGAGCAGGGGTTCCCGCAAATGACTAAGGACGTTCATAAATGAACAAATATGATATAAACCCATGATCCTAGACAGGGGATGACTCACTTTGGTAATAAAATTATCAATAGATATAACGAAATAGTTCAAGATTACACAAGCAGTATATTACGTAATGCTCTTAACTAGACTTCCGTAATATACCATGCTGGATTAGTCACTGCGTTGGATGGTTCAGGGGCTATAACAACCATAGGCAGAGACTAAACAGATTAATGATATCCATTTATCCGTTGGTGCTCTGTTTGGTGCATAATCCCTCGCCGAGGGATTATGCACCGAACCCTCAATGTCGGTCATTAATCCTTAGTAGTGAAAACCCATGATCAGTTCACTTATAGTTGGGTCATTTAGAATGAGCGTTCTTCTACATAGGCCTACTCAATGAATGCGTAATATGACGATAACTAGCCTATAGTATAAATCATGACGAAACGAGCTGTATGGTGGTAGCATACATATTTTGACTGGATGAATAGGCGTTAATAAGATTTTTTAATTTTTTGAACAGGTAACATTGTTATAAGGAATATCTACTATATTCTAGATATGACGCAAATAGCCGAGAAGAACGCTTAGTGTTAGCAACGAGACTTCCCCTAGTCCCGTTGGTGTTAGTGATAAGAGTTATTCAGCATTTTTGTCTTGTAAGAAAATAAAAACTTAAAAAACCAAGTCGGTTGTCCTAATCTACCCACCCTGTCCTTCCAAGTTCCAGGACTACCGTACTTATTTCTTATATACCGCGCAAATAGAACCAAAAGTTGAACACAAATCATTGTTGTTTAAGTCACACGAATTGATAATAGGTGATTACTAGTTTAGATAGAAACTAATCTGTCCTAGATCAGAAGATTCTTTAAATAAGTCAAGCTTCTTGTTCGTCTACAACAACAAAAAAACCTTCATACTGTATCATTTTTAGAAGCGAATATTTAAAAAAAAAATCTAAACCCCTTTGATCTCACTTACTCAGTCGCTTCCTTTGAAGTAAGCAAGCATAATAAGACTCAGTCGTTCCTAGACGCTAGTTACAAAGCTACTCAGTCCCTGTGATCTTCTACTTCAGAAGGGCCCTTAATTGTTTTCTTCACACCTTCGATTCGCGCCTCTCGTTCTTGCTACTCAATCAAAGGAGATATTCGCGGGGCGACTTTTTGATGTTCTCACACTATCCAAACATCAATCGCGGTGGGGAACGCCTATAGCACAAGCGCGAATCGCAGCTTGGTCGCTCTAGAGGTATATAAACCCCCGTGTTTCAGGCAAGGAACAGCATTCGCTTCTCAGACATTCAAGCAGCAACAACTACCACTGAATACAAGCCTATAACCATGGACTCACTGTCTCAGTCAGCAGGTCAGGCATGGCAAGTTTGCAGGCCGATCACCATCGCACCAATCGCCTCTCCTATTATCATCCAGCCCATGCCGTCTAGCGATATACCACATTGGTCGGCGACGAAGGTGGAACCTAAAACGGGCAGACGTTCTTCTGCTGATGTCGCCGAGGAACAAGACGCCTCCCCGCAGTCTTCTCCTCGTACCTCACCGACAACTTCTCCCCAAACGAACAACACGCAGAATCCTCGCTGTAAAGGTTACATCGTTTCTGCCCAACACTCGTCGTTCATGAAGAAAGTCGAAGCGGCATTACGTCGGAACTCGCATGCCGAGCCACTGCGTGTATTGCTGAACAACTACTGCCAGGGCATGTGCCATATCGAGAACCTCCGCCAGGCAGCGCTCCATGCCTGCAGCACCAGCGACGTGGCCGTCCACTACCAGGTCAACGAGCTGTACAACAACCAACGCCTCGCCCTCCTCAACGTGGCCAACGCGCATCTACTCGAATTCCAGCTCCAGGCTGCCTTCGCTCCTTCATACTTCACTGAACCCTCTACACAACCTTGCCACGCGGGAGAGACCCAACGTTCGCCTGCGCCCGAAGTTATCAACCATCTCATCGCAAGACCGATCGGCGATCGGCGACCACCCAGACAAGAAGACCTGCTGGTCCCAGAATTGGCAGAAAGGGTAACCTCCCATCCCTTGGAACAGAGCCCCGGTACTACACAACGCACCGAAGCTGTGTCGAGATATCGAAGCTGCATACCGTCAGCGGGTCGCATGTTCAACAGGCCCGTCTCTTATTCCAAAGAACGGTCTCAATTGAGGAAGTGGTACGACACATTCAAACCAGAGCCATTACGCAGCGACGAACGTAAAGTGGCCAAGTTACTGGGACGTAAAGTGGGGGAAGTGCGATTCTGGTTCAAAAGGTTCCGGGATGAAGACAATCGTGAGAGCGAGCGATGGGGAATCAGGGAGTTACAAGTATTGGAGAATGCTGTGCGTCAATAGAACTTGTTAATAACTCTATGCCATTTATATGTTCTATTATTGTACATACGTGTGTGTATATATATGTATGACCCTTGTTGCAGTTGTATATATATTTGTTGTAACTGTCAGGTGCTATGTTACCAGAGAACTGGTCAATGTGAAATGAATTATACATATTCCTGTATACACATTGTAAAATAAAACTGATATAAAAAAGAAGTACCTTGTCCTTGTCCTATTTCATTTAAAACTTTCATTTTTACTTTCCCCATCACGTACATGGTTAACTTAAGTCCCGTTCCCAACCATCCCAAATGCGGTATTCAAGACGAGAATATAAGATCTGAGACCATTTCTCATTTATTTGCACCTTTCAATATAAAACATCCGAGCATCGTCATTCAGAAGCATGGAATAGAAAACGAACACGACCAAATTAGCTGTTCTGTACAATATGTTTACAGAAACTCTTGTATGTACATACACAACAAACCGCATTCAGATTTACTGAGACTCAGTTATCTTACAGATAGACTTGTACAATATGTTTACAGAAACTCTCTTTCGCGACCTAAGTTACTGGATATTCCACGAATTTAAAAATGCATTTTATTTTATCCTAGAAATTATTTTCCCCAGCCATCACCTAAAATAGATTGCATATGTTGTAGATAAGATGATGGAACTAGAACTATGAAACGCATTGCCTTTTAAACGTTAACCTCAGACACAACCAAAGGCAAGCCCAAGGAAAATGGTAATATGTAGGGAACTGATAGTGTAATGTCAGATAAAATTAATATTGCGAAATTGTTTATCTGTACAGTATTTATTTATGTTCAACAGTTGTAGCAAGTTATCCCTTTATCTTTACAATATGATGATGAACGATAAAAAAAAACGTTTCCTCGTTTACCACTTCCAGATAAATATTTAAATGCAAGTAATATTATGGATGTTTTCTCTGAGAGAAATGGCATATGCCGACAAAGGCTACACATAATGTTACATTGACTTACAGTGGCACCATTCCCTCTATATTATAAATACTCGAATAGATTTTGAAGTCTGTTTGTTACATTTTAGATATAACAGCAATATTTACACTAGTTATGTTTTCCATGGAAAGACTAAGACAGATCAGTCATACAAAATATCCTACTTTGCTTTTGTTTTATTACAATGTCTAATTGTATAACACCCATCTTTTCTCATCCAAGCTACGATACCAAAACAGTGAGAAACAATGACACTATTATTAGTTATGGTAATTCGTTTAACGCCTACCAGTTATTCGGACGGTCGGCAAGCCTCCGGGAGGTGGAGGACCTTGGGGTGGAAGCCCTTGTCCTGGCTTAGGGGTTGGTGGGCCCCGGGCTCCGTATCCCTGATTCGGTGGCGGAGGAGCACCCTGGTAAGTCTGTTGGTATCCCGGGTTGGAATAGCTGTACTGTCCCCCAGCTGGAGGTGGTGGCTGGGAATACCTGGGGTTGGGGGTGTACTGCTGTGAATAGGGCGACGGGGGAGGGTTAGAGGCTTGTGAGTTCTGCACCGGGGGCGGAGGTTGTCCTTGGTAGCCCTGCTGAGGGGGCGGAGGGTAGGACTGGGGCGGCGGTTGGCCGGCACCTCCAGGGGCTGAGTAATTAGGATATTGGTACTGGTTATATTGTTGTTGCTGCTGAGGTGGGGCCTGTTGTGGAGGCGGCTGTTGTTGGTAGTTCTGCGGGTACGGAGGTTGGGGTGTTCCTGGTGGAGGTCCTTGGTAGGAGCCAGGCTGGGGTGGTGGCTGCTGGTAATTTGGATAGGGCGGCTGCTGAGCGTAATTAGGTTGGTTGTATGGCCTGCCGGGAGGTGGGGTATGCTGACTGTAATGAACACCAGATGGAGGTGGAGGCCCTTCGCCCTGACTGTTGGCAGAGCCGCCGCCACTCATTAAGTTCTGTATATTCTGTGCACCTTCTCCAGACATGAACGACGCCTGGTACATGCCCGCGCTCATAAAGGGGTTATATTGGACGCCATCTTGTCGTGGGTATGGGGGCCCGGTAGCGTTGTTTGGTGGTGCGGCCGCAGGGGCATGGTTTGGAGGAACCTGAGGCGAGACGTGATTGCTGGAGGGCCTTGATTTGACCGGGGTTCCCGGGCCATGCGGGGGATGGCGACTGGGTGGAGCTTTGTCCTTGTTGGGTGTAGGCGATGGAGACTTGGATCTCTCCTGCTCGTGACGACTCAATTTACTCGGAGGGGGACCACCAGCAGCTGGAGTGAGGAAAGACAACGAAATATTTAGTCCAAGAATTGGTTTCAAGAAAAAAAAGCGACCTATATCCCCTACTGATATACCAATATGATCAACAGTAGACAAATAAATAGCAAGAGATGGTGAATTAGAATAGGAGAAATGCGTAATCTTCATTGAGAAACTGTTTATACATCAGGTTATGTAATTGTAAACTAACCTCGATCTCGCTGAGTTTCAGGAACATCTGATGGTGTGTTCTGAAATAGGGAAAACATTATTCATTTATTGCGTAATAATAAATGATGGCCATTATTTTTTTGCGAGATTGCCGGTATGCATGTATGTACACGTACATATGTATATTATTTATTTCTAGTTAATCACGATACATTTTCACTAAATATAACAAAATCTATTTCTGGAAATGGGTATCCCCCTTCTATGACTCATAATTCTTCTAGGGGCGGGGGTCTAAGTTAATAAATAGATGGAACGAACTTTCTGGGGCGTACGTTCATTAGTTATGCACCGAGAGCCTACGGCGAAAAGATTCGAGGGCTTTAGCCCGAGAATCTTTTCGCCGTAGGCTCGAGGTGTATAACTAATGAACGTACAACCCAGCAAGTTCGTTCCATATTTATTACATCCCTTTTTATTTTTTTATTAATAAGAAATATGAATAAATCAAAAGAAAAAAGTCCCTCTGCCGCGAATCGGATACGCCACAGCCACACGGCCTACGAGTCCGACACGTGAAGGTTCCACTTGTCAGCCAGACCAAAGAATGTTTGTTTCTCAGTTTATTTACGCCACAAAACGGTCTGAATCATTAAAAAGATCAAGAATATGAGTTTATCATGCTAACAAAGCTTCATTCGGATTTGGATGGCATCTAGAAATAAATTCACAAATGCCAGCAGGTTGGTAAAACGATCGAGTGGGCGATAATATAAGCTCCGCAAATCCCTACATCAGTCAGAGCCTGTCATGCTGTCGTGGCTAGTAGACTAGTTAAGCTTAGTTAATGAAATAAATTATTATCGTAGATATACTTTAGCAAAATTGCATGTTTACATATGATTCTTCGATTGAACTTTTCATTTAAAGTCCCTAGCTTTATTATTTCGAGAGAAAATCGGGAAAACGATCGACGGTTTACCGAGTGGGCTTCGCAAAATCAAAACAACAGCTGGGTACACGCGCACCCTGGCACTGCCTATCTGCGCTCTCAGAGTCATGTGGCGTATTCGATTCGCTACCCGATTCGCTATAGGATCTTTGTTTATGGTGGGCCTACATTGATATACTTTAGCAAAATAAGATTTTTTAATGCTATTATATGGTAGAACTGTTCATTTTGAAACTTTATATTTATTATTTCAAGAGAAATTAGGGTGAACTATCGGTGGCGCATTAATACACAATTTGACTTCCGGTGATCAGGCTTAGCTGCCGGACCTACTTTCGTTATGCACCTGGAGGTGCATAATTTACATGGTATGCACCTGCTTGTCTAGGTGGTGCATACAATGCTGAAGGTATAGGCAACTACAGCAGAGGGATGTAATAATAAGATATGATAAGATAAGAGGTTTTTTTTATTTGTCTTTAAAGATGTACAAAAATATTTTGCTTATGAGGAAGACAAACTGGTCGATATACCTTATGGGAAAAATCGGATGAATTGACCCATTTCTTCCGGCAATTACCGTGTTTTGGAATAAGTTTTTTTTTTTAAACACTTAGGTAACATATAATTATATAGTATAAGTGGATGGGAACACAACTGAGGCTATGAGATTACAACCATGAGCATAGGCTGGTGATAGAAAGAAAAGGGGATAATTTTCCAGCAACTTACCGACCGCGATCTTTTATTATGGGCATTATGAGCGTTATGGGCGTTATGAGCATTATGAGGAACGACGGCTGGAGGAGTTGGTCGTGGAGGTGGTGGTGGGGGAGGCGAGTCATCTCGAATAGTTTGTGTAGAGGGACTTGAATAAAGGTCCAAAACTTGATGGCATATATCTGAAATAAAAACATATAACGTTACCAAAAACATGAACGCTTATAACACAACTTTGAATTTGAGAATAAGCAGGGAGAGAATAACCGGTTTTTAACCACTCGAGGAAACTTGTCAACATTGCTTAGTTCGAAATTTATAATACAAATATTAAGATGATCACTATGATTATCAGGATCCTGAGATGTGTAAAAATAAAATACAGGATGTATATATATTTCTTTGTATGAATTGACAAATTGATTAATTCAATAAATCACCACTATACTACCAGAGATTATTTAGTCTGGAAAAAATAACTTACCTTCCAACAGTTCAAACGTAATATCTTCAACTAAGTTATTCCACCATTTGCCTTTACTTGTTGGGGTTTTGCCATGCCAGTCGGTCACTTCGAAGGTTTTTAGCCTAGAGCCGAGATACATTAATGCAACGGCCATCACATCTGGTTCCCATTGGAGGCATAGCTTTGTACATAGACTGTCATTAATGAATGTCCAAGCCATCTGAACCATTTGTTCGATTTTCTCCTTATCACCTATAACATAAATTTATTACAGTAAATTTTCAATGATTTCAAAGACAGAGGGCGTAACATTAAATATATAGAAAAATTACAGAAAGACTAGACGGCAAATCAAAATGTCTGTGAAGACCTGAAAGTCAGGATTCCGCGGATTGGTAAGCATAGATGGGAATTTTATCCATTTTAAGAGCATCCAAATTCCAACATTTATAACACAAATTTTAAAAATCTGATAGGACAAAAACCGTTTTTTAAAGGAATCAAAATTCACAAAATCTTATATTTTCTCAACATGTTTGTCTTTAAATCAGTTTAAAATATTCTGTACAGGTAGCAGAGGCTATAAATACGAACAATTCACACTCATTATTAGCATGACATGACTTAAATATAATTCATTAATTTATAAATTTGGTACGAAAAGCTTCACCTTTCTTCGTACCTTTGAGGAATTTCGCGTATTTGAGAAGGTACTTGTAGGGGTGTTCCACTTGTAGGTCAAAGCGTATGGTTTGTAGGAGAATCCTTTCCATGGTCATCACTTCTTCCTAAAATAAGTATTGTTCTATTTAAAACCAATTACTTAAGGAGACAAAGATAAAGAACAAAATCCTGAAGTTTTGCAATTCAAATGCCTTGCTCCACTGGGAAGTATAGTCATAGCGGCCGTTCGCCAAAGCGGCCGACGTTTAAACAACGATCCTATAGTTTGTATTAAGGATCGTTGGTGTAAAGTCAAAGTGGCCGTTGGTTGAAGTCACTATCAATTAAAATACTATTTACACAGAATCAACTGGCTATATCAAGATGAAATCTGTATGATCTATAGTGTAGTAGTACCTGTTTTTTCTAGTGTTCTTCACTCATATTCCCCTAAAATATTGACAGTTTTCGTGTCATTTTACTCGGTAGTTTAAAAACAGGGATGCAAGTCGGGTAAGGTAAAATAATCTGAAGATTTTCCAAGGTCCAAGGCAAGGGGAGGTACATAAAGGCGCACATGTCATATAAAGGACCATGTGTGTATGTAGGGAAGTGTGGCCTAACTAGCGGTGGGTATCTAGGTCAGTCCAAGGGGTGTAAAAGATCTCCACCTGCTGCACCCTTCCCGGAGTTCTTGAGCGAAGGCACTCGGGGATTTCCGTGAGCTCCATTGAGCCAATGCTAAAGACTAACGGAAATATCTGGAATTTCCTTTCAGTTAGGATCTGAGGCCGCCTCTTCCCCGGCAGGGATAGGCGGCCTCCGATACCACCAGGGCCAGTGAGAACACTCAGATAGAGGTCTCTACACATCACTCCCCTATGGCGTGTGTACAACCTCTACTCAAACTGCCTACATTTGTTGGTGAACACAAAATGATCAATGGCACTATTGTCAAATGAGATTTTTTAGAAAATTTTGGTATTTATGAATCAATTTAGTGTATTGTATGGGACATTTGCTGACTTTTCCATATATCTGAATTCAGTCAATAATAGGAGAACTTGCATCCCTGTAAAAAAAACACACCCGTCAATGGAAATTAGCAAAACCTCAAACATTTAACCTCCGACTCAGGGAAGGGATACCCAAGTTGAAGACCATCTAGAGGTTGTTATTAACAGTAAAGTAACCAACCCACCCCCGGGGGGGGGGGGGGGGGGGGTACTTGAGTTCATAGTGTATACAGATATGTGCCGCGGTAAAGGCCCCCCTTTTTCAGCCCCAGCCGCTCTCAAAGGCCCCTACTTTTTGCCTGAATCAGCTCCTGAAGGTCCCCTCTTTTCAGGCACCAAGCTCCCGAAGGTCAGCTCCTGAAGACCACATTTTTCAGGCTGTCAGCTCCCGAAGCTCAGCTTCCAAAGATGCCTCCATTAATAAGCATTCACATGCTTCTCTGACTTAGTGCAGAAATCACATGTCCAACAATAGGATAAAGCAGCATCCTGTATTTTTCTTATGACTGCCATCACACAATTTACAGCAGACACACTGATGAGAAGAGTTAATCCCCTCTGATCTGGGTAGCCCATTTGATATATATAGATTTAAAACAAACATGAGAAATGCAATTAATACCAGCACAAATATGTGGAAGTCCCATAAGGGAAAATTCGGAGGTATGCCAGCCATTCTTTTCTCTATTATAGAGTGGTAGATAAGCTGATTATAGTATAATGTAAATCTCTAAGAAATATGAAATTTCTATCTTGTTTTGTTTAGCTGTGATTGAGAATATTGTGCATTGCATATAATGTTTTGGCTAAATAAAAATATTTAAATACAAAATACAACCTTCCTGGGGGGGGGGGGGGGATGGCCCCCCCCCTACCCCCTAGCGGAGATTGCTGATATAATCAGCTCCTGAAGGTCCCCTATTTTCATGCTAACCAGCTCCCGAAGGTCCCCAATTTTTACCTGCCGCGGCACCCCCCCGTCGACTTTCAACCAAAGTACCCCCCCGGGAACCCACCGTAGCCGTAGGGACTAGGGTAAGGGGCATGATAATAGGAATTGGATCGATTATTAAAATTTTCTCTTTTTCATGATTATATAATTATCAAGAAAAAAATACATCTTCAAAGAGAACTATACAAACCCTAGGATCTTCTCCAAACGACGCGAACTGTTGATCATTTAACATGGCCCGTATCACACGAATGATATCCTTACATTTCTTTGGCGTCTCCTCAACTTTCCCAGCAAGGAACAAACAACAAGCAGCAGTCGTCTGAAATGATACGGTTTCCATTTAGGAATGAGCATAGAGAAATAATTCCAACCGGACTTCCGAATGAACCCTTTTACATTAGATTCTACGGAGAATGCAATCAACATTAGTTATACTTACATATCGGTTGAAGTCTCTGAAGGAATGGGTTAGATAGAATCGATGAAAATATACTACTCCTGTAGCACATGTCTCATACCGACTGTTATAGCGTTAAGGGTTCCATCATACAATATGTGGCGCAAATCAAAAACATAGGCAACTGAACATCAACAACTGATATTGATTCGCCTAACATTCGATACTGTACCGGTACCATGTCTAACCATTATAGTGACAAATATAAAGATGTCTTTTGTCTTCAGAATACACAAATTCTGTTACTTTTAAATACATTTGTTACTGCATATACACATATGACATTGGAATTTATGTTACTATTATACCACATTAAACATAATTGAAACGTTGATACAGCTAAGTATATATTTGTTCGATTATCTCAAAAGGATACAGTCCCATTTTTGCTCCAGCGTCCAAGATGAGCTTGGCACCTTCCTTCCTGTATCTGGCTTCCACTTTTGGTTCGAGGCCATGGTGCCTACACATTTGCTCCAACTCCCGGCGATCATAATACCAACAAGGCATCTGTGAGAAAGATACATAGACATATATTATGAGTTACTTCGCAAACAATGAGCGAAAACAAAGTAAATGCAGCAGCATTATGCTAGATATTCGGGGGTTCTTTTTCGTTTCCTGGAGCTTCTAGTTCTACTCCCATTTTTATTCATTAAAAACATCATACGTCATTATTCAATATCCCATTGATTGAAATGAAAGTCAGAAATCTTAGTACCGTATATATGTGCCTATAATCAATTATACTTGATCTCTCACAGATAATCTAAGAAGCCAACTTTACTTTAGTAAGTAATACAAACACAATGACATTGATAATTATGCTTATGACAAGTTGTGCGAGAACAACGCAATCAGCAAATAAGTTAACAAGACTTGAAAGTTACAAAAATTAACACAAAAGTCATACTAGATATTAAGATTATGCCAATTTATGTTACAAAATTGATACTCGATTGGGTCATTTGCCATGATTTGGGCACTAGCATGGCAAGCAAGCAGCAGCCACGCTGACAACCAACGCCTAATAATAATAAATTCATTTGGAAACCAACTATGTAAGTGATATCGGAATATGCAAGAATGTTGTTTAATGTCCACCAGCGTATCAGGTAGCCTACTTCTCAGGCAACTTGCTAAGCTTCCATGCGGAGTGTGTGGGCCTGCCAACACTTGAGTTGAAACGCAGGAGTTGAGCCTCGAGGTTTCAAAAATGGCGTATGCCTACCGTACTTCCTCGATTATTGGTGGTATGTCGTGAAAAGGTACGATTAATTTGAAAATAAACATCGCCAAATGAATTACCAATATTAGAAACACTAACCTTGATGCTAGAAGTGTCCTACAAAGAACGGATTGGCACCCTATGTGCCTATTTTCCGTAAAGAGTTCAGCGAAGACACACAACTACAGCAACTCAATGTATGAGTCCCACCGGCTAGGTATTTCCCCGTGCGTACACATGTTTCGATGACGTCACTTTGTAAAAAAATGCTCTACAGAAGCATATAACAATAATGGGATCTTCGCATACAAAAACTTAGCCTTGAAAAAAAGTCATGGCCCAAAATAATTACTTTTCAGAAATTTACTTTAAAAATTAGTAGATTAAGGGGGATTCCCAACGCAATAACATGTGACGTCATTCACATGCACATGTTGTGTTTTCCTCAAAAGGAGAGGTCTTGGATCCAGTAGCGGCATCAAGTTACCCATATCTACTGTCACGCTAGAAGGTCTTTCCTAGTTACTAGATTCTGTGATTCTTTCAGTAAGTCTTTCCACTTCCATTTACGACTAAATGTTGGATTTTTAGATACCGGCAAAGGTGTCAGCATTTGACAATTACACGTGTTATCCAGACTGGGCGTGAAGTAATTTGGAGAAAATCAAAATATGATTTTCACATTTCTTGATTGTCCAACTTGAAGACGAAGTACCGATTTATTATTATTTGTATCTGTCGCTGAACTGTGGTTGTTTATTCGTATTTATTATATGAAAACATCCCACACTTTCTTCGATTACATATCCTCTCAGCTGACAGGCGGAGGGCTATGGTACTTTTTAATTGGGTAGACAATTAACTCCAGCAGCTCACTGGGTTGATGGCTTACCGTATTTTAGTTTTTACTGTAAGTTTAGCTAGGCATGAAGAGAATATCTAGTCGGTTGTCTCGAGATACTTATTTTGATCAGAGATATTGGAGTATTTTGGGTGCATTAGTGGTTTTCTATAATGGCTCAAACTATGTGTCACTGACACTGACAGTCTGTGAGTTATCCGAGAATCTGGGTATTAAAAAAAATCTCTATCTAAACGTACGGTAAGTCAGGGACCAAGAGTTCTTTTCTTACTCTTAGAACCTCTTACAACTACGGTAGTGTGGAGCTATGGGTGTGTAGTCTAGTTAGAAATATACCGTACCCCAAGTTAATCCAGTACCGGTATCAAATACCCGGCTTATTAACCAAGAGCTCCTCGGCCATTGAAGTTTTGTACCCACATGGCTTGAGCTAGGTTAGCTCGAGCCTTCACCCAGGGAACGTGTCTGTTTACACTAATTTACAGCCCCATTACTGATTTTAGACATTACGTCACCCAAAATACACACCCTCGGTTTTTTAGTCAAAGCTTCTTTTAGAAGATTGTGGGCTGTTTGACCTATAACTGGCCGTATAATTTGTGTATTGGTGTGCCGGTACTTGCTCCCATATATTGAGACAGCTGGACTACAAACATTATTTTAAATAAGATTGTATGCAAGTATGTAAATAATTTAAATGGACTTAATTGTCAATTTCATACCATTGGTCCGTGGTTGTAGCCTAATTAACGATAGGTTATTATATTAGTGGTTAAGCATATCTATTGGTGAGCGCACCAATTTAAAGCTGAATCATCAATAATCTTGTCTCCACTCTACCCCAGTCAATATAGTTATGGCATCTTGGTATTCATGCCAATCGTGGTTTATGTGTTCCATCTTTAATCCACGTATCTGAAAATTACATAATGAAGATTTTATAATGGAAACAAATGTCTGTGATGACCACAGTAAATTACCGGTACACTTTAAAACCTGTTTGAATACATTAATCCAATTTATATTATATAGACTTAAACTATTGTGGAAATTTTAGTGCTTTTCAATAATTCATTTGTGGACTTTCACATTTTGTACATTTTAGCCAGGAAGATGGGACGAAAGCAGAAAAAGAAAGGATCTGCGGACCTTGCTGGTTCATCAGGCCAACCAACAATGTCTCAACACAACAAAAGAGAAGTACTGGAGCTAGTAAACACATTATTAGAAAGTGAGTGCATCTACAGTTTATGTGTGGGAGGTTTGTTTATTCACCGACATGGAGGGAATAATTTACTATGCCACGATTAATTCTTGAAAGCCATGTTTATTTATATACATTTTTATATACCGTACAAACAACGTAATATTTTTAATCGATATTTTTAAGTACAAATTCTTACAACATGAATACAAATTCCATCTCTCTTCTCTTATCCTAGATTGTTTTTTTGTCTATAATTCTTCCACCTTTTAGGATTTCTAGAATTAAAATTTACCGTAACCTTTTTTGTTTATTCAGAATCAAGTTGTGCCCCAAGAACTGGTGCTGAGGAATGGCAGGATTTCATTGATATTCATGAACTAGTTCAAAAATTAAGAAGAAAACAGCAAGGTGAGTTCTGTTTCAACATTTTGTTGTTTCAACATTTTCCCTTATTACCCTGTGATAAAATTTAAAATTCAGCACGGCATGTAAATCTCCAAAATTAAACGGAGGAGACCGGCTGATGCATCCATCTGATGAATAAAAGTTTAACAAACAAACAAACAAACAACATTTCATGTCTATTTTATCACTCTTCACCTTTAAATGTATATTATGTCCCATTCTATTGGCTATGTGAATGCAACACATTCAAACACAGCACTAGTTATTTGTATGTCAATGATCTAATGGTTATATCTCCAATAATAAGTTTATTTCTTTAACAGCCCACGTGAAAAAACCTTACCACAGGGACGAACATTTTGGTACCTTTATGTCTTGGTTAAAAGAAAACAAAGTCGATACAGAATCCATCGCAATTGCTCATTTTGATAAAGAGGGCCACGGATTGAAAGTCAACCAGGATGTGCAAGTAAGTTACTGGTTTGTGCACCATTAATGTGTGAAATTTATATTAAACAGGATTAACTTATATATACATACACATACTACATGATTATATGTTTGTTATTACGCGAATCAGAGAAAAAGAGAAACGTTAGCTTCTGTTTAGTGACAAGTGTTTCAATGTGAATGCTGTAAAAACAAATTGTTTGAATTTCAGATGGCCGAAATGTTTTTAAGTGTCCCTCGGAGAGTCATGATGTCAACAGAAACAGCGAAATCATCCAAATTAGGTATGCTGAATATTTATTTGCAAGTCACCAAAATATAAAAACAAAAACAAAAAACATAAAAAAACACGCAAAATTCCACTCATCGTTCTTTATATGTGAATTTAACAAGTTAGCGGTACTCCCTCCCATTATTATATAAACTGGTTTGTACTTAATAACATGCACCATCTGTTTTCACATTTGTTTGCTATAATGAAATATTTTCTTCGTTTAGGTTTTCTGCTGGAGGTTGACAAAATATTACAAGGAATGCCAAATGTGGTTCTTGCTTTACATCTCCTCACCGAACGTGCAAGTCCGGATTCCTTTTGGACGCCGTATATTAGTATCCTTTCTTGCCATATGCGTTTCAAATGTGTATTAACTGTAGCTATTACTAATGGTGTCAAGCCGAACTCACCAATTTAAGACCCTAAGTATTGTAATCACAAGATGAGTCTTTTTTTGCTAACAAAACCCTAGCCAGTGATTTCTCTCCAGACAAAGAGACTCTTCTACCACCTGAGCCTGGATAATTAAACAAAATAGCGATTGATCACCAAACATGCATAAATTTCAAAGTATTTCATTTTACTTAATCTCAATCAATGTTGATTTTATAGGACCACCTTGCTAGTTTTGTGATATAATGTCCCAACTTTTAGTTGCCCCAGGCGAAGGACGAGTGTTCTACCAACAAGATATTCCATTTGGCCTCTCGGTCACTCGATTTGGCGGTCATTCCCTCTCCCGACTTTCTGCCGCTGACAGTGTTTGTCACAAAAAAGCTAACACATGAGACGCTAATCGAGAAGCATTAGAAGCGCGATTTGTTCATGGAATTTGATATATTCAGCCTTAAAGCCCAAACTTCATAGGATATCATGTATACATTTTCTAGGCGGGAAAATCGTATCCAACGATCTCACATATGTATTTTATGTAATTATCATCTATTAACGATGTGGTGGGGTATTTTACATGGAATTAATTATAGCAGACAACTTGTATGGATGCCGCCATTGCTATAAGTCATGTGACATCTGATGACGTATGATACCCTCAACTCACAACGAGGCGCAGACCTTGCCCCTGCCATGTAAACAAATATCCCCGCAAATGTCAAACTTACAACAGTTTCATTTGAAGCATTGGTTTGCAAACATATATGATGGATATACAGTGAGAAGTTTTGGATATTCATATCATGGTTAACAGATTATAAATAGGCCCTCACTCATCCAAGAAACATCCAATTTTGGTCTGCAAATCTTCCCGTCACGCTGAAACTGAACTATAATGCTGCACAAATACTCTGAAGATTACAATGTTTCTGCTATTTGCAAAAAAAAATATTTTAATTCCTATATTGTGTTTCGGCTTTAACCATAAACTAAGAAACCCTGCCGTCGTCTTACTCCACTCCACTCTACTTCCAACCAGAAGAGATTCAACTGTTGAAAGGTTCTCCAGTTTATGGTTCGTAATTAAATATCTACTTTTATTTTTTTGACATTTGATTAATATTTTCACCTCATGACTTTGTTACTTTTAATGAACATTGATATGTTAGATATAATTCATCTTGGATCGCATCTTTCAGGTGAAGTACTCAATCAATGGAGGAATATTTCAAGACAATATGCATACTTTTACACATTGTTCCATGTAAGTTATCTACATTTTTACATTAGTATTATTATTGGAAGAAGTTTTTAACCCTCACCTGTTTATTGAACCTTCTCAAAATACTACGGTCACCCACTTCGAATCTGTCAGTGATATATTTTAACACCAACACTGATTCCTTGTTCTATGATGTCCCATATAAAAGATTGAAAAATGGAGCAAATAATACAAAATGTACAAGTAACTTATATCAGTATCATTCATATAAATGCAATGAAGTGTTTTAGTGCTTTGTTAGTAGTACATAACACAGTATATTTATGGATTGTAACACATTCAACCATTGTTTTTCAGACGAATCCCGAAGCAGGAAAGTTGCCTATCAAAGACTTCTGCTTCGATGATTACCGGTATGTACCTTGTTACAACCTGCCATTTCTTTGATACTGGTACTGAAACATAAGTTGCCAGCTTCTCCCATACACGACCGCCGTTTTAATGTCAGCGTTGCAAACAGGCTATTGGATGCCCCTACTTAGATTTCTGTTCTAAAATGAAGGCTGGACGATATACAGTACTTGACTGTCCGATTAATCAAAGAAAACTACTTGTAAAATAACTTTGTTTATACCACTCTCCTGGACCATTGTGATACTAATTAAACCTGCCCTGATTCTTTAGATGGGCCGTATCTACAGTTATGACTAGACAAAATCAAATACCTGCCTCAGATGGAGATAAGGTCATAAGCGCGCTCATTCCTCTATGGGACATGTGTAACCACACAAATGGACAGGTAATCTATATTTCGCATCTAAAGGGCCTGGTCCACTAAGCCGATTCTCACAGAATTTAGCGCAAAAGAATTTTCTGTGGCGCAAAATCGCATGAGAATCGGTTTGGTGGACTAGGCCCTTATAGTCTGCTGATTTTGCTAAACTTGCATGCCTGTTTACGCTGTTCCATGTATTGTTAATCTCAATTAGGCCACGGTTATAATGTCCTTTTGATATATGATTCATTAGTTTCGTCGCCAACAGTTTGTTGCCATAAGGATACAAAATGCAAATGTGTATGAAAGAAATTAATTATCTAATGTTACTTGAATGCTCATTAACTTGAAGACATTATCGTCCCATATCTCTTCTAGATCACGACGGACTTCAACTTAGAAAAAGACTGCAGCGAATGTTATGCACTGCGTAATTTTGCCAAGGATTCTCAAGTTAGTAATTTTAACCATTCTCTGCATCAATACGGTGGGCCATTGACCACTCAATGCACCCCATGCTGTATTACTTATTAGATATTTGGCTAGCTGTATTTGAATTATTGGCGTATCTTTCTACTTCTCGCTTGTTATTGAAAGAATAATTGGGTCACGAAATAAAATGCTGAAATAAAATTATAACGAGTTGTTTTCAGTTGAGTTGACTTTCATCCTCATAAATGATATTTAAAGAATAGTTGATTAAGAAAAAAATACAAAAAATGTGATTAATTATTTGCAGGTATATATTTTCTATGGCTCGCGGAGTAACGGTGAACTATTCCTACATAGTGGTTTTGTTTACCCAACAAACCAGTGTGACAGAGTTTCAATTAAAATGGGTAAGTCATTTTGTTCTTGTTAAAAGTAATTGAGACATAACTGGCGTATCTACACACCCCGACTTGCATCCATGCTTTAATTCAATTCAAAAATTGATTTTAAGAATACTCAGTCAAGATAAGACTTTGGAAGACCTTTACGCTTTAAATAATCGAATATTGCATCTTGTTCATGATTATAAATTGCCTTTCTGTCTCTTTTCCCTGTTTCTCTCTCCCTTCTCTATCTCTATTTCCTGGGTATGATCATAAACTGCCTCCCTCTCAGCTCTCCCGCACTTGATATAACCATATTAAATGTGTTGATAAGGGCGTAAAGCAACCAATCTCACTCACTCACTTGTTCATGAGCGAGTTCATAATATGGACACATGTATTTATTTCTAGGTGTCAGTAAGAACGACCCTCTCTACAGCTTGAAGGCGGAGCTCTTGTCGCGTCTGACCATGTTGCCCTCTCGCTCGTTCCACCTCTACACCGGCGAAGACCCAGTTGATTCAGATCTTCTAGCTTTCCTCAGAATCATGAACATGGAAGAAGGTATCCGTACAGTTACTAAAATGCAACATCTTAATAAGACCACATATATGGGTCAGATTTTCAAAAAATGTACAATTCACCTTCACCAATTCTCTCAAATAACCCAAATTTAAGTCATAAATTAGGTTCAAAATACAGTTCAACATAACCAAACAGATTGCTAGAATCAAGGCAAAATACCAAATATACCCATATATACCTAGTGTTGATGATTTTTCAGTCCAATTTAGCAGAATTTACAAAATATGTTGACCAGCCAATTGTACACTTTTCGAAAATCTGACCCCTATACGAAAATATAATGTTAAAAGGGGCGTAAAAGAACCAACCCCCCGACTGTAGTATATAATGCGTTAGTCAGTAATTTAACATTGTCAGTGAATTACCATATTCCATCCAAATTAATCATAATTTCTTGTGACCAATAGGTGAATTACAGGAGCGTCTGACGGGTGAAAATGCTACCAAACTTCAAAGAAGTCTGCGTGACTTCGGGGAATATGTTTCCAAGCAAAATGAAATTAAAGCCTGGAGGTTCATTGAGACGCGTGCTACATTGCTCATGAGGACCTATCCAACCACAGTTGAGGTAAAATTATATTTCCTGTCCTACTTATGTAATCTCTTTTGATGATATTTAGCCTGATAGTTTTAGTTTACTTGCAACTCAACTCTTAAGTTCTAAACCAAAACGCGGCACTCTTTGGAAGAACTAATTTTTAGAAAAGAACGACCGAATTGTAATAACATCTGCAATAAAGAATTTTTTAATTGAATTGATATTCGATGTTTACTAAACATTTCCCAACCCCTTCCAAACAACATAATTCTTTTCCTAATTACAGGACGACGGAAAAGAGTTAGAAAGATTTGATTTGCCCGAACACTCACGCCTCGCTATCCAACTACGCCGACTGGAGAAGCGTATCCTTAAGGGCGTGATCGCTCACGCCTTCCGCTGTGTAGAAAACACTGAGGCCTGGTCGGATGATATGTTATCCACACCTTTCCTTCAAGACCGTGATCAGGAAGATGTGGATGAAGCCATGAATAAGATTGACCTAACAGGTAATTGAGTCCAATGGTAAAAAGCTGTGTTGCTTGCTGTGTTGTCGACTTTGGAGTTTGGATCCGAAATGATATGTATTGAGGCTCCGTTATATATTTGGTGTAGCTTCCTTTGGAAATAATAGCTAGTTTTAAACTGGTCTTGAGGATAATTCATAATTCCCAGATTGAAGTAAACTGCTGGAAACAGCTTGACGAAGTCTTGTTAAATCCTATCTAATCAATGTTTTCTAATCCATCGGCGTTGAAGGGTTGTCTGATACCCAGAAAAGAAGGGAAGAGTAATTTATGGGAAGTACGAGCTGTGATTGTAAATTTTGATGTAATTTTTCCACGAAAATTGTTTCTGGAAAATGGATTGCCTGGATTTGTTTTTCTTAGATGTAATGCAAACCGAACAGATGATAAACCGGTATGCATATGGAAACGATTTAACTAGGACGTATATAGAGTGTTGCCTCCGAAATTTTAATTATCGGATGAAAGTCAAACGTCATTATAATGGTTATAATGATATTGCAATGGTATTAAATAGTCTGTGTTGACATGCTCTTTACTTGAAGGCTATGAAGGATCCATGGATATAACGAAGGGTGCTAAGCTCACCTCGATTTGTTGAAGGGTTTTCAATCACGCAAATCTGTTAAATCGATGGATGTATGGTCGGGCACTTGAAAAAGAAAGTATCAGGTTTAGTCACTTTAGTTTAACCAACGTCAGAGAGATTCCTCTGTTTGTCATAGGTGCTGTAATGTATTGGTCGTGCAGACCAATACTTAGAGCTCGTTGGTGTGCTAAATACACTTATGTAAGAGATGGAATGGACTATGTACTGACAAACTTGCGTTCAGCAGTACATTGTATCAGGTTTTGCCCATTGGACATGTATTAATATGTATCGCACTTGGTACACCCATTAACATGGTTTGCTTTTATTATGGTTATTAAATTGTAAATGTGGTAAATTTGTAAGAAAAACATTCGTAAGTTTCAATATTTTCTTGAGCCAACCGATGTTTTGATTACTGCCGTGCCTCGGCAACCAATGAAACAGTATTGATCAGATGTCTTGACCGAAACGAAGAAAGCATTTCATATGCTGAACTTACTTAGGTGTCAAACTTGACTTTTTGATGGATTTCTACTTAATATTTGTATATTTACCGATATATGAAGTGCCCTTGAGCACATTTCTGATATTTGTTATTATATACGAACCATTAAATCGGTGCCTTTTCTTCTTTCAGCCAGTACCGATTCCTGCCTCCCCAAAGCCCTTGCTTCTATGTTTATGTTTCAAGCTTCGCAATGTAAAAAAGCTTGGCTTCCAGGTTTTTGCTAACGCTTTAATGTGTGATTTACGATCCATAATTTTGCTTCTTTGACTGTAGGAATGTTCCAGAGTGTTTCTCCAACGAGGACCATGTCAGAATAATCGGGATTTATTGTATGATAGATGATGGGGTAAAGCTTTTAGGGGTAACTTTTTGGGGGGTTATACTGCAGATAGCACTAAATATCGGACTAGCATTTGAAGAATTGTGAAATGTATGCTACCTTCAATGATGACTCATTCAATGGTCAAAGCTGCTGGCTTTAGACTCGGGGTATTATTGTGGGCTTAAACCCCGCAGTGGGCACCGTTTCTCCTAGTGCTTGCTGACTAGGACATAAGGCCGGCCGTGTGTATGGTGGTCTGTGACACTATGCACGTTAAAAATACATTGCTAAAATTGGAAAAGATTAGGGTATAGCACCCGTTAGCGTGTTTCCTTAAAACGATACTATACTACACCAGGAGTTAGTGGAAGACCAGCTATGGACAGGAGCTAAACTTTTTGATCAAATATCATACAGTAATAAATCCTAATTCTTATCAAGGACCATACCGAGAACAATTTATTACAGTTGACGCTACTTGTGAATATAAGAGCATACTTAGTTCTTCAAACTAGGCTGGTTATTGACTAGTCAAAGAAAAGTGCTTGATAGATGTGTTAATATTTATTTTTTACTGTTTCCAGTACAGACACGTTCCTGATCATGATCCTCTTCCCATTGGCATTGGCATTTCCCAATGCCTTATGGCGATCGTTCTATTTTTCTCTCCCAATTCCATGCGAATCTTGTTTCCTCATTACAACTTGAGCCAATTCTTCTTTTTTAATTCTGCTGCAGATCCAAATTAATCCTTTCCACTTAATGTATTTTGGCGTACATTAACAGTAGGAACGCATTTTTCATTTTTGATATTTGTGCAATAGTCCTAGATTCCATTGTTGTCATTCGATATCCCTTCATATGGCAATTGCATGATGTATATAGCAAAGACAAATTTCTCCCTACTTGTCACCAATATTATTCTCGACCTAAAGACTCAAGTGCCTCTGTGGTTCAAACATCGAATTACTTCTCAATATAATGGCTCTTTTTAAAAATATATTGAAAGAACATATACAGGGGGTAAGAGTCGTCATATCTTAATGACGTACATGTGTATGAGTCAGCATTTCAATGAGGCCACTGACATGGGTAAAATCATATCACGTACAAACATATTTGGTCATTAGTGAAATGTCTCAGCTAGGTTGAAAATAACTTGACTTATAGTTTCGTCTGAGGTCAATACTGTATTTATTCTGGTTAAAAGGACATTGCCTTTGTAGGTTTAGTTACAAACTGTGGTGTAAACAGATTGGATCCACTCAGACCTTGATTGACAGGGTGGTTTCCATTTTTTCACGGGCGTGCTGCATGATTGAAAATGTGTCTTGTTTAGTGTTTCCCTTTTGCATGATACTGTAAGTTAGCATTTTTATGTTAGTATTGTTGGTGCATTTTATTCGTGAAAGATATTCCTACTTTGAAGCATTGTTTTAACTCTATGGGTCCTCTGTATACTACACCACTGAAAGTAAAGCATTAAGGAGAGATACTGACATCTTGTACTCTTGGTTTAATTTATGACATTGCGTTCATGACGGTGAACATTCTTTCCATTAATACTTATATCTATTCATTTATAAATATGCAATGCTACTGGAATCGTTACAAAAAATAATACCAAACTCTTAGATAATTAGCATCGCTTTTTCACTACTGCTTCTCTCGCCCATTCGGGTAAACTGCCAGTAAAGATATATTTTTCCTTATTCTATCTGATTACAAAGAACTTACTGTTAATGGCCAGTGTGGATGATAATTGTACCATGGAACAATGTTACTGTTGGTTGTGGATTTAGCTGTAGGAGTATAGGTAAAATATGTATTGTCAAGTGAAGTGCCAGGATCATTTTATTACTGAGATGATTATTAGTTTGTCGTGGTTTTCGAGGTCCGTCCATATTGATCCTGAGATCAGGTTGATTGTATTTCTATCGATATATATATAATGGTTCCTACTCTGTGATTTACACATAGATATTATCGATATAAATCAATCAAAAAGTAATTGCGACTTGGTTGTTGATCGTTTTGTTGTAACTGACTGGGGTCATGTTTCTAGAATCATTTGTAATTTTCAGCTGTTCCTATACTAAATTATGCTAATCAATTAAGGGCCTTATGAAATTACTCGCATGTGTCTTGTTTCCATAATATATCTTTGTTTTGATTGAGAAATATTCAGTTTATATCGTTTGGGGGAACGGAAAATATATTGTTTGGGAGAAACTACAAAAGACCTTTGGTCTGCGACTTGAATTAAATTATAAATTCTTTGTAAATCGTTATTTTATGCATCTAATGAGAATTACACAATGTTAAAAAATACATTGCGGTGAAACATGTCCAGCAAAATCAACCAGGGAATCAGTGTTTATTAATTTGCTGTGAAACAAATGTTAGCTAGCTATGATCAGTCGGGTATTATTAATCTCATATTTATTTATGGATCCAATTTTGCATTCGTTTCTTACTATCTAATTGGGAGTCAGATCCATTGACTTCGACTTCTAGCTTGTACATTTTTAATATCATTATTTTAGGATACTAGATTAAAATGTTTTCACTATATCCAACCAGGTAATCCACAATTAATGTCCTCCTGACTCTTGTTTCTCATACAATGTAGGCCTACTTCTGTTGATATATGTTAAGCATGTTTACCGAAAATCCATCTGTGTACACAATTTACTTTCATGCTACAGCTATTTACTGCTTATTTGAATGTAACTCTTTAATTTGTAATAATAATATTTTAAGATACCAACGTTTCTGTACAATTCACTGTACCAGACCTTCATGGTTCTCCCTCCGACTCCTTCCTGTATCGGCGAGATCTCCCTGAGGACTAGATTTTCTTTCATGATAACCAGGAAAAGTGTTTTGATAATTTATAGTCCTTTTATACGATAAAAGGATAAAATCATCCTATTTTTGTATTTGACTAACTTTGTCTCATACGTTGAACTGTTAAAACTATATGTAATTTGATTGAACAATACGTACAGTTCAATGGACTGCCACGATGTCAAAGCACAGATAAGAAATGTGTTTGTGCTTCTGTTCTGTGGAAAATATTTTATGCATCTCCCATTTATTGATAATTTACCTCAAATGTTGAGGCCAGTTGGAAAACAGTTTCTGGTTGGACCAAAATGTGTCCTTAAATGGTGCTAAGAGGGTCTAATTAAAATGGTTAATATCCGTTGCCGCTTGCGAGTAGGCCTTACCTGGTAGGCCTTTTCATATTGGTTTGTCTCAGGCCATTGTGCCACTAGTTATGTAATCCTGTTATCAAATAAAATGTTGATTTGTGTGTGAAAAAGCTCTCTTTGTTAGTCTGAATAACAACCTTATTGAGACAATAATTCATTTTATTTTAAAAATATAATTTAATTTATTTCTCCATCTGGTAATCAATGTGATATCATGCGTGATCTCTGTGTAACCTTCATTTGTTAGGAACACAAGTTCATTGCCTGCTGAGATCACTTCACTAATTATTTTTTAGGACCTCCCCACTTTGAAAAAAATGGGTACATAATTCTTGATCATTGGACACAAGTTTGCAATAACGGACACCCAGTTACCAGCCCACTCAATCATAATTACCATACAAAATAAATTTAATGTTACCTTAAAACAAGACAACCTACTACTGCATATTGCTTTAGTATCTTTCGATACTAGGAGGGAAGGACAGCTGATTAGCGTAATTGTTAAGTTCTTTTTTGCTTTAAATTGTACATTTTCTGAAAATCTGACCCACAATTCTAATGCTTGAACTGAACTAGTTCCCGAATAATAATATATCCTTGCTGACCAAACAGCTTTCCAAACCTTATATTCAAATCAACATAACATATAAGGGATTACACCACATTGATGGGTCCAGATGTACTTCCATAAGAGTGCGCTATTTATAGACTCAGGGTCAGGGCTAAGACAAACACCACATTATGTAACATGCCCTACTAGGTTCTCGGTGAGGCGCATCAAAACCTCCTATAGCCCTAGACACTATGTTAGACCCATACATATTTTGTTTCCAGAAATCCCTGATATATTTCTATTTTTTTAAATATAGGTTCTATAAATATCTATATAATATCAGACCTTAGAACCATGTTTGGTTTTAAGTACCGCCACCATATTTAACTAGCAAAATCATGATTAAAGTGCAGAAAATCATTTTCTTAAAAGTGTTCATCCTATAGGCCTTCTTTAATGTCCAGACCTATAGCCATGAAGAGGGCTCAGTGGGACCCACCATGCATACTCCACTAGCACACCATGCCTACTCCATCTTACCTAATAACAAAGAATGCCCTACCTCATCCTTTCCCTACTAGAACCCCCTTTGCCCCCGACCCCATATATGGAGGGCGCATGCCATATATGGAGGGTGCATGCTATATATGGAGGCACCAACCAAAAACAAATACATGTGCTCACAAGTAAGGTCCGCCCACTTCCGGCGTGACCATCCCTATGTATGATACCCTCTCCCCTAGTGACACTAAAAGGAGGCAAGCCTCAATCCAACAAACTAACATTTTTACGCCATCAAACCCTAGGCTTCCCTCCTAATAATCGATGTACAGATCGCCCTCTACAATATTTTTTTTATTATTTTGTGTTTTGATTAAGGCTAAACATTTAAAGAATTACAGCTTAAAAAAACGCAAAACCTGATATTTGGGTTAGATGTGGAAATGGGTGGTGAAGCTAAAACTGCACGTCCACATCATTGGTGCGACTTGGTAGGTGACTTGGATCTGAGTTCTGAGGTTCTGAGGTCGGGCAACCATTGAAGTCATCATTGTTTGTATATTTAAAGTGATAAGCCAGTGTTTAGTTCATAATATGATGACCAGGATGGAGCCTTGTTTGGAAAAACATAGGGCTATCATTCACTGAGACCCGAATTCATCGAAACCAAAATGCATCGATATGCAGCATTTGAAACTTCATATAACCTGTTTCGAAAATCCTGAAATATACCTGCATGCCCAGTTTGTGCACAATTCACCGGGCAGTAGGAACACATGCATATGCAGTGCCAAGCTCTGCATTGTATGTTTGTGCACAATTCACCGGGCAGTAGGAACCTTACATATGCAGTGCCAAGCTCTACATTATGTGTTTGTGCACAATTCACCGGGCAGTAGGAACCTTACATATGCAGTGCCCAGCCCTACATTATGTGTTTGTGCACAATTCAGCAGGTAGTAGGAACCTTACATATGCAGTGCCAAGCTCTACATTATGTATTTGTGCACAATTCAGCAGGCAGTAGGAACCTTACATATGCAGTGCCAAGCCCTACATTATGTGTTTGTGCACAATTCACCAGGCAGTAGGAACCTTACATATGAGTAATTCTCCCAATCGGGTGTCATTTGGTTTTCCAGCCTAGGATGTCTACAACATGAACTTAGGACAATCGCACATGATTATAATCATGTTATTTGAATTCCTTGGCAAAAATAAGGCCTTGGGAACACCTACTTTCAAAGCTCTTATGCCAAAATCTTCACCGCTATTGCAATAAATGTGCTTTTTCAGGCTAGAAAATAAGTAATAATTATGGAATTTGAATATAATACACAGGCGCATTGAGAAAATATATTACTTCTGCTTAAAAATATAGGTTTCTACACATGCACACATGTTTATTATTATGAAAAATCACAATATTCATAGAGTCATACATTTGAAGAGATCTAGACTTGGAAAATATGGTTTTGGAATAACTGTGTCGCCGTTACGACATATCTTAGCTGCAAAGGAATAAAATGTCTCCAAACCAATCATTAATACTGCATTGCATTTAGTTTTGGGGAAGGAAAGATGCATATGTATGTATATTTCGATAAAAATTAAAGTTATTGCCTCATGACGTATATGAACCCTTTTAATTCCTAAAATAAAATTCATTGAATTGATGTTGGAATGTTTTATGTCGCGTTATGACATGTAGAATAACTCCCATATTTAAAATAAAATATATTTTTATGCAATTTCCCCCTTTCTAATAATTCTTTAGCCCTGCCTGAATTTCGTAAAAAGTATAGATATGAATAAATACAGATGCTGTTGAATTGCAGTGAGCATATGTTAGAGTGTGGCCGTTACGACTATATCGTCGCCGTTACGCCATAATTAATAGAAATAAAGAGATCCTGCTATATCAGCACAGTTATTGTATAGAAATAAAACAGATATTTTGACAAAAAGTTATTCAAACTTTGGTTAGAACCATATCCTATGTTGGCGGCCATCATCGATTTCCTAGCTCTTACTTTGTCATTTAATATTGCTGGCATAATTAATGAGTATCTCATCTCAAATTTACACAATATTATTTGATAAATCTGGCTTAATATAGGCGAAATAAGGCAAAAAATAGGCAAAAATGGGGTTTCTGAATCATAGATGTAGTAATCGAAATATTTGGCACAGCCTTCCCAAACTTTGTCTGTATAATGTTGATATTCCCTGCTATATGTACGCCAAAAATTGTAGAGATTCAACGAATTTCATTTTTTCTAAAAAAAATGGCCTCCTGAAATCAAATGCTGCCCGTTTGGGAGAATAACTCATATGCAGTGCCCAGCCCTACATTATGTGTTTGTGCACAATTCACCAGGCAGTAGGAACCTTACATATGCAGTGCCAAGCTCTACATTATGTGTTTGTGCACAATTCACCAGGCAGTAGGAACCTTACATATGCAGTGCCAAGCTCTACATTATGTGTTTGTGCACAATTCACCGGGCAGTAGGAACCTTACATATGCAGTGCCCAGCCCTACATTATGTGTTTGTGCACAATTCACCGGGCAGTAGGAACCTTACATATGCAGTGCCCAGCTCTACATTATGTGTTTGTGCACAATTCACCGGGCAGTAGGAACCTTACATATGCAGTGCCAAGCTCTACATTATGTGTTTGTGCACAATTCACCGGGCAGTAGGAACCTTACATATGCAGTGCCCAGCTCTACATTATGTGTTTGTGCACAATTCAGCAGGCAGTAGGAACCTTACATATGCAGTGCCCAGTTCTACATTATGTGTTTGTGCACAATTCACCAGGCAGTAGGAACCTTACATATGCAGTGCCCAGCTCTACATTATGTGTTTGTGCACAATTCACCAGGCAGTAGGAACCTTACATATGCAGTGCCCAGCCCTACATTATGTGTTTGTGCACAATTCACCAGGCAGTAGGAACCTTACATATGCAGTGCCAAGCTCTACATTATGTGTTTGTGCACAATTCACCAGGCAGTAGGAACCATACATATGCAGTGCCCAGCCCTACATTATGTGTTTGTGCACAATTCACCGGGCAGTAGGAACCTTACATATGCAGTGCCCAGCCCTACATTATGTGTTTGTGCACAATTCACCAGGCAGTAGGAACCTTACATATGCAGTGCCAAGCTCTACATTATGTGTTTGTGCAAAATTCACCGGGCAGTAGGAACCTTACATATGCAGTGCCAAGCCCTACATTGTGTTTGTGCACAATTCACCAGGCAGTAGGAACACCTGCACATATGCAGTGTCCAGCTCTACATTATGTGTTTATGCACAATTCACCAGGAATTATTAGTGCATGCATGAGGTGATGAGGACTAGCTTTGTGGGTCATTTGGACCGAGGCTTTGGCCCAGGTTCAAATAGCCCACATGGACCTGTATGCTTCAAAGCTGAATTGTCACTGAGGGCTCACTGAATGCCCATGTTATAAAGCTAAAGGGTCACCAAGGACACCAGATGTGGAAATAGGTGGTGAAGCATCATTGGTGCGACTTGGTAGGTGACTTGGATCTGAGTTCTGAGGCCGGGGAACCATTGAAGTCATCATTCTTTGTATATATAAAAGCGATAAGCCAGTGTTTAGTTCATGATATGATGACCAGGGTGGGGCCTTGTTTGGAAAAACTACAGGAAGGAAAAATATAGGGCTATCATTCACTGAGACCCAAATTCATTGAAACCAAAATGCGTTGATATGCTTTAGGATGTTAGGACAATTTTATGCAGTTTTTTCACCTTGACTAGTGAATTGTCATCATGTGGTTTTTTTTGTCTAGAAAATGTCTTCCCCACACTTTATTTTCTTGTCCTAATTAGCTGCCAAGACTGCCACCGGCCTGGACCTTTTATCTCATTTACTGCTTACTGAAAGTTTTTACTGACTGGTAATGATTAATAGTGCACAACTATGGGTTAAAGGCCTCAATTCTTATAATTATTATGGCCTTTGTATAACTACTGATTGAGTAGTATAACCATCTGATATCAGAACGCCATGCAAATGATATGCTAGAGATGGTGACCCCCTACCTACACAATCTTTCAGAGTTGCCCCTGTATGTGCCGTCGTCCTTGCAAGGAATTAATATATGCTGAAGACAATTGTATATCTCCAAATTGTTGATATATACTACATTAAGATAGTATTATATATATAGTATACGATGGTAGTGTCCGAGTCTGGGTGCAAAATTAGTATGTTAACAATTTTTAACATGCAGTTTTGTTAAAAGTGCCATTGACTAAATGATAACTACTTTTTTCATATACGGTATGCACCAAAGGCGATACCTCCTAGAGATGTCAATGGTTCTTGGCCATATCAAACCTCATCTTAAAATTAAAGATATAAATCTTAAAGATATAAAAGAAGTAACGGGACATAGGGAAAATGATTAAGATAAGCAGCGCCAAATATGTATAGAATAGGAAAAAGTCACCTTTCAAACTTTATTTATCTTCATCTAGAAAGTATAACACATACATGCAATGCATGTCAATGCCGTGAACAACTTTTGTTTAATAACTTCCTTTATTCTATATATCGGGTCAACTCATTTATGGATTATTTTCCCAGGCAGAGTGGTTTGAACTTAAAGGCTGCGTTCCCAGCATAGTGCGATATCCATAATTATTTTACCATTTGATACAGGCTAGATGGTGTTTCAAGATCATGACCTTAATATAGGTGAAATGTATTGGTATAATTCCATATATTTGTGGATCTTTTCCAGTTAATATTTTCTTGGACGTACAGTTGTGGTTCGAAGTGTAACTGTGTCATGAAGCATAATCCAAAATCGAATTATCTAATTTTTCAACTTAGAACTCCATTTCTAATGTGTGTACAAACTAAGGCGAGCTACATAGAACTAACACTAGTTTTATATAGAACAGAAGGCGAATACCGCATGAACATTTGAAAAGATAGTAGGCCTATATAATCAAATATTTAAATCAAAGAGGACTGAAAATAGAATAATATTGCAACCTGGTGGTGGGAACACTAGGAAATCAATAGAATAAATTCCACGAAAAAAGAATATTTTTTTATTCAAAATGTGCTGGGAACGCTCTTTAAAAAAGTAACAAAAAAGAGGGACTGGAGGTTTTTAAAGCGCAGTATGCAGAATGGTTTTGGATATACTTGGAATGGTTCAACTTTCTCCTCAACACTCACTTCTATCACCAACAACCCGGCTCCTTTTTGTATTATAGGAGCGGAATAATACATCATTATTCCAGAGAAAAATAACAATATCTATCACCATCACTTATCATCATTTTCTTGGCATTTACATATTGTTTTATCTAGAATGAGAATATCTAAACCAGGCACACTGACATTCTCCCACAAGTATATATACATACACGTGTGATGCACACTTTTCATGAATTGTAGCCTCGAAGCCTGCGCCCATAGCAGTATACGATATAATCAGTATTTATAAAGGTGGGACTCCACTCTTCGCATCTCCACATGCGACATGGAAGCGATATAATACTTGTTGAACCATTTAAACCTCTTCTCACATGCAATATATATCGCATGAGTGGAGTCCCGGTTTAATAGGGGCTACCAACAATTGTACAATAGAGGAGTTGCAATGATACCCTTTGGGGAACAAACTCAATTTAGGCATTGGACGAGTTAAATCTTAGAAGCGATGAATGAGCTTCAAACTAATGGGAGTATAAGTACAGGAGATGTTTATTTTTTGTTAAAAACAAGAATAAGAAAAGATAATTAGCTCAAGCAACAATACAATTAGCATTGGGATAATTGCATAGTTTTTTTGAACAAATTTTGAATGGTCTGTAAGAACGGAGACCATGACCTAAATTCCCATACTTCATTAAAGAATCAGATTTCTAAGGGTTCATGGACTACATACCTCAGTAATACAATACATAGTAGTATACTTCCTCGGATATCGGTATAATACCAACAGTTACAGGCAAAACAAATTGTTCTTTCAATGCTGGTAGCAACTCCAAGATTGTACATAGCTATGATAATTGCCCGAGTGATACTAACTATTCTGCGGACCAGCATTTAACTAATCCCAGACATTTATACCATTACCTACTGTGAGAGTTAATGTCTATATTAACTTGTTAACATAAGGATTGTACACCCTAACTCACAGGCTCTCGGCCCGAACCTCTACAATTGATAACGACAAATAATAATTTGAGCAAATTATAAAGTGAAAGGTGGAATTTCCATTGATTTAAGTGGGGTGAGGTGTTTTAGGGAATTTACATTTTCATGAAGAATAATGAGAGAAAGCCAAATGCATAGCATCTAGAGAAAACATGATTCAGGAAATCTTTTCCCCAAATATTGATATAAGAACAATTCTCTTATTATATAATCAAAGGCATTTCCTATAACAATTACTATTATGTAATCATTCGAAAGATAAATAGTTGATTGCAATGCGCATAAGCAGTGAAGGCCATTCAGCTATTATTTAGTTTTCTCTTAATATAAGGGGAATTCCAAAAAGAGGACTGGGAGAGAAGCGAGTGATAACAAAAATCGTCACTAATTATAAACATGGTGGATATGCCACACCGTGCCTTGGTTTCAGACAGTGAACGAAAAATTGCGAAAAGAAATGTACTAGACCAACAGGTGACGTCACTCACCAACACACTGACTACCCGACCTGCACCCTAGTGGCAAGGGAGAACAAGAATAAATTCCTAGTTTGACATCGTCTCCTAACCAATGACCACAAATTGAAATAAATCATCCCATTCGATATTATGTTAAGGTAATCGGTTATCCCTGGTTTTACAACTAAATATAACAATGGAATGGACATGGACTCTTAGTATACCTAACCTGGTGAAGATCAAGTAGGAACAGAGCCAGAGGGTAGCAGCGATAATTTTTGTCTTGTCATGAACACTTAACTAATGCTTCTAGGGATTCAGTTATTTAGAGACACTCCGCAATACAAGGACAAACCCCCTTGCTGGTTACTTTAACTACAGAAGTCAGTCCAAGTTTTAGAATAACGTACACAGGAAATTGAATATTACAATTTGTGGTCAAGTTTTGAGAGAGCGAACTAGTATATCTATATACGGTACCTAAACTCTGACAATTGTCATCTCGATTTTAAATAAATTATGCACAAGCTCTATCTGTACAAAGTACAAGTATTACATGTATCCACATAAGATTAAAAAACCAATACAACATCCCTTGTCCCCATCCAAAGCTAGCCTTGTATTTGAATTATTCCGTTAGACTTATTATATAAATTCCTTGTAATCCTAGAATTGAAGGGGATTTCTTTTATTCATATTTTGGGAAAGAAGTAAAAAGCTCAATTTATATTTCAAATTTAAAGAACGCTGGGAATCAATCCTTTTAAAAAAAAATGTGGCCAGCTCTGATGGTTCAAGGGCTGATAATATTGGATATGTAAAACCCACATTGCTTCAATAATTGGCTTTGAAATTCATTTACAATATATATAGCTTGCTTAGGCTCAATGTATATATAATTTCCACGTCAGTTTCTTTGAATTGTTCCATTTATTTATATATTTCTTATTTTCTTTACATATTTCCAGCATGTAAGTACGCATAAACCAATACCCTCGCAATAATAATTTGATGCAGTGTTCATCCATATAGATCTTATTTCAGGAATAACAGAAATGCGCCTTGTTGCGGTAATAGCTACCACTATTCTCACTTTAAGCTTACACAACCTCAGAAAACTAGCATTTTTGTGTCTAGGACATTCTGGAACCAACTAGGACAGACCCTTATCTATAGGTTGCTGCTGCCTGGCCTTTAAGAGTGATATAGATCATTCAGGTAAGCTATCCTTGCCAGTAGAATTAATTATTCATCTTCTAATTCTTAGCACAATCTCATATTAGAAAATGTTGACTAGCCTCTGGGGACCAGTTCAAAAGTCAGTGTCCACAAGAAAAACTCCCTGGTAAGTTGTTTAAGGAGTGGAGGTATAATTTATTGGATGCAATTTCAATTAAAACACAGCTCAGCCACATTGCTAGATATACTGTGCATTGCTATTTGTAAATTATAAAAAAATAAAACAGAAGTAAGTTTTAATCATGAACAGTAACTTTTGTAAGAATCCCTTAAAATAAATCCCTGATGCTACAAAGCACTAGCAAGAATTAGAATTCCACTAATTTTTATTTTTTTCTCTCCTATTGTCGTCCTACAGATTTATTTTCGTTTTCTGTAAATAATTCTCTCTCGTGTTTATAATAGTATATCTACATCTTCATTATTTTTCCTTTGCGATAGTACACCAAAACAATTTCTATGACACACAAGAAATTCGGATTGCCAAGGAAACCAAAAAGCTACAATAATGGGTGGAACATGCTAAACCTTGACACTATAATATTAACATTATATTTTATGATCTTTTAGAATATTTGTTATCATTAGAACTATTTCTTTTCATCCTGGATAAACCGAGATTGTTTTGTTATAAAACAAGACGATAATAACTACTCTCACCGTATCATACACCATTGGGACTACAGATAATGTTGCAGCAATATCATTAACAAGTATATATCAGAGTTTTACCATTTAGTCAACTCAGCCAAGGACAGGAATGTTAAAATAATGGGGACCCCCTAAGTGAAATCATGCTCAGAAACAGTCATCATATATATATATCATAAATTCCTTTAAACCAAAATATAGTCAATCGGTTCGGTACACTTCTAAAGATTGGATATTTCTTTGACCACTTGACAATAATGCCACGTTAAAAATATGTTTCCTTTCGTGGAAAAGAGATCAATATCACAATACCAACATGACTTTCTATGTAGATTCCATTATTTGTACAGCATTAAAGTATATGAAGAAGTTTTGCAGAAACCGTATCCATCATTGTAAGAGAACTGACCCGACCTTAGGAGAACTCACTATTTTATTTCAATACATTTCTGACTTGTATGACTCATGCTTTTATTCACGGCAAGTCCTTACACATGGAAGTGCTAGCTTGGAACTTAGCCTGCGGTATCACCAAGTTCATTTTTTCTCTATTAAAATTACTTTCCTTTACCACAGGAAATTGACTCATTCTGTTCATCATAATTATTATTATTATCATCATACATAGCTAAGGGTATCGCTAATATCATAATTTCATTATTTTTACCTCAAGATACCCACATTCCAAATAAAATCTGGCAAAAATCATAACCACTACGCGAAAAAAGGAAAAAAGGAACAAAAATAGTAGAGAAGGAAATACCTAATAATAACATTGCCAAGATGTACAAGAAACAAGATTCTTCTTCAACCTAGTAAGTGCCCTTTAAGAGTCTGTCTGATTTTTGTATTGCCTCCCAAGTATTGTCCATAATGGTAGTGTCACTGGGGTAGGAGTAGTTGTACAGTAATATTGATGCTTCTACCTCTCTCTCCACTACCTGAAAGACTATATATTTTTTCCATTTCTCTGTACAGTTTGTCTTCCTAATTGTATGCCTTTTTGGTTGTAACTCAAGCGAGAGGTTTGCATCTATTACAATAGTTGATGTCAACGACAGCGTGAGACGATTCCCGGCACTAAGGATCAGATGACCCCTTCATACCTCTAACTGCACCGCTCGCTCTTTGCTAGAATAACGAACCAAGAAAAAACATATGGGAATTGTTTATGACATAAAATCTAGAGTGATTGATTGTTAATTAATAGGTGACCGATGTTGCCACCTCCTATAAAGGGTAAACGATGCACCATTAGACTATTATTACACAACCCAAAGTCATGGTCATACTCTGCCTTCCTGAAAATCAAAATGAAATGGTGAAAAAAGAAATCAGAAATTGGTGAAAAATTACATCTTAACAGTTAGCTCAAAATCATCGGTCTACTTATCCTAATCAATAGTAAGTAATCATCATCACATTGCACTATGTAGACACTCATAGAAACTTTTTTCCACACAACATTTTTTCCCCATTTTTATGAGAAGTCCCCTCATCATCACCACAAAGTGAGACAGGGTCTGCTGCTATCATAGTTTCCATCTTGTCCACCAGGGGAACAGCTATTATGGGGTGGTGATCAAACCCTGGTTTTATATAAACTGCAGCTTCTGGCCGCTATGTGGCTCAAAATGAAGCAGCTTTGTAGGAGGAGGTGGTGGTGATGGTGGTGGTAGTGGTGGCTCTGTTGGTGGACTGGTGGTGGTAGAAGTGGTGGTGATGGCGGTGGCAGTAGCGGTCCCGGGTGGTAGTGGTGGTGGTGGTGGTGGAGGCGACTCAGGACCACTCAGTCCCCGATCATACCACAGATTCGACCCGCTTGTCTTTGCTACAAATAGAAAATTCACACAGGTGTGCTTCGTTAGTCTTAGCACCTGCAGGTCTTGCAACAGCAAAGGCATATCTCTCCATTATTCCCAATTATTATTCCCTTAATTATTTTATCTAGAATTCTTTGAGGGACTAAGGAATAATTCTGGTACAATTTTATGTCTAATAAATTTTCTTTTCATTTTGGTGTATTTTCCCCTTTCAGAGTGACGTAATTTTGACGAAGCTGCTCATCGGAATCGAACCAGGTACCTCTTGGACCCTCCGGATTTAATGCAAGCATTACAGACTGCTGCTTCCCCTCAACCCCCCGATTCAATAACTATCTTTAAAGCATTGTTTCCATCATATTCCAAAAGACTTCAAATAATGCTGTTTCTAAATACCCTAAAAAGAATTCTCTTTTTAAGGCAGATACTCCCTAAAAATGATACTCTAAAACATAAAGACTATTGGATATGCGTTTGCTGGTTAATGCTATAAAATAGAAATATTATTCGATATAAGTGATATGGACTTAAGTGAGTGTGGTGAGTGGATACGGGTGGAGTCAATGAGTGGCTCGTGAGCGTAGAGCCGTAAGGAGATGCGTGGAGAGAACGTAGCACACACACAACACGTCAGCAAGCACTAGCAGCCATCTAAAAGGAATCTCAGCAGGAACTTAAGATGCAAATAAATCAAGAATCATTCCAGTAGATGTGACGGTGATAAATGTGTAATGGAAAGAAAAAAAACACGAAACTTAAGTAATCTAGTATACAAGATGCCATATCAACTGACAGGGTGTTATTACGAATGTAAAAATATGAAACTTGTTCAAAAATCAATAAAATGACAGAACCATCTACAAAGTTTAATTTCACAAGAAATATATAAATGGTTGAAATGAGTTAAATGAATGAAAAAAAAAATCATTTAAGAGTGAATAGGGCGTGGGTGAAATGTGGAGTTGGCGGATGTATGTTTTGCTAATTTTCAGTTTTAAACAACTAGAGAAATGCACCTCTATCTCAAAATTCACAATTTTAGCTCCAAAATTCAAGTAACATTTTGTTTTGACTCAACAAAGTAAGCTATATTTTGTCTTTGTAGAACCACAATTTTGCGGTCTGGAATGGAAAAACTTATAGATATTCCAATACAATAAATTTGCTCTGCAGAGAAAAATATATATGTGATTATTTCGAGAGATTTCAATAAAGTTATTCCACTTGATTTAGTTCAAAACACATCTATTGGCAAGAATTATTATCAACAATTTCTGACGGAGATATTTCAAATGGAATGAAACCACCGGGCGTCCGTCCATATAGGGATTAAATCAAAATCTTTCAATAGCCCACAAAGGCATGAAGGGGTTCGTAAGGGCCGTTTGGGTTATACGGGACTGCAACTGGAATGATATTAAACATTTATATGGATGCAACATGTACTCTACTTGTATTAAAACCATGACTTTCCGTTATATCTTAACCAAACATTAATATGCATAATCATTATGCAAATTATAATCATTGTTTTAGAGCCTTGGTGCCAGGAAATGACTCGCGCTAAGGGAATTAGTTCACATTATGTCTAAACATAAATTATACATTGTATTTTTGAGACACATAAAAGTGTTTTAAAAGCAAGAGGATCAACTGTATACAATAGAAAGCCATGGTAAGAACCTGCGAACACTGTGATGAAATGGGATATTTTCCTTTAGGTACGAGTACTTTTCATTAGACATCAGCGCAACAATTTGTTGGCAGGAGCTAGACGTTTACAAACCAGAAGTAAAGATGTACACAACAGAATATATGACTTCAAAATACAGTTTAAATCCGAGTACTCGTAACTTGGTTTTTCATTTCAGCAGTGTTCACTTCGTTTATACCTCCCTTTTCATAAGTTAGAGAAACTGGGGGATATATTTAGTCACATATACTCCAGTCTCTGTAAATGAGTAGATGGAGATACAGTCAACAAGACACAATATCTGAAGTGTCCAGACGGAAAGGACAATTACAGGGATAGGCACATGCCATATACAACCCTTCCCCACTCCCCAACTCAGATCCAGAACATACCTTGTGACCAGTCCAGTCCATTTTACTTTTTATTTATTTTTTTTTCTCCATCGGGACTAGTTCAGCTACACTAGTGTCACGAGGAGCGAGCGAAATGAACCGACAACATTCTTATGCCTCTGGGTCTAAGATCCCATTAGTGACGCCAAAAAGTGTAAAACAAATACTGTTAAGGTGTCATTCAAGGTCTGAGCAAGAGGAAGGGGTTTGGGTCCATCTGAGGTAAATGATAATTAAATATAAATAAATGGGCTAACTAAATGCAGAGATTTATGAGCGCCATTACCATGCAGTAGGCTCAACACATGAAAACATTTCTTTTTTCAATAATAGATTTTCATGTGTAAATATAATTCTATTTAATTAATGTAATAGTTCTACGCCTAAGGAGATATATAAAGGGTATATATTCAGTCGCCGATGTGTATCCAAATAATATGCCAAGGGCCATCCAATGATCAGAAAAAATTAATTCTTTTCCAGAAATAGAGAATGCGACATGGACTATCGACTAATTTTAACTTAGAGGCATAGAGATTTAGTACACATGGCTAGGAATCATTCCCTCAAATATATCTCCCAAAGGAAAATGATATGCTATTCAGAATTATACCAATGTTCATATATGTGTGCGTAAACTAATGGTCTAGATGATAGTTAACTTCTTAGATCTTTAGCAACACATGCTCATAGCTGTCTAAACTAAATAAATATTGTACCGGCAAGGATCATCCACAACTAATGACATACCCCGAAGACAATATTGCCAACAAATTAGAACATCTTGTTATAAACTCCTTTCATCATTTAGTTAACTGGGAAGGCAGTAACTTAAAGAAGTCTAAAGACTGGTTTCCGAATTATATCTTATTTTCACACCAATATCTTATTTTCACACCAATATCATGTCGAGGACTGCCCAATTACTCAAAGATTAAATAAACATGGATTTATATTTTAGAATTGACCTTAATGGAAAAGATATCAATCGGAATACGAATCTTCCGTAAATGTGGATGAAGCCTGCACAGTAAATAAATACTTTTAAATGGAAATTGTTACACAAAAGATATTTTGTTTAAGAAATTATGTAAGTTACTGTATGCAATAAATTTAGAAACATAATTTTGACCATATGAGTTAACTGTTAAGCTAACCTGATCCAGTTCGTCTTTTGTCTTATCCTCTATGGCACGGATATCTTCCATCGTGAGCCCGTACCATTCGTCCATCCAACAGAACACTTGTCGATGGAAGTTGGTAAATATACGCCTCTCAGCCTACAACACAGAAACATAGCTTTATAATATATACCCATGCGGTATGAGGTGTACAATATAGGGCTAAGGGGGATAAATACAATAGTCATATTGTACTCATACAATAAGATTAGTTGTCTTTTTTTTACCCCCCCCCCCCCCCCACCCCAAATCAATGCACTTTTGATGAGTTCAAGGCCCTAAAACAATCTGATAAATGTCAAGGCTATTCTAGGCCTTGCTTTTCAAGGCTTTCAAGGCCCCGTGGAGATCTTGTATCAATATAGACACTTGAGGGGACGTCTAGACATAGCTAAGTGTTTGGTCACGTGGCAGTAGATGGCCAGGACTGACCTCCTCCACACCTTCACAATCAATACAGCCACGTCTCATCACAGCTGTCCTGTCTCCTTTTATTGGACCTAAACCATGGTAACCAGCCTCAAAAGTTAAAGGGTCATCATCTTGTTCGTATTCAAAACATTGAGAACTAACGATAAGCATTTGTCTATGTATGCTGCCATATTAATACACTTTATAAGTTAATACTCATTATTATATCCAATGGCACGATGGAGGTTTGTAATCGATCGAGACATCCGGTCAGATCGCACAACACAAGGGGTGGAGTGCGATTTGACCTGACATCAAGATCAATTACAAACCGAACAGAGTGCTATTGGGTATTTATTACATACTAAATCAACATGAAAACTCGATTTTAATAGCATTTTACCTTGGTTTCCATCGATCAACTGAAACCAACTGAAATATTCTTCAAAATTCCAAGCTTAAGAGCAGAGATATCTACCCACATTGAATGATTTAAATCTCATACAGTATACAATCCTTTCTCCCTATACACCTATATAGAGGTCGAAAAGTATTTCAAGAGTAAAGGATCTATCCATAAGAGATTATCAATTTGTATGGAGGTATAAGTTTAGCTCTAAACGTGGACGTCTTATCTAACCGCTGCAGTGGATATGTACTCACTTTTATTATAAAATTCTCTACCATGGTTTGTAGCCCAAACCATTTGAACTCACACGTTACCAATTTGTAGGCGCACATCATGGGCTGTGTATGTTGCTGGAATAAAGAGATATAACAACATATTAATATTAAATGTTGTTTAGGAGGGAAATATCTAATCCGGAAGAAAAACCATATGCCCATTTTCCAGGCCTTGAATTTATTTTAAATATTGTGCAAATATTTTTTTTTTTTTTTTTCTTTTTTTTTTTCTATTTCGGAAATTGATGCATTAATCTAATATTGATAGCATCGAGATATAATGGAAATAAATCAGTTAGGTTTGGGCCAGTTGCCCACCGGGCAACTGATCATACATTTCTAGTTGCCCAGACAAAAAGTATGGTTGTCCCGGGCACCCGATTTGGCGGACCCGGCATTATCTTAATTTCAAAATACTGAAATATAAACAAGACGTTCCATTCCCGGGCTTATCCCAGCACTAAGAAAGGGGATACTTGTATAACCATACATAACTCACCACTAAGAATTAGTATCTAAGAATTAGTATCTGATGTTGAGGGGTACATACCCGCCAGGTTTTTTCGAGAGGTCCTCTGCCCGCTTTCTCTGAGCGCACTTTGGTAGGGTCCCATTCTGGCTTGTAGTCAGCGGGTTTGACATTATCATTAGCTATGTCAATATATACTACCTTCCTTTCGCTTAGCTTCTTTCCATTTAGTTCGTGTCCCTACAACCAAATTGTTGAGAAAATTCAACATCAAAGTTATTGAGGAAATAGACTGGAATGCCAAAGCCGATGAAATAATCAATAAAATAGTACATCAATTCATAAGGTAAATGTCCAAAGTTGTACATATATTTCCCAGTTAATGACCAAAGTGCCCAAGTGGCTCTGATGTATCTTTCCGACGCGTTATAACTTTTTAGTCTCTGCCTTGAACGGTACTGGGGTTATAAGCACCGTAAATAGATACTAACATTATCAATGAACTCCCACTTCAGGCCTGCTGGTGCATAATCACAAGGCGACGTTTAAAGTGACACTTCTCACTGTTGTTGGCTAGATTATCGAGTAACAGAATTTCTACTTCCTTTTCTAGTATTTGGTTCACCTTACCCTACCTAACTAACTCCTGTGGATATCAAAACTCTAACATTTATATTATATCAGATATTTGGTAAAATAGTGAGCAAAATCGTTTTTGCATTCCATACAGAGATTCGAAGTGGCAGTTGGGTTATCATCTGGAATTATGCAACCCCCAGGTCAGAGCTGGTCAATACAATGGACATTAGTTTCTTTCCTGTCCACTTGGGCCAATTCTGGCAGTACCTTCTGGTCTCCAAGACCATTTCCCCATGGATTAGAAATGGGTTTAGGTTCTGACCCATTCATTTCACATATTCACTAATCATTGAATGAAAACGCAATGCTGGTACTCAATACTAAATACTACACATTTTAACTATCTTAGCCACTTTAAGGATTATGTACCAAATATCAGGCCTAAAATTTGGTCTGTAATATTTTAATATTGCGCCCGGAAAAGTCCCTGCAACGTGTTTAACTTATTGACTAAAAGTGATGTAACGAACTTCTGTTGAATTAAATTTACGTAGAAAAAGAGCTTCATATGATGGCAAATTATTTTGAATAACAAAAACAACTTACGTTTTCTATACTCCCATCACCTTCAGCATGTAGCGTTTCTATACATATATGGAAACCCTCCTTCATGTATTCCTTATTAGTTATCACCGTTTTACAGTAGGGGTATGCGTTCCATGCCTCCTCCTCTATTTTTAATGAACCTTTGGGTGCTATACCCTTGATTAGCTTCCCTACTTTTCTATAAATAAGAATTTAAAGAAAAGAGAAATAAACATAAAAAGCCCATTTTGGAGCACATCCATATAGTGTGAAATCGATTTTATGATCACATTTCCAATAAAATATTCACAATCAAAGGGCATGATCGATATTAGCATTAATCTAGGGCTATTGATCAACTGACAGCTAATTTAAAATTAATTATAATTCACAAAAATAAAACAGGATAGCCAAACTGAATAGTAGTTCAGAATACCCAACTATTAAGAGCATTAGGCAAACGGCATAATGATAATGTGTATTTATCATGGTATTCATATTTGATTGATTGATTACATTTTACAGAGTGTAAGTGAATTCCTAGTCTGCATCAACAATAATGCAATTTATTTATCCACTTCTTTAAAACATATGAAATGACACATTTATCAACTGCAATTCGCCATACTCCATTACGTATCTTACTTCAAGATTCCATCAATGTTACTCCCTACTGAATACTAAAGATTAACAAAACCACCAGGATACTTACGATTCTAGATGGTAGATTTTATAAGTATATTGTCCTGCATTATATTTTCCCCCGAGTAAGGGATAGTCGGTGTAGGGTTCATTTTTCTGTACTTCTATTCCTTCTCCTCCTCCGGTCTCATTTTTACTTGCTTGTGCCACCGAGTATAACTGGGCTACTTGGTACTGCAAAATCAAAGAGATTAAGTTAATTATACCTGATTCACATGATAGTACATGTATTCGTTATAGTGTAAGATGTGGCTTCAAAGTAAATCATCCCCTTGTACACTCTATTTGAGATCTACTTGGAGCGGTTCGCCGTAGGGTTACCATTGGGTCGCTTTGATGTTATTAACTCTAAGTAGGTCTCAAACAGAGTGTACTATCCTAATTGTTTTCCTGTATTTTTATACTGAAAGAAATTAACATAATAATTATTTACTTGTTATCTATTTCACTTTTATAAGTTTTATTCCCATACAAATTAGCATAGATGACATTACATAGCCATAATTTGACCCTGCTACTACTGGGTCCAGGGAGTTCCAGGGATATTCCTTTTATGTAAACCTGGCCACAATGGGTAGAAAGAGAGTGAGACAAGGCGAGAGACAGAAAGCAAGAAGAGATGATATTGAAGGATGGACTGAGTACAATGTCATGTAGGCTTTTTGATGTATTACCGAATTGATAAGTTTAGAATGATTGGCAAGAGACTTTCTTTTACATATTATGTTCTCTGCAAACCCCTGAAAAAGGCCAAACACTGAAACAGGCCATTTATAGATATTATTTAAAGGGAAGAACACTGCCAGCTCTCATATATTCAGAGAATGACAATGAACCATTGGAATAGTATAGTAGTAGTAACCGGACGAGAAGAGCAAGGTACAAAGATTGGCGGGATGAACCAATGAGCGAATGTAATATAGTTAGAATCAGAACAGGCCACAGCCCACACTATAGACAGGACTGAAGCAAGAGCATGATAATGCACTTGAGTTCAACAGTGAGTTGGGTGCACATGTACTGAGTAAGAATCGGGTTACACATGTATAGAATAGCTTAGTGAACGGCCACTACATACATAGAGACGAGAGACATGTTCAGTGTCAAAATACCACCAGGGAATATCAAGTTCTTCAGAGGCAGATCCACATTTAAATTTTCTAGAGGAATTGTTTAGCACTAAGCATGACGTCGATATGATTTTCATCTTTAATTACAAATCTCAAACAACTTGAAAGTCCCCTAAACGTTGTCTACTCAAAAGTACTCGAGAATATTCTGTGTGCTAGATAAATAAGAAATCACTCCAGAATACCCCAGGAAATAACACATATGAAGGAAGGAGTCCCATCTTCTGCCCCCACTCTTTATATATAAAAAAAACTCTTAAAGATCACTGAACCTCCGTCAAGTTGTTCGAGAGAACCAACTGATGGTGACAGGATCAAGATAAACGTACGGTACAACTCTGGTGACAGTCCTTTTGTGAAGCTTCCCATAAATCAATAACATCTACCTGCACTTGACTAGGTGACAGTCGTTAAAAGCCGTATAAATCAGTACCACGCTTCTCACTCTACCTTCCTTCTCTATCCCTTTCATAATCCCTACTTCGTCATTTTCCCGTACACCTTCTGCCTCTTTGTCCATTTCTATCAACTATGCCTCTCACTCTTAAACTCTTTTCTCTGTATCAAAACAATTTTCCACTAACAAACGAGCCCCCGTTGGATTGAGATTATAGTTAAAACTCTGCTGACAGGGACAAAAAATGGCCAAATTGTACAGCGACAGTAACATCTGTGACTGTTTGCCTTTTGAAATGTATTCATAATTGTAACATGGTTAGTCAGGGAAGAGGGTGCGGGGATGAGGTAACTTAAGTGGTATTGCCTCCTGGGTTGAAAAAAAACCTTTCTTGAGAATCAATATAATAGTGAAACAGAATTAATGTGAAAACCCACTCATCTTGCCGATTACCAATGTAATTAGAAATCCCCAAACTGAACTTGAGAGACTCAGCGTGTGTTGCATGTCTTAGAAAAAACCCTTATTGGCCTTAACCTGGAGTCCAGGTAGTAGGCAATACACAAGTCCACATTATCACTATAGTTTATGGCAGAATAATTATAATGCGGTGATTTCTCTGGGGAAGTTCCGCCTGTCTTAGATTTAATCCCCACCCCCACCCCTCCAAGCCAGGCCATAATAGCCCATATCAACTTCAAGTAGGCGACATTTAATGATACTTAAATGACCAAAGCATCTTGCCTCCATCCGCCCCTTCCGTCTTCCCCCTTCCCTATAAAGGAAAGGAGCGCCAAACTATATCACTGGTGTATTCAGTCCAAATTTCAGCTTTACTGAAGAATTTCTATCAAGAGTAATCACTTATATTTAAGCAACAATGAAACATAAACTGAAAGTAAATTAAAGTGACACTTCTCACTGTTGAGGTCTAGATCGTCAAGTAACGGAATTTCTACTTCATTTTCTAGTATTTGGTTCACCTCACCCTCCTAAATAACTCCTGTGGATATCAAAACTCTACATTCATATTATATCAGATATTTGGTAAAATAGAGAGCAAAATCGTTTTTGCACTCCAACCCGATATTCAAACTGTCAGTTGGGATGACATCTGGAATTATGTAACCCCTAGGTCGGCGCTGGTCAGTACAAAGGGCACTAGTTCCATTACTGCCACCAGGGCTAAATCTGGCAGTACCTCCTGGTCTCCAAAGCCATTTCCTCATGGATTTGACGTGGGTTTAGGTTCTGACCCATTCATTACACATATTCACTAATCATTGAATGAAAAAGCAATGCTGATACTCAATACTTCAGATATTGCTATACCTATCATATATGATTACACTGACAAAGTTTCACACGATTCCATGACTACTCATCTTAACTATCTTAGCCACTTTAAGCTAAATTACCCAGTGGCTGAGCAAGGAAAGGTGCTAGGTACATAACACAGGTTTCACTGCTACCCCAGTACTAATTACATCAGTGTGTTTACACTGTTCGCACAACAGCTGCACCAATCAATCTATCAGCTAACAACTATACAAACTCCTCACTGGGGGGAGAAAATAGAGGGGGCGGAGGATGGGTTGACTTCGTGTAGCTACACGATCTATGTTCCTTCATTATAAATCATAGGTGCTATTTCCTGGGGTGTTTCTAGTATTGCTTGGACAGACAGAGGGATTTCAAGTAGTTCTTTATGATGTAGTGTCATATTCCCATCTATTTAGTGTGGGAGACATGGTCATGGGAGAAAATTGGCAATAGCGACAATTCATAACCAATTAACACACATAGAATGTTCTGGAGTGTTTATCTAGCACACAGAATATTCTCGAGTATTTATCATTAATAAGGGTAGAACATTTAATTTTAATTGTAGCTCGTCACGTTCAAAAACGAAATGATTTGAAGATGTGTACTTAAAGCTTGTAACTTGATGTAATGATCCCTCAAATAGAAATAGCTTAAATAGCTACTCATAAATTTAACTTTTCAGTAGCAAAGTCGACAAAGAGTATTTCTGTCATGCACTACTTGTGAGACCAACAATGCAAATGCATCCGACGGAAAAGAATGGCAAGGCAGATAACAAATATATATATATAATATTGATGGAGCTATATTTGGAAAACATATTATATTTCTTTTTTTTAATAAATAAAAATAAACCTAGAGGAAATATAAAATACCTGCGTGCTGGAGTCTCTAATTACATAAAGGAATTACTGAGTTGACAGTTCAGACCATGGTAAATATTAGATGTTTTGGCATTCATTTTGTAGTCCGTCTATAGAAGTTAAAGGGAGAATCTGGCGCGTTGCCCAGAGAAGGTAAATAGAGATACCATGGTAACCTGGGTGTATACAACGTCACACGCAACTGTCATTATGGGATATTCAGGAGCTATCTGCATTACAAATGCTTGAAGAACATTCACTAAATATTGTGAGGGTAGTAATATTATGTTTTGTTCATCTGTTTGGGTGCTCATACAAAAAGCAAGAAGACAACGGTTTAAACATGAACAAAAGAAAACTAGCAATGAATATGATTCTAATAGAATTCCGGGCAAGCCTAATAATGGGACCGGAATATGGGGGAATTTTCTATAAAAAAAAAGAAAGAAAAAAAAAAGTACGTAACATTTCCAAGTATTAATTGGTGAATAAGCAATGTGAGTTATGTTGTTTCATGGAATTTCAGGTTTAGTCAGAATTTAGAAAAAAAAATTGCCACATGTGCCGATTGGCCACATCACCCAAGTCGGACCCATGGCATGTCACACTGTCTATTTGTGGGACTAGGAAGATATATCTACCTGGTACGATATCATAATGTCGGGTCAGAATATAGGAGCAAGCAACCAGGCAGGCATACTTAAAACAGCAACCCCTTGGGAAAAAATAATACCGCCAGTGTGAATATCTAATATTGATCACTTCCAAGGGATTGGGCACTGGCGCCAAGGTCATTGACTGTCACATTGTAGGACTGTGATGTAACTAAGTATGTCCCACAGACGTGCTTACCCCAGTTAACTCTGGAGTGCTTCCAGTAGGGAGTAGGTGAGGCCTACTACTTGGCGACCAGGGGAGGAGTGGCAGCAGCGTGAAGCACCGCCATGGCACAACATGAGAGCAGCAACACCTACACCTACAAAGCAGTGTGTCTGTAACTATTGTTACACAACAAACATCAGCTTGGGCAAGCGTGGGTGATTGGGAGGGGGGAAGGCAGGGGAGGGAAGGGGCCAGAGGGAGGGGGGTGGGGGATAGAGAGGGAAAACAGGAGTAGGAGGGGATAGTGAGGGAGAGAGGCTGGGATAGGGAGGGAGTTTGGTACAGAGTGTCTTTCACATTTTTTTGAAACAACCAATTTCTTCACCCGTGCAGTCACTCATGTCACTCCACCCCTCATGAAAATAGAAATATAGCGGATAAGGGTCGAGGTATAACGTATTAAACCGATATTTGTCCAATGGTAATTTTTATACTGTGTACTCCGAATACACATACAATTAGAACCATGTATAGATTATACTCTTAATCCGATCAGCTTTGGATTATGGATAGCTAGAAATGAAAATCGTGGAGCTAAGATTAACGACACAGCGACGCCAGGTCCAGACAAAACAATTATTTTCCCATAGTTGGATAAAGAACGCCAAAATGGACTAGATTTACAACTTCTACTATCGCCATATTTACACGCAACTGGAAACAAGCCAGTTGAACATAATAGTGAAATATGAAGATATGTCCAGAGAACATTGATTTTTTCCTTCTTTTCTAGTGTGATGCGTAGATAATATTTTGGGTGCAGTTACTTCTAGTCGACATAGCACCAAGGGAGAACATTACTGTATCCCTAAAGTACCTCATGAGACCGGACTTTAGGCGTCTCTAAAAATGTATCTAGACATAGGAAAGTTGACCAGAGTAGGGGGAGGTGTCGAGACTGATGGGTTATTACGTCAGAAGAGGAACAGCGCAAGGTAAACTAGAGCATCCTCTCCAAACGCATGCTTAGTAGTGTTACATAACATAACCAGCCCGGAGGACTAATTAACTCCATGCAGCGATAAGGCAATCGTGTGACAGCAATGTAACGCTATAATTGGCTGAATGTGGGCAGTAATGGGAGATCGATACACAAGTAGTAATTACAAAATGATTTGCAGGGTGCGAAGAGTAATGGTTGAGAAAGGGAGAGTAGAGTGGATAGGGGATTGAATATAGAGTGGAGCGGAGCAAGAAAGAGCGGGAATAGACGCTATAAGAGAAGGCATAGAAAAGGGAAAATAGGAGCGGGGGGCGGGGGCGGGGTAAGAGGATTAGAGCCGGGGTCCTGGATTTGTCACCCCTTTCCTCCAGGATGGGATGAAAGAGGTGATAAATCCTAGTCATAGCAGGGATTTATAAACCCAGTCAACTCTCAGGTCCCTGGATCCAAAGCCAGCAACTTCGACCGTTATGCCACCCCTAAACCCAGCCTACCTATACGGTAGATTTGTACACTACCACTACCACTAAACCCAGAAAGACAATAGAGTTTACTTTCGTATCTCTAGAATCTTTCCTGTGCTCCTCCTCCTAAAGACAATATCCGTTTTGCCAAGTTACTTGCAAGCAAGGACCGTCCACCGCTCATCAAATCCTAGAGCGATGACCCATTGACATACAATACATGGAATGCTGAAGATGTCACTGTCGCGAGGCCCTCCCATCCATGTAGACAATAATGACACAGTGAACCCATTCCTCGGTTCTCTGTCATCATCGTACATGTTACAGAAGAGTTCACAATGGGTGAAGGGGCATGAGGGGGTCTGTACAGAATAAGGACTTGTGAACCGTCTACGTCATCATAGTCCAAAGATGAACCAATACTTAGGCGAATGACTAGGCCAAAGACAAACACTGGGGGAGAGGTACAAGGTCAAATATGTCAATGCAAAATAGCAAACACTAGGGAGGAACAACGTTGAAAGATTCGGAAAACGGGGGAAAATAGACCATGAAACAAAACTGAAACTAAAGAAACGCCCCTTTTTAATTCAAGGATATAAACAAACTTTTACACACGTCAAATAAAAAAGAATGAAAATAAAATTGCATAACCTCATATTTACACAAGGATGTGTGACACTGGTAGAAGCAGAAACCTACATGTGTCTAGGAATCTGGTTGAAGATGAATACATCTAGGTCACTTGTACGTAGGAACTATACAACGAATTATGTAAACCCAATCCGTGTACCAGAAATAGCTAGGTCAGTTTCAAGCATAAGCTTAACTTACAATAGGACCATGGGAAAGGACTAATATGGGGTTGATTTCTGCCAACTGGTAGACACTAAGAAGGATGGGGAGTTGATTTTCCAAAGGACAACTATGGTGTTACTAACTGTTTGGTCTTTATGAAAAATTATTAATTTAGTCCACCTGCGTTTTCTCAGAGTTGATAATATTCATAAAAATCTATCGCACAAGCATTCACTTACAAGTTATCAAATATAAAGTCTCGGGTGATGGGGAAAATATACACGCACTTTCTACATTAATACATCAAACCTGCTAAGCAGATGGTTTGAGAAGGAAGAATGGCAATGAGTAATCCGACAGAGAGGGGACAGTAAAGAGTACTAACCAAATATTAAAATATCAAGATTACTTTTTTTTTAAATTGAAAAGAAGTGGGGCAGATCCGTGCAATAACATGATCCTAGGCGGGAGGGAGAAAACTAATCAATCATAACAAGGCTAATGATGCACAACTAATTACCTGCAATGCTCTACTCGGGGCAGACGTGACAATTTCATTGTTCAAAGCCAATAAATTGATCTAGACCAAAACGACCATTAATCAACAATACAGTACTAAGTTACATGGAGAACGTCAAAACACCAAGACCTTCAAGCGTGTACATGATATTTTTTTAACCCTGCATACATCTGATGTTTAGTAGACAAATTGTCTTTTTTAATCGACACCAATAACAAATAGTGTAGACATGATTATGCTTACTAAGTGATAAACTCCATAGTGTTGAGAGCCAAGTTGGAGAGCCACAGAAACCAATCATACCGAGAGCCAAGACGTACTACAAGTACATTAAGATGTTGGTCAATATGTGCCAATTCTCAAAAGAACCTGTGTAAATTATAGCAATCCTCCGCTAGTTTGTACTATAGGCTTTGGAAACGAAAAATAAAACTGGGTGGATGTTTACAAGAGTTATATAAAGTCATCATTGTAACTCTGTGGAAAATTAATAGCATGATTACAAAATTGTATAAGTTGGAAATAAATCTGACAACTTTATACTTGTTTGGACAGATTTCTAATGTGAGATTTTAAAGCCTTGTTCTCACAGACAATGGCTCGACAGACGAAACACACCAACTGGCAGGCAGGACTAGTTATACATATTTACGGATCAAATCATCACATCGATATTCTGTTTAGTACAGCCCTTTACACTGTTTGCAAAGTACACATTAGTAAGTGAATGTATACATACTGCTTCAGATAAGGTATAACTCGATGACATACATTTCGTCGTGTCATTCTACTTTAGAGATCTATAACCTTCCAGTATATATAATATGAAAGATCTGCATTTTGTCGGCAGTGTTAAAAGCAATTCAACTGAAGGAATGGTCGGATGGAATCTGTGTTACATTTTTATGAATAACTTTGGATAACAATGGTCAGAGATTATCATGCGACTATTGTCCCAATATACATTCGAGGAGTAAGAGATAAGCGATGACACGTCGGGTATCTTTAGTCTAATCACAATTACCTCACAACTTTGGGGTCAGTGTCAGAAAATGGACAACAAGCTTTCACCTTTCCTCTCAAATAATCCAAATTTGTTCAAAATAGTTCAACAATGAACATACACCGGTATTTTTTTTAAATCAACGAAATATACTTAGATTAGATGAATACCTTGTATTTATAATTTTTCAGCCTAATATTGCAGAATTGGCTGAATGTGAAGAGCTGCTGATAGTACATTTTGTGACGTGTTGACCTTTTATAGGTCAATTCTCATTTGAATTTGAGCATTCAAGCAATAGAGAGGTTAACCCATGCTGTCGAAATTATATATCTATGTATTGTGTATCATTCACTTTGGTCTCTAGAATCAATACCATTAGAATGAGAGGCTACACATGAGATCACCAGTTATACGGAAAAGCGCTGTTCCCTGTGTGTACTGATATCTTGATGTTATGACTCCATCTACTTGGAAATCACGGAATCCTTGATAAATAAAAGTTTCCAACACAACCAACATGAATACGTATATATAATATCATGTGCTCTGACTACGAAAATGACTCTAACTAAATAGAGTAAAAGTATAACGGATGATATCATACATGGCATGAACATCCTAATCCTAGTACGTCATATCCTGATTAGAATCTACACATACACTCTCCATGCTATCTATTGGGTTTTCTATTACAGGATGAATGGATAATTTTCGACGATTGTCATGATTATACATTTGATTCTCTTGATTGATTCACTGGGTTTATAACGGTATTTATATTCAATATATTAGAAATGGGGAGGTGTCTATTGACATCAGCAATGGTTCGTATACATGCATGTACATAGATAACAGTTTCAGAACTCAATAAAGGTGCCATGAAGACTAGAAGTACTAGAAATAAGGATCGTGTCTCAGAAACTTGAGTTAAACAAGTGTGAACAGATCCATACGTTCATTCATGCAGCCAGGCATTCATTGAATGGTCACAACGATATCACCGCAGGCGCAGGCTAAGACCTAGGCTTAACAGTCACAGGGGAGAATAGCTTCCTTTTCCAGGCCACACCCAAAGCAGGAGCAGGACAGGCTGTAATCATGCAATATTACACCACCTCCAGTCAATTTTCCAATACACGAACATCGATCGATTCAGAACGAGTTCAGAGTATAAGCACCCAATGGACAATTAAGGAGAAACTAATGAGTTAGGACTATTTGTATCACCCCCACACTTAGTGAGCACTAGGCAAGGAGATACCGTTAGATGTTTAGGTAGATTAATAGATGTATAGCCAGTGGGTCATTTACTCATTGCATATCCGAAACAATAGACTTAGTATCTAGTCAGTCTAGTGACTAGTGTGAGGTTTCCCCATGTACTGTTGATTCGATGGCAACGACATGAAAGAGTAATAAGGCTGTTCTGTGTTCAGGCTTCAGCTGTTGCACCATACGAAGAAAGTCAGTCGATCTTCTATGTAGGCCTAGATACTATCTATATTACTAGGGATAACAATAACGTTTAACTAAGCTTAAGAAGACAAACCGGACTTCCCTGACTGAAATATGTGGGAACCTTGGATAAACAAGGGAACCACGAGTGAATTCCGAAGCGTGACAAACCAAGCCAAGGACAGGATTTCATTCATTCACAAACCTCAGTGAAGCCATAGCACTCAGCCAAAGATAGAATGAGAAGAATAAAAGACCGATAAGGAAGTAAAAACTTATCCCAAATTGACCTCAAACACAATTATCATTCGTACAATGGACTTGGGTACTGAACTATGATTCAGTCAGTGGTTGGTTGGTTCATGATCAGTTACTGAGACTCTCTGAGTTAGTGTTCATTCAGTCAGCAGAATGCACATACATAGACTTTGGCTATGACTATGAGTCACTTCTCCCACAAACATCCCAGTATTTCCCTTCCCAAACCCATATTCCACCCTAGATTTAAGCATGTGACTCGCATAGTTGTCTCTGCCACCCTCCCCTTTATATCCGAGGTCATGGTTATCATTATCAAGGACTATCTGGTCGTTATGTGGGGGTTTGTACAAACGGCAGATGCCTCTAATTCCATGTATAATGTATCCAACATGGCGGAATCTGTGGCCGAGTGGCCACCGCAACGGGGACAACGAGTGAGGATCCCCGCCGACAATGACTTAGAATCGCTGTCAAATGTAGATCATGTTGTTTAAAAATCTGTTTCAATTGATGGAGAATGTAAAAAAATGGTTTGCTTACCTCAGCCACAGTCATAGGCAGTATAACCCGACTGAAAGTACAAGATTATCGATTAGTCAGAACTCGGAACACCTACCCAAGACTTCCCACCCGGCTGTCAACCCGATTTCGATCTAAAAATCAGATAAATCTACCAACCTATATATGGTATTTCTATTATGGACTGATAGAACACAACTTAAAGTTCATAATAATAACAGATTTGATGAAAATTGGTACTTACTATTCAACTATAAGCATCTTGATTTCTCAGTGACACATGTAGTGTTCCGACCGATGGGAATGACGTCATAGGGGGACAGGTGCCCGGATGTCGAAAAGCAAAGTTAGCCAGACCCACCATCACTACCATTTAGTTTCGTACAAGTGACACAACAGGATTCATTTATTTATTTGTCTGATGAATCATTGCTGTAATACATATTCTAGAAAAGCAAGTCAAGAAAGATCCGAGGTTCTAAAAATAACTTTCCCATTTTGAGAGAGTGGTAAATTTAATTAAATTACTTTTCTTAGACTTTTCATTATTATTAATATTTTTATATAAATGCTTTAAATCATAATGGACACATATAAACTGAAATTCATATTGCCATTATTGGTGTGACAATAAATGATTACCCTAACGGCATTATAAACCTAGTTATGTAATTTGAATTACTAGTGCAATGGAGTTTATCTTATAAAATAAATTCTAGAGGGCGCCAATGATAGGCCAACCATTCTAGTTCTATGGCCTAACTACAAAAATCAGTCAGGTGATATGGCAGAGTCCATGACCAGGTGGTCAAAGGGCAAGAGTCAGTTGATACCAGGCTTAAGGTGTTTGTATGGGCCTGGGAGGATTCATTCAAATAATTAGTCGGCTTAATCTATTCTTGAATGACTCATTATAAATATAAATGCTTTAAATTACAACTGGGACTGGGAAGTATTTCCCATCCTATTTATCCCAGCATGAGTGTAGTATTAAATTAATTCACACCTCTAGCATTGTCATTAAACAAAACCCCTTTTATTGACAAAATGTCACATTCGTGATACGTTTCCTTTGTCATGAACTTCAATATTAAATTTCCTGCTTTCCAGTAATCCCCTAGGAAATAGCATGGGAGTACCGTGCAGCCCTGCTTAAACTTGTGCGAGTGTTTGGTTTCCTGAAGTCAAATTAACTCCAAATTATGCCCTTCTCATTTCTATGCGACGCCGATGGCTACAAGAAAAAAGATGACTGAAGATATTTACGAAAAAATACTTACGCCAATGCGATTTTTGTTCATTTATCTTGGAAAATATTGAAGTGCCATGTCGCATGGAAGTAGTAGCACGTGTACGTAACGGTATATATATCGCCACGTGCATCAATTAAATCGGTTAAGTGAAGAAACAAAACAAGTTATCTGATTCATCAGAAGGCAAAATAATACTAAAATAGGTTAAACATTCATATTCGGTGGGAAACTGGCGATGTAATTTTGATGTTATGCACATCCAAGGAGTTGGCAAAGCAAGTAAAGGAACCACGTAGGATTTCAACAAAATAACAAGACGGCAATATTCTAAAAGTATGTTTTATTTTCCCCAGCAGTTCAGAGTACATCTGAAGGATAATAGTTGTGCTCAATCCATACATACACACGTTGAGGCTGATACATGGGCATTTTCTCCTCCTTGTCATAAATGACCAGTCTTTTTAAAGACTGAATTAATAATTGATGTAATAGAGATAACGCATTTATGAAAGATGCATAAGTATCAGATGAAAGGAAATGCACCATAAGTACAAATATCCCAAACACCTGATTCTTTGTGGAGTTTTAGAGGTAGAAATATGCATAGTAGTCTTTTCAATATATTCCAAAGGGAATTCCATTAAAATCCACTCCCTTTTTTCAAAAGCCAAAACAATAATCACGTGAATAAGACAGGAGGAGGCTACAAAACCATTCAATAATTTAGTCCAATGTTTCCTGAATATGATTAGCTTGTAGTGGTTCATAACTGCGTTACCCAGGGGAAGTTCAAGATCCCAGAACAATATACCCACGCACCAGCCACAATATGTAGTTATCAGATATCAACTTGGAATAACCAAACACTACATGATTTTGTGAAACCCAGTCAACTCATTTTCATCAGTCTCAAGTAGGAATTATATAAAACTTGTCAGATTGTCGATATATTCTACCTTTATCGTAAAAGAAAATTACCAATAAGTCTTATCTACTACAAGTTTTATGTCCCTATTGTAATTAAACAATGAACTTAGTTGTCCAGATACTTACATAAACATTACGTAGGCACCAGAGAGGCAACACTTTTAAAGAGGCATGTTTGTACTTACTGTTCGTTCACAAGGTTAAAATTATCAGAACTAATACCTAAACCTTGAAGACAGGAATTCGTTCCCTTTTATACTATTTATACTTCAAGTACAAAGCAATTAAAATATTCTATGTAGATGACCATTAAAAAAGGACTAACAATTTATTCGTCTTTCTCTACTTGGGTGCAATTAATCAGCCCTCTTACATATTCACACATTCCCACCCGTCCATACACAAATCCTCTGTACAATGTAAAGTACCTGTAAACAAGTTTGGTCTTGTATATCCTTCCAACAGAAATGTAATAGCGCTAATAATGATGAATCCCAATCTATGCATTTTGCCAGATGTGACGAATGATCATGAAATAAACAGAAATACTCGCATCAGGCAGTACTCTTTCCTGCTGAGGTCACACGTCAGGCTCTTCGTAAAAGCACACACCCTCAATTCCCTCCCCTTCTTCTTCCACACTACATTCACGCACACACGCACTCACTCACTCTCAGGTATATACATGTCATTTCCATAATTCAATTTGAAATATACAAAGGAATTGGGTAATATTTCAAAAAGGGCTATATCCGCATACGTTAATCGGAGTTCTTAAGTTTTTTTCCCCTTCATATTATGAGAGCTGCCACAAAGAAACCAAATTTCTCATCTTCTATTGTTCACTCTTCCTCTCGATGAAGCCCTGGGTTGGGGGAAGAGGATGATAGCATTTTCTACTTTGGTGGTACAGAGGTTGAGATAGAAGTTAAGCATAAGAATTTCTTCAGGGAAAAGTTTCTTTGCAACTTGTCAGGGAATAAAATGGAGACGGTCTTGATCACATCCTTCGTACCTCAGACAGACAGACTGCTGTCTGTAGCTTCAATGACATCAGACAGAAAATTGATAACTTAATCCATGCCAACTTGTGATGTAGCAGGGAGGCCGGTTGTCACCCCGCCATGTCCCACTCTTAGAGGAAGATTGTCAGAATATGTGGCATGTATATATGTATAATGTATAAACCAGTGTCTTCTGGTGCTGTCAAACTTCAGTAGTAGAGCCCCCAAGTTCAGTTCTCATAAAAAGTAATCTGCTTGTGGCTTCTTGGATGGGATGCCTCTGGATTCCTGTGACAAGAAAACATACCAGCGCATCAGTTTGTTTGCTATGCAGAGAAATATATTTTAGGCAACAAAACAAATTGGACAAATTAAAAATATGCCTGGAGTCAGCGAGAACATCTTAATTATAAAAGCTTGATGAAGGTCCAATAAATATCGACAATTTGCTCAATAAAGAACAGATTATCTTTCTCTTTCTCCAAAATTTACTATAAGAATGTCCCGGTATCACAGAATCTTGTACAATAATTAATAAATAATCTGTGTCGTTTAATTTAGAAACTCATGTAAATAGAAACAATAGCAGATAAAAATACTCACTTGTGGAGCAGCCTCGAAAATAATGAAGTCTCGTCGCAAGTGTTCGTCTAATTCTAGAATAGCAGCTACATTTCCACATCTGGTAATGAAAGCAAATAACACACCGTATAAGCATAGTTTTGGGATATGAAGTTGAGAACGAACTAACAACAGCATGCGATCATTTAACACATGAATGCAGTTAGGGTGAATTATATGATGGGATACACTAATTAATTTAAACAAAACCAGTTTGCTTCATATCCTAATGGATTACAGAAGTAATGGAGGGAAAGAGAATTGGTTGCTTTACACCGCATTAACACAAATAGGAAGTGGAGATAGGGACTAACAAATAATTTATGTTGTAAGCAGACATGGCGAAACCTGCCGGACCGCAGTCCTTGACCGTTGAAAGACATGTCAGACCGGTGAAACGTGGGAGAAACCTTTGGAGGACCGGTGAAAGTTCTAAAGTTTTTGCCATGTCTGTGTACACTCTGTCCAGCCTCTGAAGAACCGAGACTTCAAAGAATGCCGGTATAGTTTAGCATTGCGGTTTCGGTTCTTTAGAGGCTGGACAGGGTATAAGCAGTTTGTAGAGTAAACGATTTATGTGAAATATTAGCAAAAGAGGTGATGATTTTGAATGGCAACGCATGAAAATAACTATATTACTGGTTATGCGTATTTGATTATGTTTAAATGTCTGGCCAATAAAAATATTAAAAAAAAAAAGAAGAAAAAAAAAAAAAAAAAGTGGAGATAGGGACTGGTTTGGTTAGTGCTAGGATCAATACTGCGAGGTCAATTTACTATTTCGGAATACGCTTCTTGGGAGACGAATTTGTCTTTACTGGAACGCGTGGGTTTGAATCTAGTACCAAAGGCTTTCTCGTCGGATGAAAACTTTGCCCTAAGCTACCTCATTCCCCCTGACCAAGAGAGACTAATACTCACCTATAGCAATAATTAGGAGCTGACCAGACTGTTAATACCGTTTCATTAAAATGCCACTTGTATCCTTCCATTACCAGTTGATGCGCTCGGCAGATCAGGTCAATGTCATTGGCAGCGTTAAATTGGGCCACGACGTCACTTCCAAAGAGGTATCCAGCACCCCTCGGACTCACTCCCCAACCCTGTGTGTCTGAAAGTAGAGCAAAATGTATAATAAATTAACAACATGAATAAGTTGGGACTGGGATAGAAAGAGGCATCTATTACATGAATCTATTCCACGACTATACACTGCTTCTGGGCATTCCATGAAATGCTTCATTAATCTGGTAGACTGATTCTTGTTATGATAACACCGTTTGATTCGTCATTGGCTACAAATCCTAAATATACTTTATTATTCAGTAAGTATAGTATTAAAAGTATAAAAGATTTGGGGTACGAATATTGCATTGTTTAAAAACAGTTAATTCAATTTGTAATACAGGCAGTCTTTGGAGTAAATTAATAGGCAGTCGTTAATCAACCATTTACAGGTAGGAATTAGTATTAAATTGTTACAGGGAAAACACTCCACAATAGTGGAAAAACACTCCACAGTAGTGGACAAACTTAGGAACTCACCTTCTGGATCACTCCACAACAAATCGCACATGGGTCCGTCGTGGGGAACTTCCTGTTTCCTGTCGATTGCCCTGATTTGGTCTAGTGTTTGGATTGACGGAGACAGACCGCCGTGAACGCAGAATATCTGAAAAACACAATAGAAATGGGGTTACTTGGATGTCAGGTATGTGTAAAGTATTGTATCACCGAGTGTATGTTAGGGACAGTTTAAGTCCAAGTAGATGGTTAGGATTGAAAAGATATATCTCCACGTTCAACTTTACTTTGCCCCAAGGTTGATTCATGGTGATTGCCAAATAAGAGCTGTGCAGGATTGTGACGAATTTTTAACATGATAATTTAAAAGCTTTCCTTCAAAATTAAGAAATAACTTGGTATGAGTATAGGTCTATAACAGTTAACACCAGCTTAATTTCCCACAAATAACTACGTAGCCATAACTGAAAAGGATGAGTCCCTTGAATACAAGGAAGAATGGACTCATGGAGAGAGGGTCAAACTCACCTTTCCGTCAATGATGGCAGACAAACTAAGGTAGTCAAAGATTTCGGTGCAGTACCGCCACACTGTGATGGAGCCGTATTTCCGTAAACACTCATCGTAGAAGCCGTAAACTTGTGTGATCTGTCGACTCTCGTGGTTACCGCGGATAAGCGTTATTCTATCGGGGTAGCGAACCTGCAAAAAAAGGAGAATTCTTTGTGAGAGCAATAATTACCGGTACTAATAAACATTGTAACTGGAGATATGGGGACCGATGGTTGAACTGTCCTTCCTATGCCGATGCTACTAGTAGTAGTACTACTGTACAACAAAGGAAATTGATATATTCCTCGGAAAAGGATGCTCTGCGGTGCTGGTTAAGGTACCAGGATTAATGGCAATTAGCGTTTCACCATTGGCAATCCCATACTTGTCATTGAATGTTTTTTTCCAAAATATAAGGCACATACTTTCACGATGGAGGTAAATGAACTTTCAATATGAATTTCTTAATTCTTGTCTACAATAGCATATTTACACTAACTTTAACATTAATTTTCATGAATGAGCAGACTGTTACAGCCAATGAATCGCAAACCCAAGTCTTAACTTACTTTAAGGGCGAGGAGGAGGAGAAACGTCTCAACGCTGTAGAATCCACGGTCAACAAAGTCTCCCATGAAGAGGTAATTGGTCTCTGGTACATCCCCTCCCACTTTGAAAAGTTCCTTGAGGTCGTAAAACTGTCCGTGAATATCTCCACATACCTAGGTGAGAAAAGATGTAGAGTTCAATAAGAGAATATCATAAATCCACCATCCCAAAACATTTAGAAATTATAAATATATGACACCGTGGGTTTGGCCACAACATATTTAAGACTTAGGATGAAAAAAATCCGCCAGAATCCACCCGATATTACACGTTTTATATAAAAGTTTCATGACTTTCCTGGGCCAATTTCATTCATAGCAAGGGGCATTATTATACTAAATCAGTGTTACTGTGTATCTGGAGCAAATTATTTTTTGGCAGGGCATAAAAACATTCGTAGCAATCCCAATTGGAGGAAATACAAGCTTTTTCTGCATGTAAGTTAGATCCAAACTCGAATGGCATGGGGGCGAACTACAGGGAATTTTGAGAAAATAGATAATTTCACATTTTCAAGATCCAGAGATACAGTGTCAAGGCCAGAATCATAGATAAAATTTCGTATATTCATTTTTCCGAATTCAAGGCTTTCAAGGTTCTGCAGAGACTATGTACAGTTCCTAAGCTCGAGGGGCTTTCATACCAGGCTTACCTTGGGATTAAGTGGGGTGAGTGAGTGTAAGGGTTACCCATCCCTAGCAAAGCTAACCACAAAGCCTAAGTTAATCTCACCAACGCACATTATTCCCAGGGCCCTAAAGCATTTGATACCAATAATAGGGAGCTGATTCTTTTATTACTGTTTGTATTAATTATACCATGAGAAAATAGATTAAGATATAGTTTCTGTGAGAATGTTTTTACAAATGCCGGGTTTTTACTAGGGATAATATAGGTGTTCTAGCTTTAAGTTAAATATTGAGAAAAAATGTTTCGTTCCTGGGAATTGAACATGAATTACTGACAAGGAATCTAGGAAAAAATGGCAAGGCTATGTATGTGATTATATAACATAAAATAACATACAAAACAGTTAATAAACTTACTGTGACTGGAGAGTCCACACGCTGAACATTACTTTCTTCTACTAAAATTTCTCTTGCCTTGGAGCAAAGCGTTTTCACTTCGCTTTCTTTGATAATTTCACAGCGACGAAGCTGTTCTATTTGCCTGTAAGTTTAATGAAAAGCAAATTAAAATGTGCACAATAAAATTGTTACTCTACTAGCAAAATCCGTCCTCCCAAAAATCTGTTTGACTAGTGAAACCTAAATTTTTAGTTTATCACTTAATTTTGTTAAATCAATCATCGATATGTACACAATGGGTACCAGGATTCATTCATTCATTAACGCCTAGTGACACTAACACCAGTGACAGATTTTTTAAAACAGATGTCTCATTAATAAGGAGTAAATACGTACCTATCCAGGTCGCTGCAATCGGACGTCATTTTGACCCTGCAAATGAGTACACACTCGTTATTTCCAATCTAGTTTTTGTTCGATGTTTAGTGCAACAGTAAACAATTTTCTTTAGATCGCAGTATTTGTAATCGATGTCCCTTGTCAGTGATACTTTTCCATAAGAGTCATTCGGGTGATAAATTTCAGAGGCAAATGTGAATTCCACAGTATAGAGTCCCGCAATATTAATAATCCAAAGAAGCTCTAACACTGCTGTAGTAGATGCTTGAGTTGTAAACATTACAATGAATGCCTGGTGTGAAAGCCTGAATATATATACACCCGGATCGTCACTTCTGTTTGTGGTAAGCTTGCTTCTGATTGGACGCTCGGCTATGACATCACAGTGCTCAATAAATGACTCATAAGGCCGCTAATGAGAACTAGGACACGAGATAGACCGTAGCTGATAGGGACATTTATCACATTGCATCAATGTAATTACTTATCCAATTTCTGAATGCATTAATGTTGACTAATTTAAATTTAACCTATTCATGTAATCGAATGATGGTAAATGATTCTAAAAATTTAATGAGAATCGTGACTAATTGAACCACCCACATACGTCACAACAAGTTTAGCGCATAGCATAATACCAAATGATAAACCCGTTATCTTTAACATCAATTGATATATCTATGATAATAAAGGTGACGTCAAACCTTATATTTTTAGCAGAGTATGGACCCTAGGAGAATATAGATAAGACACTATTCGGCTTAGCAAAGATTAATATTATTAATCATGAGTTATATGTGGATATTAGGCACCAGTTCTAATTGTATATTCGTCAAATGACTTAATAATTTACTGAAATCAATGACATTGCCCATTTTGAATATAGAAATCATTTTTAGTAAAATAATAACCAACTACACAATGAGTCACACAATTTACATTTGTCAGACCTGTATTATTCTAACAGCAACACAAGTACAATATTTACATGTAGAGAATTATTGGTTCTGAGGGTCAAGTAAAAGATCAATTCGACATACAGCACTAACATACATCCCTCCATCACTTTCTAGAGAAGCAAATCATCCAGGGGCGGATCAGGGGATATTATTAAATATACAATATATTATATATCTCAAAAGACATTAGCAGTTTTACTTTTAGTATAGACTACAGTATAGGACACCAAGCCTGACCATGTTAAAAGTTGGACATGATATTATTACACATCGGGAGGGCCCAGTCACAGTATTATTTCGTAGATATTATAACATTTCAACTTATATAGAGAAAGCAGTAGGTTGACTCCCACCTCCGAAAACTCATTTTGTCGCTTCAGTGATGCTAAGAGTACAACATGGAACATAGGAAACGGTTAATAGTAAATAATACAATATATGATAGACAAAGACCATCACCTACTTTAATCAAAAAGAATAATTTTGACCAGAAAATATAAATGAACAAAGGATAGGGGACACCGCGCATTTAGCGGGAAGAAACTCATGGCTATTCCAGACCCATTTTTAAAGTTACTTTTCAGAAGCCTAATGATGGGACCATGGGGTTGTATTTATTGTACATATGCCAACGATATATTTAACCAGTTTGATGTCAATCGCCATCTTTGGACTTGGCGATTAACTCAGTGTATGATGTGGGAAACTTCAAAGGGTACAGTAAGAGAATCTTCAGAAATTTAAGGCCATTCAATAGATTCCAGGCACAGGGCCATGGTAATTGTTATGATTTTCTAGGGCAGGGCCTTTCGATCAAAATGCCCATTTTGCAGGCGTTGAACTTTTTTGGGGTTAAATTTTAAGGCGCTTTCAGGCCCCGCGGAGACCCTGGAAGTGGAATATGAATACTGGATACATAGATTTAGTAATGCCAAGACAACCAATGTCAATGGATAGGGCCTTTAGGGGTAGATAATCTTAGGCTAGCATGATCTTCCTACCAAAGCCTTAGACATAGCTATACTGAATAGCTGGCCTTGTTTCCCGGCTCTCACTCGGTACTACAAAGGGGCGAATATCATATTTTGTCTACACTACTATCGTCCTAGGGCTAGTAGGGTAGGTCTTACTCTTAGTAACATTGTCCCTTTGGCTTTGTATCGTCCCCTCATTCATTTTCATGCGCCTTTATTGAAATGAATCTGAAAGTAATTCCGATGACACCATCCCCATCCTTGTTATAGGAAAAACTGTAAGATTTAAAAACACCGTTTTCAATGACTGATTCATTTTCCCCTTTTCGTTTCCCAACTTGATCAAACCGGTTATGGAGCTTACGCCTAGCTTTATCATGTAGTAGATATAGAAGAAAATCGTTAAAAAGAGTACCTTTACTTATAAACCATAATAAAGCTTCTATGTATACCATACATTGAAAACGGGTGGGTAAAAATAGGGCAACCACGAAACAAATGCTCAGGGAAGTTCAAGTTTGGGCCAAATCAAAGCGTTGGCGTCGGGGGACAAACGATCGCGGACAAGATGATGATCCTACGTCCGATTTAGGAATGAAATTAACTAGCTGTAGGAAAGAGATAACCAATTATTCTTAGACTACAAGATAGACAAGATTACCGCTAAGATGACCAGAACAGCTTTAGAGAATATATAAATGAATTTGAAGAGAAATATAAGTTTTCTTTACCCTAGTGAGCTGCCACTCAATAACTGAATTGGTTCCTTCTTGTCTGTCCGTGCGTCGACCGTGACGTCATTTGAGGCCTGTACTAGAAATGTTATCCCCTTGACTAAACGAGCAAAGAAGTGACGAAAACGATCTAAATACTTGAACTAATAGCGGAAATTACGAAAATATGCTTATGACATAAGTAACCTGGCTTTGCATCTCGCTGTGTTATGAAATCTGTCTATTTAATCGAGAAATAGAAAAAAATGTCGATAAAATATTTCCCCTGTGGGATTTTTTCAGAACCAGAGACAGAAGTTCTGCGCCACTTTTTGTTATTTGTTATCTCTGGGATATGTTTGGCAAATAACCATAGCTGTAATATTAAGAAATAATTACATCTGTGATCAAATAAAAAAAATACATCCAACTTTTAATATCACGCACTTACGAGACGAGAGCTCATGAATATTCAGCATTGCGACGCCATCTTGTCAACATAAGCAAGTACTGAAGCTATTTGTGTGTTATGTTTGTTGTGTTGTAGTGGCAATAATGGGTAACATTCATACCGTTGGACCAAATGAGGCCCTTGTTGTATCAGGTAAGTGATTGAATATTCATTTGAAATTAATTTTAAGACGTAACAACCCGTGAAAACGGTATAAAGCAGCTGTTAATTAAGAGCTTTCCTCTGTCGTTGCGGCCTTATGGGGGATGGGATGGGCTCTACTCTTTCCGCAGAGGGGTTGAGCAATCGGCAACTGTCAGTGATTTATGCTAAGATTTTGTCCGTACCATATTCTCTTCAATGTTGTTTTAAACTCTTCAATATCCGTACAATATTCTGTATGAATTTCGTGTATCGTTTGTGGGAAAATTGATAGTTGATTATCATATTGAAGCGTTTCGGTGATCGAGACCGGGTCGCCTCGGTCCCTTCCTGCCGAATCTGGCTGTCATGTCCCAGTACACATACCGCCAGGCTTGGCCTTAGACTGGGGGCTAGACAGTGTCTTCTGTCTATCCTAAATACTAGTAGGCCTATCTATTTTTCCATAATTCAGATTATTTCATTGTTTATTTAGTGGCTTCCGACATTGATTTCTTATAGACGCATATCCCTCAATGTTCACGATGAGAAGCGAAGAGGCCAAGTAAAAAAATGCATACAAATGGCAATGCAAATGTTTGAATAGCTAATTTGAAGTGTTCTGCCTTTATTTATGGTTAGCCTAGGTCTAGGCCTGGGCTTATCCCAGTATGATAGTATCTGTTGCATTCACTTAGGATGCAGGCGTGTGCTGAGATATTATGACCTCATCCCCCAGTCGCTTTTTAGCTCTCTTATTTTATGGTTTTATTAATGCATAGATCTATAACGACCCTTGTTGGACATATGTCACTGACACTGTCTGACAGACTGAGTTTATAATAAAACTATATTCCAAACCTGCCTTAAATTACTTAATTGTTTAGATTATGATTGAACGAGTCTGCAGGATTTCCACCCTCTAAGTGACCCAGAAATGGACTGGCTTTTAACAGTGTGACCTGATGAAGGGTACACAATACAGCCCGAAAGCTAGTGAATAAACAAACCAAACTAATATTATAGGGTTTCATTTCCTACCTATCATCATCAAACCACCTAGACTACCGGAATTCTCGATATAAAAACGATAATCACCTTCCTCGATACATTTTAAAAATGTGATAAGACACTGACTACATAGTCTACAATACAGTTACAGAGAGTTGCAAGACATAGTTATAGCCAGTATTACTAACATTTCTTATCCTGAAACCTGGAATAATGGAGAGGGAATTTAAGCACTGTGTCTATGGAAGTCATCTATGGTATCTGAAAAAAAAACCCCGCATCATTATACAATACCTCTTTATTTGATGCAAAACCTTTCTATTACCTTGAACCCTTTTAATGCAAGATCACACCATATGAAAGGCCAAAGAATCCAAAGCGAGCTCTGACAGACTTAAGCGTCAACAGTAGAATGTATGCTCTGTAGGCCATGATAGGCACAATGCCAGGTCGAATATTTACGCATAGCCATAGGCTTACGGTATAGTCGCATTACAAATACAACTGTTTGACACTAGTGACTGATGTTTTCTTACGACTGTGACTTCCCAGTTTTCCTTATTTTATATCATGTATTTGACCTTTCGACGGACATTATACGTTTACTTTTCACCTTGTCACTATCAGGAGCTTCTCAACCGTACAGTACAGTGGTACGGAGAATGCACGATGCATTCTTTATTCAACTTTTTTTTTATCTCAGTACTGAGATATGAAAATAAGCGGTGAACTTGGGCTCCGGTTGTGTTTAATTTATTTAAGAAATCGCTTTAATTATCCTGCGTGTAATTATAGCATTGTAAACGATAAAAGGAATTTCTCCCGTAATACCTGATCTGGGCATTACTCTCGTCTCGACCCCATTTATATATATATTCCTGACCTCTAATCCACGGCACGTGATTCAGTAAAGATTAGTGCCAGGTAAACAAACACTCAGTTTTACTCACGTGATATTGATTCATTAAATGGATATCATCTGCCTGTGGCCGATTTTAAGTGGGTTATCTCTAAGATAGATAGTATTATTTCTCCCTGCTAGCAATTACGTTATAGTATGGGATAGTTATATGGTTTATATTTGATCAGTTTTGTTTTATCAAAGTTCGAACCACTCAGAGGAACTGCCTTCAGTTTCACACATGCTATTATGTAGAACTCGTGTTCAAACGCACATTTTTGACGGACTATTGAATAATACCAAGTCGTGTTGGGATTGTTTTTTATTTTGCAATGTATGTATTACATTGTATGTATATGTAGAATGCTCCATATGTTTGTGAAATCACAGTTTCGCAGTTTCTCCCCCAAGAAATTCCAGTAGTACATGTAGTACTAATCGAAACGCACATAGATCTATAATTCAATGGAAAAATGTAATTTATGTAAATTAGGTCTTTATTAAACTTGAAGTCACTTTGTAAGCGCGGTTGTGAAAAAAGTGTCCGGTAACTACGCAAGAATTAAATTACCTCAGTTATTCTTATTCGTAAAAAAACAGAATGAATCAATTTTCACAAAGGAGCCACACAATACAACAACCTCTATAGCAACATCAGATGGAGAAAGTCCAGAAGCTAGCACCCACTTCATGTTGCCTTGGTAACAAAAATGGCGGCAAGCGCGCCCTCCTCTTCCCTTTACGGCTTATGATTAGCTTAGTTATTTGAATGTCACCGCGGTTATTATTTCACTTTACACAGCCTCTATCCCTCTCTTTGTGTTCTACGTGTTGTTACCTTGGCAACGCTTTCAATTAGCTTCCCTCAAGACATGAAGGTATTTCTGTGCTTCTAGAAATAGTCCTTGGATTATACTTTCTAAAGCGGTTAGGTCTACGGTCGTGTTTTCATTGTGTATTATTACTGAGTTATTTTGTTATTTTTCTCTGTTTTTTGACTTGCTACAGATCGGGGAAAGACTAGCTTACTTAGTTACTACTCATTTTGTAGTCTGGTTTTGAAGGCGAGTGTCTTTTCAGGGACTGATGCTGTCATAATAGCATTAACTTGGTTGGTTTTGTATTGTTTCGTTAGCCATTATATACTTAATATTCTAAATACGTGTGTTATTTATAGAACATTCTTCATCCACCACTACAGCTTTGCCTCTCATTATCACCTCCACTCTTTTAATCTTAGACTTAGCCTCTGCCTTAGGGACCCTGTATTATTATAAGGTCTTTTCATCTTACTCTCTCCAAGGATTCCCCATCATATATAGACTTCCCTTCAATTGTCCTCTGTTCTCTTCCTACCAGTCTTTTCTTTCTTGTTTCCGTTCCTGCACCTTCTTTCTTGTGATCATGTTCTGGCATTCCCCTTTCTTTCTCCTGTCTCACTCTTCCTCCTATAACCCTCTATCCTGTCTCCTCTCTCATTCTCTGTCTGTCTCTATCTAGCTATCTAGCTACCTAGCTATCCTATCTCTCTATCTAGCTATCAATTTATTTGTCCATCTACCTATGTGGTTTCTGTACATGTTTCAGAGGCCAGCTACAACAACAAAATCACCGAGTACTATGTTGACCACAGAACTGGCTATATTATGTACTATTATGACCATGTCTCACTTATTTACACCCTACAGGCGGCTGCTGTGGAGCGACTGGTAAGAAGACCATCATCGGAGGATGGGGATGGGCCTGGTGGTTCGTCACAGACGTCCAGTCGTGAGTACTAGCCATACTGCTGTTTCTGTATATTTGTATAGATGCCAAGGATACTGCCATACTGGCAGCAGCCAGGGAGGCTATCTACTACCCACAGTCAGGGTTACTACCACCCATTCGTGTAGTTTATACTCTAAAGTTTATATAAATCATACAAGTGAAGATACCTATTATATGACACAAAACCACGCGGAAATACATGCACACGAATTAAGTATGTAATGTCCACATTTGAGTCTGCAATAATTCCATTATATAAATCATTATCGTTGTTAAACTATTAGAAAGAATTTACCAGAGGTTATATTCAGACTGCTTGATTACTTTTAGTAGTTTGTACTGTGTAATATCCAGAGTTTCTGGTTTCCATATATAATAACCCATGTTGTTGACTTGACACACAACCCACAAAGCCTGTTCAAAAGAGTATGCATGAGTAGCTAAGGCCCCTTGTCCACTAAGCCGTTTTTGCAGTCGCCGATCACTGGAAGAATCTAATGGTCGGTGACTGAACGTGCATATTGGCTGGAAGGCCTGAGAAACCCAGAGGTGCACTTCGCATTAAACAAACACAGACAGGGGAGCCATTCGACCTAATGGACACGGGCCGTAGAAGTCTTTATGGTTTGGGGTGCTTTAAATAAGGGAAGAGAACACTCTGAGAAATGTATAGGTACAATATGCACCTCTGACTCAGGCCAGAGCTGGCAATGCTGGCAAGAAATATATGGATCTACATGATACAAAGCTGTATGAGCAGCGTTAGATGGGCATACAACTAAAAAATAATCTTGCTATTCGACGTCTACACTCGGCTGTGTAGGTTGTATTATACAACCTAGGTTTCCCCCTTAGGCTTAGGTGTCCATACAAAACATCAGTTTACAATATTCTATGCCCATGGACTTGAGCAATAGAGTTGACCGCACTAAACTTGTCCAAAGCGTATGAAATCACATCTAGTCTACTTTCTAGTGCACCCGTCTATGATGTCATAGACAGAAAGTGAGGTCGGTTTACCATCTTCCAGATTCTCATTACATGGTATCGAAGGCCATCGCATCTTACAATACTCGTATACATTTCATAAGCGCAACCACCAGTATTGCTGGTATAATTAGATGTAAAGGCCTGTCATTTTGTCTTATATAACTCTAACTAAACATGAAGACTATACTTCCCTTATTATTGCCAATACGGGCAGGTATTATCATCTGTTAGTTGGGCTCTATTTGAAACGCTAGCCTAGGAAATTAGCAGGATTTGTACGGAGAATGGCTCTTCTATGAGTTTAGCCTCTAAAACTATAGACACAGAACTCTGGACCGTAATGTCTACAAAATAGATATAAATTGATCGGTAGATCCAGCGTGGGATTGTTTATGATAATGCGATTTTTCAGCATTATTCGCACATTTCAATAAGACATTGAAATCTTGCATTCCACACTATTTTGACCAAATTATGAGAGACTTCAGAAAAGTATTTTGGGTCTTATCTACCTTGATGGGTGAAGAAGATTATAAATTAAAGCTGCATGTTCTCCAAAAAATCAAAACCGAACCATGTTTTCCCAGTTCTTCCTTATTGGACCCATAGCGAATTGGAAAATTTGGGCTTGAGAAATCAAGAAAAAAAGCTGATATCTTCATATTCGCTACGTTTATATCTTTTCATCAACATTTCCATGATCATTTCACACGTTTCTCGCCATATTGCCCAGGTCAGGATTACCCCAATTGTATAGTTTCTGGTTTATTCCCCAAGTTTGGGAGGCGACAACCAAAGCATACATTTGGAAATCGTAGGAATTCTCCGTATCTCGATTACAGTTTGTGGTGTGATTAGTTAACACCAGTTATAACTGTCGCCCCCACCACTACCCAGAAGCCGTCAAAGACACTTCCGGTTTCAGTGCTAAAACAAAACATTTGTTAAACAATGAACTCCTGTCTCGTCAATTTTTTTTTAATTAGGAAAATTTTTAAAGCCTGCTTTTTGCTGACATCGTTGCGATTCTTTTGATGTATAACATTAGTTTATACCTTGAATACATACTTTTCTGTAAGCATTGGAGTATGCAGAAGCATAGTACGGCACCACCTCCCTAGCATTTGACCATAGCTGGACGTAGCAGAGGAAGGATGCGCTGCGTCAAGATTAGTTCTAAATTTAAACATTAGGCGGCGGCTCGATCGAATAGTGGTATTTGAGATACGGAGAATTTTGGTTAGCATAATAATAGAAAATTTGCACAATCATAAGGCAATACAACCAACAAAAGCACGGCATAATTGTTTGTATTCTAGTCATGTGACTTTCAGAAGGGACCTCCTGGTAGAGCTATGATTAGCATAGAATGGGGTACCCATTTCCAGGTATTGTATTGAATTATTGATGTAACTGTATTGAACTGGAAATAAACAATATACATTACATACATACATATAGGTAGAATGAGATTGGTTGCATTACGACAATGGGGTCAAAAGAAGAGTGATTTATTTCCTGACCCAATTTATCAGGGAATGCAGCTTATAATGCTCTGGTGTCCTATTGCTCAGCATAGAAAGCATATATACGAGCATGAGCTGGTCATAGTGGTGGTGGCGCCTGCAGGGAGCGGTGCTCTCTGAGTCAGCCACCACTGGCACCACTTTATTTGATTGGTCGATGAGGGCCTGTGTACAGAACCGAGCTCGGGCAAATATCTGCTGCGGCTATAGGTCTCTCCAATACAATGTGGCAAAAGGAGATTTACATTTTTATATATTTTATTTTGCCGAGAATGAACAAATTGGGGCCGCCTTTGCCGACCCGTTCTTTGAGAATCAGGATTTGAATCATGTATTTCGCCTTGCTCTTGGCTCTATGTGCACAACGAGCAATTGTAATTTTAGAATAATTAATTCAGGTAATTGGATCGAAGGGGATCAGATAGGATGATAGTAAAATAGATAAAGTACACGGTTGGGATGATAAAATCAATGCCATATATAGTGATGTTTCAGAATACACAATGAGTAAACCTTGAAAAATAAATATAAATAGTTTTTTTTACTTTCGATAGTGTCCGTCGTTACGGATCGCGTTGATCCCTCTTCAACGACTTTCAGTATACAATATTCAAGTTATCTGAGCTTGGTTTGAGTGACCAGTCTATACTAGTATAACATTGCATTCTGGGTAATTGGGTTATTTATACCGAGTCACATGTCCATATTACGTCATAGGAGATGTGGTGCGATGTTGTTATAATTAGTAATTAAGTTTCATGAAAGCTGGATGAATAAATAATTACAACAAAATAATAAGCTTGTGTCAAACCCTCCACCTCCCCCAAATACAAATACTGCTCCTGCTTACCACTACTATACATAATAGAGAGCTTATAAAGACGGAGTATGCTCTTTGACTATTATAATGCAGTACTATCAAGCCCAGTGGCAGTGGCATATGAGGCCGTGCTAGACAGTGCTATACTAGGTTTGAGATTGTTATGTAATGACTGCATTCCTCCACCTCTATTTATACTACTCGACTAAGCCCCTCCTCCCGTCTGTTGTGCATTTATATAGGCTTTGTTTTCTAAATATATCCTTTTATTCTTGGTCTCGACCTCTGTGCAGCCAGTTCCCATCGCTAAATGTCACTCAAACAGCCACTCTCCAAATGCCCGTCCCTGTGAAAATGTATTATTCCATTTCAGGTATCTAAATATATATTCATCAGGGCTCGAAAAACCCTATGTTTACTTGCCCGGGGCAACTAAATAATGTCTTTGGGCAAGTAAAATTTAAATAATTAATGTTAGTTGCCCGATTGGGCAAGTGAAAATGTCCACAGCACCGATTTCAAACCCCGTTGTGATGTCTAATTACAATGAAACAAGATACATACAGATAGCGTGATTTCGTTTATAATTCAGCAAATAAATTTGGGCAAGTGAAAAATGATGTTGGGCAAGTAAATATTGTCTGCCACTTGCCCAATGGGCAAGTTAAATTTGTAAGTTTTCTTTCGAGCCCTGTTCATCCATATAATTGACCTCTTAAAAGAAATGAAAAAAATATTCAATGATATCTAATGCTCTTCTCTTAGAATCTCACTGGAGGTGATGACCCTGAACCCACTGTGTGAGCACGTGGAGACGTCAGAGGGCGTACCGCTGACAGTGACTGGTGTGGCCCAGTGTAAAGTCATGACAGAGCCAGAGCTTCTCAACACAGCCTGCGAGCAGTTTCTGGGCAAGTCTGTCAGCCACATTGAACAGGTCATCCTACAGACGCTGGAGGGCCATCTCAGGGCCATTCTAGGTAGGTTGGTCTTTAGTGTTTAGTTGTCAATATTGATTTGGTTGTCTTTTTGTTTTAGGCGTCATGACCCCCACCATTCTCTAGCAGACGACAATCTGTTTATGATTATATTATAATTTGTATATACAGTGGAACCTCGCATAAAGACCACCTCTCTATAGCGACCAATCCCAAATTGCTTTTTTCTTATTAGGTTAGCCCCTCTAATGAGACCACCTCGCTATTAATACCAGTTTCTCTCAGTCCCAAGGGTGGTCTCAATAGAGAGGTTCCACTGTATTCTTAGATATCTTTAATATCACCTTATTCCCTGAGATTAGGTCGAAAGTAGACACCTATTTTTATTTACCAAGATTGGGATATATATTTTTGTACTCACAATGTGCCTTAAGCACTTGTGGGTATTTATAACGTGATTTTCGTCATTTTTGTCAATAAGGATTTTTCGTCAATAAGCCTGTAAGCTTTTTACATTGCACTGTTCACCTATGTCGAGTTGATAGAGGGTTGTATAATTGTGTGATATGATTGCCTGACCAGTTTTGAATGTGTATCAATTATACTTTGTATGGATGTGATTGGCAATGTTGCATAACAGTATGATTGCAGGCCTAAACAAATCAACTAAGTGTGTATTAGGGTTTGTATGGATGTGTTTGAAAGTGTGACAGAAGGCATAACTGAAGTAGTATTTGTAATTTTTACGTTGGTAAGCATGGTCATGTATATATCATGATTATAGGTAGATCATTAATCTATTAGAGGATGAGGCATGTGTGTGTCAGTGTCAGATCCCTGTCAGGTTGTCTGTATGTAGTATGTATGTAGTACATTGTGAGATTTAATAGGACGTAGTCCGTTCCAGATTCAATTTGTTTTAAACATCCGTTTGGTTTGTCTTAAATTAATACTTTTTATAAAATACATCACTTTCCTTTTACCTATTTTGTTAAAAAGCGCTATTAGTTCCATAGTTCGTTCTAATTTCCATGTTTTGCCTCTTTATATGTTCCTAACAGTGTTTAGCATTGTTATCTTAATCTTTTTACAAACTTCTATATTTTACCCAAGTAAATTCCAATGTATCGAGATGAAAGTAAATCAATAACCCACTTCGGGTGGAAGAAAGAAAAAACAGCTTCCATAATTACCATTGGCAGGGACATTATCTCTGGACAAACAGAGATTTATCCTTTGAATACCCCCCAAAAAAAACCTTAACAAATCAAATAACTCTTTGATAATTGCCTCATGATAGGAACATTGAGTGTTGAAGCCATCTACCAGGATCGAGATCAGTTCGCTCAACTGGTGAGAGAGGTCGCTGCACCTGATGTGGGACGTATGGGTATAGAGGTGCTCTCCTTTACCATCAAGGACGTGTACGATAACGTCGAGTATCTCCAGTCCCTAGGACGTGCGCAGACCGCTAACGTCAAACGTGACGCTGATATTGGTGTTGCTGAAGCCAACAGGGATGCCGGTATCAGGGTGAGAATACTTCATTATTAGTAGTATTATTGCTGATGCATTCTATTATTTTCTTAATGAAAAAAAAGGAGATTTTTGTTTCTGGGAAAACAAATAAAGTCACTAAAATTAGTAACCAGGCTCCGAATGAAAAAATTGAGTAAATCAACCCTTGTACGGCTGCAAAGAGATGGAGGTTGCTCCTTCTTTCCTGAAAATCGCATTGAATAGAATTGAGCTGTACCTTTACCTAACCGTAAACTGAATTTTATTTATGACTGACTAATGCTTTATTATGTATACACAAATGTCTTTTTTCGGGATTAATTTATGCCTTTATTTCAATAATTTATGTCCTTCTAAATTTTTAAGCAATTTAACAATTTCTCCCTAATTTAGGAAGCTGAGTGTGAAAAGCTGCGGATGGACGCTAAGTACGAGGCAGACAGTAAAATCGCTGACTCCGCAAGGCAGTTCCAGATGCAGAAGGCTAATTTTGATATGGAAGTCAACGCCAGGGTAAATATCTATTCTAATTACTGCACCCCAACGGGCAACATATTAATCTGAAGCAAATGATCATCATCGAAAGAACGTGCCCATAAGCAGATAAATAAATTAGAAAACTCTTTTAACTCTGTGTGACTAATGTCTCATGGGCGTAGTGGTCAAAACGGTTCAAATCAAAACAAACCCAACAAGGTCAACCAATTGTTCATGAATTATTTCTTTAAAGGTTCTATACCCACTTTCATGAGAAAGATCCCAAAACCCCACCACCACCACATACTCCCCCTAAAATAACTCCCGGAAAAATAGAAAATAGTAAATAAAATAATACCCTGAAGAAGGTTTGACTGAGAACCGAAACGTTGGAATCACACCTTCAATTAACTATACGTTGATAATTTTAAAAAAAAACGCTTCATAAAACCTGCTGTTGTCCAGTTTTGGTGTTCTACCTACTAAAATAGAATAATACTTTCGTGATGAAGAGGAAGACAAAAATGTGAATAAAACGACACTTTCCTATATGTTGATGTTTACAGAAAGCAGAAGCAGAGTTGGCTTACGAGTTGGCGGGAGCCAAGGTGAAGCAGAGCATTCGTAGTGAGGAAATCCAGATTGACATTGTGGAGCGACGTAAGCAGATCGACATCGAAGACAAAGAGATCCAGAGGAAGGAGAAGGAGCTCAAATCCACCATCAAACTCCCAGCTGAAGCTGAAGCCTTCAAGGTCAACATCATTGCTGAGGGTCAGAGGTTAGTGTTGTGTAGTCTCCCTAGGTTAGCTAATTACCATTACATTTTCCTATTTAACTCGGGTAACATTCGGTAAGACTCTAAAATGTCGTTTAAAATCAGTCTATTTGGATTATTAAAAAGAATATATGTGATGTAATCAATCAGTTATTCCTAGCTCTTGTCCTCTTGGAATATTGCAGTCGTTGCTCGGTTGAAACTCACTCAGCCTCCGGCTCTGTGGGTTACTCAGGTCACACATTACAAGATGCTATATTAGGGAGATTTAGCAACCACAACGCACAAACGCATCCACTAACTATTTGTACATTACTACCGCTGTGGGGATATCTCGAGAGGCTCTAGGCCAAGGGCATCTGCAATGCAGGCCTCTCGAGATATACACACAGCGGTAATAATGTGCTAATAGTTAGTGAATGCGTTAGTGTTGTGTTGGTGCGTTGTGGTTGCTAAATCTCCCTATTGCCACTTACTGGCAACACTCATCTGCTAACGTGTATACATACATTTATTGCCCCCTGCTTATGCTCTCTATTATTTGACACACAGGACAGTAACAGTAGAACAAGCTCGTGCGGAGGGAGAGCGGATCCGTCTCGTGGGTCAGGCCGAGGCTGACGCCATTGAGGCGGTGGGAAAAGCTGAAGCCGAACGCATGAGGCTCAAAGCCAACGCCTACAAACAGTACGGAGATGCTGCCATGCTCAGCATTGTACTCGAGACACTTCCCAAGGTTTGTACCTGTCCTATTTTGGATGGATGGTCTGGGTGCACCTTATAGTATACATACTGTCCCCCTCAGGGATTAGCTCTTATAGGAATGTGAGCCAAAAAACGAGTTGATTGCGACAGTGCACTTTCGCATTTCAGTAGTTAAAAATGTGGACAAAGAATTAACAAGTTATAAAATAATGCAACATAAGAATGTTAAGAGTTACCAAGTGATGAATGAGTACGTTTCATGTAAATTGAAGTAATTACTATATCTACACGGTATGTGTTTTGAAACATGACCAATGAATCATCAACATAGCGTAATTCCAGATGTGTTGACATGACCCTTTAATACCGACAACTCATTAATGTGGTTACTTTTAGGCCAGTCCCAATGGTACACGTTTTTGTGAGGCTTTACTCTAATATAATAACAATATTTTCTTGTATTCAGGTTGCCGCTGAAGTTTCGGCACCTCTCGCCAAGACGGACTCGATCGTGATGCTCGGAGATGACCGAACGACCTCAGAAGTGAGTCGGCTCGTGACCCACTTGCCTCCCGCTATTCAGGCCCTCACCGGGGTCGATTTATCCAAGGTAGGTCTTCTCCTTTAACAGCTTATGCAGAAGAGCTTTATTGGCATATGTGCATGTCCTTCGCTTTAGCCTTTATATAGGGGCTGTGTTTATCATTTATCAAGGTTGTGGGGCCTTGAATGGGGGATGTTGTATTGCCACATTGGGATCTACATTCTTAGGGATCTTGTTGCGAAATTCGCGAAATATTTCTTACGTAACCACCAACAGACCTACCCCTTACAGTGAGGGGATGTGTAGGTAGTGCGCTATACATGTATTTCAATCAAATTTTACTGGTTCAACAGATTTTATTTCAAAATTGTTGATGTCCAGTTATTTTACAGTATTCATTCAAAAGCATCGCATACATTTTTGTGATTTCGCAGATTAGTTTAGGTCTGTCGGAAGTGTTTTAAATATTGAAATATGTTGATACTTCTCAATCTGAAGCAAGTAAATCGATTAAAGAAGGGCTTGCGCTAGAGCCAATTAACAATTAATAATCAATCGGCGTTTTCCTTTGTTTTATGAATTAAAGCGCTGTTGTGGTTTTAAAATGTTATTGTTTTATGGTTTAGACTAAAAAAAAAAGCTTTGAATGTCAGCTCTCTTTTTTTTTCGATAAAAGTAATGATGAGGAAAAGGAAATGTTTAAACCTGTTTTCCTATATTCTTATTTCTCGCAATAATTTCATTTTAAAGCTAAAATTGCCGAAGGAACGTAAAGCATCCAACAAAACCAGCAACAAATCTGCCAAATAAGCATTAATTTATCAGATGTGATTCTTCTCTGCTGTTTGGTTGTATGTATACACTCACGCCATATTTTTGTGTGTATGTTCAATTTTGATACAAGATAGGTGCCCTACCGTGTCCAGATTTGACAACTTTGAAGAGAAAAGTTTTGAAAACGCACTTTATGTTTTGTCCCTAAGAATATTTAATTTACACTGGAATGAAAATCACACCCCTCCTTGTGACATTTCTTTTTAATCCATCGACAATTGGCATTTTTTTTTGCATCAAGTATTTCGATAAAATCCCCAATGAAATAGTGATTAAATCTGGTCCATATAGGGTCCCTAAGATTTCTCCTATTGTCCAAACTCAATGGTTATCTCTGGTTCTCCTCTACAAAAGCCTGCCGTTAACACTGATTATAGTAAATTCAGCACCTGCTCGAATCCTCTAAAGTCATGTTTTATTATCGTGACAACAAAATCTCTCAATTCAAACTACAATGTCCAGCCTCTGTAGAACCTAGACTTCAAAGAGTACCGGTATAGGCTAGCATTGGGGTTTAGGTTCTTCAGAGGCTGGACAGGGTGTAGAGAGTCAGTCTTAAAATACACCAGCTAACAATTCTATTATGCTTCTATCGTATCGTCTTGAACACTTGCCTAATGCTTGATTCTGTCTTTATCATTTGCTCTATCGCTATTAAGAATTGGTTTACAGGACTAGGTTTCTGGTACGAGACAAGTCTTCACCGCAAATCAGATCAAACTCATAGGAATCACGTTGCCCTATCTATACCAGTGCCCAATTCTTAATAAGAGACACTTTTTATTTCAGTTCCCGGAAAATAAACCAAAAAGCGTTAAAAAGCTATCCTAATTTGTCCTACTTTATACACGCCCTTGTAAGCACTGCTATGAAATAAAGGTTTATTTTTATCTACTGAACTCGGTCCTTGTTTGTGTACCCGATGTAAATTGTAGTAAATGACTTAGAGTAGTATGGGCTTGTTAATTGGCTGGAGAAATACTCTCCCATCTTGCCAGAAGAGATGCTGATACTATTCTTATTGTTGCAGGTATTGCACCTTTTTTTGTTCGGCATATTCTTTATATAAAAGCGTTTGTTCGAAGAATTGGTTCCGCTAAAAATGCAATTGTTGATGCTGTCGATGGATTGATGTTTGTCCACATTACACTGTTTGATTTATTTTTACTGTTCACTTAAATAACTTTGAAGTTACGCATTCAAGACATTCAGAGCCCAATGGTGATAGTGGTTAATAATTCCCACCAATTATAAATCCAAATAAAAACCAATAAGCCCCAGCCGTGAGCCACATATTTATATCAGCATAATCATAGATCTAAAGTCCTTGTAACTGGGGTTGAAAATATTCCATCTGTACTTAAATTAAGTTTGTATATGCGCTTTCTGGTCTGGGAATTTAATTTCATGGAAACATTCTCTGGAAATCCTTATTTTAAATCACTAGTGTTTCTTTTAAATTCTATTTTGAGCTGATTTTGTCATGAAAAACTGTCTGCGAAGTTTTATTATTCTCTCCGTGGCTTATTATAGCCTTGCAAGCATTTTTTTCTTGATTTGTCTAAGTGTAATTTCGGAACGCCTCTTTTTTTGAGGAACAGAACTTTGCCTATGACACGTTTGCACTGTGCTGGACATGATTTCAGACTTATAAACCCCTTTTGAACTTTGCTATGCCATTTCCCCTTTGTCATTCACTGACATGTCTTATTCGAAACACTTGTCACTATATGAATTGTTCGATTCCAAATTCAAATTTACTCGTCTTTTTATTGTCAAGCAGATACTTTTAAAACTTGGCAATTTTAGAATAAGATTCTTAAAACTTTCCGAAAATGCTATTAAGAATTAATTTGACTTGCGGTAGCAATCTAGAAGAAAACACTGGAATAAAGTAGTCTGTCATTTTTAGGTGCATTCTCAAGATAGATACCCACTCTTAAATAACGATTTCCAGAAATTATGTTAATTTAGGTTTAGGCTATTATTTGCTCTAAGTTACCATATAACTTAGGCTCTGAGTTACCATATAACTAACACTGACCACTCTCCCCATAACTTCTCACTCCTCTCTAGATGCCAGAAATGTTGAAGGCAAGTGCTCATTAACTACATGCTACTATTATTCCAACCCTTCATTGATTCGTCCTCACTTAGACATAGGGACATTTTCTATAGCTTTCCTTCTATTCGTATTGGTATACGGTTATTCGTGCCCCCAGAGAAAAGCGCCCGTCGATTAGTGCCCTTAAAATTTCCTTGTGACGCCAGCGATCTGAACTGTGTCTGAGTGAAGGCCTGTACCGTTCTCCGCATGGCCAAGAGTTGAGCGGAACACCAGACCTATAGGCCCCGGGATTTATAGGCCCCAGGTCGCGCAGGCCCAGCTCTGGACTCCTATGATGGTGTCGGAAAATATTTTGCTAAATTCGCAATGTTTACTCCTCAGCACCGCATATTTGTTTAAAATCCCCATAAGCATGGCGATTATTTTCATAATCATTTTCTACACACAGAAAATAGAATAGAAAAAAGTAAGATTTATGAAGCCAAAATGAAAATGTTGATTTACATATAGACTATATGGCATGGGGCACATTTTGTTTTAAAAGAGCGTGTAGTCTCCGTGGGGGGTACCGGCAGCTTCAGCAAGCAGTATCATGGCCGCAAAAAGACGGTCGCTTTTCTCTGGGGGCACTAATCACCTGTATTCTGTGTATTCATTATATAGACTTGTTGTTCGGTTGTTTGCTTGATTAATTCCAAGGGTCGCTAGTAACGGATCCAAGGATGTGTCGGTTGGTGGTGTATAGGGGAATCTTTCACTGCCCTTATTCCTCCCCTAACAAATTATTACGTAACTATGTCTGGCTCTTAAACTTTCTGCTTTAAATTTCTTCCGCTAAGGAAAAAGAAGACCCTAAAAACTGGTTTTCTAACAGTATTTTCGTACACATTTTAAGATAGACGTGAAATGGCATATTACTTCCTCTCGCCCCCTTGTCCTGCCACCACCCCACTTGTATTGAAAGAAGAACGATCCGCTGCATATTGGGAAATATGAACCTGTTCCGTTTACCAGTCTTATAAACGATACACATGACCACCTTTGAACTGTCCCGAGGCTTTGGTGAATTCATTTTGCTGGTATTCATTTTTGAAATTTATTTGATCAGATATATCATTTTATGAATTAACCAAAGTCAACGTTTGTGCCGTTTACATGAACCTTCGAAATTTCAAACCCTAATTCTGTAGCTTAATTCCTAAATTGACTAAAAGAAACTCCTAAAGGACCCCTCGCTCCTTACGCTCCTCAAGCATTGTGCTAAAATATATAATATAACCCTCTGCCTCAGGTATATATGTCCATATATCCCAACGTATATGGGCTCCAGTCGCTCGTGATATAGCTAAAAAGTCATAACGGACTGTTCGAGGAATTTGGTCAGATTTAGCTAAGAAACCTCAATAATTTTGAACATTTCCCTTTTAAATTGACGTAATATGCTGTTGACTAAACGAAATAACTCCCTCGCTCCTGCCAATCCACAGCTCTTGTGTTTGATATAAACTACCCCCCGTCTCCGGAATCTGGCATATTATATCACAACAGCTTCCAAGCTTTTAGTCGCTCGGGATCTATTTGCATTTTATGCGTGAACAGGTTCATACTCTTCCCAGTCCCCTGGTCAATTCGTTATCATTTATATCACTGAATTTTGTGTTGTATTATGTCTGTATCCAGAATCGTTTATTTGGTGACCTTTTGTCCAGTTGAGATCCATCTCAAATATTTTTGCTCTCCCCTTTTATTTTTTTTACCCTTGTATTTAGAGCGGGATGTTTCTTTTAAAAAGATGTCTTTTAAACAGCAGAGTGGACTTTGTTATATCTTTGTGGTTTTTACCTTTGTTAGTTCCACTTCAAATAAATAATCTAAATCAAGTAATTGAAAATGTTTAAAAGTAAGGAATGCCCTTAAGAAGATTGTAACCAATTGAGAGCACCATTGTATCTGTCAGATTTAGGGAAAACCCCAAATTCTTTTAACTGCTGCGTATAGAGCTCTATCGTACATTATTTCCAGTGTCTTTTTTTTGCGAAAGAGATTCAGATTTTGTGTTCGAGGCATGATGTTTTTTTAGATGATTTCCAAGTTGTTGGCATTTTCTCGATACATATTGTCTCCTGTAAAAGTGCATGTGTGGTCCTCGTGAATGCTGTATTATGTTTATGACTTAGCAAACTATTTTAATCATTTTTTTTATCGTGAATATTCAAAGACTGGTAAAAAGAAGTATTAAAGATAAATTGAGGTATTAAATTCTCGTCGATGAGATAAACTTGCTAGCGTGCTAATCTTATTTAGTTTGGTTGCCTTGTCGCTCAATTTGTATTTCGTTTGGCGAATTGTTTTCCAGCATATCCATTTCAATAAAGACAAATTCTACAACTATTTCCATGAAATGCATTTCGGTGAACATATTGTTACTACAGTTTCCGCCCACAGGAGATCGAATGATCTTTTAGTAATACCGCAATGCACTTTAATTTTTTTTTTTAAAAATCAAACTCGTTGATAGCTAATAATCGAAGGTGGTATATATAAGTTGCAACCTCTTCCGGTTAGAGATTTGTTCTACTGTATTAGTCCAGAGGAAGTCGCTTAGCCCAGGATACTGAATATGTTTCTATACCATCCAATTCTGAGGTATTATTTGGCTAAACCAAATACTAACTTTAATCTCCAAACCACCTTCTTTGTCCTGGTTTCTCATATCTGGCTGGTTGTTATGGCGTTCCGTATTGTCTTGTCAAATTTGCCTGTGTTCGTTTTACTAGCAAACATTTAGTTGTGGCATGATATCGGTGTCTGGTCCTGGATATTGATTTTGTAATATGCTTGAACAATGTATTAAATGAATGTACTTTACATTTATAAAAAAATGAATCATGATGTGTTTGACATGGTTGAGCCTTTGGAGGCCTAAGTTTCCTTTATATTCATGATCTTTCTCGTTGCGTAAACAGAGGTCTTGCCTAGATTACCCTGTATTATGATAAGGTCATTACAATGTAGAAATAGACTGAATTCCCAGCTAAATCAAAGGGCAAATATTTCTAACTAGGTTGTCTAAAAAAAAAAATCTTTATTCATGCTTAGTAGCGGCTAAGACAATACACAATCAAAAAAATATATACAATGAGTGTTTGTAATGAAAATGTGATGGGTTGTTTTTTTCGTCTTAATTGTAGTATTTATTCATTTTATTAAATCAAACAATATCTCAAAGTGTTGTACTTTCCTGCTACGAATTAGGGAATTTTCGATTTTTTTTATTTTCTTTTTTTCCAGTTTTAAAATGTCTACTTTGATTGAAAGGTATTACTTCTATCGTCGTCATTGTACACACAATTTAACCTAACGAGCTGGGGATGCTTAGACCAGACTCTACATATATGTATACTGGACGAAAACAAGGGGCTTGCTTAATGTTGTGTATGGCCATTGTTATTTCAGTTGAACCCCAACAGGGCGATATTATTTTTGCTCCATTTGCTAAGACAATTGGGAATAGATCTGCGCGGGATTTTGACAAAGATAGAAGTCACTCTTAGAGAGTTGACATAGTATAGGACTATTTGAGCTCATGAACTGACCTAAGTCACAAACTGTACTTATCCCAAGGCGATGAGCCTAGCTTTGTCCCATCTATTGGGTGACCATCCAGTAATACTACCTATATATGCTATTAAAGGATGATTGGACTGTTAACATATGAAAAATATGATTACAGTTTATTATTAGCCAGTTTCCAATCCTATTATATATACCCAGTTGCCCTCACATTTAAGTTAGAAAACGAAATCTATTCATTAATTGTTTGTCACTTTGTTTTATTTTATTTTTTTTTTACGTTTGAAAAACATGCAAACTATTAAGATAAACTAATGTTTGCCAAATATTTCTTTTAGCAACTTACTCTCAATTTGGCGGACCCTTCTTCTAGGCTCCTGTGCTTTTTTTCCCCAAAAAAATGATTCTCATTATACTGAGAATGAAAATAAGTGTCAAACTGCCGCATTGGGTGTATGGAAAACTTATATTCTCTAAGTTAAAGATACATTACCAGGGAACTTCCGACAAAAAATGAACATTTCTATTTGTGATCCATTTATTGCCAGCCCATCCAACAGTCTCCAATATGCTCTTCTCGGTGCAAAACCAAATCATCTCCCAAATTAGTCATTTCGGTGAACACCAGAATCACACTATTTCAATATTATTTTTTTTAAACGTGTTTATTGACACAGAAAATTTCGCTGCTCATATGGCTTGCTTTCATCTTAAGCATAGGGGATCCTCGATGAAATTGAAAATTTTAGGATAGAAATGCCTAGATAGGTTTATCAAAAGGCTAACAAATTGCACTATTAATACTTTTAACCCAAAAGTACCACTGTAGAACAGCAACATACAAAAATAATGCGAATATCAAGAAAAAGCCACAAATTCATTTTAAAAAAATGAAAAGACCATTATATTTTTTCTTTCATTTTCACATTAAAATTCATCTTCCAAAGAACGAAAGAATAAATTGAGAAAACTAGTTTTGGGTCGATTTAGCTGGGAATTCAGCTTTAAATACTCTTAAGTTTATAACTTTCATTATGATGAGAAGAGGGAAGTGACAGTAAGTAAGGAAATGATATTCTTTAACATGAATGCCCATGATAAAGGGATGATTCTAGAGAAATTCATTCAGACTTAATAACCTCCAGAAACATTCTCGTTTAACCTCCTAATTATTCTGGAATTTGGCTGATTATTTTTCTTTTTTTTTAAAGATTTTATTTAAACTTGGTTACCGGCTCCCCTTTTCAGGGTTAGTTCTGCCGGGCCAAGCCCGTAAAAACAATGTTGGCAACCGAGGCCAAATATAAGTCACTTCGCTCATCAGTTTGGGTATAGGTCGAGATGAAAAGAAAGATCCACTCTTGCTCTCAGTGAAATTAATTAACCTATTTCAAAACATTTCTTTGTACCCATTGCACAGAACGTCATTTAAGAGCTCCTTTTATTGAAAACCACCAAACAGTGGTGATTATATGATATCAGAGACGCATACATTTATTTGCCGCGCTGATAATCAATTGTCTCTATATTGACAAAATTAAATCAAATTAGTCTTTTTCATATTATAAGCAAAGACATCTCATTCCTTGCTACCATGAAAAAAATCCTTTTCATATAAGCAAGTGTTCCACTGCGGATATCAACGTGGGGACAATCTATGGTGATGATTTATGAGACGCTTCTGTCGGGCGTATGTGATATCATCTCTTTAAAGATAAAACCAGCCTAAATTATTTACCTGTTACGAGGAAAAAAACATCACTGTCCTTTCATGCAAATGTATGTATGTGTTGGAGTGGGTCTTTCTGTTGTATTATGCCTAACCTATTCTGCTGGTATCTGCTAATGCTAAATCTACCCTCTGTTGTTATTATTATTACTACTACTCGAGCACTGGTGGACTGCTGATGTTCAGCTTTGTTCTTCTATTCACGTAAGTTCCCTACCTCGCTTGCCTTTAGCCCCCTCTAGTTTAGACTAGTCGTACTACAGTTACCCTATAATGCACCCGTCATTTAATTATTTAATTCTTAATGGGTGATACGGGTATGAGGCAAATGCACTATAACAAAGGATACTAGATATTATAAGATTATTACAGTCTTTTGTCATTTTGCCTCGCCTTAGAATCGTGCTTCTCTTTCATTGGTAGCATTTGTGTTGCTCTATAATTAAGGTGCGAAAACAAATATGAAAGTTTAGCCCTAAATCCCTAAGTGGGCCTTGGAACAGTTAACACAGATCTTGTCCATTTCTGCACAACACTGATGTGTTCTGATTTCATAAGGGATGAACCATTGAGGGATTTCTGCCAGTTCAAATGTTGCGCAGTATAACTTATGAATTAATATATTGTTAGTAATATGATTATGAGGAAAACTATACGATTGCTTTATGGGAGAAATGCTCTAAAGGTATGGTTATCTTATGGTTTTACCTTGAAGGTTGGTGTATATGCTGTACGTACAACCCATTCAAGTGATATTCACGCGTACAAAGTAGCACGGTATAGGGTTGATGATTCGGCTAATGTATACGTAAGGCATACATTGGGGTTTCTGCCATTTCACCCTTGATAGTTGATCATATCAGGGGCTCTTTATTTCACCCCTGGAACTAGTACATAAGCCTGTTGCTTGTCTGTGATTCCATTGTTTAAAAGCGGAAGTATAAACATGAACAGTGGTGCTGTGCACTTGTTTTGCATTGTATGGTCATTATAAGAAGTGAGAATCAACTATGAAGTTTCATATTTCAATAATCATTGTTGGAAGAGGTCAATTATAACTGGAACCTAACTTCGTTAGAGCATTCCACATGTTCTCACCGCGTTTAAGTCGAGGTTCACAAGTGCAGGGCTTGGCCCGAGTGATGACCTCTGACAAGGCGAGAGCGAGCTTACTTGACTCTAGGCCCCAGACTCCAGCAAAATCTGAAGTTTCCTGGGAAGGCTTCAGGTGTTTTTCCAGAAACCTTATGAGTGCAAGGGCTTCAATCTAGCCTACCCCCACCCCCGCCCCTTTCCTATTCCATGTTGCCTTATGAAAACAATGTGGTCTCCTAACCTTGGTTTTATACCTGGGGTTGGCATTGGTATCTTGGCGCACTCCGAATGTAATAGGTAGTATTGTACTACCTCATGATCCAGTTGAAAGAGCTGAACGAGAGGCAATTTTTAAAAAAAATGTTATAAGGGTTTCCTTTCACTCAGTTGTATGTGTTATTTGCTTGTTACAAAATCCTCTTTGCAATCCCCTGGGTATGTATCAGTAGTCCATTTGATTATTTCTCTTATGCATGTGTAAAGGGGGCAACACACTTTGTGGTGAAAAATAATTCAAAGGGAAAATACGTACATGTGTGCTTAAATCATTTCCTCCTCTAGCTCATCTTTTGCTTTTATTTGAAAGTTCTAATTTATCCATCTCTTTTTATTTCAGTTCATGTCCTATGATTATTTTTAACTGTGTGTTATTTTGATTATAAATCCTTAAACAATACTGAATAAATAAATAAGACTGTAGTTCCTGACACAAGTATAATTTTTTCTCCAGGTATTGCAGAAGGTCCCAGGAGCGCAGTAAGAAACCTAACCAGCATTGAATCGGTCTTGCAAAATGGACAGCCCCAAGGACTGCAGAGGTGACCGCTCGACACCAAACGAAGAAGCTGTGTCTTTACTATTGTTATTATTATATGTGTGAAGTCCAGATCTAACGGTAACTTTATGTATGGATGCTAGTGATGTATATTTCTCGGGCCAAAACTCAACTTTCGCTAAAGGCACATTGATTTCTCTGTTATGGGCACATATATATATATGTGTGTACATACATATACTTGTCATGTAGCTATATATATGAGTAATAAATTTCTACCTCCTAATGTGCCATCCCCACTGCATGTATCCATGATGAGTAAGAATTCTGCCGTGTATTACTCTTCACCATTCCCTCTTTAATTAACTCATTGGTTCTTTGCTGATGTATTTGGAACTATCTTTTAGACGAAATCTCCGTTCTGATATTGATATATACCGGTATGTACATTCACACCTAGTCCGTGTGAAGTCTATCGGAAAATACACCCAATTTGTAGATTTCCTTTTAAGGAATGGACATCACTCCCATTCAGTTCCAATATTTCTCTGCCTCTCTCTCTATTTTCTCTCTCCCTCTCTCAAAGTAATGCCTCGTTGATGTTATGTCTCACCTAAAAGAGTCAGTACAAACACGAGTAAACATACAAAAAGCAGGTGGGCTCACACTTAATCATGAGACAGGCAGATTCTCTTAGACTGGCAACACAGTTGTAACAAATCTAAAATGCTTACTAGCAGGGCAACCAATAGTTCTGCTTTTCGTGTTGCTAGGGTGAACCCGAAGAATAAATGTAACAGCCAAGCTGATTGGTTGCCGAGCCTGCTTATGTCAAGATGTAGCTAGACCACAAAAGGGGTGACTATTCTCTCCCTAAGTTTTTGAAAAGAGAGAGAAAGGGAGAAAATGTTTCGAATAAAGTATGACCATTTAATTGAAAGAAAGAATACTACATATATATGTTTGTAAAGATGGAGGAGATGACTCTATTATCACTCGAGCCATGAATTAGAAATCCCCTGTAATACTATACAATATTATAAGCTCTAGTTGGTAAGATGATATTGTTATTTACGGCAAAAACTCGACATATAGCGCTGTATACTCTAGCTAAAAGTTATCCTGAACAGTATTTTTTTTATTTAGGAAATGGAAACCGAGCCACTTCCTTTTGATTCCATTGACAAACGCACTTACTTCTGTAATTAAGAACAAATTCGCCAATATTTCTTAATATTTTTGCGAAGCTGTCAAAACGCTGGTCTTCTTATATTGCTGTTATTGAAAATGAACAATGATATTTGCGTTGCATGAAAAGGTATGATTTTCATTTCTCTTTGTGCACCCTTTTGTCTATAAAAAAAATTGACTCATTTGTATATAGTAAATGCCAATGGAATGCACCGAATTACGTATCTTGTTATTGGTTTTATACTTACCATCTTTAAGCACCACGTATCTGTCCTAAACAATTCCAGACTATTTACTTGCATTTATTTGAGGACGGCAAATGTCATTATCAGCGCATCCTCGGTATCAGTTGAGGATTAAAGAGCAAAGTTGTCCAAGATACCCAAGTCAAAAGTAAGGTCTTATCTCCTAACCTCAGCAGAGCTTTATTGTAAACCTAGTGATCAGTTGGACTCAAACGGGGAAAATAAAATTTGAATTTTAAATTTTAGCTCTGATTCCACCAAAAGCTTGTGTAACTCCAGATATTTTTTCCCATAATTTATCAGACTAAAACAGGAATATCTTGAAGGTGAAAAAACGTCCCCAGGTTCTTTAGGTTTCTTAGCTATCAGCCACCCATGACCATCTGGCCGTTTGGTGTGCTTTGTGAATTATTTAAGAAAGAACTAGCCTACCCAGATTGGCGATCGCAGACCATAGCTGGAGGATCATCACTGAGCCTTAAAATCTGGTTTACATTGCAAAACTGACCGTCACATAAGACCTTATTATTGACTGGTATGATGTACAGTTAATTTCATATAACTTGATGTGGCTAGGGACTGAGGCCTGAAGGCAGAGATAGAATAGTATCCATCTCTTCCAAATAAAGGTCCCTCCAGTGAGAAGAGGATTTATGGTTAGTATCAAGTTATATAGAATATACTGTAGGATCCTTGTCCAATGTTAACCTTGATATCTATCTGGCAATATATATGTATCGTGTGTGTGCATGGAAAAAAGTAACCTTTATAATACTAGTCAGGAGCACTTTAACATTTAGCCTGAACATTTAACCAGTGTACAGAAGTATAATCATTCATGTGACTAAAATTTTGATGTCAATGGAAAGTCCCACATATTAAGAAAAAGAACCACATTTTTATCACTACTCTATCCAAGTACCCATCAATCCTTGCTGAAAGGAGACGATATATGATATCCATCGTTGTGTTACTCGAGAATATTAGCTGATATCTATATAAAAAAAACTCCTGATAAACGGAAGGAGACCGATTCATCATTGCCCATAGAGTTAAACGTTCCTCCTCACTTGTCAGCCAAATTACAAGTTACGAATCTCGCCCATGTCTCTGGAAGAATATTCCAGCCGCGTGGTTCAAGCTAGAAAGGGAACCACATAATTGCATTGGCATAATTGCATTGAAAAATTACATGTGTAATTGAAGGGCAATTCACATATAAAACAATGGTTTCTACCTGGTTGAAAACCCCCAGCTCCATTAACAAACTGGGCAACTTGACATGGGGCCTGAATTAGATGTAAAACGTTTGGTCATTCCAAGCGACAGATTTATCCAAATCTTCTACATTTGTTATTGTTGATATTCTCATGGTGCAGCTGTTGGACTAAATCGTTGGCTGCAGTTTCCAAAACCATTAGGAATCCACTATGAACGGGGGTCATTTAAAAATTAACATTATTATGATGATGTCTTTGGTCGGAGCATTATACATGGACAATGGTATGAGTTGTGTCAGATCTTTTGATATTTTGTTTCCAATATTCTAATCCGAGAAGTTATTATAACGTGTTTCAAAGCCAGTTAGAATGGTCCTGGATATGATAAGTTTTGTTGACATTCTTCATGTTGGTTGTGTGCATGGCCATCGTCACTTAGTGCTATCTGTTGGGCATTAAAATATAAATTCATTATCACCTTAGATTTGAAATTATATTGCTTTGAAGCATTTAGAAACCAATATTATTGACTGACTTCTTTATAACCCCGACCCCCGTTCCTAATACCATCTTGGGCGTCGAGATTTCCACTCACCTCCTTTGAAAAGAACATTTTTTGAGTGTCCTTACCAATTCATGTCGCTTTACATATGGTAATGAACGTGTATAATTGTGCAGAGGTGGATAGTTTGTTGGAATGGTGATAATACCATTATGAGTATATATGCATATTCATTGTCTGGGCCTAGTGCTTAACTAGTGTATCTCCGTTCAAAACACCCTATGGAAACGTTTTTAAAAGAATCAAAATATTACCTCTGTGTCAAGTCCTTAAATCGCAGCATTACTATTTTTCAGTCATTTGCTAGTGGTAGTTCATGCCAATTTTCCCTTTATTTCACTCTGATATGATTGTGTATTCTTGGGTCTTTTACACTGAAATCTTAGCCATTCGTTATTTTTGTAGAATATATTTGTTTTGTTTGCTCTGTTTGTAATTAGACTTTGTACTTTTGGAAAGCTTTGTTTGCAAATATTTGTAAATTGCTTTTGCTTATGCAAAGGTGAAATCTAAAGATTGATTCGACCCATTGCTCTCTTGGGTGAAAGAAAATGACCGTTTATGAAGCCTTAATGAACAAAAAATACTTCTGATGTCTCCCTATTGAGAGGGACTGTTGCTTAAGAAGGTTTTTTTACCATCTAAAATATATACTTAATGCACAAAAAAGGGTTCTTTAACCATGTGAAATTCCCATGTAGCAGTACTTTGTACTGGCAATCGCCTTTAATACAACTGGCATCAAAACACTTAGATAAAAGTTACCAAAAGCTGCTGAAGAAATTATTCTGGGAAAACAACTCGTGTAGGATCCTAAAAAGAATCAGTGAGATTGGGAGATCTGAATATAATTGGAAAAACTTCTAGAAATTGTCTCTCGTTTGGAGAAAAGGCCAAAAGTTCACGAACCACTGCAACAGTCCCTCCCTCTTTCAGTCCTTCCAATGTAACCCTGTTAAGTGTAAAATAAGAGGTTGTTGATACAACACTAGTAACAATGTTTATTATGCTTATTTCTCCTTTGTCGGGTAGTATGATGACATTGTTACTCCTTTCCTTGGGGATTGCTTGTCTGGGTTGATGTGTTTGTTTTGACGAGTATTTTACTCTCTGTCCATTAACTGTAGGTAAGAATAATGATGGCGATTTCTTGCATGTAAACTATTCATCAAGTTATATCCTCTTTAATGATCATTTTAGGATGATAACAAATTAATCAAACTAAATTTAATATCTAATCTTGTAAGGATAAGTTAAGAATGCTCTTAGTGTGATTGTGTATAAAATACATTGGCAACCATCGTCACACCATTATTCTTATTCCTAAATTTATGATTATTAATGAAGAGCATATTTGTCTGTATTAATAATGAGTTATACCGTTTAAAACTCACCTTTGCCCAGTCAATTAAATCCCGGGGTTTAATGCTTGAATAAGATTTTAGGTAGCAGTTCTGGCTTAAAGTTAGAGCCACTTATCTGCTGTTTTATACTGTATTTTGTTAGAAATACCCATGCATATATGCATATGTAGCGACAGTCCTGTCCTAGCATGAGATATAGTGGTATTGGATTTATAACAACCAAATCATTACATTGTACCCGATGATTTATAATTTCGCAAACACATTAAATGATATGTGATATGTATAAATATATATTATATTCTTTATATATATATTCATATGTATGCATATTGAAGTAGATGTCAGCATTTTTACTTAATATAGAAACTTTGCAGAGATTGATTTTTTGGTATTGTCTATGTATGTTTCATCTAATGGTGGATCAGCAGATCTTGCTTTCTTTACCTCCTCTTGTAACTAATGCTGAGAATCTGGAACTTCTGACCAAGGGTAATACAAACTCCTGGTTACAATTATGAACACTGCTCTGGATTCTTTCTTGGTCTCTGTCCTTCCTTGTGCAATGATTCAAGCAAAGTTTGTCTTCAGAAAACTACAACCCCTGTAAGAGAAACATTCTTTTTTAAACACCTCATCATTATAGCGTTTCATTTTGAACAATTCGCCCTTTGTGGTTAATAAAAAATGAATGTCCTTGTTATATTGGTTGAGGGGCCATTTACTAGTTAAATCGTTCCGGTGCATTGTGTTAGCAAGTGGAGAGTGATGTCTCTCCGTTGTCTTCCCTCGGCAGCGTTATCCGCCCCCTCCTCGATGCCTGATGACTTGCACAGTTTGGGTAGAAACAAGGGAATGTGCCTTTTCATCCTTGGTAGTCATCTCCTAGTGCAATACTCTTGTTGCTAGGGTTTCTGTACTAATAGCCACATGTATTTACTAACCTCTGAAGAAGGTGATGATGGTAGTGTGTATTGTCTTTATTTTCTAGAATAACTCAAATCGGTGAATCATTGTGGACTAATTGACTGACAAATATATTGTATGATATTGTTCTATGTTTTCTACTATTACTACTGTAATGCAGTGTCAACTTAATATTTTCTCATCAATTGTTAACCGATAAGAACGCAGAATTATGTGGAATATCTATAATCTATGTTAGATACTGATTATACGGAAAGACATTTGATGGAAGATTAATTAGTTGGCCTACTCGAGATGATTTGGAAAATAAAAATATCTTAGCTTTACAAATCTGTCGAGTGTTATTCTTGCTTGTATGTGCCTTACATACAATGTAAGCCTTTTGAAAGCTCAATTCCCTGCAACCTTTTCCTCATCCCTGTTCCATATAACATATGTTACTCATATGGAAGACGGGGATAAAGTGTTAAATAATTCCATCCACATCTTTTTAAGATAAGATAAGAAAATCTTTTATTTGTCAAACTGCTCGTGGTTACATCATCTTGAAAGGGACAAATAGGTTTACATGTCTATATGAAAAAATAGTATTCCATTTCTGCCGACGGTTACCTTTAATTTAGAACGTGTGAGTCTTGTACGGGACTGAGCAGAAAATATGATAAAAGTAATATGATCTGTGGGGCCTAGACAAGTCTTGAATTTGGTAGATTAGCCATTTTGGTGGGAGGGCCTGGAAATTCATTCTTTTGGAATCTGTTAAATGGCCTTGAAATCTTGTTTTATTTTTGCCCAACACCGGGTATTTATTCAATATGTCAACAAAGGCCAATCTCTTAATTGAGCGATATCGAGATTTACAGACGCTCATCACCTTCCTCTTAGTTTCATTTGAATTTATTTCTTGTATAACTCCATATCTAAATATTTCTTTCATGGTTTGAATGGAAAAAGATATTAAAACCAGATTCACCACAAAGACTACGGTTCACCTAGCAGCGGCATACTACTAGAAAACAGGATACGAAATACGTACGTCCCAGTAAAGGAAAATTAATAGAGCACAGCTATCTGTCTCTCAACACTAAGACTTTGCTTTAGTTCTCTCAAAAATTCAAAAAAGCATAAAGCGTTGTGAAATAGCTTTCTCTTATATAAATAAAATCTAGTAAGCTGTGATATATAATTTATGAAATCTTGTTTCTTACTTACCATACATACACTTCCTCCTGAACCTCTGAAAAGTTTTTTAAAAAAATTATTGACACAAATAATGTAAAATCTTTATATATATCACTTGTATAGTGGGGATCCCGATAGTTATAGTTGAAGTGGTTCTAATAGTGAGGAAAAATCCCAAAAGTGTTGGTTTTTTGGGTAATATTTATTATCACTAGCTTTCGAGCGTTATTTGCTCTTCATCAGGTCATATAAAACTTGCCAAATACATCATTGCCCTGATATGTACAACACTAAACTACACCTCACATCACTGAAAAACCTGGAATTTCTTGAGACCCAAAGCACGGAGCTACAGCACTACTTACAACAAGCCGTTTTGATATACTACTTACAACAAGCCGTTTTGATATACTTCTTACAACAACCCGTTTTCATACACTACTTACAACAACCCGTTTTCATATACTACTTACAACAACCCGTTTTCATACACTACTTACAACTACCCGTTTTCATATACTTCTTACAACAACCCGTTTTCATACACTACTTACAACAACCCGTTTTCATACACTACTTACAACAACCCGTTTTCATACACTACTTACAACAACCCGTTTTCATATACTACTTACAACAACCCGTTTTCATATACTTCTTACAACAAGCCGTTTTCATACACTACTTACAACAAGCCGTTTTCATACACTACTTACAACAACCCGTTTTCATACACTACTTACAACAAGCCGTTGTCATACACTACTTACAACTACCCGTTTTCATATACTTCTTACAACAACCCGTTTTCATACACTACTTACAACAACCCGTTTTCATACACTACTTACAACAACCCGTTTTCATATACTACTTACAACAACCCGTTTTCATATACTACTTACAACAAGCCGTTTTCATATACTTCTTACAACAACCCGTTTTCATATACTACTTACAACAAGCCATTTTCATATACTTCTTACAACTACCCGTTTTGATATACTTCTTACAACAAGCCGTTTTGATATACTACTTACAACAAGCCGTTTTGATATACTACTTACAACAAGCCGTTTTCATATACTACTTACAACAAGCCGTTTTCATATACTACTTACAACAAGCCGTTTTCATAAGGTCGATTCCCGAAATTTTAGTGCAATTTTGAGATTTTATACTTCGATTATTTTCATACTTATAGGGAAGAAAGAACTTACATTGGGCTATATAACTGTAAATTTGATTTGAGGGGAAAGGTCAATATTTCAACATAAATGATGATTACATTCAGAAATAAATGATAAAAATGTATGCATAATGAACAAAAGTTTTGATGAACAACAATTGAACTGAGCAGAAACTTTTTTTTTCATTTTATTCCATTTCTAATCCCTTGCTATACACTTCGGCAGATCTTGCTTTAGGAAAACGGGTTTTTTCATATCAACCTTCTGATTTTTCAGGTTGGATGGTTTTGCCCAATCTGCCTCTGCCTCTTTTTTTTTTGTTTTTGCGACATCGTTTTATTCAACAGTTATCCTGCCATCTGGGCTTCTTACAATGCTAAACATATTAAAGTACGAGATAGGGGAGAGAAAAAGGACACATTCGACCACTTCCAAAGTAAACTTATGTTGTTTTCAGGATGTCTATCGCCTCTTGTACATCATCATATGATCTTCTCCAAATTTTTTTGACTTCATTTGGGGTTTTCTTTAGATATTGAGATTTAATGACCACTTTCATCCTCATCCGTATTTCATACATCGCTATGATGGGGTCTAGTTTATCATCTGCAAAAAGTTTCTGCCGGTGAATAAAGGCTTTGACCGTTAGAGCAATCCAGTTTATAATCTTAGAGTTTTCATTAGATATTTCGAATCCGAACATTATCTCTTTTCTGTCGACAACTATTCCTCTACCTTTTCTGTGAATGATTTTCTGGTTTGTAACATTATTATTTAGGTGCCCACTATCATATATCCATTGTAAAATGTATTTCCATAAGGTCATAGCGTTTTTACATTCAATAAAGAAGTGAACAATATTGTCCACACTACTACAATATCCACATATCGGATCATTTCTTTTTTGAGAGTTTTTCAACCACTCATTACACGTTATAGAATTGTGTATTATCCTGTACTGGAGGACATGCAGTCTCGTTTCTGGGGTTACCTTATAAATGCTCGAGAAGGTGGTGTTCCAGTTTATTTTCTCGAATTCACTATCACTCATCTTAAGGCGATATTGCCATTTGTCTAACTTTTCTCTTTTTGGGACTCTTTTCAATACAAGTTCTTGATGTATAACATTGGAAAAACATGTGAGAATATCAATAGTTTTGTCGCGGATTTGGAAGTTAACTGAATTGTCGATTAGGGAAGGTTCACAATTTTTCATAGTTTCGACCCACTCTTTAGGTAGGGCTTTTCTTAGCTGTTGTCTTTGCGCATATGGGGGATAGAATTTGTAATTTTCCATTATCTCATACATAGACATGAGGCAACCTCTTTCATTAAACAGGTCACCAACAGCAGTGATTCCATTTTCCTTCCATAAATCCCAGTTTAACATTCTACCTTTGTATTTCACCAATCTATTTAGCCAGAGCCTTTCTTTCATGATCTGTTCTATTCCGGTAGGTTTGAGGGTATAATAATACCTGTTCCAGAATTTAAAAATGTCACGATAAAAGTTATTCAGGCTAATATTAGGCTTGTACCTACACAAGAATAAATCTTCTACTTTTCTTTCATGAAAAGTTTCCAATGATTTGAACCAGTTTGTTCGATACCCTAACAATATTCTTTTCACCCACATCAGGCGATTTGTTTCGTATATATCATAAACGACTCTTAATCCTAGACCACCATTTTCGTGTTTCTGGGCCAAGAATTCTTGGCTAATTTTAGGTTTCTTATTTTTCCATACAAACTCCATCATTATCTTATTGATTTCTTTTAACAATGGTTGTTCGAAGACTTTACACGACATCGAGTGTTGAAGTACAGGGAGCAAGAATACATTACAGATTAAAACTCTACCTTTTATTGTTAGGAATCTATTATTCCATTCATTGATCGTGGACTTGATTTTACTTAGCAGGTCATCACTGTTTAATTTATACATTGTTGTCTCGTTTCGAGGGTACATCAGGGTTATACCTAATATTTTCATCTTATTGGTCCATTCGACCTTTAACACATCTCTGTTCGTTAGAACGAGTTTGCCTATGTTAAAACCTTTAGATTTGGATGGGTTTAACTTCAGCCCAGACGCTTTAGAAAATTTATCTATTATTCTGAATGTAGACAGCAAGGAGAATTTGTCCCTCGAAAAAATAGTAATGTCGTCAGCAAACTGAACAAGTCTTGCTTCGTGATCATTTAAGGATACTCCTTTTGTGTTTTCATCTCTTCTAATACATTCTGCTAATTTTTCAACAACAATTGTAAACATTAACGACGATATAGGATCCCCTTGTTTCATTCCTCTTCTTACATTAAACCATTCAGATGATATCCCATTATTACAAAAGGTAGCTTTTGAGTCACACAGCAAGGTTTCGACCCAGGAAATAAAGTCTTGGTGGACATTATGTGCTTCAAGGGCTTTTCTTACAAAAGGCCATCCTATGGAGTCGTAAGCCTTTACAAAATCAAGAGAGGTGACTAAAGCTTTTTGCTTGGTAGATTCCATTAAGGATATTATATCATCTATTTGTCTTACTGCAGTACCTATGTTTCTACCTTGTACAAAGCCAAATTGTTCTTCACTAATAATATTGGGGAGAAAGAAGGATAATCTATTCGATAAGGTCTTGGAGATTATTTTATAATCGACATTGAGCAGCGTTATTGGTCGCCAGTTCTTTATAAATGTTAGATCATTCCCTTTTTTGGGTATTACATTAATTACACCTCTTTTTTGATTTTCCGTCATTTGACCATCAAACAGACAACATTCGAACATAGGCATGAATAAGTTTTTCAGCGTGTACCAATAATGCTGAAAGAATTCGACAGTATAGCCGTCACAGCCTGGTGACTTATTTTTCTTCATTGACTTAATAACTTTCTCAATTTCAACTTCAGTGAAGGCTCTACACAACAGATTATTATCACTTTCGTCCAATTGAGTAAAGTGTTCTTTCTTTATGAACTCATTTGCTATTTCTTCATCCAAGGGTTCATCTTTATACAACTCTTGATAAAATGATTTACCTTCTGTAAGTATTTCTGCTTGGTTTGTGGATAGATTACCTCCTATATTTAACATCGAAATAACCTTCTTTTCTGCTTTGTACTTCTCAAGGGCACAAAAATATTTGGAAGGCTTTTCTCCTTCTACTACCCATCTCGCCTTTGATCTTACCAAGGCACCTTCTGCTTTTCTTAACTCTGCTTCTCTGATTTCGTGCATCAATACATTCCTCTCTTCGACTTCGTTAACATTTAGTCTTCTTTTTCTATCTATCTCTGCTAGTCTACGTTTTTGATTTTCAAGAGTTTTTTTCCTAGCTTTATTTTTCTTGGCACACGTATTGATTGCTAGTTCTCTAACGCTCATTTTAAAAAATTCCCATCTAAGTTTAGGGTCTAGGGGGGTTTCCAAACATTCAATGGAGAGTTTTTCCACTCCTTCTGAAAAGGTGTTGTCATGTATTAAACGGGCATTAAACTTCCAGTAACCTCTCCCTCTAGGTGAGCCTCCTATATAGATATTAGCATGTATTTCTCTGTGATCTGAATGGATGTTGGTAACTGTGTCACACTCAATTACATTATTTACCATGTTATTTGAAACCAGTACATAGTCTAACCTTGATTTTTGTTCTAACCGCGACCAGGTGAAGGGGGGGACATTCTGAGACTTTGCTTTAACAATATCGCATAAATCTCTTTTATCAATATAATCGGTAAGAGTTTTACTTGCGGTAGAATCGTTTTTATAAGACACGTCGGCATTTAGGTCACCCATTATTACCAACTGATCGTACTCTAGCTCTTCTATACATTCCTCTAGATCTTGATACAATTTGTTTTGCTCTTTTGGTTTATCAGCAGTGGGAGCATATACATTAAATATACATATTTCCCTGTTTTCTACCTTCACGATAATATATTGCCATCTTCCTGTGTTATCGGTACCAGAGCAGATAACTTTATGTGCTAGATTCTTTGTTACTAACAATAATACGCCTCTAGATGCAGAGGTTCCATGCGAAAAATATATATTTCCGGACCATTGTGAACACCAAATTTTCTCTTTAGTTTTGACAGAATGGGTTTCTTGGAGGCCAATTATAGCATCCTGATGCTCAGCGAAATTATCAAGTATTATCTTCCTCTTTTCAACATTGTTTAAACCATTAATGTTAAGGGAAATGAATTTTGTAACCTTTTTGGAATTTTGAAAATCTTTAGGATCCATTGATCATTTATAGGGTTCACTTTTTATCAATCAACCACAACATATTAGTGACCTAAGTGTCCATCTCTTCTGTCTCGGCGATTTCAGCTTCGATCTCTTCTTTGTCGTTATCATGTGGGGGAAGGTAAGGCTGTTGGGTGTTGTCGGTTGTGGTGTCGTTGTCGAAGTCGGCTCCGTCTGGGATCATTTGTGGATTGTTCTTGTTTTCTTCAGCGAATTTCTTGGCTATTTCACCTCTGACTTTCATCCACGTTTTTCCAAGTAGATTGCCCTTGGCTGGCCAGGTGTCTGATTTCAGGACTTCAGGATCCTGTAGCCCACGTCCGATGCCCCAGATCTTGTCTTTAGGGGAAGCTTCACCTATCTGTCTAACGCCTATAAGCATGAGGAACTCTTTAATGAATTCATGGTGCCTTACTTTTGCTCTCAAAGCAGTGAGGATAACCTCCTCCCTGTGCTTTTCGCAGGTGTCGTCTTCTTCAATAATCTGGGACATGAATCTCTTACACGCCATAGGGTCCTTTGTAGCAAGGGCCATGGCGGGTTTCTCTGGATCTCCAAGGATTTTGGCTTTGCTGTAATAGAGATATTGCTCCACGTTCTCAAACTGCTGTCTACCCACGGTGAAGGGGGCACGATAATGGTTAGAAAGTGGGTTGTTGGCAGTAAAAAACACCATGGTTTTTTCATCTTGTTTCTTGGAGATTGAAGACAACAGCAGCTCCTTAGGCACAGCATTGCCTCTGCCTCTTGCTTGTTATAGAAAACCAGCTTGATTGCTGCGCCTTCCTCAACACCAATCCTGTAGAACTTTTCGATCCATGAAACAGGGGCCTTCATTATATTTTATTATGTTTGCAATTCTGCTTTTTTTCTGCAATATCAACTACTAGCTTCAAGCAGTTTTCCAGTCCTTTGCTAATTCCTTTTGCCTTGGAAATTGCGCTTTGTACACTGTAAAGACAAACGTCTTACCATGATACACAAAATAAGACGTTTTTCTTGTCCCCACTTTTGGTCCGACGTTTAGTGTCTCACGTTGTTTTTAACGTCTTCCAAAAATGCTATTTCACATGTATGACGTTTAGGGGGTATACTACATTGAGTGTCATAAAAAAACCTGATGAGTTAAAAACGGGAACATTGAAGATATTCAAAGTTAAATGATGTCTTTCAAACTTTATTGATAACCTGTTTTTTTTCATGTATGAGGGCAAACCTGAGTGTCAGCTATGTTTAGAAAGGTTTTAAAGAAAGAAATGTGATTCATCGGTCTGAAATCTTGGAAAAACTGAGAAAATATTATTTTTCCCCACTGACTTAAATTGTAAACTTTGGTTGTCCTTTTTCATGTATTAGTTCCTTGAACTCCCGCCCGCAGCAGTTCATACGGCCGTGGTTTCTCTTTAATGGGACAAAATGTTGATGGAGAAATCATCTTTCCAGGAGGTCGTAGTGTAGGATATCGTAATTCTGACGTTTGCACAGCCTGTATGTGTGGGATGAGATTACTACTTGGAGATCACTCTTTACATCTTTCGGTACCATACTTCTTCAACACGAACATGTTTTTGTGTCCCATACATTTATGGGAAGCTATGTGATTAAAGTGATTTAGAGATATCTCCAAATTGTTTACAGATATCTTCAAATGAATTAAATTCGTAGTCAAATGATCAGGTACCCACATAATTCATTTAGAGATATTTTATAAATCAGTTAAGAGATATGGATAGATCAGGTAAATGACCCAGACACATGTCAATCTCTCTTAGACCACACCGGCCATTCCCACCTAACCCACATCTCAGACCCTATAAAAAACCTATACTGGTTATCCCTACACAAAACCATTATCCAAAACCTAAATAAGCTATGCCCCATCACCGAACACAGGGTAAGGGAACAATCACAACCCTGGATTACACCAGAGTTACTTGACCTCCAAAGGTTGTTGGTTTCTAAAGAAAGCAAAGAAAACCAACAACCCTGATGACTGGGACCCAGCAAGACGGGTGGTGTTTTAACTAGTCCAAAGTCTCTAAAAATATTATTTTGTTGTCAGGGGATGAAGATTAGAGACGTGTCTCGTCGCCATCCGGATTCTTGGTGATGGTCGGAACCTGGTCACCTTTGGTCAGAGACAAATCTGGGACTGAGGCCCATGGGCATTGACAGCGCAACATCCATCAGCAATGACATTATTGTGTTTAACCCTCTTACTGCATGTGCATTGTATTTGTTGTGGGTGTGTGTGTGGCCTGACCTGTTGTTGTGGCCTGAGCTGTTGTGGGTGGGAGGGGGTGGTGTGGCCTGAGCTGTTGTTGTGGTTGGGAGGGGGTGGTGTGGCCTGACCTGTTGTTGTTGGGAGGGGGTGGTGTGGCCTGACCTGTTGTTGTGGGTGGGAGGGGGTGGTGTGGCCTGACCTGTTGTTGTTGGGAGGGGGTGGTGTGGCCTGACCTGTTGTTGTTGTTGGGAGGGGGTGGTGTGGCCTGACCTGTTGTTGTTGGGAGGGGGTGGTGTGGCCTGACCTGTTGTTGTTGGGAGGGGGTGGTGTGGCCTGACCTGTTGTTGTTGGGAGGGGGTGGTGTGGCCTGAGCTGTTGTTGTGGTTGGGAGGGGGTGGTGTGGCCTGACCTGTTGTTGTGGGTGGGAGGGGGTGGTGTGGCCTGACCTGTTGTTGTTGGGAGGGGGTGGTGTGGCCTGACCTGTTGTTGTGGGTGGGAGGGGGTGGTGTGGCCTGAGCTGTTGTTGTGGTTGGGAGGGGGTGGTGTGGCCTGACCTGTTGTTGTGGGTGGGAGGGGGTGGTGTGGCCTGAGCTGTTGTTGTGGTTGGGAGGGGGTGGTGTGGCCTGACCTGTTGTTGTGGGTGGGAGGGGGTGGTGTGGCCTGAGCTGTTGTTGTGGGTGGGAGGGGGGGTGTGGCCTGAGCTGTTGTTGTGGTTGGGAGGGGGTGGTGTGGCCTGAGCTGTTGTTGTGGGTGGGAGGGGGTGGTGTGGCCTGAGCTGTTGTTGTGGGTGGGAGGGGTTCGTGTGGCCTGAGCTGTTGTTGTGGTTGGGAGGGGGTGGTGTGGCCTGACCTGTTGTTGTGGCCTGAGCTGTTGTGGGTGGGAGGGGGTGGTGTGACCTGAGCTGTTGTTGTGGTTGGGAGGGGGTGTGTGGCCTGAGCTGTTGTTGTGGTTGGGAGGGGGTGGTGTGGCCTGAGCTGTTGTTGTGGTTGGGAGGGGTTCGTGTGGCCTGAGCTGTTGTTGTGGTTGGGAGGGGTTCGTGTGGCCTGAGCTGTTGTTGTGGTTGGGAGGGGGTGGTGTGGCCTGACCAGTTGTTGTGGCCTGAGCTGTTGTGGGTGGGAGGGGGTGGTGTGGCCTGAGCTGTTGTTGTGGTTGGGAGGGGGTGGTGTGGCCTGAGCTGTTGTTGTGGGTGGGAGGGGGTGGTGTGGCCTGAGCTGTTGTTGTGGGTGGGAGGGGGTGGTGTGGCCTGAGCTGTTGTTGTGGTTGGGAGGGGGTGGTGTGGCCTGAGCTGTTGTTGTGGGTGGGAGGGGGTGGTGTGGCCTGAGCTGTTGTTGTGGTTGGGAGGGGGTTCATTTGCATCTCATCTTTTGCTCTCATCTCTACAGGAGTAGCAAGGGTTACATAGCTATTGCTCCAGTCCCATGTACAGTCTGAGCTATTTCGAGTCGATTAATAAAATTAGTGAATGGAACTGTGTTGTAGTAATTGAATACTTATTGGACTCGATTTTTGATTCCTCCGGGTTCTCATCCAATAAATATTAAAAAAAAATCTAGCACACGATCGATGTTCTTTATTAATATAACACAGTATACTTTATATTATATCAATGGCATTTTGCCTAGAATCAACATTCCGATGGGGAGAGACAATCACAGATGACCAAAATTCGATTCTTGATAGATTATCATTAAAATTTATTAATGGATATAATACATATTTCATGACGTTAATTCCAAGGCATAATGAAAACAACCAATAATGGCGACTTAAACTTGGGTAGTTGTTTGTGAGTAGTACCTTTTACCTTTTAACATCCTATTAACATACACAAAATGCAAATGACATGAGTGATGAAATACTCTTCCACGGAGCGAAAGGAGTAATTTTGGGGGAGAATGGAGCTTATCTAGAGATTTTGCCAAAAGTAGTCACACACAATAAATCCTATATTTCAGAACTGCGCTATCGTAAGGGAACTTCAACAATTTGTGGGTATGGTGCATACCATAATCTTTAGTACGAATTCGCTTCTGTAATTTCGTAAAGTTTTAACATAAAAGAAAGATCCAAGACTTGTCTTACAAATAAGGATTTATGAAAATTATAGAGGTACGATTTGGTAGTTGCAATTTTATATGCAATTTAAGAGTTCACAAATTTGCAAAACATTAAGAAATCATTACAAATTTTTAAGTAAGTAACTATGTCTCTTATATCGTCAGGAAATCTCATAAGCGTGACATCGAACGGGATTTGGGTAAATGTATACACGCACATATTTTGCCTTTCAATGGTGAATTAGTTTATTTGACTGTCAAATTGGTTAGGTTTATTGTGTTTAGTTTATTTGACACTAGAACTGATTTTATTTCATTCCACTCTAAAAAATTGTGCATAATTTGAAGCAATATCAGCAGGTCACACTGTGATCACAATTCACCATGTCGCCGAGCGTGTGAGAGAAGTCAGATCGCTCTTCATTTTCACATTATGGTTCCAATAAAATGCTAACAGGGTATATACATGATGCCTCCCTAGTGCATAGCGCGGAAATACTTCAGATATACCTCCTTTGGAAAGAAAATGCATCATTAAAATCAATAGGTTTTCAGAGCGGGTTGACAATCTTACATTAGGCAAAAAAAAATATAGGTGTGTTTCCGAAACCCAAAACTGCCAAAAAGCACATTTCCCATATTTGAAACAACTATTGTAATGAAATAGACATTTTTTCAGTTCCCGGGAGGTGGTTTCCCCCCAAAAAAATCAAAAAAAAAGTTACCACCCTCCCTACCTAGTTTTTCAGCCAGATAAATCGGAAACACACCTATTTTTGGGGGGGCCTTATTTAAACAGATTGCAGTTAAAATGACAGCGGAAAATACTTGGAGCCTATCTCAGGTTATAGATAGGATTTCCTTGAAGAAATATAGCCACCAGGCTTGGAGTTTCCTCCCGACAGTTCGTCAGATAGTCAACCATATAAAGTGTTTAAGTCTCAGCAATCGACTGAATTTATTCTTATGAACAGGATCTCATATGAAACATTACAAGGCCTTTAAATAAATACATCATTGGTATATCACAAACTGTCTCTAATGAAAGCGTATAAGTCGTTAAATGCATTTGGAAGTTGATTTAATGCTTTATGAGGGTTGTTTCATATCCAAGATCTCCGCAAGCTTCAAACTGTTAAGGTCAGCTGATTAAATTATTTACTAAAGATTAATGGGTAAATATTTTAGATTTATTTGGTGATACTAGGTAAACCCTTCATGGCACAATTACACCGGCAGCCAGAGGGAGTATGGATGAAGAGGATAGGGTAAATGCGAGTAGAATGAGTCAGCAATTTTATCTACACCTACTATATTATATGAATATGATTTTCCCCGATATTATCGCTCATACCCTGGTGCTTGTTTTGTTTAACAAGTAATGCCGAGTGGTTTTGTAAACCTTGGTATGCATATTATGACCTGTCGGTTAGAATTATTTGTTATGTCATAAATGAATGTTGTAGTAACTTTATGTGAATATGTTAAATTGTTTAGAAGAGAACAGAACCGATAAGTCACCATGGGAATCTATGCATATCTCAGACTATAGTATACAGGTATATACATTTGTGACCATACAGTCAACATGCTAGATTAAAATTAAATCATTATTTGTCATCATCAATAATAATAAACATGAACAATTCTGACAGTCGAGAACAATCTCTTATAATACATCTTCGAAATGAACCAGTTCTTTCCCAGGTTTCACACCTTATCAAATAAATTGCAAATTCCCTTGATAACAGACAAACACAGACAAAAAAACATAAGGCTCAACCAAATAATTTTACAAAACACGGATGACAATAGGGTTTGTCGTTCTGTTCCTTGAAAGTTCCTTTGTTGAGTTGTTTGAGACAGAAGGCGCAGACAAAATGTTCCGGGTGGAACTTCTTGTACATGGCCGTGATACAGCGTCCCGTGATTGGTTTCATACAGCCCGCACAGAGGGAGCCACGTTTGGCATGGTAATGTGTCTCACAATATGGCATACCCTCGTGGTCAAAGAAACTACCCCCACCAAAAGGCATACGACAGTCCTGAAAAATATGAACAATATTTTGTTATTTTATTATTCTACAAGCCATTCTAAGCCAGCTTATACTGGTTTTCGCCCTATGCAGGGCAGACAGCAGCAACATTAACGTTATTGATTGATTGATTAAAACTAATATTTTTTTTTATTTTTTTTTTTGACAAATTTTATTCAGGTTGATATGCTGGCTTAGGCCATACTTAATGTGACTCGGGTCAGACCCGATCTTCCTTCACATCCTGAATTCTCGAATCTTACATTTTAATATCAATAAATGTGAGTGAGATCGATCATATAACAGTCTGAAATATTTCATTTTATGAATAAAGGAGATGATAGAAGAAGAGAATATTTGATCTAATGTTACAGATCTCAGGAGAAGAGATGCCATTGACATTCTTTTCTACATCTTTTTAAATCACCACCTTTACAAAAAAAACCCCTCTTAGTCGGGGAATCAGACCAAAGCCCCTGCAAAACTGACAGTAATACTGCGATCCTGCCTGACACATTAACTACTCAGAAGCCAGTTTGGGCCTACAGTATGCAACAGCCTTTATAAGCAACACAGAACTGATCATATGGTAGAGCGGGCGAGAAGAAGAAGAATACATACGGTACAGATAAAGCACTCGGGGTGCCATTGTCTGTTTAATGCTGAGATGTAGTTATCCATGATGGGTCTCCGACATCCACCACACTTGGGTGCAAATAACTCGAAGTAGTCCTCCCTAGAATAGAGCAATACAATAACACCTTTACACCTTTATCCAATTTCTTTTCTCGAGGTAATTAATTCTAGATTAAGGTGACTCAGTAGTGATTTTGATTATTGATGAATTTTTCTAAAATTTTTACCAATGATAGTTGACATGAAATAATCATTATTGAGTGAAAAAAAACCATAGGTCACCAGGCTAGTTTTCATGCTATGGCAGTATGGAGATAGAAATAATGAATCATATTTGAGTAATTTTACTACATTTGAGTGATTTATTAACATAATTCGTTTAAAATGGTTCTGACATGAATTCAGACATCAAATTTCACCCAGACATTCAACATATATAAACTTATCACCAGATAATGTTTTTTTCCTCAGATCCTGAGTTAGCCCCCTGGAAGCCCCCTAGTGGCAGTATGGGGCACTAGCAAAATTGACTTTGGCTGATGACAATCAGCGTTTTAAAAAAAATGAATAATTGATGAATAATTTTTAAATTTAATATGAATGTAGATACCGTATTTACCAACTCATACACAAAAAATCAGGATGGCTTTCCAGGCTAAATTTTTCTATATTACGCATTATTTATGAGAAAAATTGGGAAAAAAAATAAATTCCTGATTAATATTTGATTTGAACAAAAATGGCTTCATAAATCTTGATGAAATTCTATATGGATACAGCTATCATAGTTACTAACTCGCACACCAAAAATCAGCATGAATTTCCAGACCGATTTTTTTGTGTTACAACTTAATTATGAGAAAATTGGCTAAAAATGAGAAAATTCTTAATAAATATTTGATTTATACACACATGGCTCCATACATTTTAATGAAATTTAACATGGATGTATAGGGATCGTAAATACTAACTCCCACACCAAAAATCAGCATAAATTTTCTATCTGAAATGTTAATATCAAGACTTAACAAACATACTTTGTCTGCATAATGCTGATATTCCCTGCTATATGTATTGAATACACATACATCAGTACTGAGCTATATGTATTGAATACACAAGATCAGTACTGAGTCACCTTAAATCGACAATTATGAAATTTATAGGAATAATCTTAAAATTTATGATTTATTCTTTCTGAAGTGGAGGATCCAAGGGATAGGGGTAGGGATCGCTCGCTATCATGGGGGATTTTTTTTATCCTAGACCCTTCATATCTTTGGAACTTACCTCTAAGCTAATTTCAAATTTCAGCTATTTTATACATTAAGTGAGCTTGACTAAACTGAGCAATTTCATGTAAAATGTTTTGACCTCAACAAATTTAAATATAATAATTCTTCCTAGGCGAGAGTGGACTTATTACAGCCAACTTCATCCAACTGTCCTGCACAAAAACTAGATGTGTACAGATTCAGACTTATTGATGCCGGCTGTTTGATTGCCCTCTCTACAAATTACAGCATTAGGGTTGAGTGGCGGACCCAGAACGTACACACACACATCGGGAGAATGCATTTGGGTCAGATTTTCAGAAAATGTACAATTCAACTTAACCAATCCTCTCAAATAACCCAAATTTCAGACGAAAATAAAGTTCAACCTAACCAATCAGATTGCTAGAATCAATGCAATGCCAAATATACTCAAATTTACCTAGTATTGGCCAAATTACAGACTTATTTAGCAGAATTGACTAAATGCGTAAAGCTGCCAATTGTACATTTCCTGAAAATCTGACCCATTTATATGATGATATGGAAATGGTTCAATTTACCTGCAGTAGGCATGGCCATCTTTTTCATGGAAGCCGTCGTCACCAAATAGTCGTCCACATGAGGCACAGAAGAAATGCTCGGGATGCCATGTGTTGTCCAAAGCAGTCACACATTTCTGTCAAATACATTCATATATGAACAAAAGAAATTTAAGAATAAAGAACCATTTCGTAAGTTAATGGTTCAATTGTCTAATGACATATTCTTTTGTTCAATTTTTTTTATTTCATTACAGGGGACATCTCAATTTACATTGATTTTTATAAGAGCCCTGTAATCTATTAAATTCAATCTTATAGTAGGGCATCACAATATATCCCAGCTTATATAAAGATAATTATCGTTTCCTATGTGATAAGACTTTTAACATACAATTCTTTATAGTTCTTTTCTTATTTCACACCAAATGAAATATAATGGAACTTTCAGATATCTTAAAATCAAGAGTGAAAAAAACACATCAATTGACAACAACGAGTTTTGTGAAAGGCACTCTGGCTGAAAAAAAAAAGAGTCCTGGGGGTAAAATATATATGAAGAAAATGAGCTTACATCTAGGATGGGTCCGTTGCAGTGACCACATCGAGGAGAGAAGAGGTTATGGTAATCACGTTCACAGTACGGCAAGCCGTCCCGCTCAAAGAAGTTCCGTGTACCGAGTTCATCCTTACAGTGGGTGCAGGTGAAGTGTTCAGGGTGCCAGATTCTGCCCAGAGCAGTGATCACCTGCAACGTAATGTTTACTGTTAATCACAGGTTTGATAGCAACACAGTCAAGGTTCCAAAGCCACTAAACTTGTATATTTGAACTCTCCATGAAGGATCATTGGACCACACACAAACTCAGACACTAGCATACTGGCAGACGACATTTGAACACTCATACAAACTATACAAAGTTATGTGTATTCACATCAAACCCACTTTCAGACATATGTACAGACACATCATCAACCTCACACTCTCAAGCTCACATCCCGCGGCCCAGAACACGTCGAATCTTTAATGACTAATTTACATGATTTTTAATGACTTTTTTTAAAATGACTTCTTAGAGACAAAGTAAAGGAATATTACAACCGTTTATAACGTGTTTCATATTACTTTACTTTCCTCTGAAAAAGATAGCCACGTCCATACATTGTTACCAACGATAATTCTGACAAATGGGGATGTGGGAATATTTTGGTACATACAGGTGTAAAATGGAGTAATTTGGGGGACATCAATTTTCCTCTTTTTCCGAATTCAAACAATAATCTGAGAACTAGGAGCTGGTTTGTCCAGTTTTTAATGATTTTTAAGGAAGAAATACGAAATGTAATGATCATTAAAAAGGTAAACCTGAATTTAATGACTTTTAATGTCCCGCGTGGACCATGTCTCTTGACTCTCACACATACAGCCGCATACATGCTACCCCCTACACTCTGTTTGAGACCTACTTAAGAGTAAACATCAAAGCGACCCAATGGTAACCTTACGGCGAGCCGCTCCAAGTGGATCTCAAATAGAGTGTAGTGAATACGTTCGTCATCAAGCACTAGGAGGAGCGTGACGTCTTGCAAATAAAGGGCCTGGTCCACTAAGCCGATTCTCATAAGATCTAGTGCAAAAGCGTCCTTTGCGGCGCAAAATCGCATGAGGATCGGCTTAGTGGACTAGGCCCTTAAGAGATTAACTATGGGGGATGGCTTTAGGTTTCTGCCCCAACTCACCTGTCCCACAATGGGTTTGGCGCAGGCCGCGCAGTGCCCCTTGGGGATGGTCATGATGCCTTGTCGACTCATGTCTGTGTTGAGGTTGCCCAGCATCGTCTCCAGCGCGTTGTTGTTCTCATGAGTCTCTGCACCAGCCGCAGGAGGCACCGGTCCCTCCACTACAGCTCCAGCTCCAACCTTGCAACATAGATCATGGACAAATGTATATTTCTGATTTTGGCCCATCCGAGGGTCATACAAATAGGGGATTTGCATAGCCGCCATTATGAATCTAGAATCGCATGGAATTATGGAACTAATGGTACAGTATAACATCTATACAAAACATGTCATGTTCAGTATGGACTATTTATCAATGCTCTATTAATCTCAATATCCATGTGTTATACATGTTTCCATATCACAAGCCTCCATCTTTCCCATCATTCATTTGGTTTTCATAGATTATTTATACAAGCTCTGATATTGGTGAAAACATTTTTGCAAATGTTGCCAAATATTTGTATTTCAGATTTCATCAGAATCCATCCCATGATGCACTGTGGCAGACATGAGCAGTGGCACATGCAACTCCCCTATTGGGTTGTTGGTTTTTTAAGGGGGCCACCCATTATAATGATAATCTGCATCATATCAACAGGCTCACTGGATGAGAAATCGACAACCTAATATTTGTTTAAAAGAAACTTGTATTGAACTATTTTTCATGATGACATAATATTCTCAAGCAATAACAAGCAAAAAAAGTTTGAATGGAAATTCTCGTAGAATCTAATTGAAATAAAACTTCAGTAAGCTTCCATAATAACTACATATCAGGCCTTTATGTTTAGAAAATACATTGCAGAAACAATATATTTTCAATCTAATCATAGTTAGAATTCCCTCTAGGCTTGGCCGCTAAACATTGTAATTACAACTGCTGTAAGTGCACTCATTTCATGGGGAGAGGAGTGAATCGATATTGCAATAGCGGTGTAATGTTTTCTACAATATAATTGGAGTCTTTGAGGCCGAACAACTGCCTGGAATGCGTTCAGAGAACAGTAACTTACGCTTGCACTAGATGGAAAATTGGTCTGCGGATGCTTGAGGAGTTTGTGAGGTTGTGCATATGGTGGCTCCCCCACATGTTGCAGTGGTGGCGCTTGGGAACTATCGGAAACCTACCAATTGAAATATACATGGTTCACATTATGCAGGCTATTTATAACACCAATCTCTCATGGAGGCAAGTGGACATGCCTGATGAATGGAAAATCACAGAAGAAAACCAACAAATAATATCAGAACTGATGACTCAAAACTGGGTTTTGCCAAAAAATGTATTTTATCAAGAGAAGATCTAAAGGTAACAATGTATGGCGATCATACATGGTTCTTCTGCAAACGATTTTTCAAATCTAATTTAAATTCCTGTACATGTTTGGGATAGAAACAGTGACAGAAATAAGATTTTTTTTTGAAAACTGTAGACTTGTACATTAATTAATGATCATTATCATATGCAGATCATTTTCATATGCAAACACTAGAGTTCAAGATACATTCATAAGTACAGAAGGAACATTTTTTCCAACGATTTCTTGTCATTCATCCATAAAGATTGCATGCAAATAAAGATCAACGTTATTATTACTGAAGCGATTTGAAAGTCTCTTGACATGTCTTTCAAGCAGCAGCACCCAAAAACTGTTTATTTTATAACTAATTTTAAATAGGAGAGATTAGGTTGTTCAACGAGAACATGGCAAAATATTTCTAGTCTCTATGCCTGGTGATTCACATATATTGGTTGGCAAATTTTGGTTTTATGTTCTGATCGAAATTAATTGTGAGCATAGATTAATTTCTTTTAGAAATGAAAATTAGCAAATTATTTTTTGATAAAAATAAATGCATACCAATTTACATACAGAGATAGCAAATTAGATACATGTGGTAGGTAGATATATATTCATGCACACATACATGCATGCATAAACGCACAATGTGCCACGTACATGATGGGAATTTTTAGTTCATAAGATTTAAATCTTATTCGAACGGAACAGTGCAAATCCAAGTATAATTGGAGTAATAATACCAAAATCAAAAAGAAATCAAAAAAGATTGAAATGAAATGTAATTTGTAGGCCCAAAACAGCAGAATATGAGCTTCCTGTCAGAAGTAACTGGAATGACCTTGATATTCGTTTTCAATACAATTAAGAAGACAAATCATATTTGCATGCTTTCAGTAATTTAGGTAATACGTTTCTTGAGTAATACAAAATAGACAAAAAATAGTATGAATAACCTTTTCACATGCACTTATAAAATTGGCGTCAAAAGTATCTTACACTAAAATTATTTTAAGTTTGGATTATTGTTTAGGTTTTCAGCATAAATGAAATAAATTGGTTGCTTCTCCATTGAAAGACAATGCCTTTCACGAAGAAGTAGGTCTATAAAATATATTCATAAAAAATAGAGGAATAGAGGAAGTTCTTCATCTCAACCCTTACCAAGCCCTCTTGGACTTGGCATACCTATTTTCCTTACATTAATATTTCCTCATCATTTGCCATACTCTGCCAGAGCATTGCCGACAACTTGTTGCCGTTGCAATCTGTCGGCAGTTAAAGGCCCTTGTCCACTAAGCCGATTCTCATGCGATTTTGCGCCGCAGAGGACACTTTTGCACTAAATTCTGTGAGAATCGCATGAGAATTGGCTTAGTGGACTAGGCCCTTAAGACTTTTACATCTCTGGAGGCGACGCCAGTCCACTTTTGATGTTAATAGTTAGTTTATTTTATACATCCCAAGATGGTTAGTAAATTTCTAATGTCAAATTATGTACCCAATATTTAAAGGCCCTGATCCACTAAAAGGTAACGGAGCTTCAGTACGTTATTTATGGTATCAGTGAGGTGCATTATCAAGGGTGATATTACATGGTTCGGGCGTCAGAAATTGTACAATCCTCTCAAATAACCCAAACTCAGTACAAAATGAGGTTAAAAGATAGTTCAACAAAATCGAACAGCTTCTTTTGAACCGACACTGTACACAATGTGTCAATGTATACTAAGTTATACCTGTTATTTATCCTTTATCAGCCTAATTTAGCAGATTTTACTAAGTGTGTAGAGCTGCCCATTGTACATGTTTTTATGCACTGACCCTACAAACGGAAGTGACTTGATGCCACTTCCGTTTATGTACCTCCGCGATATGATGAATAGGAGATATGGTGTTTATGGTCTGTGGAAATGTTTTCGCTTCACTCAAATTGAGGTTATACCATAATAACTAACAATGTTATTGTCTATGCCTAGCTATTTTCGTAGATTTGGTCGGCTTACAAACATGCAAAGAATCTGGATATTTGAAACATCACACCTGAGAAGCTTTGTCCCAACACTAACGATGCCAAATTGGACAAAGAGATTTTTGGAAGTGATTGTACTTAATGTACATACAATGTTAAACATGGGGTTAACTGAGTTTTTGTATTTGTCTCACTTCTGATATGCCCAATGCATTGAAACATGGATGTTATGATTCTGGTCAATACCGCAAGTAATATTGCCCTTGATACACTCATGCATGAGTGGCGAGGCCAACCTTATACTATTGAGTAAATAGCCTGATGCCACCCCACTGTTAGTCTACCCCCCTGGTCACAGGAGGTTTAGCTCAGCGATATATAAAGGTAATATAAACATGCAGGGGGTGGAATAAAAAAAACAGCTATGCAGGATTTTATGGTCTGTTAGGATTGTATAATTAAGTAAATCGGGTGGTAAGGGAAGTCAATTACCCAGAACAAAAAGGGATAGGAGAGTGGGTCTTAAGTCGAGGTTATGTGGTATTGATGTGGCAGTATGTTACAATGGGTTATTATCAAGATGTCTGGCTTATGTTTCAGATGTTCAATTATACGAAATATGGACACAGAGAAATTACAATCCTCAAAACTACTTTTAAAAACCATCCATATAAAAAATTACCACCCAGAAGTACCTTCCCTTTTTAAAAAGGTCTAATATAACTACAAACCAGGACTTAAAATCCATATGTTGCCCATAAACGATATGCTTATGTGGTAGCATTCTAGGTGTTAATTTTCCCGGTTGGTATGTTCTCCCTGATCAGAGGTAGTTTTTCAGATGGTACTTTCCCTACACCCCAATTATATCAGTTTTTTTTTATGACAATACAGAGGTCAGTTGGGATAAGGGCCAATGTCAAAAGAATCCAGGAGGGTCTAGGGAACATTTTTTTTAGTGGATCAGGGATATATACACTACATATATACATGAGTGGACTGACAGGAAGCATTCGAGGTGCTGTGGTGGCCTTACTTTTGGCTTTTGGAGTTTGTGGGGCTGTGCGTAGGGTGATGCCCCAACGTGCTGCACCTGCGGAACTTGCTGTCCTGAGACCTGAAACAGGCCCGCAGAGAATGGTGCAATCCACATGACACATATGCCGCAGAAAATCGTCAAACTTATAATGTGTTCTATCAATTGATCCAGTGGGGAGGAGTAAATAGCGAATTTCATTTAATTCATTTTTATAATTCAAAATGCATTAAATAAACTGCTTGCCTTTAATTAGGATAAATTGAATAATCCGTATTTGTAAAAAGTAGTTGAATCAATTTATAATCTGTCCGCAGTATTTTCGTGAAATTGAAAAAAAATATACATATTTTAAAAAACAAAATTATTACGAAAATTAAAAAGTGCATAGCAGTGACAGTCTGTAAAATATTTTCGGGTCCAGCTAGCAGCTATGCAACATCTCACCCATTATATTATAATTTTAATGAATTTCTGGGGGACAAAAAAATCGCCGTTTTTAAGTTTGACTTTTTTCTGCGTATATTTCAACAATAACAAATAGGTGCAAGGTGGCTAGAATCACTTAGATATAACACCAGGCTGGATAGGCAGTACTTAAATAGTCAATGTCTTACAACAGACTACAACCAAACAGTAACTTAATAATATTTACAAAAACAAATGAATAAACAAATAATACTGGAATATAAACAATATGGTAAACAAGGCTATTCATAATAATATATAGCATAGAAATAGAGAGAGTGGGTCGTCACTTCTGCTTTCTCTACTTCTATGACAATAGTAGGGAAGTATTGAAGTATTCAGGGGAAGTCGCCAAGATATGCTCTAGTATTACAGGCCTGTAAACCAAATTAAGAAAGCTGACCAAATTATGAAGACAAACTAAAAATCCGATTTAATATAGTGCCAACGTCAAGTTTGATAGTACATATTTTAGCGGCCCGACCTGAATACTTTCCTATACCAGTTCTATTGCTCGAAATGAACAACATAAGAAAGAAATAATTAAAATCTTGAATAAAAGAAGGTTGTGGCCATAGAAAGGGAAAGCAAAGGCTGTAACAATAGGAAAATGATTGTATTTGGATCGATATAAACACAAGGACCCAGCCCAGGACGAAAGGACCCTGTTTAAGTTTAACATACAAGTCCCAGCAGAAGGTATCCAAAGTGTAATTCGGGCAATTTATATTATTCTATAGAAGTGGAGACTTGGTATTGACAGGCAGGTATCTCTCTAGTACCAGCTAGGGCTATAGTCTATCCGAAAAGTAGTTGAAACGTGATTCCTTGTCCCTTTAAGGGGAGGAAAAAGTGGGAGATTTTGTATTTCTATTTATGACAAGGACCTGTCAAACCTTTGCCCAGCGAGTCGCCCACTGCAACCAACCTTGGAGAAATAGGGCCAGTATAACCAGCTCTTCCTTCCTTTTAAGCAAAATAACAGCTGCTGCACATAGAACAGAGGCAGCGCAATACAATACAGCTGTATATTTGGCCATGGTCGGTCGCAAACGGCGATTCAGAGGGCAAAGGTTTGAAGTCAAAAATCCCCCACTTTTCCCTCCCCTTAAAGGAACTAAGGAATCACGTGTCAACTACTTTTCGGACAGACTATATACATACCATATATGTATAGCTCTGCTAGAACTGACTATTGAATTATATATGACAATGACCCCAAACCTGAATGAATTAATTAACTGATGAAGAAACAACCGAAAACGACAATTTTATGGAAAAAAAATACAATTCTTCAGGAGTCCAAGAACATTCCAATCTTTCCAGGGAGGCATTGGAGAAAAAAAACCTTCAATGAAACCAATACATAACAAAAACAAGTACATAGATATGACCAAGGCAGCAGATATACACTGAGCTGTACTTCATCAAATGCTTTTTAAACTTTACCTTGAAGTCAGAAAGGGAAGCCATGAGGTCGTCTAATTCGCGTGTAGCTGTAGATGCAGGGCCAGTCTGCGGGGGGAAGCGTAAGGACTGCAGGTGTTGTGAGGGAACGCGCGGTCGCACAGCTTCGTAGTGGGAACTCATCGAGTCCATAGACAGATGGGACGACATACTGGTCCTGTGTATAAAATTCAATATAAACATTGCAGTGGGTGAAGTCCCCTGAAAATGTACAATTCGCCTTCATCGTCCAATCCTGGCTGTACAGGTATATCGTCCCTAATTTTTAAAAAAATAGGTTCAAAGTACAGTTCAACCTCAAGTAAATAGATTTGTTTAAATCAACGCAATACTAAATATATTACTCAGATATTCCCAACTTTTATCATTTTTTTCAGCCTAATTAAGCAGAATTCATTTACTAAATGTGTAGAGCTGTTGATTGTATATTTTCTGACGGCTTGATCCAACTATGGACAACCAGAGCTATACTCTGTGGCAACTGAGGTAGAAAATTCAAATTGATAAATAGAATGGGGAGTTTTCACTACTAACTGGTGAAGAGTAGAGGGGCCACGTGAATATTCGGTAGACTTTGGAAGAATGACGATTTTGAATTTTTCTATGTTCCTTTTTATTAAAACCCAACGTTTGGAGAGCTTTGCTCTCTTCTTCAGGGGTGAAGGTGGTACAAGGATAAAAAAAACTCTCTCTCTATACAAATTGATATTTTGAAAAGTTATAATAAAACACCGTTAAAGAATAGAGGAGGCTCAGGACAATATTCACTTTTAGAGAGATTATTTTTTGTTAAAATGAGGGAAACGTCGATGTTTAGTTGTACCCACCTGCCAGGAGGTGTCGCCGTGTTCTCCAGCTCTATGAGTAAGCTGTCCACTGAGCGGTCTCCCCCTTGTACACCAGAGAGCGCCACCGACTGCTGCTTGTACGGCTGCTGATATTGCTGCTGTTGTGGCTGTTGCTGTTGTGGCTGTTGTTGTTGTGGCTGTTGTTGCTGCGGTGGCGGCGTCTCACTGGCACCATGGTTTGAGATGTTGGCTGGAGAGAGGACACACCGGATATATGACAAATCTAACTTATTCCAGATTGGAATTCTTTAAGAGTGAGTGAGTGAGTGAGTGAGCAAGTGAGCAAGTGAGAGGAGATTGGTTGCTTTACGCCTTTATCAACACATTTAACATGGTTATATCAAGGGCGGGAGAGCTGAGAGGGAGTGAGTGAGTGAGATTGGTTGCTTTACGCCTTTATCAACACATTTGACATGGTTATATCAAGGGCGGGAGAGCTGAGAGGGAGTGAGTGAGTGAGATTGGTTGCTTTACGCCTTTATCAACACATTTAATATGGTTATATCAAGGGCGGGAGAGCTGAGAGGGAGGCAGTTTATGATCATACCCAGGAAATAGATAGAGAAGAAGGGAGAGCGAGACAGAGAAAAGAGACAGAAAGGCACTTTATGGTCATACCCAGGACAAAGAATTCCTTAAGATAAACATTGTTTAGGGCGGTATTAATATAAGAAAACTATTAAGTATTTGCTTCTATGTCAAAATATATGCATTGCTGTACGTCGAAATACGCATTGCTAGGGATATAAACTAAGTATTTGAACAGAACATCAACGGACGTCGCAACTAAGGGCGATGTCCATCACGTTTAAAACGTATGACTTCAAATGCAGACATGGAAATGGATGTTCAGGACTTTACAGTCATGCGAAAATTGTTTGCGATGTTTCCAATTCTAAGATCAATAGGGAAGTTAATCAGCAATTAAATGGTATAGTTAATCGTAATTATATGGGTGTCAGGTCACTGATTTGATACTAAATGTACAGTACATCCATAAGGACCTTGTCCACTAAGCCGATTCTCACGAAATTTAGTGGAAAAGGGTCATCTGTAAATCACCTTAGTGGACTAGGGCCTTTACGTGTACATGGGTCATATCTTCAGAAAATTTACAATTCGCCTTCACCAATCCTCTCAAATAACCCACATTTAGAACAGAAATGAGCTTCAAAATGCTGTTTAACATAACAGAACTGATACTTTAAATCAATGCGATACCAAATATGCTCAGATATATCCAAAATGTTATCATATTTTCTTCAGAATTTAGCAGAAATTACCTAGGTTCCTCCTGTCCACTTCGGCCATGAACTGTGCGGAGCTGAGGTCTTGCAGCAACATGTCCAACTCTGTGAGGTTATTACTCAACATGGACACCGGCTTCTGGGCCACCGGCGGAGGCATCTGTGGTTTGGGCTTTGTGGCAGGCTTGGGAGGCGGTATAGGACGCTCTGACGTCATAACTGGCGACGTTACCGACGTCACTGGCGGTGGTGGATGTGATGGCGGAGGGGGCGGGGTGAAGGAGGCAGGGGGAGGGACTTGATGTGTGGAGGCGTGGCTTCGGGTGACTGCTGTGTTGGAAACGTTGCTATGGTAGGCGTGTTTTAGTTGCTGAGGTTCATACAACGGCTGAAACATAAACAATAGTTTGTTAACAAAGTGCCTCTTCAGTCTTGCCACTAAGGTGTGGATTGGGGGCGGGGAAATATCCCAGCAAACACTTTTCCGTTGTATTTACGTTGTGGTGACGTTGTTGTCTACGTTTTTTTACGTTATTACTTTCTAATTTAAATTGTCAAATTGTCTTTTGTTAAAAAAAATGAAAAAAATATCTACGTTGTATTCACGTTTTTCCACCTATTCACTTACTTCTAAGTAGCTACAACGTAAACAATCACAACGTAGAAATTACTAGTGTGTTAGCTGGGATAAACGTCTAAGTATACAAGTTAATATTCTAAAATAGTTCATGTGGAACATACGGACTCGACAAAAATTAAATCTCTGCTAACCTCTTCATTGAGTTCATCATAGACATCTTTGGGAGGGGGAGGGGGTAGTGGGGGCGGCGTGGACTCCCGAGACTCAGCATCATCTCCAGGCGAAGAATTGTCATTTGTCGTCTGCTGTCCTTCTTGGTAGCTGGAGATGTGTGACGTGGTCGACTGAAGGTCAGCTAACAGAGCGTCTGGAAAATATGAAATAGAATACAAATTAATTCAAAAGAAAATGATTAATAGATTGCTGCAGAGAGTAGACAATAGACAAATATATTGAGGCAGTGTGGCAGAGGGACAGACAAAGAGACAGACAAGTCACTGACTGTGACACAGACATATTTTATCGGGATAATCCTGGTCAAGAAGCCCCAATGTAGTCGCTCGCCTTGTAAAGATTGTTCCATTTGCTAGCTTGGATCAGAATATAAATGGAATTCCAGTTATTTTTTTCATGTTTTATTATGGATATTAACAGAAACATTCCCGATATCTTGATATACTTCTTGCTTTAGTGAGAAATTATTCTGTGGACAGGGAACATACATGGGTCAGATTTTCAGAAAATGCACAATCTACACTTCTACACATCTCTCAAATTCTACTAAATTAGAGTGAAAAGTGACAAATTCTAGGTATATCTGAGTGTATTCAGTGTTGTATTTATTTAACAAATCTGTTTGGTTGTGGTGAACTGTATTTTGAACCTGATTTTCGTCTTAAATTTGGGTAATTTGAGAAGATTGGTGAAGGCGAATTGTACATTTTCTGAAAATCTGACTCACATAGGCCTTTCGGACCCTGGCGATCCCAAAATGTACTCCTGTCCACTATTTTTGAGATTTTGCAACTATACCCGGACAATTTTAATGGTTGTCCCAGGCACATGGTCGCTCAATTTTGCAGCCAAGAAGATACCATACCGGCAGATGCAAAGTGTTAAGAGCAACTTACGTTGGGGTTTTCGGCCACAACCAATGAAAATGTTAACTTAATCTTACTAGTGGGCCACAAGGAAATCCCTGTGTACACAAACAATCCATCACTGGGACGCTGGCCAACTTTAGCCCAGGACCGTAGAAACGGTCCGGGCAACTTGAACAACAGAAAAAAGGTAGTGTGATTGCCTGGGTGGGGCAACTTGATGTTGAAATCTGATTCCATCCCCTCCCCCTTATTTTTACCCTCTTCTTTTTTCTCAATGTATGGGCCCTTGCGGACATAATGATAAAGAAAAAAAATTTAACATAAAAATATTAAAGGATAAATTTTTAATGCATTTCCAAAGTGAGTACAAAATAATTTTAATTATCCAAAGATTTAGGAAGAGAAGAGTGAGGACCAGGAGGAAATGGAGCAAGAAGGCCAGAGTGAAGTTGGCATGATATAAGACAGGACAGGATGTAAACATTAGGTCATGTTTACGAGTAGGATTAATAGATAGAGCGGGAGTGGGGTACTGGAGGAGAAGCAAGAGAAGCAAGAGGAGCAGGAGGAGGAGAGGTTGGTCAGGAGGTGGAAAAGACGGAGGAGGAAGAGGAGGAGGAGGAGGAGGAGAAGGAGGAGGAGGAGGGAGCAAGAGGAGAAGGAGGAGGAGAAGGAGGAGGAAGAGGAGGTGGTGGAGGAGGAGGAGGAGGAGGAGGAGGAGGAGGAGGAGGCGAAGAAGGGGCAATAAGGGGAGGACAAGGTAGAGGAGCAGGAGTAGGTGGGGAGGAGCAGGAGGTACTAGGAAGAGGAGCAGGAGAAACAGCAGGGGAGGAAGAGCAGGAGGTACAAGGAAGAGGGGAAGGAAGGGAAGAGAAGGAACAGGAAGAAAGCTAAATTAAGGAAAGAGAATGCAGAGCCAGAGTAGAATAAGGAACAATATTTGCAGAGAGGAGTAGGTTAGATATAGTACGAATAGAAGGGTGTGTATGTAAGTCAGTCTAATGTAGAATGATAAGTAATAGATGATTATACTCTATCTATGCTTCCACACATCCTGCTCCTGCTCCACATGTATACACACAAACCATTACATGACCAACCATAGGAGGAACTAGTAATTTCTGGGGCGAGGGTTTGTTTCAACAGTTTGGGGAGGTGAGCATGTCGATAGACCACCGAATCTAATTTTGTATTAAACTATATGCATATGTATATGTATATGTATATATGTATATGTATAGCTCGGCATATATAATTTTCTAATTTTTTTCCTGGTGCTTAACAGTGGAACAGCTCACTTGGGTCAGTCATTTGTCCATAGATGTCCCTGAAGAAGGATTTAATGGGCCGAAACACCGGACTGGGTCTACGGGAATAAAACCAAGAAAGCCCAACCTTAAATGTCCACCAATTGGTAGATTCCCCCCCTTCACCATTTCTAAAGTTCGTTCCATATAACTGGATAATTTGGAGATCAGGGCGACATGTGCTACCCGTGAAATACCCCCAAATATAACACCTGACCTAATGCTAACATTTACCACACGTCTACCAATAGCCTAAATAACCTGTTTCTACACTTGAAAGTCAATAATATACAGAAACTTCACTGCTACATTCTTTTTAATATTACTTCCCCAAACCAATATCCGGGCATGTCTGCAATTGCCCCCAGCCCCAGGCCCTAGACCATGGGAAGCGGTATGACCCGAAATGCAAATAAACTGGTAAATAACCAGTTTTGTTTTAATGTACCCAAATTCACACAAAAGCGTGCTACAGAGTTGGTACAAAATATTTTAAATCTGTATAAGCTGATTAAAATGTGTCTGTTTGAGAGCAGAAACAAAGTGGAATATTCGCCATCGACACAATATGGAAAAGAACCAAATAATCAATTCTGTAAAACCAAATGGGACAACCATGCATGCAGAACTGAAGGGATAATAAAGGAAACTCCAAGAGAAAAAATCAGAATGATATTGTAAAAAGAAAGAATGAAGGTAGCTAAGGAAGTGATATGTAAGGGAGAGTTAGAAGGAAGAAAAAATGAAAGATAGAAAAGAAGAATGAAAGAAAGACAGACAAACGAACCCCTGACCATGACACAGCAGTTTTTTCAGCTTCCCGAGCGCCATCCCCCGCACCACAACACAAACATAAAACACATCATATTTCATAACAATCAGTCACTCTCTCCCAGACGGAAAAACACACATTCCAGCCAGACCCAAGACCAAGCGTTTTTCTCACCAGACTTAAAAAATCAACAATAACATTCACTAAAAAATATATAGGACGCAAACCAGGAAATACTCTCCACAGTTTTGTTTTATTTATCGGTTTACAGGATGGTAATCGTCTGTGAATCATAGACAACGTATTTGTAAATAAATTGCTACACAGGCAAACAGCTAGAAATGTATTGAATTTGAAGAAACATGCCCTGATGACAAATTATAAACTGTAACGATATTTTTTTAAAAAAATGATGAGAAATAAATAATTAATGGTATGTATAAATATATTAAAAGAAAGCTTTAATCAATCGTCAAACAGCTGCTTGGAAAATTAATTTTAGTAGTGTCAAAAGGTGTGTCTGGTATCTGGGCAACCCGATAATTTAAGAAGGAGGCCATACTGTGAGTTGAGGGTCTGTAGAGAGGAGGTAGCATGCGAGAAAGTTGCGTGTGTCGAAGCGTTTAAATACATGGCACAATAACGGCATCAAGCTAAATTACCTCTATACACACAACCATTTAGCTGTCCAAAGACAGTCAAGTTTGTGTAGTGGTGTATCTATAGATCAACTCAATAACATTTTACGGTAGTTGGTACTTATGATTAGCTTATCGACTACAAACTGAAATTAATAATGAATATAAATTGCCTTTATTAATTTCTCGTTCATCCATATCATCGTCCCCGTCTTTTTTTGTCTTTCTCCCATTCCTCTCCATCTCTACCTCCATCTCTCTCTCTTCTCTGCCTCTCGCGTTCCCTTTTGATTTTATGTCTGTCTGTTTGCCCTTCTCCCTCTCTGTTTACCTTCTCTTGTCTCCATTCCTCTTCATACCCGTCCTGTCCCTCTCTCCATACTCGTCTAATCAATCTCTATATATCCTTCTGTCGGTCTGCCCCTACCCCTGTCTGTCTCTGTCTGTCTGCCCCTTCTCTCTCTCTCTCTCTCTCTCTCTCTCTCTCTCTCTCTCTCTCTCTCTCTCTCTCTCTCTCTCTCTCTGAATATCTCCTTCCTCTCTCTCTCTCTCTTTCACTAAATCACTCACCAACCACCCCTCTCCTCTCCTACCCATCAATCACTTGTTTCTCAACCATTGGATTAGAGTAGGTTAAGTGTAAAACCACTCACTAAACCCACTTACAAACTCATTCACTGAGACTTACTCATAGACATACCCGAGTTGTGAGGTGAATGAGTCAGAGGAGGGCCAGAATGAGGGGAGACGGCAGTCCACTAGGTACAGGGAGCATAGAGGAGAGAATGGTAATGAGGGAAAGATATTAAACAGTCAAATATAGGTTAGAGATAGGGGTCACGATAGATAGATATAGATAGATAGGTACTAAACAGTCAAATATAGGTTAGAGATAGGGGTCATGATAGATAGATATAGATAGATAGGTATTAAACAGTCAAATATAGGTTAGAGATAGGGGTCACGATAGATAGATATAGATAGATAGGTATTAAACAGTCAAATATAGGTTAGAGATAGGGGTCACGATAGATAGATATAGATAGATAGGTACTAAACAGTCAAATATAGGTTAGAGATAGGGGTCAAGATAGATAGATATAGATAGATAGGTATTAAACAGTCAAATATAGGTTAGAGATAGGGGTTACAATAGATAGATATAGATAGATAGATATTAAACAGTCAAATATAGGTTAGAGATAGGGGTCACAATAGATAGATAGATATTAAACAGTCAAATATAGGATAGAAATAGGGGTCATGATAGATAGATTAATAGATAGATATTAAACAGTCACGATAGATAGGTTAGAGATAGATTGATAGATATTAAAGTCAAATATAGGTTAGAGATAGAGGTCATGATAGATGGGTAGATGGATCGATAGATATAGATATTAAAGACACAATAGATAGGTAGATAGATTGATAGATAGATATCAAACAGTCAAATATAGGTTAGCAATAGAGGTCATGATAGACGGGTAGATAGCCCAATAGATAGATAGTAAACAGTCAAATATAATAGGTTAGAGATAGGGGTCACAATATATAGAATGGATAGATAGATATAGTTTTGCCCGGAATAAGTTAGAAGGGAAGGGGAAGGAAGGCCAGTTGTTTTTGGTAATTAACGGTGCCACCCTCGGACACCTTGATACAGCTCGCCACCTCTGTGGTTAGTAAAGAATTTAGAGAGACAGCCTGATATGGACTTGCTGCTTAAACCCCTCTTTTTTCTCCCTATAACATACCAAAGTTAGCTTGGAATATTGTGGGGGAGAGGGTTAATGATAAGACAGGAGGAGCTGTACAGTCCCCTAAATCTGTTGTTTTTATCAGGAGGTGACAAATTAATATATTGATTAATGTCATTCCTTCTTCAACACATCCCCATCAAAGAGATATCCCCGGCAAATAATTATTCTGGGCTAAACTGTAGATAGATATTAAACAGTCAAATATAGCTTAGAGATAGGATAGAAAGATATATAAATAGATAGATAGATAAGAGCGATAAGTAAGATTGATGGAGATATAGAGCGACAGACGGAGATAATCAGGACATTTATTTTAATGTTAAGAGATGAGAAGAGAGAAAAGAAACAAGAACTAGACGTATGGCTAGGGGAAAGTGACAGAGAAACAGCCAAGAGGTTGTCTCTCTCAAACTGTTTGTCACGATTACCAGAAATGAAGCAATTGGATAGGGGCGAGTGAGCGTACGTGAGTGAGTGGGTGTGGTAAGCATGGGACTGGGAGGGTAGAAACTGGGGCTAAATGTTGATGTTGGGGGGTTGCCAGGGCTACCTGAGCCAACAGGAGGAAGCAAGGGTTGACCTGGCAGCGTCTCCTCCAGGGTATGACCTCTGACCTGGAGGAGGGTGTATGGCACGCGTCCCTGTGCTCCTGGGGAAGTGTCTCAGTGTATTAGGTTAATACAAATGGAGTCTTATTACTCGGTACTCTTACGGCTACACTCTCTCCACTCTTTCCCCCTCTATGGTTCTACTCTCTCTTTTCTTTTCCACCTCTAAATGGTTCGACTTTCTAACCCTCTCTTACTAACTTTCCCCTCTAAAAAATACTAAATGGTTCTCTCTCTTACTCTTCCCTCTGAATGGTTCTCTTCTCTTCCCTCTTTTCTCACCTCAATCTGTCCAGAAACTCGAAAACTCCTGTAGGTGTGTAGGAATTCCTTTCCCCTCGTTAAGCCTGATGCACACATGGCCGATTTGGCCCCCGACTGCCCCACGATTTGGGTCTCTCAATAAATCCTAAGATTTCATTTCAAACCATGGTTTATGTTATTTCAAAAACATAAACCAGGATTTGAAATGAAATCCTAAGATTCTTCAGCAGACCTAAATCAAGTGTGCGTCAGGCTTTAGGTACATGAACCCATTCCTTCTCCGACTCTCCCTGCCACTATACCTCCACCAACTTTCCCTCCGTCCACCACCCCTTGTCTTGATGTTAATCCAAACTCTACTTAGGAAGGTTTAGATTTTAGTGTGAATTTGGGAGATTGCTTCGTCAATTTCACAATATAATTAAGTATCATATCCTTCCTTTCTGAATTAAAGTTTGTCTCCGTCGTCGACTTCTCTCCGTCGACACCTATATCCGCCGCTTCTTTCCTGATCCTCTACATGACTCGAGTCTAAGCTGCTCGGTACGAACTCACAAATAATGAAATATGGTCCAGTCTCTTTCTCCACTCCTGCCCTTGTTTACTACCTCTCTAACTTTCTCACCTTTCCCAGTCTAGGCCCAAAGTTGAGAAAGGCCCTTCCAGCGAAGGGAAAGCCTCTCGCCTCAAACCGCAAAGTGCCAATATAATTTCATTAAGGCCACAAAATGTCATTATATTCCCATTAAAACGCCGAGTTCTAGGCAGGGATACCGATTAGTGAAGCAGGCTGACATAACATTCTCATCTGATCTGAGGGTTTGGACCTAGAGTGTTTCCTGTTTCTCATGCCTTTCTCTCCTATTCCCTTTCTGCCTGCCTGCACGTCTTTTCCCTTTCTTTTCCATAATTTCTAATCCTCTGCTTTCTCTCTCACTCTATTCCTGTCTAACGATCTCAGTGTGTCTCTCTTCAGGTCTCTCTAGCTCTCTCTATAGCCATAACTAGTATCGCTAATTCTCTTATTGTTTTCCCATATCATTGTGCCTTTTTCTCTCTGCCCCCGAACCCCACCCCACACATTATCTCTCTCCTCACAGCGTAATCAGAGTCGCTCCCTCACATCATAGAAATAGTGATTCTATTTCTATGCTCACATCAATCCCCTCTATACATATTAATCCCCCCTGAGCACTAAATAACATAATATAAATACTTGCCTTTATATCCACTAAAGGCTACTCCAGTAGTTCTATGTAGCTACGCTCTTATCAGGTCCCGCAATGTTATCCTTATCAGGATCTGCTAAGCGTGTGCCTCCGTAGTGCATTCCCCTCTCCACCTCTTCCTACTTACTCCCTCCTGATAACACTAACTAATTCATCCAATATTAGAGAACAGAGAATGTGTGTGTGGGGAGGGGGGGGGGGGGACTGGGGGGAGCTGATTAGTGGTACATACCATTATGGGAGAGAGGGGGCACGGTGGTGAAGTTAGGATATATGGAGCTCTTGATATGAGCTCAGAATAGCTGATATTACTCTAAGATATGAGAAAGATGAAAGTTCCTCTTTCTCTTAGGATATGAGAGAGAATATACGCCTTTACTGTAAAGTTTCTCTTGGAAAAGAATGTCTTACACTCGGTTATATCCAAACAGGATGAAATCGGGGAGGGGGGGGGGGGGGGGCACGTGAGGAAGGGCGTGAAGTAGGATATGAATGAATGTGAATTACTCCCAAGAACATTGGTATATAATGACATTTTATATGACCATTACTTTTTCTCATTTTTCTCCCATCTCCTCTTCTCCCGTTCACTGCATATTACACCTCTTTCTGGGTCAGATTTTCAGACAATGTACAATTCAACTTCGCCAATCTTCTCAAATAACCCGAATTTCAGACAAAAATAATGTTCAAAATCCAGTTAAACCTATCCAAACAGATTGCTAGAATCAATGCAATGCCGAATATACTCGAATTTTCCTAGTATTGACCAAATTGCAGCCTAATTTAGCAGAATTTTCTAAATGTGTACAGCTGCTAATTGTACAATTTCTGAAAATCTGACCCTTACTCTTGGCCCCATTCTGGCACCGTGTCCTACAGACTTGAGGAGTCTAATGTCTATCTTTAGAGCAAAATAGGTCTATCTCGCCGGACTCCCTCCCCCTCCCGTCCGACTGTCCTCCCCCGGAGGAGCCTCTCCCCTTTCCTTCTTTCTCTCCCTCCCTCCCTCACTTTATCTCCCTGTCTTTATCTCTCTCAGTCTCTCTACCTCTTTTCGTGCCCATATCCCCCTTCCTCTACGACTATTCTAATCCCACCCCTCTCTCTTTTCCTCTCTTCTCTGTCAGAATGTCCGTCTCTCCCTCCCTCTCTTCATCTCCCTGTGTTGTCCTGTCTATATCTCTCTCAGGCTCTCTATCTCTTTTCGTGCTTATATCCCCCTTCCTCTACCACTATTCTAATCCCACCCCTCTCTCTTTTCCTGTCCACCCGCCTGTCCACCACCCCTTGTCTTGATGTTAATCCAAACTCTACTTAGGAAGGTTTAGAGTTTAGAGTGAATTTATACCTCCCCAATCCTCTGTCTGTCTTAGTCTCTCCCTTTATCTCCCTGTGTTGTCCTGTCTATATCTCTCTCAGTCTCTCAACCTCTTTCGTGCCTATATCCCCCTTCCTCTACCACTATTCTAATCCCACCCTCTCTTTTACGCCCTGCTGCTCCCCCTTCTCCCTCAGCCACCGCCACTCACACGCACTCCCTACCGTATATATTTGACCCAGAGATTGGATCTAAGTTTCTCACGGAGGCCCATGCCTTACTGTTTCCTCACCTATATATCACTCTATAGAAGTATGTACCATGTTCTAAGCAGCAACTTTATTTTCTTGAGAGTTCCACTTTTAATCGCCTCCCCTGTCCGTTTCCCATATTCTCTTTATTTATAAATATCCTTTCAAACGGATACCCCAGCTCGTATCCCATACAGGCTCTCTCTCTCCTTCCACTCCCTCAATATTTACAGTACTTTGTCACCTTTCTGTCTGCCTTACTTTCGACCTCTCACTTTCTGTCTGTTTCGCTGCTCTCTCTGCAAATCCCTCTCCTTCTCTCTGCCTCTTTCTACGTCTATTCTGTTTCTCTTATCTACATAAAAGGGAAATTTCTAATACTTAAATAATGAGCATAACCTCATGACATCGAGAAAGAAAGCAAAGAAACATACGTTTTAAGATAAAGGTTACCCAAACAAGAAATAGATTGCGGACGCTCATAACGTCGTCAGCCTAAGTTACATAGTTCACATGACACACAACAAATAATACCCGGTGTCTTTAATATATATATCATTTTTTAACTTTCTTTTCCACATACACTGGGTATGACGTGACCAGCAGCTTTGTCAAGGTAGATTAACATATTTGTTTACGCCGCCCAAGGGCGTCCTGGTTTGGCGAATTTACAAAAATATAACAAAGACATCATAAAAACAACTAATTGGTGTTCTCAATGGAGTCATGGGGCACTGGTTACTGGGAAGTGGGGGCGGGAGAGAAAAGTACTGATATACAGAGAGCTAGAAGAGGGGAGAGCAGAGGGAAAGAAAGTAACTAACACAGAGAGAGGAAGAGCTGAGAGAGAAATAGATCGGAAGATAGATAGAGGGAGGGAGTGAGAGATGGATAAAGAGAGACAGAACGAGACGGAGATAAATAGACAGAGCCCGACAGATATATAGATCTAGACAGATTATTGAATAGATAGATAGATAGATAGATAGATAGAGAGGGAGATATAGATAGAATAAGATAGACAGGGAGAGAGATAGATAAGATAGATAGACAGAGAGATGTAGATAGATAGAGACTAGAGATAATGCGAGATAGGTAGATAGATAGATAGATAGATAGATAGATAGATAGATAGATAGATAGATAGATAGATAGACAGAGAGATACAGATAGTAAGAGACTAGAGAGAATGCGAGATAGATGGATAGAAAAGGAAAGAGAACGAGACAGTCAGACCAGACAGAGGGGGAGACACAGAGACACAGAGAGACGGAGACAGATCAGATCAGATACGGAGAAACATAAGACCAAAGAGAAAAGTATTAGAGAGAGAGGCGGTTAGAGAGAACACTATGCATTACCTGGTCCAATAGTAGCAGGTCTAACCTTTACCTCCTCAATCTCTGTTCCAAAGCTAAAATGTCAGCGCTATTTCTGCCATATTCACCTCAAATAACACCTCATAAACATTTCTCACTGCCTCAACAAAATGGGATTTAAAGAGTCAAATATGATAAGTTAGCATTGTATTGCCTCGCTGTATCGGTGCCCTTGCTTCCTCCCCCTCTCTCCCTCTATCTTTCTCCATCCCTCTCTCCCTCAAGTCCTGTCTCTCTCCCTTCTCTGTCGCTCACTCAATATATCTCTCCGTTTCTATCCATCTATCGTTCTGTCTCTCTCCCTCCCTCTCTCCCTCGGTGTCCCTTCTCTTCTAGCTCTTGGCGTCCTTTTCTGTCTAGTAGGTATCAAATTCTGACTCTCCCTTCTATATACCTGGCTGCCTTTTCTGCGACTCTTTTTTCCTGTCTGTCTCTCCCTTTCTCTTAATAGCTCATTCCTTCTGTTTCCATTTATCTCTATCTCTCGTCCCCCTTCTCAGTACGCACAAAACACTGTCTGACCCCTGGCCTCCCCATCTCCTCTTCTCTGTCCTTTATTTTTCCTTCCATTGTCTGTCTGCCTATGTCTATCCCTCTTCCTCTCTCTGCACCCCTATACACTTCCCAGCCCCAATCCTCCACACCCCCTCTTCCACTGTTATAAACAGACAGCACAAGAATATGGAGTAGCTTCACCTACCCAGCTCCTCTGATCCCAACAATACTCACCTGTCAATCAGTATTACCTGCACAGGTAGACATGACAAAGGTCGGATAGTCACATACCTACACACCACACCAATATACACACCTCATTCTATCTCCCTACCAGCTGCCGTCGACGGTCAAAATAAGGTAGTGGATACAGTTTAAAGCTGCATTCTCAGCTAATTTCGACCAGAAAGGGACCTGGGCCCGATAGGTGTTTCACTGCTCGTCTTATAAACAAATCTACGTCCAGATTTTCAATTTCTCGTACACCGAAACTTCACTCCCGACCAGGAGTTGTTTTCACGCATGTCTTATTAGGGTCAGATTTTCAGAAAATGTACAATTGGCAGCTCTACACATTTAGGAGATCCTGCTAAATTAGGCTGAAAATGATGAATACCGGGTATATCTGAGTATATTATTACTATATTTGGTATCCCATTGATTTAAAGTGTCAGTTCTGTTATGTTAAACTGCATTTTGAAGCTCATTTTTGTCTCAAATGTGGGTTATTTGAGAGGGTTGGTGAAGGAAGAATTGTACATTTTCTAAAAATCTGACCCATTAATGTGATTATTGCTCAGTCCCGCTCACTTTTCCATGGTTATTTACTTTTGTTTCGGCGTCTACTGTACACCTCAGGATTCTTAAGTATCCGTGTTTCTTACAGATTATGGAAAACATAAAGAGTTTTAATAGTAATTTAGAATCTAAAAAAACTAGATTTACTAGCACCAAAGACTATGCTAGCACTTAGTTCCATTTTCTCTATTTATCATCTGGTTAACCGCATCTCAGTACAGGAAGACCTTGGATCAACCCCTCACACACATTTCATCACAAACATCACTCCTTTAACATAGCGGAAATACTTGAAATGAAAAATAAAGTTATACAAAGAAAAAAGTATTTCATTACTTGATCTCGTTTTAAAAGTTTTGCGTTGTACAAAATTGTTAAGTGACGAACAACAGAAGTCACTTACAGGAAACCGAAGGATGTGAGGAGGAAAGATAAGTAAATGGAAAACATTTTTCTAAGGGGAGAAAAAACACAAATGTTTGTTTCCTATAGATAAATGTAAGTCGAGACAACCCCGTGACGTCCACACGATGTCCTAGTCATGAATAAACAAGATATATCTACATTTATTTATCGGGCTGTCTTTTCTCCCAGTGCCATATATTGCTCAATTTGTTGCGATCGTCTTGTTTTTCTAGACCCACAACCTACGTCAGTCTAAAGACATTTTCTTTCCCTTATCTTCTAATCAAGTCTTTGAAAGAAAAACGAGAAGAATTTTATCCCGTCTCTTGTCTCTCCCGGTGTCTATTTAACCGTGTGTCCGTCTCTGTCTGTCTGTCTGTCTCCTGTTCTCTCTCTCTCCCCCCCCCCCCCTGTTCTCTCTCTCTCTCTCTCTCTCTCTCTCTCTCTCTCACTGTTACACACACATTCCTTCCACCACTCTCTCCCCCTCCCTCTCTCTCTCTCTCCCTTTCTCTCTCTCTCTCTCTCTGTATGTTCCCTTTCTCTCTGATCTTTTCTCTGCTTTCTCTCTCTCTCTCTGCCTCTCTCGGTTCTCTTTCTCTCTCTCTTATATACACACATTACCTATATGTGTCGGACCTCATTAATCTAGTTCCGGGTTACCATGGATATTTATGATGACGTCACTAAGTGGTAGTTCGACATGAGGAGTAGGCATGATATGGCACTATAGACCAACCTACCACATTACAACTTAACACATAATTAACTATAATAATTTTAAGTGTTATATACAAAATTAGATCAAACTATGGACATGAACACTGATTCTTTGCAAGTCATATAACCCTTATGCTTGAGAAAGCAAAGGTAAGGAATGTATACTGCTTGGAAAGAAAATCACAAGCATTTTCAAAGCAAAAGGAAGGGCAATATAGGCAATGGAGCATAGCAGAATTTTAGTCAAATAAATTTGTTTCAAATGTTTGAACGTAATCTGATACCAGTATGCTTGAAATCATTAATGATAGAGCAAAAATATGAGATCACTAAGGGAGAACTAATCTAATCTAGTGTGAAGCGTATAATGTATTACCCATGTGGTTTTACTCCCTTACAAGTTACAATAAGTTGGAAATATGGAATCGCTTTCCTAGAACCCTTCATGTTAGTGAAGAACATATAGTATTCTGTGTCGACTGCAGAGTAAACCGGGAAAGTTTAACTGGTTCAATATCAATCTTGGGGGAGACAATACAGCCTAATAGGGTATTGATGAGGTAAAGAGAATTAAAACCTCAGGCGAGTGGCGTTTTCATAACTTAAACCAGTTTTTTATATTTATAACTTGCAAAATCAGTCAATAAAATGTATTACTTGTATGATTCCGCTGCGATTAAATTATGATGGGAATCCAAAATGACTTAGCCTTTAACCCAGACCCCATCTCTAATCAGATTTTGTTAGACCGATCTATATGTACAATTACCATGTATGATATGCATGTACATGTATCATACATTGTATGACAGCGGTCTAATTAATGACTAGAGGAAGCATGTAATTACCAATACAACAATGGCACGATGACGTCACACTCGTCATACAAGCGTCGTGGTCATGGTTACTTGTGTCAACACAGAGGCCGTCTGGATGGTTATTTTAGTGTCAATATTGACCGTCAGGGGCTCTGTCGACTGCAGGAGCAATATGGCGCCTGAGAGCATTCATTTGTGAGGGGCGGCGGAGAGGGACCGGGGCAGGGGCGGGGGTTTGAAGAGGTTAGGGGGTTGTGAGAAGGTACCGTATACTGGGCGAAGGGATTTTGGAGTTGACGGTGGAGAAACGTGGGTTTGAAAGGGGTTGGGAGAAAGATTGGGAAAAGAAGACTTGGGTAAGGGACTGGCAGATTAGGTAAAAAAATGGGTGGTGATGGGTGGGGAAAGATTTGGACAAGGGGTGAAAGATTTATTGCGTTTTGTCCTGTCTGTCTTGTATCCCCCTTCTTCCTCCATATTCTTTCTATCCCTTTTCCCCTTTTCCTCCCTCCCTCACTATCTCTGTCGCTCCCTCTTTTTCAACCGCTCTCCCCTATCTCTCCCTGTCTCTCATACACATAAACACACTTAATACATGCACACGTGGTGACCATAAGGCTGTGGGTAGTGAGGAAGGAGATAGTAATCATCAACGCCACCTATCATCTATCCTACGTCTAACACTTCCCCATAACCCAAACCACATTCCCGTCCCACCCACCCACACCCCAAATACCAATATTCATCACTGCTTACGGATTTCAGTCAGAACTGGGGGGGGGGGGGGGGAGGGCTCCCTTCAACCTCTTATCTCCCTTCAATATCCTCAGCGTGGTTTTTTAATATGCAAAATATTATCAAAAATATGTCACATGTATGGCATATACATTGGACTATATTATAAAGCTGCATTGCCAACTTATTTCCGCCAAAAATGTTCTATTCTGTGGGCTATTTATTTGGCTTGTTCTTTTTTGGTATAATTAAGACGAAATATCTCTCAATATTTCGGTGTACACCGTGCAGAATCCAACCTTTTACGATATGGATCTTTTTCATTTTCTTAACGTAGAATCCCTACGTTAAGAAAATGAAAAAGATCCTCGATCATATTGAAAATGTTAGGATAGCACTGCAAAGAATTGACAAACAAAGCTTTAACTGGTAATTTAGCTTTAAACTTTGAACAAATTTGTACTTTATCCATGAAAATAGGATACGTGATCAATCTTCGTTTGAACCAGGCGTTTCAAACAGTTTTTATATAGTTTACGGTAGACCAAAGTTATATATATGAACTAACTTTTCTTGTTGGCCAACTACGATAAAGTTGGCGAATGAATAGCACTAGGAATTTTTGTTTGTTGAATCCTAGAAACAAAAATTGTAGGTTATGGGGGTGTCCCCCCTTCCTTCCTCCCTCATCTTAGAGACCCTTGTTCCGCAGCAGCTAAATGAACGCAATGTAACACACAGCCAACACACAGGCCTAGAATCACCTTCAGCCGATCTCCCCTAAATTCCTGACATTCTTTAGGTCAACTGTGGACATAGTTCACAGTGATCTAAGTTTTGAAATTGGAATGAAATGTTATTTTGGGGATCTCAAACCATAAACAAATCCAACAAACGTAAATCTGGAAATATTACCACATTTTGTCTCAATCAACCTCAATAAATGTATCAGAGGGCTTTGCTATTTATAGACTCGGAAAATGTATAAGGTTAAATATAGATTTGATCAACAATATATAAGAAATTACCGAGTATAATACTATACTAGGAGTTACACATGATGATGCAATGTTGTTTATTGTTTACAAGGAACGTTTTATGAAATACGAGACAGCGGATGCGAGCCTCTGGTTGAGTTTTTGTTTTGTTTTTGGTGACATTTGGTGATCTTACTGACAAAGAGACGCGTGGCAAGGTCTAGAGTTGTATATTAGATATCTGATAGTAAGATAGAGAAAGAAAAGGGAGAGAGAGAGGGACAAGGGATGAGAGAAAGAAGAGGGGCAGAGAAAGGGCAGAAAGAGGAGACAGACACGGAGAGCTGGAAAAGGCAGGGAGAAGGAGGTTATATACAAAACAAAATAAGATGAAATAAAGAGTACCGAGAAGACTTGTTTCGTTTTAAGTGGACAGATCAGATGTTTAAAAGAAGAATAAACATAACGGAATATTATATAATAATTACAGTACTTCTATATTCTGTTCAATATATCTCAGTACAGGGATATTTCTCCACTTCACAAGTGGATAGCTTAATTCACACACCCCTAACTGTAATTGTACAACATATTTACAGATTTGTCTATCTTTTAAATCTTGCCATAGTCTTCAATATACCAACCCTGAAGACATTCTCCGCTTTGTCTATATTTGTCTAACTTTGATGAATCCATTCTAACAATTATGAATGATCATTATGCAATAAGGAAAAGTTGAGGAGAGAACGTAGACGTGAGACAAGAAAATACAGTTTTTTAGGCTGAAGAGAAACCAGAATAGACAAGTACTATTTTAAAGGGTGTTTTTTTTACAATTACCCTCCAGTCATAATTGAAGGTTAATATCCTAAGTAATGGCACCGTTCCAGGAATCCTGCTGTTTTAGTTCAGTTTTCCACCAGTAGGGCAGAGTAAGGTGGAGGGGAGGTGCACTTCTTTGACATATAGTCCCGACTTAAACATAGAATATACAATGTACTCCAGTATTTTCATCGAGGATTATTGTAGGATTTCTGAGTACAAAATCTAAAACAAATGAAGGGGAAATAATTGGGAGGAAACATTGCTGGAATAAAGAAGGGAAGGGGAAGAGAAAAAGATGAAAGGAAACAGAAAGTGGAGTGGAATGGGCCGAAAAAGGAGGGAGATAAAGATTATAGGTCAATGGATGGGTTTTAATTCCGGGATCCACTGAGCCAGTCGGCAGACAGATGGACAGATGTCAGACGATTGGGTTCATCTAATTCTGACGGGAGGCACTCGGCTGACGGCCGTCAGTCAGCTGCCTTTATTTTCCAAACATCTATACTGATACTGACCTGACTGACACCCCAACTCCTTCCGTTTCCCTCCGGATGCCCCGTCGAGATAATAGGTTCAGTGGACACCGCGCTTTGCGCTAGTATATCCTTCGAGGATTTATAGTATTCTATGGAATGTAGCAGGAGGGCCACTGGGAGATATTAGACGAAGATTTATGCACATAATAAAGCTATCACGCGAGCACCATGTTGATGACAATAAATTATACTGATTAATGTCAGCACAGCAGAGCTTTTACCCATGATATCATCATGGTCCCTCCCCATTATAGAAGAACTGACATAGTATGTGGGTAGGGGATAGCTGAGAGAAAATTCACAGGAGAGGTCCTCATTATTAGGGAAACATGTACCCCCGCATGTACCGTATAGCTCTTATAGGAATATATAGAGAGAATGGAACGAGGCGTTGGCAATCGAAAAATTAGCGGAAACGATTGCGTGGGTAACCCGTCTGATAATTCTTCAATTACTCCTGCTGAGTTCTAATCATTATTTATAATAAGTCCTTAAAAAAAGACTATTGCCATATAAACGAACTCATAATGTACCGTACCATACGTGTGTAATATGGGTATGTTTATTGCACCTCCTTTATTGCACCTCTCAAACAGCATGGCCATATAATAAAGTAAAATAAACAGTCATATATAACTTAAGTGCCTGCTTGTACCGAAGAGTCGTATCGGAAAATATTGGCGAAGTTTTAGGTGGCAAGTTACAATGATTTGTGTATGGTTAGAGGGTATATTTTTTTGTATAGATATTGAGTCCATGATAAAATGTATTTTAATATAAATAATTATATTTTGATGAATAACAATCAATAAATAATTTCTGACAAAAATATATCAATCAAATTCTCCCTTTATCCTTAATTCTCAGGGATTACCATTTTATTTATAAATCTCGCCGATACGTTAAATGTATAATATATAAATTGGAATTGGTCTTTAGTACTAGCAGTCCAAGTAATCTGAATCTGAATGCTCGCAAATAAAATCCCTATAGACCTACTGGAACTTATATACATTTCAGTGACAACCCGCTTATATTGTCACGACCCAGGCTAGACCCATTTCACCGCTGAAAAAAAAACACGTTAAAATTCATGACCCTAAAAGATGTAGGTTATGCCTCCAAGAGAATGACAAATCGATGGCATAATGATTTGTAAACATCCACAAAGAAACATAAGAGAGAGAGAGAGAGAGAGAGAGAGAGAGAGAGAGAGAGAGAGAGTGAGAGAGAGAGAGAGAGAGAGAGAGAGGGAGAGGGAGAGGGAGAGGGAGAGAGGGAGAGGGAGAGACTCTGAGAGGGAGAGGGAGAGGGAGAGAGGGAGGGAGAGGGGGAGAGAGAGAGAGAGAGAGAGAGAGAGAGAGAGAGAGAGAGAGAGAGAGAGAGAGAGAGAGAGAGAGAGAGAAAAGGGTATCTGATCCCATGGTCCATGCCATGACACTATAGATGCATACATTATAAGCTATTATATCTCATTGGATTATTCGTGGAACGCAAATTAGGCTTCAGAGTCGTAATGTTAATGGGCATTCATACAAAAAAGATAATTGGATGATAAATGAATGTAAATGTTGGCAACACGAGAAAGGCAATGGTCCCATCATAATATCACGGGTAAAAGCAGATCCAATATTGGCAGTAACTGGAATCATTTCCTCGGTATAATCTGACTGTCTGAGCCAGGTCACATAAGAATGGAATGGTCTTTTTGCTAGCCATGGAATACTGTACACAGACACAGCTGCGAGGGACAAACATACAAGGTATAAGTAGATTAAATGATTAACACCATGCAGTGTCTTAAATTAGAAGAACTTATATTGTTAAAAGTGGCTAATATCAGTAAGTCCGTCAGGAGAAAGAATGCTGAGGCGAAACGAATATCTTTAGATTTGTTTAGCACATTAATGATTACCGTAAATTGCGTAATTGGTTATGATGTAACCACGTCACTCAACAGTGAGAACTATCATATTAAATATTTCCCAGATAAACTCATAAAGGGCTAATCATAATGAGCCCGAAACGTCGGACCCCTCAATAAACAAACCTACAACTCACCCTCCCACCCCTGTCCTCATTCTGTTCTGGGTTAAAACTATACTTCAAGATTATTATATCATATTAAATATTGCCAACAATGTTGGCAACATTAACATGTGGGAGAAACGTAAAACATGTATCAGGAGAAAGCATTTTTTTTACCCTCATCCCTGGATTATCAGATAGTGAGATACCAAAAACAATCACAAAATACCACAAGTTTCCTCTGAATTAAATTAAGTTTACTAGATCTAACTGATCTAAAGTAAAGACCAAAGTCTAAACACCTTTGTAACTTAGGTCTAAGCTAGGGGCACGGACACTGTACACCGATGGCTGACATCTCTACAAAAGTCCCTTCGTCCATTAAAGAAATGAAAAATGTTTGGCAGAAGTTGCCGGCTGGATGTTTCCATCCCTGACCGAGCCCCTCCTCTCTCTCCCGGAGACAGTCTGACGGGGGAGGCGGCCCGACCCTGGTCTTCTTCCTCAAAATTTAATCCAATCACAACAAAATACCACTCACCTAAATCCTCCATAACTTTCGTCTTCAACATCAACGTCTTCGGTGAAGGTCGATGAAATGAGTAAAGTGGGTCAAAGAGTATGAGAGATAAGGAAAACTGGATCAAATGTGTGCTGTAGCCTTTGGTAGTGGTGGAAGACAGTGGAGCTAAACAGCTTCCGGCACTGTTGCGGGAATATTATTTGCCTCGATACTTCCTCTTATAAAGTCTATAGATGGCAGCACGAGCGGCTGGATAGCTGCTTTGATTTCACGATGCGCTTACAGTGAGGCCTTATACTAGGCTATAGAGATAGGATAGGCCTATTATTAGTAATAGGGAAAGAGTTCGAAGATAGGCCTAATGCAGGAGGAGGTATATTTGTCTATAATATATTACATCCATTAGAACTTGTGGACTGTCTTTAGGCTTTCTTCTCGGTTGAGAGACATTTTTTTTTATTAATTATTTAATATTAGGCCTGATTTTTTTAACGGTTTTATTCAGCAAATCCTGCCGTCGGGGCTAATACAACTCTAAGGCAATTTTTTTTTAAAAAAAAACAAGAGCCTTCGTCTGAGGCCCTCCATCAGAAAAACAGATTACAGAAAAAAAGGATAAAAAGAACAGAGATCAATGGATTGAATTAATTAAAAAACCCCAATTATTAGATGTAGGGACTGATAGCCTATTTTATTATAAAAGTTTACATTACCTTTATTTATTAAATGTAAGGATGGAAATGTGCCTCTTTCATTTTGACTATAGTTTATTCATCCCAGTAGGCCTAATTAAGAAAAATATAATTTTGACTCTTTTAGGATGGGCTGCACCATTTTCGTGAGAATGGGTCATAGGCCTATATATGTGTAGGCCTATATATTTTTCCTCCTGTTGGGTCGGGTTTCTAACGTTTTTGTATAGCACTAATTCTAAAAGAAAATATCATGATTGATCTGAGAGTTGGTAGGTTTGAAGGAAATATATAAGCAGTAATGTATATCTGAGTTTGTCATTAAGGATGACCGCGGGTATTTCCCAAAGTAAATAGATCAGTCTGATTTTTTCACACTTTGTACTCCAAATCATGCTGATTTCAAATATAAGACTAGATTTTTTGCTATTTCCGTTTGAAAATAAAAAGTTATTTAATTAATTTAATATGGCCGTCTATGGAGAAAAGGGCGTTTTTGAAACGTTTTATCCATTTTAAACCATAAATTGTAATTAGAGTTGGCTAATTATTTAGTATATCATAGTTTAAGGGATATACTTTCTGAAAATAACAAGAAAACGGGTGGTCCCCAGATTACTTTAGGAGCTGGAAGCCCCCAAACTAGACAGTGCAGTGAGTGAGAGCTGGACTAGCTTTGAATTTCATGTTAAAGCTGCATTCCCAGGATTTAAGATCGAGTGGTTCTTCATGAATTACATTCATATTAGTTCCCAAACTCAATATTATCCATCTCTGTTTCAATGAAAAGTAAAATTAATGTCTAAATTCTGTGTTTTTACGATTGGGAACACACAGGGTTATGTATAATTGCCATCACCACAGTTCTGTAGATGCACTGAGTGGTCACATGTGGCGCCTCTGTGCCACATCAAGCCACATGTTTCTCTCTGTATGCCAACGAATTTTCCCTGTCAACGACTATCTGTATGGAACAAGGCTAAGGAGGTCACACTGTTGACTAAGGAGGTCATACTGGTGACCACCAGTATGGGAGGACGAGTATATCTTCTCAAATATTAAACTCCAACCTTAAGAAAGAAACCTTAACGATTGGGATAAGGTGGGGCAGTGTACTAGTTAGCTTAACAAGTGAAAACTGAGATTTGTATAGAAATTAGCTGGGAATGCAGCTTTAACAAGGTGGCTTACGGTGTCGTAAAACAATAACAAACAAGAAAAAAAACATATACTAATCTGTTCAAAAGTCAGAAGTGTTTCTTTTTAATTACAGTACTGAACATCACTATTCAAAGAAATGATAAAAAAAAAAAAAAAATATCAACATGGTCAATGTCGTAAAATCCCCGCCGTTTTTGGCAACTGAGAAATACCCGCGATCATCCTTAAATTAGACCATTATTTTTGTATAGGAGGTTATCAAATTTAGTGTAGAAAAGTTGGTGAAAAAAGGTCGCACACCCCTATATTTCTTAGTAGCCTAATGAACATTTCTCTTATCTAATTTGTATATCATCAATTATCTATATCTCCATTCTCTAACTAAATGTCTTTTTGATGTAATAGCCAAGAAAAGTTTTTCTTTGCTGTATAAAAACTTTTCAAATCGGGGACAAAAAAAACAGAAACAGGATTCCCATATCAATCATATGAAACATCCTATCATTTACTGTATTTCTATTTATTATTCCCAAATCGTTCTATTTTTTCCATTATAATATAATCAAATATCAGCTTTTACTCCTGAGTATGAATAGTTACCCAGATTTTTTGTAATTATCCACATTTAAGACTTCAAATTTGGCCGATGTTTTTTCACTCAGAAAAAACGTCGCCCAATCAATGATCAATTTAGTCAATTATATAAACCTTGATTGCTATTTTGATGTTTTTAATACATAACTTACACCATTTTAGACCCTGTTGGTATTATGTATTGAAAATTTGTCATTCATGACAATATCCACTCAAGGATGGTGACGTTTTCATGCAGTAGTCATATATGATGTGTTTCAGGAAAATGAGTCACAAGTCACAAACGGGATGCTATTCAAAGTGATTAAATCTTCAGATCTCTGGAGCGTTGTATATCTATTCTGTAAGCCGCTCTTAGCTTGAATTCTTGTCTGACTAACGAATAAAGACCCGGTGTTGGGAAAAAAATCAAAAAATCTTCAGATCTCTTTGGTGGAATATTCTTTTTGGGGATGCCTTGCGCTAATGATCATAGCAATAGTTTTTATTTAACAACAGAATAAAACTAACCCCAGCCTGTGAATATTGTAATCTCAGAGGACAACCCATATGTCATTTCTTCCTATTATGCAAGAAAACACTATATATAGAGGTGTGGAAAAAACTGCTGAATTGGATTGTTGATGCTGATTTTTTCAATAGAGATTCACGAGATTCATTGAGAGGGATAGAAATGGTTAAATTATTGTTAAGCCTGTCGAAATTATATTTGGTACAGAAGAAAATAATACAAATGCTAAGATCATAAATGGGATGTTTTTTTGTTTTTACATCAACTTTTATTCAATATGTCAACAAAGAACTTTCTCTTCCTCCAGCATATCGACATCGAGATTTACATATGCCTTTCTTCTTGCAATACACTCTCTATTATGATTTTCTACTTACGAATAACTACAGTCGGTTAAAAGTGAGACTAGTTTGGTACAAACATGGCATTATGAGTTTAGAATCTCGTGGCTCCTCCCACTTTGACCCATACCGTACACAACAGAGAAAGATGAAATACATAGCTCTATACATTTAACGTTGCCGCGATATTCGACACTACGGTCCAAACATTTCGTCTAATGACTTATCGCTTGTGGCCACGCCCCTTCTGACCCTTACCATACACTTCTACTCTTTATATACAGGGTATTTTCTTTTTGGCTGGGATCCTTCGTGGTTTTATTTTAAGGGTTCACGACTGGAGCACATCGTAAATGGGATGTTTCTTCAAGCCAAAGCAGGCGTAAGCTCTTTTACAAGGGAGAATTCTCGCTTATGACTGTTTTACTGGAGTTAAAGTATAGATGTGAGGTATATATCAAAAGTATGTACATGTACAGCAAAGGAAGAAAGGCTTCATTGCCTTGGAGAAGGTTTGAGCAGTACATTAGAGAAGCTACAAGTTAAACACCAAGATTAGATTTTATTTCCATTATGTTATTTTCCTTTGGGAATTTTTTTCATAAAAACACCAGGTCGCTAACCAAGCGAGAAAACGCGTTTGCCACAGAGTTTTTGTTTTCTCAATATGACCCCCGCCTTTGGGCTTCATCCTATCACCTTCCATAGTCTAGTTTGCCTTATTCTTACATAAGGCTCACCAAGGTCTGCGGTATTTTACTTTTGATTGCTTTATTTCCCTTATATCTTATACACACTTCAAACGACAGAGAGGGTACGATGAATCTCAGTGTTAACGACCCCAAGAGAAAAAGAATTTGTTGACAGATTGATTAAAGTCTTTTAAAAACAAAAAAAGTTATCATAGCAGTACCAAATTTCAGGACTGTATTGGATATATCCTTGCATTCTTCAAGCCCTTATGTAATGATACCAGAGATCGCAGAACTGTAGCGTCCAGAGATCCTTGCACCCAGGCCTGGATGCTAGCGCCCCAGCCTTGGATCAAAGCGCCCACAGCCTGGATCAAAGCGCCCAGACTGTTAACACTAAACAATACCAAAACTAACCCTAAACCCAACCTTAAATTGGTGGTCCTAAGTCAGTAAAGGGGGTAGTAAACTGTCCCGAGTAAAAATAGACTAATAAAAGTAATTCACCGCGACGAAATTGTCTCTTGTACTGACACCAGACGGCGTGGGTGGTCGGAAATTGACGGCAGGGTCGACATAACAAAGCCGTAGCGTATGCATACTGAGTATGTATACCATCGGTAAACATAATAAATTAATGTCATCTTCTTTAAAGCAGCTTAATCATCGAGAAAAACATTCACATTAAGTTACTAGGTAGATGAAATCATTCCCAAGATGGAATTTTCATACTTCAAGCCCGTGGAAGAATCTCCCATAGACATTGGCCTGGCCGCGTTGCTATTATGTCGACGAAAATGGCAAAAGTACAGAAGAAAACCGTTGATACGCCTTACACTAGACGGCGCGCTCGGCAATATAGTACGACCAAATTAATTGACTAGTAAACAGCCTGGGTGCTTCGATCCAAGGCTGGGGAGCTTCAGTCTGGGCGCTACGATCCTGGGGCGATTGGGTCCCGCCTCCATACCAGATATGGGCCATTGGACTAGCACTTGAGAACTCTGCTAAGCTTGTCAAGTTAATCCAGTTGGCGCAGAGAAACAAGGGGCACGTGACGGGACTGGACTACTTTGACATAATAGCTGCAAACTGGCCAAAAGGAGGAAACTTGATGTGGAATACATGGGACAGAGTGAGAGAATTCCTAAAAATAAAAGGTGGTCTGGAGAACTCGGACAGCACTGGGCTCGGACCGTGGTATACTCGGACCAGGGAGTTAGTGGACTTGGACCGGGCATAGCTTTAGGCGGAACATATACGATAGGTATATAGTCAAAGTAATTCTTTAATTAGTCAGTTTTACTACCGACACTCAACTACTACCTTAACTGACTTAGGACAACCAAGTTTAGGGTTAGTTTTTGTATGGTATGGTTTGGTCTAGTCCACCAACCCAGTGGTCCGAATCCACTAACCCCCTGGTCCGACTCCACTAACCCGCTGGGTCTGACATCAGAGTGGTCCGTCTTCTCTAGGAAGCAAAAAAATGGACAGCCCAATAATCCTAGGTATGAAAATGGGAAGAAGGAAGTCATAAGTAGTATGGCAAACACAAACAAAACAATTCATTGAGAATAATTTTTTATTATTTTAATGTTAATGTCTGTCAATGGTTATCTGGCACTTCTAGCGAAGTATGTATGGTATATTGCATCCTTAACCTAGTCAGCTCCCAGTGGCATAAAGTTAACCATGACGGTCAAAGAGTCAAAGTGTTCGTCCACTTGCCCTGGCCTGGGCTGAGAGCAGGTAACCAATGCCAGTTAGCCCAAGGCTAAGCAGGCTATCAGTCACTGAGTAGCTCTGAGTCAGTCTAGACTAGTGGCAAAAGAACTTGTCTGAGGACTTGGGACTGGCACATTGTTCATTCACCGATATATTTACTAATATCACAGATACAGCGGAGAGGATATACTGAGTCTGGGATCAAGATTTGTCACGGTAAATGACCCTCAAAGCCAGCGAACATGAAGGGCAGGACACATAGTCAACTTTGAATTTAGTGTCTATCTCAGATATCTCGTATTCATTTCCGCATCTACACGGAAACGTATAGATGTTTTCCTCTTCTAAGAACTCTAACTCATCCTCCTCTATTGTGTCTTGCACCGGCCACTCCATAACTTGACATCGCTGTTTCCAGACAGCGTCAAAGTAGTGTCTCTGCTCCGGATCTGATAAGAATTTCCAGGCCTTATCAATTTTGATGAACATGTCCTTAGCTTCAGCCTCGTCCACGGCCTCGTCATGTTTACACAATTTGTCCGGGTGATATTTAAGAATTAATCGTTGATACGCTTGCTTCAAAGTGTCCACAGAAGCCTTCGAATCACATTCAAGGATGTCATAATAGTTCTCCATGATTACAACGTAGGTAATAAGGATAAATAACAAAAGTGTTATCCCATCGGTCCGTCTTACTCAACTTTCACGTGTGATAAGTACCGGAAGTCATGACCTGCGCAATGAAGTTTTTTAAAGCAAACTGCGCAGGCAAGGCAGGGGCAGCTTCCGGTCGGCATTTAACTCAAGTGTGTATGCCCTTGGGTTGGTGAGAATATCTGCAACCATGGGGTCTTTTCTTGAAGAATTGAGGCGAACGATTCACCCTCACTACATCACGAATCTCGTTCTAGCTGTTTCATACTTCTTCTTGAAAACAGTAACGCCATTTTGCGAATCATTATTTGAAGATTGCGAGCTGGAGCTGGTAAGTTTCCTCTATCATCACTCACTGGCCAAGTGAGTAAGTTTTTGTCGCTGGGAGGCTGGTAAAAATAGTTTCTTTTGCCAGTGTTGGTCTCCTAATGAGAGTGCTTTTGATCTACCTAGGCTTATTTTATTTTCTATTGAAACGCGAAGTACAGACATTCTTATGTATTTGCAATATTTGTTTATTTGGTTAAAATCTCTAATAAAAGCCAAAGCCTAAACCATCACTCAGCAAAAAATTATAAAAATGAATCGGCAATATCAATGACAATGCCATTCCCGCCTGTGGATCTATGAAACTAGGCCTAGGCCCTATAGAAGTACAAAATGTTTCTGCAGTAAATATTTGTATTTCGCATAATAAAATATTGTTAAAAATAATTCCTAGAGCCTAGACCACAGATTTTGTTTTGATAAGTCTCGGTTCCCCGTCTAGCCTAGGGCTAGGCAAGAGCATTTTTCAGCTGATTCACTAGAATTTGTTTTGCCCACTCACTTTGCCATGCCATACTGCCCATAGTTTTATCTATTTTTGGAACACAGAATTTATGAAAACTTAGCAAACATTGTAAAAGGTCCCCCAAAATTCCACCATTTATAAAAACTATCAAAAATGAAAATTCCCAAATTCTTTTTGGTCATCTAAATGCTTGTCTTTAAATCAAATTAAAATATTCTGTATGGTCGGCCTACTGCCAGTACTGGTAGTGGAGGACCTAAATAGTAATTCACTCATTTTTCCTAAATTAAAAAAGAATAAATTAGTATTATGGGCATGAACCGACTGGTTGTTTGTAGCGATCAGATTAAGGAATATAAGCCTAGGCCTTATAAACAAATAATTAGATGAGTTTAAATTGTTTTTCTTGTGGTAGTAGTGACTAATCACGAATCTACTTCACCGAACATAGTGAGGTTAGTAGATTCTCCGAATTATTCCCATTAGCTGTTCGTTATGCGCTTCTTCTCTATTGGTGGCTCACTGAGTCCTATTTTGTTCTATGAAAGCATTAATTTCTGTAAACATAAACTTATTTTAAATTTCAGAGAGAATGGGAGCTCCTGACATTTTTAGGATGTGTCATTGTCTTGAAAAATAGGAAGCAACGTAAGTAGACGATAACTTTTTGATTATCTTAATTCTTTCTAGAGAGACATTATATGTCAATTATCGGAATGAATTCAGTAATGTATAAACTATAAAAAAATCTTGCTGTCCTGAAATAACCTCTTTGTCGATGCATTTCTAATAATAAATCTTTGCTCGAAAAGTAGTTGACTAATAGGATATGTTTGTCTGGTACTAAATCCAGGCCTTGGCTTTAGGATTCGCGATCAATATTCTTCCTTTCTACTTGCAGCTTCGTTTAGGAGTTATTTTAGCACCGTCTGTATGTTCGCTAAGATTTTAGGTGCCTTTATGTACCTGAGGCAGAACCCTATCTTTGGTGTCTTATTCATTCTCGTCTGTCTACGTAAGTACAATCTAAGACAAGATTTTTTTAAGCATGATAGTAATCGTTTTCTTGCCTAAAGGCTAAAGTAATGGCTGGTTGGTCACTAACTCCTGAAATAAATTCACTATTCCTGAAATAGAAATCCTGATCATTTGATGAGAGAAATATCTGATCTTTATGTAAATACTAGATGTTTGGAGGGGTTTAATATATGGCTTGTAAAGTTGGATGATTATTTTCTACGGAAATAATCGTTAACATTGGCATTGTTTGAATGGTATATAAAGGTTCAATAAATTGTACACATTTGAATATAAATTACGCCAACTCCATGTCTTTGATGTCGAAGTTCCTTTGGCTGTTCGTATTGTTTGTTTATAGTAATGTTATTTTGAAAATAAATCTCGTCTTTAGTGCATATCGCCTTCGTACCAGAGCCTAGTTATAAGGGACCTGACCGCATCGTGTATTTCAAGGGACCTAACCTAGAGGTGAGAAAAAAAACTATTTATTTCTAAGGACTCGACATCCTTAAATATACAGTAATCAGTTACACGACTACTCTATCAACTCATAATAGGCTAATGACTTTGCTATACGGGTACTATATATGTATTAATGTCTATATGCGTAGTGTACACTGCACTAGTTGCAGTTTCTTTAATACTATTATCTTTTATCATAAATCTTTTGATAGATTATAATAACTCCCCTGACGTGTCAACTCATAATAATTCGTCTTTTCGATCTATACCTTACAATCTAATGTAAGACATAATTTGGAACTCTTTGATTACATCAGGAACGTGCTAGTTTCCTAGTATATGGCTTATTCCGTAATATAAATAAACCACCAATACATCAATCTCTTCATATGAAGTACTATATGTAAGTCACCAATTAAAATGTATAATGGAGAATTTGTGTCTACTTTTAATTTACAGGAAGAGATTAAACGCGACCCTCGCGTTACGTGGGTCATAGAGTTCTTTGCTGCCTGGTCACCAACCTGTGTGGCCTTTGCTCCTGTGTTCGCTGAAATTTCGGCCAAGTGAGTTGATAGTTTAGGGACTGCTATTAAAAAATATGGCCCGATCCGTAGCACAGTCATGATTCCCGCGCGTCATTCAATTCAGATTTACCTTTTTAATGATCATTAAAAGTCATTATATTTCGTATTTCTTCCTTAACAGTCATTAAAAACTGCACCTAGCTTGGGGAATCAAACTCGATGGTTAACATACTAAAGACATGAGGGAAAGAAAAATAACAAGAGAGGAATGAGGCTGATGGAGTGTTGGATTTTTTACCAACACAGCGTTAGCTGATAGGTGGGGTGTTTATACATCGGTAAAGAGGGATGTTTTCAATTTAGGCCAAAAAAAGGCAGGGAGGGGAATGTTTCTCTACGTAGGGGGTTGGTGGTGGGGGTAATCGGAAACACACCTATTTTTGGTGGCCTTATTGATTTGACCAGTGAAAATTAAATATTATTCTATTACTTGGACATGAAACTAAGTACAATTACATTAAGTTATATTTCGATTTCATTCATGATATATCCTTGTGGCCTTTAAATGGGGGCATATATAGAATAGTCAGTCAATCAGAATCAAATAGAATAGTCAATCAAAAAGTCAGAAATGTCATTCGTTTAGTCAGAATAGTCAATCAGAAAGTCGAAATAGTCAATCAAAGTCAATCAGAAAGTTAGAAAAGTCAATCAGAAAGTCAGAAAAGTCAATCAGAAAGTCTAAATAGTCAATCAAAAAGTCAGAAAAGTCAATCAGAAAGTCGAAATAGTCAATCAGAAAAGTCAATAAAAAAGTCAATCGAAAGTCAGAATAGTCAATCGAAAAAGTCAAAATATTCAATCGAAAAGTCAAAATGGTCAATCGAAAAGTAAAAAAAGTCAATCGTAAAATCAGAAAAGTCAAAAAGTCATTTTAATCATTTTAATTCGAAATAGTCAAACGAAAAGTCAAAATAGGCGATCGAAAGTCAAAATAGTCAATCGTAAAATCAGAAAAGTCAATCGTAAAGTCGAAATAGTCAATGAAAAAGTCAATCGTTAAGTCAGAATAGTCAACCATTAAGTCAGAACAGTCAATCAGAATGTCGAAATAGTCAATCGAAAAGTCATAAAGTCAGAACAATCAATTGGAAAGTTGAAATAGTCAATTGAAAAATCAGAATTGTCAATCAAAAAGTCAATGGTATTTTGCGGTTAGGAGCAAGACCCTGACAGATGAAAAAAAAATGATAAAAAAAAAAATTCCGTCCTAATGGGATTTTAATGACATTTGCGGTTAGGAGCATTTCAATGGCATTTTGCGGTTGGGAGCAAGACCCTAGACAATGTAGATGAAAAAAAAAATGAAAAAAAAAAATTCCGTCCTAATGGGATTTTAATGACATTTGCGGTTTGGAGCATTTGAATGGCATTTTGCGGTTCGGAGCAAGAGCCTAGACAAGATAGATGAAAAAAAAAGAAAAAAAAAAATTCCGTCCTAATGGTATTTTAATGACATTTGCGGTGGAGGAGGAGGGATGGAGGAGGAGGGATGGAAGAGGAGGAGGAGGAGGAGGGATGGAGGAGGAGGAGGAGGAGGGATGGAGGAGGAGGAGGAGGAGGGGGATGGAAGAGGAGGGATGGAGGAGGAGGGATGGAGGAGGAGGAGGGATGGAGGAGGGATGGAAGAGGAGGGATGGAGGAGGAGGAGGAGGGATGGAGGAGGAGGGATGGAGGAGGAGGAGGAGGAGGGGGAGGAGGAGGGATGGAGGAGGGGGAGGAGGAGGGATGGAGGAGGAGGAGGGATGGAAGAGGAGGAGGGATGGAGGAGGAGGAGGAATGGAGGAGGAGGGATTGAGGAGGAGGGATGGAGGAGGAGGAGGAGGGATGGAGGAGGGAGAGGAGGAGGGATGGAAGAGGAGGAGGGATGGAGGAGGAGGGATGGAAGAGGAGGGGGGATGGAGGAGGAGGAGGAGGAGGAGGGGGGATGGAGGAGGAGGGATGGAGGAGGAGGTGAGTGAGTGAGTGAGTGAGTGAGTGAATGAGTGAGTGAGTGAGTGAGTGAGTGAGATTGGTTGCTTTACGCCCTTATCAACACTTTGAAGTGTTATCAAGGGCGGGAGAGCTGAGAGGGAGGCAGTTTATGATCATACCCAGGAAATAGAGATAGAGAAGAAGGGAGAGAGAGACAGAAGAAAGAGACAGAAAGGGGGAGGGATGGAGGAGGAGGGATGGAGGAGGAGGGATGGAGGAGGAGGAGGAGGAGGAGGAGGGGGGATGGAGGGTGCAAGGTCAGATGAGTGCAATGACCTTGCACTCATCTGACCTGGCACCTTCCAACCCTGGTTGATTTCTGGGAAAAGAAACTATATATAAATGTATTTCCAGTTCTAAACATCACACAGTTATGAAAGAAAGACGAAAAGATATTGTTATGATCATTAGAATACTTCTGCATCAGAATTATTTTTGTACATCCTTTAATTTACAAAGTTTGACATCTGGACTGGGGACAGCTGGGAAAGAGACCTGATATCAGATGCTGATATCAGATAAGAGCAAGGCCGCCTGGCCCACACTGATGGGAGCACTATTTGCACCTAGCGGAGGACCTAGCGGAGGACCTAGCGGAGGACCTAGCGGGGGTGCTGTTGTCATCGGACTTTATTACTATGTGGTCAAATAACCCCTAGCCTAGACCTGAGCCTTTCACATCACAAACTATTCAGAAGGTTTTAATGTATAAAATATTATCTTGGCTTCTAAACAAACTAGAATTATGGAATAAAGACCAAAAGTTTTCTCATGTTAAGGAGAATATATTTAGACATGACTTATTTTTGTACATCCTTTAATTTAATAAGTTTGACATCTGGACTGTGGACATCTGGAGTTTATGACACCTGACTTTTATTACCATGTGGTCAGACTTTTATTACACTGACTGGGGTGCTAGCACTGGGGTAAAGCTACACTGGGGTAACACTGGGCCTTTAGCCTGGTCTTAGCCTTGCCTGCCTCTTAGTCAGGGCCTGCCTCTGATCTGATAAGGGCTAAAGTCTTAGTCAGGGTGATCACGATCGTGATCACTTTCTTTGGTGTGAGTCCTTGTGCCGAAAACACAAAATGAAAATAGTCCTCAGTTACAAACTAAAATGTTATGCCAATAGATAAACGTCCGAAACTTTTCTCTAGGTTAAGGAATAGAATAGGAACAGCAGGAAAAGGGAGAAGGGGGCGAAAAAGTGGCCCAAACAGTCGGGGGCCACGTTTGTCAGTATATCTATGTATTCTCCTCTTAAATCCAGAGTAAAACGCTAACGCGAATAATTGTTATAAGAAATATTTAGGGACACCGAATTCTTATTGGAATTTCTCTTTCCAGATATGGTCTTGAAAATTTAAAGTTTGGAAAAATAGACGTTACAAGATATAAAGACACTGCTGACAGGTACGTATTGTATAAAGTCTTGATTTCTACGTTTTCCATTTGTTTATTAATGTATAAGAAATATTCGTGGCAAACTGGGTTCCATCCGTGCTACTTCCGATGTGGTAATGAATTTCTGTTTAAAAAGAATTTTAGATGGTAACAAATTATTTCGGGGTGTGCAACCAATAAGACGTAAAAGCTACCGAGTTTAAAAGGGGGTAAAAAAACCAACAAAATAATATAATTCGCAACGCCGACAAAAAATGTGTGGCTTCTACGGAAATGTTACCAGTTATCAAAATATCCCTTCTCTTACTGCACCGTCACTTAAGGTAGTGTTACTCTTATTATCTAATTAATTAACTCTGGTTTCTATATTCTGCAGATTCCGCGTAAACAGTTCATCGTGGACCAAGCAGCTTCCTTCAGTGATTCTGTTCGAGGGAGGGAAGGAGACCACGAGAAGACCAGTCATAGATTCCCAATATAGAGTAGTCAATAAGTTCATCTTTAGTTCGGTAAGTCCATAGTTAAAGTGTCGTAGCACTTAAATGTATCTCTATCTACAGTAGGTGTATCTTTTTCTGCAGTAAGATTTTTGTCGTTTTTTCGCTATGCTATTTGGCATTCCGGTCGTCTTGCATCAAAACAAATGTTCCTGGTAGACAATTCAATTTTGGAAAACAAAATTAAACTAAAGGGCCTAGTCCACTAAGCCGATTCTCATAGAAGTAAAAGTGTCCTGTGCGGTGCAAAATCGCATGAGAATCGGCTTGGTGGACCAGGCCCTTAAAGGTTTTGCTGTGCAACAGTAAAAACACCCCTCTGACCAATATTAATTGAATGATCTAACTTGGATGTTTTCTCTTCTTGCAGGAAAATGTAGTGAGGGAGTTTGGGTTGAATGAAATTTACAACATGTGTAAGAAGAATCCACTCAAGAAGCGGAAAGGCAAGAAAGATTTGGAGAAGCCTGTCGAGGCTGATCACACAGAAAACGGTGACCTGCCACCGGAGCCTGAGGTGGGGCCCGATGGCAAGCGGAAAAAGGAGTAAATGTTAGTCTTGCTACCTATATAGCCAAAGCATCAGTCATTTTATTCCTCTGTTGACATTGAAGCAAGTATTGAACACTCCCATGGGTCCTGTCTCCCATATGTTGGTCAGCTTTTAGCCATGTGCTTTGAATTTGTGTGAAAGTGATTGTTTATGGGGAATATATCAATATACTATTACTGGAAATCTGCCATGACATATGTATTTGTTGTTGATACAATGATAATCAGGATGTTTCGTCATTTATATCAAAACTGATTTGATGAAAGAAATTTGACGTGTTACATATAGAGAGGTGGTTTGCTTTTGATGTTCTGGATATTGGCTATTACCATACACCTTAATTTGTGTCGCGTGAACTATTTAACATGTTCTAAATAGGGGGAGGGTAGAATTGTCTTCCAATGATTAGAATTGCAACCATCAGCATATCCGTAAAAGCCATGCTCTTATAGAGATTTAGGAAACCCTAATAAACGGGATGCCAATTAAATGCCATCGACAATTTTCATGATGTATATTGATGTTGATTTATGTAGATCTTTTTACTTAATTAATCAAGCAAATGGGTAGAATGAAGAATGAAGCGCCGGGTTGTCATAGAATCCCCTCTTGTATTATCGTTTTAATTCATACTGATTTGGTTGATAAACATTGTATTGGATGATGTTCATGAATTTGCCATGATTTTGAAAAGATCTCATTAATTATCAAATAATCAGTTGTCAACTAAAAATGCCTCCCACCCAATTTGTTGAAAGTAGGTCCCCAGTTCACTTATCCCCACCCTTCAATGTTGCCTTTTTGGCCCCCTGAATTGCTTTGTACATTATGTTAGCACAAATCTTTATGAACAATCTGGGGAGAGTTAATCGCCTAGACCCTAGTTTCATTGATACTGTGACTCAATGTACATGGTGTAAATAATTTGTCCACGAGACTAAGTATGTCATTTCTATATTGATTTCATGTCAGGCAATTTGGTATATTATCGTCTGGGATGGTTTTGTATTCTCTTGTGCCTCGATCAAACTTATTTCGGGCCATCAAGAGAACCGTTAAGCTGAATATTATTTGTGGGACGATTAGTTCTTCATGTACATTCTGTATATAGTTCATTATCGAGTTTCCTAAGCCGCTGGTACAAAAAGCGTTGATATTCCATGCATTTCTCTAGATCTGTATCATAAAGACAGGCCAATAATAGGTTCATAACCATTTTACAATTTAAGTCCGATTTACATATTCACTTTTTGAGCAGCTTACATTTTTTCCATTCATCTTTGTTGAGTCACCGTTATGAAGTCTACCCATGAAAGTCCCCCATGTGGGAAATACACTAGTAACGTGATGAAAGCTTGGTCCTTGTACAAAAGTGTTTGTGGCTTTGGGTGTGTTTTTAAATGTAATAATTATGCTTCCAGAGGAGTCCGCCCACCAATATCGTAAATTAATGATATTATTTTGTCAATTGTGCAGTTTAAGTTGTAGACGAGAATTCGGACTAAATTTCACGAGTTTCACTGCCAAGTGTAAAGCCTATTTCTTCAAAAGTGGAAGAGAATTCCTGTAGTGTTGTAAATGGTCCCAAGCAGTTGTTTTAGAGCTTTCACGAGGCCACGATCATTTGACAGATTAAACGGTAATTTTACTCAATTTAACGCATTGCCAAATGTATTTGCTGTTGTTTTTTCACCATTGAAGGTTTCCTAATTGCGAGTTGTTAACAGCTTCCCATTTATAAATGACTTTTGATGTAGACCTTGGATAATTGCACATGTTATTAAGCGAACCGATAAGAATATGAATCGACTGACCGGTTCCTTTTCGATGAGTCCTTGAAAAATTAAAAACTAATACTAATTGTTCACGCACATTAGTGTAGAAAATTTACCAAGAAATGGCATTTAGGAGATGGGTATATAGGTAAGGCCGATCGGAATTTCGTAAATGAATCTCCTTGCCACACTTGTAGCTCGCAAGATAAATTACCCCGAATTTAGACTATTCTGATTTCGTTGGTAAATCCGAAGCAGGTATCGTGAGCAGAGGGCCAATTTAGGTGTTTGTTCTTCCAGGATTACAAATACATCTATATGACTAACCTGGACACCTTAACTTTAGGGGTAGTTAGTGCCAAACCGTTAACCATATATTTTTTTTAATAGTAAGCTTTAATTCCTAAATTCTGATTTCTCGCCACGGTGAAAAGTCCATAATAACGTGGTTTACGTTCTACTTTCTTGTTGCCTGAAAGAACTAGTCGGATTCATTGTGTGGTTTGATCATGTATATGATGGAGAATGTATAAACAGTATTGAAGAATGTGTGGAAGCTACAATTGTTGTTAATAAACTGAAGAAAAAAAACCCCTTGGATTAGATCGTTTTTATAATGAAAAGTATTTCGTGGTGATAGGACTTGGTTTTGAAAAGATATTCTATGCCTAGATTATTTTATACAGGTTTTAGAAATAGTTAACTAAATTGATCAACATTGCCATAGCAATTGCAGATTATTTAAATAGCAAATAGAAAAAAAATGTAGAGGTGATTAATTTTTCCACTATTTTCCATTCCCTATCTTAAGAATTAGCAAATATTTTTTAATTCATTCATTTCATTTATTTCTCTTATTATACAACCATTCACATTACTGTGACATAAATGGCCAACAGCAACATGACTGAATACTAGGTACATAATATATACTACAGTAATGAACTGTACCCAATACAATATATACTACAGTAATGAACTGTACCCAATACAATAAAATATTCATGTGTTATTTATAATAGTCGGTAGGAACTGCTATAATGGCGGCCACAGTCCAATGACTTGTTGGTGTAGAACTTGGGGAAGCCACTCCTTGTAAGCGTTCAATAAATCTAGAAGAAATGGAAAATAACTTCAATTAATGACTTCCATCAAAATAATAAATCAATACATAATAGGGAAGTTCACAAATTGATAGTGGCGCCATAGAAAGAGCGGTTGAAACGGTCCAAACTATGAGCTAAGCGGGCTCTGTCCCAGAAGCGTTATACCTTAACCAAAGACTTCTAAATTTTCCTCCCTTTTCTCCCAGAATTATAATTTTGTCATATTGTCTGCTATCTGATACTATCAGATGACATGTTAAAGATTAGTCATGCTTGATATCAGGACATTTCATCCACTAGATTTTAGTATATGACAACTTTTGTAACTGTATCAACAAAAACAAGTAAGTGTAGGGGTCTGCTGTCAGATGGCATGTTAAGATTAGTCATGCTTGACTTGGTTTTGAAAAGATATTCTATGCATAGATTTTACAGGTCTTAGAAATTGTTAACTAAATTGATCAACATTGCCATAGCAATTGCAGCAGATTTAAATCGCAAATAGGATTTTAGTATATGGCAACTTTTGTGTATCAACAAAAACAAGTAAGCGTAGGGGTACAGGCTGCAGTGGGTCAGCAGCCGTATGGTCCACTGGGAGCCGGGTGGAGGGCACACGGTTTGGCCCACATAGCCAGGTGGGTCAGCTGAACTGCGCATGCGCTCAGTGGTAGAGTTAAATCCTACAGTCACTGGTGGCGGATTATGTGAAGTGGCCTGCATCCTGAATATGTTCAAATCTGAATATGTTGGGATTGGGAAGGAGACTTACATTTAGGATTTTTCTTCCATACAGCTTTAAGGCGTTCATCACTGCACACTTCCTCGGCAAGAAGGCTTTTTAATAGCGTCTCTGTCCGTGTCTGTAATCTGTGTGTAGATATGTAGCATGTTAATAATACAAGTATACATAGTATTTCATAAGAGGAATTAAAACCAATAGGGACCAGCAGGTCTATCAATGAATACAGAGTATAGATGGATGAATTATCAAGTGGTGTTCATTCATTTATTTTTAGCATCATAGTTTTGTCTGGAAGGATTTCTAGAATAGATAAGACAGAAACCGTCATCAGGTTCTTCCCTTCCCTTCAGTTGAGGGCTTGTGTAGACACTTGTTTGAATATTGGTTCACAAGCTGTCATGACAATATCTTAATCATAGAATTGTCAGTGCTTCTAATGGGATTCGAACCCGGGACTCTTTAACACCAGTTTGACTATTTAAGACCAGTCCAAAAGAAGATACCCGGTAAAACGACTATCCCGCTATGATAGCAAAAATAGCTGAGTCCCAAAGGTGGTCGCCTAATCGGGACCCTATTCTACAGTCACTGCGCTGGTACACAGTAGTAAGTTCAGAACAAATGAATAAATGCGAACACTAGACTTGTGCGTATGGTTCTAAACGAAATGTCATCAACAACAAATCTAAACAAAGAGCAAGCTGTACCTTCACGCTGCCACTAGATTCACCAAACTAAAATTTCTAAATTTATTTCATTTCATTTTATTTCTGATCTTGACCTTTGGTCTTACTTTGGACTTGTTCAGTAGAGTTAGGTCTAGATAGACACAGCGGTGGGCGGAAGACCATGGTTATTCTGTATCGAATTATCATTTGTGAGTCCATATCTCAATGTTAATGTCCTCAATTGATTATTAGAACTTCATTGTACAATGTACTTGTTTGTTGATAACTCAACTGTCGTTATTACAGAAGATGTGTTGTATAAAAATATGAAATAAAAAATATATTAGTCACTACTGCCTCGACCAGGGCCCCAACTAAGTCTTCCTAATACTTACTTGGCCCAGGACTTGTTCATGATGGAAGGTGAGGACAACAAAGATGGCACGAACTCTTTGAGGGTCTCACACACAGAGCCCTCTAGTAGTGCCCGAGCATACCACTTGTACTTGTCTAGGTTATTGGGGAACTCCAGCTCCACCTGTGGCAGCGGCCAGAAGTGAGGTCCTGAAATTGGAAATAATACAAGGTTGGTTTTAATTACCATTATTTCTACATTATTTCCTATATCGATACCTCACAATGCTAGCGGGGCCTTGAACAGGTTGAAGTGCTTTTCGACACAGGAACAATCTTAAAAACCAACTAAAAGGATGGAACACATTGAGTCCTGAACATTGTGATACCTTAGCATGAAATGATGACATTAAAACATGACATACTTGTTTAAAAAATGCAAATATTTTCCAGTTATCTATAAGAACTAGCATAGATATTCAGCAATGAAAAAATATTCACTAGTTGCAAAATAGGAAACGTCAGTTTAAAAAAACACCTGATAAAACTTGGGTTACGTCATATTAGATATCTTACCAAATGTACCGCCCATATGACACAATACATTGCCACTGGCTGGGTTATATCTCGGGGGAGGATCCTCGGCTGGCTTAGAGAAACGACATCTACTGGGAATAAAGAGCGGCAACCAGTCAACCTCCACAGCACTGACACCTGCAATGAACATTGGTTTGTGTTGTCAAATTAAAATGATCGTTAAATGAGGAGGTATAATGTGGTCAAAATTTATGCTATATGCAGGTATTACACTTAAAAATGTGAGGTTATTGTGCACCAACTTGAAAACGAGCCACGGTCATTTGTTTGATAAATTAGTTATTTATTTCGGGTTACAGTTTTTTTTTCTCTCAGGCCTCCAGAATTCAATAAAACGTCGATAAAAATAGATTCCACCAAATTTATAAAGACCAACTGGTTATTGAGCGAGTCATTTATTCAACTGATAAACAAGATCTTCCAAATGAAATCAATAAAGGGGTAAAAAATACGAATCATGTGTTTTTTATGAAGTCATACACATAAGCACAGCTGCCTAACGTGAAAAGAATAAATAATCGCATCCCTCACAAGCAAAAGTAATTATTTCCCAGAATAAAGATACACAATACCAATATACCTTTCATGTAGAGCTTAGAGGTCTCGTCTATCTGTTGGTAGACCACATACTCAGGGTCCTGTTTGAAGAGCACTGAAGTGGGATGTATAAACGCTGGATCCTCGAGTAACATGGTCTGCGGAACAACATACACAGTTATTAGATACGAATACACGTGGTAATAGAAATGATTTGGGGCCCGGGTTGGGGCCATGCACTCTCACCACAAAATACCCCAATCATACACAAACTAAGAGCATGCTGTACCTTCACGCTGCCACTAGATTTACCAAACTAATAATTTCTAAATTTATCTCATTTAATTTTGTTTCTGATCCTGACCTTTGGTCTTACTTTGAACTTTGTTCAATAGAGTTAGGTCTAGATAGACACAGCGGTGGTTATTCTGTATTGGATTATCATCTGTGAGCCTATATCTCATGTTAATGTCCTCAATTGATTATTAGAACTTCATTGTACAATGTACTTGTTTGTTGATAACTCAACTGTCGTTATTACAGAAGATGTGCTGTATAAAAATACTAAATAAAAAAAAAACCAAAAAAAAAACCTATGTATATAATTTGTCACATGAGGGTGAGAGAGGGAACACGCTAATGCGAGAGGTAGGGCAAAGACGGCAAGGACAGTTAACAACAGAAACATTTAACAACATTTTGCATGTGACAACGGGATGAATTAAACCATCTTGAAACCCTTTCAATTTCTTATTAGCGTCCATGCAGTAGAATGTACTTTAGAGCAGCCTTACATACCTGATAGGCATGTTTAAGTTTCTTGGCATCCGCAGAGGTGGAGGGAAGTTGGGGGATCTTGCGCGCTATGTGGTCACCCAGCCCGGCTAACACTATCTGACGTAGGAGACGCGCTTGTGTATCGTTAGGGGGCGCCATCTTAGGGTCCAGGATGAGGTCAGCGCCAGCTATCACTGAGTTCACTGTAAGCCAGCAATAATAAGAGATTTATGAGTGAGTGAGTGAGTGAGTGAGTGAGTGAGTGAGTGAGTGAGTGAGTGAGTGAGTGAGTGAGTGAGATTGGTTGCTTTACGCCCTTATCAACACATTTAAGATGGCTATATCAAGGGCGGGAGAGCTGAGAGGGAGGCAGTTTATGATCGTACCCAGGAAATAGAGATAGAGAAGAAGGGAGAGAGAGACAGAAAAAGAGACAGAAAGGCACTTTAAGTATATCATATAAAAATATCTATAGATATATTATATATCTGTGAGAGTGCATGGCGATATATTTAACGAGAGGTTTTCAGTTTCCATGTATCGGTTGCTCTGTAGTCTCATCCCATCCCCAAGCTCACTGATTTGGTTACCATGGCACTCTCAATCTGTACCTTTTTAAAGAAATCTGTTCTATAAAACCATACATAAGTTAGCAAAGACATCACATTATTTAACATTAAAGTTGTATGATGGTTATTTTTCTATAGAGAAGGTGTTAAGTATCAGGCACAATAAGCCGACCGACCGACGGATTTGGAATAAAAATTGTGTTGATTGGTCAATCGATAAGTGGATTTGCTCAGTTGAGGGACACACTGATCCGATTTTGAACGATTTTCGTCTAAGTACGAAAACCGTCGGCTGGTCGGCTTCTCTACCTTCAGACACTTACCAGAGTTAGTGAGTTGAGCCCGAAGTTTGCGTATTTCCACCATGGCCTTGTAACGTATGCCGTACTTGTTACAGAACTCCATGGATCCGCCTGCGTACTCACACGCACCTACCGCCTTTAGCAAGACCATCAGGTCTCCCAGCTTTAGAGAATGTCCCTAGTAAACAGAAACACGAGGGCAATAAGTCATTTTGGTGGTACACACTTATTTCTGTACTTGAATCTAAAAGAAAATGAGTATGTAAATTATGTAGTATAGAAGCTGGGGACTGGTTTCTTTTCGCCATAGTTATCTTAAACCTTCATATCCGAGACTCTCAAGACCCTGTTCGTTTCGAGTCCAATGTCTTACCCGCTGCGAAACCCCTTCCCCTCCGATAGAGTAATTTCCTATTTATTTATAAATAAGGCCAAAACGTTTTCAGCATACACATTGATCATGTTATACTGCAAAATATTGGGGATTGTCATTGTTCATATACTTGGCATATATTCATTTGAACACTAGAATTGCTATGGAATACAAAAGAGAAATAGTCTACAGTAGACAAATGTGGTAGGTGATACAAAAGGCCCGATCAGAGATAAAATTCACTCACCGATCCAGCCCACGTTTTTCTCATGGCCACCGTTTTCTGTTTCATTTGTTTTTGTTGTTCTTTCTGAAAATAAATCGTGACATCATGTATATAATATAAAGCTTAAGACGAAGTAACTATTATACTATAAAGTCAATCATAAAGAAAACAGAAGCTAATGAAAACCCTTTCACTACAGGATAAGGGACTGTTTATGTTTAATCACTTGGGGGGGGGGGGGGGGGGGGCGGGGCTCATACAATTTTGCACAAGTATCTTTCGCAAATTCTCCCCCCCCCTCCCCCAGTGGTTAGTTATGAACAGTCACTAAGCACCCTGAAATGGTCCGTAATTGGTATGGGCGGAATAGAATTGTCTCTTGCCGAACAAGCAACAATATAACGAGATTGGTAATAGGACAAGAATGAATACAAATTGAGCGAGTGAAAAATAAGAGTCCAACAAATAGACGGTATACTGCTTTATGGGACCTGTACAAAAAATAGCCTCGTAGCCTGATCCAAATATTGATTATATAAACATTTAACAAAAAAATATACAACCTTATATGATCTTTCTAGTCCTATTATTAACAGAGTTGTTAACCTAAACGTAATCGACCAATAAGATGCCTGCATTATATCTATTGACATGGTAACCTAGCAACGCATGTTACACGATTTTAATATTCCCCCTGTATTTTTCATCTGTAATGATTTCCTGACGCAGGATCACCACTAGATCCGAAACGTAGGAATCACACGACTACTATCTAAAAGTTTGAATAAAACTTAAAGATCATAAAAGCTGCTGACTCATAGTTTTGGTGTCAATCGACTACTATTAATTTAACAAAAAAAACTCCATAGACCTCACCTCTTCCTCTGTACCCACGAGTGGGTGCGTATCATTGAAGAGTTCGGGCACAGATAAAGCTGCTACTATTACGACCACGTAAGGCAGGAGGTGGTGCTGGTCGCCTAGTGACAGCATCTTGCCGTAGCGCGGCGCAACAGGAAAACTGGCCATAGCGCGTCCTAATGGTGTGATCTTGGAACATGGGTCTGCCTTAGCTGTTGAGAAAAATAATATTCAAGTCAGCAAAACGAATATGAGGAAGACCTGAATTAAGTTACACCAAAGATACAGCCCTTTGGATAGTGGTTGTGGTTTAAAATATCCATGGTAGTAACAACCAAAATCATATTAACTTGATAAATAAATCGCTTTTGGAGGCAGCTGAAGATTTGGTTTCCAAGTCAACGCTTTAGGCCGTCTAGTCTCTCTACAGTACACCCCTCTTTGAGATGGGAGAGAGATGGGAAAGGGAAGTGACCTATGAATGACCTGCACTGACCTTTCCTGGCGTCCTTGAGCCTGGCGGGGCGGGCGGGCGTCTCTAATGCCCCCAGTGAGACGAGTAACTCCTCTGCCGCTAGGAGCGCCTCAGTGTCAGGTGGCGTTGGGAAGGGGAAGTTAGCAACCTGTAGACATACAAGAAGAAGGAATATAGTTACAGAACATACAGAGAGAACTCTATAGGACACATAGAAAGAAATGGGTAGAGGCCGAGAGAGAAAGGAATGAGAGAGAGAAAGAGAAAGAGAAAGAGAAAGAGAGAGAGAGATAGAGAGTGAGAGAGAGAGAGGGAGGGAGGGAGAGGGAGAAAGAAAGAGAGGGAGAAAGAAAGAAAGAGAGAGAGAGAGAGATAAGGAGGGAGAAAGAAAGAGAGGGAGAAAGAAAGAAAGAGAGAGAGAGAGAGAGATAAGGAGGGAGAAAGAAAGAGAGGGAGAAAGAAAGAAAGAAAGAAAACAACATCAGAGGGACAGACAGCAGCACCTAATGCTATGGCTAAGTCCACCTCACCTTGTCTATAGACATGGCCTTCATCTGTAGTAAGAGATCATCCACGGGTCTCTGTTTTATTTCCGCCGGTGCAAAAAGCTCAAAGTCATCCTTGAACACAGCTGACGAATACAGTCTGCAAGATAGGGAGATGGTGTACACACAGGCACCAGTTACTATTCTATTATTCTATACAACTTTTAAAAACTCTTATATAGTATATAGAGAGCTTGAAGAGTAGAGAGTTCTTTTATTTTATATACATTTTTTATTATTTCTATCAGTCATTAAATGAGGTAGTCTCTTCTCAATATTAACTTCGTTTAGTCCAGAGCTATACATAGCTCTGGTTTAGCCTTATCAAGTCAGCTGTAACACTAGTACTACTTTGAAACATGTAAAACTCGCAATGTAATTCAAGGTATGAAAATTGAAAGTGAGGGGAAAGAGAAAAATCTGAAATTTCTTCCTGAGGGCACTCCCCAGCTCCGGAAATATAAAATAATTAAAAGAAAAAAATACAAACCTGTAGGAGTGACCAGGTCCTGTCCTTCCGGCACGTCCTGATCTCTGATTGGCGGAGGCTTGAGACGTCCACGTGACCTTGAATGTGGAGACGCCGGTGACCTTGTCATAGAACTTTGTCTTCACCTGCACAATGTCAAAATAAGCTGAGCTAGATTATGATATTTTGTTTATGTTCCTAAAGCAACAAATACACCCAAAGCTTTGTGCTTTAAATAAACCTAAATCGTTGTGCTTTTAGAATTCGACCAATTCCCAGCTGAATACATGTTTATTTTAAACTCAAAATATAAGTGCTGTAGGCCTATTCTAGCCAATTTAACATTGGTTCGCACCATGAAAAGAACTAAGTTAAACAGAAACAAAATCTGTATCTGTTAAATACAAGAGAGCAAGCACACTCCATGGCAATTACTCTAATTTGAAAAAAACTTGAAAACAAATCTAACCTTGCCCGTATCCACGACGTACTTGACGTTGGGGATTGTCAATGACGTCTCAGCGACGTTCGTTGCCACGATACACAACCTACTACCCTCTGGTGGCGGTTCAAACACCTAGCGGGGAAAATAAAGAGTTTAGTATTGACAGCATACAACCAGCAGGAGTACTAGGTATGGGTCAGATTTTCAGAAAATGTACAATTGGCAGTTCTACATACTAAGGAACTTCTGCTAAATTAGGCTAAAAAATAATGACTACCGGGTATATCTGAGTACATTTGGTATCGCATTGATTTATAGTATCAGTTCTGTTATGTTAAACTGCATTTCGAAGCTCATTTTTGTCTTAAATGTGGGTTATTTGAGAGGATTGGCGAAGGCGAATTGTACATTTTCTGAAAATCTGATCCGTATATTAAAGCTGCATTCCCAGGATTTAAGATCGAGTGGTTCTTCTGGAAATACATTCATATTAGTTCCCAAACTCAATATTATCTATCTCCTTTTCAATGACAAGTAAAATAAATGTCTAAATTCTGTGATTTTATGATCGGGTACACACAGAGATGTGTATATCACAGTTCTGTAGATGCACTGAATGGTCACATGTGGCGCCTCTGTGCCACACCAAGCCACATGTTTCTCTCTGTCTGCCAACGAATTTTCTCTGTCAACGCCTATCAGTATGGAACAAGGCTAAGTAGGTCACACCCGTGACCACCAGTACGGGAGGACGAGTATTTCTTCTCAAATATTAAACTCCAACCTTAAGAAAGAAACCTAAACGATTGGAATAAGGTGGGGCAGTGTATTAGTTAGCTTAACAAGTGAAAACTGAGATTTGTATAGGAATTAGCTGGGAATGCAGCTTTAACATATTGTATCATATTATATTATAGAAATTTTGTTCACTTTCCTAAATAAGAGTCGGCCACTTCTCTCCCCTTGGATGTGACTATATATCTCATACCAAAACATGTGCTAATAGTGATCCCTACTTGGACAAGTATTATAAGAAGTCATATACCAAATCAAATTTTATATTTATTCCAGGTGGTAGCCTTTTGGTTGGTAATTTCTCTAAAACCTACAATTAGTGTCCTACCTTTGCCTGTCTATCGCTAGAGAGAAGGGAGTATAGAGGGAGCACGTAGAGCGGCGTTTCATGCGCTGAAGCCCGGGTGACTGTGTCCTCTCCTTCTGATGCTTCTCCCTCCAGGTCATCCGACATGTCCTCATCCTCACCACCTCCCGCTCCCTCAACCTCCTCCTCAGCCAACTCTGCCTCCTCGTCCAATGGCCTGACTGAATAACTGAAAGAAGAAATATTATTATTTTAACCCATTCAAGACGGGGGCAGTTTACACATATTTTGCCTGGCTGACGGGGGCCCTTTTCCCCCTTTTGGGGCTTCAGGACGGGTGTCTAACATGAGGATTAGGGTTTAAAAACACTTTAAGAATATTATTGTATACGGCAACCCCGAGGAAGGATACTACGCTATCCGAAACGTTGGGCACAATAAAATAACAATTCCAAAACCCACGAATCCATCGTTCTTCCACGAAACAAGCGATTAACAAGTTAATCAGGTTTTCAAGTCCAGTTAGTAGTGCAAAATCCCACCACAATTTAAGAATATTTTCTTCATTCAACTAATGGTATTGAACATACATGTTAAATAATTTTAATAATAGCCAATATTTTATATTATTATTTGTAGCGGATCTCAGGCATTACTGTGGGATAGGCGCAGCTTATTTAAAGGAAAGAGGTTTAATAATGAGACATGAAGACGAGATACAGGAAGGGAAGTGGTAAAACTGGAAGGACAGGTTTGAGAGGAAAAGTTACGAAAATAAGTAAAACTATTTACTCACTCTTCCAATTTTATTTTGGGTAGTCGTTGGTTGTCCATCTCTTCCTTGTCCTGCTCTTCCTCTATCTTCTCTTTTTCTGCAATGAATAATAATGAATTATATATGACAGAAATGAGATGAAGGGATTTCAAGACATCATTAAAAAGACATCATTCAAATTTTCGAAGTCCAACCTAAATTTTCGAAGTACAAGGTAAAATTTGAGAGGAATTAGTAAAGATTATAATTATATCCTTTTCTCTCTACCCCTCTAACTGTTCTTGTTTCCCATATTTTGGTTTGTCTATTTGTACCTCTCTCACTATCTGTCACCCCCACCTCCCCATTTCTTTCTTTTGGCTGGCCCTCCTTCTCCCATGTCTCTCCGTCTGTTCCGCCCCTTCAACACTAAAATGAAACCTTACCTTTGTATTTATTGAAGGGGAAAGCACGCCTCAGTTTAGCACACAGTGAATGCACCTCCCCTTGTCCCGTCACAAACACGAGTATCCCGCCCGGTGGAAGCATCCGATGTATCTTACACACCTACAACACAGTAATATATCAATATACGGGTCGGATTTTAAAAAAATGTACAATTGGCAGCTGTACACATTTAGTAAATTTTGCTAAATTAGACTGCAATTTAGTAAATACTAGGTAAATTCGAGTATATTCAGCATTGCATTGTTTCTAGCAATCTGTTTGGTTAGGTTGAACTGTAATTTGAACTTTATTTTCGTCTGAAATGTGGGTTATTTGAGAGAATTGGGGAAGGTGAATTGTACATTTTCTGAAAATCTGACCCATACATCAGAGAGATGTTATAGAAGGGGCAATATAAGTTTTGGGGCTTTGTCTAAGAGTTTCGTAGCTAAATTGGCAGCGTTATATCTTCCGACACCAGTGCTGATTAATGTGGAGGTAATTATATTATAAGTAATATGAGAGCGTTGGATATTTAAGCAAATTTAACTTCTTTCATGTGGTTAATCATGTGTCTCCATTGAGGGTCACCGTGTTAGCTTGCAATCTTGTCATTCTGTTAACGCCCTGGGAAATGTTTTAAACATAGAACTAAGGATAACATTATTCTCACAATTATTTCTACTAGTTTTAATCCAAGGATCCGAGGTATTTTGAACAAGGCAAATGGTCAAAAAGTAAAAATAGATCTCATGAGGGATCTTCTAGGAACCCATTTTCTTATAATTGTAAGAATCTTAAGTGCACTTAAACTGAATTAATACCCCTTGAAGTAAATAACTTGGCACAGTTATGTAAGTTTCACCCGAGGCATGCCGCTCTGGTTTAACGAATGAGTAATTCTGCCTTACCTTCTTGTAGGCCTCGCCCATATAGTTGTCTATTGGGGTTCTCTTGTTAAAGTGAACGGTGACAGGGAACTGACGCGACTCCACCTGTGGATTATACCAACAATACCTTTTTAGAAATACAGGCTCAATTGTCATGTTAATCTTTTGGCTTTTTTCGATTAAGGCCAAACATTTCAACAATTCCAAAAAAAAACATAACTTAAGTTAAACAGGTTGTTTTCATACGTTGCCTAGGTGTCAATCTTCTATTATCAAACACGGGAATTACATTTTTTTCCACGTACAGTTAACAGTCGTTATACTATTTTGAGCAGTCCTATAATAATGATAAGCTCTGCTTATACACCGACTCATTCATTCACCAGACTGCTTTTTTTAAAAAAACATATACGGTACGGTATATTAAAAACACGAAAGAAATGATAAAAACAACACTCATTGGAAATCATGTCGGGTTTTTAGCATATTCGGATTGACTATTCGGGCGTTGTTTAAAAATAATCGTCGTTCCTATCATTGTTGCTCTAGCAGAAGCTTATACTGACCTTGATGACAGGTGGTGTGACCTTGAAGAGTCGTTTGTTCTCAGTGAAGTCCTCCACACGCAGGGTGGCAGACATGATGATCAGCTTGAGAGGCTTACCTTTCTGAGAGGTAATTACAAAAACATACAAATTGCTATGGAAATTATAAATTAAAAAGATGTATGTGGCTGGATGCAAATATGCTAAAATCTCCCCCTACACACACCCCAAGAACAAAAAGAAACCCAACAAAAACAACCCACCCTGCCTTAAGGCCCTAGCCCACTAAGCCGATTCTCATGCGATTTTGCGCCGCAGAGGACTCTTTTCCAACTCTTTTCCACTACATACTGTGAGAATCGCATGAGAATCGGCTTAGTGGACAAGGGCCTTTAAGGTTAGGGTAGGAATTCGGTTTAGGACCTATACTATAGTTATATGAAAATAATAATAAAAAAAAATTGCTGTACATGTTGGGTGCAGCACTCACCTTATTCCTTAGAGGCACAATCCTTGAGAGTAAACCTATGAGGATGTCTGTATACACACTACGCTCGTGGGCCTCGTCGACCACTACCACACTGTACTTGGTCAACAAGAAATCCTGGAAATTAATAAATATATTAAAATACAATTGCCATGAGCAGACCGAATAATGAAGGACCAAATATTGGGGTATTTTTCGTCTGGTAACTGGCTTCTAAACTGGTAACTATCTAATGCCTAATACTTCGTATACGGGTCAGATTTTCAGAAAATGTACAATTGGCAGCTGTACATGTTTAGTAATTTCTGCTAAAAGATGATAAATTTGGAGTATATCTGGTATCGCATTGATTTAAAGTATCAGATCTGTTAATGTTAAACTGCATTTTGAAGGTCATTTTTGTCTTAAATGTGGCTTATTTGGAAGGATTGGTGAAGGCGAATTGTACATTTTCTTAAAATCTGATCCATACATGAATTTTGATCAGGTGAAAATTATTGTTCAAACTTAACATAAACTGAGAATGTAGGCTAGTCACTCAATCAATTCGCTAGCCTGTCAGTGCATTACATGCAGATCGATACGTTACAGTGTATACATCTTACTAGCATGAACTCCTAAGTTAGAATAGCTAGAATAATACTTTATTTATTCTCCTATAAATAGCTCAAATAAAACTTTTTATCCTCCGATAATAAGCTAAAATAAAACTTTATTTATCCTCCGATAGCTACATTAAATTTTATATTCTCCTATATAGCTAGAATAAAACTTTATTTATTTCAATATGGCTTATAATTAATTGAGAGATTTGCATAGATATGGGGATATTCCATTCCCCAGTACATGGTAGCAGTTTGAAGGAGGGATTGTTAATTAATTAATTAATTAATTGACTTACTTGTTGCACTTCTTTGAGAAGGACTCCGTCTGTTAGGAACTTAATCTTGGTGTCTGGTGTCACATTACCCTCATAACGGATCTGGTAGGAGACCGCCCTATAATCAAATTAGAACAAATAAATACCTTATTTTAGTTTTTACCTTGTGTTCATCTCACACTCATCCCCTCTAGATTGCAGTGAAATAAACTATTGTATCTTATATTACTATATCTACAAAGTGAATCAAATATCTAACAAATAGTCCTGTTCACATATTTCTTTAACTGGTTTGATGGGAGCCAAAAGCAGTGCAGTTTGCTAACTAGAAAATACTTAAATATTTTCATTGTCTGATAAAGCATACTCAAACGTTCATTTATATAATGTTAGGGATCGATAGAGTGCAATTATTGGTACGTTACATCAAGAATGCAATTTCGTTGGAATATATGTGAAATTTATTTATTAAAACTGAACACGAACTCCTACTGTAGAATACTTCCATCTATTGTTGAGACGAAACACGTCAACTTGTGCTAGACACTTTAAAACTCGAATAATGGCAGTGGATTTTTAATTCAAAAACCCTCGATCTTCGGCCTTGGGTTTCCCCCCAAAACCATAAGCCACCAGACCTCAAAATCTCTTGCTACATTCACATGGGTAGCCTTTGATGGCCCCGTAAGCAAGCCCTGGAATAGAGGAGAAATGGTTCCCGATGTTGGGTCTGAACCCACAATATCCTTTTGCCTCAAAAGTCCAAAGCAGCCCCTTTTGACCACGGCGCCGCATCTCCCCACACAGTCTAGGCCCAAAGATGAGAAAGTCCCTTCAAACCAAGGAAAAGTCTCTCGCCTCAAACCGCAAAGTGCCATTATAATTCCATTAAGACCGCAACATATCATTATATTCCCATTAATACGCCGAGTTCTAGGTCAGGAAACCGATTAGCGAAGAAGGCTGACATACCATTCTTATCTGATCTGAGGGTTTGGACCTAGAGTGCACATTGATATGGGGGTAGATGAGAGAAGAGAGATGGGGGAGAAGACAAGACTAGTAGTGTATTTACCGTACTGTTACACATAATGCACTTCGGTAGTGGGTACATTTCTATTGATTTCCTTGACTCATAGTAAGTCAGAAAAACTTATGAAGACGAGCTGGCATGAATAAATGAACATCATATCAAAGACATTGGACTCGGTTAGGAGGAGCAAGATATCCAGTTGAGATCATAGACATTAGAGGCAACACAGTAACAGTCTTTTTTATTAAAAAAAGAAAGATAGTAACCCACACCAGCAACGTAAACAATGCCGGGCCCAGCCCAAAAGATGGTACGGCATACATAAATGAACATCATATAAATAGCATAGACCTCGGTTAGGAGGAGCTAGGTATCCAGTCAGCTAATAATACTATGAGATCAGATGCACTGGAGATGAACACATTAAACGAGTTTGTTTAGAAGAAAGGTAATATGAACTTGAAAGGCAAATGTCGTCTGCTCAATTGAGATCCTAGTGGTAACTTCATTAACCTACTATAATGTAAAATTGAATTCATTGGATGTTGTGTTCCATTCTCTTACAGCATTGGTCTAAATATTGCTTATGAAAAATCAATTGAAATTAGGCAGAAAACCATTATTAGGAACGAAGGGTTTTTGAATATTTTCGAATGGAGATATCTAGTCCTCTGGATACCATGGAAATCCATCGGAAGGAGATGGATTGCCAGATTAACCACCATAAAACCATTCCGGAGGAAACCACACACAAGCCTATGCGTTTATCCCAAAAGTCTATTTTTATTATTGAAAATGGCCAGACACAAATTTAATTATTAATACAGGGATCTGTATCCATCTATTTCAAAGGGGCTCCCAGGGGCCAGACACACTCATCTATTTACATTGGATAGGGTGACGTCATAATGAGGGATTACCCCAGACTCATAGCAACAACCGTTGTAACGGTGTGTTCAGGTGGAACGTTTGTTTCTGAAGATTCTCCCTCAGTGACTGCAGTGCTATCCGGGCGATAAGACGCCAACACTCGGTAGAAAACCTTGTTAAATTGTGTTCTGCAGTGCTTTAAATAATAAAAGTTTAACCACAGGAGCCTATGGGAACTACTTTTTAAAACCGAAATTATGATTTATTCTTTTTGAAAATTTTACCTACTTTATATTATATTAATAATGGGGATGGGGGAAAGTCATCGCTTCAAATTGGTTTGCTTTTAACCGCGAGCTGAAAAAGGATGATTTGGGGAAGGATGATAAGGGATCTAGCTATTGCCATTACGCCCATTGGCGTGAAGGGCAGCAACAAAAGACTGTCGTGGGACAATTTCTGTAAGGTGCCCCAGGATGGATCTATATAGGTTTGATCTCTCACTCTACAGATGATGAGAAAACAAATTATTATTTATCATTTAATGATTGGCTTCTTGTTTGAGGACTTGGCTAGGGACAGCAAAGATTATAGACGTACTATAATCTTTGGGGACAGTGAGGCTTGATCTGACTAATACATTTCTGTAAGGTGCCCCAGGATTGATCTTTATAGCTTTGATCTCTCACTCTACAGGTGATGAGAAAACAAATTATTATTTATCATTTAGTTATGATTGGCTTCTTGTTTGAGGAGTTAAGACTAGGGATAATGAGGTTTGATATGATTAATATTGTAATTCAAGCACGAAGTGCTATGGTGTTGGGTATGCAGGGTCTTCGCACTTTTGGATAGAAACGTATCAAGGCCTTTCAAGGCCCTTCCAGGCCCATTTTAGCGATTTTCAAGGCCCATATCAATGATTTCTGGGAAATTAAATGACGGGACCTGTGGGTTGTAGTTATTATTTTTCATAGGTCACTGATCTATTTAACAAGTTTTATATTCATATTTTATACCAACCACCGTTTTTAAGACTTTTACTTTATAAGTCGCCCAGTGGAAGATGTGAGAAAGGCGAATCAGGAGAGAGTAAGAAATAGAATCTTTGAACATTTCAAGGCCATTTAATAAGTTCCAACAGGATTCAAGGTCTATATAATGATTCTCCAGGTAACTTTGACCAAAATGCCCATTCTCAAGGCTTTTCAAAGCCTTGAATTTATTTTTCCAATGCAAGGCTTTTCCAAGCCCCGCAGAGACCCTAGGTATGATAAGGTTGTACTTTTAGATATTCTGGAGGGGGAAAAACCAGCGTAATATAGTTGCCAAATATTGTCTTGAAAATGGTGATTTATGTGGTAGACGACACTACCCCCTATCTAACTAAATGAAATAGAGAGTAGACTTACGACTGCTTGTATAGTGTGTAAATGGATACCGGCCCACTTATATGGGTCAGATTTTCAGAAAATGTACAATTGGCAGCTGTACACATTTAGTAAATTCTGCTAAATTAGACAGAAATTTGATCAATACTAGGTAAATTCGAGTATATTCGGCATTGCATTGATTCTAGCAATCTGTTTGGTTAGGTTGAACTGTATTTTGAACTTTATTTTCGTCTGAAATTTGGGTCATTTGAGAAGATTGGCGAAGTTGAATTGTACATTTTCGGAAAATCTGACCCATATAGAGACAGGCAGACACAGGCATAGACACAGAGAGGGGTAGGAATCCTAACACCCCTCGAGGAAACCAACCCAATAAAAACTACGCAACACTTCTTTAATCAAAGCCATTTATTGTAAATAGCGTGATTTCATTTCACTAATAGAATAGCTTAGAGCATGAAAAATAGTTTAGAGCATCACATGAAAAAAATAGTTTATGACGACTTGGTCCATCTGATTTTATGTACAAAACCTTAATACGAAACAAATCTTACAATGTATGTTACCGGGGTAGAAGTACAATATACCTAACGGGTATGCACCGGGCCATGCATGTTAATTATGTATGTACTTGGACTAAAAATCAATAAAACCCTATTTAAAAAGTTTCGCTTAGTTACATGTAGATCGGGTTCAACTGACTGTAACACAATTCCTAAGTACAATCAATTCTAGGAGAACATTTGATTCAAATGTTTTAACCCCACCCTCAGGTTTACGTGTAGGCATTAAATGTATTCCAGTAAGATTACCGAGACAAAAAGCATTTTAGATCTTTGCCATCTTTACACCTTACTGCTGAACTAAGAGTTACAAACCGTACATTTTATACGTTTACAGCCCTTATCCAGCAAAAGAAAGAGTACCTGGGAGGGCCCTTTATATTCACTAAATAACTCGATTTCATGAATTTCAGAAATCCTATACATCTGATACTGGCAACTCAAAGAGTCTGAGTTTAGTTGGAGATAGTTCAATACAAAGCAGCGTCAAACAAATTTGGGCGCCTTTGTGATTACACTACCGCTTGGAGGTTTCTGAAGACTTAGAATATTGAAGTAATTACTACCACATGCACGATCCTTATTTCACAATTTTGAGAACTTTAGTGTTTAGTGCATTGATACCGATATTTTATTTTTTTAAAAATTAATATTAGATATTGGATTGAAACTTCTCTCGATCCACGCCCGTCTTTAAAAAAAAACCAAAAAAAACAGCCTGTGCTGGAAGCTGAAAATTAAATATCAAATTCGTTCAATAAACTGCTGAACAAAAATCATTGCGAGATGTTTTCAGTTGAGTTGTCTCCACCTTCTTCATATTAAAATATCAAATTCACGGCTTCTCAACACACAAATCTCTTGGACAAAAAAATATAAATATTATCGGTTCAGCTATACACAAATAGCATAGAGTAGGTAGTAACCCGCTCAGCCATGGTTACAAATGGTCCATATCCTGAGCATGGCCAGAGGAGACACACCCTGTAAAGCGTACACATCAGTCTGTCCAAATGCCCCACACTCACGTACATGGCCTTGTACATACATCATAAGGAAACCATGATCGCGGTGGAAGTCTGCAGGTGTGAGCTCTAGTCTCTCATAGCACAGCCCTATGTACACGTCCTCAAAAACAAAGAAGGGCACATCTGGCGATACCTGTAACACCCTATGTACCAGGTGCGACTTTATAACGTACATGCCACCCGCACAATATCGTGGATATGTTTCTCTGGGGTACTCGGCAGTCTCTACAGCCCACTTACGGGTGAACTTACGGACAGGGAACCCAAAGGCATAACATAGCCCGAACACTGAAACCTTCGACTTCTCTCTCAACAGAGTTAATACATTAGTCATGTTGACATACATATCATCATCGCACTTCATCACAAACTTTGCATTAGGGCAGAACGTCTGCGACCACTCTAGCCCCATGAGAGTCTTCAGAGTGAGGTTTCTGTAGTTGTCGTTAAACCTCTGGTAAGCCAGGTCTCTGTAGAGGTCGTTCTCGGTCTCAAGAAGGTCATCAGAAATGTCATTCATGTAACCGACGAGGAAGACATAGCGAAAACTCCGCGCTTTGTTCCTTTGCGAGGCTCTGAGCCAAGTCTGACGTAAGGCAAGGCGTCTGTCGAAGGCATAAGGACGTGTGGGTATGACAACGAGCAGCTCTATAGATTTTATTCGGCGCCCTGTATCACATATATGCGAGGAATTGAAGCCAAACGCATAATTCCTAGTAAAGCAACCTTTACATGTGTTAACCCTGGGTTTGGTAGTTACATGCACTGGTTTGTTGGCGCTGTATTCACTTTTCTCTATCTGTTCCATGAGGTAGAGCTCCACATCTGGGGAGAAATAGCCCCTGGCAAGGTTCTGCTGGGTAGCATAATGCTCTATCACCTGACGCACTGTCTTATATGTACAGAGACATCGTTCTAGTATATGCAGGCCGTAGAAACAGGCCAGCAACAAGGTGTAGAAAGCTATAGAACATTTGTTTATGTTTATAAACATTCTGGAATGTTTCTAATCACTAGTACCTGATTGATAGTAAGGGACATTTACTGTCAAATCTATCGAATGCATTTCTCATTACGTCTATTGAATGAGATACAATAGGGAACGTGCTTCCAACACACAGCACAACACACATACTAGTTTGAAGGATTAAGTCTTTGATTATTGGTTTCTTCCTGCATGTTTTGATAATTGAGTCCACACCGGTTCAACTTGGGAAATGCAATGTAAAGAAATAGATTGCACCATGGCAGATGAGATGAGGTTTGTTTAACTCCTCACAAGGTACAACCTAATAGCTACGACTTTTGTTTTTTGCCAATAGTATGTTGTGAATGTAGACCAGTCTAGCAAGAATCGAATTTCCCTGAGTTCGTCTGATTTAAAAGCACCACGAAGCATACTTCCAAATCTTGGACAACTCCATGATTCACTCTAGTGCTGTAAATCTGTATGCGTCATGAAGGGTTGATATTACTCAGTTTATTTTGTTACATCACACCTAAAGATAGTCATTACTTCGAGATACCTTGTCTGAAATAGGTCCTTCGTTATTTCTTCGACCTTTAACCATCAGAATAATTACACAGTGTACTCAAGGAGATGCGTTAACATAAAGTTAGTGCCAGTAAGAGTTAGTCGGTAGGACACTGCGGTACTCCTTATGTAGACTGCTCCCAATCTCTTCTGACATACAGTGATACTAACATATTGCTAAAACTTACAAAACATGAAGCGGAATGGCTTTACCCTTATAAGGATGCTCACTGTTATCTGTATTCAAAACCATGAAGACAAGTCAGATTGTGCGATCTCATGTTTAGAATGCCTCTCCTAGTTTGGCGTTGGGAAAATTAAACGTGAATCAATGGTAATGATTATCCCAAACTGAGCCAATATCGATTCCTTCGACTTGAAGTATGGTTCATGGCGTAAATCCTATATATCAGGGTTTGTATTCTTAGGCATAATGCAAACAATGTTCCAGTCGTAGAAGGTTGCGCGGGATCTCAATGACATCTAGAAAAATGACAATCAGTTGTGGCATTGTATGGCAACTCCGTGATGATGATAGTCCAGAAAAACATCAAGAAATAAGATTCAAAATTGTCATCCACATCTTATCGGGAACGATTGCTGACAGGATCAAAATATACATTTTGCAATACATAATCTTTCAGATAAGATGTCAGTTCAATAACACCAGTGGCACAACTGGAGGTTTGCCGCCGGTTATACATTCCCTAAATGTGGTTGGATTAACTTATATTCATAAAATAATCCAGGCACAAACTTCTTGCTAAATCCGATCCATATTAATCAAATTACATGTCCCATTTATATGTATACATCCATGCAACAATTATAGAAGAGGGTCGTAACATTTCCAGGCGTCGACTTTTTTAACTTGCTCTAAGTGAAAAGGCAGTCAGACATAATAAGACTTTTCCCGTAACTGCCTGTCGGCTAAATACTCATCGATTTCTTCTACTAACCCCTGGATTGGGTTTGTTTTACGCCCTTAGCAACACTCAGTCACATCTAGGGCAGGGGAGTGAGGTGACTCCTGGGACGGCAAGGAGGCCTAACATCTCTTTTTCAGTCTACATAAAGGATTATTGACCGACATTGAAGGGCTGCTAGTGCTAGTGCAAGTGCAAGATCACGAGGCGAAGAAGCTATGTTTTACCCCATACTAACTAACAAACTAACCCCATGCAAACTAACTTCATCCCTCCACATCATTTTAAATAATGTAGTAAAAAAGCGGGAAAAACTAAGAACCATTCAACTTAATGAATCAACGTAATGAAAATTGACAAAAATTTGGTATAATTATATCATCCAGATTAATGAGAGAACTTGGGGAAATCCTTACAGCTACTGACGTAATTAACTGTTTCATTTCATGATACTTGTCTACCAGTAATTGATTTATTCCGTTATATCCACACTGAGGGGATTAAGTCAAACAAAATTTTGTATGAATTGGTCGGGAACGAAAGCTCTATTATTTAAAGGATCACCGGACCCACGTTCTATCCACAATAAATAAAATATCAATCAATCAAGTCAAAACCAGAGGACGTGTGAATTCGTGCGTGGAAAATAACAACTGACTTGGAAAATGTCTCAACTGAATTTGGTTTGAACTGAAATTTTCGCTCAAGGGAAAAAGAAATAAAAATCTTAATTGCCAGAACTAAGAGAAATTAGGCTCAATGGAATAAATATTTTTTAACTGAACACAATGGGAAATTCGATTCTCAATGAAAATTTAATTTGATTCCAGAAAATTACCTATACAAACTAATCGAATCGGACTTAATGAAGGATAACTGATGCAGTCCTAGGTACAACCCAGACGAGTCTACAGAGCCAAGGCCAAGACAAGACATGCAGAATTTATGAACTGATATAGCGGAGGTAATTTCAGAGGGAAAGGATGCGTATAAAGGAAATGTATGTTTTGAAGATATAGAGTAGAGGGAATGTTTTATTTTATTATACCTGTGTTTGTTTATACTGACCGAAAACATAGAATGAGGTTCTTTGATTAATTATATTAATATTAATGAGGTTCTTTGATTAATGTTATGTCTAATTGTCGATAATTTGTGTCTATTTCTTAACAACAATTTGTTAATCAGATCTTTGTAACAGGCAACACTCTAATGTATCCATAGTGGACAAAGTGTATTTACATTTGAACGTTATTTAAATGTCTTGGCCGTAAAAGAAATAAAAAAAACAATGACTTATCACAAGTCATCATCTCCATCTGCCAATATTTACAATTGTCATAGCGACGAGCCTTCCCGTCAGCAAAAGGGAACAAGGGCGTACCTTTTTAACCCTTGTGTTGAGTAGAAGGGACTGAGCTGAGAGATCAATCGGTAAAAGCCTTACATCTCAAGTGAACCAGACACAATTGGAATAATCAATAGATTGTTTAACTGATTTAGCAAAGACGGGGCGTAGCGAGAGGAGGAGGAGGTGAGAGGGGCGATGGAGTGAGGTGTCTGTATGGGTTTTTTTGTGAGGTATATACATGTGCATGTCTGTGTGTGTGTGCGCGTGTGTGTTTATACATACATACAACTAGGTGTATGCATGTGTGTACACACGTGCGCGCGTTTTTGCAATGGGACTATAAAATAGGTAACCATACAGACTAGGACTTGGCATTTGGCAGGTAACTTTGGGGGCAGAAGGAAGAGAAAGAGGGACACGAGAAAGTCAGGTCAAGTTTGTGAGGGATTATTCGATAACTAAAGTGTTACAAAGTTTGTGAGGGATTATTCGATAACTAAAGTGTTACAAAGTTTGTGAGGTTTATTCGATAACTAAAGTGTTACAGTACCTTGTTGTGAGATTCATTTCGTGTGCGACACGTTTAGACATACTGATGGCGGCCACCCTCCTAGGCTCTGTCACCGCGATGATTCCACCCCCACTGTAAGGGAAACAGGTCCGTGTATCGTTTTAGAATAGAATAGAATAGAATAGAATAATCTTTTATTTGTCTAAGTAATACAAGAGATAGACAAACAGGTCTAAAGGCCTCTGGGAAGGTCCCAGCTCTTCCAGCCGTTACCTTTACTAAAGGACAGATATCTACATAGGTAACTAGAGTGTTAAAATGACAAGAGGATAACAAGACAACATACTACTGCCCAATTGCTATAGTATCTTTCGATACTAGGAGGGTAGCCCAGCTGATTTGCCTAACTGCTATTTTCTTTTGCTTCTAATTTTTAGTATATAGTTCTTTTTTTGTATTTCTTTTTTTCATTTGATTGCATAGGCAACCATCACTCACTTCCAAACCTGGCCTCCTCCACTCTGGGCCACAATCAGCAGGAGGCATTTCACAGTGATGTTACACTTCAGTTACATAACTTATCTGATGATCTCCTCAGATATTTCCTCTCACTGAAATCAGTTTACACAGATGTACAGATGACAGTCTACAGATCCAAAGATAAAGATCTTACAGGATGTAGCTTGTCAGATCACACTTGTAGGCAAGATATACATACAGTTTACGCACAAGCTTTCAAACAACCTACTGCTATTTTTGTTTTCAGCTGAGTACTTCAGTCAGACAAGGATATCAGCCCATACTAATTTAATTTGTTACTCTCATGAGTTGATTACGAACAAGCTTTCAAGCAACATTTAATTACACAAACTTTACAAAAGCCTTTCAGGGTCCTTCACTTATACTCAGCTTTCAAGAGCTTTCAAGCAACCTTTAATTACACAAACTTTTCACAAGCTTTCAGGGTCGTTCACATTTACTCAAGCACCATCACCAACATAACCCTAACTATTCACAAGCTTTCAGGGTTGTTCACTTATCCTCAAGCACCATCCTAGTAGCCAACCCCCTGCCTAGTACCCAACCCCCTGTCAATCACAGCCAGTCTGTACACCTCCCTCCCTGTCCTCCCTCCTCCCTCCCTGTCACTCACAGCAAACAGGCCAAGCCAATACACTCCTCCACTTAACAGCACCAGCCAACACAGTCAATACAGACCCATGTGGCCACTGACAGGCCACCCCTCCAATTTAGACTAAGCCAGGGGTGCGACAGAGGCTCCAGTATAGAGTATACCTTTCCTATAGTGATACTAAAAGGAGGCTGCGCCCATTCAATCGAAATACAACTTAAAACAGAAAAACACTTAGAGGCTACCCTCCTAATAATAACAGTCTTATTTAGACTAGGACCATAAATAGATGGCGTAGTCACATTTTTTACAGTCATACATTAGAACAGCGTCCAACAAAGGACATATCTTTGGGTCAGATTTTCAGAAAATGTACAATTCAACTTCGCCAATCTTCTCAAATAACCCAAATTTCAGACGAAAATGAGCTTTAAAATGCAGTTTAACATAACAGAACTGATACTTTAAATCAATCAATGCAATGCCAGTTATACTCGAATTTATCTAGTATTGACCAAATTTCAGCTTAATTTAGCAGAATTTACTAAATGTGTACAGCTGCCAATTGTACATTTTCTGAAAATCTGACCCCTTTACTTCATGCATCGTTAACTAGACTGATTAGATCGTATTGTAAACCAATCTAATTATTGTATCCTTATCCTTATCACTAATTGCCCCATTGGATTTAGTGGTAAAACAATTATATGGATCCGAAGAGCACCCTATATCCTTTAAGTGTATGTTACGCTATCTAATGCAACACCCTCAAAATAAGGATATCTAGTGCAACAGGCACAAGTGGCTAAAACGACCTTAGGCACAGACTACAAGGATTAATGACCTCCATTTCTGGACTTCTGGTGCCCTGCTGGTGCATATATGTGGGTCAGATTTTCAAAAAATGTACAATTCAACTTTGCCAATCTTCTCAAATAACCCCAAATTCAGACGAAAATAAAGTTCCAAATACAGTTCAACCTAACCAAACAGATTGCTAGAATCAATGCCATGCCAAATATACTCGAATTTACCTAGTATTGACCAAATTGCAGCTTAATTTAGCAGAATTTACTAAATGTGTACAGCTGCCAATTGTACATTTTCTGAAAATCTGACCCATATATGCATCATCAGTGCACAAGAGCTGAAGGGCTGAGTCCAAGGCAAATCTGCATAGGGCAATTTTGATGGTTATTAACGGAGATTTTCGTATTAGAACCATACAAAAGACATATATATGCCGAAGTAGAATTACCAAGCAGGATACCTTCCCAGGATACTTTAGTTGCCCCAACATTCCATGTTACCCCGCGCGCCCGGTCACAGCATTTGGCGGTTTTCGTGATTGAATAGATAAAAGCTTAAAGCCAAGGTTTGGCTCTTACTAAACACCGAATAATTATTTTCATGAACTGGGATTTCCATACCTTTTCACTACCTTGCATTAATTGATGAACTAAATAAAACCTACCTTCCTAAAAAAAAAAGAAGTTCGCGTCACTGCTTTCTATTTCATTATTTGACTACAGCGATGTATGATGTATATATAGAGAAGATAGAAACTGACTTTGTACGAGACTTTCGTAGATGGGTGTAATTGATTTAATGTAGTAATTCGATATGTTTTCCTGCTACTTAGACTCAGTGGGACTATGCTATTTTAACAATCTGTATTGTCTGCGATCTGTCAATTTCGTAGTTAATGAGGTAATGAGACTATTAATAGGCAACGCTCGAAATACGTCGTCGAATGACAACCGCGTCTTTTGTAACTTATTGATTCTGTAAATTAATGATTTGGCCTGTAAATGAAAAAAAAAAAAATCCGCATAAATAATTTGAACCATGTTCTATGTTCAATCAATAGAATAATAACAATACAATCCAACTCACTGCGCATATCCAGCCTCATACAAGAACTGAGGCACCTGGGTGGTCTTTCCCGAGCCCGTTTCACCACAGATAATGACCACAGGGTTGCTATTTATAGCCTCCATCACCCCCTGCTCTTCCCCGAGGATTGGCAATTTGAGTCTGCCCTCCTGTACCTCCTCCACCCTCTCCACAGGTACATGGAAGGTCTTATGGGTGGAGGTGCCTTCTGAGGTACCTTCAGTTAGTTCTAACTTAGTGGTCTTGGTTCCTGCTTCATTCTCTACTTGTGTGCTCGTTTCGTTATCTTCTTCATCTTCTTTCTCTTCGATTTCTTTTTCCTCCTCTTTCTCTTCTTCCTCTTCTTCTTCAGAACTCTCTTCTGAGGACGATTCCTCTTCCTCCTCTTCTTCTTCCTCTTTGCGTGGATGTCTTGGTTTCTTGTTGCTACCACTAATAGCGTTGACCGTTACATGGCCGCTGGGGGTGGACTCAATCACAAGTTTCCTGCAAATAATAAACAAATAATTGCGTAAGATAAGACTTACAAAAAGTGCTCTTTACATGTCCTTATCGTAGATTTTTATTTTTAAATTTCACTTACAGGCCATAATGGGGTTGGGTTGGTGTAATATTGTTTTACTAGGTAGGTCGTAAGATTTGGTGAATTATCTCATCTCATCTTATATTATAATTATCTTACTTTGGTTCCTTGTAAGTTCTTTCAAAGTATTTGTTCTACCTTTTCCATATTTGATATATCAATCTAATGGTAATAGAGTTGAACGTACAATTTATACCAAGTAACCAAGAGCTAGTCAGAGCAATGAAAATTCTTAGAAACTAGATTTGAAATAGAGCATTCCAGGGGGAGGGGGATATTTGCATAACGTAAATAATCCGAAAGTCTTCTTAAAGTGGCTAAGGACACTGTTTGACTATATGTCATTTAGAAATATGTTTGTAGTTTTCGATTACCTGCACAAGTAAGAACATTTGTGTGGAATACCAACTCTATATATTCCTTAGATTAATTGATATTTGTTAACGAAGAATGTGGCAGAGGTTCCATTGGGGAATTCAAATCTGAGAGAGCAGTAACTAGACCATAAAGTGCTGCCCCAGTGTATGGTAAAGGGATGTGAACTAGGAGCGAGACAGGAGGTACGTAGTGACATTATAAACCCTGTCCCATCCAGCTGGTATCACTTAACTCATTAAGATAAGAGGCATACAGGCGGCGAGACCTCTTCCAACTGCCATGTCTGAGAGACTATAGTATAGAAATTTGAAGTTTTAAACTCTTATATATTCCAAATACTTGTATTTCATACATTAATGCTCTCAGGTATTGGTTAATGGCATAATGGTCCAGAACATTGTTGAAATTCAAGCATATGTCAAAAAAATCAGGAGCTCAGCAGCAAGTGTCATTTTAACGCAAAATTGCATTTTAGCCTGCCACACATACCGTAGTCTTTGTCCAAAATAATAAATCGCTCTAATGTAATCGTAATGACTAGCAAAATTCCACTTCATTTTAACATGATATATTTTCTACTGGTATTCAGAAGAATGGACAGAAATTAGATATAAACTGGCTAGTGGCTGCAGACTTTAGCAATGCAATATTATGCGTTGAACTCGCAAAGTTGTAATATGCCTTGAAAGTTCCAAGTTCAAGTTGTAATCTATTGAATCTGAATCCACTGGAATCGAAAATACAATTTGAGTATATTATATGCATAGAAGGGGTCTAATTCTGACAGGTTAATTTGGACTCAGACTCTAATATCTAGATTTACATATAATATTATGATCTATATTTTGAACGAAGATCGCACTCGAAAAAAATATAGCAAAAGAAAATAGCGCAACGTTAATGAAAGAAATAACAAAAATACCGTTTGTATCTGCCAGAATAGACTTCTGTAGTGGACGTCAGTAAAGCGGTTTCTGCTTCTGTGGCTTGAACTCCTGCCAACTTCTCAAGGATATCAGCTCTCTGTCAATGTCACAAGAAAAGAAATATGACGCCAACAGAACTAGAACTATAGCATGATTCAAACTGACATGGTTTCGGGGAGAGGATGGCGTTTTTGGAAAACTAGCCCATTAGAATGAACTTTTCTTTAGAAAGATGGTTTGATTCTCTACCAACTGCTTTTGAACTATAACTATGGTTGACTTTAGACTTCGGAGCTTGAAATAAATAGACCTGTGAGTTGTTTTTCTGACTTTCTTTTATTTGTCTTTTTCTTTAGAAACTATTGCATGCATGGGATTATAAACACGAACATATTTGCATGAATAAATAATAATCATAATATAATAGAATCCATTTCTCACAAACCAACTGATTTACCACAAGTACTTTAACGTTGTAAAACCCATACCTTCGCCTTTTTCTGTTTCCTTTCCACAATTTTTTCTAGCTTCTTTCTTTGCTTCTTGGAGAGTGGTTTGACCCTAGGTACTTCAGATGTGAGAACCTTGGTGTTACGCTTTCTGGCGGGTAAGGCAATGATGTTACTTTCATCCTCTCCATATATTGGGTCCTTTTCATAGCCTTCAATATGCACATCAAGCTGTAATGAAAATGGTAAAATGAGGGTGAGAGTGAGGTTGTGAATACATTGTTTACAATTACTAAATTAGTTACATATTATCATATTTGCCATGCCGTTTGGCATATATTTCGGATTTTCCCGATTTTGAAGTTTTTCTTTACAAATCTGAATTTCACAGAACAAGATTCTGTTGATGTTCTCAAAATTTTCAAATTCCCTGATATTCTCAGAATTTTCAAATTCCCTGATTTTTCCCCGCAGTGCAGGGATTTTTTGGGAAGCATTTTCCAGGTTTTCCCTGGACGGACAGATTATTTATTTACAAAAATACAATTATATACCGGTATTACATCGTTGAAGGATATATAAAGAGTGGGAAGTCTGATATAACGTATACTTCCAAGGGTTGTGAGAGAAAAGAGACACCAGATGTCTTTTCACAACGGGGATGAATGGCAAATCCTGCTATTATCACTCACCTTCTTCTCCTCAGAGCGATCAATCTGAGTTTCCACTTGTTGTCGAGCTTTCCAGTTGTGTTTCTTACGAGTTTTCCCCATTTTCTCTCTTCACCTTACACAGGACAAAAATTACTTGAACAACAAGAGAGCAATAAAGAGAAATATCTCGGTAAACATTCTAGCTTCCACACACGTGAGAATTTTGATAGGCGGGTTCGCCTGTAGAAGGCGACACTGTCTTGCCGAATGGTTATTCAATAAAACACAAGGTGGCAGCACGTCATCTATGCAGACAGACTGTTCACGCTCACGATTTGGCCGTGAGCGTACAATACAATCGATATACTTGCCGCTCACAAGGTGTACAATATAAACTCCCTGTATTGTACAGTGACGTCACGACCGTTCGAGACTATCGGTGAGCCATGCGGACAGCACAATTTGATGAAATAAATCAAATTAAGTTGTAATAAGTTAAGAATCATGGAATAAAAGCAAGAATAGCACAGTATCGCGTCTTCGGCGGCCTGTATTCTCCTTGTATGGCCGAAAAACAACTCGGCCTACGGCCTCGTAGTTTTCGGCCATACTCGGAGAATACAGCCCCCCTCATACGCGATACTATGCTGTTCTTGCTATAGTATGTTAGCCTATGAGCCAATTTACATAATTTATTGTAGGCCTATGTAAATTATTCAGAATTATATTTTTCTGTTAGGGCCTTGTTACCGTACATTATGATGTTTATAGTTCCTACCGTTTATTTGAATAAAACTTATGTTTGATATGCTATTTGTTGTAATTATGTGAAGTTATTGGGGTAGGTGCATAAATTTCACGTAAAGTTATGTGAGTCACTTAACTTTAAGTGTGAAAAGTTACAATCTCTACGTGAGTCACGTAAATCCTGGTGCCAAAACAGGACACGTAAGAATCGTAACTTTAAGTGACACGTAACTTACGTGGTTCACGTAAGTTACGTGGGTCACGTAAAATGACAAGTACGCCATCTAGACTCTCCCGCGACCTACCGCTTTTTTTAAAAAAGCCGCCACCGGCTCCTCTCTAAAATTGGAACAGTCGTACCCGTTATCACGGTTTCACGAACAAAGTAGAAGAAAAGGGAATTGCTGCTGTGTCTGCCAACGAAATAAATCCTCATTCAGCTTTGTGTCAGGTGTGAGAACTACCGTATATTAGTAAGCAACGATATTAGCTAGTGATTACTGGAACAATATTGTCTATATTCAATGCTAGAGTCAGGTATAGCTCGATAGGTCCCGTCAGGAAGATTCGAATTGACGGCCATTGCCGCGAAATATATCAACAAGCGCCGAAAATGGTGTCTCCCAATACCGCCGCTGGCGCCACTGTGAATAGGCCGCTGCTCAGTGCCTACACACTGAGCAGCGCTAGGGGTGGTGGTCGGGTGGAGGTGGTAGGGTGCGTGGACGGGACCTCGTCGGCAACTGTTTTTCTTTATTTATACAAGCAACTAGCCTAAAACTCAGGTCCCAACACAACCCTATCCAGCGGTATGCTTTCTGGATTTTAGTACAGAACTACAATGCAATTCCACCGGAAACAAGATGGTAGAGAACATGGGCAGTGAATCAGTGATTTCTTGCTTTTGTTTATTCTTAAATCTCCTACTTTGTTGGGATTGACAGATGTCGGGGTATATACTAAATGACAAAATTATTAGGGAGGACCGTTTTCCCTCCTTATGTTACATTGTAACATTCTTCTGGATATCGTTAAACAGTGGCGTAAGAAGCTATCCGTGATTTGGAGGGATCGAGGGGGGGGGGGAGAGGGGGCGGGAAGGGCGGGGGAAACTCCATGTCATCAAGGAAAACGTGTCTGTGTTAGCTGGCCGTAAGCAGCGGCTTAAAATGTGGCTAGAAATGATTTTCGTTGCATCCAACGGCAGTATCAAATTATTATAACCTTTGAAATCATAGTCCTATCTGAACATAGCTATAGTGTCTTAAATGGGTAAGGTTTTTCTAGGTAGGGGGGGGGGGGTAAATCGGAAACACACCTATTTTTTTTCTTGGCCTCTTTCCTCTCAACGTATAATATGATATCACATTACCTGGAATATTTATTAAGATTCTATACATGTGGGCCTAAGTACTGGAAATCTTCCAATACATTATACAGGCTATAATTATCTAAATGGATAGGGGGTCAAATTTACCTGATTTTTAAAATCTGTAAGATTTTGGTTTGAATGGGTTATTCACTTGCCAAAAAATCAATTTTAACTTTTATATTCTGTGTGGCCCAAGAAATCCCCAGATTTCTTAAAGTCAACTATGCGGTAAAATTACATTCAGAATGCACCATTTGATTCTGAAGACGCAGGGCAGAACTTTATAGGAAATGAAAATGCAATAATTTATTTAGATTCTCAATAAATGTATATAATCAAAGCTGTAGAATACTGTCTTTTCATGTTTATCTTCCGTCTAAGCCCTCCCTCCCCAAGACAATGTAATGTAGGCAGTTTATGTGGCATTACATTCGGGCCATAGAATATCTTATGGAAGACCATTTACCCATCAACCGAAATTCGGTTCTCCGGGTTGATGGGTAAATGGTCTTCCATAATATCTAGTCGGGCCATGAACTCTCAAAAAGTCATGGCCCGACTCTCTATGGTGACCCAACCCACTATGTTACACACTGCGACGGGGAACTAAGAGAACTTTGTTGACTTTGTTGACCATGACTAGACAGTTGTAAGTAGGGGGCCTATACATGTTTTGAATATGAAATAAATACATACATTATTTAACATAAAAAATGAAAATAATGAAAGAAACATATTTTTGCAATATTTGAGTATCTCCATCCCAGTTAAAATATAATGGAATCATGTGAAATATTATCCACAGAAGGTCAAGGATACATACAAGTGGCATGCCATATCTTAAGATCATGTTTAGAAAAACATACTAAATTAGGGCTAGTGAAAGTTCATATCAGGTCACTGAGGTATAGTGACAGCTGTATGTACTGCAGTACAAATAATTAAGCTGCAATACCACGCAACAATGCATTATTAAGTTATATATTGTACCGGTTCCGGTCGAGAAGGTTGAAGAAGTAAGAGCAAAGGCTTGACTCTTTTTTTTCAGATCCCGATCAATACAAGAAGTACACCAAACCTTTTTTTGGCATGAACAGTCATAAAGGTATATAGCTCATATAGACACCATCGATCATCCCCCTATTTAAGCTCAAGGATCAGATTAACTGTTGTTCGAACCGACTCAAGCTGGCCGCTGGAGCTGGTCAAAAGACCCGCCAAACTTTTGGACTACCTCGTGGGGTGAAAGACTTAGTCACTGCATCCACGGATGCTCTCCAGTTCAGTGTACAATCTATTGTAATCCCAAAGACTCTGTGTTCGTTTCTACACCAGGAAACTCCGTAAATACAAGATTCCTAAGGATATTCCACAGATATTCACTTTTCCTGATACGGTTGGGAAATTCTCCCAACCTCCTCCCATCCTCCATGCACCCAATCGGAGAAAGTAAACACTGGATGTATACGACAAGATCTAGCCTCTAGGGAACATAGGAAACCATACAAAAACTTGATTGCTAGATGATTCTGTGAAATAGGTTTGTTTGCACCAAAAGTACTCTCTTTCATCCTTAATATCCGCACTTCTGAAACTTTTATACAGTCAATCATCGGGAGGCAAACCACTCGGAAAATCTTTAGAGTTCACGCATGCGCACTCAGACAATAATACAAGCTAGCTCTTGCCAATGACCACGTATTTATGTTAAGATCCATCCCTCAGGAAACACAGGGAACTGCTTAATGGCATTAACTGTCAAGGATTCGGTGAAAAAGGTTTGACTGCTCTGTGCTTTCATCTGTTGTGTGTCATCCCTTAACATATTTTGAACTTGTTTACACGCTCGCATCGAGCTGACGTCCACCTTGGAAAAAGCAAAAAACGGGCACCGTCGCAAAAGAAAGAGCCTTGCAACGGGTATTCGAAGAGTTATATTTTCCTAAACGTCACTGCTAACCAAATGAACAACAGGCTGTAATCCATACAGGGAAGTGAGGAGATGTCCTTCGAGCATCTATTACATGATCATTTTGCCGTTTTTTCACCTTGCCAGTGTGGTTAAAGCAACGTCAAGCGTAAGGGAACACTGACAAAACGCTCAAAGTTTTTATTTTTGACTTTTTTCACAAGCTGTTGTCCCATATATATATATATATACTGTGCCTAAGAATGAATATTGAACGTTCATCTCCATCCACATTGAGCGGCAAGGTTCTCAGCCGGAATTATTTTTCTGCGCATGCGCAGTAGTAACCTCCACCCTAGACCCGATGCCGATTGAGCAACCTTGTTGACAGACTTATAGCCATTAAAGAACTGTTTAAATGCCTAAAAACCACGGCAATCTGTTTATACATAATGAGATCTTATGCTCGAGGAAAGTGAGCTAGTTAACCAGCTTAATATCCTTTCTTTTAAACTTCTGACTAGGCTGGTAGCTAGGTTCTCTCGCCACTGTCAGCCATTTTAGAAAAGGGCAAAACTACACATATACAAAGTAGACACTTGTTATGCCTGCATCTGCGTTGCAACGGGTACAGGAAGGCTGCTAGTCGACTCATACCGGCGGGCCAACCATACCGAGGAGCTACCAGCTTCACCATCGTATATGCCCCTGTTATTCACATGAACTGAACAATTCTGTTTGTATCCCTCCCCCCCTGTGAACGGCTACACGGATGGCCACCAGGCTAAGACAGTCAACTCTGGATGCCAAAGTCATAAATAAAGTCAATAATAAAAATCCAAGAAAAAGCAAGGCCTCAGAAATCACCATGGGTAAAGACAAAAAAGAGGAAAATGGGAAAAAAAATGATGGGGATGTCGCTGAGTTTCTCGTACAAATGGAGAAGAGGCTCGGCACGAGAATTGATCAAGCGATGGGGGTTAAAACAACCCAGTATGAACAGAAATTTGAGGCTATCGACGAAGGCATTCTGAAGAGAGAAGCAAGAATTGAGGCCCTAGAAAGAAAGCTAGAGCTTCAGGAGAAAAAGATCGCCAGCATGGAAAAAAATATGGTCAGGAAAGATGATGATACGTTCATTGAGATAGCAGCGCAGGCCAGAAGAGCTGCAGACAGGAGATTAATGAGAGAAAAAGAGGAAATGAGGAACAGTTTTGTCATGGAGGGTATCCCCAAAAAGGAAGGGGACAAAGATGCAGCTTATGTGGAGAGGCAAATGTCAAATATTTTCCAGAATGGCTTGGGCATGAGAGTCCCTTATGATGCCAGGATCTTTCGTGCTGGGAATCTGGTAAAGGTAATTTTCAGCAATGATTACGATGCTCATGATTTCTGGGAGTCCAGATATGGCCTTAAGAACTTTACTCTTGATGGCAAGACAAAGGTTTGGATAAAACAAGATATGCCCAAAGTACTAAGAGACAGAGTAGCCAGGGCAGAATTTATTGTGAGAAGAGCTAGAGCGCTTCAGAAGTGGGGAAAAGTCTCGCAGTTTGAGGGCAATGTAACAATTGACAGGGACTTGTACACATACGACAAACTCAACCTCTTACCTGATATAATAAATCCCATCACACTCTCAACGGTTGAGGACGAGAATGCACTGGCTTTTTCTGGGAGGGACTCGCCCTTCTCTAACCACTTCCTGGCTAGTTTTGAGGTAGATGGGCACAGATTTAGCTGCATGGAACAGTATCTGGCCCACTCCTGTGTCAAAAACACCGAAAACCCGAGCAGGTATGACAAGATCTGGGGTATCGGCAAAGGGCTAAAGGATGACCATGTGCTGGATACAGCTACATGGCCACAAGATGGCAACCTACTAGGATATTCTTGGATGAAAATGAGAGATATCCTAAGAACCAAGCTTGCAAATGCCCGCGATGCACAACGCCAAGTCCAAGACCCTGCGCGGGAAGAGGAGTCAGAGGAGGACTGATCTGGTGAGCGGAGCATGACCGATCAGTCTGTCACATGACATAAACATTCGAAATGGAGACCACCAGAGTGCAAGCTCAAGGCCAGCAAAGATGTTTAGAGAGTATAGGGACCAATAAAGCAAGAGCTAAAGCTATAAATTTCTTTACACTTAATGTAAATGGTTTAGGACAACTTAAGAAAAGAAAGGCCATTTTTAGTAAATATTCGAGTGAAAAGCGGGCGGTCATAGCCCTTCAAGAAACCCATTCTACGCCGGAATCGGATGCGATCTGGCGAAGTCAATGGGGAGGGGAAATGATTGTGGGTCATGGGGACTCTAATAAAAAAGGTGTTGCCATTTTATTGTCAAGAGACTTGGATGTAAGCATTGTCTGTAAAGGTAATGACGGTAAGGGTCGCATCGTATATGTGGTTTTTGAAGATGATAATGTAAAGACTTGTATCGTATCCATTTACATGCCCACAAGCTGTAACTACAAAGATCAGCTGCAAATGTTCCTCGACCTTGAGGGTATCTTAGACCAACTTGAATACCACAACCTTTGTATTATGGGAGATTTCAACATTGATGTAGATAAAAATCCCGAAATGAAAACTTCTGGTGTATTTCGAAATTTTATTGAAAGCTACGAGCTTAATGATGTCATGGTCATGCTCGGGCTCAATGATCATACTTGGAGAAGGAATAAGCAAACCTCCAGGTTGGATTATATCCTTCTGGACGATGTATTAAGCAGAGAGATAACAGATGGCCACATTGAAATAAATGTCTTAACTGATCACAAAGAACTATGTATAAATTTAGAGTCAACGGTAAATATTAAAGGCCCTGGTTATTGGAAGTTTAACAACAAATTGTTGGCAAATGATGAATTTATTGAAGGTATCAAAGATACTGTCACTATGTATGCAGGTATGGACAAAAAAATGTGTAAGAGGTTGAAGTGGGACATGTTTAAAGCCAGCTGCAGAGATTTGGCAGTTAAGGTAGCCAGAAAGGTGGCGAGGGAGGGAAATCTGGATAGAATTGAAAAGGAGCGCATTATTGCAGAACTAGACAGTAAAAATTGCCTCTCTAACGAGGAGGTTGATCAACTAAAAAATATAAGGAAAGATCTCGAGGAAAAAGAATTATACAAAGCTGAGGGGGCCCTAATAAGAGCTAGGGCGAAATGGATGGCAGAGGGGGAAAAACCCTCCAAATACTTTCTTAACTTAGAGAAACTCAACGCCAAAAAGAAAGCCATTTCACGACTTATGATAGATGGTAACCTATCATGTAATCAACAAGAAATTATTGGGGAAGGGAAAAATTTCTATTCCAAGCTTTACGCTAAAAGTGAGGCCATAGGAGGGGACGAGGGACCCTTTCTCAGTTCTATCCAGAATATAGTGAAAGATGATGATCATGCTTTTCTGACTAGGGTCTTTTCAGAGGGTGAAATCAAGACAGTTATTGACTCTATGAACAATAATAAAGCCCCTGGTATTGATGGACTGAGCACGGAATTCTATAAGTTTTTCTGGTGTAATATTAAAAAAATGTTTATTGAAATGCTATGTGAGGTGGAAAGAGTTGGGCAGATGACCTGGGATCAATATAAAGGAATTATTTCCGTTATACCTAAGAAGGGTGCTGACACCAGGTACATCAAGAACTGGAGACCCATAACGCTACTTAATGTAGACTACAAGATAATTTCTAAACTGATAGCCGAAAGAATAAAAAAAGTTATGGATTGTATCATAGATGAAGACCAATATGGATTCATGAAAAATAGGTACATCGGCGTGGCAATCAGAAGAGCCCATGATTTACTGAGTTATGCTGAAAAACAGAAAATAAAATGTCTAATGGTAGCAGTCGATTTCCAAAAAGCCTATGACTCCATTGATTGGAAATATATCATGACATGTATGAAGAGTTTTAACTTTCCTGAACATACGATCAGGTGGGTGGAGACGTTGTTAAAAAATTCCATTGCATGCTTCTCTAATAATGGTCATCGATCTGCATGGTTCACCCTAGAGAAAGGGGTTAAACAGGGGGATCCTGTATCACCCTTTCTGTTCAACATAGCTGCTGAGGTGCTTTCTTGTAAAATTAGGGAAGATGCCCGCATTAAGGGTGTGGTGACTGGTAATATTGAACACAAAATAATACAGTTCGCCGACGATACTACTATTTTCGTTAGAGATGAGAAGTCGTTAGCCAGAGTCATTGATGTATTGCATGAGTTTGGAAAAATCTCTGGGCTTAAAGTAAATATTGAAAAAACTGTTGGTATTATTATGGGTGTCAGAGTTGTTAATAAGAAAACTAGAGAATTTGTTAAATGGAAAGATGAGGTCAAGCTTTTGGGTGTACATATTACGCACCCTGATTTTAGAGCTGTCGAATCTGATATAAATTTTGATGGGGCAATCCAAAAAATGAATGGGGTCATAGGAGCGTGGGCTGGTAGAAACCTATCTTTGAAGGGCAAAGCCATTATAAACAATGTATTAATTCTCCCTATTATCCAACATCTGCTGGCCTGTGTTCCCCTTGACATTTATCTCAGAAAGGAGATAGAACGCGTCACAAGGAAGATGATGTGGGGAAAGAGAGGCAGTAAAATTAGTATAAAATTCTTGAAACAGTCGCATGAAGAGGGTGGGTTGGGAGTAAGATCAATTGAGGAAATCTTCATAGTAAACAGAATCAAATGGGTGGGTATAATGTTATCAGGAGGAAATAAGAAATGGACCAGTATCATTGAGTCCTTCCACAAGAAAAGTATGGATGACCTGTTACTGAGCAGACTAATGCCTAATATTTTTCTCAGCGACTTCTTTCGGGAAGTTTTTAGGGTGTGGAGGAGGTTCTATTACAACAAAGAGCCTGCCTCTAAAAGGGAGGTGTTGGCCGAACGTATTTGGGAAAATAGGTTTATCAGAAGTGGGGGTAAAGTGCTTAGAAACCCTCCATGGAAAAGGAAAGGGATTATCACCATCGCTGATGTTTTAGATGAGAATATGGAAATCTTGACGGTTGATGAAATTGTATCTAGATATGGAGTTAAATGCAACTTCTTAGAAAGATTAACCATTAAAAACTCGGTCCCCCATCCTAGCTAGGGAGGGGGAGGAGAGTGATAAGCAAGAAAACAGAGTCGATTTCAAGATAATGGAGAAGGTATTTAATGTTCGTGATTTTGGGATTAACCTATTATATAAAGAGTTAGTCAAAATGGACAGACCTAAATACGAAAAGCTGGAGAAATGGAATGATATTCTGGCACAGGATGCTTTTCTGGGTTCTGAAGCGGTATGGAAAAAAATCTTTACCATCCCATACAAATGTACAAATGAAGCCAGGTTGCAAACACTCCAGTACAAGGTTATTCATAGAAATATATGCTGCAACCAATACTTAAAACGAATTAAAATAATTGAATCAGATCGCTGTAATTACTGAGATTCCATTGTACATTTTTTCTTTGAATGCCCTAAAATAGTTTTATTTTGGAGTGAGTATGTACAGTGGTGTGATAGCAATACCGCTCTTGAAGATTTAAATGTTAAAAAAATCAATGCCAGTTGTGTTATCTTTGGCTATGAAGGGCGTAGTAAGTTTCAGGAATTTTTAAACTGGTCCATTATAATGGCCAAGAATTTCATTAATAGACAAAGATTGTTTTACAAGAATGATGTAGTTTTCGGTGTTTTTTTGATTGAAATGAGACACAGATTCAAGTCTGTGGAAGTGAATTGTAAGATCAAGGGAGGTAACCTAAAAAAATGCAAATTGTGGAAAAGCATACTGTATGACGAAGTGGTAGAATGATATGTTTATTCAAGAAACAAGTACATTTGCAATATTATGTTTCACAGGTGCTATAAAAGTCTAGGAAGTGGGCTGGGTCCCCTGCATTAATGCAGATCTCCCAACGACATCCTCTTAAATAATATATAATAGATAAACTGACAACTTTCATCCATCATTCCTTAATGCTAACAGCTAAAAAAAAAAAAAAAAAAATGTTGTCCTATATACTGTCTCGTGACTGGATAGTCAACAGTCGTAAGTGGAAGTAACTCACTTTGTTCACTGTATTATAAAAGAGCTCTCATGATATATTTTATGTGTTTTTGGTGTCTGTCGGTAAAATATCTACTTCGTTGAATACCAGTATTATTCAGAGGTATTGATTAAGTGTGTGGAGGTGCATTATGCACACTGGTTATCTTGGAAGAAAATAAGAAAACCACAAAAAAATAATAAAATACAAGGTTATCAATATTCGTGCTTAGATGTGTAAAAGGCCCGATGGCAGGATTGTGAAAATAAAGACCTTTTAAAAAAAAAAAAAAAAAGAAAAGTTATATATTGTGCTTTATCTTTGAAATGATTTAACAAGTGCTGCTAATGTAGGAGGTATTCTGCAATATTTAAATTTCATGAAAGCATAAATTAATTAAAAAATTGCGAAAACTTGGATATATAATGTAGAAATGGGGGTTTTCTCAGGTTTGACTATGTGACACATTCAAGGGAAAACCACATTTCCCACTTGGAACAGCTTTTATATTATTATCACACACTTGTAAATTCCACCGCCCCGCCCGCCTTAGTATCAAGATTATTGTAGATTATAGTATTGTTATAACTACTACTTTATAATAATTATTTAAACAACCCTTTGCCTCAATAGTATGAATTACAAATACGGTAAAATTGAGGGGCTGCTGAGCCTCTTAGGCCATATTATTCATTATTATTGTTGACCCAGAATAATTAATATTATCTTTGGAAACTAATCTATCATCCTACAAAAGCATATTTAAATATATGGACTAGCTTGGCTTCGAACATATATGTAACTGTTGTATAAAAATTATATCAATTATGTTATTAAAGGAGAAGAAGGTTCGATAGAAAAGAGAGAAAACGTGTCGGAGCACTGCTCCCTTTTTTTTCTTCTTTTCCAGGACTAACCCCTTTTTTTTTGCTAACCCCAAAAGGTCAGTCGATTCAGTCTACACAATAGATCCTACACACCCAAGAGTTGACATCGAAAAAGACACAGGATTAACAGAAAAGAACTTTTTGTTTCCTCCCGCGCCCAGCCGCCCTGGAGGAGCGTGGCTTCGGATTATCGCCCAAGTCGGTCGAAAGAGAAAAAGGATTAACACCCCAAAACACACAGAGAAAAATCAATCAACCAATCAACAAACCCACTCTACTCCACCACGAACATTATAAACGGACTAACATACATAGAATAATTCGGACCTCGGATTACCCAGATCAGGAATAATCACCCCCCACACGCTGGAGGAAAAAGACAATCCGCCATCTTGGACTCATCGGATAAGAAAGTCCGACCCCCAATGTGAACCCAAGGATTATAGACAATAACAAGACCAATCAGCATTAAACGGACAATAAAACCAAAAGATCTCTCTAAACATCACAACCGATGAAAGGAGAAACAACATATCGTCAGGATTTAAGCCTTCCCCCAATATTCACAACAGCGCGGGAACGTAAAAGTTACGCGCAAAGCCCTAGCACCCGCAGGAGTAACTATAGAGAGCTCTGAATACACCGAGGGCGGTTACAGACAAAAAAAAAAAATATATATACCATCCCCAGGGATACCAATGAGAGGTAACTTTCAACGAAACAATACATAATTTTCTTCTTTCTCATTTTCTGATTCTTTCAAATAGAGCTTGCTTCCCGCCGCTAGCGGAAGAGGAAGCTCATAGAAAAAGGCAAAAGTTGACATCCCCCCAAAAAAAACCAGTGTCATACCGGCAAGGCCGAAACCCGTGGTATCGGGTTAGTCAGCCTACCGCATAGAACAACAATAACAAGGAAAGCACGAGTCGGACAACAGGAGTCCTTCTCGTATGTGTGTGATAAAGTGATCAAACCCCACCACCGATCATTTCCGTCAGGAAAAATAGATATACTACAGGAAAGTAAGAGCACGCTTGTGAAATAAGCTTTTAGCTCAGAGTGAACTAACCAACACAACCGCAACGGAAGCGTCACGACGCCATCTTGCGGAAGTGCCAAAAACGGTGAAAGTTACATTTTTCCCTATAGTTAAGCATATAACCAGGGAAACAAATACCAGTTTCAACGCCAACAAGCTATCCGGCAGTTATGAGCTCGTCTAGCGACGAGGTCGAAGATATCTCGGACCAAGACCTTGCCAGAAGACTAGAGAGAAGAGGCAAGAGAAGCCTCAGTGAATCCCCAGAGGTCAGTGCTTGCAAAAAAAAGAACCCCAATATGGAAACAGGGCAAATGAGAAGACCAGTGAAGGAACCAAGAAAAGTGTTACCTAGAAACCCGCGCGAACGTCCCAAATACAACCTAAACGGGGATGTCTCCGAGATGGTCAAGAATCTGGCTGACGTGAACCAAAAGAGTTTCGACCAGCTCTTCGAAGGGCTCAAAGACATGGAACTAATGAAACAAGTCATGAACGACAACTCTCAGGTGGGATATGAAAACGCTCTTGCGATTAATAGTGTTGTCGACGACAACGAAGCGAGAGGTAAAGACTGGAATAAGATGAAAAGGGACATAAAAGAGACCAAAAATGAAGTTAAAATTCTCAAACAGCGTAACGCCGCTCATAAAGACACGGATTACCTTGAACAGAAAAGACAGGAAGAGCTGAAGGACGAGCAATTCGTTCGTGACGAACTCGCAAGATTAGACAAGAATCTCCTAATAGTCGGCATTAAATCCACTGAGCACGAAACACAGGCAGAAATAGATAATATCGCTGACAACGTCATTTTCAACTTGATGATGCTACATACAATGAAGTACAAAAAAGCATACAGGGTAAATAAAACCAGAAATTGCCCAATAAAAGTAGAATTTCCCTCCTCTCAGAATGCTACTACCGCGTACCAAGCAAGACTAAAACTCAAGCAATACGAGAATGATCCAAGTGTCGGGAAGATTTTCATCAAGAAAGACGTCCCGCTCTTTCTTAGACAGCGAAATGCAAGGGCTACAAAGATTGCAAAAGCCGCAGTCAAAATGGGATACCCAGACGCCAAAGTCAGCAGAGGCAGTGTGTTCCTTAAGAAGTGGTACAAACACAACCAACTGTCAACTGTACCAACCCCACTCCTACTCTCCAACCTGACCAAAGTACAAAACGACAACGCTATGGCCTTTTACACAGAAGATAACCCTCTATCCAACCACCATTATTCACCATTTACGTTGGAAGGGCACGCATTCGACAATGTCGAACAATATCTCTTTTTCAAGAGAGCCAAAATAGGGCAAGACCCAGAGAAAACACAACTAGCTTTGATCACATACAACCCCAAGGATGCAAAAGCTAACATGTCGTCGGTCACAGAGTTCAAAGAAGACTGGGAGACCCACAGAGCAGAGTTCGTCCTATCAGCTTTGAGAGCTAAAGTAAGAGACAACGAGTACATCGAAGACTACTTAGTATACACCGGCTCAAGGAAGCTAGCCGAGGCTTCCCCCAGGGATAAGGTATGGGGTGTGGGCATGGCCCTAGACGACCCCTCAGTCCTGGACGACTCCACATGGCCAACAAAAGGTAACCTTTTAGGGAACACCTGGATGGAGGTTAGACAAGAAGTCAACATCAGACGCCAAGGCGAAATACAAGAAGCCATGGATATCCAAGACGTGGATAAACAAGGATAAGTCTATCAAGAGTGTTAGTTTATATCTCAGGATTAAAATAGCAATTAAAACGCAAGATGGAGCAAACAATCAAAAATAACGACACCCTTAACCTTGTATCTTTTAATGTCAATGGTTTGACCGGCGACATTAAAAGAAAAGCCATGTTTGACAAGTTCAAAACAGAGAACAACACTGTCGTGGCATTTCAAGAGTCCCATTCAACCAGTGATAGAGAGTTAGTATGGAAGCTACAATGGCCTGGGAAAATTTTTTTCTCACATGGCTCTAGCGCATCGAGAGGGGTAATGCTCCTCATCTCTGACAACATAAAAAAAAATGTAATTAAACATCAAGAAGACACCGAAGGTCGGTGGCAGTATATTGTGTTAGATATAAACAACTCAAAAACCGCCATATTCAACGTCTACGCGCACACTGCAGACAACCCGAAAGGGCAACAACAGACACTTGAAGAAATATTAAAAAACATTGATGAACTTGAAGTGGATAATCTGATCGTCATGGGCGATCTAAATGCTGACATTCAATACAGACCTCTCCAAAAGTCAAGCCTCCAGATAAAAGAATTTATGAACGATCTAGATTTATGTGACATTTTAAGCGTGAAATATGGTGGCTTTCCACCTAAGACTTGGGTTAGAGTAAAACAAGAATCAAGATTAGATTATGTCCTTATATCAAATAATATAGTGAACATAGCCGGTGAGTGTTGCTTAGAATCCTACCCCCTATCTGATCACAAAATCGTTAGAGTTTCCCTGCATCTTCTCTCAGAAAAAAGAGGCAGAAACTATTGGAAATTTAACTCCATGCTCCTCGAAGACGAATGCTTTATAGCTGAAGTCGAGCTCTTAGCTTTCAGGAGTAACAGGGAGAATCTTTCTCCCGTACTAGTTTGGGAGTTATTTAAAATGGATGTAAGACAACTCGCTATAAAAACAAGCTGTAATATTAGTAGAGCAAAGAAAGAGAAATCCAAAAGACAAAAAGACAAACTATACACTTTAGATCAAAAAGCTTCTCTCTCAGAGGCTGAAAAAGAAGAAAGGGAAGAGCTTTTAGCCTTCCTCAAACAAGAAGAACTAGATAAGGCGCAAGGCGCATTAATAAGATCAAGAGCAAAGTGGGCCCTGGAGGGTGAAAAACCCTCCAGGTTCTTCTGCTCTCTTGAAAAATATCGTGGAGAAAAGAAAACCATAAACCAATTAATGGTGGAAGGAAACATTGTTAAAGGGAAGAAAAACATTCTAGAAGAGGGAGAAAAATTTTATAGAAATCTGTATGACGAATTAGAGATTAACAAACAAAGTGCAGAAAAATTCTTAGATAAAACCCCTTCCTGCTTACTAGACGAAATAGACAATGACATAATATCCCTTCCTTTTGATTATGAAGAGGTAACGAAGGTTGTAAAGGCGCTAAAAAATAACAAATCGCCAGGATGCGACGGCCTTACGTCAGAGTTTTATTGCTTCTTTTGGTACGCCATTAATCAAATATTCATGAACATGTTCGAATTCTGTCTATCTGTTGGGAAGCTCTCCGAAACACAAAATCGGGGAGTGATCAGTGTTCTGCCCAAGAAAGACCAGGACTTAAACAGTCTTGGAAACTGGAGACCAATCACATTATTAAATGTGGACTACAAGATCATGTCCAAATCAATTTCCACTAGATTAGAGTACCATCTCCATGACATGGTCAGCGAAGACCAATTTGGTTTCATAAAAGGGAGGTTCATAGGAACCGCTATTAGGAAAATAGACGACACAATTTCTTTCTTAGAAAAACATGGGAAAAGCGGATTGGTAGTGTCTTTCGATTTCACAAAGGCATACGATTCCGTCAACTGGTCTTTCTTGGACGGAGCACTAAAGTCTTATAACATAAACGAGAAATATAGATCTTGGGTAAAAACTTTATTACAGGGCTCTAAAGCCACTTTCAGCAATAACGGTTTCACCTCAAACTGGTTTGACATCAGGAGGGGGGTGAAGCAGGGAGACCCCATATCCTCGACCTTGTTTACCATCATCGTGGAAAAATTAGCTCAGGGTATCAGAGACGATGAGAATATTAAAGGCATCAAATTTGGGGAAAAAGAGTCCAAAATTGTCCAATTCGCCGATGACCTCACCGTTACTCTATTAGATGAATTCTCTCTCGTTAAAACTGTCAGATTGTTAGATGAGTTCTATCTTGCCTCCGGGCTTAGGCTCAACCCTAAAAAGACAAAGGGCTTCAACATAGGTGCCTTAACCCTAACAAATAGAGATGTATTACAATTTAACTGGGAGAACCAGATAAAGGTCCTGGGGGTGACCCTGATGTACCCTCGAAACGAAAAAATGTTGACCAATATAAACGTTAGCAATCTCATGTTAAAAATGCAAAATGTGCTCAGTGAATGGAATAAGAGACCCTTGACCTTGAAAGGCAGGGTCCTGGTTGTAAATGTCTTCGTCCTCCCGCTATTTCAACACACACTTGCGTGCGTACCAATTTCGAAAAAATGGCAAAAACAAATTGAAGAAAAAATAATGAAAATCATATGGAAAAGTCCACACAACAAAATCAGTACAGACTTTCTAGTCCAGAAAATTGAAAATGGTGGATTAAATCTCAAACATATCAACGAAATTGTTGAAACCAACAGACTAAAATGGATCCAACGACTGTTAGAAAATAAAAATAGCGATCACTATGGTGCGGTTGAGATAGACGCAGGACGAAACATAGAAAGTATAATACTAAGCAGGTATAGACCAAAAGAAAATCTTAATCACTTCTACAAAGATATCTTCGATATCTGGAATAAGTACTATTATAACTCCAAACCCTCATCCGCAGCCCAAGTGGTTAAGGAAAGAATATGGTGTAATAGACTTATCAAGTGTAAAGGTCAAATGTTCTCATATGAAAATTGGCAAAACAGAGGTATCACTGTCTTTGGTGACCTCCTAAACGAGAAAGGTAAAATTATGTCAATTTTAGAGTTGAAAAAAGAGTACGGAATTGATTCCCTACTCTCCACTAGAAATGATCTTGTAAGGGCTTTACCAGCCGAATGGGGACGTCTCTTACGCGAAGATGTAACTACGCCTAACAATGACTCTATAAACATAGAAATTGGACGGCACACAGTTGACATCTCTAAAGCTAGCGCCAAAGTAATATATGACGCATTAGTCGTGAAAAGAAAAACTAAGTATGAAAAACTTGACAAATGGCAAAAAATTTTATCCTTGAACGATTCACAATTTAGCGAGATAGATTGGAAAAAAACATTTGTTAGACCTTACAAAACTACAAGTGAGTCCAAGTTACAAGCTTTCCAATATAGGATACTACACAGGTCAATAACCTGTAATGACGTCCTGAAAAATATGGGAAAAGTAGCAACCCCTATGTGTTCGTATTGTCAAGGGAGAGATAGTATTATTCACTTCTTCATAGAATGCCCAGAAACAAATAAGCTATGGGAAAGGATCCTACTAGAGGTGTGCACAATGGGCCACCTAAACTCAGCCAGAAATGGCAAACCCCCCTTTGAAATAAGAAACGGTAAAGTCTGTTTCAGAACCATAGACATTATTTTTGGTATCCCCATTGATGATACTAGTACCAAAATAGTGAATTGGATCATTTTAAGCATCAAATTTTTCATTCACAGACAGAAACTGTTCCACCAAGGTCAAATTGCTTTCAAGCATGCGATAAATGAGTTAGAAATAAAATGTAGAACCATACTGTATGAAAACAAAATGTTAACAAGAAGCAAAGAATACTCCAACGCATGGAGGAGAGTCTATACAGACCTCAAAAGCTTACACAGATAAAAGCTTTTCTTTCTACATGTATAAAAAAAATTCGTTTAATTAACAATTTCTCTTTCTGATAATTACAGTTAGATGTATCGGTTTATAATCTCAGGCATATTCCTGCTTTTTTCTGAAAAACCAAAAGGTAAAATTTTTTATCTTCCAGAAAACACATACAATGAAGAGAAGAGGGTGCGCTGTAGACATATATGTGATCGACCCCGAAAAGAGAGAAAAAGTTCTTTGTTGACAAATTGAATAAAAATGTTTTCAAACACAAAAAAAAATTATGTTATTAAATTTTATAATGAAGATATCAATCAGACCTTAAGCTCTCTCTGACTGGCTTTTAATGAGGGAATTTAACAGAGTTCGTCGAAATGATTATTAGATCTGAATATTTGTTATATTTTGAATAAAGGTAGTAGGATATTAGCACATACTTAATATACACAAATGCATATAATGGGGGTGCCCATTGCTTCATTTCGGCATAAGATATCATTTTTATGGTAAAAGAAGTCTGTCAAAATTCAGATATATTTTAGACCAATCAATATACATTATGAATAATTGTCCTTGGTCCAGGTTTCTGAAATTCTTTCATTTGCTACAGACATAGGCACAACATGATATAACCATTATGATTTGGGATTAAATTGGATTAAATCTGTATAAAACCCATACTTATGTGAGAAGCATGTCTGTTAACCTGGGGAGAATATAGGCCTATGCCCCAAATTTAGTGAAAAATTATATCGTCTTGAAACACATTTATTTTTACATGGTATACAACTACAGTCGTGCTGGGTATATACTAAAAAAATGGGAACGTTATCTTCATTATTAGGGGTCATTTTCATTAAAATAATGTGCATTTAAGCCCTTAAGTTGCCTCCCCTGGGCAACGTAATTTTGAGGCAGTTTACGTGTCACTTAAATTTTACGTGAAGCCTATTTAAGTATTTAGCACCGCGATTTGCACTACGTGAGTCACTTAAAATTTAAGTGACTCACGTAACTTTTAAATTAAGTATTTGGCACCCCGATTGGACTTACGTGGGTCACTTAACTATTTACGTGACTCACGTAACTTTTAAGTGAATATTATGCACCTACCCCTATGCCTAATCACTTTCCAACACTTCATTTTGAACCACTGGGAGGGGTGGGGGGGGGGAGTAGAATTTTCGGGGGAGGGAGCTTTGTTGTGCAGACTCTGGAAGGATCATGATATTCGAATAGCACAAAGTGGGGTGGGGAAAGGGGGGGGGGCGCAAGACTTTTTGCACATGACTTTAAGGGGGGGGGGCATACAATTTTGCACAAGAATTTCGCAAATTCTCCTCTCCCCAACCCCCAGTGGTTAATTATGAACAGTCCCTTATTCACCCCCATCCTCATCCACATCTCCTTATTTATATTCTATCATCAAACAGTTCTCCCTCCTACACTTGATATATAATTGTATAGCCTATATATGTAAACTCTTTAATTTTATTAACAATAATAGTTATCATTGTACCATATCATAGCAAAAATTCAGGTTTTCTTGGGTGGATTTATGAGGAGATCCTATTGACCTATAGGCCCAAGGCCGATTGGTATTATCGCTTGTACCATGTGAAATGATAAAACATTCTAATTAACTTTTTATTGGCAGATTTACGGTAATCTGCCAATTATGTCATTGAATTGAATTGAAAAATACTTTATTTGTCAAAGGTTATACAAATGTGAGGTAGGCAAATATATAATCAGGTTTCTGGATAAAATCCAGGCCTTCATAGGGGTCGAAAAAAATATTCATATAGGCCTAAGGCCTATTAATTAAATACGAGAATTAAAAATAAGTCGTTCAATTTGCAGATGACACTAGGCCTACATTATTTCTGGAACATGATGGAACCTTAGCATGTACCCTGCCCTAGAAAAAATTAGCAGTTTGCAAAAGTGTCTGGTTTGAAAATCAACATCAATAATTTAATAAGTGCATTAGACAAAAGGGATGAACATAAATTATGTCGCATTGTCTATAATGAATAAAGAAAAAATGGACAAAATCCACCAAAACACGCGGGATTCATTATTTTAAAGTGACACATGCCACTGAGCTCCCGATTTGGGGAAAGTTTGCCTGAATTTCAACTATGTTCTAGATTAGTATATTTGTAATGTATACCCGGGAGCATTAATGTAGAAATTACATATATTGTGTGTATTTAAGAGTTTAAAACTACAATTTCGTAGGGTGCTGGAGTCACCCTACCCAACTGCCAGACAGTTAGGGAAGGTCCCAGACGCCTCTTATCTTAATGAGAGTTAAGTGATACCAGCTGGATGGGACAGGGTAGATATGTCACTATGTAACTCCTGCCTCGCTCCTAGTTCACCATGCACTGAGGGCACCACCTTATGGTCAAGTTACTTCTCTCTCAGATTTGAATTCCTCAATGGAATCTCTGCCACATTCTTCGTTAACAAATATCAATTAATCTAAGGAATATATAGAGTTGGTATTCCACACAAATGTTCTTACTTGTGCAGGTAATCGAAAACTACAAACATATTTCTAAATGTTATATAGTCAAACAGTGTCCATAGCCACTTTAATATACTCTAGAAAATAATGGTGTTTTATGTAGGACAAATACAGATGAAATTATCGGCTACTCAGAATGAGTGGAAGAAAAGATAATTTTCAATGAAGAAGAAATGTTGTTGTATGTAGGCCTAACTGTGCATGTACAATATATCCTATATATGCAAAGCACATTCTGAGACCTACCGTCCCTTTCAATTAGGCCTATATGTTCTCGGAATCTACACACATCTCGGGGTAATTCATGCATTGTGTCCAACACATGCTGCATGGGCTGTGTTTTTAGTGGGGTTCTACACAACGTCTGGTGGGACGGAAACCGCCGCTGCTGCTATTTATTTCTGTGTAATATCTGTATTGCTGCATTCTAACGTTACTCCTGTCACCGTTTACCCTAGTTAAAACAATGCTCCTAATGTCTCATTAACTTGTGTACTTTTCCAGGATTCGTAATACTAACTTGATTCAATATGCCATAATTATGGTCTGTATTCATACTATTCTGCGATCTTTGTCTACGGTTTTAACATCCATTCACTTGAATATAATGTCCCAGGGTTTAGCACATGAAATTTAAAGCTTGGAAAGTATCTACTCTCCAGCTAAAACGTATTTCACCATATTAAGTCAAATGTCCGTTCTTCCATCTTCTTATTACGTAATATCCCATTGTAGCGATTCGCAGAGTCTCGACAATGAATAAACAACTTAACGAAGCCAATTCCCCGTATCTCTGTTTATTCCAGTCCGTAAAACGGCAATCTATCCGGATTACCCGGCAAGGCTAGTGTATTATAAACCGGAGCACACAAAGGTGTCAGAACACATCAGGTAATATGATAAACACATACAATCAAATGACACATAATATAGGAATGACATGGAATATATAAACAGAGGAGATACTCTTGCAGGAGTATATAATAAGAATTGAGGTGTAGATAAGGGATAACAAAGCATTTAGAAATACTCTACTAGTAAATGCAGGGGATCAAACGCAGATCCCTCTGTGTTAAAGCAAAGGTACCAATCCTTTATGAATTGGCCCTAGAGGTATGTAGCGAAACTACTACACCATCATATTACACCTGATATTAATATAAATGTAAATTTTATGTTATTAATATGACCAACAAGTCATATCGAACATTAGACATCCTGATTGCTATTTATGTCAATAGGCAGATGGCCTCGCGTAAGCATTAAAGCTGAACACTATATAATAAGGAGGTTAGGAGGTTAGGAGCCAGCTGCACTCACCTCGGCAGCCATCTTACTTTTGCCGCGAGGGAGTCCGGGCAGCGCGTCAATTTCGCCGCGCGGCGTTGACCGCAGCGCCCATGCGTTATCGAATGAACCTTAAAACCGTTTCCCCTCTATATGCTTTAGAAACATCTACTCTATTACTTCTGACACACTGTTCCACACTATAACGATCGAGTACTTTAACTAGCCATTGCTGTAACAGTATAAAGTGGCTATGGACACTGTTTGACTATATAACATTTAAAAATATGTTTGTAGTTTTCGATTACCTGCACAAGTAAGAACATTTGTGTGGAATACCAACTCTATATATTCCTTAGATTAATTGATATTTGTTAATGAAGAATGTGGCAGAGATTCCATTGAGGAATTCAAATCTGAGAGAGAAGTAACTTGACCATAAGGTGGTGCCCTCAGTGCATGGTGAACTAGGAGCGAGGCAGGAGTTACATAGTGACATATCTACCCTGTCCCATCCAGCTGGTATCACTTAACTCTCATTAAGATAAGAGGCGTCTGGGACCTTCCCTAACTGTCTGGCAGTTGGGTAGGGTGACTCCAGCACCCTACGAAATTGTAGTTTTAAACTCTTAAATACACACAATATATGTAATTTCTACATTAATGCTCCCGGGTATACATTACAAATATACTAATCTAGAACATAGTTGAAATTCAGGCAAACTTTCCCCAAATCGGGAGCTGAGTGGCATGTGTCACTTTAATGGTTATAATTTCTCGTACTTTTCCTTTCCTAATTCTAATTTTAATTAGCCTATATTAGGCCTATAGCCTACTAATGAAAACTCTTCTCGTAATTCTCCTTAATCTTTCACACGTTGAAGCATGGACAATTGCCAACTCTTATTTATTAATATAAGCATTCCTCACTTCATTATCCCCACATCTAGACTGTAGATGGAAATATTTAGATCTTTGGACCTAGACTGCAGCAATACCCCTAGCGTTGGCGGACCCTTGTACTAAATGGGTAGGGCCGACCCACGTAATCAATCCTTATATTCTCAGTAACAGGGGAGCTATATTATGTGTTTCCTACAACACATATATGGGTAAGATTTTCAGAAAATGTACAATTCACCTTCACCAATCCTCTCAAATAACCCAAATTTCAGACGAAAATAAAGTTCAAAATACATGTACAACCTAGCCAAACAGATTACTAGAATCAATGTAATGCCAAATATACTCGAATTTATCTAGTATTAGCCCTTTTTCAGTCTAATTTAGCAGAATTTGCTAAATGTGTACAGCTGCCAATTGTACATTTTCTGAAAATCTGACCCATATAGTTCTTTTATAATTCTTCGGAAATCTCTGACCTTTCTCTGGATAATATCATTTAAACCATTAACCTTGAGACATACAAACGATACAGCATTTGGGCTTTCGGTAGACATTCTGCCCATTTTTGATAAACGTGTGACCAAATATTCATAGTTCGGCGGCGTGTTGAACTAGGTCTACATATATTATACAAATCCTTGATAGTAGATTCGTCGTAAAGTGGCCATGGAATATGATTATAAGATATTTTTGTGGACTTAATTTTTCACTTATCTGTCATGAGTTTTGACATGGCGCGGGCGATGGATTCTTACATTTTTTTTTCTTCTATTACATTATGTGGTATTTTTGTACGATACGAACTAAGATAGAGGAAATACATTGAATTGTATCTAGAGTAATGATATTTTATCAAAAGTTTTTGTCTATCATTAAACTGTCAGCTTATTCTGAGAACAAAGTACTACACCTGACGTATTGGCTGAACAACAACTTTAAAACAAAAACAATATTTTGGAATAAACTAAAGAGGGAAATTTGTAACATTGATGATGCAGAATATTTTAAGTAGGCCTATGCATATTAAAAATGTGGAGTTGTAATCTAATAGTTTGATTAGGCCTATATATTCACTAATTCGGCGCGTAGCACTGCGCTTTGGTGGTGATTTTAACATTATACTTGCACCTCATTTGGCAAAAAAACGTATTTTCTGTCATTCTTTGTCTAGATTAAAGGAATTAAGCATATATGCAGAGCAGAGACCATGATTGGCATAAATTACGCAACATTCTTCGAATATTCAGCTATATAATAGCTTTCCAAAGGCACGTACCAACTGTTTGATATTATTAACACCAGTTCATGTAACCCGACGATGAATGTTCCTATACCATTTATTAAAACTCAGTTGGGAACATTAACTTTCACACCCTTGGCCTGATCGACATCGGACGGTTGCCAAGCCACGTGTGATTGTTATGACAACAAGCATGATGACGTCATAGATGTAAAAAATCACGGGTTGCCTCCACGGCGGCGTCCACATGCCAGAAAGGCACGTAGTCTATAGCGACGGATCATATAAACACAGGGCGGGTCCAGAAGTTAGGGATACCAGTAAGAACATATATCAGGGGGGCTCTTTCGGGGGGCTATGCATGCCATTCTAAATGTCCCAATAAGTAACATAAGGATGTGTACATATTGATTGAAATAAAAGCATAATGGGTTCATAGGTGGACGTTGTGTAATTAATCGTGTATTTATTGGAAGAAATTAGTGAGACAAATTCGACAATTGTCTCCCTTTTCCATCCCCTCGTATACCCCGTTGGAACAGAAGGTTAGCCCCACCACTGGAGGGTATTGTTTGTTTTGTCAGGACACAATGGATTGTCCTTTTTCCTCAAAACATTTATTTAAATGTTGAGAGAGGGGTAATCATAACCACAAAGGGCTATTGTCATACTTTGCCTTTCCATATAGTCAACACTTCCCAAAAATGTTTGTTTTCTGAGGATTACATATATCATCATTATATGAGAGAGGGGGAGAGGGAGAGTCAGACAGACGGAGATACGATAGGGATATTTTAGCGACTTCATAATAGTTTTGCTTAATTATTTGACAGTCTCGTACTAAGCCCGTCGATAGTATTAACTATTGGCGCAAACTATTTAACTAATTAGAATGTTATCACTTGTGTTAGTCATTAATATTGGAATGCTTGGCATTCCCCCTGAAGTTTTAAAATTGAAAGCAGTGTTCCCAATGCAATCTGTGTGACAAAGTACATGTAGTTGGGTTTATTTGATGTGGTTGGGTACGAAAGGGCACAATGCCAACATGAGATATATTGTTATGCTAACGTAATTGCTTCATGCTTATATTTAATTAGTTTCGGTCTCTTTTTTATATGTATAATTTAGAGATGGTATACGAAATTGAATTACTTCTAGAATTATGGCAACGCGATAATACATTCATTTTGTGAACATGTGTATTTTCTTATAACATTTAAATGATGTACGGCCTCCAGTGATAACAAAATGTATATCATCATTGCAAATAACAATTAATGTATTCGTTGTATTTCTCTTCACCCCTTGTCCGAGAGTGCTATGATTTATCTGAAACTGTTAGTTTTGAAGTAAATATCAACGTCTATACAATGAAAATTGGATCATCAAAAGCCGGCCGCATGCATGGCTACATGCCGTTGAAACCAGACACGTACGTTATTCATTGCTGATATTCGAAAAGAGATGGTGATGGTCTATAACTGGTAGAAATATTGTTTAGTTTCTAAAAATATGTCTTGATTTTTTTTTCAATATTCAAAAAGCATATTCTGCCGTCCTACATGTAGACCCCGGACGGTGGGTCTATATGGAATAATTACCGGTATAAGCATATGGGTCAGATTTTCAGAAATTGTACAATTCATCTTCTCCAATCCTCTCAAATAACTCAAGTTTCAGACAAAAATAAAGTTCAAAATACAGTTCAACCTAACCAAACAGATTGCTAGAATCAATGCAATGCCGAATATACTCGAATTAACCTAGTATTGACAAAATTGCAGCCTAATTTAGCAGAATGTACTAAAATGTGTACAGCTGCCAATTGTACATTTTGTGAAACTCTGACCCATTATATATTTAGCGGTTTCAATCTATGGTTCTCGTTTCTCTCAGTGTTTCTTGCTCTCCCCATCCTTTTATTGGTACGTTTCTGACGTCTTTATGTTGCATCATTTATTCGTCTATCCTTTCTCCTTTCCCCTCTCCTCTATCATCTATTCATGTCTATGTTTTGCCAGTATAATTACACAGAACGTCTCATTAGCGTCTTATATACCGGCAGCTATAAATAGATATCGGGAAACTTACATACAAATTAGATTTTTTTATTGTATCGTGATGCCCTGTAATGCTAATTAGAGGAGGACTGATCACTTGCATGGTTTCCTTCGTACAAGGGTCATATTTTCAGAAAATGTACAATTCGCCCTCAACAATCCTCTCAAATAACCCACATTTAAGACAAAAATGAGCTTCAAAATACAGTTTAACAAAACAGAACTGATACTTTAAATCAATGCGATCCCAAATATACTTAGATATACTCGATATTCATAATTTTTTCAGCCAAATTTAGCACAATTTCCTAAATGTGTAGAGCTGCCAATTGTAATTTTCTGACGATCTGATCCACATATATATTATAGATATCTCAGAAGTTCTCTTCCCGCCCTCCTATAGATCTACGTTATATGCTTTGAATAGGATTCAAGCGGTTTACTTAATTTCTTTCTTCCCGGTTGGAGCAGAGAAAAAGCGGAAGTTTCCGCTTTCTGATAAACACATTTGTTTGAATATAGTCGATATAAATGTGGTTATCAGAAAGCGGAAACTTCCTCTTTTTACCAGATTATCAAGTAGTGAGAATTAAACCCTCCAGATGCATTCATCTCTCCATGACGATTCGTGCCATGTATACTTTTATATATCTAATATGAGTATTAAAGGAATTAGATCCTTAAAACAGTGTTTTTGGTGCCAAAATGCCATTTTCAATTCATAATTTGGTCAAATGAATTAAAAAAGACTAGGTACATTTAGCAATCAAATATTATTAAAGTATATATCAACATTATATATTTATGGTTAGCGGTATTCTATTGTAAAATTGACAAGCCTAAATTGTCTAATTTTGAGGTAAAGTTGTCTCATTCAGCCAGACATTCGTCGCGCCCCTACCGGCCAGAAGGCTACCCACACTTTCTTACCGCCACAACGCTCGCGGATTTCTTATCATCCCAAAGTCCAAAGGTACAGGTGAGGTCCAGGTCTGACCGTTATCTCAAAGTCGATCACGTGGGAAAGGAGGGGAGGGGCTGGCCGCCAGGTCAGGGGAGGGGGGGGAATACTGATTAAAGAGTGGGAGGGAGAGGGGAGGGGAGATAACCCCGTGACCTGGTCACCACCCAAAGAGATTGGTCAGAGTGGCAGTGGTCACTCTGAGCCTCGTTTTAATAATTGTCTGTCATTGTTATCCTGTGGCTGATTGGATCTCTAATCTAACCTGTCAATTAATTGGACCAACGAGACCAAAGCCAATCAGCGCAGGACCAGTGTATTCGTTCTAATCTGTCTAGTATAAGAATAAACAGCAGCATTGGTTCGACCTCTTCTAAGGCTTGTACTGATTCGAAGCATACATCTCTGTGTGTTGCGTTGATTAATTTCTCGCCCAACTACTGACCCTGAATTATTACGAAGAATGGCCCGCATTTCTTCACTATACCCAAATATAAACCTTCCATATGTACTGAAAAAATGACTGGCAAAAACAGATGCACGACTACATCGCACATTTTTAAATTGTTCTGTTTAGTGATATACTATATATGTGTAGATACATTATGATCAGTATTAACGACTTGAACAATCCCTTTCCATTGAGGTATGAATGATAAATATGCTTGCATACTTGAGGAAGTTATGAGGACTTTTATTTCTACAAGGAAGGCTTGGTGGGTAATTTGTGGCACTACTACGTCGTCCAAGTTATTCTCTGTGCGTTTTTTAAATTAAATAATACTTCCGTTTTGTCACTCTCTAAATGAATGTTTTACAGTCCTCTATATAATGGTCCCTTGGTAATCTACACACATATATTCCTGCTTTATCAATGCTCTATGGACGTTTTTGTGGGGGCGACGTGGTCGCTGTGTGCGATGTAGTCGTGCAAAATACCTGCATCATTATTTTCGTTATTGTATTTTTACTCGTAATAAAAAAATGTTAAAAAAATATCAAGATAAATGATTCCACATTTTAGTTGCATAGAAATAGTTTATATTACATTGGATTGATATTGAACAGTCACAGTTTTGTTTAAAATCATGACCCTTTCACTTTTACACAAATACAGACTTAATCATAATAACAGTCATTACAACTGTTCATTTTTTATCATCTTGATATCTAATTATTATTACATGCTGATATTTATGAGCAATCCCATGAGAAATCCATCATTTAGGTTGAGAAATAACAGCTCATCCAGAGTCTATAAGACTTATTTGAGATCGTGTTTCTCCCTTATACCCTTCTTTATGAGAAAGGTTAATGGTTTGAAGCTAACGGCCGTTAGATTTCCCAATAAGTATATTATATATTCTATCGGTCTATTGTTATGAATCACCTTTTTTTTATTCAACCAATATTGTATGGCGCGAGAAATATTGGTTGTGAATAAAACTTCATGATATATGGAGCTTAAGTGCACGTCAAACAAACTAACGAAAAGGAAAGGTAAATTTATGACAAGTAACAAAAGACCAATAGCTCAAGTAGGGCATGAATGAAGATGTAATTCATCCGGTAATATACAAAGGATAGTGGAAATAAACACTATACAATACACGATAAATTCCTTAGAGTATAAATTTAATGGTTATCCTGTGTACCCGACACATATTCGAAGATGTATATAACAGTGTTGCCTTTCCATGTAACATGGACTCATACGTCAACAGGTCAGATGATATGTTGTTAAACGCGAGGAAATAACAATGAAACCCATGAGAAATGATTGAAAGATAAATGCTCCATCTAAGGGCCCCTCCCATCCGCCTGTACCCTTGCTCTACCCCGTCTTTATTTGGTGAGCAAGATCCCCAACAGAGGGCTCTGGAACATACCACGCCACCTACAGGCCAGAGAGCATAACATGGAGCAAGGGCAGAAAAAGGAGAGGGTGAAAATCAGTGTATTGTTTCTCAAAATATTCCTCACCGACATGCAAAAAATGGACAGTGGTATTGTGTTCTCTTGACAACTAGCAGAGTGGGAAGAGGAGGACAAAAAAGCAAACTGAAATCAGAAATAGATTGGGTAAAGTAGACAGATGATAATATTTTATCACCATTAGTTTTATAAGCATCGGCCCGGTAACCGTTTAATAATTATTTTATTGGAAAGTCGGTTACCTATTATATTATCTATCTCATGTATAATCAAAATATAAATAAATGAAATGGGGAAACTGGCATATGTTTGAATATATTGGATGAAAGAAGCATGGAATGTTCCGCACTATGCTTAGGTGCACAGACAATCCCATTATTATAGCTCATTATCATGTCAGGTGGAAATCTGAGTGGAAACATAAATAGAAACTCTGAATAAAACGAACCTGACACTGTGACTATATAGTAGAGTCAAGGTATATATAATATTAGTTCGGAGAATGTAAATGACTGGCAGTCAGTCCTATCGATATATGGGCCTACAACTCACTTACAAAGAGTCATGACGCACTTTGCTCTCGGAAAACAAAGCTACTCAAATTATTATTATGAAACATATCTTTGCCTCGGCCTAACGTAACATGTTAGCTGCGTCTGACGTCACTGTGACCTCACCGCGGTGGGCGGGTCCTATTTTTCACGGCGTAAGGATATATAGGATAACGGATAGGAATGCGGAGCGAGTATACACCAAGTGTATGACTGAGGTGAAAGATTGTGGAAAATAAAGGTGGGGGGTGTGCGAATGGGGGGGGGGGGGGGGAAGGTGGGGAGGGGGGGGGGGAGTAGGGGGGGGGGGCACCTCTTCAGACGCCCATCACCAACACCCATCAAGAGATGCTGCAGCTACTCGCTTACTACAGAATCTTGTTCATGGTCTTATAAAGATAGAAATATAAACTCATATTACAGTTTAATTGAACTACGGTATGTAAGGGTGCAGTTCAGAGTCGCCGGAGAGACATACATTGTAATACATATGTATTCAATTCAATTCAATTGAAGAATTTTTTAATTGAATTGAATTGAATACATAGCTTACTCTTATCATACATACATACGGTATCTCATTTCTGTCCATGTGTGTATATATATGCGTGTGTGTAGTCGTATTCGGCCCCACATTGCATGTATCCAGGTAAGGATAGGCCTATACATTTTTAGCCGTCCATTTCGAATTATATTATGCATTATAAAATAATAAAAATTATTGCTGATATTTAAATAATAGAAATCAGTAATCTGGATGAGAAATAGTTTTTATTAGTTATTTTCTTACATTATTATATATTGCAATCGGCCTAATAGTTTAAATGTTTTTCCGTCAACTGTTAAGCAAACGAATATATATGGTAGGCTGTATAGTATTGTTATAATATAGGTTTAGAAAGAGGAGAGAGGCGTTATAGCGATAAGTTGATACAGGTAATATGATCATATGACAGTATGATTATATTATGATATTACCTTCTACTTCTCTAATTATATAGACGATTGAATTAATGTTTGCCATAAAGACATTATTCATTTTAAGATGCGGGCTACAGATGACACGTAGGACATTTTCCCACAGCTGTACCCGTAATAACTAATCCATGTTTTCAAATCAAATCAAGTATATAGATTTCCTTCTTTTATTGCATCGGGGGGGGGGGGGGGGGGGCAGGGGTACACTGCAGTCACACCCAGGATTCGAACCCACTATAGTTTGGCGCCCGATTCCTTAACAGGGCAGGGGGAAGGGGGAGAGGGAAGGAGGGGAAAGGCCATATACTTTGGTCATTTAAGTGTCATAAACGTCGGCTACCTGATCTCTTAATTGTATGTAGTAAAAGAAATACCGAGGATTGAAGCTAAAACAGGAGGAACTTTCCCCCAAATTGGGTCGAGGGAGGCGAACCGACCCCATGGTTCAGCTGTTATGAGGGTGTTAACTGATTAACAGGAACTAATGGTATTCCTTCTTCCACACATCGACATCAGAGAGAAATCACCGTTGTTTAATTATCCTGTCATAAACTATACTCCCAAGTCCGACCGCGCTACGGCGGCGCTATCAGACGTACAGTATCCACAATACATATTCAACTATTTACAAAAGTGCAGCAAGTGACCACAAGTAATGTGTTGCGCCATGTGGCCTCATGCCATGAACATAAGTATAATAATCATAAATACAGGTTAAATAACGAGTCGGTTGAACTTAAAGGAGTGCGAATATGGCGCGAACGAGTGGAGTGGTTTGCGTATACCACTCAGTTGAATATACGCATGCGATGTAACCCACTCAACAATACATTATTGTTTCAACTTCTAATTTGTATATTATGATAAAAAAAGTCTCAGTTTATGATAAAGTAGTGTAAATGTGTCGCCATTAGCCATGCTGATAATTTTTAACAATGTGCCGTTAGATTGCTAAATTTACGAAGCAAGGGCAAGGACAATTATACGATCGTAGTGGCAATTGATGCATTGATCACGAAAATAAACTAATCAGTCTGGTCCCAAAGTTGAGAGAGTCCCTTCAAACGAAGGGAATGCCTCTCACCTCAAACCGCAAAGTGCCATTATAATTCCATTAAGACTACAAAATGTCATTATATTCCCATCAAAGCGTTGATTCCTAGGCCAAGAAACCGATTAGCAAAGTAGGCTGACAAACCATTCTTATCTGATCTGAGGTTTTGGGCATAGAATGTAATGGTGAGAAAACGCCTGATTATTGCGTATACCACTCAGTTGAATATACACATGCGATGTAACCCACTCAACAATACATTATTGTTTCTACCTGTAATTTATAAGTATAATATTATAATAAAACGTGCTGCTGGTGTCAGTTTATGATAAAGTAGTGTAAATGTTTCGCCATTAGCCATGGTTCTAATTTTGAACAATGTGCCCTGTTAGATTCCTAACTTTACGAAAAAGGAGCAAGGACAATTACGGTCGTAGTGGCAATTATTAAAGTGGCTCAGATAGTTAAAACGAGTAGTCACAGAATCACATGAAACTTTTTCAGTGTAACCATTATAGGATATGTATGACAACATTGTGTCCTCATTCAATAAGCATTGAATAAGTGTAATGAATAGACCATATTTCAAATCACAGAATAGAACCGTAAAGCGCTGCCCCCACTCTCTAAGTGACCAGGAATGTGACCACTTTAATGCATTGATCACGAAAACAAACCAATGGTGAGGAGAAAACGCATGATTATAATAATAATAACATTGGAGGAGGTTTGGAGCAAGTCTATGAGAGCGGGCGTTGAAAGCTGGCGGACCGTCAAATGTCGTCTGGCAACAAACTGGAGGAGATTCAGTCAAATCCCACGTTTGCAGCAGGAGGCCGAGCAGACGACATTTGAGTCCTGCCTGAGGTGGAGTAAACGTGGGAATCAAAGACAGCAGAGATCAATCGAGCAAAAGTATAGGGGGAAATACAATAATAAAAGTATCACCATTAAATTACACATCATACAATAGATCTGGCTAGCATACGGATGCTGGACAGGCAGCTATAGCCGACATTCGTATAAAGCGCGGTAAAGTGATCGGGCGGTGAGAGAAAGAAGAAGAAGGGATTGTTACAATAATAACCATGTCAGGTGTGAGCCACGATAGGTTGGAGAAAAAGGAAGATCGGGAGAAGGAAGAGAGGAAAAAGGAGAAGAGCTGCTGATGGGAATACCAATATGGGGGATCGATCAACAACAACTGAGGATGGGTACACGGCGACCATGCGGTGGGGCTGGTGGTCGACCCACTTCATACTACCCACAGGTAAAGTTCTCTTTCCAGTCCAACCGATATTGTTATGTTGACATTGTTCCTCTCCAGTTGCCATCACCTATTAAACAGTCAAGCTCGCCATAGAGTATCCCACATAGGCATTCGACCCGAGGCATGGCTACTCGTATGTACAAACAGTTTAGCAGCATCCTAATAGTAATACCTGAGAGTATCCCCCTAAGGATTGTTCCGATGACAAAACAAATAAACTTTTACCGCAAGATACTTATCTGTGTTAACCTAATCAACATACTGCTCGCTTAAAAACAGACAAGCTAAGAGCCTTCTGTTGCATTTATACATAAATTACTTTCTGCTTTGGCAGCGTTCGTAATAGCTTCGTAGAAATCTTTTTGCCGTTAGCACATGTATTATTTGGATAGATGCCAACCAGCATGGACAAGGCGTTTTCTTCAGCCCCAGATTCCCCTGTAGTAAAGGAAGTCACGATCCGTCTGTTATGTTTCTGATAGTTTAGTTATGGAATACATATTATGGAGGTGTCAGATTTATCGTATAAATGTTGGATTTGTTTCCCCCTGAGGATATGGAATGAGCACTCGCTGACTATTGCCATCGTGTAACGGTGTTCACAAGTTCCTCATATATGGGTCAGATTTTCAGAAAATGTACAATTGGTAGCTCTACACATTTAGAAAATTCTACTAAATTAGTCTAAAAAAATTATGAATACCGGGTATATCTGAGTGTATTTGGTATCGCATTGATTCACAGTATCAGTTCTGTTATCTTAAACTACATTTTGAAGCTCGTTTTTGTCTTAAATGTGGGTTATTTGAGAGGATTGGTGATGGCCAATTGTACATTTTCTGATAACTTGACCCATATAGGAATGAGGAAATGCGGAAAGAATTTGTGTTTTTCCTGGGTGGGGCCACTGTGATGTACATGTTCCTCCAGGCAACACTCATCTCCATAGAATCTGAACATTCATGTTGTAGGTATGACATGGGATTGTTGTTGAGAGCTATGCAAATCTTTACAACAGATGATACCCCTGTAAGGTTTTCCTATCAGCATATAATGGGTCAGATTTTCCAAAAATGTGCAATTGGCAGCTCTACACATTTAGGAAATTATCCTAAATTACGCTGAAAAATGAAGAATACCGGGTATATCTGAGTATATTTGGTATCACATTGATTTAAAGTATCAGTTCTGTTATGTTAAACTGCATTTTGAAGCTCATTTTTGTCTTAAATGTGGGTTATTTGAGAGGATTGGTGAAGGTGAATTGTACATTTTCTGAAAATCTGACCCATATGACTAGTTATTCACACACATGTCTGTACGCTCCAAGTCTCAGTTTGTCAGTTTGCTGAATTCTCGAATGGCAGATGTCATGATAACATCGCTGCATGGACATTAATTGATGAAAACTAAATGGTCCATTGCGATATGTGGTGATCGATTCAATTACCGCATCGGTTTAGCCTTAGAAGTAATATAACATCTTTCTCTATACATATTCGTGCGGGGGGGGGGGGGGGATTTCCCACTCAGCTCTTAAGTAATTGCATTGTGCAATATAGATACAAACAAATTAATGACGAATGAAGCTATACTGAATCAGATAAGTGTTAAACAATGATACTCCAATAAACATGATATTGTTCCAAATATAAGTAGCTAAGAGTGTGTAATGCATAGTAGGGAATACTATGGACAACAAAAGAGGGACCATTAAACTGTAGATGAGAGATTGGAACATATAGGTATTGTTAATATATATAGGTATATGGGTCAGATTTTCAGAAAAAGTACAATTGGCAGCTGTACACATTTAGTAAGTTCTGCAAAATTAGGCTGAAATTTGGTCAATACTAGGTAAATTCGAGAATATTTGGCATTCCATTGATTCTATAGCAATCTGTTTGGTAAGGTTGAACTGTATTTTGAACTTTATTTTCGTCTCAAATGTGGGTTACTTGAGAGGATTGGCAAAGTTGAATTGTACATTTTCGGAAAATCTGACCCATATGGTACTTGCATGCATGGGGGGATGGAGACGGTCGCAAAGGGAGAGTTATTTTTGTTCCCTTTCTTTTTCTCTTCTTATTCTTCTTTAGTTTTTATATTATCATAAGTGCGCATATACTATACACAAAACTGGGGCACTGAGATATATAAAATATGATGATTTGGGGGAATAAAAGTAATGCAAAAAGATAATAGATGTATCAATTAAGGTATAATATGAACTCATGGGGTTATTACATAAGCTTATATATAAGAGTTAGAGACGAAACTTGTTAGCCTAAAGGCAGAACGTTTTTAATGTATAGAGAAGACTGCGCAGGTTAGGAAATTAGAGAACATTATTACAGACAGAAATGAAAACAGTTGTTCAAATGGGATGTTCACATGGTAAGATTGAAGCTAAACCTAATTGGACAGAAAAAATTTATATGAATATCAATAGCTGAAAATGGGGGTGGGGTTTTGGTATGCCTTCATTTCACTCAGGATAACTATATATAAGGGTCAGATTTTCAGAAAATGTACAATTGGCAGCTGTACACATTTAGTAAATTCTGCTAAATTAGACAGAAATTTGATCAATACTAGGTAAATTCGAGTATATTCGGCATTGCATTGATTCTAGCAATCTGTTTGGTTAGGTTGGACTGTATTTTGAACTTTATTTTCGTCTGAAATTTGGGTCATTTGAGAAGATTGGCGAATTTGAATTGGACATTTTCTGAAAATCAGACCATAATCTCGCAATCAATAGATGTGCAATATATAGCTGTTATGTAATAGTTCAGATCGAAATTCCAGAGAGCCACCGTCCAATCTAACGTCTAATAATCTATACATTCGGGATAGAGCTGTAATACGCCGGTGGGCGGTATATATAATTATTTCATTTGATTACATTCCACTAGTTTCACTACCAAATGGTCCCATTCTCATCTCAAGGCTCTGAATAAAGGTGACAAACGTTGGCGAGATACTATTGTGGCCAGTTATTGCATCAACGAACATCTTATAATTAATAGACTTATATCACACCAAGTTCTACTTGACAGTTTCTGCGACCCTCGCCCTCCCGAGACTGGTTGAGCTAAATTTCAATGTTAAAACCAAAGAAATAGCGACCGGTTTGATATCGAGTCTATCGCCAATTTAGTCATGTTTTCTACTACAAAAAAGTGGAGAATATTTCACCCCATTCGATGAAATCAAGCTACATTGTTAGTATTGAAAACTGTGACTTCAAAGTCTATTACTACCGTTTCAGGACGCTATGATGTGAGGTCCTCATTTGGCCCTTCTGGCCTCTATTGATCTGTTGGCTCTTGCAAGGAGAACAATTCATTCAATTGCATAAGTATATTCTACATTTTATTACACCCCCGTGCTCTAGTTGCCTATACCTTCAGTATTGTATGCCACACTTGGTCAAGGTGGTGCATAACATGTAAATTATGCCACCATTGGCGCATACAACAAGTAGGTCCTCCAAAAACTGAAATTACTTCTTTTATTTCTATTTATGTCTATTTTTTATTCATTAATGGGGTGTAATAAATATGGAACAAAGCTCGGGTGAAGTATGTACACTTATTAGTGACCTCGGGAGCGCAGAAGATCTCGGGCTAACGCCCTAGCTCTAACTTTCTGCACTCCCTCGGTCACTAACAAGTGTACAGACTTCCCCCTTGCTAGGTTCCATCTATATATCTATATAACATCCATGGATTAGGGGAACATTATGTACACGAATTGGGGGAATAAGTCATGAGCAATGAGAACACCACTATCAGATCTTAGTCTAATACATACAAGCGACACTTGTTGTTCGCTCCAGTCATTGGATTGAGAGATGGCGTTTTTAAAATCATATTTGGGTATATCAGTCTAGGCCCAAAGTTGAGAGAGTCCCTTCAAACGAAGGGAAAGCCTCTCGCCTCAAACCGCAAAGTACCATTATAATTCCATTAAGACCGCAAAATGTCATTATATTCCCATTAAAACGCCCAGTTCTAGGCAGGCACACAGATTAGTGAAGTAGGCTGACATACCATTCTTATCTGATCACTGGGTTTGGACCTAGAGTGATATTTCCATATGGTATCTCATTTTGAAATGTCCAAATCATGTTTCGTTAGAGATATCAGATAAGACATGAATGCATGTTATAATCAACTTATAACATGCATATTCAGAGCAGGATTTGGATCGACATACGTTGTGTTAATGTCCATGGACTTTTTTAAAATATCATCAATAATTGAAAAACTATATTTGCTCAGATGTAAACGCTTTAATTAACTGGGAAGTTTTTATGTTTTACGCCTTTGCTTTTCCTAGGGGGTACTTTTTGGCTTTAGAAACAGGGGGTCCCTGGTTGCATGTGACCCTCCGCCTCCGGCAGTTTTTTAAAAAAAAAAATATCATCAATAATTGAAAGACTATATTTGCTCAAATGTAAACGCTTTAATTAACTGGGAAGTTTTTTTATGTCTTACGCCTTTGCTTTTCCTGTGGGGTACTTTTTGGCTTAGGAACAGGGGGTCTCCAGTTGCATGTGACCCTCCGCCTCCGGCGCGGATCCGGATTCAGGCATATGTGGATCAGATTTTCAGAAAATGTACAATTTACCTTCACCAATCTTCTCAAATCACCCGAATTTCAGATGAAAATAAAGTTCAAAATACAGTTCAACATAACCAAACAGATTACTAGAATCAATGCAGTGCCAAATATACTCGAATTTACCTAGTATTGACGAAATTGCAGCTTAATTTAGCAGAATTTACTAAATATGCACAGCTGCCAATTGTACATTTTCTGAAAATCTGACCCATGTAATAATACTATCCCCAGAGCTTCGCTCCGGGATCTATTTCCTAGAGTTTACCCAGTATACATCTCAATGGACGCTAATATCCAGCCTAGTCTGATAAAACGTTTATGAATACAAAATAAGAATATTATACAGAAATACTGCTGGTATACATGCATGTGCAGGCAATATATTTCCTAGATATATTCAATAGTTCCACCTGTTCTATAATAAAGTATAAGTACATTTCAATCCAGATGCAAAAACCTGTTCTAAACTACGAGATTTCGTGGTTTTGTTTTAAAGTGTTTTTTCATATGTTGTTACGAGCTTAAATGTATAATATTGTTGCTGTGATAAATTTCTTTAGACAACCAAACAAGAATAGCTAATTCATTATCAAGTCTACCCGGTGTACTCTGCTTAATGGGTCAGATTTTCAGAAAATGTACAATCTACAGTTCTACATATCTCTCAAATTCTGCTAAATTAGAGTGAAAAATGATATATACTGAGAATATCTGACTATATTCTGTATTGTATTCATTCAATGGATCTGTCTGGTTATGTTGAATAGTATTTTGAACTTGATTTTTGTCTGAAATTTGGGTTATTTGAGGGGATTGGTAAAGGCCAATTGTACATTTTCTTAAAAAAAATTGACCCTAATGCATGCAATAGTCAATAAAAACCTTAATTACAGTTATAGACCCGCCCCGCCAAAGGTAAATTCGCACTCTATAGCACAAAGAACTCCACCCCGGCAAAGCTTTCGTTTCATAGACTCACACCCTCGGCACCTACGACCCCAACTGCAGTTACCAGCATTGTTGTTGTTGTTGGCACTGATGATTTTCTTTGAAATCTTGCTTAAAAATACTTTATATAACAAACTGAATCGACAGATCTCTTCCTTTTAGGTATGACACCATTGTGATGGGTTCAAATAATGTACCAGGGTTGAAGTTTACTTGTATTTTGTACTTGGAATAACACACTGTATGACCCCAACTGATTTCCACTATGACCGTAACTGTATGATGCAGTTACGGGTATACCACTCAATGTTTTTCACCTAGATTACACTGTATTATAAGCCAGATACATGTATCTGATAACACTCGAACCTAAATGCAACTATAGTAAACACCCACAGAACATGACAGCTACTGAAAACGGATTTTGTTAGGTAAAAACCAACATTGTTTGTTCTAATGGGAACCCACCTTCCGCCATTTTGAATGCTGGTAACTGCAGTTGAGGTCGTAGGTGACGAGGGTGTGATAGACTGGGACTATGTCTGGGACTGGCCGCCCTCCTATAGAAGTCCCTCCTCTGAAATATTCATACAGTGGGCCTTTCACTGACATTTTTTTAGGTCCACCCCTTACTTAAACACATCGCAGACGGGCGGTTTAAGTTACGACCCGGAAAGTCAATAGATTTTATTACTAATACAATTTTTTTCTCAAAATAGTATAGGAAAATCACCCCTACCTGTTAGCCGAACCATCAACCCTATACCTGGCTACGGTGTACGCGTGAATAGGTCACTTGAATGGGTTGTATGTACAGCTACCCTACCTGTGATTGTTTCTGTCGGTTAAAACTGCATTCATATTTAAACATATTTTAATTTACTTGAGGTAAGCATGCATACCCTTCAAAAAAATCTTGTGAATCAGATAGATCATAGGTGGATAAACGTACAATTATTATTATTAAGGCGAAAAAGTCCTTGAACTACAAGTGTATATGGGTCAGATTTTCAGAAAATGTACAATTGGCAGCTCTACACATTTTTGGAAATTCTCCTAAATTCGGCTGAAAAATGATGAATACCGGGTATATCTGAGTATATTTGGTATCACATTGATTTAAAGTAACAGTTCTGTTATGTTGAACTGCATTTTGAAGCTCATTTTTGTTTTAAATGTGGGTTATTTGAGAGGATTGGGGAAGGCAAATTGTACATTTTCTGAAAATCTGACTCATATTATTAGTTACCTAGGTAGCTTTCGACAGTGATCTGCTGCCTTCCTCAGCCTATCACATTACCACACTAATATTATTATTTATACACCTGTGTTTCAAAGGATTTCCACCTTAATTTGTATCAACAACCAAGTGAATGAATATCTTCTGGAATATTACAACTGTTGTAAATCGAATCTGCATTCTATGGATCTTATTTCCACAAAGATAAGATAAGATAAGATAAGATAAGATAATCTTTTATTTGTCTAAGGAGTGAATAATACGAATGGTACACAAGGAAGAGACAAATAGGTCTACATGTCTATATGAAACTGGTTTGTTCCATCTCTGCCGACAGTTACCTTTAATTTTGATAGAACTAATTAATTAATATATATGAGGGTAAATATAGCAGGTGAGATATACGAAATATACAGTGTCCATGGTAGTCTGATAATATACTTTATCAGTTCTACTTTATTTTGTCGATATTTATACTGATATCGGACGAGATTCGAGTATATTGTGGCAAGAAAAGTCTTTTTTGGCACCAGAATATACTTTTCAGATGCTTACATTGTGTATGAAGTTCAATAATAGTTACTTCGATAAGTTGTAATATCGAATTACATACTGTAAATGGACAAACATCTTAGGTGATGTTTAGGATGTAATATAATACATTGAGTATGCACAGTACAGTGCGGTTAGGTAAATAAAGAGGTTTTTAGATATGTATATATATATAATATGCCAATCTTATGCTCTAATATATTTTAAGAACGTCATCATTGCACTTCACCCGAGCGTATTTGTGAATGTGATGCATCGCACTATTAGGCCATCAGCTGTACCTCAAAAGAGTTATTTTCGTTCCGGATTTTTGGCACTACTTTTTATTAGCAGATTCCTATTGCTAATACCTTATATTATAATATCCCAAAAGTTCTCCATGCAATTCCTGCCAGATTTTGAGTAATTGGGCATTGTTTCTGACAGTGCAAAGCCTATGGAGCCAATGGCCTGGCTTCATTTTAATGGTCATTTTAATAGACAATCATTTATTTGATGAATGTTGAATCTTTGGTCATACCAATGATTTTTTTATTGCATCCGAATTTCCGGAATCTTCTGATTCTGAATCTGCCATTTTTAACTTTCTAACTTTTGAGGAATTTTAGTTCTCCATGTTTTGAAAATAAAATGTAAAAAATTAAATAAATAAATAATAAAAAATATGATCTTCTATATTTAGAATGAAGTGACTGATATCAATCAATAGAGAATACTGTGCCCTAAAATTGTTTTTTTTTGACCTAAGATGTCAGTGCATTATTCTCAGAGTTATTAGCAAAATGCCTCATAAAGGTCAAGGTCAAAGGTCATTAATTGTGAGGTATTTTGCTAATAACTCTGAAAATAATGAACTGACATATTAGGTCAAATAAAAATAGTTTTAGGGGACATCATTTCCTATCAATTCATACCAGTCACTTGATTCTAAACCCATTAGATAATTTATTCATTGATTAATTATTTAATTTTTTAACTTTTTTTTTAAAAACGTCAATAATTAAAATTCCTCAAAAGTTACAAAGTGGAAATTGGCAGATTCGAAATCAAGAGATTCTGGAGATTTTGAATCAATCATAAAAATTTGGTAGGACCGAGAATTCAACGTTTACCAAATAAAAGATGGACTATTAAAATTACCATTAAAAATGAAGCCAGACCACAAGCTCCATAGGCTTTGCACTGTCTGATTGATTGCTTATTTTCTCAAAAACTGGCACGAATATCATGGAGAACTTTTGGGATATTATAATATATAGTATTAGCAATTGGAAACTGGTGTCAAAAAGTCAGATTTTCAGAAAATGTACAATTCAACTTCGCCAATCTTCTCAAATAACCCACATTTCAGATGAAAATAAAGTTCAAAATACAGTTCAACCTAACCAAACTGATTGCTAGAATCAATGCAATGCCGAATATACTTGAATTTACCTAGTATTGGCCAAATTGGAGTCTAATTTAGTAGGGTTACTTAGTGTGTACAGCTGCCAATTATTCATTTTCTGAAAATCTGACCCATACATGCATGTTTGTATGTGTGAATGTATGTACATGTATCAATATACATACACACATAATGATATACATATAATGAATAAATATTTTTCTTCTAAAGTCTGCTTATTTGGGAGTTTTACGTCCTGGCGACCCCACCCATGCATATATCTTCTAAACCACGAAATATATGCAGTTATTGCGTGACTGTGTGTCACTAAACGATGACATTTTGGCTTGTTGTTAGACAGAATAATTTCTCACTTAATGCCTGAATATTTGTACGTAGTCTGTGGTGTTTGACACCTTGTTCTATTATTGGCAAACGCCGGAAGGAAGATCCTCTTGAGCATGCGTGCGCAGCTTAATTTAAAATGTGGTAGCCATGCATTTAATGAGACAGACGACAAAAGGCTGGTGTTGAGCTATCGTGCAAGAAATTAGTATTGGGTAACAATTGGCACACGTATGCCTTTCTCTCAAGTGCATTTCCATAAATTTCGGCACAAATATAATATCCGTCCTGTGGAATAGCAATATGGGTATTCAGGCTCATTTAACCAATTAACTTGTTAGTAACCCGTTTTATCATATGGGTCAGATCTTCAGAAATGTACAATTGGCAGCTGTACACATTTAGTAAATTCTGCTAAATTAGGCTACAATTTGGTCAATACTAGGTAAATTCGGGTATATTTGGCATTGCATTGACTCTAGCAATCAGTTTGGTTAGGTTGAACTGTATTTTGAACTTTATTTGCGTCTGAAATGTGGGTTATTTGAGAGAATTGGGGAAGGTGAATTGTACATTTTCTGAAAAACTGACCCATATATGCTTAAAATATTTAGATATGCTTAAAAAAGAAAATAGTTGACTATATAGATGCTGATATCTGTACTTAACATCTGTGCTGTCCTGAGCTATTACACCACTAGCGTGGTAACATTTACAGCTATCGTATGCATGTATACATAGATTTCACTGACGTCACGGCCCTGGCCATGTTTGGGGTCAAGTTAGATGGCTATGTATGCTGCGATACTTGAAAATATCGTTTTCTGGCTGTTTTAACCTTTACCAGTTTTAATCTGCCACAACAATACCTTCATGATAGGTTAGATCATCTGCCTTTAGTGTAGAATTACCCAAGTATCTACCCTTGTGGTGTTTATCAACTTTGTTTTGATACCCCCGCCATAGACGGCAAGCGTAGCAGTGACCCCAGACATGGTAGCCACTGTGATACCCCAGCCTACTGGGTGACGTCATGTGAAATCTATGTATTGTCAAATCATATGTGTGTGTGTGTGTCGGGGGGGGGGGGGTAATTAAATTGACGTGAAATCATGCGAAATGGTTGATAGATTGTCTAGAATAATTTACTTACGTCGTGATATATGTTCTATGTATACTTTTTCTATTTGATTTAAAGCAGCTTGTTCTGCGAATAGTGTATTTTTTGCATAATGTCTGGCTGAATAAAAATCTTAAAACAAACAAACAATTCCTCTTGATATAGGAGAAGTTACAACATGACGAGAAGTACAAAATGTATGACATTACCCGGTTGTAATTAATTAAAATCAAATAGATATTAAACAGATATATTTAGCCATTCATTAGACCGCTGCACCCCAGTGAACACGATGTCGGTGTTGTCTTACTGGCTTTTCTTCGCAGATTTGAATAAATTGTACTTCATAAATTTTCCCAAGAAAAACGCCATCTTGGAGGGGACATGTCTTCAGGTGGTGTCTGGCGGTGGAATAAATTAAGTACCCTGGCCATTTGATTAAGGGTCGGGTTTTTAGAAAATGTACAATTCGCCTTTACCAATCCTCTCAAATAACCCACATTTAAGACAGAATTGAACTTCAAAATGCAGTTTAACATAACAGAACTGATACTTTAGATCAATGCGATACCAAATATACTCAGATATACCCGAAATCTATCATTTCTTTAGCAGAAATTACTAAATACGTAGAGCTGCCAATTGTACATTTTCTGAAAATATGACCCTTAAAGAAAAGAAGATGATGGGAGTTGGAACTCGGAACATGTAGTCTTCTGAAACACTCAATCCGGAATGTTGTCATAAGTTTTAAGTTATGTACACAAATCGTTCAACGTTATACTTATTGACATTGATGGTTTGTATTTGTATTTAAATATTTATTCAGCATTGAGCATTATGTAATGCACTATTCTCAGAACAAGCTGGTTTACATATACAAAAGACAAAATAATAGGAAAAGCGATGCTCAAATACGTGGAGTATATAGTGATAACAAATTTGTTAAAACCATATCCTAGGGCTGTGTCACTGAATTCGACATACAAAAATAGAATTGTCCAAGGTGACACACTTCATACACAAAAGGGTTGTAAGGCTCTATTTCCCATTGTGAAAATTGAGGTACACGCATACATGGGTTAGATTTTCAGATAATGTACAATTGGCAGCTGTACATATTTAGTAAATTCTGCTAAATTAGTCTGCAATTTGGTCAATACTAGCTAAATTCAAGTATATTCAGCATTGCTTTGATTTTAGCAATCTGTTGGGTTAGGTTGAACTGTGTTTTGAACTTTATTTTCGTCTGAAATCTTGGTTATTTGAGAGGATTGGCAAAATTGAATTGTACATTTTCTGAAAATCTGACCCACATACATATATCATAGTTTCAAGATTTGTAGGTGCAATTCTTATGTAATTTTTTAGTACTTATCAAACACGTTTAGTTCTTATCTTTCCCACCATGTATTTGATGTATTTAATATTCATTGATAATCAATAAAAAAACAAGAATATTAGGGAAATATGATATATCTAACTACTAGGGTCAGATTTTTACAAAATGCAGTTCCATACATCTATCAAATTCTGCTAAATTTGAGAGTGAAAATTGATAAATACTAGGTATATCTGAGTATATTCTGTATTGTATTCATTCAATAAATCTGTCTGGTTATGTTAAACTGTATTTTGAACCTGATTTTCGTCATAAATCTGGGTTATTTGAGAGGATTGGTGAAGGCCAATTGTACGTTTTCAGAAGATCTGACCCATTATTTTTCATATAAAAATATGGCTGAAACAAATATGTGAGATATGAACTTAATCCCTCCCACCATGCATTGGATCAGACATGTATGGGTCAGATTTTCAGAAAATGTACAATTGGCAGCTGTGCACATTTAGTAAATTCTGCTAAATTAGGCTGCAATATGATCAATACTAGATAAATTCGTATAATCGGCATTGCATTGATTCTAGCAATCTGCTTGGTTAGGTTGAACTGTATTTTGAACTTTATTTTCTTCTGAGATTTGGGTTATTTGAGAGGATTGGTGAAGGTGAATTGTACATTTTCTGAAAATCTGACCCATATGCTGTCACTTATAATGGTTGATTGATGGCAGAGCCAGCCGTTGAACGGTTCTGTTGGTATACATACAACTCTTGGTATATGGGTCAGATTTTTAGAAAATGTACAATTGGCAGCTGTACGCATTTAGAAACTTCTGCTAAATTAGACTGCAATTTGGCCAGCACTAGGTATATTCGAGTATATTCGGCATTGCATTGATTCTAGCAATCTGTTTGACTAGGTTGAACTGTATTTTGAACTTTATTTTCGTTTGAAATTTGGGTTATTTGAGTGGATTGGTGAAGGTGAATTGTACATTTTCTGGCGACTTCACCCATATAAGGAGTTGACAATGACTCAAGTGAGCCGGGTTGAGTCCCTTTTAATTCTCATAAACCGTATTCATGGTAGAGTAGAGTATATTTCTTGACCAAGCCAAGTCGGAATTACCTCTTGATATAGGAGAAATCTGGTTCAAAATGCAGTTAAAACCCCACGTTGCCTTCTCCCCCACTACCCCATCTATAGCTGGGTCATTAATATTCCCAAGGATGCCTCTTTTAGTGTAAGTTTAATGAACAAGTTTAATGTAACATATATGCGCTTGCAGTTTTTTTATTTCATTTTAAGGCCAATACAATATCTGACAAACTATAATAACGAATAATTAGTGAAAAGAAACTAAGAACTTCCATGTACTATCTATAAATACTGAGAGCCTCTTCCATTTGCCTCCCCCCGCCCCCCCCCCCCAAAAAAAAAGGCGAGTTTCCGATATACTCCCCACCTAGAAAAACCTAGACCATAACGTTTGTTGACCTTCCCTATTTTTGTGGGGTGATTATTTTTACCCCAAAAGCCAAAAAAAGCAGGAGAGCAGTCTTCCAAACCAGAAACCATTAAAATATACAGTTCTCTTCTTCTCTCTTTTTATTAAGGGGGGTGGGGGATGTATTAGGCATAGCTACACTTCATAATATCATAATTATTGATATATATATTCCCTGTGTTTGTGTGCGTTTTATGTTTTAAAGCAGTTGTACATAAAAGCACAGCGTCCCGCTGCTGGGTTATATAATTCACATACATACGGGTCAAATTTTCAGAAAATGTACAAATCACCTTCCCAATCCTCTCAAATAACCCACATTTAAGACAAGAAATGAGCTTTAAAATGCATCTTAACATAACAGAACTGATACTTTAAATCAATGCGATACCAAATATACCCAGATATTCCCGGTATTCCTCATTTTTCAGCCTAATTTAGCAGAATTTCCTAAATGTGTAGAGCTGCCAATTGTGCATTTTCTAAAAATCTGACCCATACACGACTACTTACACAATCAAGATACTAATATATAAGTATCGAACAAAAATACAGCACTGTATAGAAATATAATGAACGCAGGTGCTCCTGAAATATTGTCATACTTACCTACCTACCTACCAAATCTATATAATCAGAGGTAACAATTAAATGTTCTCGCCCAATACCCAATTTTTACATGATATATTAATAGTATCCTCGCCCTAGTTTCATCTTAAGTGATTGAAATATGGGTCATATTTTCAGAAAATGTACAATTCGCCTTCACCAATCCTCTCAAATAATCCATATTTAAGACAGAAATGAGATTCACAATGCTGTTAGAACTGATACTTTAAAACAATGCGATACCAAATATACTCAGATATACCAGTTATTCTTCATTTTCCAGCCTAATTTAGCAGAATTTCCTTAATGTGTAGAGCTGCCAATTGTACATTTTTTGAAAATCTGACCCATATATAGACACACCTTTTTCCGTCCCTCTTAGTTAATTCTAGGTTAGGTTTTCCATTACTTACAACCACTTGAATCGAATTGATTGATAGCAACATTTATTTCCACCAACGGAAAAATAGAACAAATCTAATTATGATTCCCTATGTTTAAATGATTTAAATTGGGCACATAAAGCAACTTCAAAGTAGAAATATGTGTCAAGATTATTCATTAATCTTAATTATACGTTCAATAACCTCCCTGCCACGGAACTTAGATGTGATATTATTTTCATTAGTGGTAAATATTTGGTTCTTCATCTTTAGATTACATTCCCCCCAACGATTATTTTAGGCCTATTATGAATCAATACTATCATTGACCGCGGAAATAGCAGTCGGATATGTTGAACCTGAATACAACGTTGGCACCTCCCAAAACCAATTGCAAATTGTATTAACAACTGAAGGGGAAGATCTTTTTTATCTTCATTTTATAACCACGAGTTTGATATTATTCCATGGTTTTGTCTGGGCAAATTCCCGTGAGGAATTTTGTATGATACATTCAAAATGTGCCACATAATCGAACCTACGGTCCATCCCACCCTGTAATTAATGTGATATAGTAGTTAGTGGATAATTAGCCTGGATTAGTCTAATATGTATGAAAAACTATGTTTAGGATTTCCTTAAATAGCCACAAACAAACCTCTGCTGGTGTAGAAATCGGGGTAGAAATATAATGAAGTTGTTGGCCTTTCCTGACGTCGATCCCGACTCATATGGGTGAAATCGCCAGAAAATGTACAATTTGTCTTCCCCAATCATCTCAAATAACCCAAATTTAAGACAAAAATAAGCTTCAAAATTCAGTTAAACATAACCGAACACATTGTTTGAATCAACACCAAATATACTCATATGTACCTAGTATCTATCATTTACCAGCCTAAATTAGAAGAATTTACTCCATTTATAGAGCTGCTAATTGTACATTTCCTGACGTCCTGACTCATATGGGTCAGATTTTCAGAAAATGCACAATTGCCAGCTCTTCACTAATAGGGAATTCTGCTAAATTTAACTAAAAAATGGTGAGAACCGGGTATATCTGAGTATATTTGGTATCGCATTGATTTAAAGTATCAGTTCTGTTATGTTAAACTGCATTTTGAAGCTCATTTCTGTCTTAAATGTGGGTTATTTGAGAGGATTGGTGAAAACAAATTGTACATTTCCTGAAAATCTGACCCATATAGGGGTTATGGAGGCCCTTCAGTACCTCCCTGTTTGAGCAGCACAAGATGTTTACATTGGGAAGGTGAGGGTGTGGTCCCGTGAGCAACGATTAGTTTCACCTCCTCATGCTTGGCAAGTTTTATGTGCATATTTTCTCTAATTAACCTCACCGACATTTTCTCTCTACTGATTGATACTCCAGATACACGTGCTCTATGCGACGTTCGTTGTTTGAATATAAAATAGTATATAAAACATTTCGTTTGATTTAAACTTCCACTGCGATATCATTTAATGTGGTCACGTTGATTGCAAAGGTTTAGTGACACATACTTTATTTATCTTTAATCTCAAATCATGGGAGGTCATTATTTAATCATAGTTGAATATATATATGATGATTAGCCTAAAAAAATTTGAATGTGCTCATTTCATGTATCATAATCGAATGTATCAAATATATATATAGATATCAAATCATGGAAGGTCATTATTTAATCATAGTTGGATATATATATGATGATTAGTCTAAAACATTTGAATGGGCTCATTCCCTGTATTATAATCGAATGTATCAAATATATATATGATATCAAATCATGGAAGGTCATTATTTAATCATAGTTGAATATATATGATGATTAGTCAAACACATTTGAATGTGCTCATTTCATGCATCATAATCGAATATACAAAAATAATCGAATACTATAATCGAATACACCAGTTTACCATAGTAACCCGTAGAGAATAATTAGGAAGGCACGATAGTAAATATAAAAGTTATTCTTAAAAAACATAAGAAGTATAGCATTTGGGTCAGTAGGAATACAGAGTACCTGCGATACATAGGTGTTGGTATTTACCAAATGATATCGTGCATATCACCAATTAAGTGTATAATCACCAAAGTCATTGTAATTAATCACATATAGCTATACATGTACAAGTTTGATTAATGGGGAATGTATTGTTAAACGTATTATCATGATTATCATACAAGTAATCATTCTTCTCATTTAAGAACAGAATATGTTGAAAAAATATAGAGAGAGAAGTTAGTAGTACCACGTATTATACATCATTGTATAAATTCTTTATATAACAGCTTTTATTTCTTTTTGCTACTTGGGAACATTTAAATATATTCTCCAACTGTTCCAGGTATTTCTGAGGCGCAGTAATCTGTATTTCTACATATTATATTATTCCTTTGGTCGTTCCATATATACGAAAGATATATAGTACGGAAGAATTCAAAAGACATGGAATCCATAAGTTTATAATTATAATAATATAATTTATGCATGTCCGTTGGATTATAAAAAAACGTTATAAATTGCTTATGTCATGATACCGTGATCACATGTATTTGATTTTATTTTGATTTTAAAAATATTTTATGCAGGTCATTGAACATTTCCATACATATAGCACGAATATTCTCAGGACAGCCTGAATTCCGACGAAAAGTTTTACAAATAGCGAGATGATTACATGAATTAGTTGTTATAGTTATAATTATGTAATTTAAAGTCATTTTTACTCAAGATACATGATTTCTGTATATTATAGTACAATTTTACATATGATCAAATATTGATTAGTATCATTATAACCAATACATATCTATCATTGTAATGTAGATATGTCTGATATTCCAGTAGGAACCGTTTGACATAACATCCTGAATTACATGCTTCCTGTGAGTCTAGAACATGTTAGCAGAGTCATGTGAATGTCAATGTCTCCACCCATGTTTTCGCCCTGTAATATTTAACCAGGTATTCCATGCCCCAGAAAATCTTAGCAGCTAATATTTGCTGCTACACAGATTTCACAAAACACACCCTCACACTCCTCCTCCCTGCCTGACATAGGAAGGGCGGTGTCGTGGTATTTGTATGCCCTATATATCATAAAGGGTGTATAAAGAATTTCTTGCGGTTGGAACGTCCTTATTGTACTACTGTGGAGGGCCAATGTTGTTGTTGTAAATTTCATTTATCTAGGCTTCAAAGATTTACATGAATCTTTTAATTGATGACATCCAAACATTAGTTCACAATATTAAAGAAAAACGACTTTCCGCATAACGGATATTCTGATGCCTCGATCGTCTCTCAGGTTCACAATTAATTATTATCATTAACAGATTATATTAATGCAGACAATATGATACGATGCATGGTCAGTTATACGTATATGATAAGTGTATACAATATAATACACTCGATGTGCATATATATCGAAAACATAGTTATAATAATCATGTATGTAGCAAACGAAGCATATGTATAACTCCCATACAAGACATTTTGGAGTGGAATATGTAATAGGGACATTCGGAGAGGTAATGCAAATTATAGAATGAATACATTTTAACAATAACTTTGATATATTAAACATTCTTAGGAAGTAGATGGACGAAACAGATTCAGAGAAAAGATTTACAGATGGAAACAAAAGGGACGAAAAATAGAGAGAAAAAAGAATGGTAGTATGAATGGATGATAGAATGATGGACGAATAAATGAATGTATACACATGGGAATGGATGAATGCATCAATGAATGAATGAATGAATGAACGAAAGAGAGGAACTGAGGGAAAGGAAAGGGTTGTCACAAAAAGGGTCTCTGCCAAAATGTGGCAGCAAATTATTGGCCTGTTGGCACTGTGAGTCTTTTACTCTGTGAGCTCTGTGAGTCTGTGCACCTACGTACACCGCCTACCCCAATATACATGAATATATATATATATTCATTCATTGGTTAAGTTAATATAGGTGCTTATGATACGGAAAATGTACAATCGGGCACTACAAATTTAGTAAATTCTGCTATATATTAGTCGGAAATTGATAAATTTATAGGCATATATAGCTGAGTATATCAATCTTCTGTGTTCTATTGCTTGGTTAAAAAATCTGTTCGGACGTCTTGAACTGTACTTTTAAGCCTAATTTGTGTGTTACATTGGGGAATTTGTGAAGATTGATGAAGGCCAATTGTTTATTTTCTGATGCTCTGACCCATATGTATAGATGGGTGGGTGTAGGGGGTAGTGGGTGGGGGCAGGGGGGGGGGGGTGCCTGGGGGATAGAAGAAGTTTGAATTATATCAAGCAATGGTAACTAAAATCAAATATATGGTAAAATATGATAAAATACATTGATGGAAATCAAATATAAATTCCATTTCGCACAGTTTTTCGGGTTTGAATGTTGGAATTGTCATCTTTTATTAGGCAACAAAAGAGTATTTTAGTAGTAGGCGAGCTATGTAGGCCTAAATGTCCAAGGTATCTTGATCTGTAAGTGAAATGATATATTCTACTTAAAAGTAACAGAAAGGTTTTGATGCTATAAACCTATTAAACTTAAACCTATAAACCTATTAAACGTTAAACTAAAAAGTTTAGATGTAACTAACATATTACTGATATTTGGGTTTCTTCTGTATCTAAAGACTATATAGCTCATCTCTAAAACGTCTATGATAAAAGTTTTGCAGGTTTTTATATGTGCTTTTAACAATTTTAGTGATTTTAGTGGAGGTTGCATTATATACCGTTACAAATGAAATAGTTTCCATTTCTGGCAATTTTATATTCATTCCACTATAGGTTCAACAGTGTTGAGTGCCTGTATACATTAATTTTGCCTTCAATGTGTAGTCTTTTTTTATTATTTTTTCCGTCTGAGCCTTGATCTAATATTTGTTCAATTGGATAAATCCCCATATGTTCCTCTACAGTATGGAATATATCATTGAAATGTTCAGATACTGGTTTTTTCTGTTCTGACCGAATGTCATGTAAGTGGCCCTGTAATCTCTGTCGTAATGAAATTGAGGTTTCTCCTACATAGTAGGCCAAAAAGAAAATAGGTATGTTTCCGATTTATCTGGCTGAAAACTAGGTAGGGGGGGGTGGTAACTTTTTTTTTTTTTTGTTAATGTTTTTTGTTTGGAAACCACCTCCCAGGAACTGAAAAAAATGTCTTTTTCATAACAATAGTTGCTTTGAACATGGAAAATGTGCTTTTTGACAGTTTCGGGTTAGGAAAACACGTTTTCCTGCTTTTATAAGCTTTTTTTGTCAAAAAATCCAAAAAAAGTGAGATATGATGGGGAAAAAATCAGGTATGGTAAAATTTGTTTTAGGTAGGGTAAGGTTTTTCTAGGTAGGGGTGGGGGAGGGGGGGGGGGGGGGGAGGTAAATCGGAAACAGACCTATTTTTTTTTTTCCTTATTCTTTGCATTTAGTGCATGGTGTGTATACAGCCTCCTAGACACTGCTCTCATTACATTCTATATTAGTTCCTTGAACGTCCTATGTCAATAAGACTTTCAAGGAACTGGTGAAACATAGCATATCATATGTGATGTGTTTCAGGAAAATGAGTCATAAGTCGCAAAATTGATATTTTTCAAAGTGTTTTTTTCACAAGATCACATTATTGGAATGTTCTAATTTTTGGATGGTTTATCACTTAAGGCTATATCAATGGATGTTTAAAATTGCAGGATAATCTATTTAATATATCCTTTCGTTTTAAAGGTCCTCATATGGACTACATTTAGTTACTTTACTGTTTATTGACCCCCAGAAATATTGGAAACTATTTTTTAAAAAAATACGAAAATATCAAACTTAAAATCTAGAAATACTTATTAGATCATTAGACTATTTACTATCATTGGAATCGGCTTGATCTCATCGTTTCAAATACAATGATATCTCAAAATCTATTTCTTGCGACTCATGACTCATTGACCTGACACACATCACATATGGCTGGCCTTTGGTTAAGTCAGTCATCGTGCGCCGGGTGGAAGGTGAAATCAACGAGACAGTCTCGTCGGTGAAATGCATGATAATTTAGACAGATTCGAACCTACAATATTATTATAGTGTGCTCTCAACTTTCAAGTTTTGAAGTCACTGACTGGCTTCACAATCATGACACCCTATGTATGCATCAGTGATTGTTTGGAGGAATCATCTTAATTGTCATTAATCTTACAAATGTACATAAAATAATGTTGTTGTAATTGTGTTGTTATGATTGTTACCTATTTTGTGATGAATCCTGTTTAAAATAATGGTGTAGCCTGACCGATCTATAATGCTTTCTTTCCATAATTTTCAGGTTCTGGCGCTGGGATTATTTGTCACCATGGTGACCGTGGGGCCAAGCATCGCAGCGCCATCTTCGAAACATTCCTCGAACTCTGGTTTACTTCCAGAAGGCACAAACTTCAGGCGCAATGACATCAAAGGTTTCCATAGCAACCTAGAAAATAAAATTCCTCGTGTAGAAATAGCTGACTCGCCACCCGGATCGACCACCCCTCAAGTCACAAATACAGGGTATCTGAGAACAGACGATATTGGAGAATATGGGGAGCGCAAAAAGAATCCGACCACACCCAGTCTAAGAAAATTAATGCCCCAAGTTACAGTTTCCCTGGCAACCAATCAAGATTATATACTTGCTGTTACCTTAAATGTTGCCTCCTCGAAAAATGCAAATGCAAAGAAATCAGAATCGGAAGATACCAAATTACCCACAAATATAATAAACGGTAGCACTAAGAAAATAAATGGACCCAAGGGATTGCCTCAGGATCACAAGAGAAACACAGCGACCCCCGCATTGGTAACTGATAACTGGACATCTGGACCACACACTCGCGGAGATAATAATTATTGGTCTAATATCCCCTTCTCATTGATCATATACGGAACTAAGCCCCCTCCCGGGCAACCTAGAAGTTACCATCACGTGGGCTCGGGGGCTATTACCCCATGGATTGTCATCCTGTCCTCAGGCTTTTTCCTCATTGGTGTGTTCTTTGCCTCTTTTGGGGCTTACTACATGTACCGGAAGTATGGCCGGAAGTACGTTAGTTACCTGGACAACATGTCGGTAAGTGCTGTGTCTACTGAAGAGGATGTGATCGAACCGGAACCGGAACTGGAACTGGAACCAGGAGATGTGGGTATGCTGCCACTACCAACGCGAAGTCCAGGAGTTTTGCCATTCAATGGGTTTATAGAAGAAATGGAGGATGAAGTGGAGGATTACAAGGGAGCCAGAGGGGCAGAAGTGGGGGGAGTTGAGGTGGAGGATTTCCTGAAAAGTAGCTCAAACTGGAGTCAAGAGGAATTAACCAGTCCCAGCCTTAGCTTGCTGCAGTTTGACTACCTGGAGAGACTTTCTGGACTGGAAGGAGGGTCTGATGAAGGAGGAAGGGGAGTAGGAAAGTGCAGGAACAAAAAGGGACGTGGGGAAACCTCTGTCGCAGAAACAAGAGCAAAACGAAAGATACCAAGACAAAAAGATCTAGTAAAGAACTCACAAATGGGGGGTTTAGATAATTTTATTAATGGGGAAGAAAGAGGAACTGTTAGACATGGGATGCAAACAAATGTAAATAATTCATATTTACAGGAACGGGCGAGAAGGTCAAATACTCACGAGCCATTCCAACCACCGCCTACCAATCTCTCCGGCACAACCATTCACTCATGCTCAAGTGGAATCAACAGCTGGCCTGATGATTCATTAAAATACATTCTAGAAGATAAACATGTAGATAAAACTGACAAACAAAGCAATCGATCTCTCAGGAACTTAAACACTAATATGAACCAAAATGACAGTGATGAAAGCTATAGTGGCAATACAGTTTTAAACAGAGATATCCCAATTGTTCATTCATGGCCTGTCAAACAGGTGCGAGCAGGTGGAGGAAACAAGCCTCACGGAGTGGATGGATTGGATGAGTTGACCTCTAGTGAGGGGGTGACTGATAATGAAGTATCTATGACAAGTTATCACAAGGATTATTATAGATTATGTGTAGGTGGTGAGAAAGGATTTACTCATGTAGCAAATAGACACATCAAAGACTGCAATGTCACCACATCCGATACAGGTGTCAGCGAGTGGGAAGACGCTGGATTTCCACCTGTTTCTCCTCACCCAAGCTGTTTCTCAGACCACATTTCTTGCTCAAAAATTAGCAAACCATCTCATCTACAGAGTGCTGGAGCAAAAACCTATTACCAACAGAAGAGAGGAAATAAGAGTCCATCAAGTTTAGATGGAGAAAGTTGTTCTACCATAGATAGGGAATATCAGGAGCAAGGGGAGGAAATGTTATCCTTCCCAGAATGTGATTTCTCTGTGTGTGATGAAAATGACTTTATCATCCATCGCGATAAATTAGAAGAAAAATCAGCACGGAGAAAACAGCTCAGGAGAAAAAGTCAAGAACAGAATTTTTATCTGAAGATAGAAGATGGGAAGTATTTAATCGTCGACCGACGTAACCATCCAATACCAGTAGCTAGTCCAGAAAAGCCAAAGGTGAAGAAATGTAGAGAGGCCCTAAAAGATAGTAATAAATTGGTAAAGAAAGTCACCGCAAAGGAAAATACTAGTCAATGTGTTTCTGATGGAGAAAATGAGAAAAAGAGGCGCAGGGGAAAATGCAAGCAGGAAAAATTGCTAAAAAATCTTCGTAAATCTTTGAGGATGGATTCGGTGGGAGAAGAGGGGATGGCAGATATCCAAACAAACTCACACTCAATAAAAGAATCAGAAAAAGTTGATTACCCCGAGAAAAATTACTCCATGTCAGCGAGGCCTAAAACAGTCTCTCCAGGGAAACCGAGGGTATATTACACATGGGGTGGGGGGAAGCATAAAGACACTAATAAATCATCATCGAAGGTGCTATCCAAGAAGAATTCTAAAACACACCAGCAATCTGCAATGGACAGTTCACAAGTACCTCAAAGACAGAAACCAAGATATGTAAATACGCAAGGGTATAGTATAAGAGACGATGAGCAGTATGTAAAAGCATGCGAAGGAATTAATGATATAGGAAAGAAATCGCAAAAAGGAAAGGCATGTTGTGCTTCTATGGAGGATGAAATAAGTGTGAAGGTATATCCTCAAACATGGGGTGGGGGTGATACAGTGGTACCCCTTCAGTGGAGGGAAACGTCCAGTAAAGGTCGAAGGTCAACTAAAAAGAAGCATGGCGTATGTCTGGCAGGAGCTGACCCAGGCTCATATGATGCAAGCCAAAGTTTAACATGGGGAGGACAGGAATGCTTTCAAATTTGTGATAACCAGTCATTTAATATGGCTCCTCGTTCATCAGAGTTTAGTCCCCAATGTGATATGTTGAAGTTTGAATGTGATAAACCAGAGTGGAACCGATTAACTACGTCCACTATAGATACCACTGGCAACATAAAGGAAACTGAATTTCATCGGGAATCATCGATTCTGGATCTCTCCCCTAAATGTAACGATTCTGGTGATGACATTACATGAATGATGAGATACCATTGGTAGGAATTCATGTTGCGTCATCAGATTTCCCCCCAAGTCAACCATACTTCCCACATGAAGGAAGGTGTGTATAACATTCAAATCATCAGCTGAAGGTTTTACGTCCATAAGCCACAAATGGTTTTAATAGTTTCTTTTTTATATATAACATTTTTATACTGAGTACATTTACATAGCAAATCAATATCAGAACTGGGTTGGACTATCTGCTTTGATTGAATCACTACCAGATTCGGAATGAAAGGCATAAAAGGTCAATTATAACCTCATAAATTGATAGACGCCTTCTTGGTCTCAGCATAAGTAACAAATTGCTTTGTCATTACTTTCATTCCAGGACTTCATAGCGAGTAAAAAGGGGTGGCGAAAGTAGGTATTCCCTTGGATATATTTTTGTCGACATCTTTCCGATTCATTTATTTTTTTCGTATCCAAGTAATTCACTCCCATTTATATTTCGCAATCACGTCGTTTTGTTTCATCATCAGATTGTGCCCATGTGGTACTTGATATCACAGAATTCTGATTTATAACTTGTAAACATTATCTGTCCTTTTATAGAAGACTTAATTGGATTCAGTTCCAAAAGAACGCCTCCTATTTGTTATTAGGGTCAGATTTTCAGAAAATGTACAATTCACCTTCACCAATCCTCTCAAATAACCAAAATTACAGACGAAAATAAAGTTCAAAATATAGTTCAACTTAACCAAACAGATTGCTAGAATCGATGCAATGCCGAATATACTCGAATTTACCTAACATTGACAAAATTGCAGCCTAATTTTGCAGAATTTACTAAATGTGTACAGCTGCCAATTGTACATTTTCTGAAAATCTGACCCATTAATGTTTTAGCATAGCTACCAATGTCCGGACTTCGGTGTAATGTTTATGGTAACTTTATGTTTCTATTTCCTTCTTTTTCAAACGTCTTTCAATTGAGAATGTCCTAATGTTCCCAAATACAAAGAAAAATCACGTTATTATCGAGTATCAAATCCATATTATTATATAACATCGGTGTTATCTAGATTAACTTAAATCCATTAATTTTAAAACCAGTACATTTAAAACTGCATTACCATTTACCAACTAATTTTATTCAAGAAGTGAAATGTGGTCTGTCATTCCGAATCCATCCAAAAGGCACTAAGATATACTTACTATTAGATGGTTGGACCAAAACAAATTATAAAGAGATTCCAGAAATAACATAAATTTATGTTGGTCTATCTGGCTGGGAATGCATCTTTCTTTTTTGTACAACGGATTCTTATTACTGAGGACATAATATATCTGGTTCACTTCAATACATCTAGATCAGTGTCAAAACCTCCTTGTTCACAGCACTTTAGTAACCTCGGGGTTAATGGGTCACATTTTCAGAAAATGTACAATTGGCAGCTCTACACATTTAAGAAATTCTGCTAAATTAGGCTGAAAAATGAAGAATACCGGGTATATCTGAGTATATTTTTGTATGGCATTGATTCAAAGTATCAGTTCTGTTATGTTAAACTACATTTGAAGCTTATTTCTGTCTTAAATGTGGGTTATTTGAGAGGATTGGTGAAGGTGAATTATACATTTTCTGAAAATCTGACCCTAATATTGCTTGAATGCTTAGCATTCTGTTACATTACTGGCGCCACCTACAGCCTGCCGCTCGAACCCCTCTCCCACCATCCAACTCTCCCCATACCAATTCTACCACCCCTCAAGAATGAAGATCAATAATATTATTATTGCAAAACCCCACCCACCCACTTCCAATATATTTATTAACCTCTCGGTTCGTGCGGAAAGCTGATATTTAATATAAATTTAACACATTCAATTTTTTTATCCACCTTTACTCATTTTACCAAATATAATATTTTACTACTCTTCGTCAATAAATATCTGTTTCTATATATTATTACCCACCGTATTTTATTTCGGATGTCCAACAATGAAAACTATTAACGTTATAAGAATCAATCTTGCATATGGCTCCTGAGTCCTGGTGTGAATATATATCCCATTCCCTAGGTTTGTCTGGAAATAAAGGGTGGGGATTCTGATCACAAACCATGCGTAGATGAGCACTTTAACCTATTTACGTTGCGATTCAGCATTGAATAATCGAGATAGGTGTGGTTCCCATTGCATACAAACTAGTCAAAGCAAAGTTAAGCTTATGATCTAACAATAATGTCATCTTAAAAGCTTTGTCTGTGATGTATAACTATCTAGATAACTTTATAGTAAAGTGAAAGTCGGTCAAGGTTAAATGCAGCCAAGCATATATCCCATATTTATATGATAGAAGACAGATCAGCGTTTTGAGGCCCCCATGCGGTGTACACAATCCGGATGGGAGCGGGGAAGGACATATTTGAACTCATTGCGAAGACCTTCTGGCATTCGGCTTATAAGTGGGTCAGATTTTGTGAAAATGTACAATTCACCTTCCCCAATCCTCTCAAATAATTAAAATCTAAGACAAAAATTATGTTCAAAATGCAGTTTAACACGAAGGAAGGGATAGTTTAAATCATCACGATGCCAAAATTACTCAGATATATAAAGAATGTATTATATAACAGTCTAATTTAGCAGAATTACTAAATTTGTAAAGCTGACAATTAAATTGTACATTTCCTGAAAATCTGACCCAAGTGATCCTGGCACATTATTAAATAGCTCAACGCTTGCATTATAGCTTATTTCCTTACCCTTTACTTCAATGCTTTTCACCTGACATTATCTCTTTTATCTGACCAAATCGATGCAACAGGCGGTTGGAGTGTCAGTTGACATGCGGGTCAGATTTTCACAAAATGTACAATTCACCTCCACCAATCCTTTTCCAAAAACCCACATTTAAGACAAAAATGAGCTTCAAAATACAGTTTAACATAACAGAACTGATACTTTAAATCAATGCGATGCCAAATATACTCAGATATACCCGGTATTCTTCATTTTTCAGCCTAATTTAGCAGAATTCCCTAAATGTGTAGAGCTGCCAATTGTACATTTTCTGAAAACCTGACCCATGTGTGATATATGCGGTCCACACATACAACGTTGATAAGATATAGCTGCCCCACCCTGGCGGGCATAGGGCCAACTATCAGTCATGGGACTAATGTACTGCGCGCCACCTATGTTATGTGCGAAATGATAAACATGCCAAGTGCAAGAAGAAGCAAATTAATCTCCTGGGGTTGTCTTGTAGAATTATTTATCGAAATACTTTCAAGAAATATATAAAATGGAATATAGCAATTAGTTCTAACATCGAATACAATAGTATTAGATATGGGGAACTATTTGGTGTGTTATTTCTTTTTTAAATATAAAAGTAGAAAAGGATCGTAGTTAACTGAAAGTGCAATTAGTGGAAAAAACGAGGGCGTCGTCTGCTTTTGAGTGAATAAGGTATTTCGACGGTTGAGGACATTATGTGGATTTGGCACAGCCCCAAGGGATGACAAACGGTAGTATTACAGTACATATATGGGTGAGATTGTCAGAAAATGTACAATTGGCAGCTGTACACATTTAGTAAATTCTGCTAAATTAGGCTGCAATTTGGTCAATACTATATAAATTCGAGTATATTCGGCATTGCATTGATACTAGCAATCTGTTTGGTTAGGTTGAACTGTATTTTGAACTTTATTTTCGTCTGAAATTTGGGTTATTTGAGAGGATTGGCGAAGTTAAATTGTACATATTCTGAAAATCTGACCCATATGAAGCCATTGATCTAATTAATATACTTTAACAACTAGATCTTATATGTTTCTCATTACAGGTGTCTGCGTGGGGACTCTCCAAGGGAGTGAAATGATGGATACCTTAGCAACCATAGCCTACTGACAGAAGCCTAAAGGGTGGTCTCCACTGGCTGCGTTAAGCTCTGCGGTAAACCTTGCAATGGTTTGTGCTGGTTCTGTAGGTGGAGGGGAATGATGAGGTCCTACCTACATGGATCACTGGCCATGTAGGCAGAACCTCACCACTCCTCACCAACACAGCACCATCGCAAGGCTTACCACAGAGCTTACCGCAGAGCTTACAGCAGCCAGTGGAGACCACCCTTAAGGGAAGTCTAACCAGTGGCCCCATCTTTCTGAGTGTTGCAACAAGGCCTGGCCATGGGTCGAGCAGGTCAAGCCTTGATACCGGTCTACCACTATACGGAATGCAATAATGGACATTACTTAATATGGAAACTACTGTGTAAAGTAACCTTCATAACTGCGATAGATAAAAGAAAGCTAAAGAAGGATATCCAACACTCAACAATTTGTCATAGCAATGATATTCAGTGCATGATGTAAAGCAAAATTCATTGGAACATGAAATGACCAGTGAGACCTTCAATCTATCATATATGGTATCAATAAACCAATAAAGTATGTCCAAAAATAAATAGTTTTATTATTTCAGTTGGTTAGTTTGGGGTTACTCATCACCATACGGTATAGCCTACGATCTATATTTATATATTTGTGGACCACGCAGGTCATATAAACTGTAATTAACCGATCTAAATCGCCGTGGTTCATTTCGTATGGATCACACCTAGAGGGGGTGGGGTAAAAGAGTTGCCACATCAAAGGGTGACAGTAAACCGCCACAGGAAAAGGCAAGGAGAATGGATAATAAGGCAAGAAGAATATCGATGGATCGATCAGGTCCGGGGGAAAACTAAATAGAGGCACATATATGGGTCAGATTTTCAGAAAATGTACAATTCACCTTCACCAATCTTCTCAAATAACCCACATTTCAGACGAAAATAAAGTTTAAAATACAGTTCAACCTAACCAAACAGATTGCTAGAATCAATGCAATACCCAATATACAAGAATCTACCTAGTATTGACCAAATTGCAGCCTGATTTATCAGAATTTACTAAATGTGTACAGCTGCCAATTGTACATTTTCTGAAAATCTGACAATACAAGTACTGTCTTTAGCTGGTTTATGACAACACAATAACAAGTACGGTATCAGTCTATATTATGAGGGTCAGATTTTCAGAAAATGTACAATTGGCAGCTCTACACATTTAAGAAATTCTCCAAAATTAGGCTGAAAAATGAGGAATTCCAGGTATATCTGAGTATATTTGGTATTGCTATGATTTAAAGTATCAGTTCTGTTATGTTAAACTGCATTTTGAAGCTCATTTTTGTATTAAATGTGGTTTGTTTGAGAGAATTATTGAAGGCGAATTGTACATTTTCTGAAAATCTGACCCATAACAAGGTAACCATCAGGACAATACACAATTACCACCCAAAAACACCTATCAAGACAGTTGTGCCATTACATTTCTTTATGGAAACGGAAATTTAACATGAATTAAGGCACGATTGTCAGTTACTACGCTGACACCACCTAGAGGAACTTGGCTGTACTTATCATTTTCCAGACACGGTTACTGCAGGAACATAAGAGTAAAATTCCCTGATATTTCCCCTGATCGTCAAAGGTGAATCCACCAAATTTTGTAAACTAATTGCCAAATATAAACATTTTTCAATTCCCTGATATTTCCCCTGATCGTAAAAGGTGAATCCACCAAATTTTGTTAACTAATTGCCAAATATAAACATTTTTTCCAATGTAGAATTGTATATGAAGGACAGGAAAATTATTTATTATCTATTTTTAGTCACGATTTGTTGGGATGGTGGGGGAAGTTGTAGGCCTACCGACCAAGCCTACTACAGTGGTGCGCCCCAAGTTAGGGACTAAAACTTAAAGTTGCCTTGACTTATTTCATATGATTCATTATAGAATAATGTATGATATGTCAAATAAAAAAAAAGATTCAGGGCTATCTGTATTTGAAACTGTCACATGCCCAATTACAAGCTTTCTTTTTCATATTGAGGGCTGTTTCCATGGTAACCACATCTGAAATGTCATGAAAATAGTGACTTTCAACTGTTTTCATGGTAATTTCTCTCAGGTGAATGGTACTGCATTGGGGGCCTTTTTGAACATAGAAAATTAAAATTGCCAATTTTTGGCATATATGTCAACTCTGTACTATCATAATGGTAGAAATGGCATAGTGAAGAATTGAAAGCCGAAATCTCCCAAATTCAACCAATTTTCACCGAAAAATGGACGTTTAGGCAAAATCTGTTGTTGTAAGGATTAACATGACACTTTTTAGAATCGCATAGAGGCTCATATTTTTCACTCAAACAAAATTTTTCACTGGCTCCCTCAAGGGCACAAGCCTTTGCTGTGTTATATTTTCTGAATCGCAAAAAATATTTCACATTTGTATGAACCAGAGTACATATTTAAGGGTAAAGTTAGACCAAACTTACAAAAACATGACAATGCAATGAAGCAATTTCAACATGTATGGTCAAATACTATGAATGACAAGAACTGTATTTTCTATCTAATTGTGGAAATAATTTGTTTTCTTTGATTCCTTACTTAAAAAATACAATAATGTGGAGTCAATCTATTTAAAAATTTTGATTAACTCTCTTCTTTTAACCAAAGTTTGCTATACATGCAGGCATGATGGTTTTTTATTCTTGAAACAAATACCAAGAAAGTCCTAAGGTCCTTGACTACATTTGGAGGAAAATATTCCATTTTAAGGTTCTAGATTCGGATTCAATGATACAAAAATCATAATCACTTTAAACTTAGACAGAATTTAGGCTCCTAGTATCAATCTTATTTCTTAAAAACAAAGAAAACATGTTAATTTTCAAAGATTTAAGAGAAGAAAAGGGTAATAAAGCAAAGTCCCTAACTTAGGGAGCAGCACTATAGTGTTGGACGTCCGCTTACAGCCGACCGCTTACATCAACGGAAAAAAAACCCAATATTTACTGCTCATCATGGCTTTCTACTGGTTCATTTTGCTCGAAATGGGGGCCCATAGACAGGCCTCACCAACACAACCTTATGATCTAATCGCCCAATTGATATCACTAGTTGCCATTCCTTGATTTTTCTCGATTTTCTCAAAAATTTTCAAATTCCCTGATTTTTCCCTGCAGGGATTTCTTTTCAAGTATTTTCCCTGTTCTGTGGAGATTTTGGCGGGTCTTCTAAATAATTATTTTGGGAGATAATGAAATTCAAAATCCTTTGATTCCCTATGTGAACTTTGGATGGGTCTGGAATGAATAGACCCCTAAATAAACAATTTGATTTTTTACGGAAATTAGCTGGGAATGAAGCTTTAATAAATAAACTTTGTGGCGAATGTCTCAATATATGTACCTTTGATTTGATACCTAAACAAAATCTAGGCCGGCACACTAACTATTTCTTGAGGCCGTTGCACAACGAAAAATGAGCATTTTTTCCCAATAAACATAAATATATAAAGTAGTCCTCCAAGTATCTCTGCAAGTCCGAAAATGAGTACGGCTGTCCTTGGACTGCCTGAGTGCTGTAGTATTACACCTGCAAATTGAAAAAGCATTGAAAATATCAGATTTGTAAGGTCAGGTGAGGCTGAAAACTTCAAATATCACTATGTGAAATCCTCACTGAACTTCCTACATGGATGAAACATACACATATAATTATATCAAAGCAATTTTTGGCAGCAATTTCTAAATATAATACTTCATTATACAATGTTTTTGCTGTAATAAAATTTACTAAAAAGATGACACAACTTTAAAGTGGCTAAGATAGTTAAAACGAGTAGTCACAGAATCACATGAAACTTATTCAGTCTAACCATATAGGATATGTATGACAATTTCTAAAGTATAGAGCCCCAACATTGTTTCCTCATTCAATAATCATTAAATAAGTTTAATGAATAGACCAGCTTTCAAATCACCGAATAGTAGCCGTCAGGTGCTGCCCCCACTCAATAATGCCCATGGATGTAACTAGTCTTAACCCAGGAGTCTATGGACAAGCCTGGCATTATGTAACTCCAGATGCCAGAACCCAACTGCCACTCTGACATAGCTTGACATTTGGGGTTGGCAACCAAAAACGATTTTGCTCACTGTTTTACCAAATATCTGATATGATATAAATGTTAGAGTTTTGATATCCACAGGAGTTAGTTAGGAGGGTAAGGTGAATCAAACACTAGAAAATGAAGTAGAAATTCCGTTACTCCATAATCTAGCCAACAACAGTGAGAAGTGTCACTTTAAGCCTAATGGAAATATTTGTGGACTTTTCCCCTGTGGTGGATTGTACAAACAAAAATTAGATGGGCCGTGAGCATGGTTAAGGATGATCGCGGGTATTTCTCAGTTGCCAAAAACCGCGGGGATTTTACGACATGGAAGACATGGACCATGTTAATGTTTATTTATTTTTTCATCATTTCTTTGGATAGTGATGTTCAGTGGTTAAAATGAACCACTTCTGACGTTTAAACAGATTAGTATATGTTTTTTTTCTTGTTTGTTATTGTTTGACACCGTAACCCACCTTGTTTACATGAGATTGGAAGCTATTCCAGCTGAGCGTTTTCATGGAAAACGGCCATTTTTTTTTAAAAGAAAAAAGTTTAACTTTTAGGTATAGACTTCTGAAATTCAGGGGCAAAAGTATAACAGAAAACGCTAAGCTGACATATCAGTGTTGGATGGTTATGCCTTCCTGTCAATCCAGGCGGAGGTGATCTGTCAGTGACAGAATCCACTCTCACTCACTGCACTGTCAAGTTCGGGGGCCTTCAGCTCCTAAAGTAATCTGGGAACCCCCAATTTTCTTCTTATTTTCAGAAAGTATATCCCTTAAACTACGATATACTAAAAAATAAGCCAACTGTATTTACAATTTATGGTTTAAAATGGATAAAACGTTTTAAAAACGCCCTTTTCTCCATAGACGGCCATGTTAAATTAATTAAGAAACTTTTTATTTTCAAACGGAAATAGCAAAAAATCTAGTTTGGGAACCCCCCTCAAAAAAATTATATTTGAAATCAGCATGATTTGGAGTACAAAGTGTGACAAAATCAGGCTGATCTATTTACTTTGGGAAATACCCGCGATCATCCTTAATCTATATAAAGCCCTCATGAGCATAGGTAGGTCTAGCACAGGCTGCAACGAAAAATGTTTTTAACGACCCGAGAATCTCTCTCGAGGCCTCAGGTTGGTAAAAACGTGTAGGCATTGTATACAGTCTCCTAGACACTACTCGAGTTACATTCTATCTTAACATACAATCTGTGAGCTCAGAAGTAACACTGAAAAAGCTACTCGCAGATCGTTATGCAACGGGGACTCTTTCTCTTTTCTTGCTCTGCATTCTACTTCATGCATAGTAATGAAACTTTCACATTGCTATTTTATTTAGCATGAATGATATAGTCCCGTCAAATTTACTTTCATTGACAAAGTACCTAGTTTACCTGTTTTAGCAAACTGGTCACTATTGCTTCTGTACCTCTAACTAATCACAGGCAGATGGTTGATTATTTATGACCAGTACATGGGGTCCAAAAAGGCCCAAATATATTCTAAATAGGGGTAATCCGAATTGGGTATTCACTGAGCCACCCCGACCATAAGTGAGGCATAATTGTGATGTAACTGGATGTATATACCCTACCCCAGGAAATTCAATATATTGGATAGGTAGTCATGAGTAGATCATATCAAACTCTCCTCCTTATGGTATGGAAAGCGAACTTTGGGCAGATTTAAAGTTAGGCATGAAGGCTAAAGATTCCCCTAAAGATTTACTAAGTAAGTATATTCTAGGCACTTAAGGGATGAGCATCCGAGAACTAAGGAACCCCATCCTCCTTTATTTGTATTTGTATTTAAATATTTCATTCCGCATTGAGAATTATGTAATACACCATTCTCAGAACAAGCTGGTTTACATATATATATATACAAAAGACAAAATAATAGAAAAAGCGACGCTGTGTCACTGAATTCGACATACAAAAATAGAATTGTCCATGGTGACACACTTTATACACAACAGGATCAATTTCTAGGTACTGACAATCGACTCGGGAGATCGGAAAGTACAGACATCAATATCAAATCAACTCAGTTGGGTCAGGGATGTCCCAAATTATTTTTCTAGTCCCTAGTTTCCCTACATTAATTACGAAAAACAAGCATGAGGAATGTGGGAGGTCGAAGGGGTTTCATCGGAGAAAAGGCTGAGGGGTCACATTCATGGCAGCAGTGCAAATTGTCCATTTAAGATTACCCCTATAGGGTCCTACCAGTCAGTCCTATGGTTGCCATATCGCCCAGCCCTATACACATAATACCATAGCCTAGAATTAGTGGAACGTCTTTCTTATTATCAACCATCTCTGCCAGAGTCGCTCCCCAAGTAGACATGAAGACAGCTGTGTGGTGAAATAAAGAAAACTGTTGAAGATTATCTCAATCAATCTGATTTTAATATCATGGGAAGTTCATATGTACATGTATGGATATTTGCTCAGGAATCAAAATACATATTTATAAATGAAACTTCAGGTAAAATTCTAGAATAGATTTTGGTCATTTATATGATTGATGTGGCATTAATGACAGCAAGGAGAAGAACGTTTATTCATACTGGTTTTCCCAGGTCTAAAAGGATTAGTGCCCTCAATGATCCTTCAGCTTCTGTGGGGAATTTGAACCTTAACGGATTTCTCTTGGAACAAGTTTGGTTTACTACTCTCAACAGATATTTGATATCTAGTATTAGGTATTTAGGACCCTCCACAATATTTGTTGCAAGGATCAGGGGTGCGTTATATAATGGGATTTACACAATATTGCGTCTTTAATCAATGAATATGGGACGCACACAAAGTTGTGCGTATTTGTGAAGTGGGTCGCGTCCTAAGTTCAGATATTGCATCTCCACTGTTGAGTGCGTCTCAATCTAGGATGGAGACACAATATCACCCAATACTAGGCTACCTTAACCAATTTAAGACACACAGTTTTTTGCAGATCCTACATTAGTCGATTTATGTAACGCACCCCTGTGTACTGGTGCTAGCCAATTTTCATGAGGTGAATGGACAGGTACCACAAAAGCGTCATTGATGACACAAAGGCATTGTGCTAGAAAATTTAAATATTAATATATGATATGTCTCAGGAAAATGAGTCACAAGTCGAAAAAGATAGATTTCATATAGAGATCATATTTGAAAAGATGAGATCAAGCTGATTCTAATGATGGTAAACATTAACACATCTAATAAGTACTTCTATATTTTCTTATGAATGAAAAAAAAGTAAGCTATATTATTTATGACCAATCATTATTAAATTAGTTAAATATACATCTTAGGATGACCTCAGACATGCAAAGATACATTTCGCACACAGTTTTGGAATTTGGTACATGTAGTCCTATTCTACCACTGAAAAACACTTAACTCCCCCAAAATGAAAACATTCCTAAAGAGTTTTTGTGACATATGACATACCATTTCTGCAACTTGTGACTCATTTTCCTGTACCACTTCACAATGGAAACTATACTTACAGGAGGGTATAGAAATGCAAGCTATAAGACCTGCCAGAGCCATATAGCCATCAATGAAATATAGAGATATTGTCATTGCTCCACCAGTTATTCCTGCTAGGCCACAAGCAAGCTTTTGTTCGAGACATTTTTTGTCTCCAGTGTGACCAAACAGTGTCCGACAGACAAAACTTATTGCTGCTGCTATGCTAAGAAGTAATGCACCTAGATAAACAAAAATGTTGTATTGAGAATTGTATTCTGAGGGTATGTTTTGACTGGTTGATAAAACATAAACAAAATGATAAATTGATATTTTGAGGATTGTGGAATCATTGATGTTTATAAATATATGTGAACTTATTTGTTGAACAAAAACTCTCCCTATTCCTGGAAATTCAGCTAAAGTAACAGTTTGAAACAAATGAAATCAGGCCATGTTAAAAAGAGCGAATTCTAAACTTTAATAGATGTTTCCTGAATAAAATCTTATTTAATCCTTTTTTTTAAAAAACCTTGGAATTTGGATGCTCCTACGTAGTCAGCCATCAGAGGGGTTATCAGTAGCGGTATACCATTCCCAGATTGTAGAATGGTAATTGACACTAGACACAGCAACACATGAGGATGTTTCTTTATTGGGTCAAGCATACTAGATTGACCTTTTGATATGTCCACCTCAGTGTTCTGTGAAGCTTCCAGACTTGTTTGTTTGATGAGTGTTTGTGGTAGAAGTTGGCCAGAGGTTTTGGGCCCTTTTGGTATCTCCACCTCAGTGTTCTGTGAAGCTTCCAGACTTGTTTGTTTGATGAGTGTTTGTGGTAGATGTTGGTCAGAGGTTTTGGGCCCTTTTGATATGTCCACCTCAGTGTTCTGTGAAGCTTCCAGACTTGTTTGTTTGATGAGTGTTTGTGGTAGATGTTGGTCAGAGGTTTTGGGCCTTGGCTCTTTGAGCAATAAGCAACAAGGTAAAACATGTAAGAGGAAGGCTCCATGAAGGAGCATAGCACCGTGGAGAGAATAATGATCCGCTATTCTCCTCATGACAAGCGGATACGTCAGAAACCCCAGACTTAATGAGGAAAATAGTATGCCTTGGCTTGTCATCCATTTCTTCACAAAATACTTCTGGGCACTAAGTATGCTGATATTAAATAGAAATCCAGCAGCAACTCCTGAAAATAAGTTCATTTATCTAAGTCAGAAGTGAAACAAAGTAGCAAATTAAATTATATAGTATAGCATAGATAAGAAGGGTAGAAACAAAATACACTTCCAGTAGGTGTTAACATCATGCATGGGTGCAGTTATAGTGATACTTGCCTGTCTTCATGAGCATCGTTTGACCTGAACCTTTACTACCTTTATGGGTCAGATTTTCAGAAAATGTACAATTCGCCTTCACCAATACTCTCAAACAATCCACATTTGACACAGAAATGAGCTTCAAAATGCTGTTTAACACAACAGAACTGATACTTAAATCAATGCAATACCAAATATAGTCAGATATACCCCAAATTTATCATTTTCTGGCCGAATTTAGCAGAAATTACTAAATATATATGGGTCATGTTTTCAGAAAGTGTACAATTCAACTTCGCCAATCTTCTCAAATAACCCAAATTTCAGACGAAAATAAAGTTCAAAATACAGTTCAACCTAACCAAACAGATTGCTAGAATCAATGCAATGCCAAATATACTCGAATTTACCTAGCATTGACCAAATTGCAGCCTAATTTAGCAGAATTCACTAAATGTGTACAGTTGCCAATTGTACATTTTTTCAAAATCTGACCCATATAGAGCTGCCAATTGCACATTTTCTGAAAATCTGGCCCTTATACAAGTTATATAACCAAAGACTGCAAATACACTGCATAGACTGCAAATACATGCAGCTATACGACCATGGTCTCAATCACCACCAACTGGTGAATCAGCTAACAACATAGCTCCAACTCGGATTCATATTTATTTCATACTTGATAGTGACATTACAGTCTCTTTAAAATTTGAAACCAAAGCTGGTAAATTTATACTTATGCCTCTCGTAGAAATGGTAAAGAATAAGGAAGTACGAACCTCCAAAGCACCCAATAGCTATGAGTAGGCAGATGGGTTCTTGTACAGAGGCACCAATGATGAATCCAGATGACAGAGTGAGTCCAGCACATAACCCGAGGACCCTTCTGCCAAATCTGATGATGCACCAACTGATTGGGACACCTGACAGTAAAGTTTTATTCATTCAAAGTTGCACTCTCAGTTAACAACGGACAAAAAATAAACATTTTCTACTTTTGTTCCATTCTTTTCCAACCCATCTAAATGTCTTTGGACCAAAGTTTTGGAGAAGTTTGTCTGGTTGCTAAAGGGTTTCTAAAACATCCTCATTTTTATTAGGAGGACCCGCCTGAATCCTTTCTTATGATGATTTCACTTACTATCGCTCACCGGAGGCAGTTTTCTCCCGGTGATAGGTCTTAAAATTCTTGTATAAACATATATAAAAGAGATTGATATTTTATTTGATGATAAAATACATATATGAGTTGATAAGATAATAGATATGAGTGATAAAGATGACATGATGAATTATGAAAGAAAAGAAGGACGTGGAGTGTGGGCATAAATTGTGCAATATTTGCTCAATGAGGAAAGAGCAGAGAGTGAGGTAGAGGTAAGGTAAGTTGGGGGGAAGATGAGGGTGTTATGGGTAGATATTGGTAGTTGATAGGCTATATTAGTAATATAGGTTGAACTGCTCAACCCCTGGTGTTATTGTACACCATAAGAGAACAATTCTGTGTGATTGTATCAACTGTATTCAAACATATATATTATATAAAGCTGCAGCCACGATCTAACCCAACCAGCCATGATCCAATATGTATCAATGATTGTCAACCAAAAGAAAGTGGGCCCTGGTAAACGATAATAAGGGAAACCACCACAGCAAAGGGATTGGCAGCTCGCCGAAATATAAGATAGTAGAATTCTGTATTTGCCATAAGAGTGTAGTTTTGACAGAGAGGTTGTGATCATCTCAATAAGAGGTCTTCCAGACTACTTATATTCTTCTATAGGATGCTAACTCTTCTTACCCTACGTAAAAAATATCTGTATCTGACTTTCGACATTTACAACTTACTTTCGACTTTTACAACTGACTTTTACGACTGATATTTCAACTGACTTTTACGACTGGCTTTCAACCTTAAGACTTTTATGACTGTCATATATGTTTCCTCGGCTAAACTGACTTTAAATCCCTTGAGAAACATACTACGCCTGAATGATATTGATGTTTGCTCTGAGAATTTAGTTGTGAAAAGTTTTGTGGTACGCTTTTCTGCCAGTACATAGAACATGTGCACTTGGTTTAGGTATAAATTATATATAATGAATTTCTGTGATCTAGAGAATATCTTAGAACTTTCTTAGTGACAAATGTCAATTGCTGCTTTTTGGTAGCGACAAGAGAAATTAGATAGCCCCCACAGGAGCCCTACTTGGGGCATGGGGGCAGCACCTTATCTGTGAAAAAAACACATTTTCTCATAGACTCCCATAGTAAACCACCGTTTTTTTCAAGTGACTTTATTCCATGATTTGGCCGTGAGCATACAATATAATCGATATACTTACCGCTCACAGGGTGTACAATATAAACTCGCTGTATTTTACAGTGACGTCACAACCGTTTGAGACTTGGGGGACAACACAGTTTGATGAAATCAATGCAAATTAAGGGGGCTATCATTATTTACCTCATAGGGGGGTATAAGAATTTTGGCTGTCAATCATACACATTTTTGTGACCCCCCCCCATCCAAGGGTCCCATGTTTTTGTGACCCCCCCTATCAGAGGGTCCCATATTTTTGTGACCCCCCCCCACCAATCACACACCCGCAGTGAATTAAAATAGTTGTGTTGTGTTTTTCTCGCATCAAGTTACCATAATTAAAAGCAATCCAGGATATTTAAAATCATTTGTAGCGCGACAATCCTCCAGATCGGGAGGTTGTGTGTTCGAACCCCACCAAAGGCTGGTCACTGCAACCCGCTCCCACCCAGAGCATAGGCGCTGTCTGTAGGCCTAATGGGAAGACTATGCCACCTGGTCAAGATTCAGTCACTCAACGACTGCAACTCTGTGAGAGCTACTACAGAATTAGGCCAGAGCCTATGGGTGATACTAGCTCTGCCGGTATCCAGGAGCCCTGGGACAGATGAAAATCAGTATAAGTCAAACTAGGTCAGTAGGAGGAGACTCTAGCCAGCCTAGCTGACTGTCTGACAGAGAGCATGGGAACTGGCCCTGTCATGTATGTCACACACCGAAAAATGGACCGCTACAGACAAGCTAGAGAGAGTAGTATAAAAACAGAAAAATAGGGTATCCCAAAGAATAAAAAGGTGATATCCAAGGGGGGGAAAAAAAAGAAAATTATTGGTAAGAGGTCAAATAAATCTCAAACTAACCTTAGTTATGTATTTCCGATTGTTCTTCACCTCGTTTCTTGCATAGGAATCCCTTGGGTCTATGCTACGCTCCGACCCTTGGGATAGCTCCCCCCTCCAACTTGGTGAAGAACGATCGGAAATACATAACTGCAGTTAGTTCTGTCTCTGTACTCATCAAGCCATCAAGGTATATCCAAGTATTGTTATCCTTTCCCATTCCAAAACAAGCTTTACTTTGGGCTGACTGCATATACCTTTATTGAAGTTTTCATTCTATAATGCCATAGCCACTCTCATTGTTATTGTTGGTATTTTGATTTCCCATGTATCAGCTAATCTGCCATGATATATGTCACAGTCTGGGCATAAAGATGACTTCATCCTCAGATTCATTAATTACAGCATTATTCTCCTCTTTAGTGACTTCATTTACCCTTTCAGCATATGTTTCAGGTTCACATGAATCTGAAACTAGGTTATTGTCTGAGTCAGAATTGTCATCACCTTCTGTAGTTTTTGTCCTACTCTCCCTAGACGCTTCACTATCTTGTTCTTCTTGTAAATCCTTACCCTTAGTATTTTGTCCCTGTCTTCTCATTTCTCTTCTCATCTTTGTTTCTTTTTTATTCGGCATGTGGCCAATTACATGGTCCTTCCTTACAAGAAAATTGTGAGCAAAAGATTTAACTTTGGCTGTCATTTCAAGTCATGTTCTTCTTTTTCAATGAGAACATCGCATTATATGCGCAACTAAAAACCATCAAGTCGTTGAGATTCACTATGTACACAATCAATTGTTTCAGTATATGTTGTGTACTTGTAATGGCCAGACTCAAGAGAGGGCATGGGCTGTGGTACAATGTAGACAGTTTTTAGAATGGAATTGTTTCTGTTCCCACACAAATTACATACCTCATTATTTCAGCTGACACAGTGGAACTCTTTCTACAGCTCGCCAACTTGGCAATGATTATTCATGTGCTCTTCCATTTTTTTAAAGTAATAATGCCTTGGTAGATCACCTGGTGCAGCATCTTTGAAACACTATATTGGGATCATGAACTTGACAACACATGACCATACATATGCAATGACAAAGTTGAGAAATGCTTGAGAGAAAAAGACCATTCTAGAGAAGAATAATTGAACAAGAAAAGTATGCAGCATATTTTGAGGGCAGCTAGAGGAATCAAACGAGACACTGGCAGATGTCTTTAAGAGTGTTCAATCCACTAAAGCCTACTCATACTAAAAGTAACAGCAGGAAGGAAAATAAAAGGAAGTCAGCCAGTTGGAAAAGAAAATAAGATGAGGACAATAGTATAGAGTTACTAAACAAAAGAACTGAACCAGGGAAAGCAATAGAATGTTTTCCAAATGATTTTTCTGGCAAGTCAGCAGTCATGGTTCAACTCAATGCCCTGAATCATAATTTAGAAGGTCTCCTTCGCCCAAAGATGGACAGAAAGCATAAGGACTTTCTCTGAACAAAGACCATCTTTTGTCCTGATGTAGTTCTCAAGTTTAAAAAAATCATGGAAGACTACAAAAATCAAACTGAAAGAACCAAATGGTGCCAACACTTGAAAGATCTGGATGTGTTAGCTTAGAAAGTAGTGACAGTGAAACTGGACATTTCCAGCCAGAATCTCTCCTTTGAAAGGAGAAGTGACCCAGTTCATTTGTTGAGGGAGAAGACAAGCAGGAGTCAATTTGATTTTTGTTTTGTATATTTATGTTACATGTTTTCAAAGTATATCTGGATCAGGTATAAATGTTGAAGTTTTGTTTCTAGTAGTGTTATATGAAAAACCCAGTGGAATCAATTGCTGAATACTTAAACAAGGGCAGAATGTTCGTTACATCAAGACGCCAATTATAAAACTTCTTCCACTCGACCCATAGGGGTATCATTATTTTTTTGCGAACTCCTTGGATTTGTGTTTTTCGCGCTGTTCTCATACCCAAGCGACTACTCACAAGCCCACCTTTCGAAATGAAAATTGGTTGTTTTATTATATCAATCAATTCCTCTATGTCTGTTCCAACCCGTCTCCAATTTTAAACAGTTTTGAGGTGTAAACTTTTTGCTGTTGAGTGCCTCGGCACCATAGAAATGATATGTGAAACACTGAATTCATAGAGGGAAAAAAATTGCGGTAGCAGAAGATATTTTGCGGAATTCTTGGTACTTTAGCCAGTAAAAGTCATTATAGATCTGCATGTTTTTTTAACCGATTCATCACTTAAGATGGTGTGAGGATTGCCTCAGTAAACATTACTAAGACACAGTATTTTTTCAACCCTGATGTTGGTGTGTTTTTGTGACCCCCCCTATCAGAGGGTGCCATGTTTTTGTGACCCCCCCCCATCAGAGGGTGCCATGTTTCTGTGACCCCCCCCCATAATTCTTATACCCCCCCCATGAGGTAAATAATGATAGCCCCCTAAGTTGTAATAATGTAAGAATCATGGAATAAAAACAAGAATAGCACAGTGTCCCGTCTTCGGGGCCTATATTCACCTTGCATGGCTGAAAAACAACTCGGCCTACGGCCTCGTTGTTTTCGGCCATACTCTGTGAATATAGCCCCCCTCATACGCGATACTATGCTGTTCTTACTATACTACCAAAAAAACCAATGGGGTAACATAAATTTTTTTCCATTTATCTGTTTTTTCTGTAGTAAGGAACAATCCCTGAAAGTTTTATGGCAATTGGACTGGGAGTTTTTTTTTCATTGAACTGTCCTGTATACCTTTAATGCAGCTTTAAACCAACTTACTAGTGATGTAGCCGACAGAGACATGAACGGCTGTCATCCAGGCAATGACTACCTTCTGCTGGGGATAAACATGTAGAAGTTCCACAAGAAGAACACTCATTGTACCAAATGTCCCAGCAACAAAATAGTTTATCACTACAGCTGATACAAGTACTACCCAGCTGTAGCCGCAGTCAACAGGCCGCTGCATTGGTGTCTGGAAAGACAATTTAATTTTTTAAAAGCTTTATCATATGGGTCAGATTTTCAGAAAATGCACAATTGGCAGTTGTTCACATTTAGTTAATTCTGCTAAATGTTATATCATATAACATAATCAGAATGTAATAGTGATTAACCACATTGTTATCAATAGTATAAATAGGCTGCAATTTGGTCAATACTAATTATAAGTAAATTCGAGTATATTTGGCATTGATTGTTGCAATCTGTTTGGTTAGGTTGAACTGTATTTTGAACTTTATTTTTGTCTGAGATTTGGGTTGTTTGACAGGATTGGCGAAGGTGAATTGTACATTTTCTGAAAACTTGACCCATATGTGATGTGTTACAGAAAAATTAGCCTTAAGAAATTGAGAAACCATCATATTTAAAAAGATGAGATTAAATGGATTCCAACGATGTTAACTTTGAGGAAATTTAAAAAGGATTTCTTTATTTTATGTTTGATTTTTTAATGTTTGGAAATATTTCTGGGTGGACAATTACTATTAAAGTAGCTAAATATACTCTATAGGATGACTAGAGAAATGCAAGGATATAATTAATACTTAATCTTAATCTTGCCTTCCGACTTTTGAGGGGGTCACAAGAAGAATACAAATTTGTTAATTCTTGAGGTTAACTTTCAGAAATGACACTTTCCACAAACCGCCTTTGGGACCTTCATATGCAGTGATGTTATCATATCAACACATCATTATTTCTTTCTCAAAATTGTATAAATCCTAAAATCCGTCTATGTGCATAACTGGTAGAAATATTGTTTAGTTCCGAAAAAGATTTCTTGATTTCTTTCAATATTTAAAAAGCATATTCTACCGCCCTACATGTAGGATGGTGGGTCTATATGGGATATGTGTACAATAAAAATTCGAATTCTTTCAAAAACAAAAACAAAGGTCTATACTTCAATGTTATTAATTCTATGTATTCTATTCTATTCTCAAATAAGGATCATATAATCTGCAAAATCTCATCCAATAAATATATTCAATTACTAGCACTTTGTTCCATTCCCTCTATTTATTATACCAGTCATCTGGATGCTGGAATAATTTACCTAATATAACTGCATAATTTCTGAACCTGTCCCTTGCTCGATCGCTCACAAACTGATTCATTCAAACCCAACTGCCGGGAACAAGCGTAGCAACAATACAAACAACATTGGTAACCAAGAGACAGTACGGTGGCCGAAAGGCATGGTGGCTCGAGACTGCTGCAGTTATACCCATATTTAATACATTAAACATATTCCAATCTGAGACTAATAGAAGATGAATTACATTCAAATAAATGTCTCTCAGAAACTATATACTGGATTGAAATAATATACAATAATGTGTAATACTAACAGAGGTACTATTCTAGTGACAGAAACGCCATCTTCAACCAGTCTCTTCTTCAGCAAATGGGTCAGATCTTCAGAAAATGTACAATTCGCATTCACCAATCCTTCCAAATAACCCACATTTAAGACAAAAATGAGCTTCACCAATTTATATGATGCAGTTTAACATAACAACTGATACTTTAAATCAATGCGATACCAAATATAGGCCTACTCAGATATACCCGAAATTTATCATTTTTTTTAGCAAAATTTAGCAGAAATTACTAAATATGTATAGCTGCCAATTGTACATTTTCTGAAAACCTGACCCACATAGTGTGTTGTGAGCCTTTGGGAAAGTATGGCTGTATACATATTCAAATTATTTAATAATGTCTCAACGCCCAATACATGTCTAGTTACCATTTCCTTCATAATTATTGTGTTCAAAAACAATTATTAAAAAGTAACGTTAAGTATACTCCTTTCCTACCTTGTCGTTCCTCATGTTCTCCCCACTGTTTTCTCTCAGTTTCTATATGGCCTAAGCGATAAGACAATAACAGTTTGTAAAAGTGACTGCTCCGTGTAAAGGATGGATAATGTATGTGATATGCGCGAGTGAGTACATGAAGGCCTGTTTCGTCAAGGGTGAAGTCGACTGAGAATGTACCAGTGGTCTTCACCAATCCTCTCAAATAACCCTAATTTAAAACAAAAATGAAGTTTGAAATATTAGTTGCACAACTCCACCAAACAGATTCTTTTACTCAAATCCATTCTAAATATCATCCAATATTCCTAGTATTTAGTATCATATCATGTCTTATAAAACTGGAATCAACTGAACATAGTGCTTACAGTGATATCTTAGACATAGCAAGTTTTCAGAAAATGTACTGTTATAGTCTATTATAACTTACAATTGTTAGTATAGTGTTTCTATATATATTGGGAAGCTATTTAGTAGAGGAGAATAAATAGAGTCCGGAGTCCTTCAGCTTGTATAACCGACTGACTATTTTATTATGCACTCTCGATACATTGGATTCACATCAGTGATCCTGTCTCACATGGTTAAGCTTATATCCCTTACTTGTCCCCTGCTGCTACCCGATCCTCTCCGTCTAGACTTGCATAGTACTGTAATTAATTCTTTCTCTAAGGGGTAATTATCTTTATTGTAATTCATTGTTAATTAGCTTATTAATTATTATGTGGTTAATCACTATTACGTCATCATTACGTAATATGATATAACATTACAATTGGACTTCACCAATCTCCTCAAATAACCCAACGAAAATCAGGTTTGAGATACAGTTCAACATAATCAGACAGATTTATTGAATGAATTCAATACAGAATATACTCAGATATACTCAGTATTTATCATTTTTACTCTAATTTAGCAGAATTTGAGAGATGTGTAGAACTGTAGATTGTGCATTTTCTGAAGGTATGAACCAGTAAATCTCACACCAACAATTCTACACAATGTAATCCTGATGACCTGACCCATGTTAGAGGTTAGCATGAGAAGGCCTCAGTCGCCCAAGCATGCACTAATTATACTATAGACTGGATCATGGGACAAATTATGATATTATATGGATTATAAAAATTATGGATATTAAAACCATGTACACTTCACATTAACCAATCCTCTTTTCTATTCTTTTTTTTTTACATTTTCTACCCAAATTTGGGACATTTCGGCTTTCAATTTTTCACACTGCCATTTCCACCATTATGATAGTACAAAGTCGACATATGTGCCAAAGATTGGCAAATCTAATTTTGTATGTTCAATATGGCCTCCAATGCTGCAGAACCTGAGAGAAATTGCCATGGAAACCTGAGAGAAATTGCCATGGAAACAGTTGAAAGTCATTTTTGTGACATTTCAGATGCGGTTACCATGGAAACAACTGTTAATATGAAAAACAATTCTTGTAATTGTGCATGTTAGAGTTTCAAATATAGATAGCCCTGAATCTTTTTTTTTATTTGACTTATCATATATCATTCTATCATGAAAACTCATAAAGTTATCATGAATCATATAAAAAAGGCCAAGGCAACCTTAAGTTTTAGTTCCTAACTTGGCGTGCACCACTATAGTACCTTAAAGTGACACTTCTCACTGTTGAGGGCTAGATTATCGAGTAACGGAATTTCTACTTCATTTTCTAGTATTTGGTTCACCTTACCCTCCTAAATAACTCCTGTGGATATCAAAACTCTAACATTCATATTATATCAGATATGTGGTAAAATAGAGAGCAAAATCGTTTTTGCTTTCCAATCCAATATTCAAACTGTCAGTTGGGATGACATCTGGAATTATGTAACCCCAAGGTCGGCACTGATCAGTACAAAGGGCATTAGTTCCATTACTGCCACCCAGGGCTAAATCTGGCAGTACCTCCTGGTCTCCAAGCCATTTCCTCATGGATTTGACATGGGTTTAGGTTCTGACCCATTCATTACACATATTCACTAATAAACATTATTTCTCAGCTAGCTAACAGATAACATGATAATTTAAATATAACAGTGTACCCCTTTCGTCAATGACGACTGGGGAATTGTTCACTGTTCCATAATAATGTAAACCAACCAGAGGATCTTCTGGTCAGATCTCCATTATATTTCACATGCACATTGCCAAAAATGGTGCCGAACCATTCCACTATGTTTCATTAACAAATTAGGGTTGGAAAGGGGTTAGAAATGGGTTTACATCGAGCACCCCCATCCAGGGCCCCCAGCACTGCCTGAAAACAAACCTATCAGTGCCCCTACACCAGGTTTCCGGGTCAGCCAAAGCATGACTCATGGATGGGCACATCATTGCTTCACTACGGGATGGGAGTTGATATATTTTCACCGAAAGGAGCATCGTCAGAGTTGAATCAGTTCATAAACTATTGTTTGTGATGGTTTTTGAAGTCGAGCAGGGGGAATCCACCCACTAATTACCTCACAATGAAAGAGGGAATGGGAGAGGGAGTGGGAGAGGGACAGGGACTGGGACAGGGACAGGGACAGGGACAGGGACAGGCAACACAACAACAGCACAACACTGAACAGTGACAAAAAAAGCATCTAAACAGGGTTCCATTTGTGGTATGAAGATACTAAGTTATAGAGACAACTTGAAAGAGAAAGATAGTGGGAGAGGGAACAAGGAGAGATGAGGATGTGGGCCCCACTGTCCCACTAGCAAATCCCGTGTGTAGCACGGGTATTTGCTAGTACATTTTTAATACTTTTATAGTTTTTAAAAGATATTGATAAAGATTGGTCCACACAGCATGAATTATAGTAACAGTAACAGTACACCATCAGTCCCTCAATGTCGGTCATTAATCCTATACACCCCTGATGAAGCCAAACTGAAGGTGAAACACGTCGGGTCATGTTCAATAAACTGCTGAACAAAAATCATTGCGAGATGTTTTCAGTTGAGTTGTCTCCACCTTCTTCATATTAATCCTATATTGTAGTAGAAATGCATGTGTCTGTTTGTGTATCTGACTTTCTAGGGTAGTGGAACACTTAAGTATAAAAAATGAGAACAACACAAGAACATTTTATATAGAAGGAAAAAAATCAAGCTGGTAAAGTGTAGTGGAAATAAAATCTTCAAAAAAATAGAGGTGTAATTATGGAGGTAACAGATAATATAGCAAGATTACCAGAGTGTCAAGTACAAGGTGGATTACATTCACCGAGTAAGCTCTCATTCTTCAATGAGGCCGTAGGCTGAGTTACTTCTGGGATTCTGCTTCTGCTTCTGGGCTTACGAGGCGAATATTGTCCACCGAGGACTTGACACTGTAGTTATCTTGCTATTATTCCATGATTTGATGTAAAATGACATGTAAAATTCAGCATTTTTGCCCATTTTCCCATCACTTCAAACTACCCAATTACAGCCACTTCGCACTGCCTAGAATCTCTGCAACTCCTGTGAAAAAAAGTTCACTTCCGAAACTTCATTACTTTCATTAAAGATAATTTTCTCACACATTCTTACCATCAAATAGTTTAGAATGAACAAAATTTTGCATTTTGAATACTTATTTTTCGTTGATTGGCTTTATTTACTTCAGAATGGACAAATGAAATTTCTGATCATGACATAGGGGCCGGAAAAAAACGGCTAGTACTTTTGATACTACGCTAATACAGCCCCGATTATATTGTACACCTTGTGAGTGGCATGTATTGTCATTATATTCAGAAAATTCTGAAATGAGTGAAAGTATATAATCCAGACATGTTAATCTCGGTATATTATCCAGACGTTTTCATGTCTAAAAGTGATAAAAAAATATATTTGAAAAAAGAAATAAAAGATACCTTATTGAAACATAGTATAGGGACCTGTAAAACCATCGCTCCAAACACAAGTTGGAAACTTGTTTTATATATTTGTTTAAATAATTGTCTGTGGGTGTTTTTGTTTTCCCCCATTCATTCATTGTGTTACCCTATCCAGAAACATGGAAACCAAGCTAAATTTGGGCGTGCATGCTTGAAAACTATTTCTGAAATAAAGAACGAGCAATTTTAAGTAGGCCTGAAATTATCAACATTTGCTGCTTTTATACACTTAATTATTGTGGTTTTATATTCGGGTAGCTTCTATTTCTCTTCAGGGGATACCTGTGTTACAATCTAAAATGTTTTAATGAATATAATTTTATTCAAATAAGCTAGAGAATAATTTGAAAAAGGACATCAAACAACGTTTTATTATTGATATAGGGGTGATATCATCAGAAAATACAGTACAAAATACAGTAAAATTCACCTTCACCAATCCTCTCAAATAACCCATGTTTCAGACAAAATTAAAATTAAAAATACAGTTTAACCTAACCAAACCGATTGCTAGAATCAAAGTAATGCCGAATATACTCGAATTTACCTAGTAATGACAGAATTGCAGCCTAATTTAGCAGAATTTACTACATGTGTACAGGTACCCATTGTACATTTTCTGAAAAGCAGACCCATATCTGGATAAAAGATAATTATTTCCATTATTTTTTCTTTTTCATTTCTTCCTTTGACTGTTCATATTCCTTGTTGGCCTCCACATACCATGCAGATTCCTTGCATGTCTTCAACCAAGCACCAAGCTTGGGGAAGCGGTCATATGGGAACTCATAGTCAACAATCTCAGTGAAGGTTATGGAGGCCACAATGAAGAGATCAGCGATGGTCAGACTGTCTCCGGCAACAAAGGGTTTATCCTTGAAGACCATGTCCTCCAGTCGCTGGAACATCTTCTCCATTTCCTCCGGACTGCTGTCCTCATTTTTGAAGGCGCGTGGGAACTATAAATTAGAAATTATTAGTGATTTATTAGATACAATAGGACAGTTCACAAATTGAGAGTGGCGCCATACAGAGAGCCATGGAAATGGCCCAAACTATGAGCTACGCGGACAGTGGCACAGATGCCTTATGTCTTAACTATAGGCTTCTGACTTTCTCCTTTTTCTCCTTTTTCTCCCAGAATTTGAGTTGTTGTATAATACTGTATGCTATCCAATATTATTAAATGACATGTTAAGATTGGTCATGATTGATAACAGGACTTCGTCCGCTAGATTTTAGTATATGTTTGTAACAGTGTATCAACAAAAACAAGTAAGTGTAAGCTAGTGTAGGGGTACGCGCTGCAGTGGGTCAGCGGCCATATGGTCAGAGGCACACACACACCTCTGCACGTCCACCAGGAGACCGGGTGGAGGGAGCATGGTTTAGCCCACATAGCTAGGTGAGTCAACTGAACTGCGCATGCGCAGAATGATAGAAGTTCATCCTGCAGTTACTGGTGCGCACTGGTGATGGAATTTGTGAAGTGGGCTATTGTAAAATTAGCTTGTTGAATATATGAAGAAATGATCAGTATATTGGTCAGATATCCAGAAAATGTACAATTGGCAGCTCTACACATTTGGGAAATTCTGCTAAATAAAGCTGAACAAATTATGAATACCAGGTATATCTGAGTATATTTGGTATCGCGTTGATTTAAAGTATCAGTTCTGTTATGTTAAACTGCATTTTGAAGCTCATTTTTGTCTTAAATTTGGGTTATTTGAGAGGATTGGTGAAGGTAAATTGTACATTTTCTGCTAACTTGACCCATATAGGACCTACAAGCTAGTAGTAATAACTGCTGAAGACTATTTCATCACAAAACAAGGATTTTGGACCCTATAAATAAATATTTTCAGCATAAAAACAAAAGCTAAAACAAAGGAAATCATTTCAGTAAAGAAAATTGTTAGTTCCATGGATGTTTTCTCTACTACCGTACTTTATCCTATAAGGCAACATTCACATATCATTCCACCCCAAATCAGCTTGATTGAAATGGTTGATCCACATTTATTTACATCAATAAAGATGCATGGCTTAAATGTGATGTGTTCCAGGAAAATTAGTCACAAGTCGCAAAATTGGTTTATTTCAAAGTGTTCTTTTCACAAGATATCCTTATTGAAATGTTCTTAGGTTTTTAGGGGGTTTTGCACTTATAGTCGTATAAATGCATGTAACAAATTTCGGGACATTGTATTAAATATATCCTTGTGTTTTGAAGGCCTTCGTGTGGAGTATATTTAGTTACTTTAATGGTAATTACCCAGCCAGAAACATTGCAAACTTTTTTGGTTTAAAATAAAAATATCAAACTTAAAATATAGAATTGCTTATTAGATGTCCTAGTGTTTACTATCATTGGAATCACCTTGATCTCCACTTTTCAAATATGGGGATATCTCAAAATCCATATTTTGCGACTTATGACTCATTTTGCTAAAACGGATCACATATAGACATTATTTCCCAATTTATAGTACATCCTGATGATACCATAAGCATTTAATGTTGATGTCTGGGGAGCAGGGACATCACATGAATTAATGTCAATCGAATGAGATATTGTAGATCAAGGAACCATTAAATATAATATCTAGGGAAGTGGTATTAAATATAATTATAGTTGTGTTGACATTTCAGTTGAGCTGTAAGAATAACTCCAGTAGAGAAAGGACCTTCAAGTGGAGCGCTAAATGCATGGCTTCTTTATTATTCCATAATTCACATGTTAATATTATTTCAATATACAAAAATCATTAGAACATGGCTTTCTCATGGCTCAAACAAATAAATAGGATTAAACACATTAAAACCAGAGAAGAAATTAACATTTATTAAAAGAGAGCTTGGAACAATACTGGTACAGTTTACTTTATTTCCATGTCGGAAATTGGTAACTAAGTCTCTGCAGAAGCCAGGCAATGAGCGAAATGATTAGATACAATTTAATTTGACAAGTTTCCTTTCTGAACTGTTTCATATTGTATTGTAGTCTTATATGATTAGCTGTAGTTCCTGTTGGGAAATCATTATAATTTATTATAATTAGTATTGTAGTGGTTTTTCCCCTTACATCACTGTCCAAGTTCGGCTTTCGAGTTCTATCAAAGAAGACACAACACAGACGTTACTCTAATTCTCTTCTTTATTACTTATCCGGACGTGAAGCTCTCCTGAAGCTTAACTATAGCTGGTGTCCGGAGACACTTCACTCTTATGGAGTGTAAGTCAAAGTGGTGCCTGCACACATACAGACATAAAGTAAACAATGGTAAAGAAGGAGAGATTCCAGTACAACTGGAATCTAGAATAGCAAACCATAAAGCCTAACATGGCTATTAAAATTTATGATAAAACACAATGAAGAGGCACAAGGCCTTTATGTAAAATATAAAGGGGAAATGAAGCACGGTTTACTCCGTGGCGCTTGCTGGTGTTACTGTTACTTACCAGAAGCACTATTATGACTAAATCCCTTACAGTATTATAATTATCAGTGTAGTGTTCTTCGCTACAAGACCCAGTTCCCTTAGCAATGAATAGAACAAAAGAAAGGTTTCCTCAACTATCTCTGTTTATTCGGACTCAAGAGGTAAGCAAGACCTGCCCGAAGCTCATTCTTCGGATCACTTCACCAATCCAGGTACACAGTACCACATAGTGTCTCGGAGTACATGAACATCAGTACTAAATAATAAAAGATTTGAAATGCTTTACAGTTACATGTGCGGGCACTAAGGCCACAGTCCTTTATACATTAAGGTTAGACAATAACACTGTAACATGCTGCCAGAGAATAATAGGAGATAGAAATACGCGTGACTTCTAATCTCAGTAATATGACATAGAGAAATAGCACACAGTGGTAGCTCCAGCTGGTGCTTCGGAGAGGAAGTAAACCAATACCACTACATCAGTATATTAATTATTATTATTATTATTATTATTATTATTGTACTTACCACATATGAGAGAATAACCTTGTAGACGATGCCCAAGTCCTGATCCAACATTTTGTGTACATTGGCTCTCTTCTGGAGGTCCTTAGGGTAAAGGTCACTATCTGGGGCATACTTGTCCATCAAGTATGTGGCACAGGCATGGCTGCAATTGGGTCAGATTTTCAGAAAATGCACAATTCACCTTCGCCAATCCTCTCAAATAGCCCAATTTTCAGACAAAAATAAAGTTCAAAATACAGTTCAACCGACCCAAACAGAATGTATGGGTCAGAGCATCACAAAAAATGTAGAATTCGCATTCACAAAACTAATCATCTCAAATAATCATATTTGAAGTAAATAAAGAGCATCATACAATTCAATATAAACGGACACAATCGTTTTGGATCCACACAATAAACTCAGCTCATTTGAAAGCTACATTCTCAGATATTACCGCAAACAAGATCTGACTAAATTAAATAACTAAATAATAAGTGAAGCTAGCGCAGGACAGGAATAGGGCAGGTTCTCCAAATATAAATTCACGCATCTATGATTCCCTATAGCAAAAACAACTGAAAAAATCCCCCTACGCTCGCAGGTACAATTTTGCATTCGTTTCCTTTATTTGAATATTAAAGTCTTGTTTGCACTAATGCTAAATGGTCTGTCGTGGAAATGGACACACGCCTAGGGTGTACGGTTCTTATTCGCTTTTTTTGTCCGGATATTATAACAAAATGAGAGATTTTCTTTCTACTTTACATATTATATATAATATGAATTTTGTTCATCGTAGTAATATACTTTCTTGGATAATTTTTGTATGAATATCAAATACAGTGCGAACTGAGAATTATTGTAACCAAATTGCAAAATGTTGTTGCTGAATAAAATCTTTAAACACAAATTCAAAAGAAATATTTGTGAAATGACTGATAGATAGAAAGAAAAAGTAGAAAATGTTTAGTTTTTGACCGAGGTAAACTGATAGTGCAGCTTTAACCTAAGTAAGCTCTAGAAGGGTCAGATCTTCAGAAAATGTACAATTCTTCTTCACTATTTCTTCAAATAATCCACATTTAAGACAGAAATGAGCTTCAAAATGCTGTTTAACATAGCAAAACAAATACTATAAATCAACACGACACCAAATATACTCAGATATACCCGGTATTCATCATTTTTCGGCCTAATTTAGCCAAATTTCCTGAATGTGTAGAGCTGCCAATTGTACATTTTCTGAAAATCTGACCCAGAAGGTAGAATACAATAAGAGCATATAATATATAATGTTCTCACCTCTCCCAGATGGTGAAGTCTCCATCTTGAACTGTTGGCACGCAATGCTCTGGATTCATCTGAAATATAGTAATGGGTCAGATTTTCAGAAAATGTACAATTCGCCTTCGCCAAACCTCTCAGATAACCCACATTTAAGACGGAAATGAGCTTCAAAATGCAGTTTAACATAAAAGAACCGATACTTTAAATCAATGCGATACCAAATATAATTTTATCCAAAATTTATCATTTTTTAGCAGTATTTGGCAGAAATTATTAAATATAGAGCTGCCAATTGTACATTTTCTGAGAATCTGACCAAATATTGCATTCATGATGAGGTATTGGTGTTTTATTTGAATTGAATGTATACTTATTAGTGATGTGTTACAGAGTCATAAGTCACAAATTTCACATTTTTCAACGTTCTTTTATTCACAAGATCTCTTCATCGCAATATTTTCCGTTTTGGGGTATCTACTGTTTTAGTTAAAGAAACAGATTTAGGAGTAGGAAACAATGAGGACACATGTCCTAAATTCCAAGAGTTGTGGTTCTAAGATCACCCCATGGAGTATATTGAATTGCTTATAGTATCAGCTATTATTTTGCAAAATGAGCTTAACTCACATTATAAAGGGACATTTCAGCACTTAAGAGTCGCTGAATACAATTTGTAACCAAATTCAACAGTATGCCTTGAAAGGAACTATACACATTACCATAATTAGGGATTAATTATAATTAATACTTCATAATTAATACTAATCCCTTACATGTAGATGTGTGTACATCACGTGAATTACCGGGTCAAGTTCTCAGAAAATGTACAATTGGCCTTCACTAATCTCCTCAAATAACTCAAAGTTAAGACAAAAATCAGGTTTAAAATACAGTTTAACATAACCAGACAGATTTATGGAATGACTACAATACAGAATACACTGAGGTGTACTCAGTATTTAACATTTTCTACTCTAATTTAGCAGATGTTGAGAGATGTGTGGAACTGTAGATTGGGCATTTTCTGAAAATCTGACCCAATGTGATAGATGAAAGGTATGAGTGAGATGGAATGAGTTTTTATGATAATGAGGTGGTGAGAGATGTGCAGCCTATTATTATACAATTCTTTACTTGTGAGTGGTGTGGGTTACCTATATTTGGGTCAGATTCTCAGAAAATGTACAATTGGCAGATCTACATATTTAGTAATTTCTGCTAAATTCTGCTAAAAATATGATAAATTTTGGGTATATCTGAGTATATTTGGTATTATCGAGTTGATTTAAAGTAGCAGTTCTGTTATGTTAAACTGCATTTTGAAGCTCATTTTTGTCTTAGACGTGGGTTATTTAAGAGGATTGGTGAAGGCAAATTGTACATTTTCTGAGAATCTGACCCATTTAGCGCCCCAAAGTGTAAAGCTACTCCTATCTTTTTATAACACTTGTAATCTATAAATAAAAGATGAAAGAATGTAATCAACTCAAGGTCTGATATCTTATCATTAAGTATGGGAGTTACTCATTGTTTCTTCTTGTTTGTTTACTATTATTGACATATTCCGATTATAATCAAACTCAGGGCATTTTTTTACCAAAATTAAATAATTATTCCTATTTAATGGACTTCGTGCCATTTTCCATTCCATTTATAAAACACTCCTGTTTGTCCACCTTTTGCCATTCAACTTGTACATTTCCATTACTTTCGGTAAGTGTTTTCCAGGTTGTCCATGGATCAGATCATTAGAAAATGTACAATTCGCCTTCACCAATCCTCTCAAATAACCCACATTTAAGACAGAAATAAGCAACAGAACTGATATTTTAATTCAATGCGATACCAAATATATTCAGATATACCCGGTATTCATCCCTTTTCAGCCTAATTTAGCAGAACTTCCTAAATATGTAGAGCTGCCAATTGTACATTTTCTGACAATCTGACCCCCCTGGATCAAGATAAGATGTCTCTTACAGCATCAATGATACACATTTAAGCAGTTTTAGAAGCCTTAAAAAGAAGCAAAGTCATCGTATAGAATTAAGGCATGGTGGTATATTTAAAAAATGTTATCAACAACTGGAGATAAAAGAAAATACTCCAACTCCTTTCTAATCTCGATCTCAAAGTGAGTTTATACTATATCCGTTGTTCCAAAGATCTATTCTGAGCATCATCAATTGATCAGCAAATACTGTGTTTTATCTGTCATGTCATGAGGTTAAAAAGGAAAATGACACGATCAGATTTTGAGAAAATGTATAATCTACAGTTCTACAGATCTATCAAAGTCTGTTAAATTAGAGTAAAAAATGATAAATACTAGGTATATCTGAGTGTATTCTGTATCGTATTCATTCAATGAATCTGTCTAGTTATTTTGAACCTAATTTTCTTCTTAAACTTGGGTTATTTGAGAGGATTGGTGAAGGTGAATTGTACATTTTCTGGCGACTTCTCCCATGAATGACTTGCACAGTGGCCGAGAAAGCTGGGGGTGGGAGTGGGGTAGGGGGGGGGGGTTGGGGTCGGGGTAGACAAATCACACATAACCCAAATTCGTAACGGCATATATGTGATGTGTCACAGGAAAATGAGTCACAAGTCGCAAAAAATGGATTTTGAAAAGATTAGATCAAGCAGATTCCAATGATAGTAAACAATAGGATAGCTAAAAAGTGCTTCTACATTTTAAGTTTGATATTTTTATTTTTGAAAAAAAAATGTTTGTAATATTTCTGGGTGCTCAATTACCAGTGAAATAACTAAATATACTCCATAGGATGACCTTCGATACGCAAGGATATGTTTGATACAATGTCCTGCAATTTGGTGCATGGATTCATATGACTACTAGTGCTAAACCCTTCAAAAAGTAGAACATTCCAATAAAGATATCTTGTAAATCAATCCCTTTGGAAAATATAATTTTTGCGACTTGTGACTCATTTCCCTGGAACACATCATATATTTGCCACGCGGTCGTCCCTGAATAAATAAAGGCTTCAAGACACTATTTATTTCAACATTTTCACAAAGGATATATATATATGTATATTAAAGTTTAGAATCGATTAGAGGGATTATTGGTTTGGCCCTGCATAACCATGTAACGAACTGTTAAATTACATATTGGCACTAAATAAAATTTGGACGAATGAAACTATGGATCCAATCATGAAAATGGAGTAATCGAAGATGAAAGAGTAGCAGATATATGTTTTAATGAATTCTTCATGAATATTGGCAGGAAACTTTCTGGCAAAATCGAAGCCCCAACCCAAGCTGAAAGTAACATCCTCAGACAAACAATAAGCCATGGCCCTACACAAACACATGAAGGGGAGGTAAGCCAGACCCCCAAAGTGGAATTCAAATTCAAAATACTGTAGCCACACCTATCCCTACATAATACTGAAGCCACACCTATCCCTACATAATACTGAAGCCATACCTGTCCCTACCTAATACTGAAGCCATACCTATCCCTACATAATACTGTAGCCACACCTATCCCTACATAATACTGAAGCCACACCTATCCCTACATAATACTGAAGCCATACCTGTCCCTACCTAATACTGAAGCCATACCTATCCCTACATAATACTGTAGCCACACCTATCCCTACCTAATACTGAAGCTACACCTATCCCTACCTAATACTGAAGCCACACTTATCCCTACATAATACTGAAGCCACACCTATCCCTACCTAATACTGAAGCTACACCTATCCCTACCTAATACTGAAGCCACACTTATCCCTACATAATACTGAAGCCACACCTATCCCAACATAATACTGAAGCCATACCTATCCCTACATAATACTGAAGCCACACCTATCTCTGCATAATACTGATGCCACACCTATCCCTATATAATACTGTAGCCACACCTATCCCTACCTAATACTGTAGCCACACCTATCCCTACCTAATACTGTAGCCACACCTATCCCTACATAATACTGAATCCATACCTATCTCTACATAATAATGAAGTGATACCTATCTCTACATAATACTGAAGCCACACCTATCTCTACATAATACTGAAGTGATACCTATCCCTACATATTACTGAAGCCACATGCACCTATCCCTACAAAATACTCAAATGCGCTCCAGAAAATGTTACCACAATGAATTCTCCCCAATCTTACCTTGAGAAACTCTGGAGTGTACTGTTCATCTTTGAGAAGATTCACAAATTTGTGCTCAAAATGGATGCCAGCCATTCTGCACGCCATGACGACCCCACGACAGGGGGCGCTGATCCAGAGAAGGTGTATAGTGGGTGCCATTTTGTTTTAGTAAAAGATAATTGAAACAATGATCAACTCTGGGGTGTATCTAGCGTCCACTGTAGACTATAGACTATAGATAGTGAGCGAGGAGTGACAGGACATATCTACTGGGCTGGATTATGTAGGCTATATGACGTCCACCTAGTGGCGAAGGGTGGGACTACAAGTTTGTTGGTCAGGGCAGCAGAAAATGTACAATTGGCAGTTCTACATATTTAGTAAATTATGTTTAATTAGGGTGACAAATGGATTGGCATAATTGAGTATGTTTGATACTGATTTGATTGAAAAATCTGTTCATATGTATATGGGTGAAGTCCCAAGAAAATGTACAATTTGCCTTCACCTATCCCCTCAAATAGCCCAAATTTAAGATGAAAATCAGTTTCAAAATACAGTTCAATATCACCAGAAAGATTTATGCAATGAATACAATACATAATATACCCAGATATTGTCATTATTTATAATTTTTCACTCTAATTTAATAGAATTTGAGAGATGTGTAGAACTGTAGATTGTGCATTTTCTGAAAATCTGACCCAACTAATCGTATCATCATCCGGTGCCGTTGTCTGTCCGGGACAAACCTCAGCATCCGCCTCGGTTTGGTCCCTAAGCCCGCAGAAAACCGCCCCCCCTACAACTTCAGGGACTAATCGCCCAACATTTGTATCTCATGCAGCCTGACAATTTATGTGAGGGCAGAGTTTCAAGGATTTTTTTACAGAGACTCCAAGTTTAAAGAAACATATTGGGTATTCTCCCTTTCATAACCGTTTTGTGCTTCAGGGCCAAAACCAGAGTTTTTAGTACTAGCAGGGAGTAATGCTGCTGTATTGGCTCCGATGTCAGATGGGTTTGATTTTCGGAAAATGTACAATGAGCAGCTCTACAAATTTAGGAAATTTTGCTAAATTAGGCTGAAAAATTAGGATGAATAATGCATTTTGAAGCTCATTTTTGTCTTAAATGTGGGTTATTTGAGACAATTTGTGAAGGCGAATTGTACATTTTCTGAAGATCTGACCCATATATCGCATGAAAGGTCTATCTAAGGTGCATCGTTTGGTATAACATTTATTCATATACAATAAACTGGTTTCCACGTGGGATATATAAATAGCCTGTGTGCTCACTTCCTGAGAACTGACCATGTATATTTAATATATACACCAATGTTGGCAATTGACTCTAGCTTCGTAAAGGCAGGGGTAAAATAACAACAGAATGTGCCAAGAAAGTATACATTCTATCCATGTATTTATAAACATTTGTATCGCGCTCATATGTATGTATGTATAAATTGTTTATTTCAGAAAACAGTACATGATAAAAATATTCCAGCAAGCTGCTTATAGGTGAGGTAATGAGGTAATAATGGGTAAAACAGTCAAAATTAGAATGATAGAATTACAATGAGTCAATTATTTGTAAAATGCATGAAGAATAAATAGAATTAAAAACAGAACATTCTTAAAACAATTTGCTGGTGCCTCTGCACCATAGGCGTCTTTAAATAATTATTTTCTTTACTTTATTTTTTTCTTTAAATAAAATTGATTTTTAGCCCAGTTCTCAACATAGTCCTCATTTTCAATATTGCTTAACCCCTTTTCTTATTCCAATTCACCAATCAGAATATATTATAATGGCCTTTTCCTCTAAAATGTGCCAATAATAGCTCAAAAGGTGGAAAACGACCACTGATTTCAGTTACATGTTAAGTCAGATACTGTAAACTAAATCCTTTTATTTATTTATTTATTTTTCTTATTTGTGTTAACACTTATAATGTACATGGATTGTGACTACAAACCACATGGACATTATACACTCCTTGTGGCAAAGCTAAAATGGAAATCATGAATAAATAGAGTGGCAAGTGATTACTGTGAATAGTATTATTATAATTTTGTAGTAGATTTAGAGTGGACACAGAGTTGTCATTAGTGACTCTATTCTACACCAGGTCGCCTACCTGTCCAGTGCTTGTAGTGTATACCAACTCACTCTACTAGAGGCACTGATGTAGATCATATCCTATGTTTTATCCAAGTTTATGTATCATCTTATTCCTGCTTTACAGGTTGCTGTTATATCTATTACAATTACTACAGATTGTATGTTATACCTCTTCTCTGTATGTACTACATTGCTATTGTAACCTGTCTTATACATTAGATCATATTGCCATGTTACTCTTGTACTACCCTTTTATACTGCTTGCCTTCAATGGTGAGTCTCCCAATGAATCTGACATTGATGACTGACTACTGCACACCACTGCTGTTACAGGGTTGTCCAAGAGGTGAATAAACTGTGATACTAAGAGAACTGTGTCTGGTTTTACTTTGCCATGTCGAGATTGAACCTGAGTTTGGGTGAGACCTGATTCACTGCAATTGGTGTGGGGACAGGTTCACTACAATTGGTGCCGTGACCAGCCACCTGAGGGCAGCACTGTATACCCCAACTTGGATGAAACCATATGAGATGAGTTTCGTCCATTGTTGGAGGGGGCAGTGTAGTGGTCCTGGTGGTTAAACTTGGGATTGTGACCTGCTGAAGTTGTGCTTGCTGCGATAGCTCAGTTGGTAGAGCATTGGATCCAAAGGTCCGGGGTTCGGTTCCCCGTCAAGGCAATGGCATTTTTCAGCAGGTTCACTACAATTTTATTAATTATTTCTCTGTTTCTAAATAAGTACTACATTGCTGCACCATGGACAAATTGTGGTAACTGATCCAACAAAACCGTCTTGGACCGACAGAACTAACCCCGAAAAGGGGAGTCAGCAACCAAGAATAAATAAAATCTTTTAAAAAAAATAATTACAGACAAAAACAGAAGACAATTGTGGTAAACATGTGAATGTATTATGCCAACTAGACAGAACTTTTGCCACCCTTACCCCAACCCAACCCTCTGGCAATCATTGATTCTGGTGGTAGGCTACAATTTGACACTGATAGTGACAGTTCACACCACTAAACGAATGGTGAGATACAAGATTAAATCAATGATTGGCAGGTACATGGTATATCCCTTTCAGCTCCAATGATTTTTATTTAATATCGAGTAGATATTATTCTCTAGGGAATATTATACTTTTATTTAATAGATACCATACACACCATGGTATCTCAGTATGCTTCTGTTGAATAGAGAAAAGTCCATGTAACGATATTGAAACCAAAGCAACTTCAGAACTCCTTCTCAGATCATGCCTCTCTTAAAGCTGCACTGTCAGTTAACATTTTTTTTCATTTTTCTTATTCAATTAAAGGCCTTCAAGAGTCCTTCAAGGATAAACTTCAAGCGTTGCCTATAAAAATAATGTTCATTCTTTCTACATTCAACAAGATACAGTTTATAAGAAATAAAATTATACAGTCAAATAATAAAGTTATCGCCTTTATATTATACTCTAAATCCCCTTCTTGTTATAACAAAACATAAACCTTTCTTCTTTTCCCTTAATTTCCATATATCAATGTCAACACGAAATTTGACTCACATCGGTAACATTGGTAAAAAACAAAATATTTTCTTCGGTCCTTTTCCAATTTTTCTAAAAGTCATGATATGAGTAAATTCGGTAAGATTTTGTTTGTCGTAATAGCTGAGAATGCAGCTTTAAAGGGTTAAGACTTATAACATAATTATTATTGTTGTATAACTAATAACAAAGGAAACGTTATGCACTAAAAAAAGACCAACGGTCAAAGTGTTAGACATGAAAAACAGCCCAACAGTCAAAGGGTTATAACTAATAAAAAAAAGCTAAGATACCAGCTAACAAATAAGACATTTAAGATAAAAAACACTTTTCAGTGAATTTTTAAAAAATGTGTACAGGTATCTTTACATAGACTGAGGATATTTGGTCAATACCAGATCCATTGAATTTCCCTTAGTATGTATATGGGTGAGATTTTCAGGAATTGTACAATTGGCAGTTGTACACATTTAGGAAATTCTTCTAAAAAATGGCCAATACTAGGTAAATTCAAGTAAATTCGGCATTGCATTGATTCTAGGAATCTGTTTGGTTAGGTTGAATTGTATTTTTAACTTTATTTTTGTCTGAAAGTTGGGTTTTTTTAGAGAATTTGCGAAGGTGAATTGTACATTTTCTGAAAATCTGACTCATATCGTGATTTATGGTTGTGGTTGAGACAGTAGGGCTGTAATCTCTGCTCGTGTGAATACATAATTTTGACAATTGGAAAATTGGAAACTTAAATTGAAAAAGCTTATTATTGATTGTCTTGATGTTGGACAATGCGCCGGTATTGGTTTTTATGGATCATTCATTCGCTTTTTTCTTTTTTTTTCATTCCAAAATAACATGACATGTTTGTTATCAACGTTTATTCAATGGTCTTTATTGGAGTCTTCATGGTAAATCTAGGAATCAGCAAATTGTGATAAAAATGTACTCGTTACACAATGTTTTTGTCTTAATAAAAATGTTTAAATACAAATACATCAGTAACCAATAAGTGTTTATATGTGTATACTTGTTATGGTACAACAATTTTGGCAGCTGTTGAATGCCCCACCCATTCCTCATGTAAATAAATTAAATGAGTCAGATTTTCAGAAAATGTACAATTCGTCTTCACCAATCCTCTCAAATAACCCACATTTAAGGCAAAAATGAGCTTCAAAATGCAGTTTAACATAACAGAACTGACACTTTAACTTAACTCAATGCGACACCAAATATACTCAGATATACCTGGTATTCATTATTTTTCTGCTTTATTTAGCAGAATTTCCTAAATGTATAGAGCTGTAAATTGTGCCCTTTCATGCATTTTCTGACGATCTGACTCGTATACATGTTTGATGTGGTATACAACTATGCATCAACAGTCCGACGCCTCTTATACAGATTTTTTTAACAGATTTTTATTCAGGTACAACAAGGCATATTCCAGCTGATTATATATGGTTCGGGAAGTCCTGATTTCCTACCATATTATAATTTATTTGTGCATGTTGCAAGGAAGATCCTCTCAGGCATACGCAAATGGCGAAGAGAGTCACAATCATAGCGACAAAAACATTTCTAGAGAAATATCCTGGAAAATTTAAATTGTAAGGAAATGACATCTATGGATAATGTGACAATCCAGATATCAGGAAATTGTTACAAAATGATTGAAAACATTCAAATAACTGAGTGAAGGATATTATAAAAAAAGGTAAGGTCTGCTATTTTGATTACTTTGCCTCTAGTCTAGCTTAGAAAATCATTTTTCTGATTTTTCCTTAAGCCGCAGAAAGTTCGAAAAAAGTCGAATAGAAAGTTGGTTTTTTTGTTTTTGCAAATCCACTTTATTTCCGTCTTGGCCTCTACAATGCTAAAACAAATTGTATTTCGGTTTCATCGTTTGTGTTATAACCTGTAGGTTTCACCATATACTCACATAATGAATATAAACGTATAAATATAAATCGCTTCACATTTTTTCTTATCTGGAAGTATAAAACACTCATACATATGCACTAAGAAACAGAATATTGGTGGACCATGTAGTACGTATCTATCCAAATCTCATCACTTTAGTATCTTGTCACAAATAATCTTGACCCGTAGTGATTTCTCATAATTTACAACATTCATAAATCATAGATATACATTCTGAGTTAAATTATTACAATAATCATTTAAAACTAGAATGAGAACTTCATATACTTTCTTTTTAAGGGCCCTGTAGATATTAATTACTAGATCAAATGATCCTTATGAACCAATCCCTATGTGGGATCTGGCTTCCCATGTGTGAGTAGAGAATACAGATTCACTGTCCTCCTTCTTTTCCCGCTTTCTGGCTTCCCATGTATCATTGCAGAATAAGGATTAACTGTACTTCTTCTTTTGTCAATTTTGAAATTCCTCTTTGACTGTCTCTTCATCTTTTACATCTGCAAGTCTTTCTTTTTCCAGATAAGCCCAAGTGGATACAATTTCTGACGCAGTTGTGAAATCACTCTCCTTTTTCTCTAGGTTCAATATCCACCTCCAACTTAGGCCAGAGGCTAGAGGTGGTAATACTGGCAGCTCTTTCTCCAGATAGTCCCCAGTAGTTTTAGAATCCTTCGTTGACTGTCCCTGAACAGAGTACAGGGGGGTAGGGGGGCGGCGGTGGCACAAAGCATGTTTCTATGTTTCTCCTCCTGGACCCTTCTGGTTTTGGTTCATGCACCAATTGGTACCTTTCCTTGTGGGTTGGGAGAATTTACTCCCAGAACAAATCAACACAAGATAAAGCTTTAATCCATAAGTTCCAGCATTCTGTTATGACCAACACTTGTTTTGATGTTTTCATCCACATATCCTTGAACTATCCAAATGTTGTACACCCACAAATCATCATATTTGATCTCTGGAGTTCTCAACTTTTAGTCGGTAAAAGTGACGCCACTTGTCTGCTGAAATTGTGTGCAAATCAAACCAGCCCCTCGCTGTCAACTGAGTCAAATCTAAACTCACTAAAATCTCTTCTTTCACACATAAATAGTTCAGTCCACTTTGATTTTCAAGATCACTAAGGTATTAACTCCTTTTCCAAACTTTTTGGCGATTGACCAATACTTAAAACTTCCTGCAACCTGAAAAAAGAATGAGCTCTTGGAACTTTCTTTCTCAGACAAGACCAGAGGCTTACAATAGTTCTTAATCGACAATCATGAGTGAAGTACAGCGAATTAATTAAGATCCATGTTCTAAAAATTACCATCCTCCATATAGCAGGCTTACCACTTTGTGCTTACTCAGTCATACACCCTGCAACATCCTTAGCACTTTTGGGGGATTCATGAATAATTAAGGCCTCTCATCCAATCACTTTCTCTACACACCTATTTTTAGCTCTAGTGACTTGTCCACAGGTATGTGGCACCAGAGTATCATCACAACTTGATGGAACAAATGGAAGTCTTGGGCATTTTAGTGTTAATCCATGTGCAAACCATCACCTATGTTTCGCTCATCATACGGTGGCGCTACTGGTGAGAGAGTGAGAAACCATTACTCCGAGTGTACCCAAACTTACATGAGTATGCCAAGTGTATTTCAACATGCGAGAGTGATGGAGCATGCCGGCATGGCTTCGGAATTTAAAATATGATATATGCCTTGGAAAGTGAGGGTATGTGCATTTAAAGTACAGTAAAGACCCTATTGACCCAGACGTTTTGGCTAGAAAGCATGATAAGGATGACAAATCCGTAGTTCTTTTCTCCCGTAGAATGTAAAAACATCTGGGCGATCGAGATGGATTTTCTAGACAGTAAATAGTCACCGGGTGGACGGGGCAAATCTGGAAGATTATGTAATATGCAGGGATATGATACTGTTTACTGACGCTGATCCGTCCAGGCCCTCTCAGACCCTCCTTCAATATCAGGGAATACCCTTTTGGCGAACCAGGATTGGGGTGTATTTTAGGGCCTACAGGATTTGGGAAAGGGATTCAGAGCCAGATTTAATGTGCATCTCGAATGAATGTTTGAGATCATTATATTAAGGTGGCACCACCAGCGGTGTGTCCACTCACCTACTGACCACTGCCAGGTATATCATTCTGTCTCAAGCACTCACCGAGTGCGGCTGAAAATTTTTCTTCCTTTCTTGTTACTTGTTATCCTGTTACATTGTTAATAAAAAGGGGGCACTGTATCACTCAGTTTCTCTAATGCCCAATCCCGTGTTGTCTTGTCTATTATAGAACCTCGCTTAAATGGGGCTTCCACATACAAGGCAAACGACCGACAAAAGATGACCGACAAAAGGGGCACAGGGGGACCGACAGAGGTGACCGACAATGGCAGGGTACCGATTGTCAGTCCCCGGTATTTACATGCATGAAAAAAATTGGCTATTTTGGTCACCGACAATTGGTCAGCACAACAGATTAAATTGTTCTGTCAAGCTGGTTAACTTTTAGAAGGATTTGATATTTTAAGATTGTAGTCTGGGGGACTTTTCCCATCATATGGACGAAAATATTTTGAAAATATTTTGATATTTAGCGTTTTTATGGCCACATAAGAGAATTTCTATAGTAAGTGTATGGGTGCGAGATTTTTTATTTTTCCTGAATTTCAATGAAAGTTTTAGGCCTACCTAAGTTAGTTATTATCTCAGGTACCTCTGGTTGACACATGTGAACATTTTGCAGTACATTAGTACATTTATTTTAAGTTTATTTTTATCATTTCACTTGATTTTTTATTAATTTAGGGCCATTTTGGCCTATTTTGATATGTGGGTGTTTTCCTGTATGCCATAAATATATCGAGTTATGCTGTCTGAGAAAAACCATAGACCAATATCATTTCTATTCTATATGTTAATACTTTTATGGGTTATGAGATAAAACGGTGATTAATGATATGTTTATTTTACCAATGGTACAATATGTAATTCCGTGCATCAAGGTGCTAAAGAATTAGCCTAACCCCTGCGCTAAGCCTCTGGGTAATACATGTACACAATATGGCTACTATACCTCGTTCAAATTATTCTTAAATATCACATAGGTCATGATAAAAATATAAACATTATTTTATCACATTTCTGACGTTTCCAGACATAAGATCGACCGTCACAGCCAACCAGTGGCTCTATAGGTATATCACTGCATTCAGGCTATACAGGCTTGATTGGTTGATGCACAGCAAATTGAAAACCTGCGGGATCCGGGAAATGGGTTTTATGGGAAAAAAAGACACTGACAATATGGGACTTGCATGTACCACTGCACAAGTCTGGGAAAGATGGAGCTTTGTGCTTTGGAAACATGTAAAACCCATGGTTATTGACATTAGACCATTGATACACATCCCATGATGAACACAACATATTTTTTATGTAGAATTTACACTTACCCATAAGATCCATAATTCCATGTCAATCTTAAATGACCAAAGTACATGGCCTTTCCCCCCTTCCCTCTTCCGCCTTCTGCCTTCTGCCTTCCCTGTTAAGGAATCAGTTGGCCACATCGAGTATGGAGGCAGATCCAACGCCCAATTAGAAGAGGACAGAGCAGCAGAATATTTGGGGTTTACATGCACTTTGATAAATCAGGGATCAATGCTTGGGTATGAATGAACCAGGTCATGATGCTATCAGCACTCCTTGCCTGGGCCGAGCTAACCACACACAACAAATCTCTGACTTCCTCATTAACTTCATTAAACCAAATACTTGGGGGGAATATCCCTGTATTTTCTACAATATATTCAATCAATACAGTCTTGAAATTTGGTACAGGTACATGTATATATTCATACAGCAGAAAGCCTTAAGCAACCCCAAAATGAGAACTTTCTGAGATGTTTGGTGGACAAAAATGACTGACAATTTTTATATTGTTTTTGCAACTTTTAAAAATAAAGGTTAATTGTCCAACAAAGTTACGACTGCTTTAATGAACATACAAAAAAATTGTTTCTTTTAATTTCAGATATGAAGATCAAAATATTTTTTTGCTGTATCATGCCAATAGTCATAGTGTCCCTTTGGATCATACAAGACAAACCACACATCAGCTCTAGCAAGGACATCTTTCCATCATTCTACAGGAAGCACAAGTTAAAGCAGTTCAACAATGCTGGGTTTGCCTATCCAATGGGTCCTCAAGGAGCAGCAAGGAGGACGGTCCACAATTGTAATATCTTCTATTCTAATGAGACATTAACACAAATTTCTGCAAGGTACAGTGAAGAGAAGCCAGGATTTGATGCACATCTTGCAGAGTTTTCCCGTCATAACAATGAGATTGTGGCAGGGCATAGCGGTCAGATTGAATCCCAGCAGCTGATGTATCACCACATGGTAAAGGACACTGGGGCTAGCACCGTTTGTGAGACAGGGTTTAATGCAGGCCACAGTGCCCTTGTATGGCTCACCTCCACCCCTGACACCAAACTTTACTCATTTGATCTGGGCTCCCATAGTTACTCAAGAGCGATGGCCTCATATTTGAAGAAGAGATTCCCAAAGAACTTCTGGATATTTTTTGGTGACTCTACAAAGACTGTTCCAGCTCTTGCTAAAAACTCAAACATTGTATGTGACATTTTGGTTATTGACGGTGGGCATACTTATGACATAGCTGTTGCTGACTTACTGAACATGCGAGGTCTTGCTAACCTGAAGAAGAATATAGTCATCTTGGATGATCTGCATATGCAAAAGACGCCTAATGAGTTGGCCTTAGCCTGGAGTGACCAGATTATTAGTGGAAATATTGTTGAGACCTTTGCTTGTGATGTCACACCAGGCCAATTGATAAGTAGAAGCTTTGCAGTTGGTTACTATAAGGAAATCTTCCCATAATGAATATATTGAAACATGTTACTCTGACTTGTTTATGCCTCAGTGCACATGCCCAAAACTATCTAAAGGAGCTAAAAAATGGTGCGCCGCTACAACTGCACTTTGCTTACCTATGGAGCACATTGTAACCCCTATACAAAATGGCTACCTTGGAGCTAATGATCTTCACAGAGTAGTGAAAGAATGTAACATTCAGCTATTTGCTGATGATACAGTTTTATATAAAGAAAGACCACTAGGACAAGGAAATAATGAAATGGTGCAAAATGATCTGAACAGTATAGTCAGATGGTGTGCCGTGAATAAGATTTCCCTCAACATCAAAAAATGTAAAGACTGATGATCCTAAAAACATTGTAAAATACTCTATAGGAGACCAAAAGCTGGAAAATGTAACAGAATATAAAGTTCTTGTGATGGAAATCGATGAAAGGGTGAATTACAAGGTATTTCTTAGGAAAAACCTGTATATGGTAAAATCAAAAATCCCTGCTATGTCTAAACTATATAATGCATGTGAGAAGAAAACTCTCCTACTCTTGTATAGGACTATGGTGCTCCCGATTATTGATTATAGAGACTTGTTTTATAGCTCGTCGGCACAAGCCCAGCTAAAAAAGTTACAAATACTGCAAAATTCAGCATTCAAAATTATTCTAAAATAACCAAAATTGACTAGTACGAGAGAAATTCATAAATCACTTAACTTGCCATCACTCTCAACAAGGAGAGACAGCCACTTCAATTCAATTCAATTCAAGGATTCTTTATTGCAAAAAGGTGTTGGTTACAATAAGGTAGACCAGCATTCTAAGTAGACAAAAGCCTAGGTAGGTCTTCCGCCGGTTGCCTGAAAACTTGCTTGAACTAAAGGAAATCTATATTAGACTTAGCATTTATGAGATCAAGAGACGAAGATAATAAAGGCAGAAGAAAATTGGGTTTAAGAAGATTAAATAATGGGGAAAAGTTGGTAGTGCCACAGCCAAAAAATGAAATCTTCAAAAAGTCATATGTTTATGTAATAACAAGTTTATGGAATAACCTTCCAGACAACATTCAAATTACAAAAACAAAAATCCAATTTAGACAATATCTCAAGACCACTTATTTAAGAGACTTCGACGAGTATCTTTCAAAAGAATAATATCATTTTATTGATAAGCCAGTATAGAAGGCATGTAAGTCCTTATTGTCAGATCGATACATCGATAAAAGCTATTCATGTCATATTTTAATGAAGTCTGACAAAATATGTGCCACATTCACTTGTATAGTATAGTTAGTAAATATTAATAGGGTGTTATATTTGGGGCCAGGTTCATAAAGTTTGGAAGAAATGAGCAGGGCAGGGATTAAATTATTGATTGTTAGCTATATTATTTGTTATTGTTTACTTTGAATCGGACAGATCTTTGTACATCCCGATATCTTGTTACCGAATAGCAGATATTAAAACAAGGATCCCCCAGGAAGACCTCCCTAGGGAGAGGCCGGCATCCTTTTCTGAAAATTGATGTAACTATTTGACTCTGAATAAAAATACAATATATATGAAAACTCTGTCAACAGTTGCTTAATTCTTCACATCCAGTATTGAAAGGTAACAAGTAGAGACATATGATAATAATCTTCGATCTTATTGTCTTTGTGAGGGGTTAGAAACTTCTACAACTCTCTACAAACTACCACAACCCTAGCCACCCTGTTCAAATCGAGCCCTATTCAAAGCCCAGTAATAGGGCTAACAAAGCTAGACCTTTACATATAAGTATGTAATATCAAGGTACCTACTTACTCATATCAGGGGTATACACAAATTATTATGATCATATAATCTCTAGAATACATCCAACCTAAGGACGTATCACAGCATTTACCCAACAAGAAGATATACATGACCAGCTACTTGTCAAAGTAGGAAAGTCATTTGTAATCTTGATTAGAGCCTATTGTGCTAGCTGATTATCTTTCATTTTTCTGTATTTTGTATTTGTCCTTGTACAATGTATTGTATGTTTTGAAAGACGGTATTCATTTGTCACGCGCTATTCTTACTAATTAATTCTTGATATCCCAGATAGGCTCATTATTGATATTTCACTGTCACCTTACTTAGTGTTTCAATTAACGAGATTAAAAACTCTACAACCTACATAGTCTTATTACTCTAGTTACTTGTGCTCATGAAAAGAACCATGTTTTTTTGTTGATGACTTGAGTTGATGAGTTATCTTATTAATTACTATGTAAAACTCAAATAAGTTATCCTGTTTTATTCTGTTGTAGAAATAGAGCAAAGGAGTAGTCAGAAGAACTGCTACAGCAAAGGCTACCACCTTTTGCCACTAGTAGGCCTAGTTAGCAAAATACATATGTAGTGAACCGCAGATTTGTGGGCATGAGTTTACAAAATCCAGGAAAGAATCACGAATATGAGGAAATTCGTTTGAACCGTGTTTTATTACCCAAAGGTATACAGTTACAAAGGTATTGTCTCTGAACAAGGGTGCTCAATTTGAACAACAGAAGTATCTCGGTCCTCGGCACGGCTCCAGTCCGTAATGTTAAGCGAAGCCTGGATCCCCTTGTGGAGGTAGTAGTATCCTCCGCCTACTGCCCATCGGAGGGTGTCTGCAGTGCTGTCGGCACGATGACGTATGTCGCCCTCTGACAGAAGCGGCCAGAACTGGTGGTTGTCTCCGGCTCCAGTAGAAGTGCCCCCGCTGTCGTAGCCTCGTTGGTAGTTTGCGATGGTCGGCAGCGTTGATGTATTCCGGGTGGCGGACCCACTACACATATGATGTAAAGACTGTACAAATAAAGGTTAATACAATACAATAAACGTCATAAATAACCCCCTGATTGAATGTTCAAAAAGCCTTTAGAGATCAAAATCTCCCTCCCATCAACACTTAAGGCTAATTAAAAGTGGGATGATGGACTTTTTATCTCTAAAACCCTCATAGACATTATATGAATAGGACATTCTCTCAGCCATCTGGATCAGACAGGCCGAGCAGTGACAACTACCATCCAGGAATCCCTACCAATGATCCCAACCTATTATAATTAATCAAATTTGACAAAACTCTCTCTTAGTATATTTCAATAATATATCATGTTGTATTATAAAATACATTGATTTTTAAAATAATTGATTTAACCCTAAGAATTATATGCAATGTTTTGGTGGTTTGAGTTTTTTTTTCTTAAATAAAACGTAAAAATTTTCAGAAGCCTGCATTATATGCAATGTTAATATGAACAGTGAGATACCTTCTTTATTCATCTTGAATGTAGTAATATATAAGGCACTCAACGGAAGAACTACTTAGACAACTGTCTATCTAGAATGTTGAATAACCGCATTGTAATACTACCAAATACAATAAAAGAATTCTTGAATTGAATTGAATTCTGTAGTAGTGATGTAAATAACCAAAGCCTGATTTAAATCACATCACCCCTCCTAATTATAATCAGATTTTGAAAAGTTTTGAGATTGCTGTAATTTAGCCAAACCATCAACCATATACCTTGCTAATTACAGCTACCTGTAATTGTGATATTTCCCTGAATACATACCTGTCACGCTCTCTGTCATAAGGCACCAAATGGACGTGGCAGTCTACAGTTTAATCCATGCAAGTTGATAACCATTAGTCCTATAGCTACGATCCTATACCTTCACAAGCTAACCTATAAGGGATTGTTGAGTCTATGTTTGGAAGATTTTGGAATTATAGATTGTTCTGAGGCAGGGCATCCTGTTGCTATAGATGCCCCAGGAGCCCTTGGAAAGTTATAGTTGCCCTTGGAAAGGTATAGTTGTCCTGGAAAAGGCATAGTCGTCCTGGAAAAGATATAGATGCTCTGGAAAGGTATAGTTGTCCTGGGAAAGGTATAGTTGTCTGGGGAAAGGTATAGTTGTCCGGGGAAATGTTATATAGTTGCCATGGGAAGTGATTTCCCCACCAATGCACATTGTTTACATGTAATAGATGGCTGAAATCGTCCAAAATAGATTAATAACCTCCCTTTCGAGTAGGAATAGCGGATTGATGTTGATAACACATTCAGCATCACTTATTAAAGGCTTTGCCTCAGGATTATATACACCAAACTGTGTACCAGCAGTCCCTAATTGTGAGTCATTAATCCTTTATGTTTATGCATCACGTAATACTACCAGAAAAATCTAAATAAACTAAAATTGTTGTACTTCTAACAATGCCATTATAGAATACTAGCAAAATGCCTGTCTTCCAGATGGTCACCTTCTTCCTCTCGCTCTCTCTCTCCCCTCTTCCTCTCTCCCTGCCTCTCCTCCTTTTACTTCCCTGTCTCTCCCTCTCTCTCACCCTGTTCCTACCCTCCCCTTCTCCTCTGCCCTGCTCTCTTCTATCTCCATCTCTTCTCTCTATGTCCTCTTCTCCCTCTCCCTATCCAATTTCCCCTACCCTCTCCCTCCGCTTCTTTCATTCTCTCCCTCCCTCTCTCTCCCCTCCGAATCCAAACAAAACCTAATCCAAACCATTTAAGATTTCACTCTACATCCAATGAAATCCAAGCACCAACTATCTATATATATATGGTCGTTTTCCGGTCCGTCTGCAGTCACTGTTAAATGCAGCGGTGAGAGCAACATTTAATTTGGGTAAAAGATCAAATGTTCAAAATGAATTGGCTGTCCTGAAGATTTTGCCAAATGAACGACGTAGGGAAATACATATCATGGAAAGTGCCTTTTACCTGGCCCAAAACGACTTGAACCTAGTCAAAAGAACCCTTCCCACTAGAAGTAATGCTGTAGGAAGAAAAGATTTAACAATAATAGCTCCAAAATTATCCATTTATCGAAATAGTTTCCTTTATAAAGCTGTAAAAAATTGGAACACCCTCCCTGCAGATGTACAAAATGCTAACTCTAGGAAAACTTTTAGGACAAAAATCAAACAATTCCTGGCCCGCGTAGGGTGAGTGGGGGACGCACCAACCATGATATGGGTTACTGGAACCCTACATAATTTTGTGCCACTCTTGCCAAAAATAATATGAGAATGTATTAGAACCTCATATAACATGGGATATTAAGACCAGTTACTTATTATAAAACTCACATGTACAGTCTGAAGTATATTAGACCCATTTACTTAATTTATCACACCATTGTAACTATAACTTGTCATATTAAATGAGGTTGTAACTCTACAGTTCGAAGCATATCAGACTAAACTTGAAATTTCTCCCCATTGTTACACTGTTACATTAAATATTCATATTTTAAGGATATGAAACATATGATCATGTATTTCATTATATGTTAACGGAAAATGACCCTATTTTTCTACTTTCTGTCTCATTGCTATTTTTATGTATTACTAGTCACTTGACCCCATACTCAACTATAATTTTTAGCCAAAAGTAGCATCTTAGAAATTATTCCAAATTAAGGTAACCGCTGGAAGATATACATTGGACTTTGATTCGATGCATAAGCATGTCGACCTATTTGTCTACAACCAACTGTGACTGTACTTAATTTGGACAAATAAAAAATTATCTTATCTTATCACCGTTCAATCCACATATATACATGTACTGCCTAGTGTCATTATTATATAGACCCATGTATTCTTTTTCATATCTTCTACATATTTTTCCTTTGGTTGATAGTACATACCCCACCCCAATGGCTATGAGTATAACATACCTCACCAATTATCACATTACATGGAACAGACGATAACAAGATGAGTTGTAGGTCATACTACAGGAGGATAGGAGAAGTGATATCTTGGATATACACACATGTGTATGGATATTATTCAATCTATCCATCAACGTCCCAACATCTTGTTCTTTCTGGATGTTTTTATTTCACCAGATCCAATACTAGGTTTTAAGAGGTAAGTGTGAATACTTCTTCTTCCAATATAATTTCCTGTATCTATTATTGATGTTTGTTGGAAATTGAAAATGGGTAGAGGGGTCAGGTATCAGGTGTCTCTTTGATTAGCTTTGAGTAAATTACATTAAAGTGATACTTGCCGCTGAGCTGAGATTTTTGGGACATATGCTTGAATTTCAACAATGTTCTAGATCATTATGCCATTAACCAATACCTGGGAGCATTAATGTATGAAGTACATGTATTTGGAATATATGAGAGTTTAAAACTTCAAATTTCGGGGGTGCCACCTGCTTGTATCCTCTCAGACATGGCAGTTGGATGAGGTCCCCACTGCCTGTATACATGCATCTTATCTTAATTAGTTGAGTGATCAGTTGGATGGGACAGTACAATACAATTGTACTCAATACAATACAGAAGTAATCACAAATATAACCTGCAGTGCATAAGATAGACCTATAGTGGTGTATATATGAAGAAGAACTGTCCAGAAAACCCCTTGTGGAATAAAGAGGCACTCTGTATCAAGTCAAGCTGGCCCCCTTTCAAACAAACCCATTTGTACAAAACTATACATATGTTTATTATCTATACATAATATATGTTCATTATCTTTAAAATAGATTGCACAGGTGGCCATTAATGAACAGACAAATAATTATTATAGATTACTCCTTCATTGGATTTTCTTTATTTCAGATATGAAGATCAAAATCATTTTTTTCTGTATCATGACAATCGCGATGGTGTCCCTTTGGATCATACAAGACAAACTATACACACACTCTAGCAAAGACATCTTTTCATCATTCTATAGGAAGCACAAGTTAAAGCAGTTCAACAATGCTGGGTTTGCCTATCCAATGGGTCCTCAAGGAGTAGGAAGGAGGACGGTCCACGATTGTAACAACCTCTACCCTAATAAGACATTAACACAAATTTCTGCAAGGTACAGTGAAGAGAAGCCAGGATTTGATGCACATCTTGCAGAGTTTTCCCGTCATAACAATGAGATTGTGGCAGGGCATAGCGGTCAGATTGAATCCCAGCAGCTGATGTATCACCACATGGTAAAGGACACTGGGGCTAGCACCGTTTGTGAGACAGGCTTTAATGCAGGCCACAGTGCCCTTGTATGGCTCACCTCCACCCCTGACACCAAACTTTACTCATTTGATCTGGGCTCCCATTTTTACTCAAGAGTGATGGCCTCATATTTGAAGAAAAGATTCCCAAAGAACTTCTGGATAATTTTTGGTGACTCTAAAATAAGTGTTCCTGCTCTTGCTAAAAACTCCAACATTGTATGTGACATTTTGGTTATTGATGGTGGGCATACTTATGACGTAGCTATTGCTGATTTCCTGAACATGCGAGGTCTTGCTAACCTGAAGAGGAATGTAGTAATCTTTGATGATCTGCATGTGCAAAAGACGCCTAATGACTTGGCCTTAGCCTGGAGTGACCAGATTATAAGTGGGAATATTGTTGAGACCTTTGCTTGTGATGTCACACCAGGGAAGTTGACAAGTAGAGGGTTTGCAGTTGGCTACTATAAGGAAACCTTCCCATAATGTATGGCACATATTGAAATCCCCAATCATGAATGTTTCATTATTACATGGGATATTATCCAATTGACCTCTCGCCGAGCGCAAGTTAACTCCTCCCCTCTGTCCTGCTGACCTCAGTTCACCATACTCCGACAAACAGTCTGACAACTGACCACAGCACATGCATGGATGCTAGTCAAACCCTATGGGAAACTCAATGGTAGACAGTAACTTTTGCCCGTTTTAGCTAGTTTTGCTGAACGATTTTATGTAGTATTACACTTGATGAACGACTGTCTTTAAATCTTCATGCTAGCCAGGTGCATAACAAAGCATGTGGTTCACTAGCCGGCACAAGGAAACAGAGAAAATATCGAAAATATATGGTTGGAAAGATCTGTTGGGTGTTATGCAAACCTTATATTTTACCTTAGAAATAATATAACATTATATACCTAATATTATATATACATAATAGTACCTTGATAGATATCTCTTAATCAATCTCACCAGACATCGTAGTCACTACAAACGCAATCCATTATCACAAATGGTTCAATGGGTGATAGTACCGTTACAAAGTGTGTGTTTGCCGAGCCTCTTGTAATTTCTAAGCGTTAAAAAAGTGCTTTGATCTATGTACTTTATCTGCCAACAACGTGATAAAAAGAGACTCTTTCTCTAAGATTTTACCAATGTTAGATATAAGATAAGAAGTTTTTTATTTGTCATCTTCGAGGAGTACAAAAGGAGTACAGTCGCGTATTGGGTAAGAACAAATTTCTAAGGCATTCGTGACCCCCAATATTTTAAAGTTAGAGATAAAGATTGAATGATTAAATAAATAAATGAAACCTGAGGCGACATTTGGGCGACGACATTTGTTAAAAGTTTTTATTTTATTAAATGAGTGTTTAAAATTTGATAAAGTATTTGATATAATTTTGAGAGAATATATAAGGGAGGGAAAGATTATATAAAGCGCTAGGGAAACTTATATTAGAGTTTATACAATAATTGAGTTTTGTAAATTGAGACCTTCCTACCGGAGGGGAGAAGGATAATGTTGGGTGGGTGGGATGGATTTTTAAACGTAACTTGGTTTGTGAAAGCTTAGAGCAGAAGGAAGAGAAAGGGTTTGTGGGAGGAGTAGTATACCGGTAGGAGGGCAGGGGGCAGCACCAATGCCTAGGAATCTTAGATGCCTGCAACATTCGTGACCCCCAATATTTTAAAGTTAGAGATAAAGATTGAATGATTAAATAAATAAATGAAACCTGAGGCGACATTTGGGCGACGACATTTGTTAAAAGTTTTTATTTTATTAAATGAGTGTTTAAAATTTGATAAAGTATTTGATATAATTTTGAGAGAATATATAAGGGAGGGAAAGATTATATAAAGCCGCCAAGCCCCAAATATGCCTGTAAGGTAGGTTAAGTATTGCAGTTATGAACTGCTGAATTAAGTATTGGAGTGAATTGAGTGTATGGTAATACACATGGCCGAAGGCCTTATTGTAAAAGAATGTATACGGTAGTGTACCGTTTGTTTAAAAGGCAAGTGCCTGTTTTAGTTTGTCGTTGAGACAGTTCGTGAGGTGAGCCTCGAGTTCAATTGTATTTGATGCTGGTTGAGGGTAGTGTACCCGTGAGAATGAATTAAATAGGGCGAGTGCCCGTGGTGTGTCGTTACGACAGTCTCTGAGGTGAGCCTCGTGTCCATATTTATATTCGGGGTGGGGCCCCGTAATTAAGGTATATTAGATTAGGTGAGGATATGTGGGGGAGTTTTTAAAGTGTCTCTAGGGATGGTGTGGGATGGGTTATTGCGTGTTATCACTTTGTGTGGCTCAGGTTCTTGACGAGTGCCTTGGATACTTTTGTAGCAGATTGTTGGGTTATGTATATTCTATACGCTCCACTTGACCATCCTCCGAATCTTTGGATTTCACTCTCAGACATTCCCATTTCGAATGCATGAGTGGCGGATGTGCGGCGGATAGAGTGAAGTGAGTATTTCTGCGGGTCGAGTCCCATGTTTATGTTGGACCATCGCAGGTGTGTTGCCATGTCAGTTGTTGTTATTGCTTTCTTTGTTGATGGATAGATAAGCAGAGGTTGATCCCTGTACTGGGTTGGTGCTTCTTTTAGGGCAGCGTTGTATGCGTGTACTGGGCACAGGTCGCTATGTTCAGCCGATGGGATTTTTATGGTCCTGCGCTGGTTGTAGTTCTGGAGGTTTTTAGCCCATTTCTGTATTATAACAAGGCTGTTTCCTTCTACATGGACGTCCTCCCTGCGTGTGTGCCTTGTAGGATCGTATTCTGTCTGGTTATGTGGGGCAATTTCTGATTGCCTAAATCCTGTTGTATATAGGATTATGATGCCTAGTTTATACTGTTGTGGTGCCGGGAATCTTTCGCCTTGTTTTATTATTTCCCTGACTTGGTCGACTGTGTATGCTAACTTCTGCTGTACTATATGATACTTTTCCCTTTTTGTGGCGTCAAGGGCAAGTTGTACTCGGTATGCTGTCAGTGCGGATATTGTGATGTCTCTTTTCTTGTAATGTTCTCTGACTGCCGACAGATAATTTGATATTGACTTCGGGCTCTTTAAGAATGATCGCAGGTATTCTATGAAGGCACATGTCTGGGGTTCGGTGATGCTTTCCGGGTCGATTCTGAATCTGTTGGTAAAAGCAAAGAAAGCTCTTAATGCGGTCTTGTGGTTGGCCAGTGTCCCTGAAGCCCTGGACGTGCTCTGCGTGTGCTCTGCCATCCGGAGCAATCTGCGCATCTCGTGGTCTGGAAAAACAATTAGGTATTATTTTAATTGTGTCCTCAGATGTCGTACTCTGGGGCTATTATCAGTTCCTTTTCATGGGTCTGACGGTTGAAGTGTGCTTCTATGTCTGTAGCTGTTTCGATGTCATAGACTATTCGAATGTTGTTAAGCGCCTGTATCAGCCACATTTTTCTGGGGCCTTGCATGTTCACTTCCCCTCTTGTGCCATACTTGAGGAAATTTGCGGCCTCCCTATTGTCCGTCCTGATTGCTATTGTGTGTGTTTTGGCCTCTTCTGGCATGAGAGTTTGCACTATATCTGGTGCCCGTGCTGCTATATAGTTCAGGTCCTTTTCTCTCATGGCTGGCAGTTGACATGTAGTGGATTCTTTTTCTGTTGTGGCTTTTATCTTGGTTTCCAGTTCTCTGATGTAGATAGCTATTGTGACATAGTAGTCTGGTATCATGCTGGTTCCGTTCCACTCTTTTGCGCATGTTGCCACCCATGTGAGGTCTTTTCTCATGGAGGGGGACATTGGTATGGTGTCCTTGTTGCTATGTTCTCGCAGGGCATCTAACAGCCTTCGTACGAACACTCTGGCTGGTGGGACGCATTTCGAGATATGCAGCACTTTTCCTATTACTGATTGTAATTTCTTCTTCTTGGTGCTTTTTGCCTTTTTGTATTGTATCGCCTCCTGTCTCAGGTCATTCAGTTTGTCCTCTGGCATGGTTAACGTCATGTTTTTAGCATCGATGATCACGCCCAGCCATTTTACTGTGTTTGACGGCGGTTGGGTCTTGTCAGCCGCTGTTGGGAGGCCCAGTTCTTCCAGCAATAGGGTTGTGTCGGTATAACTGTCTCGTGCACTTTTCTCCGTGTCCGCCCAGCTCACTATGTCGTCAAGGTACATTAAGGCATTATGTCCATTTTTCTGTACAATGTCCATTATAGCCGTTGCGGTCCTTTGCATGTGCATGCTACTCTGTTTTGAGCCGAACGGCATGCTGATGTCCAGGTAATACCGTTGTCGCCATTTTAGTGTGAGGAGTGGCCAGTCTCCTGGACAGGATCGGAAGTTTTTGTAGGCACGTTGTAAATCCAACGTATAGAGAAATTTACCCAATGGCGGTTGGAGCAACTTTTCAACCAACATGTCCACTGTTGGGAGTGAGTGTTGGCGCGTGTGACCCATCACTAGATTCTGTTTTATATATGAGTTTACCGACTGGTCGTGCGGAAATGATAGGTCTAGGATTGTCCTTCGCTTTTCTGAGTTGGTCTTCGGGCGTGTCATCATAGGACTGACGTGGATCCATTCCAGGAATGGATGATCTGTATACGGTCCGTGTACTGCGTTGTTGTCTATCTCGCATTGGATGTAATCATCAATGTGGTTGGGGTATTCATTTGCTGATGAATGATTGTCCTGGTCACTTGTGTCGGTGACCGGCCCCATGTATCCCATTGGGAAGCCGTATTTCACACAGTCCAGGAGCTCTTGTTCGCTGATCACGTGTGTTAGGTAGTGTTCCCAGTTAGTCAAGTTCAATTTGCTTGGTACAATAATTCGTGCCCCCATTACATTTGGCATGCCCGTTTGTCGTACCTGTTCATATATGTATGCCAGATCCTGTTGCATGACTGTGTCGTTTACATGTGGCCATGTCGCAGCTCTGTATGCTGCGAGATCGTATGGCGACGGAACCTCGTTGTCTGGTACTTTTCCGGGTTTTGTCTGGCATATGGTCCTTATACTACTAAAATCCACGTGTGGATACACATTATGTACATTGTTCAACGGTTCATGGTTGCCCTGCCGGTCATATTCATTGTTTTCACGTGAACAACAGTGGTGCGATGCGTCCAATCCGTGTGTTTTTGTTTCCTTCATGGGCGCCGCCATTTTGTGCCCTGTATCCAGGCTGGTGGTTGGCTGTTTGTGCCGTGGCCGCGTATCGTGGCTTCTCATTGGCTGTTGCTCTCCTTGGAGGTTGGTGGTATTTCCGGTTCCTCCTTTCTGTTGTGATGGTGGGCGTGACCATTCCTCGTTACACTCGTATATATACAGTTCATCATAATAGGGCACATAGTCGTCGTCCGATTTAAAACATTCAACATCAACAAGTTTATAATCATTTTGCGGTGTATTCATACTCACTGTCCCTGCACAGAGATGGGAATCCCGCGAGAGGCCACTCGCGGGGCCTACGAGTTTTTTGAGTACGGAGTGTACTGGGTTTGTTGTTGTCCAGTGGGTGGGCGTGGCACATAGTGGCTTGCTTGCTGTTGGTGCTGGGGCGGTGCTATAGGTGGTGGGAACATGTAGTGTGATCCGATCGGGCTCGGGTCTCGGCTAGTTGGATTCTTTGCACGTTGTTTCTTCATGCACTCAGACTGGGGATGGGTGTGTCTGTTCTGTACATTCATGGCGTAGCAAAAGGCGCAGATGTGGTTTGCTATCATTGGTTCCAAGGTGTGTCCGTCTTTTTCTGTACACATTCCTTTCACATTGTATATAGGGCATGGTATACTCTGTTTTTCAATGTTGCTGATCGTTGTTGGGGCCAGTGACATACGCATTCGATCGTACTGAATCTGATCTGTGCTGCTCCATGTGATGTCCCCTCTTTCGATCCTATCATAGGTGTAATTTGACCAACGGAGTATGTTTTTCCATGGACGCTCCCTGGCATCTTGCGCCACTTGGTGTAGATGTAATAGCATTGGATGCTTGTCCTCCGGTCGCACCATATTGGCGTCGAGAAGCATGGCGGTATATGCATGTATATATTCAGGATATGTTAGTGATTCCTTGGCTTCCATTTTATCTCTAACCGAAATGATGCCTTCTCTCTCCATGTACAGGTGTGGTTTAACTATTTTTCTCGTTACTCTAGGGTCGAAAACAGTCATACCTTTTATGTCTTCTGTTGCGAAGATTGGGTTGCCGAGTTCCAGTTGAGAGTCTATGTACATTCGTGACATCTGATCTGCCATGAGTTCCCGTGGACGAGGGTAGTATCCAAAGTCTGGGCGGTTGTTTACCGGTGTAGTGTCCCTATAGTTTGGTAGTGGGTTCAGCTTCTCGGTGTGGGTGTCCGCCTCGGAGGTCGATGGTGTGGCCTCTTTGTGGGTATGTGTGGTAGTGTCCGGTTCTTTGGGTTTTAGTGGCTCCGGTTCATTGAGTTTTAATTTCCCCAATGCCTGCGATATCGCATCTGTTATTGATGACTTCATGGTACTTTCCAAATTGTTGATAGTGCCTTCTATGGCTGTCATCCTCTCCTCTATTTTCTGTGCGTCCGGTTTTGGTGGCATTGTTGCGGCACTCTGTGTTGCCGGTGATGTCAATATGGCGTCCAATGCGTTGTGTGGTGACACTCAGGAAAATACACAGTGTCTAAAATTGTAAATCCTAACTTCTGTCTCTTTGCTGTTTTGGTGTTTTCACATATACTGGTGGTATAGTCCTATCAGTATTTGGTATTCCTCCTTTGTTCTGTCGTTTTCTTTGGTAATTGTGAGGTTTTTACGTGAGAGAATTTTTAAACGTAACTTGGTTTGTGAAAGCTTAGAGCAGAAGGAAGAGAAAGGGTTTGTGGGAGGAGTAGTATACCGGTAGGAGGGCAGGGGGCAGCACCAATGCCTAGGAATCTTAGATGCCTGCAAGTTAAAAATATATTTTGATCTACATGCTTTATCTGCCAACGAGGTGATAAAAAGATATGCAGGCCCGGCTCTAATTTCCCATAATAAGGATATCCTTATATATGTGACCTGCTCTGCGAAAACGGGTCTTATGTGCTTGGATATGAAATGTAAAATGTGTTTTAGGACATAATATGCTGCAAAAATTATGTTGATACGAAAAACAGAAGCCGAGATATGAAGTTCTGAAATATGATGTGTTGAAATGGGGTAAATAGCCAAAACTGCTGTACGGTTTTTACTTGCCGAACTTTAGTTAAACCCTTATATGATTTCAAAATGCGCATCATTTAATAATTAACATTAATCAATTAAATAATATATTGCCATTTTTCTGAAAATTTAAGTAATTCAAATCTGTTTTCAGTATCTTAATCATCAGAAAATTCTCTTTTGTGTTTATTTAAATTTGAAACAATTTGATGACATATAGGTTTCCATGGAAACCAGAATCCTGTTAAACGTCATTATTGATGATTTGGACGTTCCATTGAATTCATGGTTACCATGGCAACACTAACAAAATTTTCTCCAAAAATTTCCGCCACGCTATAATCTGTGAAAAATTTCATTTTCAATGGTTTTTTGAGTAAACTTTGTGTTTTTAACAGTTTTCCTGTTAAATAATGCCCCTAGGGCTATCCAAGTAAAAACCTATAAGACCCATAATCGCAGAGCAGGTCACATATTTTAAAAGTCATCATAAGGGCCCTGTGGTTGTCATTCGGAAAAGAATTTTTTTTTTTCTGGTGATTAAATTTATGGCTTTTGATTGTGATTAAAAAATAATCTCTAATTTCTGAAACTACACATCATCAGAGATAAATGGAGGGAACATTTAGCAAAGGAAAGTGGACTGGTGTATCTAATGTGAACTAGTATGTCAGAGTAGTATGATCGATATGTTACTGTAGGATGAAGCTAAATAGCAGCTGAATACCACAAAATTTATCCTGAAAAAAACTGTGAGTCTTAAAGCTCCATTCCCAGCTAATTTCTATACAAATCTCAGTTTTCACTTGTTAAGCTAACTAGTACACTGACCCACCTTATCCCAATCGTTTAGGTTTCTTTCTTAAGGTTGGAGTTTAATATTTGAGAAGAAATCGTACTGGTGTTCACCAGTATGACCTCCTTATAGTCACCAGTGTGACCTCCTTAGCCTTGTTCCATACAGATAGTTGGGGACGGGGAAAATTCGTTGGCAGACAGAGAGAAACATGCCCTTGGTGTGGCACAGAGGCGCCACTATGTGACCATTCAGTGCATCTACAGAACTGTGATGATGGCTTCTATACATGTCCCTGTCTGTCCCTGATCGTAAAATTACAGAATTTAGACATTTATTTTACTTTTCATTGAAAAAGAGATGGATAATATTGAGTTTGGGAACTAATATGAATGTAATTCCAGAAGAACCACTCGATCTTAAATCCTGGGATTGCAGCTTTAACATCTGCAAAGTCCTATTTTTCAACTAACTGCTGCACTGAATCAGGTGCCACTATAGCCATACAAAGGGACCATATACCAGGATAGGATATACTCACTTGAATAACAGATAAATACATGAGTAGATTAGTAATACATAGTGGGAATATTTTCACAAACTAAAATGTGTTATCACCCTTATGACAAGACCTATCGAGTACAACATAGTTTAAAACATTATCTGTATATTTGTTTACTTATTTCTAATTTAAATACTCATTTATGTAGAATTTATGTACCATTCGTCGGTGGTCTTATCATCAGAGTTCTTGTCACGGACTCGACCAAGCGGCCCTGACTACAATATTCATCATTAGCATTCCCAATTTCGTCTGTATATATTATCAGCAATATGTCTAGTTTATGGACGAAAATAATAAATCAATAAAAGCAATTTCAAAAGATTAAGAATTTTCAGCCCGGGATGGCCAAATGACGACCAATTGGTGGAATTGCTTATATGTGTGATGAGTTGCCACCTTCCAGTCAGGACAAGTGACAGGACGCTGCAATTGTCCTAGCAACCACGCACACACAAACTGGTTTCCAGCCTTTCATGTTGATTTTTTTCAATGTAAATTGATTGTCTTCATTTGATTCAATTGATTGTCTCAATTAGCTCACAATGCGGCCAATTTGATCATATTGTAATGATTCGCTCTCAATATCCGAATAAACAAGTTGACAAAGCCCAATTCTCTGAATGTCTGTTTATTCATCTTAGTCCATTCCACAGCACTCAAGTCCGGATCTCCCTATAAGGTAGGGAACTCTGATCCGTTCTACCAACGGGTAGCATAAAGTATTGAACATAAGGAACTCAGTGTACATAACAATATACACAGATAGGAGTAACATCAAGTAGAATAAACATCAGAGATCTCTTTGAGAGCAATAAGCAAAGGGTTACAAATAATGAGATAAAGGGGAAATAGAGATAATAGAGACAATGTATGGGAATACATATCACCCAAGCGCAGGGCACCTCTATTGGTAAAGTAGTAGAGTGGACCTTATGGCCAGCCACCAAGTGGAATACTATAGAACTACTACAATATTATAATATATAACATTGTCTGTTTCCTTTATTATTAGATACTTCATCAATGATTCAGATATAGATAATAGTGCATTTGGTGTCAGATGTCAGCCATTTTGAATTTATCACTTACAGGTCACCAGGGGTGAGGGCCAATGTGAAGCTTGGTTTTTCATCTAGTTCATCTTTTGAAAGAATCACTAAGTGTATGATTTTTTACTTTTAAGCCCGCTATGATGCGCATGACCATATGGGATGTAAAATATTACCATATCACGTAAAATATCTCATGTGATCTGAAAGCCTTTGTCCAACACATGATCATACAGTGGGTTTTCTCTGCATATAACAAATTTCATATTTCATCTGTATAACATACCATACTATTCCTACAGGATCACAGTTAGTGCGTTGATCGTTGGACGATGACAACAATTGAAGAGCCTCTTTCAATACTTTGAAAAGAACTTTTGGTATCACTTAGAGATACCAAAAGTTCTTTTCAAAGTACCACAGAACTAGCCCCCATGGAAGAACCACTGGCCTCTCCTCTCCTCGATGTTCCAATCCTCCCCTGCCCCTCTTAGTAGCTGACACTTGACTTCCGGCTACAGTGTGTATGATAGTGTATGCATACTCGGCCGTCATCACCGTCCACTTTTAGGACTTCTAGACAAAACTTAGGACTTCTAGACAAAAACTTGAATCGAGGGAAAGATTGCTGGACCCTTTTTCTATAACATGAGAACTTATGAGCATTGTATTTAAAGAAATGGCTGTGTTTGGAGCCCCCTGAGTAATTCATCTACCTATGTGTGCAACAACCCAGTAAACCAACCAAAACAAAGGAGGACACTTAAGTTTGGATGCCTATATTTGTGATATTAAAGGCATGTACATAAGAGTTGATACCATATACAATTGGAGATAACTTATAGTTTTACTTTAAGATATTAGAACTTGTACCAGCCAGATACAAAGAGAGCTTATTCAACTCAAGATATGCCAACACATGGGTGTAACATACATGTGTGTACATGCCTGGAGTGGGTAGTGTGTGTATGTGCTTGGACGGCAGGCAGACCCGGTGTCAGTGAGGGCACAGTGTTGTGAGGGGCACTGAGATTGGGTGGGTAGTGCCTGCCATGACTAGGGGTGCCCCTTGGCTGTACACACAGTTGCATCCTTGTGCTCCTGAAACATGTATCATGCACTATAAGTCTACTCGGGACATATTTAGGCATTTTGTGAGAAGTAAAACCTTAGTCAAGACCCTGACATGTATGAAATAACTAAACAGATATGTTATAATCACCCATGCTCAAAATACAATGGGCCTATGCAGCATAAAAACAAACTTTCAGTATGATTAAAGCCAAAGCGGAAGTAGCCTGTCAGCTAGTAGGGGCAGGGGTGGTGCTTCATAACATACTCACATAGGCCCAAGCATTAGCGGCCCAGAGTGAGCTTTCCATGGGGGCTAGTTCTGTGAAAGTACGGATCTCCAAGCATATTGAACAACGATTTCATTTGATTAAAGCTTTATTCAGGCAAACATCGTTAATAGTGGTTGGATTCAGCATTGACTGACAAATGTAAATTCATAAGTTTGTCCACAAATTATAGACTAATATAACAAAAGCAATACATTGTATGAAATATGTAAACTTTGGCACTAAATACATACAAGTTTTCAAGATACAAACTGAGTTTCATATTATACTCAGTATGTAAATATATAAATTATACAAAACCAACTATCACAATTCATAATGAGATCTATACTTGCAACTGGTTGGCTTCCAGAGTTAAGCAGCTGGGTTGGCAGTGTCGTTGAAATGAGAAAAAAAAATCATATTTATGCAGAATAACAGCCTAATTAAGACCACTCCAAATTGCCATCATATCTTGCTGTTTTGCTTCTGGACCAACATCGCCCTGACCTGCCCTCTGTAGTAAGAGGCCGATAGCATCAGACCAAAATATTTGCACCGGCGCGCCAACAACACAATTGATCCTATATAGAGCCAGGCTATATGTATCTATGTGTTTTTCTTGTTTACTAATATAGGTTGCAAACTCTTGTTAGGCGAATTAGTAACTAAAATCATTTTCATGCTTTTTTGACTGGAGGAAGTAAGGCAGTTGTGGTAGACAAACCCTGATTTGAAAACATTCATGCGCTCTTGTAGGCCTAGCCTTTTTCGTAATTGCGCGCCATGTTTACATAGCTTCACACACTGCACACGCTGCCCCTTACTCCTGCCGTCTGCCACTAGGCCTACTAGTGTGCAGCCTTGCTGAGGCAAGGGTACACACAGGTATTAAACACTGACAGATGGATTTTAATGTGACGGGAGGAGGGAGGGAGAGCAGGGCGGGTGGTGAGCAGTGTCATTGAAAGTGAGAAAAACAACAACTATAAGAACAAAAACAGAAAATAAACTAATATCCTGTAGGCCTATCTAGCGGGCTCATTTCTGGATTAATCACAGGGTTTAGATCAGTTGTGTTGTTGCAATAAATACTTTTATCACTGAACTTCCAGTGTTTGATCTCCCAACATACTTTATAATATTAGTCTCTCTACTCATTAAAGCTCTATTCATAGCTATTACAACAAACACTCTTACCAAATGTACTCATATTATGACTTATCCGACTTGTGACTCATTTTCCTGTATTAAACACATGACAGTTTCATGACTATAAAGGGTATATGGCTGAAGATGCCAGAAAATGTCCAATTCACCTTCACCGATCCAATTTCAGAAGAAAATGAAGTAAAGTCTACCTTAATTTCCTTGATTACATCGTTGTCTGTGTTTTCTATGATTTGTAGTATAATTTGTATGTTCCTTTTTCTAGGCGTCGACTGATTCGATATATATATATATATATATGGGTCAGGTTTAAAGGAAATGTACAATTCTCCTTAGCCAATCCTCTCAAATAACCCAAATTTCAGACGAAAATAAAGTTCAAAATACAGTTCAAGACAACCAAACAGATTGCTAGAATCAATGCAATGCCGAATATACTCGGATTTACCTAGTATTGACCAAATTGCAGCCTAATTTAGCAGAATTTACTAAATGTGTACAACTGCCAATAGTGCATTTTCTGAAAGTCGGACTCATATGTGAGGATGATTAAATAAAGCATGGTAAATAAGCTGCAGGAGTCTAATATCTCAGTAAATGAAGTCAAGTTAAGGAAGATCATCTATAGGAGTGCCTCTGTGTCCAGGTCAATAGCTCGAGCTGTATCTGGGTCAACATTTGTATAAACCCTTTCACGAGGGGTGACTAGTTTCTGTAAGTCCTCAACATGGGCGTATTGCTCCTGTACAAAAGGGGTTATATCTGAGATGCTGATGATCCACTCCGTCCCATATTTCCTCAAGATCTGGGGACAGAATGAGAACAAAATAAGAAATTAAATTAACAAATTATGGTAAGATAAGGTCAGTGAAAATGTATCTTACTATAAATGAATAATCATGTCCTGTTTAAAAAATGATTCTGATCACAATGGTTATGTTGTCCTTCCTAAGATAGTTGTAAATAAATGCATTATATATCTGGGTCAAATCATGAGATGTGCCTTTACCATTCTTTCCAAATATCCAACATTTAAGACCAAAATCTGGCCAATTTGATTCGGAGCAATACAAAATACTCAGATATATGTACATGTAGCATTATATTTCTGATGACCTTATCGTCTAGTAGCACTAGACACTTCAAAAATGAAAACATTCTAAGCAAGGGTTCTTGGGGAAAAAAACATTTTAAATATATTGTAAAATATGAGGAGAAAGTTGTCATATTTTTGTGTTTTCATTATTAGTCTCATTCAGACATACATCTGCCACGCTCCCTACCGATGAGAAGGCTAATCAAACTTTCTTACCGCCACAACTCTCATGGAACGCTTATCACTAAAGTCCAAGGGTACAAGTGATGTCCAGGTCTGACCGTTATCTCAAGGTTGATCACGTGGGAAGGCAGGGGAGGGACTGACCGCAAGGTCAGGGGAGGGGGTATTGATTGGGAGAGGGAAGGGGAGATAACCACGTGACCTGGTCACTACACAAAGGGATTGGTCAGGTGTGGCAGTGGTCACTCTGACCCTCGTTTTGACATTTTATGTTCATTGTTATCCTGTGGCTGATTGGATCTCTTATCTAACCTGGTAATTAATTGGTCCTGCCAGGACAAGCCAATCAGCCCAGGCCCTGTGTAATCGTTGTAATCTGTCTGCGTATAAAAATAAAGGAATTGATTACAGCGGACCTCTTTTAACTGGTTCAGCTGGCTTGAGACATACATCTCTGTGTGTTGCGTTGACTCATTTCTCGCTCCACTACTGACCCAAAATATTACGGAGACAAGCCAATCAGCCCAGGCCCTGTGTAATCGTTGTAATCTGTTTGCGTATAAAAATAAAGGAATTAATTACAGCGGACCTCTTTTAACTGGTTCGGCTGGCTTGAGACATACATCTCTGTGTGTTGCGTTGATTCATTTCTCACTCAACTACTGAGCCAAAATATTACGGAGAATGACCCACAATTCTTCAATATCATGTTTTGCAACTTATGTCTTATTTCTTGGTGACACTTCCCATATTTAGTAGAGAATGCTTTTGGTGCCAAATCAAGTAAGATGACAAGACTCACCTCTCCCTTCATCCCCAATTGGATGGCTTTCCTCTCTACCTTGTGGTAGTTGGGCAAGTGGTCAGGATCCCATTGTAAACGTACAGAGATGTCCTGCTTCTTCTCTTGTTTTTGACGCTGGAATCAAAGATAACACTGATTTGAACATAAAGTTATCTAACTCTTCTCACATTACTCCTAGCTAACCTAGGCTATAGCACTCATTGGACGAGTTATTTAGAACTAGTGTGGGTGGTAGTCCACTGAACAATATTTCATAGTGTTGGATGGAGTACAATATAACCCTGGGTGAATGCATATTTAAAACAATTTTCTGGCACCAGGTGAAAAGCCCCGAGATGGGGACCCGTCACCCCCAGTGTAAAATAAAAGCCTAAGAAAAACGAGTGCAGGGCTAAAAAAAAAATGTCTGATTGCCCGGGGCAACTAAAACATGTCTTTGGGCAAGTCACATCTATTGTTAGTCATCCGATCGGACAGGTGAAAATCTCCGCTACATAATTCTGCAAATTATGAGTTTGGGCAAGTGAAAATTAATGCCAGACAAGTTAATCTCAACATTGGGCAAGTAGCAGTTGGTAGGGTTTTTTAAGTCCTGAAATAAAGGTGTGAACTGAGTGCAGTAGAATACTTCAAATAGGGTGTGAACGCCTGTTAAAAAGAAGATAAGGGAGAGAGGCCCTACCGTGGCAGTGTATGCCTCAGCAAGAGTTAAAGAAGATAAGGGAGAGAGGCCCTACCGTGGCAGCGTATACCTCAGCAAGAGTTAAAGAAGATAAGGGAGAGAGGCCCTACCCTGGCAGCGTATGCCTCAGCAAGAGTTAAAGAAGATAAGGGAGAGAGGCCCTACCCTGGCAGCGTATGCCTCAGCAACAGTTAAAGAAGATAAGGGAGAGAGGCCCTACCCTGGCAGCGTATGCCTCAGCAAGAGTTAAAGAAGATAAGGGAGAGAGGCCATACCGTGGCAGCGTATGCCTCAGCAAGGGTTAAAGAAGATAAGGGAGAGAGGCCATACCGTGGCAGCGTATGCCTCAGCAAGGGTTAAAGAAGATAAGGGAGAGAGGCCATACCGTGGCAGCGTATGCCTCAGCAAGGGTTAAAGAAGATAAGGGAGAGAGGCCATACCGTGGCAGCGTATGCCTCAGCAAGGGTTAAAGAAGATAAGGGAGAGAGGCCATACCGTGGCAGCGTATGCCTCAGCAAGGGTTAAAGTCCCTACCTCGGCAGTGTACGCCTCAGCAAGGATGGTGTTGAAGCCCTCAGTAGTAATGCGTACAGCGAGGACCCTCTCCTGGTTGCGCTTAGTGGCCCAGCCACACCGATACATCATCCACAGGAAGTTGGTCTTGATCCAAGACATCCTCTCAAAACTAAACTCTCCTCCAAACCTGAAATATTTTAACAATTTTAGAAATTTCATCAACAAGGAAAGCTTTTGGTAATGGCACCAACGGAAGACCACCAGGAGGTGAGCTTGGGTGGAGAAAAGAAAATTATTAATTGTATTAATCGATGTAAACGGTTATGTTGGCATGCGGAGGGAAATTCACACTATCGTGGTCATTAGGCATCATTGAGCCAAATAAATGTATGTGTATACAAATAAAAATATTTAACAATTGATTCCAGGCACACCACAAACAAGTGTGTTGCTTTCCACTATTCTACATACTTTTATCTCAGATATATATGTAATATATCTCTCCATTTCAATAATAACATGGATCAACCGACATATATAGAATAAATGCCTGAAACAAAAAAGTAGGGACTTCTTTAGGGAATTTTTTATAAAATCTGGCAGAGGACAAGTCCATATAATAGGGCACATATTTTGTAGAGGCTCTAGTATTGTCATTGCTACTTGTATACTCAGTTAGTGTTTGCATTCTTCCCTTCCTAGTATTCTAAATATTGATCAATCATGGATGAAGTCAATCACCAGAAAATGTACAATTTGCATTCACCAATCCACAAAAATAACCAAAATTTAAAGATATACACGGGTGTCAACTCGCACGCCACCTAGCAGCTTATTTTTTTCTTGGCAATATTTCATTATCATATGTTTACATGTATTTGTGCACCATTTTCATTATCTACAGTTTATTTTCTGTTGAAGCTGTTTTAATTCATGTTTTTTTAGATTTTATTATCATTGGTTATGCTGGTTACTGACATGGCCAACTTTAGATGACCACAACTTTTTTTCACATCCGCAACATATGATTTCTTCCCATTAAATATGTAGCATATGACCGTGAATATATATGTGTAGAAAATATGGGGAAGAAATCCGTGGACAATTCTTTTTTATATAGTAAAACGTGAAAAATACCCCTCATCCCATAGACTCCCATACTAAAGCACTGTTATTTACAAGCGACTGTCAAAGAAAAACTAAGTTGGTGAGATACACTTTTTTTTTCGATTTTGTTCTTTCTTATGTAGTTAGGGATAATTCCTGAAAGTTTTGTGAAAATATCAGGACACTCTTGTTTTCATTGAGACAAAAAGATGAAGTGAATAAATGACTTACATTTGGTGTTCTACAGCATATGCAGCAATACTTGGCTTATATGCTTGGTAAACTACAACAGATTCCCCATTGTAGTTAGCCAGAATATGTCTACCTTTTTCTGGCCATAACTTTGTCTGGTGAAGGTAGTCCTCTGTCTCCCAGGGTAAATCTGAAGGGTTGGGGGCCTCACGACACCGACCACCCTTTGACTCCTCTCTTTCTACCTGGGAAGTAGCCATGGCCTGTAAGAGGAAAATAAGGGTGTAAAAGACCATTCAAAAAGTGGTAAGGGACTGTTCATGTTTATTCACTTCGGGGCGGGGGGGGGGAGGGAGAATGTTCGGGGGGCGCCTTTTTTGGTGCAGACTCTGAAGGAAGGTGGGGGGGGGGGGGGCACCTTTTTTGCACATTCTAAAAGTAGGGGGGATCTTTGTTACACAGACTCAGCACTACAATGATGATGGGGGTGCATGGGGGATCAGTTGCTTTACGCCCTGTTTTGACAACATACTTTTCGCATATTTGGTCCTATCAGCGAGAGAGAGGAAACATGCTAACGGGATACAATACCCTGCTCCTTTTGAATATTATGATGGGGGTGTCATAAAATTTTGCACACACTTTTAAGGGGGGGGGGCAAGAAATTTTGCACAAGACTTCAAGGGCCAGGTCATTACAATTTTCCACAAGAATGTTTCGCAAATTCTCCCCGCCAGTGGTTAATCATGAACAGTCCCTAAGCAAAAGCAGGGCTAGCAATTTGTATTTAAATGTAGGCCATTGCCAGAGTGGTCGAGAAGTCATCTACTATTTCACTCATACCAAATGCCATCCCTATGGAATGATTTGCCGGAGAAAATTCAATTAATCCCTTCTATGAAAGAATTTAGAAACTACCTGAAAAACAAGTATTTTTCAGAATTCGACCCTTACTTGAGCGTGAGCCAAGAAGAGGTTAAGGATTGAATGGATTTTATTACAATCCAAATTAAAGAAGAAGAATATTTCTTCGTATGGTCATCTCACAGGCCTGTAGTCCTGCTATGTAAAATCGATATAACGATATGGGAGATTATTACTGTATAACCGAATGGTTTATGAAAACAGTATTACAATAGAGAAGAGTAGTACATCTCTATGCCAACTATGGGGAAGGGCTGGTTTTCATTTAAGTTGCTAAATGTAAAGGAGTTAGTGAAAAGAGTAGATATTAAAATTGTCTACTTAATTGTATGAAAATGTAATTGCTTAGTGTACTCTAGGCAAAATCAAACTGTTATTTCATCAAAATATAAATATCTAGATACACACATGTACTGAGTAATGTTAATTCACCGCGAAAAAAATGCAAATTCGATTTGTTATAAAATTACTTGCCTTTGGACTCTAAGTAAAATAACCCTGAGTCATATTATGCAATATAATGCAAAACTCTAAAATTTAATAAACGATACGATGTAATACTCTTAAACTCTGATCAATATATCTTACGAATGACAAGTTTGTTGTGTACAACTTTATTTCCCATTCAGTTTGGGCTTGCTGGAAGATCTATTAGTAGATGTATTCGTCCAATTCTGTAAAACTTTATCTATTGAATAAAAATTCTCTCTCTCTCTCTATATATATATATATATATATATGTATACTCTATTCACTTCTGGAAGCATTTCGCTGGGGCATATCGAGTTATGCCTTATTGGTCTTACTGATAGACGTTTGAAGACTCTAATAGATCTAATATTGAATCAAGCAACTACCAAATTGGCAAAAATCTAAATATTACCTGTGAGATGCTATAAATGAACGAGGAGATCGCGCCTCAATTTTAATTATCAACCTGATGAATGTAGCCTATATTATAGATCATTCATAATTACAATGTCCAACAATGATTGGAGGTAGTAGAGAACATATAATACAGTAGCATCACTATTTATGGATCTAACCTACCGTATCTCACAAACTTTGAACCGGCTCAAAAACCGAAGTGTATGACTGCATGTGTGGGGACTGTATCCCTGTATCCTGTAGTGCAGTATAGCCAACGTTTATCCAACAACTCGTGATGGGCAAGAACGTCGCTATTAAATGCTTCACATGGAAATTCCCATCATTATAGAAATTGCATTTCGGGGTGACATGTTGTGAAATTTGAGTACCGTATACAAACTGGCAATCCCCGATTCCAGTTAACTTAGATTGCACCACAGCAGTTTAGACTTCTGTTGTGGCCAAGTTCCCGTGACGTCATTTTGGATGAACACACACTCGGCTCCTGACGAACATTTTGAATGAGCTAGAACTCTTGTTGGTGTTTTCTTTAAAAACAGGGACAGACAACTGGAATAAAGACAACCCGGCTTCGCCTTATGTGTCTGGGCACTCGAAAATAGTCAGGAAATCGATGATATATATTGCAGTTTGGTCCAATCCACCAACATATTCTCCAACTTTCGCCTACTATGTTTACAAACACTAGTGGCCATGTTGGAAATGTGTCTAACACCCGTGTATGAGAGCGGGATATTCGGAATCTTTCAAGGTGTAACACTGCAGTTGACAATAAGGTTTATTACATAACACCAGGGGTGGATCCAGCGGGGGGCTGGGGGGCACGTGCCCCCCCCCCCTAGACCCCACCTCATAAAATATTTTGAGGCAAAATTTTGATAGTTCCAATGCAAAACAATGAAAAACAAATCAAAAGATCCCTCATGTATATACAAAGACCCAATTGATGCTTTGCAACTGCATCCCCATGAATTAAAATTATATGTTAAATTGGATTTCCGATTTTGTTCCTGATAGAATGTATGCTAGCTGAGTAGCTTTGAAGCCTGAGTCATCACACCAAATCAGGTTGTCCAAATAAATTTGAACTAATAAGCAATGTCTCCAGTATCTTCCAGTACTAGGCCTAGGCCTACTCTAATATTAAACAAGCATCGTAATGCTCATATCACTACATATACATGGTTATCAGGGCAAGGTAAAAAAAAATGACTGCAATAGACTATCAATGATTACTTTTTGAATTTCACAAGTATGAAATTCTCTCCTGGTCTAATTAAACATATGACATGTCAATAAACCATATAATCTTTTATTCCAATAGTCTTTCCTAATCTTGAATTCATCAATCCATTTGAGCAATTACTCCTACACTTCAGGAAATATCTCCTGCGTTTAAATGGTATGCCAAATAGGGAAACAAATATCTAAAAATTCAAATACACATTTTCCCTGCAAATTGTCAGAAAATGGTGTTGAAGTGAATTGTATTTTATTTCCTTTTGGGGAAACATCTAAGATTAGGACAAAATATTATAATTCTCCCAATGGCAGTATGAAGTTATAATTCATAAATTTCATTTTTCCCTATACTGATTTAGTACACAATATAATATTCATGCAACTTCACCTGATGTACATTATATTTTTACGATTTCTTTTCATTTTTTTCTCATACAGGGCTAGCTATTCTCTTCTTTTTTTATCCTTCGGAAACCCTCTATTATGGTATTTAAGAATCATTAAACCCTGGTCATATCTTTAATGTAACTGAAACTATTTTGATATTATGTACCATCTGAACCTTAAAGGATTGTCCTGATGGGCCTTAAAACCAGCAGTATGCTTTAAAACAATACTCAATATACAAGAAAAAATTCTGAGGGATCTTCTCTTTTGCAGGCCCCTATAGATGGTAGCTTGGACAAAGAGGTTCAATACTAATATTAGTATCTAAACTCTTTGGCTTGGACCCACTACACTCTCATATATTTCTGAGGAGAACCCTGAATGGAGATCCATATTTCTCCTACTCAATTAAGGGCACTTCAAGGCAGAGTTTCCATAATCAGTAATTTTGATTGTGGGTTTTTAAGGGCCTTAAAAATCAGTAAAGTGCATCAGTAATTTTAGATCTGAGGCTCAGAACCCTGAAGAATGTGCTCAACTGGCACTCATTTTCTACAAAAATTTCTGGGGGACCATGTTCCCTGACCCATAGGTATATATAGTGTGGCTATGACACTGTTGGGTCATTATTCTAAACCAGCTTTTTTAGTTTTTTATAACCAGTTACATTAATCTCATACCAGGGAACTTAAATCTTTAATTTTAACAAGATAATTTTGCCAGAATTATTCCTTTAAAATGAAGAGCTCATGTATATTTTAAAGACATTTTTTTGGCATGATAACAATTTTGTTTGTAAAAATTGAGCTAATTAGCCCCCTCCCACCACACATAAATGTCCTGAATGATGACTGCCTGTGCCCCCCCCCTAGGGTCTAACCCTTGGATCCGCCCCTTAACACCTTGTCCTTTGTGAGTAAGGTAAGTCAAGGCAGGTCTTGGTCTTCGTTTCAACTTAAAGTTAAAGATAAGATACTACTTTATTTATCAAACATCACATTACATAAGGGTAATAATGATAATAATAATAATAATTACGGAGTATGAGCAATTAAGGTTTTGATTAAAGCGAAACACTCGTATAACTATCTAGGAGGTATTATCACATATGTGATGTGTTATAGAGAAATGAGTCACAAGTCGCAGAAAGGTGATTTTGAGGTACCCTCACTTTTGAAAAGACGAGATAAAGCTGATTTTAATGGCGGTAAACATTATGGACATCTAAAAATTCTTTCTATAATTTGTGTGTGATATATTTACCCTTGAAAAAAGTTCAAAAATAAAAAAATCAGAACATTCCAATAAAGAAATCTTGTGAATAAAACACTTTTGGAAATATCATTCTTGCGACTTTTTTTCTCTTTTCTTTTAATTATTTTATTTATACTTGGGATACGGGATCCCCAAATTGGGATTTTCATCAGTCCCAAGTCTCGCATTACAAAATTCGATTATCAGAAGTCATTCATCAACTTGATATAATCATAAAGAAAGTCTTAGAAGTAAAGACCAAATACACTTGCCACTCAGGCTATTACTGCGGAGTGTTGGTGTTGTCCAGTGCAGAATAAATGAAGTGTAATTTGATATCATAAGGAAAGTCGTAGGAATAAGAATCAAATACACTTGCCACTCAGGCTATTATAGCGGAGCGTTGGTGTTGTCCAATGCACAATAAATGAAGTATAATTGACAGATGAGGAAGGACAGCAATAGGAATGATTTGTGACTCATTTCCCTGAAACACATCACATATGAATATAGGAAAGGCTGTATTTATTCGGAACACAAGGAAGACAAGTATTGTTTTCTTCGCCCGGCAGTTTATTATTCACAGGACAATGGCATAGCCAAACGAATTAAATAACATACAAAGCGCAAGAAATAGTTTCCCTAAAGAGGGTAATAAAATGAGAATGATGACAGATGTGGTACTAACAAAGATCAAAATACATATCATGATAAAGTACCATCCCATCTCAGATAAATAAATTTGTCAGTCCCATTTCGGGTACTCAGCGAACTACTGCGTATCTAATGATCCAGTATACTTGTGTTATTGTGACTAACATAATTGTTTTAATATTTGAATAGTTTGACATTATGTACAGTATACTTCACACACATTTAATAGCGTAATTGTCTCCATTGAACGCTTGTTTGCATTGCTATATGTTCACAATCCCGAGAGGGCTGGTCAGGTGATGAAAATAGTTCATCAAAGTCTTTTGCAGACTCAGTACTATACCAACGAGGGTACATTTAAATGAACCCTCGTTGGTACTACATATGTGATATGTTTCAGGAAAATGAGTCACAAGTCGCAAAACATGAATTTTGAGATATCGTCATTTTGGAACAGATGAGATGAAGCCGATTCTAAAGATAGTAAACAGTCCGACATTCAAGAAATATTTCTGTATTTTAAGTTTGATATTTTTATCTTTGAAAAAAAAGAAGTTTGCAATATCTCTGGGTGAACAGTTACTAGTAAATAAGCTAAATATACTCTATAGGATGACCTTAGAAATGCATGGATATATTTCATACACTGCCTTGAAACGTGGTACATGTATGCATTAATGCTACTAGCAGCTCAAAGTACTCTAAGAATAGAAACATTCCAAGCAAGGGTTCTTGTGAATATAACACTTTGGAAAATATCAGTTTTGCGACTTGCGACTCATTTCCCTAAAACACATCACATATATCTCCAAACTTCCATGTTTTGGTTCTACTATTCTATCTTCAATTGGCCCCAAAATTTGTTGTTCAACTAGATACATCAAAAGGGGCAATTACATTTGCTAGTAAAGAAACACCTATTATCCGTATTTACGTATTTACATCGACGAAATAAACGAAGCTCAATCACTGTTTAACAATGATCCATCAATCCGCATATATCTTTAATAAACTCTACAATTTATACTTTATATTGTACTTTCATAATTGCGTGCTTTTTACAAATAATTACATGCTAATTCTTATCATAACATTTAGATGGCAACCATCATCAGTGCAGCAAATGCCACATATTCTAAAGAGCCATGTTAAGGGCCTAGTCCACTAAGCCGATTCTCATGCGATTCCCACAGAATTTAGTGGAAAATAGTCCTCTGCGGCGCAAAATCGCATGAGAATCGGTTAGGTGGACTAGGCCCTTAATATACTAACAAATGAAAAGCATCTAATCCATCTGAACGATAAGCAAACGAAGCTAGCTTGCATGCCACTAGCACATTCCATTTGAAATTCCATTTCAAAACTTCACGTAAGTATATAATACCTCACCAATGAAGCAAATTTAATCCTTTTCATGTTAATACAATTATGTGATATAAATAATACATTATATATATGGTAGATATGGGTCAGATTTTCAGAAAATGTACAATTGGCAGCTCTACATATTTAGGAACTTCTGCTAAATTAGGCTGAACAATGATGAATACCGGGTATATCTGAGTATATTTGGTATCGCATTGATTTAGAATATCAGTTCTGTTATGTTAAACTGCATTTCAAAGTTTCATTTTTGTCTTAAATGTGGATTATTTGAATGGATTGGTGAAGGCGAATTGTACATTTTCTGAAAATCTGACTCATATTACATGGTCAGAGCAAATCATTGCAAAAGGCTATATAGGAGGCATCCGCGAACTGGAAGAAGGTATCGTACTTCAAGATAGCACAAAAACAACAGTTGTTTAGTATCGGAGTGTTCCAAATATGTCCTCGTGGAATCGTGTCTTTTCCTGCAAAAGAGAACGACTTCTATTAATTTCCATATAAACACATAAGATATGTTATGTATGTAATTAAGACAATGGATGAATTGTTATACGTAGTGTAACATAAAGGACGAGGAAGAAATATCGTTGAGTATGAAGATGGAGGTACGGAATTATAATTTTAGGGATGTATACTTATGACACAAAAAGGTATAACAAAATCTACAGAATAATGTGGTTTGCCTTCGGTGCGTCTTTATTTATAATTCCATAGAACAATCGTAGAATAACTACCTTTCTTATATGTTTAAGTAATCAAAATCAAAGGGGTGCTTTGAAGAGCTGTGAGGTTCACAGAGACCACTTCAATTTCCATAATTCATTCTAATTTAATTGAATTCAACATTATACTGTATAACACTTACTGTAAATGTGACTTGGAAATAAAAATCTGTTATTATTATTAAGACTGGTTTGATATTGACCCATTTATCATTTTAGAGCTGCTAAAATTGCCTCTACGGCGGAGCACTTACCCTCATTCTTATGACGTAATTCTTTGACTCTCCTGACGTCATGTTTCCATGCTCTGCCAATATTTGTTCAAGGGTTTCCGTGACTTCCTCTGCCATTGTGACGTCACCACAAACATAGAAATGGCCGCCTTGTCTGAAGATCATCTCTGTAACTTCTTTTCCATTTTGTTTAAGAAGGTGCTGTACGTATGTCTATGGTGAAAAAAGTAATATTCTTGTTAAATTCAATAATACGCAACATTCTTAAGGGCCTAGTCCACCAAGCCGATTCTCATGCGATTTTGCGCCGCCGCTCTTTTCCACTAAATTCTGTGAACATTGCATGAGAATCGGCTTAGTGGAATAGGCCCTTTAGTTGTTTTATCCCCTATATCCTTATGTTTTGGCTCTTTTCGCATATAACGGAAATTAAACGGTGGCGGTTGCTGCTGGTTATTATCAGAGGTGGTAATGACTTAAGGCAATTATGATAATCAGACAAGAAAAAGGATATAAACTTTAGAGAACGGGACAGGAGCGGGGGTGGGGAGGAGGAGGAGGGGAAAAGAAAGAAGATGAAGAATAAGAAGGAAAGTTGTATGAAATTATCGAGAAGAAGAAAACGAAGAAATGGAAGAAGAAGAATAGAAAGTTCATGTTGAGCTATCCACTAAATACTAGGCGCCAGGCTACTAATGTGGTATATCTACTACCTTCACTGACTTATAGGACCACCAATTTAAGGTTAGGGTTAGGGTTAGGGTTATAGTTAGTATTGGTATCATTCCAGGTACTCCATTCCACCTCACACGACGCAGTTAAAAACAAGTGCATGATAGCTTCCTTGTTGTTATTTTTATTGTTATTCTAAATATTGTCGCCAAAGAAAATAATGTAATTGAGGCATTCATTGGAAGAGCTGGCACGCCATTAGCCGAACCATCAACCCTATACCAGCTGCTACTGTGTACGCGTGAATGGCTTGTAGGTACAGCTGGCACGCCATATATGACTAACCATTGTTTGTAAAGATCTGACAATAAAGAATATTTGAATTTAGACCAGGTTTGGTCAGATTCTGGGGTGTATTTTTTCACAATAGACCATGGCAATCACTTCCGGCAACTTCCGGGGGTTATAGACCTCAAAAGAACTGGTAAATAAAAGGTCTAGAGGTCGGTGAATCTTTTTTTCTTAATAGCCCTCAGTCGAATCTGACCAAATCGGGTCTAAAAGCACTAATACCCTCGGTTTTGGATGGTCTGGGTGGTCTATTGCCTGGTGGAAATTCTCGGGGCTAACGCCCCTCGAATTGTCCACCAGGCTATAGACCACCCAGACCATCCAAAACCTCGGGTATTAATGCTATATGAATTGAATTGACATAGCTTGTTCGTAGCCTGCCACCTCGTATCGAGACGCTTCCGTTTAGGTATACCTTTGGTGTTCCCCTTGTTCGCGAGAGGGCAGTGTAAACAGCGGTTATAACACCCTCGGCTTCCATCTGTGCCGTGTCTTCCCGGTAGATATTGTCTAGATGAGTGCGGCACCCAAAGTAAAGATACATTGGTCCCCACCTGATGCGTCCTGTAAACAAAAAGCAATAATGTGATACTCCAATCATCAGGTTTGCACATTATGGAGCGTGAACAATGTACTGGGGTGTAAAGAAGTGAACCAACGCTTACAGTGCATACATGTAATACATGCAATGTTTCGTGTTGACTAAACACCGTCTACTTAAAACTGCTATGAGAGTCAGATTTTCAGAATAATTTACAATTGGCAGCTGTATACATTTAGTAAATTCTGCTAAATTAGGCTGCAATTTGGTCAATAATAGGTAAATTCGAGTATATTTGGCATTGCATTGATTCTAGCAATCCATTGGGTTAGGTTGAACTGTTTTTTTTTTACTTTATTTTCGTCTGGAATTCGGGTTATTTGAGGAGTTTGGTGAAAGTAAATTGTGCATTTTCTGGTGACTTCACCCCTGAAAGTCACACAGGAGCTGCACAGAAATAATCAACTTTTGAATTCATTAGAGTTAAATAAAGCAGAAAGGTGAACAATTCGTACCACTGTCCATTTCCATCTCAATTTTTCGTTGTTGCCAGAAACTCCTGAAGGGGGCAATACCAGAGCCGGGTCCAACCATTATTACTGGGAGGCTGCGATCTTCTGGTAGTCGGAACATAGTAGCCCTGGAAAACACAAGATAAAAGATTTATCTTCGTGCAAATCATACTTATGTAATGACCCTTGGTTAACACTGGGGAGGAGAAATAAGAACAACAAGAGCGAATCTAGCTAGTAATTACTCTGTTTAATAAACGATTGACATTGGACATGTCATCACTATTACAATCACATACCGAATGGGAAATAAAACTCTGCAGAGCAGATCTTCCGTAGTATCCGATTAATTATTTGTTATTTCACTTAGATATTGTTCGATTGTTCTTTCTGAGCGATACTTGATTTCCAAGTACGAGTGTTCTCTTTTAAAGCCTGTATTCAAGCCAAATTGTCATATTACTTTCCCAATAAGGACTTTGCTCGTGTAGATACATGGGCAAAGTATCAGATCGAAGTAGGTTACTTATAGTAACCCTTAATGTTCATCTGCTAGCTGATAGAATAATCAAATTCGGTAACAAATCATCATTTCATACAGTTTCAATTTTCCCTCCCATGTCGATATAAGTCGACCATTAGACTCACAGATCTTACATGTCTGTTTACTTCCCCCCTAAAACCCCACATGTACATGTCAAATACTACATTAAACATTTTCTGGTAACAGGTAGGGGTCAAATTCATGAGGGTAAACCTGTTTCAAATATTTCCTAAAGCCTTCTCTAGTTTTAATATCTCTAGTGTTTCTTGGTAGATCATTCCAAAGATTGGTCATTTTGAATAAATAAGATTTTTTGAATGCCTCATTATGAGGGTGCGGAACCTTAAGTTTTTTTCCATCATTTAGGCTGCGAAGATTTATATCCCTAGTATCCAATTGTTCTGGTTTTAGAGAGCGTCTAAAAGCTACCTCTAATAAATGACTATTCCTTCTAGTTTGTAGAGAGGGCCAACATAAGAATAAAGGTGTTGGATGTAGTAACATAAAGGTATGAGGAAGTAAAGGAGAATAAAATGTAGTCTACTAGGCTCTTACTGCCACCTTGTGGACAAAATACACATAGTATACTTGTGTATAAGAATGCGCACGATGCGCGTGAAATGCTTGCGCAGCATGCGCGTGCATTTGAGCATAATATTATATTATGTGTAAGTAGCATATAACAAGTAGAGTTAAGACATGGCATTACTCTTACACTTATTTTCTTTTATTTAGTATTTTTATACAGCACATTTTCTGTAATTACGACAGTTGAGTTATCAACAAACAAGTACATTGTACAATGAAGTTCTAATAATCAATTTTTAATACATTAAACTTTAAACAAGAATTATCTCTCTTACCCTCGCACAAAGCACGGAACAATGTCATTTTCCTTGCGTCGGTTCAACCAGTGTGAGCAAACACCATAATGTACAGGCCCATTTCCATCTGTCAAATGAATCAACGGCAAACATTATTGATTATTATAGAAACATAATATAATGACCCTTACCCTTATCGAAATTTGTCTTTCCACTTAAGTTTCATGAGATTATCATGTAATGTGAAAATGAACTCAATAAAATATATTCAAAAGAAAAGAAAAAAAGAAAAGAAAAACAACTTGTAATATAATATATATACGTGTAAGTCACACTTGACATCACTTCTTTGCAAATTTTATAACAGTGTTTTCCAAATGGGTAACGAAACGTTCACTCCACCAGTCGGGTAAATCAATGAGAGTGCGGATAATTGGTAGTTGCCAGGCCAATTCTTACCTTGTGTGCGGTAATTGACCAGAGCCACTGTGCCATGGATCTGGCCTGGGTACATGCGGGGTGAACTACTGATGCTGTAGTATCGAGGTTGGAGAAGAGGGAGCTGGGACAGAAGCAGGGTTGGGCAAAGCTTCACCGAGGGAAACTCAGCCAAAACCTCTGCCAATGTCGGACGGAAACGCAGCTTCCAATCTTCGTACACTTTCTCGGACTGTGATGAGAAAAATTCTCTTATATAGCAAGCTTTCATAACATATAAGTTATGTGTTCCAGGAAAATGAGTCACAAGTCGCAAAATTCATATTTTTACAAGTCATTTAGTAACAAGATATTCTTTCTGGAATGTTTTCATTTTTGGAGTATCTAGTCAGATAGGTCTTATGAACACATTAACCTAATATTAGGATAGTGTATTAAATATATCCATGCATTTCTAAGATCATCCTATGGAGTACATTTACCTACTTTACTAGTAATTGTTCACCCAAAAATATTGAACACCTTTTTTTTCAGAAATAAAAATATCAAACTTAAAATATAAAAATACTTATTTAATGTCCTTAATGTTTACCACCATTGGAATCGGCTTGATCTCCTCTTTTCAAATATGATGGTATCTCAAAATCTATTTTTTGCGACTTATGACTCATTTTCCTAAAACGGATTACATAAGGGTCGGATTATCAGAAAATGTACAATTGACAGATGTACACATTTATTAAATTCTTCTAAATAAGGCTGCAATTTGGCCAATATTAGGTAAACTCGAGAATATTCGGCATTGCATTGATTCTAGTAATCTGTCCGATTAGATTGGACTGTATTTTGAATTTTATTTTCATCGACAATTTGGGTTATTTGAGAGGATTGGTGAAGGTGAATTGTACATTTTCTGGCGACTTCATCCATAAACCGATGGTAAACAAGGCTACATATATTCATGTTCAATACATATTCATGCTATTTAACTCAGGTAAAATTCACTCATATTTCATACATATGTACACCTGCACCTGCAGTTAACAAGCTAGAGAAACTACATTAGGTGAAATGACAACATCCGGTTGCTTTTATGTGAATCAAGTTGACTTTCTAAGACATGTGCATTTTCGTCGATAATAAATTAAACCTGCAAATAATCAATAACTTTGCAATTTTTAAAAATTTTTAAAACATTGATTTCTGTTTTCCTGACATTTATAACTTTGACAATTAATATTGCACTCGAAAACATTTAAATACCGATCTGCTTTTGAAAGAATGTTGCTATTATTATAATTCACATACCCTGATAAGATTCTGGAGTTTGGCTTTGTCCACATCATTAGCAAAGGGCACCATCTGTTTGAGGAAGACTGGTGTAGGCGGCGTCGTTATGTCTAAGTAGCGAGAGAGGGCAATGCGGATAGATGTGGGGTCAGGAAGCCGGTCATGCAATACCCACTGCTTCATAGTTCCTGAAGAGAAAGTAAAACCTGATTATAAAGGGTTGTTCTTGATGTTTCACCAGAGCGGAAAGTATCGATGTCACTGCTATATATAATTGGTATTACTGTGGAGACTCTTTGCATGCTAAGGTAGATTTTGAAGATAGATGGATTAGCTATATATATATAAGTACATTGTGTGAACTTGTGCTACTATATCTTAATAGTAATATGTAATATTTTTTGCAAATAGTAATGTAATTGAAGCCCCCGCAATGGCTGCTAGATAGGATATATGGGTGAGGTTTTCAGAAAATGTACAATTGGCAGCAGTACAGATTTAGTAATTTCTGCTAAAAAATGATAAATGTTGGGTATATTTGAGTATATTTGGTACCGCATTGATTTAAAGAATCAGTTCTCTTATGTTAAACTGCATTTTGAAGCTTATTTTTGTCTTAAATGTGGGTTATTTGAGAGGATTGGTGAAGGTGAATTGTACATTTTCTGAAAATCTGACCCATATATAAAAACAATGGAGCATGGTGGATAGGGCTCAGGTCACTGAACACTGATTTTTAATTGCTAATACATTAGTGAGGTCGTCAATATGATTGGTCAAAAAGAAGTCACAGATAAAATACGAACACAATTTACGATGGTTCCAGGGGCCAACCTTAAGCAGTTGTGAGAGTCACAGATTGAATATAGGCACAATTTACGATGGTTCCAGGGGCCAACTTTATGCAGTTGTTAGGAAGTCACAGATTGAATATAGTCACAATTTACCATGGTTTCAGGGACCAACTTTATGCAGTTGTTAGGAAGTCACAGATGAAATATAGTCACAATTTACGATGGTTCCAGGGGCCAACTTTATGCAGTTGTGAGAGAGTCACATATTTACCATGGTTCCAGGGAACAACTTTATGCAGTTGTACCACAGACCGAAGAGCCAGTTAAGAGACGCCTCACTTACCTAAGACTGTTGTCTTTTCTTCCAATTTCTCCAAACGAATCAGAGCATCTGGATCAGGGCAGTTGTCCAAGGATTTCAAAATATCATTAATGATTTCTTTGCGATTGCAAGGAAATACTCCAACATGGTCTCCGGCTTGGTAGGCAAGCTCGCTGTCATGTTCTACGGTATCCATCTTCATTAAGATGGTCTGCCGACTGCAAAGACATAGACATTTTTGTTAAATTATCTTCTTTAAAAAAACATAATTATTACTATGATTGTTGTATTAAAATTCTATGTGACTCAAGAAAGAATACAATTTGTGATGTGTTTTAAGAAAATGAGTCACAAGTCACAAAATTGATATTTTCCAAAGTGACTTTTTTGAACGATTCCTTTATTGAAATGTTCTGATTTTTCGAGGGTCTAGCACACTTGGTCATATGAACCTATGTGCCAAATTTCAGGTCATAGTATTAAATATATCCTCGCGTTTAGAAGGCCTTCATATTGATGATGTTTAGTTACTTCACTGGTAATTGCCCACCCAGAAACATTGCAGACTTTATTTTTCAAAAATAAAAATATCAAACTTAAAATATAGAAATACATATTAAGTGTCACAGTGTTTACTATCATTGGAATCCCCTTGATCTCATCTTTTCAAATATGATGATATCTCAAAAACCATTTTTTGCGACTTACGACTCATTTTCCTGTAACACATCACATTTGTTGAAATACTTACTCAGACTCCTTGCTTTGCAGATACGCCCTGGAGATTGTACGGCAGGGTTTCACGTTTTTGTGGTGCATTTTTGACAATGCTGCAACAAATTAATAAGTCTTAGGTTTCTATTGAAAGTCGCTGACCACTTTATCACGAATAATTATGACGATACATTTAGAACAAAATGTATCATTGGCAGTTTAACAGATATATGAGATGTTATAAATTACAATAATAATGTTATTAATATAAACAAACAGAATGTAAAATAGTTAAGGTTGGTATAGAATATGTTAACATATATAATTAATTATATGGGTATATATCTACACCCTGTCCAGCCTCTGAAGAACCGAAACCCCAATGCTAGCCTATACCGGTACTCTTTGAAGTCTCGGTTCTACAGAGGCTGGACAGAGTGTAGACCGGAAGTCAGCTGCTGGTCATCTGACCTTGGCTTTGCGCGTCCAGCAGTACCAAGCCAGTCGCCATGACATTTATTTCGTTTTATAAAGGGTGGCATGAGTCACCGTTGCCTCCGCATCCCTGCCTTATTATTATATTATATTCAATTGAGGACGAGACATACACTGCAACTGAAAACGTCTTCGTACTAAACACTTTTTGTCCCCTTTTAGAAGACGGTTTTTTTCCGTTACCATGTTCAAAAACGTTTAGCTTCTATATTACCGTCTAGGCATTAAAAACCGTCTTCAATAGCGTATCAGAAAACGTTTAGATAACCCTTCACAAAATCAAATAAGGGAGAGTAAAAATTGATTGAAAATTGCTTAAAAATTGATTGAAATTGAAGATATAGGTATACTATGTTAATACTACGGATCGCACGTACAAGGAATGTAAGCCAAGTCAACAACAAGATATCAAGAAGAAGTTACCAAGAGAAATGAAATGGCGTAAAATAACGAGCCAAAAGCATGGTCATTTAACAGAATATCCGGACAATGAACAGACACTTTAATAGACTTGGAGTATATTTTGATTCATATTTCATTTCAATTCTCATTTGGGTGATCAGGAAGACCTGGTGACAGATGGGTGTTAATGCCCTTTTCTTGATTTACATTTTCGATTCGCTATGTATGACAATAATGTAACATCTGTAGCCATATGTATGAACAAAATTGGAATAATAATCTTTTTATATGGGTCAGATTTTCAGAAAATGGACAATTGGCAGCTGTACATATTTAGTAATTTCTGCTCAATTCTGCTAAAAAATGATAAACTTTGGGTATATCTGAGTATATTTGGTATCGCATTGATTTAAAGTATCAGTTCTGTTATGTTAAACGGCATTTTGAAGCTCATTTCTGTCTTAAATGTGGGTTATTTGAGAGGATTGGTGAAGGCGAATTGTACATTTTCTCAAAATCTGACCCATATAAAAAATAAACCTTTATTCAGTTACTTTATTCAGGACTTTTGATAAGGTAAAATACCTGTGCAGAGGTCTTCTGATTTGGCTCCTTCGGAGGGAACTATTTTGAATTTGCCCGGTGCCCAGGACATATCAGCTGAGGAGAGTGAACTTCTTGCAGCTGCCATGTTTATGCCATCACCCAAACAGAACGTGTCGCAGGCCTCCTGTAATTCAATAGGGGATTTGTATAGCCGCCATTTTGAATCTAGATTCGCATGGAATTATGGGACTAATGGTACAGTATAAAATCTATAGAAAATATGTCATGTTCAGTGTGGACTATTTATCAATGCTCTAATGTCAATATCCATCTGTTATACATATTTCCATAACACAGGCCACCATATTTCCCATCATGCATTTGGTTTTCATAGATCATTTATAAAAGCTAAGATATTGGTGAAAACAGTCTTGCAATTTTGGATAAAAATGTTGCCAACGATTTGCATGTCAGATTTCATCAGAATCCATCCCAGCATGCACTGTGACAGACATGCCCAGTGAGACATGCAACTCCCCTATTAAAGAATCCATGTTACACTTCTGTGACCTCACCTACCATAGTGGGAACATAATTGGGATATGTTTCAGGAAAAAGAGTCACAAGTCGCAAAAAATGAATTTTGAGGTCATATTGGAACAGATTAGATGAAGCCGATTCCAAAGATAGTAAACAGTCCGACATCCAGGAAATATTTCTGTATTTTAAGTTTGATATTTTTATTTTTTTTGAAAAAAATTTGCTGGGTAAAATCTCTGGGTTAAAAATTACTAGTAAATAAGCTAAATATACTCTATAGGATGACCTTAGAAATGCATAGATATATTTCATACACTGCCTTGAAACTTGGTACATGCATTAAGGCTACTGGCAGCTCAAAGTACTCCAAGAATAGAAACATTCCAAGCAAGGGTTCTTGTGAATATAACACTTTGGAAAATATCAGTTTTGCGACTTGTGACTCATTTCCCTAAAATACATCACATAGGGGAGACAATTAGCAAGGTATTTACCTTAAAAACAGAACCAGCCCATGTTTGGAAGCTCTGTTCTTGGCCGCATAGTTCATCTCCTTCGCCCATCTCACAGATTCGTTCCCCGCCGAGCTGGTTTAATAAACGGTCGACAAATTTGCCAAATGAGCAGAATTTGGGGTAGGCTCTGGATCCCAGTCCAAACACTGAATATCTAGAAAAGTGATTCAATTCAATTAAAAAATTCTTTATTGTTGCTGCTATTACAAAGGTCGGTAAAATCTGTGACAGTAGAAACAGGTCTTCCAGTGACTGCCAACTTGGAATTATTGAATGAAGTTACACTGAAAGTATGAACTTAAAGCTAACATTTGTAATATGTCGTGATGAAAATGGGTAAGTACATTGATGACAAAACTGAGGTAGTTTAAACAGGGAGCGACTGACATATCCGGGTATAAAAGACTCATTGTCTAGGGTAAATAAATGTTACACACATCATTACTTAACATAGTTGTTAAGATATACACACCGTTATTTAAACATGAAATATTCGAGACGCGGTTATTGATCATGGATCGAGGTGAAGGTCATTTCTTTTTTATATTTATTCATGAGAGGCTTTTAATCTCAATGATACTATCAAGATGCAGAAGATTAAGAATATGAATTGTGGCATTATTTCCACACCTTCGTATATAATATATATGACTAGCGGTTTTTGTGATTGATTTGAAAAAAATACGGCTCCAACTGCTCGGCTTTTAGCATTTGAAATAGCAGGTGTTGTTGTTTGACCTTTAGAAACACGGTTGAAAATACAGCCTGATACTATGCGTTGGGTGTGTTCGTGAATAAGAAATAAGTATATTTTACTCACCGGACATTGCTAAGTGGGCCAGTATGGAGGAGAAGATTATCAGCATCTTTAGTGCTATCTGCCGATGGGGTACCCCCATGAGCGGTAGACCCCAGGCTTTCCATTCTGATGTAGGATCTATTAAAAAGGAAAATTCATATTACATTTTAACTTCTTTTTTTATACATTTTATTCATTCAAGAGTGTTGCTCTGACATATGCCTTGCGCAGACAGGTTCGGGACATTCATCCCGGTCTCCCTCCTTTCCCTGAAACAATTCAATGTTAGGTAATACGACAATACAGTTCCATGAAGCTTGGATCAAGTTATTAATAGTATGGGTAAATGTGATGAGATTATGAATTCGATGTGATCCAACATATTGAATTGATATATAGACTTGAAGATGAGATTATGAATTCGATGTGATTAATGAAAGGCGTAAAGTTAAAACCATTGTTATATTGTATATTATAAATCAGATACATAGGAATATCAACTTTTGTAATAGATATAAATCATGATTCCTATTAGTTTTGCTATGTACCTTTATGCATAATTTTAGAAAGGCATATGACATGTGTTTTTGTTTTAACATTAATGTCTTGGTGTCAAGGTGTAAATCTATTGTGTGGTATTAACTATTGACTTTTTAGAATGGTGTTACAATGTTCGGAGTATATGGCTGTCACATAATATAGACCAAAACTCGACTGTCCAAAACTTCTATCTCCTTGGATTTCGTTCTGAGCTTGTTGATTTAGAAGTATAGAGGTATCTATAAACTCGACTGTCCATAACCTCTATCCCCTTGGATTTCGTTCTGAGCTTGTTGATTTAGAAGTATTGTGGTATTTAAACCGCGTCCTCCTCTTCCTCCTCATCAAACTCTCCCTCCTCCTCAGCGGTGGCATCTTTCAGAGACCAAATCATTCATGTTGCTCTCAGCCCCTGTTAACTCCACCTCATCCATACCCTCACCAGTGTACCAATGGAGGAAAGCCTTATCTTAATATTATGTTGAATGTTTCTAATGCCTTAACCCTGTCCTCTTCAGTTTGTTTTATTACATTTAAAAGGCCAAGTACTGTACTGTATGAATGTCATACAACTCTTGCCATTGTTATTATTTCTATCATTAACTGAAACACCTACCCCTAGATGTAAAGTCGTGCTGTACTGCTCGACTAACTACTCTTTAGTTATTTTACTTGCTTATATTCTTTCATATCTCTAAGTCATCTAGTCTAGTTTTACTCTTATATTCCAAATTTGTGGTAACAGCCGGAAGAAATGTACTCTAGTTAGTTTATAATGGCATGTCGACCCTTTTGGCTATTTATGTAGTACTCGTTTGGTACTCATTTGTACTCACCGAAAAGACACATAAAAAACATCTTATCTTATCTTATCTTAAGTACATTTTAACAAACGACAAATCAATGGTTCATGGTAACAAAAAACGTGTTATCCACCATGGATGTTCGCAAACGTCGCCTTAGTTAATAATACTAAATATAAAATATAAATGTTATTTATATATAAAAAGAAAATATAAGAGAAAAGAAACATACTAAAGCTTATAATTATAATGGTAATATAACACCAAATCCCTATCTTGGTATTCATCATCGACCAAATAGATGGCCTCTATATTAGATGGTATCACACATATTCGTTGAAAATCATTATTGAAAGGAAAAGTCTTAATATTAATGTTAATTACTATCAGACGTTTCTTAACTGGGAATATGTAACCCATACAGCAAGAGTAGAACGTATTAAAGACTTCATTAAAGTGGGTCTCCACTGGCTGCGGTCAGCTCTGCGATAAGCCTTGCGATGGTGTTGCGATGGTTCTGTAGGTGGAGAGGAGTGACGAGGTCCTCCCTATATGGTTCACTGGCCACCTCGCCATTCCTATCCACCTACAGAACCATCACAACAACATCGCATGGCTTACCGCAGAGCCTACCGCAGCCAGTGGAGACCACCTCTTATAGTGTCAAAAATGTACTGAATGCATATTTCGATATGAGCTGAGGTGTTCAAGAATGGAATGATTGAGGAATAGGACGTTATTCTAAGAAAACCTTAATAAGGCGGAAGAAAAATATAAATTTGCTTAACCATTACGCACCACCGATTGCATTAATATTATGTCAATATTGTTTATTGTTGGTTAAAAGGACACTTAATAATCACTCGGAAATTTAGATTCTTACTTAGTCTTTCTGCAATGGAAAATAGTAAAATCCGTTATTTTCTGGTCTCAGTCCTAACAAGCATACGCGTAGAATTGTCCACCTGGGAAAGATCTCTAATAGATCGATACAGGTGAAGAATTGTCATGATATATGGGTGAAATCGTCAGAAAATGTACAATTTGTCTCCACAAATCCTCTCAAATAACCCAAATTTAAGACATAAATGAGGTTCAAAATTCAGTTCAACATAACCAGACAGATAGTTTGGATCAAATATACTCGGATGTATCTAGTATTTATCATTTTGCAGCCTAATCATGTAGAATTTACTAAATGTATAGATCTGAAGAATGTACATTTTCTGAAAGTCTGACCCACATGTGAAAATTCATTTACTATAATGAAGAATGCTCCTATTTCAGATTACTTACCCCGACGTCTGTGTTGGTTTCATGATAGTATAGATCGATTTGGCAAAATCCTGAAACAAGAAAAGCAATTAAAATGAATAACGAGCATTTCTTCAATCGACATGAGGCTGTATTGTATAAATAGTCCTGGTAGTAGGATATATACATGCAATACGTTTAATGTTTCCTTTGGCATATGTGATGTGTTCCAGGAAAATGAGTCACAAGTCGCAAAATTGATACTTTTCAAAGTGTTTTATTCACAAGATGTCTTTATTGAAATGTTCTGATTTTTAGAGGGTGTAGCACTTGCTATACATATACATCTATGTATAAAATTTCAGGACATTGTACTTAATATGTCCTTCCGTTTTGAAGGCCTTCATATGGAGTATATTTAGTGACTTTACTGCTAATTTGCCCATCCAGAAACATTGCAAACTTCTTTTTTTTCAAAAATAAAAATTCCAAACTTAGAATATTGAAATACTTATTAGGTGTCCTATAGTGTTTACTATCATTGGAATCAGCTTGATCCCCTCTTTTCAAATATGGCGATATCTCAAAATCCATATTTCTCGATGTATACACGATGTCTAAGTCCTTTTTATACAAAATCTTCATATGATGGCCTATGCCTTAATTGAATAATTTAACGCCTTTGCATTATGCAATCAGGCAACTTCTGAGAAAATCAACGCTTGTCGCTGAAATGTATTTCTGTTGTCCTGAATAAACATAATTTAAAATCCATATTTTGCGACTTATGAATCATTTTCCTGGAACACATATGAATTAGCATCAACTGTAGAAGGGAATGTTAACATTGCCAGGTGAAGCTAACCTCGCCATTCTCAGGTGGATCGCCGTTTCCAAAGGTGCTCACAACGAAGAGGACAAGGGCTTCATGTTCCAGGTGGATCGTGTCGTAGTCTTGCATACACATAACCTGAAAGAATTGTTCGGTAGTCATGGTTACAATACAGAAAAACCATCACCAGCCGAGTGTGGGAAAGTTAATGGTCTTATTACCCAGCACTCGGCGGCTGCAAGCTATTTCTTGTTTATGGGTCAGTTTTTCAGAAAATGTACAATTCACCTTCACTAATTCTCTCAAATAACCCGAATTTAAAGTTCAAAATACAGTTCAACCTAACCAAACCGATTGCTAGAATCAATGCAATGCCAAATATGCTCGAATTTACCTAGTATTGACCAGATTACAGCCTAATTTAGCAGAATTCACTAAATGTGTACAGCTGCCAATTGTACATTTTCAGAAGATCTGACCCATATATATGCACATCTCCTCTTTATTACAAAGATTGCCGCGATTGCTGTCATGCAAATTCCCAATGCAAACGCAGCAATCCTTTCTGAAGTGTTAATAATCATTGTGTCTGTAATCTAAGATGTGCCATTAATATCAAAGTAACATTGAATTTTAATTGTTGCAGCAAGTTGCGATTGAGGGTTATATAGTTGACCTTGCTTGTCATTAGGAACTAAGATGTATATAGGTCAGATTTTCAGAAAATGTACAATTGGCAGCTCTACATATCTAGTAATTTCTGCTAAATTCTGCTAAAAATAATCATAAATTTTGTGTACATCTGAGTCTATTTGGTATCGCATTGATTTAAAGTATCAGTTCTGTTATATCAAACAGCATTTTGAAGCTCATTTTTGTCTTACATGTGGGTTATTTGAGAGGATTGGTGAAGGACAATTGTACATTTTCTGAAAATCTGACTCTATATCAAACAATCCTTTCTGACCTTACTAGATTTAATGTTTGTTTAACTTGATCTCGAATAGTTTTGTCACATAAAGCGTAGTGTAACTAGACACAGCAGTGGGCGGAAAACCATGTTTTTTCTTATTTGAATTATTACCCGTGAGCCCATTATCCTCATGCGTACATGACATCCATTGTTCATAACATTATTTGTACACTGTTCATGCCCGTTTATGTTCAACTGTTATTTCATGGAAGATTGGCTGTATAAAAATTCTAAATAAATTTTTTTTTAAAAATCCATTACCTTAACATCAAAGGCGTGTTTGAAGATCTCGCAGAGTCTCTTGGCGTATGTTTCTGACTTGCCTGTCTCAGTGGCATAGAGAATATTGCATTTGATTCTTCGCGATAAAGCGCGACCCATCAGACGTGCAGAAAAGCTCACGGCCCTGAAATTTAAATTAACACTGAATCTCTAATATCTGAATACAGTGGAACCTCTCTATTGACACCACCCATGGGACTGAACGATTTGTGGTTTCATAGCAAGGTGGTCTCTTTAGAGGGGCTAATCTAATAACAGGAAAGCATTTCGGGACTGAGAGAAACTGGTCTTAATAGAGGGGTGGTCTTTATAGAGAGGTGGTCTTTATGCGAGGTTCCACTGTACACTCAATTGTTAATAAATAGAAGCTACCTCACTTTCGATAAGCTGGTATTGAAATAATAATTATTGATTCCAGTTCTGACCATGCATAGTCCAGTTATTGAATAGGGGATTTGCATGTCTCACTGCGCATGTCTATGACAGTGCATCCTGGGATGGATTCAGTTGAAATCTGACATACAAATATTTGACAATATTTTATCGAAAATTGCTAGAATGTTTTCACTAATATCATAGCTTGTATAAATCATCTATGAAAACCAAATGCATGATGGGAAAGATGGGGACTTGTGTTATGGAAACATGTATAACATGATATTGACATTAGAGCATTGATAAATATTCCATGCTGAACATGGCATGTTTTCTATAGATTTTAGATTGTACCATTAGTTCCATAATTCCATGCGAATCAAGATTCAAAAGGGCGGCTATACAAATCCCCTATTAACAGTTGGCTCTGGTCCAGACCAAGCTAGAAACTATAACGTTTAAGTTTACGTCTTTATTCTGCCAACGTAACACTTGAATACACTCTCAAAACAAGAATTAGTTAATAGTGATCAGTTTACATTTATTTATTTCTGGTCAATGCAGAAGATTGTGTTTCCAAGGGGAACAAAGATTGATGTTAGTTAAATGTAAAGTTCGAGAGGGAGGGATAGTAGGAGGGAGAGGAAAGGGAGACAGGAAACATGAAATCTCTACCCCATATATGACTGGTCACTCCATGTAACTCTGTTGGTCCCTTTAACACCTTTGCATATGAGGCATCTTACTTCTCAACTTGCCACTTTAATTCACACATGGTCTACCCTTTAATTCACACCTAAACGCCATCCCCTAACCCTCCCAGCCATTTCCAGCATGATTCTGATCCCATCTGCTGATATCAAAATCAACAGATTTTTCACACTGATATCCAGGATGGGAGGAGCCAAGATGCAATCAATGATTGACAGACATCACGCCAATCTACTTAGATTGATGTTATCTCATCAATCTAAAGATATTCCCATAATACCAGATTGAACCCTTTTTTATTTACATCCAGCAGTTGCTCTATAAGATCCCATTTCAAAAATGGCGCTTGTATTTAGGAAAATCGCGGTGAAAATATAATAATCCAAATAAATCTAAATTGTAAACAAAATTATACCTACCGAGCAATTTCTTTGAAAGTCCTCCTGCGACGTTTCCTTCCTTCTCCTAGGAGACCTTTCTCTTTCTCCCAAACGTGGGTTTTCCACGCGTCCTCCTACGAATGAGGGAGTAAAAGGGTTCAGTTAGATAAGGTGATAGGATTGTTGGGTATTAGATGCGACTGTTAATGTTAAGCTTCCACGATACCGGCTAAGCCCAGGTTTCCATTATCTAAGTGAATAGCTATATATAGGACGCAATTCCAAACAAATGTGTGACCTTGAATTTCTATTTGTCTTTCAAATGGATTTTTGCCACTACTTCTATGCGTTAAGGGCCTAGTCCACTAAGCCGATTCTCATGCGATTTTGCGCCGCAGAGAACTCTTTTGCACTAATCTCTGTGAGAATCGCATGAAAATCGGTTTAGTGAACTGGGCCCTTTAGTTAAGATTTAAGTTTTGCTATCAATTTCGTTCGTTTGAATATCATTACTTTCTTCCCCTGATGTTTCGTGCGTTATGCATTTACAAAGTATATCCACCATAACAATTGCGGCTATCAATTCAATTCCTCTGCGGCGCAAAATCGCATGATAATCGGTTTAGTGGACTAGGCCCTGTATGTACCTGTAGGTGGTTTTAAATATATGTCTAAACATGTATGCAGGCGCAGAAGTATAGCGACTATACATTAGGGTCATCGCAAGACAACATATCCATTGCAACGGCAGGACCGCAAGGGCAGAGGTCCTCACCGAAATGAGAAGTCATTAGTACCGTTTCGATAAGATTTCAAGGTGATTAGCTTCAGAGCAATATAGCTCCACCGATACACAATGGTAAACAATGCCTATATGGGTCAGATTTTCAGAAAATGTACAATTTGCCGTCACCAATACTCTCAAATAATCCACATTTCAGACGAAAATAAAGTTTAAAATATAGTTCAACCTAACCTAACCGATTGCTAGAATCAATGCAATAGCAAATATACTCGAATTTACCTAGTATTAGCCCTTATTCAGTCTAATTTAGCGTACAGCTGCCAATTGTACATTTTCTGAAAATCTGACCCATTACTACTACTACATATGAATATTATACGGTATGATCTACTGGGGAAAGAACCTAAACAATGCTTCTATTAAGTCATATGATATTCCAAGTTCACGCAAATGCTCGGTTTATTGAATGGCAGGAAAAGAGGACATAGTATTATGGGTCGGATTTTCAGAAAATGCCCAATCTAAAGTTTTAAACATGTCTCAAATTCTGCTAAATTAGGTGAAAAAGATAAATAATGACAATATCTGAGTGTATTCTGTATTGTATTCATTCAATAAATCTGTCTGGTTATGTGGAACTGTATTTTGAACCCGATTTTCGTCTTAAATTTGGGTTATTTGAGGGGATTGGTGAAGGCCAATTGTACATTTTCTGAAAACTTGACCCTTATATCCACATGACTTGATGAAGGCCAAGTTGGCCGAAAGCTTGTATGTTAAAATACATCAACATCATCAGTCTTATTTTATCCTGATAAAACAATGACGAATTTCCTGCCTAACCAATGATATACAGCGATTCCATCAACCTCTAACATAGCATATGGGTCAGATTTTCAGAAAATGTACAATTCGTCTTCACCAATCCTCTGAAATAACCCACATTTAAGACAGAAATGAGCTTCAAAATGCAGTTTAACATAACAGAACTGATACTATAAATCAATGCGATACCAAATATACTCAGATATACCCGGTAGTCATCATTTTCCAGCCTAATTTAGCAGAAGTTCCTTAATGTGTAGAGCTGCCAATTGTACATTTTCTGAAAATCTGACCCATATCCTGGAGAGAAAAAACCAAAGTAAAGGTGTGTGGCTTACCTGATATTCATAAGATGGCTTCAAAACATAGTTAAGCATTTCCTGGTGGAAGACAGGGCAGGTGCTACCAGAGATGGGCGGTACAATCCAGACCCAGTCTGCAGGGGTGCCTCCCCGGGTCCGCATCTCATTGTCCATGTGCTTCATGAAGGATTCTGACGCGGCATGGTGGTCCGTGATAGTCACTTTATTTTTCTGAAATAGGAAAGTTATATAATTAATTGTTATTTCAAATCATTATGCCATGGAAGATTTGCTCCTATTGCTGCTATCACTATGGCCCTAGTGTTTTAATTAATTAGTGAGATCCTTAATCCTAATGTTATTTTCCAAATGAATATTGTATACTAGGAAAGCATTAAGTAACATACTTGGGTCAGATTTTCAGAAGATGTACAATTCGCCTTCACCAATCCTCTCAAATAAGCCAAATTTAAGACGAAAATGAGCTTCAAAATGCCGTTTAACATAACAGAACTGATACTTTAAATCAATGCAATATATGGCTTGGACGCCCGCACTACGCTGGAATGAAGACACAACGGAGGAATGGCCTTGAAACCTTCATCAGGAGGTTTTGTTTTCACCATAAACAGATACATATATAAAGAAAAAATTATACGTGTGGCGTGGGCGGAGAAGCGGTTGAGAGTGGAAGGATAAGGTGGGCGTGGAAGGATTGGGACTGTGACGTCATAGGTAAACACAGGGTCGACGTCATAAGCGGGACCAAGGGGGGCGTGGTTACCTAGGCGGCGTAGTTAGGGGCGTGACTTCTCCAATATAATCGGAGATGTTTTCTCCTTCACATACCAAATATACTCAGATATACCAGGTAGTCATTATTTTTCAGCCTAATTTAGCAGATCGAAGTTCCTTAATGTGTAGAGCTGCCAATTGTACATTTTCTGAAAATGTGAGACAAAGAACCCCTCTTCCCATCATACATATATGTGACCAGCCAAGCAGAAAGGGGACTCCAGGGCCAAATTTTCGAATTTGGGTTTATTATAGATTCTGAATCTGCATGTCCTCCTGAGTCAATAACCGAAAAAAATAGTTGAAAATTCCCAGAATTTGCCGAGATATGGGCTTTTTTGTAAAGTTATGTCAGTTTTCAGTAGATGATCTCAAATAGGTTGGGGGAGTGACTGATCATTTCCTGTGACACTTCACATGTAGGGGCCTACAAAAAATAAATATTAAACATTTTTTTTTTAAATGACCGGGATGTACAGAAGGGGAAATGAGCATTATCAAAGTGAAAGAATTTTGTTGATACTCTAAAAATTAGTGAAGTTACTTTCAAAGTTACCTGCCTCTCAGAATTACTAATATAAACATTTGTGACAGTGACGTCATGAACATGATGTGACTCCTAGCGGGAATACCAGGAACTATAACTCCCGCACGGAGCCTCCTTTCCCCTCGGCGGGTCACATATGCGCATTCCATCTGCATGAGAGGTGCAATAAGTGGGGTGCAATACAAATATTTCTATTGTATGTGTAGCTTACTATCTTCGACTAAAACTGCTTTCTCATTTCCGGACAATGCTTTTGACAATAATAAGGAAATAAGGCAATTTGATTTAATTCAAAAATCGTTTTTGTTGTTGATACTTTATTAGCCACACAGGTACCTTCAAATATTTATATATAAAGCTTTCTTTTTTGTTTTGAATCGTCATAAAGTATCTAAAAGCTAAAGGAAATTAGAATGGTCGAAACGGATCTTTCATCTATGTTAGTGGCCCTTCCAATAGAAAATGAGGAAATAATACGGAAGTGGCGTATTAATATACTCATAGAATCTCATTTAATAATCATTTTCTATCTGAGTACGCAGCGGGAAATATAGGTAGATAAATAATGACTTCAAACAGTAAAGTTCTCTCATTCGCACCTGTCACTCCGCTAGATAGGTACGGTCAGAGTTTTTTCACAAGAATCATATGGGTCAGATTTTCAGAAAATGTACAATTCGCCTTCACTAATCCTCTCAAATAGCCCACATTTGAGACAAAAATGAGCTTCAAAATGCAGTTTAACATAACAGAACTGATACTTTAAATCAATGCGATACTGTACCAAATATACTCAGATATACCCGGTATTCATCATTGTTCAACCTAATTTAGCAGAATTTCCTAAATGTGTAGAACTGCCAATTGTACATTTTTTTAAAACTTGACCCTTATGGTTACAAAGCTCCGGAGATCATCGTGATGCTGAGTTATATATATAGCAAAAACACACCTTAGAGGGCGGACAAATTAATAGATCTGTCATACATGATAGAAATAAAGTGGATAGAGTTTTTCCCAACGCAATTTCGATAACGGAATAAGGTTAATTATAAGACTGCACTCGTGTTTTTCTCACCTGAAAGCTGTGGAGGACGGCGATATTTGCTTCGATGAGTGCCTGATCTTTCCAAAGAGACGAAGTGCGACTTGTATCAAGACCCATCTTTTTTGCAAAGGTCTGAAAAAAATAATAGGATTAGTAGTATATATATTCAATCTACATAGATCTTTTTCTCTTGTGTTGGCCTTCCCTAAGCGATACAGCGATATGGCTTTATTTTTTCAACAGGAAACTAATTGGAGAGACGAATAGGGGATTTGCATGTCTCACTGCGCATGTCTATTGCAATGCATGCTGGGATGGACTCTGTTCAAATCTGACATACACATATTTGGCTCATTTTTATATCAAAAATTGCAAGAATGTTTTCAACAATATCATAGCTTGTATAAATGAGCTATGAAAACCAAATGCATGATGGGAAAGATGGGGACTTGTGTTATGGAAACATGTATGACACATGGATATTGACATTAGAGCATTGATAAATAAATATCCCATGCTGAACATGGCATGTCTTCTATAGATTTTACACAGTACGATTAGTCCCATAATTCCATGCGAATTAAGATTCAAAATGGCGGCTATGCAAATCTCCTATTACAAAGAGCGTCTGAATATACCCGACAGCCGAACACGCCTACCAGGCGCAAAAGGAAGCCCACTTCTAACGGCCGGATGCCTAACACCTATTCAGATAATGCTTCAATACTATGTAAACTGTAATAACATGATATTGAATAAAAGTTTATATAATATTATATATAACTTACTTCGATAAGATTGTATCTGGCCTCATCACAAAGATTGCGAGCTCCGATCTCGGTGCCCATGTACCAGCCGTTGAAAGGGCATGCAGTGAATTCCAACCCTCCACAATCCAAGGCCATGTTGGAGACGGCGGGCACAGCAAACCATTTTAAACCCATGTCCTTAAACCAGGGATATCTGATTTGAGAATTGATAAAAGGAAAGTGACAATTGAGTGAAATTAACCGTAAACGACTGAGAAATGGCGTTAAGAACCAGGATTTATTTTGAATCATTATTATTCAGGTTTTAAGCTATGAACATCTGGTTAATAATTTTCAAATATTACAAACAGCTCCCCAGATTAAGGACAAAAACAGGAGCTTTAACCAAATATCGCACTAATAATTATTTCTGTCATTTGTTATAGATAGTACCTTAAGGTCCTATAGTCCACTGAGCCGATTCTCATGCAATTCTCACAGAATTTAGTGCAAAAGATTCCTCTGCAGCGCAAAATCGCATGAGAATCAGCTTGGTGGACTATAAAGGTGCCATGCGATTTTGCGTCGCAGAGAAATCTTTTGCACTAAATTCTGTTAGAATCGCATGAGAATCGTCTTGGTGGACTAGGCCCTTAATTAATACTCACCTGGGGTGTTCAAATTCAACCTCCATGATAAGCCCCGGAGGAATCACATAAATCTCTGGGTCCTTTCCGTTGGCCTGGAGCAAGAGTGGTAGGACGTCGAACATGCCTCCTTCCCCCTGCCAGCCTAGGGACTGGCAAACCTGCATGTGTAAAATTAAATTTTTAAAATGAACATTTTTTTCATTTATTTTTAATAAATTTCATTGACCGAAGTCTTACAATGTGATATAAATCATTCGTCATTGGAAAAATGGAAAGATTTTTTTTCAAAATATAATGTAATATTAAGTCACTCTATTATCATATTTATGACAGAGGGTCATTTCATAATTCATTACAATGTACACAACCTATTCATATTCATATATTCATATATGTAGCTATTAATATTTGTGGAAAAAAGAAAGGAACAAAAGTAAATATACTCCATAAGATGACCTTAGAAATGCATGGATATATCTAATACACTGTCTTGACATTTGGTAAATGTATCGATGAAACATTAAGGACAAGACATCCCAATGACCTTGTGAATAAATGACTTTGAAATAATATATCAAACTTGTATATTGAGTATTGTGTTTAGTAGCATACCCGAATGTCAACTGTTTGAAGGTGATGTTAATTATATTCAAACTTTAATTATGTCCTACCTATCTAAATTGCTTAATAACTTACTGAAATTATTGTAACTTTGCCTGAATTTTTTTAATGGGTTCTATTCTTTTTTTATTCAACATTTTTATACAGCAAGACATGACTATTTGTCAAGACCAAAGCTCACAGCATCTGTAATGATATTCTGCCTGGCGCTGTGTCTAGTGTGGTTTTAACTATCTAGGTGCATGACTATATAATGTAACTAAAAATAGGAAATAATAACATCGAAATGATAGTATCTATCAACATATACATAATGACATGAAAATATCATGAATTTGACCCAACAAAATTTATTTAAAAAAATCAATTTTGCGACTTGTGACTCATTTTTCTGGAACACATCTCAAATAGAGATCATGATTTAAAGCTGCATTCCCAGGATTTAAGATCGAGTGGTTCTTCATGAATTACATTCATATTAGTTCCCAAACTCAATATTATCCATCTCTGTTTCAATGAAAAGTAAAATTAATGTCTAAATTCTGTGTTTTTACGATCGGGAACACACAGGGTTATGTATAATTGCCATCACCACAGTTCTGTAGATGCACTGAGTGGTCACATGTGGCGCCTCTGTGCCACATCAAGCCACATGTTTCTCTCTGTATGCCAACGAATTGTCCCTGTCAACGACTATCTGTATGGAACAAGGCTAAGGAGGTCACACTGTTGACTAAGGAGGTCATACTGGTGACCACCAGTATGGGAGGACGAGTATATCTTCTCAAATATTAAACTCCAACCTTAAGAAAGAAACCTTAACGATTGGGATAAGGTGGGGCAGTGTACTAGTTAGCTTAACAAGTGAAAACTGAGATTTGTATAGAAATTAGCTGGGAATGCAGCTTTAAAGTTAGACAAGACTGAATTATTCACCTCCGTGAACTCCACTTGAGTTGGATCTCCTCTGATCGAGCCGTCGGCCATTTTGTATCCTGCATACGTAATGAGCTCCTTGTTCCACACCCGGAAGTCGTGACCAGCGTCTGTTCTCGGGGGAAAGATGGTAATGGCGGACCTAGTGGAGGAAACCAAGTCCTTGTTAGATTCATTTAAACTCACGGTTCTTTGTTATTCTCGCAGTGAATGTAAAGAGGTATGGGTCAGATTTAAAAAAAATGTACAATTGACAGCTCTACACGTTTAGGAAATTCTGCTAAATTTGGCTGAAAAATGATGAATACCCGGTATATCTGGGTATATTTGGTATCGCATTGATTTAAAGTATCAGTTCTGTTATGTTAAACTGCATTTTGGGGCTCATTTTTGTCTTAAATGTGAGTTATTCAAGAGGATTGGTGAAGGCGAATTGTACATTTTCTGAAAGTCTTACCCGTATACACAGAACACTCTAATCGCTTGCAGAACCTCAGCAAGTAGATGCTCTAAGATCTATCAGTGTGTTGTAGAGGTGGGATGCTTTAATTTAACCAATTACAATCGTATACATATATAATTATGGTATGACTATGTATTAATTACTTTATTTGTAGTACGGTATGCTAGGTATATGGCAAATACACCTGTTTCCATATACTACTCACACCGAATTCAGTCAGGTTCAGAAGGCAGTTTTGTACCCCTAAGTTGTAGGGGTCATTAACACTTTTAGCCTTAGTCTTAGCCCTGTGGTTAAGCTTATCGCTGGACGTGGAATCGAGGAATGTGACCGTCTGGACCTGACTGAATTATAATACACCTGACTCGCCTTTACCAACAGAGGGAGCCATATATCATATACCATTATATTTACCATTTCTATGTCATCTTACCATTATATCATTATCCACACACTACTTATCACCTATTATGTATATCACCTATACTGGCAAATACTTCTTATTAAAATCAGAGTAATAATATTAGTAGACGCTTGTCTGTGTTATTTATTCACCTCCTCAGACGATACCGTGTCACTACATATTTATATTTTATTATACACGCATTGCTCTGGAAATAACGTATCTAGGGGGTTGTCATGGCAACCAATATTGTTTTTTTACTAGGATTACTGGTAAAATTCAGATCTATGACTCGATTTTTTTCTATTTTCATGATTGAAAGCATGTATGATAAATCTACGCAACTCGTGCAATATTCACGCTCCTTCAACCAAATCGTGAGTTAACCTGTATTTATTATACATGCATTGCTCTGAAAACAACGTATCTAGAGTAATTTACACATAGTGCGTATTTCACTAGTGATTTACGTGTGGTTGTCATGGCAACCAATCTGTTTTTTTAAATATGATTACCGGTAAAATTCAAATTTATGACTCGATTTTTTTGTATTTTCATGATTGAAAGCATGTATAGTAAATCTGTTAACTAACTCGTTGGTTAACCTGTATATATTGTACTTCAACGTGTAATTTACTGTATTTGGGATTATAGATACTTCCCATCTGGAAGGACATCGAATAAATTAATACGATAATCACGATGTATCGTCCAAGGAACGTGTACGTCACCGAGAAAAACCACTAGATGAAACAACGATAATGAGAATACATATTCCAGGGAGGAAATTGCCACAATTTCCGACCACTAGTGAAATCTATTTTAACAGAGGCTTCATATATGTCTCGAGACTCCTCTTTCTTTTTTTATTTCAATACATGGTCTTATGAAAGGGATACACTCTGTCCAGCCTCTGTAGAACCGAGACTCCAAAGAGTACCAGTATAGGCTAGCATTGGGGTTTCGGTTCTTCAGCGGCTGGACAGGGTGTGTATGGGTCAGATTTTCAGAAAATGCACAATGTACAGTTCTACGCATCTCTCAAATGCTGCTAAATTAGAGTGAAAAATAAATGATAAATACTGAGTGTATCTGAGTGTATTCTGTATTGTATTCGTTCAATAAATCTGTCTGGTTATATGTTGAACTGTATTTTGAACCTGATTTCCGTCTTAAATTTGGGTTATTTGAGAGGATTGGTGAAGGTCAATTGTACATTTTCTGGCGAATTCAGCCATATCTTACCTTATATTGCCTTTGTTTGTGGCATATTTGATGTGGTTACAGATGGCCTCAAACATCCCCTGCGCGGTCACGATGTGGCGTGCGTCAAAAACCTTTAATACAAATTGAGCCTGGTTTATTATAAGATTTGTATTTAAATGCTTTTCATACATATGATATCAGTGTTACAATGTCATATATATAATGCCATATCAAAACAGGCTGAAACATCCTCTACAAGTATATACAAGTAGTTTTTCCTGATTACCCTAAATGAATGAAATGAAATCAGATAAATACATTTAGTCAATGTCTATTCCTTCCTTTAGGGCTACCTGGAAAATCTCCAACGGAGAGGGAGTAATAGCCCTGTTCTTATTGTCACTATGTACATGTATATGCTGATATGGAATAAAAGTTGTATAATGATAATAATCTTCATTTTTTTATCATTTATTTCAGCCTATTTAAGAATAAATCATCGGTTGGCTCCTCGCATGGTATCATGATGCCAGTGTTAGTATTCAAGTATAGTAAAACATTACGCAATTAGAATTATTATTAAGGTAAAGTTATTGATGTTATAGCAAAGTCATATGAAAAATCAAATATGATAAAAAAAGAATTAAGAAACCATTTCATTACAGAAAAACCTATAAAATTAGGACAAATTAAAGCCACACACCCAGGAAAAATTTACCAAAATAGACCAAAAAAGATATATCGAATCAGTCGACGACTAGAAAAAGCAACATACAAATTATACCACAAATCATAGAAAACACAGACAACGATGTAATCAATGAAATTAAGGTAGACCTACCTGTAATTTGGACCATTGGATTCTGCCGATACACCTGGGTGCATTCCTCCAGGCTGTCTTGGCACCAAATGTTAGTTCTGATGTGGTGAGCTCGTATACTCCTGTCTTCAGTATAGAATCGGATACCTCTTCCCACCGCTTCATATGGGCGATGGTGTTAAGTCTGCATCATCGAGGAATGTACTTTTATTAGGTGCTTGAGAATATGACAAAATAATCCTAGATTCGTGGGTCAGATTTTCAAATAATGCACAATCTACAGTTCTGCACATCTCTTAAATTATGCTAAATTAGAGTGAAAAATGGTAAATATTGAGTATATCTGACTGTATTCTGTATTGTATTCATTCAATAATGTCTGTCTGGTTATGTTGAACTGCATTTTGAACCTGATTTTCGTCTTAAATGTGGGTTATATGAGGGATTGGTGAAGGTGAATTGTACGTTTTCTGAAAACTTGACCCTCATTGGGACAAGCATGCTGAAATAGATGTATATTGTTTATTTTAAAAAGGGCTACTCGGAAGACCTCCAGTGGAGAGCGAAATTGTCCTCTTCTTGATTTATATTACTATATATGTATATGTTTCGCTGAATAAAAGTTCCATAATAATAATACACACATACATACACATATGAACTTCCCTATGGAGGTTAATACATTGATTTATTATCGTGCCTTCGAGGGAAATGTTTTTTTAGTATAATGACAGTTATTCAGCAAAATTCAACAACAATATATAATTTCAAATCGCGTATATAATAGAAACTATATATAGTAATGTTAGTCATATTATGGACTACCCGATAAGGCCTTTATTTATTTCACATTAGGTATTTATCCATGACAAAAGATGTAACCGTCTATACATAGTGGTCTAGATGATATGTGGTGTGTACTATATTTGTGGTTATGAAGTAACTATAATTAAAACATCGACCCGTCGGTGTATGGGCCAATATATATATATCAATACATCATAATGATATAAACAGCCATTTCAAAAAAGCCTTGCTTACTCTAACCTGTGGGTAAAAACAGCATCATGATTCTAGCGCTGGAACCTTAAAACAAATGGTCGGCAATTAATTATGGACACATCCTTCACTAAAGGGAGTCAGGGAAACTAATAGACAAATGTCGAGGATGGAATGCTGCCTTGGGCACCAGGATAATAGTTCAGTTCATCTCAACACGATAGCTGCAAACAGGTTCTCTTTTAATCATACAAAAATAATGATGAACATGAGAAAAACCTACTCTTCAGAATAAAATAATTGTGTCCCATTAGATGGTCCCTAGATTTGGACCCTAGATTCATGTCATGCCTCCACTGTTCATCAGGAAAATTGATATTATTCATGGGTCAGATTTCTTAGAAAATGCCCAATCTACAGTTCTGCACATCTCTCAAATTCTGCTAAATTAGAGTGAAAAATGATAAATGCTGAGTATATCTGAGTGTATTCTGTATTATATTCATTCAATAAATCTGTCTGGTTATGTTGAACTGCATTTCGAACCTAATTTTCGTCTTATATTTGGGCTTTTGAGAGTGGATTGGTGAAGACAAATTGTACATTTTCTGAAAACTTGACCCTGCTATTGATTTCGACCTAAAAGCAACTCATTTTCAATGTAACTAAATTCCCCCCTTAACATCACGCGTGTGTCCCCGCTATTTTTCCACCTAAAATACATGTACGCCTCACAAACCTATACGAAATTCGTGAGAAGTCAGTTCCTTGACTTTGCCAGGTGTGATCACGATCAGCCAGAACAATATGCCAGATTACCACCGCCGCCTCAGACGCTCATGGGTCAGATTGTCAGAAAATGTACAATTCGCCTTCACCAATCCTCTCAAATAACCCACATTTAAGACAGAAATGAGCTTCAAGATGCAGTTTAACATAACAGAACTGATACTTTAAATCAATGCGATAACAAATATACTCAGATATACATATATACCCAAAATTTATCATTTTTTTTAGCAGAATTTAGGAGAAATTACCAAATGTGTAGAGCTACCAATTGTACATTTTCTGAAAATCTGACCCACATGCAGCTTATGAGCTATACTCACACAACTCCCTCCCCCCTCCCTCCCCCTCCCTCCCCTTCCCCCTCCCTCCCCCCTCCCACCCACTATCACTACCACCTGCTTCCCTATACCAATTCCTAGCCGGAATTCCAAGGTCCCGATCACCCATAACGAGTCGCAATCAAGAGATAGAACAGAATCTAGGAAAGTTAATTATTGGAATCCTTTCCGCGCTTATTCCCTGGGTTACTCCCAATTAGGTCCATGTCATTTGTCAGGTAATCTTTGTAAGGCAGCTACATAAGGTATTTTTGTTTTCTTGATTGTTGCTTGGAATAGTGGGTATTGTCCTAAATAAGCCCTAGCAAATGTAGCAATCGTCTTCCCATTTCAATTAGCGATCTATCATTAGTTCGTAACTTGTCATTAACCAGACCAGATTCGCATAAATAAATTGGCATTTGAGCGAACAACTGCAGACTAAAAAAGACTATGTCGTGCTTGCTTAAAATTTTGAATCCAGGGTTCCGTATATGGGGTATTTATATATATACTAATATATGATGTGTTTCAGGCGAACGAGTCACAAATCGCCAAATTGCTATTTTTTTGCTATTTAAAGTGTTTTATTTACAAGATGTCTTTGTGGGAATGTCTGTATTTTTTTGGGGGTTAACGCTGTTCATAGCATGAATAAATGTACCAAATTTCAAAACAGTTTATTAAATATATCCATGGATTTCTAAGGTCATCTTAATTTATAGAGTACATTTAATTACTTTACTACTATACTAAGAAATAGTGCAAAGTTTTTCTTTTCAAAAACAAAAATATCAAACTTAAAATATAGAAATACTTATTAGATTATTAGACTGTTTCCTATCATTGGAATCGGTTTGATCTCATTTTATCAAATATAATGATAACTCAAAATCTACTTTTTGCGACGTGTGACTCATTTCCTAAAACACATCCCATATATGCAAACTGATATAGAATTTGTATTTATTTCACAGATAGATACAAGACAAAATGTTGCGTACATATTCATAGGACAAAAAAAACAATCCGTGGGATTTAATAGAGAGAATGAATTGAGGAGCTACAGACGAAAAACTGTTGAATAAAACAGAGATGTGGCCTCAGATTGTGATCAATACATGGGTCAGATTTTCAGAAAATGTACAATTGACAGCTCTACACGTTTAGGAAATTCTGCTAAATTTGGCTGGAAAATGATGAATACCGGGTACATCTGAGTATATGTGGTGTCGCATTGATTTAAAGTATCAGTTCTGTTATGTTAAACTGCATTTTGGAGCTCATTTTTGTCTTAAATGTGGGTTATTTGAGAGGATTGGTGAAGGCGAATTGTACATTTTCTGAGAATCTGACCCACATGTTCACAAAGGACTTTGAGTGCATGAAACACAACAGGGTCATATTTTTAGAAAATGCACAATCTAAAATTCTGCACATCTCTCAAATTCTCCTTAATTAGAGTGAAAATGCTAAATACTGAGTATATCTGACTGTATTCTGTATTGCATTCATTCAATAAATCTGTCTGGTTATGTTGAACTATATTTTTAACCTGATTTTCATCTTAAATTTGGGTTATTTGAGGGGATTGGTGAAGACAAGATCATAATATACTCATCAATAAACTTAAGACATTACAACTCTCAATCCATGTCATAGACTGGTTTAGAGACTACCTGTCAGGCAGGTATCAACAGGTGTGCACAAACAATGTCACATCGGGGAGGGCTGGGGTCACATATGGGGTGCCACAGGGAACTGTGCTGGGCCCTCTATTGTTCCTCTTATACATAAACGACCTCCACCAGGTGATCAATCGGTCACAAATACAACTTTTTGCGGATGACACCGTGTTGTTCCACTCAAGCTCCACAGAGAGCACCCTAAAAAAAGAGCTCCAACAAGACTTAGATGAGGTAGGAAGGTGGTGCAGGGTTAATAAAATCTCAATAAATGTCAGCAAAAGCAAGGTGATGAACATAACTCTCAGAAAACAGAAAAAACCAGATACCAATAAACTGAAACTCAACTCGGCAGAACTGGATTATGCCACGGAATACCGATACCTGGGCTTAGAAATAGATGAAGGCCTGACCTTCAACCCCCACATAATATCAAAAATTGAACAAGCAATCAAAAGACTTAAAGCCACTGCCAAAATTAGCCATGCCCTCACAAGTAAAAACGTACTTTTGATATATAAAACCATGGTAGGCCCGGTGTTCGACTTCTGTGACATATTTTATATTCCTGCCCAAAAGAGACATTTAGACAGACTACAAGCCATTCAAAATTCATTCCTACGTCTAGCATTTAAAATTAATAAAAGAGAAAGTGTCAAGGATCTCCACCGCGAAATAAAAATACCATTCCTCGATGAGAGAAGAGACTCACGCCTTCTCCTCCTAGCCCATGAGATGAGCTGTGATGAGAAATACCTTGACAAAAGAAAAATAAATCTTCGCAATCTTGCTAATGGTAAAATGCTGAAAATACCTATGACGAAAATAGAAAGAATTAAAAAATCGTTTATAATCCAAGCACCCTCCTTATTCAATAAACTACCACAAGCAGGTAGAAACTGCCCCACCATTCCTCATCTCAAGGCATACCTTGAAGAAAACTTTTTCTCATACTCTGAGGTAGAGGACCCAGCACAGCCAAATAACAGTCAGTAACAGGGCGCTTGTTTGTTCTTTCTCTCTCCCCAGCACAAACTGCTGAGCATTATTATTATTATATTGCATTGTTGTATTATTGTATTATATCACTATTATTACAGTTGCTGTAATAATGGAAACCGGCCAGTGTTCGCCAGAATGCTACCCGCAACTGTAAATACATGAAGGGAGTGCGGCCAGGAGGTGACACAGTGTTCGCCAGAATGCTACTCACTGACTGGCTACAATACCCCAATATATCCACAAAATATAAAGAAGTACTGTACTGTACCAGATCTGGGTTAAAAGTGAGGAGGTAGGCAAACTCCCTAGAAACTAGATCATCATGGCACTAGATTGCCCAATTTATTGTTTATTGTGCTTGTCTTACTTGTGTTGTTATTACTGCCATATTAGTTTATCACGTTAATGTAGTCGCTGCATCTATCTATCTACCAACTACTACTGTATCTGTTTAATAACGTAACTCTATTTTTTCCAAAGGGGGCCCTCAGGAAGATCTATGGTTTCATAGAGGAGACCCACCCCCTTTTTCGGTGCAAAATTTGATATCTTATTGAAAGTGTACACTTCCGAAAATAAAAACCTATACATACATACAACAACACATCTAGTAATTCTTGCTTCAGCAAATGCTGCTGATCATTGAAACAATAGGGTTCCTTAAACAATCTAGGCTAAAGGAATAATTGCACCTCCTCCGGATTGCTGATTATCAGATCAATAACATAGAACATTGGTATACCCAGAGGACAATGCCTTCTTTGATTCCTGTCCCAGGCTGCCATCGTACTTATTTCATGAACGAAGCATTGGGTCTATTCATGTAGTAACCTGGGGGATGAGTAAGGACATTGCAAACATATCCTATTTACCCAGCGAATCAATCGGTGTACTGGAAACCCAATTTTCCCATGGCCTGCTAGGGTTGTATGTATTATGACTAGAACTAAGATCTTGTTAATATGGAAATATGAGTGAGCTTTTCAGAAAATGTACAATTGGCAGCTCTACACATTTAGTAAATTCTGCTAAATTCTGCTAAAACAATTATAAATTGTGGGTACATCTGAGTTTATTTGGGATCGCATTGATTTAAAGTATTAGTTCTGTTATGTTAAACAGCATTTTAAAGCTCATTTCTGCCTAAATGTGGGTTATTTGAGAGGATTGGTGAAGGAGAATTGTACATTTTCTGAAAATCTTACCCATATATTGTATTTTCTCTGGTACACATTTAGTAAATTCTGCTAAATAAGGCTGCAATTTGGTCAATACTAGGTAAATTTGAGTATATTCGGCATTGCATTGATTCTATCAATCTTTTTTGTTAGGTTGAACTGTATTTTAAACGTTATTTTTGTCTGAAATTTGGGTTATTTGAGAGGATTGGTGAAGGTGGATTGTACATTTTCTGAAAACTTAACCTATATCTTATATAAATATATTTCTAATCCTCCATTTGTCCTACCCTTATATCATATATACCGGTAGCTATTATCATCATCCAAACTTAGGGCTTTTATGAATATTTTCTACTATAGCCAAGAAAATAATTCTTGACACCAAATGCTCAAGTTGGGTGTTGTTTCCCAAGATCATCTCTTTCACGTGAAGAAGGCAGTTCTGTGCTACTGAGGCGAATGATGGATGCCAAATACTTAGGGGCTGTCTTGTCCGGTTACATACAATATCCGCACAAGTCATAGGAAAAGAATGAGACGAACACGTACCTAGGAAACGGTAGAGACATGACGGGCGGAGGTACAAATGTAGACTATCAATAACCAGGGGACAGGTCCGTCATATAAACCTACAGGTCTGCCTTCTCTTATATAGTCGACCCCGGAGTTGTATGGATATATGCAGTGTCAAATTGTGGTAACGAAGGAATGATAGATGTATCTTGGGTGAAAACAGAGAGCCCATCAGTTGTCTTTACCAAGAACTATATATAAAGACCTGGAATAATTTGACGGAAGAGCTGGGAGCTATCGAAGATAGTAAATTTTTTGATAAATGTATAAGGGTAAGATTTTCAAAAAATGTATAATTAACAGCTCTACATGTTTAGGAAATTCTGCTAAATTTGGCTGAAAAATGATGAATACCGCCCGGGTACATCTGAGTATATTTGGTATAGCATTTATTTAAAGTATCAGTTCTGTTATGTTAAACAGCATTTTGAAGCTCATTTCTGTCTTAAATGTGGGTTATTCAAGAGGATTGGTGAAGGCGAATTGTACATTTTCTGAAAAGCTGACCCACAAAAGAATTTTACATAACTAAATGATGACAATGTTAGGTTAGAGCTGTAAGTATAAGTCTGTTGTTTTATTGTCCTGAAGTTGTTTTTAGATGGACCTATGTACAACAGTCCCTTTAAGGACTAAATTAGTAATAGGGCGAGTAATTTGTTGCAACAAACATCCATACAGAAACAACAGTTTCCAGAGAATGTGGCAACACATCTGACACTCCTCCATTTGCGTTTTCATTGCAGACATGAAATAAACTGATGTTAGTGGGAAACAACAAAATTTGTCGCCGCCGTTTTTCCTCTAGTGGAGTTCCGCTATAGGAAAATAAAAGTTTTATATTCATGTTCCGCTAATATAGTTTTCCATTATGTAGAAATTTTTAAGGCAAAGCAACAAAACGTTAACTGTGTTGACATGCGTCTTTTTTAACGATGTAAATGTTTGGCCTGAAATGTAATAAAAAAAAATAAAAAAAGGTAATGGTTGTGTTTTTAACCAAAGAACCAAATTGTCATCCATATCAACCATGATAAAGCTATGTGAATTAATCATGCGAAGGTTTTTCCTTCAAACAAGGACAATAACAATTACTTTAACCAACCAGACATATAGCAAAGCCTCGGTTAATGCGCATGTTAAATATTATGTAGCGAGAGAGGTTCTACGAAGTAGATTGTGGTCCATTGCGACATATCTATGCATACTAATTCCCCAGTATCTCGAGCCCCGAGCTATTTGAATAAGTTGTGTGTCCACGCTTAGAACGGTTGCATTATCTCTGAATATATATGTATGGGTCAGATTTTCTGAAAATGTACAATTGGTAGCTCTACACATTTAGGAAATCCTCCTAAATTCGGCTGGAAAATGAAGAATACCGGGTATATCTGAGTATATTTGGTATCGCATTGATTTAAAGTATCAGTTCTGTTATGTTAAACTGCATTCCGTTTTGAAGCTCATGTTTGTCTTAAATGTGGATTATTTGAGAGGATTGGTGAAGGCGAATTGTACATTTTCTGAAAATCTGACCCATATGATGGTGTTTGCAACATTGTAAAGCTTACATGGATTGAGCTCATTGGTAGACTATTGTATGTCCAATAAGTAGTTGACATGGGCAAAATGGGGTTCTTTAAGAAGAGGGAAAACTGGGGGATTTTTGACTTCTATTTATGACAAGGACCTGCCAACCCTTTGCCCCACGAGCCGCTCTTTGCAATCAACCATGGAGAAACAGGGCCAGTATAACCAGCTCTTCCTTCCCTTTAAACAGAAACGCAGCTGCTACACATGGAACAGAGACAGCGCTGTACAATACAGCTGTATATTTCGCCATGGTTGATCGCAAACGGCGACTCAGGGGGCAAAGGTTTGAAGTCAAAGGTCCCCCACTTTTCTCTCTTCTTAAAGACGACCATCTTGCCCGTGTCAAGTACTTATTGGACAGACTATGAACTCAACACACATATTCATGACATGTAGACATATACAATGCACCAGTACTGGAAATGTAGTCACATTTTTAGTGTTCTGCTAAAGAATATTCTGAAATGTTTATAGGTCAGATTTTCAGAAAATGTACAATTGGCATCTCTACACATTAAGTAAATTCTGCTAAATTTGGATGAAAAATGAAGAATACCGGGTATATCTGAATATATTTGATATCACACTGATTTAAAGTATCAGTTCTGTATGTTAAACTGCATTTTGAAGCTCATTTATGTTTTAAATGTGGGCTATTTGAGAGGATGGGTGAAGGCGAATTGTACATTTTCAGAAAATCTTACCCTTATAGTAAATTAAATGATCCAAATAGTGTGCTTATTCCCAAAGATAGAACATTAACGAGATATCTCCTTATTTCTCCGTCCAGACGATGAGGGGAAGTAATATATAAGGGCGAAATGACCGGCTCGGACACGGATTTGTCCTTGACATAAAGTGACCCAGAGTGGTTGTTTGATGTTCAATTCACCTGTCCAGTATTGCTTCCAAAACAGGAGAAAGACAAACTTTGCAACTTATAGCGCTTGGGATGGACAATCCGGTACCCCCCCCCCCTCCCCCCAATGACTTGACTATAGTTTATGACAGGAAAATTGAACAACGGTGGTTTCTCACTGATGTTGATTTGTGGAAGAAGGAATACCATTAGTTCCTGTTGATCGGTTAACATCCTCATAAAAAAACAGCTGGGTCATGGGGTCAGCTCGCCTCCCTCGACCCAATTTTGGGGAGAATTCCTCCTGTTTTAGCTTTAATCCTCTGTATTTCACATACCATTAAGAGATGGCGTAGCCAAAGTTTAATGACACTTGAATGACCAAAACATCTGGCATTTCCCTCCCTTCCCTCTTCCCCCTTCCCCTTCCCTCTTTCCCCTTCCCCTTCCCTCTTTCCCCTTCCCTCTTCCCCCTGCCCTCCTCCCCCTCCCCTTTCCCCTTCCCCCTCCCCTCTTCCCTCTTCTCCCTTCCCTGTTAAGGAATCCGGTGCCAAACTATTAGTGATCATTTCTGATAATGTCCTGTGCAATATGATCTTTAAGGTGAGTCACTGACTAAAATAATTTTTTTATTTGATTCTACAGATCATCTAGAATAATTTGTAGTTTACACCCCAGCCCGCCCCCATATATCCACCCATGCCCTAAAATATACAAATTGACCAAAGGAAAAGTTGTTGTTTCATGAAAACAGCATGGTGGTATTGCTGCGGCACCACCAACTTCCGAGCTGAGGAAGAAGTTAATTTGAAACTAAGTTCCGAGTCATGCTAACAGTATTAATACTAAGATACAAAGAACCTGAATTCACATGAGGAGAAATATTTTACCTCTAAGACATCTCTAAGTATTTCTTTCAGGGGATGCCACGAACACAAACATGACCGAAAACATGTCGTGCATCTCTCGTTACACATGCATGCACCCAAAATGTAGAGAAGGAAATGCATGCATGGATATTAGGGAGATTTAGCAGCCACAACGCACCAACACAACACTAACGCATCCACTAACTATATAGATTTGTACATTACTACCGCTGTGGGGATATCTCGAGAGGCGCTAGGCCGAGGGCATCTGCATTGCAGGCCTCTCGAGATATCCCCACAACGGTAATAATGTATTAAAGGTTAGTGGATGCGTTAGTGTTGTGTTGGGGCGTTGTGGTTGCTAAATCTCTCTATTGTTCCAGTTGTTCCCATGCAACCATACACATATTTTTCCACGTATCAAATGCGGATCAAATGCGTGTTTTCCTGTCCACACGCAATCCTACAGGAATCAAGAAAATCTAGAACCCAGAAAGAAACACCTAGGGGTCTTCATGGGAAGAATATATGGGTCAAGTTTTCAGAAAATGTACAATTGGCAGATGTACACATTTAGGAAATTCTCCTAAATTAGGCTGAAAAATGATGAATACTGTGTATACATATCTGAGTATATTTGGTACAGCATCGCATTGATTTAAAGTAGCAGTTCCGTTATGTTAAACTGCATTTCGAAGCTCATTTCTGTCTTAAATGTGAGTTATTTGAGAGGATTAGTGAAGGCAAATTGTACATTTTCTGCAAATCTGACCCGTATAGGTCGCAATAAACTTGATCCCGAAAAGAATATTTGATATAAGCACCAACCAGACGTCAATGGTCACTAACGTCTTTTATTTTCTGACGACCTACAGACTGTGGCCTCTATCAAATTTCCCTTTTATTGGTAATCTCTCGGTGCTATAACCAACTATCACCATACTTCCTAATGAGGCGGGGACAATCGCTGCATATCAATAATTGCCTTTCTTTCCTTCTAAATCAGGTCTGAAGAGAGGTGCTACTCTGTCCCTTGGACATGTTCGATTATTTTATGGCGGCGGAACCAGCAGTCAGGAATGCTACCAAAAGAATCTATCGGCAATGATGTTAATAAGCGATAAGGAACATTCGCCGGCATAAGTAAGCCAATAATTCACGTGCTAGCCTATGGGCAGGCTACTAATTGGTGGACTGGTCTGTCCTTAGATGCACGACTTGAGCGCCAAAAACTGCCTAATATCGCCTCCGCAAGTTTGTTAATAGGAGTCTGGTCTCGATGGCAGACATGCCTATACATTGCTGACAAGATTCCATTCCCTCGCCCGACCCCCAATTTTCGCGATGAATATCTAAATTATGGTACTCCAAAATATGACCAGTCACACCTTTGGTTAATTATGTAAAGACCTGGTCCTGGGTTAGAGCATAAAGTGCCTTTCTGTTGTCTCTTTTCTCTGTCTGTCTCTGTCTGTCTCTTCTTCTCTATCTCTACTTCCTGGGTATGATCATAAGGGTGAAGGCACCAGAAAATGTACAATTCAATTTCACCAAACTCCCCAAATAACCCAAATTTCAGACGAAAATAAAGTTCAAAATACAGTTCAACCTAACCAAACAGATTGCTAGAAACAATGCAATGCCGAATATACTCGAATTTACCTAGTATTGACCAAATTGCAGCCTTATTTAGCAGAATTTACTAAATGTGTACAGCTGTCAATTGTACATTTTCTGAAAATCCTACCCATAAACTGCCTCCCTCTCAGCTCTCCCGCCCTTGATATAACCATATCAAATGTGTTGACAAGGGCGTAAAGCAACCAATCTCACTCACTCTATGTACAAGACCCTAGCTATAGAGTCGTCGAAGCAACTCCGTCTTTTGTTAAGCAAGTTGACAAGGCTAGTCTAGAGGAAAGTTTCTGCTATCAAACTGCAAAGTAATACCAAGTATTGAATTGTAATTAAAATGGTACGGAAAAACGTGTCTCATTCTTAATCCTTATAATACAACCAGGAGCTAAGCGTACATGTATGAGAATAGTATAATATATATATGATATCAATCTAAAATGGATGAGGGTATATATACATGGGTCAGATTTTCAGAAAATGTACAATTCGCCTTCACCAATTCTCTCAAATAACCCACATTTAAGACAGAAATGAGCTTCAAAATGCTGTTTAACATAACAGAACTGATACTTTAAATCAATGCAATGCCAAATATACTCAGATATACCCGGTATTCTTCATTTATCAGCCTAATTTAGGAGAATTTACTAAATGTGTAGAGCTGCCAATTGTACATTTTCTGAAAATCTGACGCAAATATATCTATTGGGAGTGGAGCGTCTACAACCAACCTCTGAATATTGGAAGAGGTTTTTTTTTTTTTTTTTTTTAATGGAAGTTATTTATTCTGGGAACACATTCCCCAGCAGGGTGTTCTAATGGGCCCAGTTTCGACATTTTTGTTTTAGTTTCGACATTAAGATTATGTGTAAAGCGTAGAAGTTGGGAAGGTAAGCCAGGACGCATGCGTCCAAATGATACCTGTCATTATGGTCGTCCAACATAGCACGTCCCTTTTGTATTGCGCTTTGTTAATCTTTCCCTGGATAAAACATGCGGCCATGAAATTCCACGGCAAACACTAGACTAGTATCGAATTAAAGGCATTTGTATATGTGTGTTTAGTTATGAAGAAAGAACAAACAGTTTTATTTGTGTCTTTCAGTGCGAAAACCCTGGCTACAGCTTGAAAGCTACCATGCGAGTGGCGTCACGCCTACTGTGACGTCACGACTGGCTTCTATCCCAATCAGTTCTCACCCTGGTAACATAAATTGTTACCTGGGTGGTGCACTGGTTGCAGCAACGAGTTGCTAGGTGTTATGTCATAGGCAACTATAGGTTGCCTAGGGATTAACACTGTTGAACATTACTCCTCAAAAAAAACAAAAAAACACCAGTTTTATTCGGTTAGACTGGTTTTTGTCATTAAAACAAAAAATGAAGACTGACCTACTACGAAACACTTTAAGGTTACCTAACACCCTAATTATGGTATGACTTATACAGTTGTAATTGTACTTGATCTCATTGTGGTGATATCGACTGCTTAAACATCACATACATTCCAAGTATTGCAAGTATCCGCTGCCGACATCATCCCATTCTCCATTATTATCATTATTCTGAATTCTTTATATGATATTTATATAACGCTCAAGATTGATCACATACACTACTATGTTACAAATGTATCACCTAACAATTCAGGGTGCACAGGAAGACCGGGTCTGACCCGAGTGTATTTAAGCACGGCCGTTGCCGTCATATTAACCTGAATAAATTCGTCAAAAATAAAAAATAAAAAGACTGGAAAGCTGGGTATGTGCTACGGAACCTACCTCTTGATAGATGCATAATATTCATCAATGAATTCCTTGGCTTGTTTCAGAACCTCTTCCCTGGGCCTGACTTCTCCTGGAGCCCTTTTCACAGGAACGGCAATAATTGAACCCCGACACGTCTTCTCAGTACATGGGTGACTCTAAGAAATCAAAGTGAATGAGTTTAACATTAGAAACATGGATGAATGTGGACATTTGGGGCAGATTTTCAGAAAATGTACAATTCGTCTTCACCATTCCTCTCAAATAGCCCACATTTAAGACAAAAATGAGCTTCAAAATGCAGTTTAACATAACAGAACTGACACTTTAGATCAATGAGATATAAAGTGTACTCAAAAATACCAGATATACCCGACATTCATCATTTTTCAGCCTAATTTAGGAGAATGTAGAGCTGCCATTGTACATTTTCTGAAAATCTGACCCATATAAAATGCATTGTCTTTTGAATGTGATAAATCAATATCGCCAATCCTATCAAATAACGCAAATTTAAGACAAAAATGACTTTCAAAATGTAGTTCGACCTAACCAAACAGATTGCTAGAATCAATGCAATGCCAAATATACTCGAATTTACCTAGTATTGACCAAATTTCAGCTTAATTTAGCAGAATTTACTGAATGTGTAGAGCTGCCAATTGTACATTTTCTGAAAATCTGACCAATGAACAGGTTTAGTTTGTCTTTTGCTACCATTAGCACGGCCGTCTGACGTACTCTTGGTGTACGTGTGCCGCGCGGCAACACCAGTCGGCTGTCGGGCCGTGACAATGGATATATGGGTCAGAATTTGTACAATTTCTGGGAGGCAATAACCAGTAAAGTAACTGAATATACTCCATATATGTGGACCTTTAAAACGAAAAGATATGTTATATATAATGTCCTGAAATTTGATACATCGATTGATACAACCATAAGTGATAAACTCCCCAAAAATCAGAACATTCCAACAAAGGCTTTAATTTTTACGACTTATGACTAATTTTCCTTAAACACATCACATATTCCCTCCACCAGCGCCGTGTACTTTCACGCTGTCCATTATTAAATATATTTTGCCTCACTCAGCATGTCCACCCTCATCAGTTTGCCTCCTCTCTGTTTTCAATGACCTAACTACCCTGTCCTCAACACATTGTGATTTTCTATTAGAGAGATGGCCTTGTGCATAGGCCAAGAATCTCCCCTTCTCTCTGAAGTTCTCGTATTCGGAAATTGCGGCGGTCAAAGCAGAATTACGTTCTCATTGAGAACCTCCACCCCACCTGCCTGAGGTATAAGGTTGCTAACAAACTGGTGCTATCGTCCATTATCCTACCAATATTACCTTCCACCCCGGCGCACAGGGGCATTGGACAATATAAAGGAGGATAAGTGAGACTTAATGCATGATTTGGGATATTAGTTTTGTTACGTCCTGTCCACGGCAATGATATGTGATGTGTTTGAGGAAAATGAGTCACAAGTCAAAGTGATTTGGGTCAGAGTTTCAGAAAATGTACAATTGGCAGCTGTACATGTTTAGTAAATTCTGCTAAATTTATAGGGTGCAATTTGGTCAATACTGGGTAAATTTGAGTAAGTATATGCGCCATTGCATTGACTCTAGCAATCTGTTTGGTTAGGTTGAACTGTATTTTGAACTTTATGTCCATCTGAAATTTGGGTTATTTGAGAAGATTGGCGAGGTTGAATTGTATATTTTCTGAAAATATGACCTTTTATTCACAGGATATATTTGTGGGAATGTTTTAATCTTTGGAATGCTTAACGCCTCCCGTAGCCTGAATACATGTACCAAATTTCAGGACAGTGTAACAAATATATCCATGTATTTCTGAGGTCATCGTAATGAATATATTTAGCTAATTTATTAGTAATTGCTCACCCCAAAATACGGCAAACTTTGTTTTCAATAATAAAATATGACACTTATAATATCGAAATTCATATCAAATGTCCTACTGTTTACTATCTTTAGAATCGGCCTGATCTCATCTTTTCAAATATAATATCTCAAAATCAATTTTTTGCGACTTGTGACTCATTTCCCTATAGAACACATCACAATTATCTGGCCATTACACACCCGCGTTATACTATATATTGCATAAACAAGGTGTGAGGCTTTCTTGTTGCGTGAATTTAAATCCGCGTGAAAAGGTGTCAAAGAACTAAATGCACGTAAATGTATCTGCGCGAAAATAAATACGTTTAGAGTATCTAGTAATCCTTGATTCACGAATTATCCGCCGAAACAACAGGTTCCCCTTAAACAAAGATACACGGCGCAGTTACCTTAGGAAATATGTGATGTAGTTTCAGGAAAATGTGTCATAAGTCACAAAAATTATATTTTTCAAAGTGTTTATTTTACCAGATTGCTTTGTTGGAATGTTCTGATTTTTGGACAGTTCATCACTTATGGGTGTATTAATCGATGTATCAAATTTCAGGACATTATATATAATATATCTTAGCGTTTTAAAGGTCCACATATGGAGTATATTCAGTAACTTTACTGGCACATATGGAGTATATTCAGTTACTTTACTGGTTGTGACTCATTTCCCTGAAACAGATCACATATATGCACTTTCACCAGTTCCCATGACAGACAAGTCTGACACTTCCTAATCTATGCTACATTCACAAAACTAGAAGGGATCTTAATTGCCTGCGGTAATTCGCATGCAAAACTACACCTAGTCACATTCACCTGGCAGAATTGAAAAATAATAGAACGATTGTAAAACGGCATTCCCTTGTCAAATTTTAAGAAAATGTACAATTGGCAGCTCTACACATTTAGAAAATTGTGCTAAATGTGGCTGAAAAAATTATGAATATCGGGCATATCTGAGTATATTTGGGATCGCACTGATTTAAAGTATCTGTTCTGTTATGTTAAACTGCATTTTAAAGCTCATTTTTGTCTTAAATGTGGGTTATTTGAGAGGATTGGTGAAGGCGAATTGTACATTTTCGGAAAATCTGACCCTTGTATGCGACAACGCCGTGAAGCTCCAAATAAGTAGAGAAATAAACAGTAATTTGTGCCTCTTTGTCTAATGTTGTTGTTTATTTTGTGACGCATGTTTAGATAAGGAAGTGAAAGGCCAAAACAACCCAAAATAGTTCCTGGGGATTGGTATTTCTTACGTAATAGTAAGAATACACAATAGGGGCGGATCCTTTTGGGTATCGCTTCACCGAATCCAGGCAATCTACAAGTCTGAGGTACTCTTGGTGTACATGCACCGCACGGCAAACACCACAAGGGTCAGATTTTCAGAAAATGTACAATCTACATTTCTACACATCTCTCAAATTTTGCTGAATTGAGTGAAAAATGATAAATACTAAGTATATCTGGGTGTATTCGGTATTGTATTCATTCAATATATCTGTCTGGTTTTGTTAAAGTGTATTTTGAACATGATTATCGTCTTAAATTTGGGTTATTTGAGAGGATTTGTGAAGGCGAATTGTACATTTTCTGATAACTTGAACCCACAATGTTAAATAATTAAGGCCCATCTCCGTTACCTGGGCCGCCTTGGTGTACGGCCGCCGCACAGAAAAAAACCCCACAATGTTAAAGTACTACATGCAGTTTTATCATACATGTTTTAAGAGACAGAGGGTACGATGTTCTACCAGTGTTATCGACCCCGAGAGAAGATGAGAATGTGTTGACAGATTGAATAAAAATGATTAAAAACAAAATAAAATTAAAGTACTACAGTCGGCCGGCTGGTCGTGGCAATGGGAGTGGACCTTTATAGTCGGCTGGCTGGTCGTGGTAGTGGATATGGGCCTTAAGCTTCTTAAATTTTTGTTTTTGTTTGTTTTGTTTATTAATAAGCTCATGTAACATGTACAATATGTTCTGCTTACATACTATATTACCATCATAGGGATCCATTAAGACGTAATAAGCATCAGGTAATTTGGTTCACAAATAGACCGATCAAATAAACTAGAATTAAACATCAGTACTTTTTTGGTTTTCTACATATGATAAAACAATTGCTACCAATCCATGATCGACCGTTTCTCCTGTTGCCGTATGCCATCGTGACCTTATTGCTTATCGAGATTGTGTCTTAGAATGATTGTCTACAAATCCCTGTAATGCAAGGGGTAGAGAACAACTGGAGAATCCTGCCCTTTTATAGATAGTCCCTTCCTTTGAGTGCAGGCATAAGCTATATATAACCTTATCTATTTCTCATGGATTGAGGATGTGAACTTTAAGAATCGCAACCAACTATTTATCACTGCCCAATATATATGTATATCCACTTTGTGTGCTGAGAATCATTCAAGTTCTTTGCCAATTAGTAATGATTATTAAGTGAGGGACGTCGACCAACATTGGGACGAATTATGTGATGTGTTTCAGTCATAAGTCGCAAAAAATGGATTTTGAGATGTCATCATATCGGTCACCAGAAAATGTACAATTCACTTTCACCAAACTCCTCAAATAACCAAATTTCAGACGAAAATAAAGTTTAAATTACAGTTCAACCTAACTAAACAGATTGATAGAATCAATGCAATGCCGAAACTCGAATTTAGCTAGTATTGACAAATTTGCAGCCTAATTTAGCAGAATTTACTAAATGTGGACAGCTGCCAATTGTACATTTTCTGAAAATCTTACCCATATTTGAAAAGATGAGATCAAGGGGATACCAATGATAGTAAACACTGGGACACTTAATATGTATTTCTATATTTTAAGTTTGATATTTTTATTGATGAAAAAAAAGTTTGCAATGTTTCTGGGTGGGTAATTACCAGCAAAGTAACTAAACATCATCAATATAAAAGCCTTCAAAACGCAAGGATATATTCAATACTATGTCCTGAAATTTGGCACATAGGTTCATATGACTAAGTGTGTTAGACCCTGGAGAAATCAGAACATTTCAATAAAGGAATCTTTCAAAAAAGTCACTTTGAAAAATATCAATTTGACTCATGTGACTCATTTTCTTAAAACACATCACAATCTCCTTCCAACTCCCTCCCACGCACAGAAATCCTGCTCCATCAAACCAAGGTCCCTGTAACGCTATTCAATTTTAAAGCAAGTGCCATCTTTATCTCCACCCCCGTTCCTATCAATAGCAGTTTCTTCTGAATTATTCAGTCTAGGCCCAAAAAATGAGCGAGTCCCTTCAAAGGTAGGGAAAGCTTGTCACCTCAAACCGTAAAGTGCCATTATAGTTCCATTAATACCGCAACATGTCATTAAAATCCCATTAGAACGCCTACTCCTAGGCCATGAAACCGATTAGCGCAGTAGGCGTCCAATCACTGACATACCATTCTTACCTGATCTGAGGGTTTGGGCCTAGACTATTCATGAGGCTAACCCATGAACTTATACAATGCATACTGTAAGGAACATGCTGATTGCATATTGTCATTAATGTATAAACAACGATTTTTTACCTTTACTTTACCATTACTCATATATTAGCCACTTCTCTAGTTAACTTTCCACTAAAAGGGTAACGGCTGGGAGATCTGGGAGTATCCCAGATGTCAGTGGACCTTTTTGCCATACTATATATATGTAATTTTAGACGAATAAAAGATTGTTCAGTTCAGTTCAACTTGTCATAAGGTCGCTTACTCCACCCTGGAAGCATTGCAGTTTCAAACTGTAAATGATATGTGACAATGGGGAAGACCTATAATTAATGATGACCGCTACACATAGTATGTATCTATAGATCTATATATTATAATAAGGCAATAATTAATTATAATTAATTAAACTCACCGTGGATGAATTGTGTAGAGTGTCAGAAATGGCGCTTCCATCCGTATGGTTGCGTAACCTCTGGTAACGCCTTGCAACATTGGTGCAACTGCCTCGTCTCGATAGCGATGGGCTCACGTTGGCTGACAACGAAGCCTTCTCAGAATGACCGTTAACGGTAGTGCCATTAACCGTGCCGTTAACCGTCCCGTTGACGGTACCATTACCTGTGCCATTAACAGCACCGTTGATTGTACCGTTGTGGCCGTTCTCCACTGGCTGCAGGCCTGCATCATTATTATGTCCGTTAAAATCGGATAACACTATTTTGGGAGATCCGTTAAGCATCTGTGCTTTTGCCTTTGCTTTCATCTTCATCGTCAGCTCTGGTCCCCCCATTTGGTGAGCAAAAATCGTCGTCGCCGACATACTCTCCGAATCTGAATTCGCAGGTTGTTCGCTCCCAACAAGTTTATATCTAAGGTAACCTCTTAACCTCTCAAGTGAAGATTTGGAATTATCGATGATTTGCGAGGTGTCGTCTGCTCCTTCTTCTGACTCGGTGGCATGAGGCACACATGCAGGAGTGGTTTGTTGTTGGCTATCGTTCCAAAGATAACCGTCTTCTTCAGGGATGCTCACTCGAACGGTCTTAGATGAGCCGTTTTCGAGAAACACAGTTTGTAGATAAGCAATACTACCCTCTCTTCCTTGGCAAAGTAAGTTCACAGTCTCTCCCACACCAACTGTGTTCAAAGTTTCTTCTACACGCAGTTTGGAACTGTTGCGAACGTCTAAGCCGTTGATTTTCAAAAGAAGATCGCCTCTGTGAATCAAGCCACAAAGCGCGCTGGGGCTACCCTCTTTTATATCCGAAATTTCTATTTGGGGACGACCCGGCCGCTCGCTTAGGATAAGACCAAATTGTAATTGGTCAATGGTCTTAACCAATTGGACGCTGATCACATTATCGGAGCTCGCTGATTGGTTGGCCACGTCCTTGAATGATACGTTGCCCATCTTGATGGTAGGTGCAACTTGACTGGGGATACTGGAAACGGAGAAAACAGATTGGATTTAGATTAAATATATATATTATAATGCTTTTATTCAAATATGAATGCATTACAGGGTCAGATTTCCAGAGAATGCACAATCTACCGTTCTACACATCTCCCAAATTCTGCTAAATTAGAGTGAAATATGATAAATACTGAGTATATCTGCATTGTATTCATTCAAACAATCTGTTTGGTTATGTTGAACTGTATTTTGAACCTGATTTTTGTCTTATATTTGGGTTATCGAATTGTACATTTTCTGAAAATCTGACCCTATACAGTTACATTGATACATAAACAAAGAATAGGTTTCAGTCCTCTGCTCATTTGCAGGTCTTCCTCGACCGCCCGTTGACTAAATAAAATACAATAGATCAATAATAGATCAAAAATATTATTTGTAGATAATAGAATAAAAGTCTTCTTAAACTATTCGAAGTTACTTGCAATATCTCAGCATTCAGCCCTGTTTAGGCTATTCTGAAAATGAGTGAAGTCAAGTCAATAGCTTATAGTATATGTACACTCTAGATCCAAACCCTCAGATCAGATAAGAATGGTATGTCAGCCTACCTCGCTAATCGGTTTCTTGTCCTAGAACTCGGCGTTTTAATGGGAATATAATGACATTTTGCGGTCTTAATGGAATTATAATGACTCTTGGCGTTTTGAGGCGAGAGGATTTCCCTTCATTTGAAGGGACTCTCTCAAGTTTGGGCCTAGACTGTGTAGTATATTCCAATGTTGAGTAAGCAATGACTGATGAGGATAGGGTGATTGGCTCTTTTATACATGGAGCAGCCCTATCCCATCATGCAATAATCATATCCCAGCGTGCATCATAACATAATACAGGACGTAATACAGGCACAGTAAAGTACAAATCTCATCCTGGTACTTGTACCAAATATGGGTATAGCCCAAGGGCAGCCCCACACATTTTAAGTAGAAGAACAATATTATGACGGCTGGTAAGCCTTAAAACAATGGATTTCCTACTGCTCAGTTATTGGCCTGAACCAGCAGAGACTTGCTCCAATCCAACCTCACAATGAAAGGCAATAACTTTGTACACCTGGAGTCAAGAAAAACCTTTAATTTAAAGAGAAAATACTTAGAAAATGATTGTAGACTATTAAATAGCCAGAATCTTAAAACCTGATTTTACAGTGGTGGTACTAATGGTACAGTCTAAAATGCATAGAAAATATGAGCATGAGATAATTATCAAGGCTCTAATGTCAATATCCATATGTTATACATGTTGCTATAACACAAGTCCCCATTTTTCCCATCATGCATTTGGTTTCCATAGATCATTTATACAAGCTGTGATATTGATGAAAACGTTCTTGCAATTTCCGATAAAAATGTTGCCAAATATTTGTATATCAGATTTCAACAGAATCCATCCCAGGATGCACTGTATCAGACATGCGCAGTGGCATATGCAACTCCCCTATTCCAGCGAACGTGCATACATTGTGAGCCAAGAGTTCACCATCATATCGAAATATTTCCTTATTTTCTATTTGTGATTGATTGTTTAAAAATGTATTCCCCAGACACTAAGTATATTTCTTTTAATGGTTGTGATTATTACATGTACAAATTCACTAAAATATTTCGCTTTTCTTATACAGATGTATGAATTTCAATGCTATAGGTTTTCTAAGCATGTGCATAGTAGAAACATTTTCTAGCCCGAAATTCCTCGGGTTTTCGGAACTGAATTTAGGCGAAGAAATGTTATTCGGCTGAAATTTTGTAGACTTTAGAATCTTGGCATGTCCCCCGAGAATGTGGCCGAATTTCCGAAAGTCCCTGTGGGTCTTCTATCTCAGCTGAATTTTAATCGCCGAAAGTTTAAGTTTATCACCGAAATATAATACCTAGCTAGCACCGATGGCAAAAAGAGGGACAAATAATCGATCTATAATCATAAGATTGTAGGACAGTCGGAGAGACACGTTAGGGTATTTAATACAATTTGAATTTTGGAAAAGGCTTACATAATTTGTGTGTAAGATATATTCATATTCCTCTGGAAGCGTATGTCCACTTGCAGCGCCCAGGGCAATATGGCGAAGTTGACCAGTCGTCGTCTAGGCGACTGCCGCCAAGGTCACTGACCCCTGGGCTACTTCCGGTTCTAGATATGGGTCAGATCTTCAGAAAATGTACAATTCACCTTCAACAATCCTCTCAAATAAACGAAATTTCAGACGTAAATAAAGTTCAAAATACAGATCAGCCTAGCCAAACAGATCGCTATAATCAATGCAATGCCAAATATACTCGAATTTACCTAGCATTGAACAAATTGCAGCCAAATTTAGCAGAAATGTGCACAGCTGCCAATTGTACATTTTCTGAAAATCTGACACATATGTCCATATCCTCTACGACATATAGACAAACATATAATCATAGGACAGTCAAATATACACTTTGTGGTATTTAATACAATTCTGTTATTCTATCTCTTTACATAGGCAATCCCATTGTGTATTTTCATCGATGTAAGCGATGCAGCCCACTGTGTGTGGCCCTAAGGACTGTTTCGAAGTGCCAAGATATTTTATTACAAATACAAGTATATCTACACATGTGTACATTGATTATTACACCTACAACGATTCATATACATTAAAAGAAGCAATATGACGGTTCACTTTATACAGAAAAGTAATATTAATAGCAGAATATTACATTCAAATATCATATGCGTCAGTATTACAGTGGAGGAATTCGTCCCAAGGCACTTTGGCACTTGGTAACAGACAATCGTTTTTGTTACTAAGATTATCGGTAAAATTCAAATTTATGACTAGATATTTGCATTTTCATGATTGAAAGCATGTATAATATATTTGTTAACTAACTCGTTGGTTTCAGTCGCTTAGAATATTGCACTCGTTGCTATACGCAACTCGGAGTTGCGTATTGCTGGTGGTCGCAGTTATGGATGGTAATTATATATTTGTGCCCCTCACCTTAATTAAATATGATTACAGGCTTGTCCTCTGCACGTGTACGTTATCGTGTTCTTCCCTCTTCTGATCGCCTTTTTTTCTCTCTCTTCTACCAGAAACTATTCCCCTTTTAGCTATACTATCAGGCATAGCCACCGACTTGGCTTTCCTGCGCGGGGGGAGGGGGGCGGGGGGGCTAGGCTTTCCCCTACATTAAGGTGTCCCTGCTGCTGGGTAGCTTCCCGTCTAGCTTTCTCACGCCCAAATTCCTCGGCTATCCTACCACCCAGCTTTCTCTACTACACCCAGCTAGTTAATGCTAGACTTATTGCAGGAACTAACTTGATACATGATTTATCATTATTCATTAAATTACAGGTGTACAGGTATTCCCACTAATATTAGGGTAAGAGTTTCAGAAAATGTACAATTGACAGTTCTACACAATTAGGAAATTCTGCTAAATTAGGCTGATGAATACCGGGTATATCTGAGTATATTTGGTATGGCATTGATTTAAAGTATCAGTTCTGTTGAGTTAAACTGCATTTTGAAGCTCATTTCTGTCTTAAATGTCGGTTATTTGAGAGGATTGGTAAAGGCGTATTGTACATTTTCTGAAAATCTTACCCATTAGCTAACTTTACCTTGTCCGTTCCTATCCATAAAAAGGCACCGATGTGATAATTGCACTAAAGTCTATAACCGTTTAATGACATCAAGTCAGGTTCGAGGTGAAAATCATAAATATACACATATAATATATATATGGGTCAAGTTTTCAGAAAATGTAAAATTCAGCTTCACGAATCTTCTCAAATAACCCAAATTTTAGACGAAAAGAAAGTTTAAAATAAAACCAACGAGATTGCTAGAATCAATGCAATGCCGAATATACTCGAATTTACCTAGTGTTGACCAAATTGCACCCTTATTTAGCAGAATTTACTGAATGTGTAGAGTTGTTAATTGTACATTTTCTGAAAATCTGACCCATATGATCCTCGATTGAACAGGAATGGCTAAGGCCAAACCCTTTTGTAATACCTGGATAAATAAAGCACTCTAGGTCCAAACCCTCAGATCAGATAAGAATGGTATGTCAGCCTACTTTCCTAATCTGTTTCCTGGTCTAGGGCTCGGCGTTTTAATGGGAATATAATGATATTTTGCGGTCTTGATGGAATTATAATGGCACTTTGCGGTTTGAGGTGAGAGGCTTTCCCTTCGTTTGAAGGGACTCTCTCACCTTGGGCCTAGAGTGAAAGTTAGAAATCAGACTAATCTTTTATCATAACATGCTCATTACTCTAATTCACCTGTAAGCTGTAAATTACTACCACGTGACCAGGCCGTATAACCCCATATTTATAGCTGTAAACTTAATACATGGGTGAAAGCGCCAGAAAATGTACAATTGACCTTCACCAATTGATACTCTCAAATAACCCAAATTTAAGACATAAATGAGGTTCAAAATTCAGTTCAACACAACCAGACAGATAGTTTGGATCTAGGCAATATCAAATATAGCCAGATATATCTAGTATTTATCATTTTGCAGCCTAATTATGCAGAATTTACTAAATGTGTAGATCTGAAGATTGTACACTTTCTAAAAATCTGAGCCATATATGTATAATTATAGGAAAAATGAAGATCAACACATTTAGTAAATTTTTTAATAAACCCAATTTTATTGAAAATGTAGCCATTACACTGGCGATTTCTTGTGCTTCGCCTCTTGCTATTCATGACTTTATTTATGTAATTAGAACACCAGTAGTAAGGGCCACCCATGTGTCGTCGACGCATTGGTGTATTGTTACCCTTACAAGTGAATCTAATAATCACTCTCCGGTAGGGCTTGAGATCCTCCCTATGATGGGAGATTGACCCACCGATTGTATCGTTTGATAAATAAAAGTAACAACAAGAAGAATACTGGATACATACCCAGTCGGCGTGAAAATGGAGGCGAAATGACACTCTGGCAAGTATGGCAAGTCGCTTATAAGGGTCAGATTTTCAGAAAATGTACAATTCTCCTTCACAAATCCTCTCAAATAACCCACATTTAACACAGAAATGAGCTTCAAAATGCTGTTTAACATAACACAACTGATACTTTAAATCAATGCGATACCAAATATACTCAGATATACCGAAAATTTAGCATTTTTTAGCAGAATTTAGCAGAAATTACTAAATATGTAGGGCTGCCAATTGTACATTCTCTGAAAATCTGACCAATGTATTAAAAATTTAAATAGGGCGGAAAGCAACCAATCCCCCCACTCCCCTCACACACACTTCCCCAACCCACGACCATTATCCAGGGAGGAACGAATACTATTTTACAGTGTTTACGTTGAATTGTAAGGTACGGGTTATACTCAATGTGGGAATCGTCAAAATTGATACATATAATATTATAGCCAATGTAGAAGCTAATGTTGACATGTCAATGGAACTAAATGCTTCCCTCATTGTACCCTGGAAACACCAACGGCCTATCAACATTATTTAGAACTGTTCATGAACCCATCGGACTGAAACACTTTTTAGTTCAGATTTAAGGTATACCGGGTGTTTTTTTAAAAAAAATCTAATGATATATTTGCGGAGAAAATTGCATGAAGTTATACTAACGACGGACCGGGCCACGGATAATAGTTATATCCATCTATCATCGAAGAATCAAAGTTGACAAGATTTAGGGTAAGATTTTCAGAAAATGTACAATTGGCAGCTGTACCCATTTAGTAAATCCTGCTAAATTAGGCTGCAATTTGGTCAATACTAGGTAAATCCGAGTATATTCGACGTTGCATTAATTCAAGCAATCTGTTTGGCTAGGTTGAACTGTATTTTGATCTTTATTTTCATCTGAAATTTGAGTTATTTAAGAGGATTGGCGAAGGTGAATTGTACATTTTCTGAAAAACTTAACCCTTTATAGCGCTTATACCTCACGAGCCAAAACCATTGGGAAAAGTCCGAAACTCAATTGCAAGAGGAGGAAGTGTCAGAATGCCAAATCATTTCACTAAATATATACCAATTTTTTACCATAAAATACAGGATTTTTCTAAATGCAAGGCGAATGGGTTATTTGCCCGCATTGCTGAAAAAACAGAATAACACCTACCATGGATAGTCCCGGCACATGTCTCCATTGAGTTAAACCCAACCGAGCCCGCCGTTTCCTAGTTTGTGACTCGCGTTTTCACCATCCACATGAATTTAAAATGGCGGATGTAAAATGTGTACATGTTTAAAATGTGTATACATGCAGAGTCAGCCTCTCTGTTGAAGTTGTTACTAAGAGTGTCATGTTTCTTGGCTTGTATACAGGTCAGATATTCAGAAAATGTACACTTGCCAGCTCTACACATTTAGGAAATTCTGCTAAATTTGGCCGTAAAATGATGAACATTGGGTTATACTTGGGATCGTATTTACTAAAATATCAGTTCTGTTATGTTAAACTGCATTTTGAAGCTTATTTTTGTCTAAAATTTGGGTTATTTGAGAGGATTGGTGAAAGCGAATTGTACATTTTCTGAAAATCTGACCCATTATATGTACATCAGAGTTGTTGTGTGTTGTTGAGAATTTCCTCGCCACAATTTATTTTTCAATCCTCGTTTTCCAATAACTGTGTGGACCTGGTGCAATGGACCCTGCCCCCACACAGCCGATTTGCCCCCCGATTTCGGTCTCCCGATAAATCCTACTATTTCATTTCCAATCCTGGTGTATGTATTTGAAATAACATGAACCAAAATTGGAAATGAAATGATAGGATTCATCAGAAGACCCAAATCGGGGGGCAATTGGGAGGCAAATCGGCTGTGTGTGGGCAGGGTTTAAGCCGATTCTCATGCGATTTTGCACCGCAGAGGACTATTTTGCACTACATTCTGTGGTAATCGCATGAGAATCGGCTTAGTGGACTAGACCCTTTACTTGCATGGTTTTATAATTTGTTGTCATGATGACTAACATGTACTACATAAACTCACTCAAACACAAGCAGAGTTATCCATCTTTTAAAGCCGATTGACGCAATGTAGTTTCTCCAAACAAACAGAATAACATTAGCACTTCCCCCCATTTCATTAGCGGATCACTAGTTTGGATGCTTTAAAAGAAATACAGGTCTCTACACTTCGTAAATATACTCCATATGAAGGCCTTCAAAGCGCAAGGATATATTTAATACAATGTCCTGAAATTTGTTACATAGATTTATATGACTATATTAGTGCTAAAGCCTATAAAAATCAAAACATTTCAATAACGAGATCTTGTAAAAATTCACTTTGAAAAATCACTTGTGACTCATTTTCCTGAAAAACAGCACAAATAGTTTTATCGAACTGTGGCAGTCCATCTTAAACACCCGTCAATCGGGTATCTTATCAATCAATCCCTTTTGGCCAGACGTAAAGGATGGGCCTTCTCCAGGGACCATCTGTTATCTCTTTAGCTCCAAATGTCACAGAAGGGAATTTCATCAAAGAGGTACACGTTACCAATGTGGTATTTTTTAATGAATTCCAACAGATACAATGATACGAAAGGTGAATATTGCGAGCCCTTTATTAAAATTGAAATCCTAACCAAATAACCAAATTCATTTTCTTTAAGTAGAGTGATTTTATATGGGGACGATGTTAGGCCAAACGATACAATGACCTTACCACCAATTTCTAGGACTAATTTCAAATGAAAGAAACTGTAACTGCCACAGCAATCGGACATAAATGGGTTACACGATGTTACGTAATGTTACATAACATGATATATACAGCATCAGTATATTCAGTCCGGTCTCAATACCTATAAATATATGGTTCATTTCTGGACGTTAAATCGAAATGGAAAAATATTCTTTTTTTGAATTAACAAAGCTTTTTTTGAATTAACAAAGCTGCTTCTTGTGAATCCATATCTTCCCTTGAGAACTTTCACACTTGGGGTAGGCCTACTATACTATCATTGTTTCGCCACATCAAGATTGATGAAAGGGGTCTTTTGTACTATCTATAATACTGCCATAGCATATCACCATACCAGAAGCTTATATGCACTATAGTACTGATAAGTGTAGGATGAAGGACAAGACGTTGTACTCTTAGTGAATAGGAAATGTCCAAGTCGTCAGCCACGGACATTTTCTATTCACTAAGAGTACAGCATCGAGTCCTCTAGCATGTTTATCCTCCAACTCAAATTATTTGTTGCTAATGAAACTTCAATTGTTAGTTATTATTGAGTAGACCCAATCTCCCTAGCACCTTAATTACCACAAAACAATGACTGCCTGATCAGTGAGCGGAATTGCTTGGAGACACATGGTTCTGTATACATAGTATTCACATGACGTCAGCCCAGTCAGCGGCTATCCTCACTGGCAGCCATACACTCTAAGAAAAAAGGGTTCTTTTGGGTTCTAGATAGAACCCCATGGTTCTACCAAGAACCCTAGGGTTCTTCGACACCTAAAAGGGTTCTTCGGGACCACCGGGGGTTCCATCTAGAACCATAGGGGTTCTTCAGCGATTTAAGGGTTCTTTGTGCACTTGAAGGGTTCTTTAGCTCAAAGTGGAGCTAAACATTCAAGGATTTCTAGCCGATTTCTAGTATAGTTAGTCAGTATTAGTTTCACGATTTCAGTATTTCTAGACCCATACATGTTTATATTGACCCACGATGACAAAATAACAAGTAAAATGATAAAACTATCTTAGAATATAATTTGAAATGTTTATGTTTAATTAAAAGAAAAATCGCTTTCATCATGATTAAGCAAGCTTTAAGTGGTTTGTTAACAGATACTATAATTATAAGCTACACCATCCAGAAAAGGATATAATATTTGATAATATATATTCTAATATATGTTCGTATAAATCACCAGGGAAGGGTAGCAGCGCTGGCGCCCCCTTGGCTTCTATTATACAATTAACCTCGTTCACATGTGACGGTGGTCACTACGTTTCACCTACTCTCAGGTCACGCACAGGATTTTTGTTGGCTCCCAACCGGGGAAAAAATCTGTGGACTATTTGCTATATCGTACCTAGAGATTATTCACAATGGTGAAGTGTGGTGCATGTGGTTATCACCACCCTAAACCTGGCACTAGGACTTGTAAATACCGTACAGCTGCCGAGGAGAAAGCCACGATGACGGAAATGGTAAAACTTGGCGTGAGGGAGGGTACAAGCAGGCCCGTGTTAACCCCACCTTGACCTACATACTGGGCTGACGAGCCAGGTAAGGCCAGTCACGCCTGGGCGGCCACTAGGCCTAGGGTTTGTGGCCTGCATTCACTTCTAATCTAACGGCCAGAAGAGAATCACACTCACCTGTATGGGAGTCAAGGTAAGTTTATATATATTACTAATACGTTTTTTTCTCACATCAGCTCTATAGACTAATTTACTTTCATATTCCTAAGTAGTATAAATTAACTTTTGTATTAATGCATTATGTTTCATTTATTCCCAGGATACATGCAAGACTCAGAGAGGTGGATAGTAAGGATTGAGAATGGACATGTGGATTGAAACCAGTTGTTTACCCACTGAAGAATAAGGGAATATACTATCCACACCATGAAATGGAATATGTTGAATAATTTGATGAAAAATGATGTTACTTCAGCAATACAAACAATAATAAAATCAACTAGGTTGTTAAGGGTTCTTCAAATCAAGGGTTCTATGTAGAACCCTACCTATTTTGGCCAGAGGGTTCTTCAAAGGGTTCTTCAAATCGAGGGTTCTATGTAGAACCCTGCCTATTCCCGAAACGGGGGTTCTACTTAGAACCCTCAAAAAAGGGTTCTAAGTAGAACCCTTAGGGGTTCTGCCATGTCGACAAGCCGAAGAACCCTTAAGGGTTCTTGTTAGAACCCTTTCTTCTTAGAGTGTACTGTGTGGCTACACAGAGAGCGGGAGGCTACAGATCGGTAGGCTTTTCCTGTTCCGAGTGTTAAAAGATGGCTATTATACTTATTTCCTCATCATTACACACTAAATGACCATCGAACCTATCAGTACACTTTATATCACATTTGCTCAAACTTTCGGAGGTGAAAACGTCCGGAAATAAGCATTTTCAAAGCTTGGAGCACACATGTCCAGCTAACGTTTACAAAGCTTGACCCACAGTATGACGAGCCGCGCTGTGACGTCAGTGAATACTATGTATATATTGGACAATTCCTCACCCTCAAACTTTGATTGTTTGTTTATTATTGACCATGATTTCCCCAATACATATTTTGCCATTACCTCGAATTATTCACTCTAAGCAACACCTTACACGTCCTACCACTGTTCCATATTGGTCTTCACCAACACATATGTGATGTGTTACAGCAAAATGAGTCACAAGTTGCAAAAATAGGATTTTGAGATATCATATTTGATACGAAAAAGATCAGGCCAATGATAGTAAACATTAGGCCATAGATAATATGTATTTCTGTATTTTATTTTTTGACATATTTATGTGTGAAAAAGAATTGCAATGTTTCTTGGTGGGCAATTACCAGTAAAGTATTTAAATTTACTCAATATAATGACCTTCAAAACGCAAGGATACATTTATTACACTGTCTTGAAATTTAGTACATAGATTCCGCCAAATATGTCATTTTTTTAAAAACATCATTTTTCTATTTCAGGAATCATACTATGCTATACCACAGATCTTATGTGAGGCCCAGTGGCCGAGTGGGTAGAGCATTCAACTCTACTTGCTATAGCCTATCCTTATGTGAGTGGTCCTGGGTTCGAACCCAGTCCAGTCCTAGTTCAAAATTATTTCCAACAGATGCCTGAGCGGACTCTTTCATTAAAGAGCGGACTCTTTAATGAAAGAGTCCGCTCAGGCATCTGAGCGCTGACGCTCAAGCCTTCTGGGCTTGTCTTTCAGGGATAAGTTTATGATGAGCGCACCTGCATGGCCAGCCAGGTGTGCTCAATACATGAAGGAGAAGCAGGCGTTGAATCCTTGGCTGGCCTCAGGCCATTTGACCACTCCAATTACAGGTTAATTTAGCGGACAGCCCAAACCTAGGCCATCTTTATAGGCAAGTAAAGGACTACATGAAGACTTATAACGAGTTAATTCCAATCATGTGAGGAGCAGTGGTCTGTATAGGTCCCTAATTCGCTATAAACGATTATATAATGTAGGAGATATATTGATGTTAGGGGTAATTGGAAGCTCAACATTTTATGGAATTATTGAGATTGATAAGATGTTAATGGATTGATAAGATATTAATGGATGCCTTCTATTCTAACATACATGTACGAGTTTACCAATTATGATCATTTGGTAAACGAGAAATATCTCTTCTGTGTGGTCAATTTATACGTGGCACTTATTTAATAATAGTATATGACCTGATGTTCAAGGTCATATATTATATTAACTAGGTCCCATGTATAATACATTGACCCCTATACAGAACTCACAATTGAGAAATGACCTGAGGGAAAGAGCAATTTCAGACAATGACAATATGGTCCATGATTCGCTGCTCTCCCCAACCCTCTTAATATATGGGTCAGATTTTTAGAAAATGTACAATTCGCCTTCACCAATCCTCTTGAATAACCCACAAAAATGAGCTCCAAAATGCAGTTTAACATAACAGAAATCATACTTTAAATCAATGCGATACCAAATATATTCAAATGTACCCGGTATTCATCATTTTTCAGCCAAATTTAGCAGAATTTCCTAAACGTGTAGAGCTGCCAATTGTACATTTTTTGAAAATCTGACCCATTATATATAGAGCGCAGACTTTCTCCACACTCAACAGTAGGGTGATCGATATTTTTCTCCTCGACAGCCGACCGTTCTCTTCAATTTCTATCCACACCAGCGCTGGCAAGGTAGAAAGATTGAATCACAAGAGTTAAAGTAGATCTGAGGCCATACTCGGGGTTAGCCATTTTACAAAATCGTTTCGTTACCTTTCCTCATCGGTCAGGATTGGAATTGCCCGGCGATGTAAACACGGGTTACTAAATAGGGATGTCATCAATCATCAGTTTTACAGTGTAGAGTTCGCATTTTCTTCAGACATCAATACGTTGGGACATTGACAAATCCCCTAGCCCAAAGTGGAGAACATACTGTTTGTTATGGTGAACTTAGAATCAGAATTCTTCAGAACTATTTTATCCACACTAAAGGTGCGATCCACTGGATGGCTCTCTTGGTCCACTCTTCACCCATTCTTTTATTTTCCCAGAGCGCCTAAAGACCCTATATATATAGTCCCCTAAGCTGATTCTCATGCGATTCTCATGGAATCTAGTGGAAACGGGCCCTCTGCAGCACAAAATCGCATGAGATCGGCTTTGTGGACTAGTGCCATAACAAGCAAAGCCTGAGCGAAACCAGAGCTGTCCAATAGAACAGGTTACTACGCTTTCTTACGCTCTCAAAATTTGACGTTGCGCTAATATATCTGCCGTGTTTGATTTGAGCGAAATGACGATCCGTACATTCCACGTCTTTTAGTAGCGCATCAATAGCGCACAGAGAGCGCACCAACGCACTTGCCATTGCGCTTGTATTGCGCTAAAACTAAAAGTGGGTGAAGAGCAAATGAAAGCAAGCGCCCTATGAATAAGCGAAGCAAGAGCGAGCCATGAGCACATATACAAGCAATCCAGTGGAATCGCACCTTAATTATTTGTTGTGTACGACATACAATGCTCTACACATAGTTCTAAAAATCTTTTAATTGGAAGTTCAATTTCCCTTATTTCGTCTGCTCCAACGAACCAATTTGTGGCAAGCTGACTTACTTTCACATGAGAGTGTATGCAGGGGGAGGCAGGGCAGCTCCTCAAAGCATACCACAACTTGTGTGGGGCGTGTGCACACATAGGCCTACTTCTAAAAGGATATTTACTGCCTGCTTGTACAGGGCTCCAACTTTTGAGATGGCTTATATAGATCTCAAGTGAGATTACCTGGGTATTGGCTTATCCTAAATATTTGTTTAAAAGAAGTTGAATTTGTTACTGTAACGAACCAATTTCCGGCGGGCATCGACGGGACGTTTTTATGACGTCACGCCACGGACACGCTAAAAGAAAAGAAGTTTTATCAACGGTCGTTTCTCGTGATTCCTCTGGTAATAATTCACACAAATGACAGAAAGAAGAGGGCACATATACTAATAAACATATGGCACTCGTTCTACGTGGCAAGGGATTATTGGTGACAACAACATCGGCTCAAAATGGCGTTAAAACTAAAGAATGAATTTTGCGTGGCAAGAGGGTGTATTTTTAAACAGACCACCGTATAATATATTTTTCTATCTCTACTATTAACTCATGGGTCAGATTTTCAGAAAATGTACAATTGGCAGCTGTATCCATTTAGTAAATTCTGCTATATTAGGCTGCAATTTGGTCAATACTAGGTAAATTCGGGTATATTCGACATTGCATTGATTCTAGCAATCTGTTTGGTTAGGTTGGACTGTATTTTGAACTTTATTTTCGTCTGAAATTTGGGTTATTTGAGAGGATTGGTGACGGTGAATTGTACATTTACTGACGATCTGACCCCACATGATAATCAATTTTCTTGATCTCTTCCATGCAAGGCGGAAACGAGCCTGAGATTACAGAGATGTGTCCATGAAAAGAGTGAGGCGCCTCCTTAATACATCCACGTCCATTCTCACGTGCGACGTGATTCACAGAAGGAGTGCCTTTCGAATCTCTCTTTTATCAGATCAATTAAGATAGACTAACGTTGGTAGACATCATTTGAAAGCCGTTTGGTATGTTGTGTCCCAGGGTCGTAATCTGTGCGATATATGTAATATTACAGACTTTTTCTCTTTTTTTGCACATATTACACATGGGTCAGATTTTCAAAAAAATGTACAATTGACAGCTCTACACGTTAAGGAAATTCTGCTAAATTTGTGGCTGAAAAATGATGAATACCGGGTATATCTGAGTATATTTTGTATCGCATTGATTTAAAGTATCAGTTCTGTTATGTTAAACTGCTTTTTGGAGCTCATTTTTGTCTTAAATGTGGGTTATTTGAGTGGTTTGGTGAAGGTGTATTGTACATTTTCTGAAAATCTGACCCACATAGCCAAAATACATTACTGAGACACCTTTTCCTATAACCAACCAGATATTCCTATTCCTGGAACAAATAGTTTCATGGCACCGACTATTTCTTCATTAGTGAGATCTTTTCTCCCATTACAAGGAGTTGTTTTCCTATTACCACTGCCCTTTTACCTATGACCTGTGTCATCTGCTGTTATGACACATGTATCGCAGTTGCTTCTTTTAAAATATGACAGCTAGGATTGCTTCCTTTTTCACTTCTTTCCTAATCGTCATGGATAGACTTGCACACCTTGATTAATTTTATAATCTAAAATATATCAATATATAGAAATAAATGCAATTTATCCACACACAACCACTATTTCTTGGGCATTACCTACAAAACAATTGTTAAACTAATTAGTCTTTGACATGAATAAAATGTATCATATAATAACCAACTGTACTTTGGTCCGATTTCTGGCCAATCAGTATAGCCTAAGGGACTTAGTACTAGTCCATACTGGCTACTACTCAGACAGCACATAGTAGTATATGAAAATGAACAACTGACTCAGGCACCAAATAAAGGAATATTTGAGATATCTTTGTGTAAGAAAGAATTTCCAAAATCCAAGGTAGTGTGTGTCTTGACAATAAAATATGCATTAGTTCCATTGAAAATGTGTAGAAATATCTTTGAAAAAGAAATAGATATTTTGAAAACAATATATGTGGATATTTGATGTTTGGATATATTGATAGACATAGTAGAAACGTGTACATAAGAATAAAGGTATCGTATAAGGTAGTATAAAGGTATAAAGATAATACTGGTATAAAATAATGCGCGCAATGCGCGAGAAATGGTTGCGCAGCTTCCGCGTACATATAAGCCTATATTATATAATGTGTGAGTAGTTCAATACAAGTAGAGTTAGAATATGGCATTGTCATACCGATATTTCCGCATAAAACCCCAATGTTCTAATGACGTAATATTGTATAACATTACATATATATGGTTATAAATGTATCACTGTCTAAAATAACTTCTTCTTTTAATTCAGTGAATAATTGTGTTGACACCACTAGGACTTTTCCTATTTTCGGGTGTAGCAGTTTTAAGGAAATGTAAACTTATTACTACATACATAGCCTTAGGTATATGATTGAATAATGAGAATGAGTGAAGGGAACGGAGGAAGATGATGAATAACAGGACTTTAGCTCAGGAATTTAATTTTAGTTGGAAAAGAGAGCAAGGGGCAAAGATAGAACTGATCAACTCCGAAAAAATATTATTCCCTCCGAGCACCGCGATGTGTTTCTTACAAGAAAACATAATAAAAACATGTTTTAATCTATAGAGTTATAACGAAAATATAGTATCAACACGTTATGAAAGAAATGTATTAGCTTTTAACTAATTAATTAAGTTTATTTTGAACCATTGCATCTGCACTGAATCATAGTAACGAACTCATAAGTGATCCCCATGCACCAATATTGATTTATCGCATCCAAAAGACAATGCATTTTATGTGGGTCAGATTTTCAGAAAATGTACAATTAGCAGCTCTACACATTTAGCAAATTCTCCTAAATTAGGCTGAAAAATGAAGAATACCGGGTATATCTGAGTATGTTTAGTATCGCATTGATTTAAAGTATCAGTTCTGTTATGTTAAACTGCATTTTGAAGCTCATTTTTGTCTTAAATGTGAGCTATTTGAGAGGATTGGAGAAGGCGAATTGTACATTTTCTGAAAATCTGACCCACGTCTACATGCGTGGATGGGTCAGATTGTCAGAAAATGTTAAGGTAGGATGCAATAATACCAAGACACGTGTGATCTTCGTGAGAAGAGCGAAGCAACTAGTTTTAATGGTCTAAGTAAAGTAAAGATTCTCCTCCAGGGTCTGACTAATGAGTAGGGGGCGGAGCCCCTTACGTAATATCCGTGGCCTAGCATGATTAAGTAGACTTGCACAGCTAAGCATAATTAGCGATTTAAGTAATGAGATAATATAATAAATGGTTGATAATTAATGATCAATATAAATATAATGAGGTTACACAATGTTACGTAATGTTATGTTACATAACAAAAATGTACAATTCACCTTCATCATTCCTCTCAAATATCCCAAATTAAAGACAAAAATCAGGTTCAAAATACAGTTCAACATAACCTAACAGATTGTTTGAATCAAGGCAATACTAAATCTACTCAGATATACGTAGTATTGACGATTTTCCGGTCTAATTTAGTAGAATTTACTAAATGTGTTGATCTGCCAATTGTACATTTTCTGAAAATCTGACCCCGATGTGTTGTATTCACACGCTTGATCCTTACAAATTAGTAGGTGGCGTTATATAAACACAGACGTATACATGCATACGCCACATGGCCGTAAGCGCCGTAAGATATAAAGACTGCATCATTTTGTCCTTGCGGGTCGGTATGGCAAGTGTGAAGGTTATCAAAGAAGCTGGGCCCCAGGTGAAACAGTGCAGCAGCCACAGGCGTGTGTATCAGTGAAAGACAACCTTCCTTGCGTGGGTATAGATATGGGCCGGAATTTTAGAAAATGCACAATCTACATTTCTACACATCTCTCCAATTCTGCTAAATTAGGGTGAAACATGATGAATACTGAGTATATCTGAGTGTATTCTGAACAGTATTCATTCAATAAATCTGTCTGGTTATGTTGAACTGTATTTTAAACCTGATTTTCGTCTTAAATTTGGGTTAGGGCCTATTTGAGAGGATTGGTGAAGGCCAATTGTACATTCTCTGAAGACCAGACCCATATATTACACACAGCATCATTCCACCCGTTAGAACCCCTAGGAGCAGCGGGTCGTCTTTGTATTGTTGAAGAACGGTCGCATTGTGTTTACATAAGGCGTACTTGGAGCCCTAATTTACTGCGAGCTTGACGCTTTCTCTGAAATATTGATTGAGGACAGTGAGTAGACATGAACTCTATACCTATGGGCTTATTGCGTTAACACTGCCTTTCATGGGGGAAAAGATGCATACAGTATCCATTGATTGAATCTATTCAAATTTAAGACATCCCCTTCCTGATTCCAGCAGTGAGATATTATCAGGGACAAAGGGAGGGAATGGGATAGCCTATATGCGTCAAATTTTCTGAAAATGTACAATAGGCCTTCACCAATTCTCTCAAATAACCCACATTTAAGACGAAAAATCAGGTTCAAAATTGAATTCAACACAACCAGATAGATTTATTGAATGAATACAATACAGAATACACTCAGAAGTACTCAGTAGTTATGATTTTTCACTCTAATTTAGCAAAATTTGAGAGATGTGCAGAACTGTAGATTGTGCTTTTTCTAAAATTCTTACCCATATATATCGTCTCGCCAAGAAGGAATTGAATCAGGTGTATATCGTCATGCTTGTGAGTAGTGACGAGTGGCATCCTAATTTTTCTAAAATATTCATATCAATCATAGTTGTCTGGTCGGGCACCAATCAAAATAGTGCGCAAACGGTTGCCATATATGGGACAGATTTTCAGAAAATGTACAATTGGCAGCTCTACACATTTAGGAAATTCTGCTAAATTAGGCCGAAAAATGATGAATACCGGGAGTATCTGAGTATATTTGGTATCGCATTGATTTAAAGTATCAGTTCTGTTATGTTAAAGTGCATTTTGAAGCTCATTTTTGTCTTAAATGTGGGTTATTTGAGAGGATTGGTGAAGGCGAATTGTACATGTTCTGAAAATCTGACCCAAGAAGGAATTGAATCAGGTGTATATCGTCAAGCTTGTGAGCAGCGACGAGTGGCATCCTAGTTTTTCTAAAATATTCATATCAATCATAGTTGTCTGGTCGGGCACCAATCAAAATAGTGCGCAAACGGTTGCCATTCTCCCTTGTGTCGTCTGCCAAAGCTATCGGGTCAGATTTTCAGTAAATGTACAATTCACCTTCACCAATCCTCTCAAATAACCCCCATTTAAGACAAAAATGAGCTTCAAAATGCAGTTTAACATAACAGAACTGATACTTTAAATCAATGCGATACAAAATATACTCAGATGTACAATGTATTCTTCATTGTTCAGCCTAATTTAGGAGAATTTCCTAAATGTGTACAGCTGCCAATTGTACATTTTCTGAAAATCTGACCCTATCACTGGGTGAAGTTGCCAGAAAATGTACAATTCAACTTCACCAATCCTCTCAAATAACTCAAATTTCAGACGTGAATAAAGTTCAAAATACAGTTCAACCTAACCAAACCGATTGCTAGAATCAAGGCAATGCCGAGTATACTCGAATTTACCTAGTATTGACCAAACTGCAGCCTTTTTTAGCAGAATTTACTAAATATGTACAGCTGCCAATTGTACATTTTCTGAAAATCAGACCCATCTATCTTCTGGGAAGAACAATAGCGCATCACTCTGACAAAGCAGATCAATTATTTAAGGTACAACTCAGCAGATCGGAAACTTCTGAAAGGAACTCTAACATATACCACTACTAATAAAGGCTTTACTCCATTTTATAAATTCCCAACTCAGTTTCAATTTCACATTATAAATTGTACATTTGTGATGAAACAGAATTTTGGTATTTTTTTTTAGATATTTCATATTACAAGTAATTTGACCACGTAGATGTATTAGCATGTACAGACATTGTTTCCAAGCGTACCCCGGTACCTGATGCATTGTTAAGGGTGGTCTCCACTGGCTGCGGTAAGCTCTGCGGTAAACTCTTCGGTAAGCCTTGCTATAGTGCTGTGTTGGTGAAGAGTGGCGATCGGGACCTCGAGGTCCTGCCTACATCATTCACTGACCATGTAGGCAAGGACCTTGTCATTCCTCTCCACCTACAGAACCAGCACAAACCATCGCAAGGTTTACCGCAGAGCTTACCGCAGCCAGTGGAGACCACCCTTTAGAGTTTATATATTAATATAAACATATATATATAAATATATAAATAGAAACTATAACGAAAATCCCCGGGATCTCCACTATACAGCGACAACCTTCTCCTCACTATATCTTATATATTAATTTCTAGCTACTACGATATTTGTAGTTGTTAACTGTCCCTTAATTTTAATATTAAGTCCTCATCAGGGCTAGGCGATTGTGTGCGTATAACATGGACTATGGAAGTGTAGCGTTTGGAATCTAATGTAGAATACTTGATGAAGACATTGTATATCTATTGTAATTGTACTGAAATGTATTGTTATCTAAATATTAACTTAGAGGAGTTGTAGTTTAATATATGGGTCAGGTTTTCAGAAAATGTACAATTCACCTTCACTAATTCTTTCAAATAACCCGAATTTCTGACAAAAATAAAGTTCAAAATACAATTCAACCTAACCAAACAGATTGCTAGAATCAATGCAATGCTGAATATACTCGAATTTACCTAGTATTGACCAAATCTCAGCTTAATTTAGCAGAATTTACTAAATGTGTACAGCTGTCAATTGTACATTTTCTGAAAATCTGACCTATATGTAAAGGCCGTGAATTATTCACAAGAATTATTAATGTACTGCAAATCGATTGAAATTCTAAATATTGATGATGATAATGTTTAATTATTGGATGAATGAAGAATAGAGGCGACGCGAGAAAACATCCACATGGTGGACAGGCGTTTTTTGGTAACCATATATAATTGTACGGCCATATTTGTAATAAAAAAAGAAATTAATAAAAATGAAATCGCAATTCAACAAATTGGCATCATCCTTTCTATAAGCAATTCCTTGCACCAACGTTTATCGCTCTCCACATGTCACTTGAGGCAGCCTGTATGGGTCAGATTTTCAGAAAATGTACAATTGGCAGCTCTACACATTTAGGAAATTCTCCTAAATTAGGCTGGAAAATGAAGAATACCGGGTATATCTGAGTGCATTTGGTGTCGCATTGATTTAAAGTATCAGTTCTGTTATGTTAAAGTGCATTTTGAAGCTGATATTTGTCTAAATGTGGGTTATTTGAGAAGATTAGTGAAGACGAATTATACATTTACTGAAAGTCTGACCCGTATACCGCATTTAGACACATTGATTACAATCAATCTGCTTACATGGCGGCTAATTGGGTTACTCAATGAGTGGTCATCTAGACACATTACCGTCCACATAACCGTCCTGCAATCAGGATCAAGGATACTTCTCATTTACGGATGCCTATATTATATACGCCTACATCTTGACCCACACCCACCCTCATGTACTCGTGGATGAGTTGTTTAGGGGTCAGATTTTCAGAAAATGTACAATTGGCAGATCAATACATTTAGTAAATTCTACTAAATTAGACCGAAAAACCGTCAATACTACGTATATCTGAGTATATTTAATATTTCCTTGATTCAAACAATCTGTTAGGTTACGTTGAACTGTATTTTGAACCTGATTTTTGTCTTTAATTTGGGATATTTGAGAGGATTGATGAAGGCGAATTGTACATTTTCCGAAAATCTGACCCATAATTATGATGGTCGTTGCGGTTGTATTCTGCAGTGCATTTTCAATGCGAATATGATAATAAATGGAGCTGGTCAGAAGAGACTCTTGATAGGTTGTGCAATATAATATTATATGTTCGTTATAATTATTTTTTTTTTTTTTTTTTTTTTTTGTCCAACATCGGATCTTTATTCAAGAAGACAATTTATAACATGGGTATATGACAACAGCTGTTAACATGAGAAAAAAGGGGGTGTCTGTTCAGACCAGGTTCACCTTTTTTTTTTTAAAAAATTACAGTACATGTTTTCTGATTAGTTATTGCTTCTATGCTTGCGATTACTTGAACTTTTTTTGGAACTTTTTGTTCCCCTTTTTATATGTTTTTTGCTTTTCGTATTTTCTATCCATTCTTAGCACTTAAAGTGTTGTACTCTGCCTATATTTGTTTCCCCTGTCTTTAACAGTGGGCTATAGGTTTACATGAATTTCTCTCCACGGTTTGTTCGTTATAATTATTAATATAATGACAATGACTATAAAACTCATATTAGCCACAATAGGCACGTTGTCTGGCGGAGGCCCGCCTATAACGTCATAATTGTTGGAAGAGGTTATTGACTTTTAAAACTTAATCACTTAATCCAAGCGGATTGCTCATTGATCATGTGCAATTAATGTAATGACCAAATATGAGTTTGTAGTCCCTGTTGTTAGCAATAAACCTCTAGTTCCAAATATAATTATGATGATTAAATGGGCATACGTAGTGCCATGTTCTAACTCTACTTGTCTTAAACTACTCACACATTATATAATATAGGCTTATATGTACGCACAAGCTGCACAACCATTTCTCGCGCATTGCGCGCATTATTCCTTACCCATATTATGTGTATGTTGGCCACCAGGTGGCAATAAAAGTCAGTAGACTGCATTTTATTCCTCTATACTTCTTTATACCTTGATATTACCATATACGACACCTTTATTCTTATGTATCCTTTTCTACTATTTATCGTCATATTAAAGAGAGTAATTGCAATCTAGATTTGATCTCGTTGTCGTTATTTCTCCGCCCCAGCGTTGTTAATCTTAAAATCTGGGTAAAATCTACAGCAATAAACCTCCAGTTCCAAATATAATTATGATGATTAAATGGGCATAGTTGTCTGGGCTTCAAAATCTGTTCATTCATATTTGGGGGAAAGTTTCCTTCGGAATGTACTGTTCCAAAAGGAGAGAAACGTTATATATAATCACAAGAAGAAACACAAGTATATGTATGTTGAGGGATATGAGAGGGCTCTGTTTGTTGATAATGCCCGGGGTGAAGCCGATTCCAGACTGAAATAGAGGTCATTAATCTGTTTAGTCTATGTTTGGACATTTTCAACCCTATCTTACCCGTAAACAATATGTATTGACAAGGATAATGTCCTCCCAGGTCAATTATAAACCTCTCTGAGCACTATAATTATCTCTATAATGTCCTCCCAGGGCAATTATAAACCTCTCTGAGCACTATATCTCTATAATGTCCTCCCAGGGCAATTATAAACCTCTCTGAGCATTATATCTCTATAATGTCCTCCCAGGGCAATTATAAACCTCTCTGAGCACTATATCTCTATAATGACTGGCGTCGGTGATTTGTGGCTCACTATATACACATTGATGTTTTATATACTATGACTTTTTATTAATTTCCCATCTACCGGCACATAAAGCCTTTGCCATGAATTTTATTCATGCTAAACAAAAAGAAGTAGACACCAGAGTATATGGTTACTCATACATGACATTCGTTAATGTTACTCTTAAAGCTGCATTCCCAGGATTTAAGATCGAGTGGTTCTTCTGGAATTACATTCATATTAGTTCCCAAACTCAATATTATCTATCTCTGTTTCAATGAAAAGTAAAATTAATGTCTAAATTCTGTGATTTTACGATCGGGGACAGACAGGGACATGTATAGAAGCCATCATCACAGTTCTGTAGATGCACTGAATGGTCACATGTGGTGCCTCTGTGCCACATCAAGCCCCATGTTTCTCTCTGTCTGCCAACGAATTTTCCCCATCAACGACTATCTGTATGGAACAAGGCTAAGGAGGTCACACTGTTGACTAAGGAGGTCACACTGGTGACCACCAGTACAGGAGGACGAGTATATCTTCTCAAATATTAAACTCCAACCTTAAGAAAGAAACCTTAATGATTGGGATAAGGTGGGCAGTGTACTAGTTAGCTTAACAAGTGAAAACTGAGATTTGTATAGAAATTAGCTGGGAATGGAGCTTTAAGTGACAAATATCACAAATACTTTGAGCTTATACATATGTTTAAACTGTTCTGGCCGGCCTGGAAGACCTGTTTACAGAGGGTGCCAACCATATTTTTGTATAAGGATGTTTTACAGAAATAAAATCGATTATATATACATAATTATAGCCCAAAATTGTCCCAAAGATGGCCTAAATATTATATACGTAGAGCAAACTATAAATATATAAAATAATATATACTATTCACAATGACCAAAGATGTATGGAGGAGACACATGCAATGTATCTGGTTTTCAGGGATACCTGAGTCTTCCTCGTTTATATCCTATACAACATTGTAACAACTCTCGTGTTTTGTCTGAAAGGAAGCACACCTGATGCAACATTCTCTGCCCCATATGGTCTGGCGTCTTTTGGGTCAGATTTTCAGAAAATGTAAAATTCAAATTCACCACTCTTCTCAAATAACCCAAATTTCAGAAGGAAATAAAGTTCAAAATACAGTTCAACCTTACCAAACAGATTGCTAGAATCAATACAATGCTGAATATACTCGAATTTACCTAGTATTGACCAAATTGCAGCCTTATTTAGCAGAATTTACTAAGTTTGTACAGCTGCCAATTGTAAATTTTCTGAAAGTCTGACCCATTTGTATCTTAATCGCGTTTCCTCTTTGTTCATTCTTGGTTGTTCTTGGTTCTATGTTTGGTTTTATCATTCAAACTGATGTTTAGGGGTTTAATAACCTGCCAAAGTTTACATAGCTGTATTGAGGTAATTGGGATCAGGATAGTATCGCTTGTCACCCGGTATAATTAGGATTCAAATCTGTCATTAGAACGGGAGAACAGGGATGGCCCGATTGCATTTATGTGCATGAATGGTCACTCTACACGTTTAAACTGTGTTGACGAGTGTGATGTCATTATACTAATCCATCCTTGATGTATATGGGTCAGTGTTTCAGAAAATGTACAATTCGTCTTCACCAATCCTCTCAAATAACCCACATTTAAGACAGAAATGAGCTTAAAAATGCAGTTTCACATAACATAGCTGATACTTTAAATCAATGCCATACCAAATATACTCAGATGTACTCGGTATTCTTCATTTGTCAGCCTAATTTAGTAGAATTTCCTAAATGTGTAGAGCTGCCAATTGTACATTTTCTGAAAACTTGACCCCTATGTCATCAAGGTAACTAATTAGCTCGTTATTACATCAGCAAGACACATCTCCATGCATTGTGTTCTGATATGAGCATATGGGTCAGATTTTCAGAAAATGTACAATCGGCAGCATTTAGTAAATTCTACTAAATTAGGCTGCAATTTGGTCAATTCCTAGGTAAATTCGTGTATATTCAGCATTGCATTGCATTGCATTGCAATAAACTTTATTTTCGTCTGAAATTTGGGTTATTTGAGAAGATTGGCGAAGTTGAATTGTACATTTTCTGAAAATCTGACCCATGTGTTGTTTTCTGCTGTGAATCAAAGGCATTGGTTATCGTGCATATGATATGGGTCGGATTTTTAAAAAATGCACAATAATCTACAGTTCTACACATCTCTCAAATTCTGCTAAATTAGAGTGAAAAACGATAAATACTGAGTATATCTGAGTGTATTCTGTATTGTATCCATTCAATAAATCTATCTGGTTATGTTGAACTGTGTTATGAACCTAATTTGTGTCTTGAAGTTGGGTTATTTGAGGGGATTAGTGAAGGTCAATTGTACATTTTCTGAAGACTTGACCCTGATATGACATTGGGCGTGGGAGTGAGAAAATAACATCGTTTTGTTCGAGGTTTATATTTAAGTAGGATGACAAGAGAATCGATAAGAACAGTAAATCGTCCCACCAGCCGACCCAACATGATCATATTTAGACGACAACTGATCATCAGTATTCAATTATAATCAGATTGTCAGAATGCAGACACTCATAGATCGTTTATCTAGTTTCTGCAATGATACCTATGTAGATGTCTGGGTAGCAGGGCCATTTTTTTTAATTCGTTTTTATTCAAGTATGAGCTAACATACATCATTGGTAACAAAATAAACTTTTTTTCAGCTCACCATTGCGGTGGTATTCTTCTGAGCCCTGAGCCGGCGAAAACGTATAACTAGCTATAATGTAGTAGATGTATAGTTTTATATAAGGAAATGGGACACAATGTCCAAAGAACACAAGCAATTCATACAACTTAATCGTAATTGTCTTATAAAAAGCACACAGTCAGGTAATTTTAATAAATACACAAATATTCATAATATAAAAACGCACACATTCATCACATGAATTAATGTGAATCGAATGAGATATTGTAGATCAGAGAACTGTTAAATATAGTTCTATTCAATCAATATAGCTTTTGACCCCTTAAAATGAGTAAAGTACTTTTAATATAAGAAAAAAGTACTTGTGAAGTATCATCATATATATAAAGCTCAAGAAGGGTTTTTTCTTGGAATCTGTGATGTTAACAACCGTTTTTCTGCTCTGTACAGTTCCGTTGTCCCTTTCCGGAGGACAATATATGTGGTTTGTGAAGGTATCTGGGGTGAAAATGTGATTTTGAAGCCATTATTAAATCGGGATATCCACTCTATTTATAGCCTGGGAAGTAAGTTTTTTTTTTTTTTTAAAGAAATTTTATTGAGCTGGTTTTAATGACAGATACATTAATAATCTCACAGACTCAAGTGAAAAAGCAATATCAATGACAAAGAAGGTAGCTAGAGTAATTCACAATTTTCGATCGATTTTTTAAATTTAAACATTTTTCGACTATTATCACAGTTATTAATAAACAATACCTGGGCCTTTTTCATGACCATCAGATTAAATATATACAAGCTTACATTTTTTTTTGCATTATATTTTTATGGACACCTCTCATCAGGGCAAGAATTAGTTGAGTTCAACATCTAGTATGACTAATAAAAACGACAAAGTTTCATAGATTTCTGATCATCCTTAGACGATGTTACGATAAATCAATTTTCACTCATATTGACTTTCGCTTCACGAACAATTGTGCCATTATTACATCCAATAATCATTCTTCTTAAGGTGTAGCTTAAGAGATGACCATTTCCCATTCCTAAGGTGACAGTTCAATTTGTTCCAGAGTAGCGGACCTAGATAGCAAGTAAGTATGTAAGTAAGTATGGTCAAACCAATGATCATGTGACCCAGAGGCAATGATAAATGACCCCTTGACCCATTTAATCATACATGTGAAGGAAGAGGAAGAGATAGAGAAGTGGGGGCAAGAGGGAGGAAAGGAGAGAGGAGGAGGGGAGAGTGAGTGAGGAGGAAGAGGGGGAGGGTAGGGAGAGAATGAAAGAAGCAGAGAGAGAGAGGGCGGGGGAAATCGGATAGGGAGAGGAAGAAGATCGAGGATACAAATAGAAGACTGGAAAAGAGAAGAGGGCAGGGGAGAGGAGAGGGGGAGGGTAGGGACAGGGAGAGAGAGGAGGAGAAGCAGGGATAGAATAGGAGGAGAGGCAGGGAGAGAGGAGGAGGGGAGAGAGGGGGAGGGTAGGGACAGGGAGAGGCAGGGAGAGAATAGGAGGAGAGGCAGGGAGAGAGGAGGAGGGGAGAGAGGGGGAGAGGGTAGGGACAGGGTGAGAGAGGAGGAGAAGCAGGGCGAGAATAGGAGGAGAGGCAGGGAGAGAGGAGGAGGGGAGAGAGGGGGAGGGTAGGGACAGGGAGAAGCAGGGAGAGGCAGGGAGAGAGGAGGAGGGGAGAAGAGAGGGGGAGGGTAGGGACAGGGAGAGGCAGGGGAGAGAATAGGAGAAGAGGCAGGGAGAGAGGAGGAGGGGAGAAGAGAGGGGGAGGGTAGGGACAGGGAGAGGCAGGGGAGAGGCAGGGAGAGAGGAGGAGGGGAGAAGAGAGGGGGAGGGTAGGGACAGGGAGAGGCAGGGGAGAGGCAGGGAGAGAATAGGAGGAGAGGCAGGGAGAGAGGAGGAGGGGAGACAGAGTGATAGGAAGAGGGTGACCGTCCGGTGGACGGGTACGTTGCTATAGTATTATATATAAGCTTACTTTTGAATGAAAATAAGTCATCTAATGACCTAATATGCATCATCAATCGTATCCCAAATCTTTCAATTCTACTTAAGCAGGACGTCTGAATCTGAAATTTCTTACACATTACAACCTACTCTACCTATGGTCTCCCTCTTCTATATATATATATAAAACTTTTATTCACATATTACATATACAAAGAGATATAATAATTAGAAAAGGACGCGGTCCTCACCAAGGTGATCTTCCTGGGGGCCCTTTTTAAAATAATAATTGTGATAATCTTTGAGAACTTAAACTAACATTGATCAAAAACTTAAGCTAACATATATCATGACGGAAGTTTACTTTAGAGATTGTCTTTTATAATAAATTAATATTCTATTAGATAGTTCAATATCGATAGAGTGTCCGTAATGCCATCCATATAGGGCTAAAACATAGATGTGTTTCGGATTTACCCCCCCCCCCCCCCCTACCTAGAAAAACCTTCCCCTACCTAAAAGTTTTTTTACCATACCTGATTTTTTCTTTACCATATTTTTTTATTTTTTGACAAAAAAAGGTTTATATAATAAAAGCAGGAAAACAGGTTTTCCTGACCCCGAACTGTCAAAAAGCACATCTCCTATGTTTAAAAGAACTATTGTTATGAAATAGACATTTTTTTCAGTTCCTAGGAGGTGGTTTCCTAAAAGAAAAATTTTAAAAAATCTCCCCTACCTAGTTTTCAGCCAGATAAATCGGAAACACATCTATTATTTTGTTTTGCCTAGTAGTATACTCGATCTAAAATGCACACAGAGACGTCGGACCTCTAGAGCTGCGCAAGTGGTGAGATTGTGAAGCCTTTTGTTTTAGTCATTATTCAAGCTCTTTAATGCTGTGTTCTGAACCTCTGAAGATCTTCCACGCTCCTGAGGTCACTAACAAGTGTACAAACTTCACCCGAGCTTTGGTCCATATATAAAAGTGCCATTGATACTTCACGTGTATTGTTCACACCCTCGGCACCTGCGACCCCAACTGCAGTTACCAGCATTGTTGTTGTTGTTGGCACATGATGATTTTCTTTGAAATCTTGCTCAAAAATACTTTATATAACAAACTGAATCGATCGATCTCTTCCTTTTAGGTATGACACCATTGTGATGGGTTCAAATAATGTACCAGGGTTGAAGTTTACTTGTATTTTGTACTTGGAATAACATGCTGTATGACCCCAACTGATTTCCACTACGACCGTAACTGTATAATGCAGTTACGGGTATACCACTCAATGTTTTTCACCTAGATTACACTGTAGTATAAGCCAGATACATGTATCTGATAACACTCGAACCTAAATGCAACTATAGTAAACACCCACAGAACATGACAGCTACTGAAAACGGCTTTTGTTAGGTAAAAACCAACATTGTTTGTTCTAATGGGAACCCACCTTCCGCCATTTTGAATGCTGGTAACTGCAGTTGAGGTCGTAGGTGACGAGGGTGTGATTGTTAGTGAATACAGATCTCGATCTTATTTTTCCTAGCATTATCAGGTGATCTTTATCTTCATTATTGAGATTATATTCATATATGATTACCATCTATGATTATTGAGATGCTATCGTGAAACACTTCAAAAAGTATCATTACCAGCAAAGCAACTCTTATTCTCAACATTCTCAATCATACAATGACTCCAATATGGCACCAATGGGGATTCAAAAGCCGGTTGTGACATGAGTAGCATTATGAAAGTGGGATAATGTAGGTGGCCACTACTCAGCGATGTGTCAATAGAGTTTATGGACATGTCGACATGTATCATCAGTAACTGGAGGCCCGAGGCACTTCCTGCTGGCGCGGGGGGAACAAAGGAAGCTATATCGAGATCAAGAGTAATTGGCGCCCTTATATAGACTGCCTCGGCTTCTCACCTCAAGGAACATAGGGGTCAGGTTTTCAGAAAATGTACAATTCGCCTACACTAAATTCTTTCAAATAACCCGAATTTCAGACAAAAATAAAGTTCAAAATACAGTTCAACATAACCTAGCAGATTGTTTGAATCAAGGCAATACTAAATATACTCAGATATACGTAGTATTGGCGATTTTTTGGTCTAATTTAGTAGAATTTACTAAATGTGTTGATCTGCCAATTTGTACATTTTCTGAAAATCTGACTCATAGGCGCCCAGTGAGAACTTGTAACAACCCCCCACCCCACACTCACCCCCTCCCCCACCCCACCCCACTCACCCCCACCCCCACCCCCACCCCACACTCACCCCCACCCCACCCCCACCCCACCCCCACCCCCACCACACCACACTCACCCCCACCCCCACCCCACACTCACCCCCACCCCCACCCCCACCCCACTCACCCCCACCCCACCCCCACCCCACACTCACCCCCTCCCCCACCCCACCCCACCCCCACCCACCTTAGTCTCTCCCTGATGCTTGTGGGCCAGGGAAGGCGTTGTCGCTAAACCAGTCGTGGCGTCCTTGTGGGTCAAGTCTTCAAAAAATGTACAATTCGCCTTCACAAATCCCCTCAAATAACCCAAATTTAACACGAAAATCAGGTTCAAAATACAGTTCAACATAACCAGGTAGATTTATTGAATGGATACAATACAGAATACAATCAGATATACTTAGTATTTATCATTTTTCAATCTAATTTAGCAGAATTTGAAAGATGTGTAGAACTGTAGATTGTGCATTTTCTAAAAATCCGACCCTTGTAGAATACGGCTGGACGCTGCTCAAGACATAGATCTTTTAGAGTCTTCAAGTGATGACTTGTGATTAATGTTTAAAAAGGTTGCTAGCAGGAAAGAGGAACAAATATATTATCATGTCCTTCCTCCCCAGGAATAAAACACGATGGAAAACAGGACAACAGCGATAATTTGTTACCTCCAAGAGGTGCCACACACATCACGCATACATATGGGTCAGATCTTCAGAAAATGTACAATTGCCAAATCTACACATTTAGTAAATTCTGCTAAATTAGACTGACAAATGGTCAATACTAGGTATATCTGAGTATATTTAGTATTGCCTTGATTCAAACAATTTGTTTGGTTATGTTGAACTGAATTTTGAACCTTATTCTTGTCTTAAATTTTGGTTATTTGAGAGGATTGAGGAAGGAGAATTGTACATTTTCTGGCGATTTCACCCATATATATAATATATCGGTGGAATCGCCGGAAAATGCACAATTGGCCTTCTACAATCGTCGCAAATAACACAAAGTTGAGACAAGAATAATGTTCAAAATTTGGTTCAACACATCCCAACAGATTGTTTGAATCAAGGTAATATCAAATATATTCAGTTATACCGCGAGTATTGCCCATTTTTCAGTCAGAATCTACTAAATGTGTAGAGCTGCGACTTATACACTTTCTGAAAATCTGACCGTATATAATATCTCTGTATCAGTGTATGTACCTATTCATTATACTGGATTTATATCAATATATTATTTACTATAATGTATATAGTTTTCCATTCAAGCAGACCTATTTTTCAGCGCGGTTATTACCCAGCCCTTAAAATAGATTGTTAATTCTTGCAGAATGTGCTTTTCCATATGAACGTTTCAGCATACGTTTCAGCATACGTTTCAACATACGTTTCAGCATACGTTTCAGCATACGTCTCAGCATACGTTTCAGCATACGTTTCAGCATACGTTTCCTATATCTCCTTTTATGATGTCAAAAAATCTCGCGCCGAAAAAATGCAGGTTCTGTTTCGATTTTGGTTTGTGGGCGCGCGGTTACTTTTTCCCCCGTCTATTTATTTGGTCCTTACCTGCATGCAAACTTCAATGAAATACAACAATATGTTGGCAAAGAGTGAACTGCATATGAGTCAGATTTTCAGAATATGTACAATTGGCAGATCAACACATTTAGTAAATTTTACTAAATTAGACCGGAAAATCGTCAATACTACATATATCTGAGTATATTTGGTATTGCCTTCATTCAAACAATCTGTTAGGTTATGTTAAACTTTATTTTGAATCTGATTTTTGTCTTTAATTTGGGATATTTGAGAGGATTGGTGAAGGCGAATTGTACATTTTCTCAAAATCTGACCCTCCAGATGTCAATGCCAAATAGTATTAACTTGATCTGGTAAACGTAATGTCTTAAAAAATAAATTTAAGATACAAAACTCAGTTGTGTACTATTCATTTCTATTGTTAATGTGGAACCTTTCTTTAGACAAGGCTGAGAAAAGTATTTTGTCGATATAATGATTTTCGCTGAATAAGATGTTGTAAGTCTTATCAAGCTAAATACGTTGCACCTTTGTATAAATATTCATTACTCAGAGCTATGTTTGTACCTTTTTTTCTAATTCTGGCATTTAGAATCACGCAGTCGCCTTGATTATATCTTGTGAATAATAAGGGTCAGATTTTCAGAAAATGTACAATTCAACTTCACCAATCTTCTCAAATAACCTAAATTTCAGACGAAAATAACGTTCAAAATACAGCTCAACCTAATCAAACCGATTGCTAGAATCAATGCAATGCCAAATATACTCGAATTTACCTAGTATTGACCAAATTGCAGACTAATTTAGCAGGATTTACTTAATGTGTACAGCTGCCAATTGTGCATTTTCTGAAAATCGGACCCATAAGATAATAAGAATAATAGACAGCATCGTCCTGGAAAATACCAGCCAGGAAAATTAGAAGCATAAAACCTGGAGGGCAACGTTGGATGACGGATGTATGGAGTCAAACCACATAAAGGGTTTTTGAGGGCAGTAATTGACAAAGTATTCGCGGAAGTACATCATTAGTCAGAATAAATAAATAATTCACATGACCTAGGCATATACACAAAACATACTTTATCTTTGTTCATTAGGACGGGGAAGCATAAACATACTTCAAACCTTAAAAGCCAATTAGACCAGCTCTAATCAAACGTTGATATGATGAATAGAGGCGACTTCTTTCCCCATAATAAAGTGCGTATCAGGAACGGTTAAATCTTAATCGTGCTTACACACAGAGTGGCTATATAATGGGTCAAGTTTTCAGAAAATGTACAATTGACAGCTCCACACATTTAGGAAATTCCGCTAAATTAGGCTGAAAAATGATGAATATCGGGTATATCTGAGTATATTTGGTATCGCATTGATTTAAAGTATCAGTTCTGTTATGTTAAACTGCATTTTGAAGCTCATTTTAGTCTTAAATGTGGGTTATTTGAGAGGATTGGTGAAGGCGAATTGTACATTTTCTGCAAATCTGACCCATATATAAATTGCGGCGTCCTCATGCCGTTGCATTCATTATTTTGCTGCCGCTGATAAAATTGGATCCATCATGTGAAGGTGAAAGTAAATTAATTGCCGCGCCCTACGAGGTGAAGGGGGATATATTTCCACTATATCAATGCTGCTGTCAAGATTTAAATATATCTTCTACACCAAAGTGTAGTTCTAGGTCTCACCACCAGGTGACGGCCATTCCATCATCATCTCCGACAATAAATTACACACGAGCCAATTCAAAGAATGGACTCTTGCTATAATACTTTCTGACAGCAGGGCTAGTGGGCATTTAATGCGTCATGTCAACATGATAGAGAGATTTAGCAACCACAACACACCAACATAACACTAACGCATCCACTAACTATTAGTACATTATTACCGATGTGGGGATATCTCGAGAGGTGCTAGGCTGAGGGCATCTGCAATGCATGCCTCTCGAGATATCCCCACAACGGTTATAATAATGTGCTAATAGTTAGTGGATGCGTTAGCGTTGTGTTGGTGCGTTGTGGTTGCTGAATCTCCCTAATATATGGGCTGTCCCCACCAAGGGACTAGAGTCATGTCTATCTGGAAAGGTCTACATCCACCAGTTTAATTAGAGTGCGTAATGGCTCATGTCCATCATAATTTACCATTGTGGTGTTTAGGATTTGCAGTACATCGCTCATACACAAAGAGTACTTCAGGTGGCCGTTGTAATGGATATTGGGCTTAACCGTTATAGTTTATGGCAGGATAATTAAACAACGGTGATTTCTCTCTGATGTCGATGTGTGGAAGAAGGAATATCATTAGTCCCTGTTAATCAGTTAACATCCTCATAAATAACCAGCTGGGCCATGGGGTCGGCTCGCCTCCCTCGACACAATTTTGGGGAAAGTTCCTCCTGTTTTAGCTTTAATCCTCTCCCCTCCAAGCCAGAACAGATTGGGTAGCCGGTGTTTAATGACACTTGAATGACCAAAGCATCTGGCCTTTTCCCCCTCCTTCCCTCTTCCCCCTTCCCCCTTCCCTGATAAGGAATCCAGCGCCAAACTACAGCTATTCAGATAGCTGTAGTTCAGATCTTCAGTGATAGTTTCAGGGCAGCTTCAAAAACGTTTCAGTTTTCTTCTCAGATTTCATAACATTATCAATGCAGGTTATAGATAGATTGATCTCATGATTCACAGAGAAAAGAGACATTATTGACCCTATGTGCGCACAAATGGTGGCCAATGGTCCAGAGATGGTCCATGTTGCGTCCCAAAGTAGACATATGATGACATCTGTACAGACTTTTCCTATGTGGTACAAGCTATTTCCCATATTACAAATTCTTTTCCAATTGCTAACTTCCTATGTCCGGGCAGATTTTACTATTTCCAGAACAAAAAGTTCCATGTCAGTGGTGATTTCTCCATGTCAGCCTCCTTTTCCACTATTTCCCTTAGATAATCACCACAGAAAAGTATGTCATTGCACCTTTTTCCTATGTCTCATATGGTATGTCCTATTTCCTCTACATGAAAAGCCATGTCTGGCTGCTCTGTCACCTATGTCAAGATTTGGTCATCCATGTCCTCCCTGGTACACTCCTTTTCTACCCATACAAAAGGAGACATGAGTAGGAAAGTGAGTGTTAGTATAGCAGTGTTACATAACACACCCAAGCCAGTCACTGTAGCTGCCCACCAGCTGCATGCATGAGTGATCACACTGACCAGTCTGGTCACTATAGCAAAACATACACACATATCTGTGACTCGACACGCGGAAAGGATGATCCGCGCGGGAAACAGCATTCCTGGGAATTCCCTTGAAACGTCACGCATCATTCATGACGTCATGGTCGCCGTCCTCGCACTGCGTAAACATTGTGTTAAACTCATCCATACTCAATAAATTCGGGGGGAGAAAAAAAACAACTTTGAAATAAGCTTAGACAATAAGGATTTTAATCATTTCATAGAGTTATGAGGCCTATTTAGTGTATATATTTAATGCAGTCATGGTCAGTAGCAGACGATATGCCAACGACGTGCGGGGAAGCCCTTAGTTGTTGTTTTGATTTGTGATAAGCCTGGCGATGGCAGACAAGTCAGCAGAGCTTTCGGCAGAAAAAAGGACTGAAGATGAGGATGAAGAACAGATTATCGACGACTTTCTCAAAAATACATGCAAATGTCAACGTGGGGAAGATGGAAAACCATGCAACACGTTTTTTCCAAGAGATTTCATCGAAAGTAAAAGAAATGAGGCCCACAGCCTTACGTCAGAACAGCTAGACATGGTTGTGATCGGAAACTTGTCAGCACACCGAAGGTAATATTTATTCTATTCATTTCTGTAAAAAGAAAATGATGATAATGGGACAATATTTGAGGGATTTCTGGATATTAAATTTTAATGTAGGCCTATTAGTTGCTCTAAACGTTTCCCTCTTTGTAACAATGGGAACTATGATAATACAGTGCAGTACGAACATTGACTTTAGCCTACTCACGGGTGGGCGTTTCCACAAAAACACAGCAATCGGAAAGTTGACAATGCAGACCTTGTGATGAAGAAGGGGTCATATATCTGCTAATGATAAAGCTAGGAACTTCGTTTTACCACCAAAAGTTAGCTAAATACTTGGGATTTACGATGCCATGATGAAAAAGCTGCCGTGGTGAAGAGAAAATACAATGCACAGGGGTAATATGCTAAGCACGGGGGTCCAAACCTTTACATCATAATAATGTATGTAGCTCTGACGCTCGACCCTTTAGGTCTAGTGATACAACATTTGTCATTTCTAAGCTGATATTAGGACTAGGAACCCCATTTTACCACCGATCAAGAGCTAAATATATGGGGTACATGATTGAATTATGATTGGATCAGTGCAATCGAAAGAATATTCACTACATAACTGTTGTTTTCATTATGCACAAAACACCATTCTGGTCACTCTGCATCCAAACCAGTCCAATGTAAAGAATAGGGCCTTTATACAGAAAGCTGATTGATAAGCCTACAAATAAAGCAATACTTAGACCAAAGTTTAACTAATTATGTTACTTATACATGTTTAGATGCTTATGATTTTGTTTTGATACATATAACTATGTAGCCTAGGTCCATACACAATATAGGCCTATCATTAAATAATTGATTTAGATGATCAGTAGGCCTATCAAGGGATGGCTACTCATCAATATCCTATGATGTAAATATGTAAAATTAATGTTAATACCCATCATTGAAAATAGTTGATGTATAGAACTTGTATAGGCCTAAGGTGAAACAAGAAAATAAATTAATTTGCATTTTACATTTTTCTAGGTATCCAGCTTTTGCAGGGCAATATGCAACCCTTAGGCCCCATCGAAAGAAAGAGCCAGCTGAATCCTCACATGATTCTTCATTCCGGGTCACTACAAAGTATTATGTTCATGATTTACCTGTATGTGAGGCAACATTTTGTTTTCTGTATACTCTGTCAAGAAAGCGCCTACACAATATCATGAGTCATTTCGACCAGCATGGCTTGACAGAAAGATCTCATGCCCTATCTGGTGAGTACAATATTATTTCCAAACTTAAAATTGTTTATTCTTCATGGTGCATGGGACATATAGTATTTAAAGACGTTTTTGCTAAAAGATATTGGGCCATGCTAAGAGAAGTTTTGCATTTGACATGATTTAAGGGTCGAAAATGGGAATAAAATCTAACTAAGATGAGATTTGTACTTAGGTATAAATAAATAATTTTTTGAATAGAAATATTCAGAACACCAAAAAGACCTTTCTTTTCACAGCTGTGAATATTGAATATTGCCCTACAGATATACCATTTAAAGGGGGTTTCATATATGGGCGGGGCTCCCGAAAATGTCCACTTTTAAAAAAATAGCATCAAGATTTTTTTCTACTCTAGTATTTTTCGACGTTTTGCTCTATAACTAAAAAACGAATAACCCTATGACACCCCAAATTCCTACACATATAGTATGGATCATATACTTTAGTTCTAATTTTTAAAATGTAATCGTTACAAGGTGTTTTAAGAAGTGGTGGTCATCTAAAGTTGACCATACCACCATGAAGCTTTGCCTTCGGTATGGGAGGCTATGCCTATGGGAAAATCAGGTTTCTGCACATTTTGCTCTATAACTAAAAAACGGATAGCCCTATGACACCCCAAATTCCTACACATATAGTATGGATCATATACTATAGTTCTAATTTTTAAAATGTAATCGTTACAAGGTGTTTTAAAAAGTGGTGGTCATCTAAAGTTGACCATACCACCATGAAGCTTTGCCTTCGGTATGGGAGGCTATGCCTATGGGAAAATCAGGTTTCTGCACATTTTGCTCTATAACTAAAAAACGGATAGCCCTATGACACCCCGAATTCCTACACAGTCATATAGTATGGATCATGTACTATAGCTCTAATTTTAAAAAAGTAATCGTTACAAGGTGTTTTAAAAAGTTGTGGTCATCTAAAGTTGACCATACTGCACTGCAGAAATGATTGAGATAAGGATAGACATTTGACTATCATGATTGACCCAAAATCACAAAAGGCCTTGGATTAATTCGAATAAATCCTCTGGCTTTTGTCCTTTTCATTATTGGATTTGACCTTTTCTTATGCCCTAGAAATTTTTTGGGGGACATGTCCCCCCCCCCCCCGGTTCCGACGCCCCTGCACAAATATTGCAATAATACCTATAAATATCTATTATATTGCCATTGTCTATGTCTGTGTTCATTTTATAGCCACGGGAGTATCTTATTTCGGATTAATTTTGATTCTATTATTCATATTTTCACTTTCATTACCAATTTGCTTATGCTGCTTAAAGGGCCCTGTCCCTGAACACAACACCCCATTTATTAAGTAAAAGCCAAGCAGTAAATGTGAATATAACCAAAGATTTATGTGCGGAATTACACACACACATGATTAGCATAGTTTACTTTTTCATTATTGTTCATTTTTATAATTTTTTCGTCACATTATTTATGTTACCGAACATAATACCCATGTCCCTGAACATAACACCCCTGTCCTTGAACATAACACCCTTGTCCCCTAACATAACACTGAGCTGTCCTCGAACATAACACACACAAATATTGCAAAAAAAAATCATACAAATATGTATCATTTAGCCCTTGTCTAGGTCTGTATTCATTTTATATGCATAGGGATATCTTAATTATACTTAATCTTACTTCTATTATCATTTTTTCATCATAGTATCTATGGAACCGAACATAACACCCCTGTCCTCGAACATAACACCCCTGTCCCCGAACATAATACCTCCTTTATTGAAGGGAAGGGAAGCAGTCACTTGGAATATAACCAATGATTTATGTAGAGAATTACATACACAATTTTATAGCATACTTTACTTTTTCATTATTTTTCAATTTTATCATTCTTTCATCATAGCATCTATGGACCCGAACATAACCCCCCTATCCCCGAACATAACACCTCCTTAATCTAAGGGAAGTTAAACAGTTAATGTAAATATAACCAATGGGCTATATACAAAATTGCATGGATAAATGAAGAATTTTATCTATTTTTTTATTACTCTTCTATTTCGTTATTTTTTTGTCATAATCCCTCTGTCCCCAAACACAACACCCCTGTCCCAAACACAACACCCCTGTCCCCAAACACAACACATGCTCAGAAGGTGGTTTCTCTGCCTATATATTCAAAGTCAACTTAAAGGATGGGTAAATATTAGAAAAATGTGCATATTCACCAACGCATTTTCTTGAATGTTTCAATATAAGTGCAATTCATCAATATGAGAAGAAAAGGTGGTCAAACTCAAAATTCCTATGTTGCAACTTCATGGAACCATGAGTATGGTCAAAATTGGAAAAAAAATAAAAATTCAAAGCTTTATCTGATATGGGACTATATCAAGAACACAAAACCGGGAGCAAAACATTATCCAGGTAGAACCTTTCTTGTGTATTTTATCAATTTATCAATAATCTTCATAAGCTATTTGGAGAGTTGTGAATGAAAGGACAGAAAATGATAAATGAAACAAAATCAAATTTGAAAATAAACTCAGAAGGAGGTTCTTACATTATGCTTTATGAAGAATTAAAGACAAATAACAAATTAATAAGTTTTATATAAATTTTCATTGAAACAAAAAAGAATTTATGCCAGGGTCATGCATTTGGGGACATTTTCTAACATAAAAGTATGATTTTCTTGCATGAAAAGGAATTTTTATATATATTTCTCAATGTGTCGTTATTATATACTTGGAAAGGTACAAAATACTGAACAACTAGTAATGTGGGATGAAATCCGAATGAATTACAGAATTAAAATGGGTGATTTTGGCGAAATGGACATTTTCGGGAGCCCCACCCATATACATAAAAAACGCTCATGATTTGTGAAATTCATATTGATTTTAATGGAATAAGAGCGATCACTGTATTTCCTCAACTTAAGAGAACTATAAATATCAAAGACACCATTTGCACAACCTTTTAGAGAATGGCCCTATTAAGGTATTACGAAAGACAATATTCACTAAAAGAAGTCTTCTGTATTTTATATTTTTATATGTTGTGCTTGACTAAAGTACACCTAAAGAAGATCAAACACTTTGATTGATTATTTCAATGGTCAGTACGATATATGTATTTTCTTAAATCATGTAATAATCATATTAATGCCAAAGGATATCAGCCGATCAAAATACACAATAGCTTTAATCTGCTAGGAATCCATACGCTGGTGTTCACATATTCTGTAGGATGAGTTTATGTGTAAATGAGCAAATATCGATTTGTGTACAATTGTATCCATAACTAAGATTATAGTTGGGGTTTTTTCAATGCAATATTCATGTGTTTTCATATATTATCAGATTTCTGGTTGGTAAACTAATTTTTGAAACCTTTTTTTTCAGGTAAACCACTTCTGAATGCGCTCACACCAGACACAATACAAGACGTTGTGACTTTCATACAATCTGTCGGGGAAAAAAAGGGCCTCTCCTTACCTGGTCGGTTAGCCAATGTAAACCAACTAAGTGGCATGAAGCTACCACCGGACGTCACCAAGGCCTCACTCCATAGGGAGTATGAAAATGCATGCAGAGAGGCAGGGAAGATTGCGGTAGGACTTAGCTCTTTCAAAAACATTTGGCTCAAATATACACCAGACATTTCTATTCTCAAACCACAGTCTGACATGTGTGAGAAGTGTCAAAGCAACCATGCAGCCATCCTAAAATCTTCTGGCCTACCTGATAACATCAAAGAAGAACCGTATTCAAATGCCATAGATCATCTAAAGAAGGCAGACGTACAAAGACAGCATTATAACCAGCAATGCCTGCAAGCTAGAGAGGAAATTGAAAATGCAAATTGTGTAACTGTTAAAACACTGAGCTTTGATTATGCACAAAACATATCATATCCCTCATCGGCTTGTCAAGTGGGGCCAGCTTACTTTAAATCAGCCAGAAAGTGTGGCCTCTTTGGCATTTTGTGCGAAGGGTCTTCTGTCCAATCAAATTTTTTGATAGATGAGTGCGACACCATAGGGAAAGGGGCAAACACAGTCATAAGCATGCTAGATGCTTATTTAGAACAGGATGAAACTCCCAACCTATTGCTGCATGCAGACAACTGCACTGGCCAAAACAAGAATAATGCTCTTGTACATTATCTGATGTGGCGCATCCTGATGAATAAAAATGATTCGATTGAGATGTCTTTCATGATGCCAGGGCACACAAAATTTGGCCCAGATCGGATGTTTGGAATAATAAAGAAGAGGTATAGCCACAGTGTGGTGGACACCTTGGATGACATTGTTGAACTAATTGATTCCTCTTCCTACAAGCATCACAACAAAGCTATCCCAACTTATGATTATGTGAGGAACATTCGAAACGTAACATGGAGAGATTGGGTGAATTTCCTGCAGTCATTCTTTAAGTCCATTCCAGCGCTTCTGCAGAAACAGCATTTCACTGTCAGTAAAAAATCCCCATGGATAGTTACTACAAAGGCAGCAGCTGACGATGACACAGTGGAAGTTGACATCCAAAAGGTAAACCTCAAAGTCATTTCAAATGCAGGGTAAGTGAAAAAATAATCAATATATATTTAATTGCAGTGATTTCAATTTCCATTTCACTAATCAACCTATTCGTATATAGCTCTATGGGTTATTTTTATAGTTCTGATCAATCTAAAGCATAAATTTATGACTTAAAATGTACATCCATGGGAAACCAGTTTTTGCATTACGAGCTATCAGCATATGTTTCTGTGATTTCTTTGAGTTGGTCTAATGACAAGTGGATCTGATTTGAAGCACTAAGGATAACAAAATATTTTGTTTGCCCATGAATTATGTCAAGTGTCAAGTATTGATCATGAGAACTCAAGGACATGAAGATATCTATTAATGATGTTTTAAAGTTTAATAGACAAGATATCAAGTTGCGATTTTCTGGGGGAAAGGCATGGGGAGCTTTACAGCCCAGTCACTTGAACGGATCAGTGACATAAGAAAACATAGGTACTCTTACTCTGGACATTTTGAGAGCTTTAACCTCAATAATTCTATGTGCAAGCACTTGAGTGGCTAACCACTGACAATTTATCTAAGTTTATGTTAAGCCCTGAAAAGATGCTGCAGTCCCTGGATGGTCGGTCACGCAGTCATATAATTATTGGCACAAGAAATATATTGTGCAGATAGCACTATTTTATTCATGGGTCAAAACTAATTGAACAATTTGGATGCCTAAAGTAATGTTAACTCTAGATCCAAACTGATATCTGAAATTAGATTTAATCTTTCTTAAATTTCAGTATGCCACCAGTGATCCATCCCAGAGGTATGGATATAAAACGTCAAAAGTACTTGTACGAGCAAGTATCAGGCCTTTGCACGAGTGCCCTTGCTGCATCCATCACCTGCCCTAAGCCAGACATTCAACGCAAGGGAAAGAGGAAATTAGTGGAAGAATAGATATCTGAGCTAAATAAAAATCTACCAGATTTTTTGACAGGACTAGAAAATAATTAGCATGAATCTGTCCACCAGGATTGTGTCTATGCACCTCTGTAATCCATTTATTGTCCTCATGGTAGATTATGTCCCCTCCGGTGTTCCAAAGAAATATAGCATAATATGTGTAACCATCTAATTCAGTAGTTATGACACCTGTTAAAAGCAAATGTAAATTCTTGTAGAGTATCTACCTGTATGTAAAAGGAACACTCGCATTTCTTTATCTTAATATTGTACATATAGCAGCGTTCCTGTCCTGATCTAATACAGGACATTTGCATAATGCCCTAGTTCTGGCACTTTACTTGGCCACTTCCACTAGTGTTGCCAGTATGGTACCTCATAATATATTTAAATCATTGTAAGTATGTTTTTCTAGTTGTAGAGACATAACATTATACAGTTGTCTTAAAATTGATGATGAATTTAGCAAGATTACATTATACGTCATTGACTGTCCAGCTTACACTCTATTCAGGTAAAAACATCTATGTTGGCCCTATTGGTGGAGTTATACTGTCTATAGGTGCTGACAATTGGATGTTCTGCTTGTGGTGTGGCGTATATAATATGTCAACAAAGTGTCAAATAATATATTGTGTGACATCGAATCTTGTATAACTATATACATTCAATGTGTTTTATTGCATAACGTTATGATTACATAGTAAAGAATGAATCTGGTTAGATGAGATTACTGTGGTGTTAATGATGATGTCAGTATGTATTTTGCTTTGTGCTGTATAACTGTATCTGGCTCACAATTTAATTGAATATAATTTTGAAGTATTTCACACCAAAAGTCAAAACTTTGATGTTGGCCCTACTGATGGAGTTATACTGTCTATAGGTGCTGATGATTGGATGTTCTGCTTCTGTTGTGGACTATTTCTTAGTTGTATCAAATGATATACAATGTGATATTCAGGCTTTCATAATTTTAGAAATGTATTGTATTATATAGTGTTAGGGTATGATTATATCGTACAACTTCAACTAGAGTTAATTAGTGAGGTGCCAAATATTCTGATGGTGTATTAAGAGGGAAGTTGGATTCCATATAGTATAGAATGAACGGGACAGCCTAGATTTATAACGGCAGTAAAGACAAAGTTGTGCAACTAATTATTCTCAGGTGTTAAGATGGTTGTTTGTCCAGTGGCTATTCTCTAGAAGATAGTTGTGTAAATACTGTAATATATAATTATACTATGGGTGTGCGGTTGGATTTTAATGGTCGAATCAGGATCTTTCACATGTATATATATGGGAAATGCCATCCAAATTATGAAAGCATCTCTTGTTTCCATGGAAACAGTCAGTTACCTTGACAATAGCACACATATATATATATATATAGCTTTGTTTGAAACAATATACATGTATACATGTCTCAGATATATGCGTTCAGTATTGAACTAGGCCTGTATTGAACTAGGAATATCTCCAATATATTTTAATGTACCATTTGGTAAAACTGTTTCAGTGTTTACTCCCCCCACCCCTTCCCCGCCCCCAACCAAACTTGGATTGTAAGGGGAAAACATAGCTTGTCAGCATATAAATTCATAAATAGTGCCACAAAATGACAATGAGTTAAGGATTTGTAGAAAATTATTGTTCAAAATATCTATTTATGCACTCATGCAGTGAGTATGTGTACATAAAAAATCACATTTCTCGGTTCTCTGACCACGTAAACTCTGAGTGTTACTCAGTGTTGCCATGGTAACAGTGTTCCCATAGCAACATTCACTCAAAAAAACTGATGGGTTACTAAGACTACTCATAGTATAATATCATTAATAGGAAAAAAGATTTTTAATAAATTTTAAGTCATTTACCCTCTTATATAGCATATCACATCTTGTTATCAATTACCCCAGTTATCATGCTTTTAATGAAATGCGTTTTGGACCATAACTATCAATAAAATACAATATGATTAAGAGACATGCCATTACAAAAAATGCCATATCTCAGCAACTACTGGGAATTTTCAAGAATTTTTTTCAGTAATGTACTCTGTGCGACGTATAGAGTAAGGAAATATTAAAAAGTCAACTTCGAAAATTTGACCCCGGTGTAGCAGGTCTAATGTACCCCCCATCAGGTGTACCCCCCGGTATAACTAACCTAGGTCTAATGTACCGGGGGTACATTTGACCTAGGTCCAATATACCCCCGGGGGTACTTTAGACCTAGGTCGGATATACCCCCTCCAGTTTCAATGTACCCCCGGGGTATATTAGACCTAGGTCAAATGTACCCCCACCAGGTTCAAAGTACCCCTAGAGGGGAAACTAAACCTAGGTCTGATATACCCCCAGTACGTGTAACCAATCTAGTACTGATGTACCCCATTGAAACATTTATTCTTTTAATTATGACAATAAAAGTAATAATGAATAAAGTGAAAACTGGATACAGTACAGGCCTGATAGACAGAACTGAATAGATTTTAGTTGTTTTGTTTTTTTATTTGCAATATGCTCCCATAGTCATTGAGTTACAATGATATTTTAAGTTTAAATAAATAGAAAGAAAAAAGGATAATTATACAGAATTACAATAAATTTCATTATTAGACCCTCAAAGTGATCTTTAATTTATTTCCCATAAGCATTAGATATGACCTTCTCTCCCAATATGTTCTTTTAGAATTGTTGGTGTAAGATTATAAATGAAACAAAGGGGGGTAATTTGAACCTAGAGGGGGTCATTTAAACCTAAGGTGTAAATTACCGGGGGGTATATTAGATGAGGGGGGTAATTTAGAACTGTTACACCGGATCATCCTTTCTGCGTGGCCAGTCACATCTCTTTCCCTGCCATGTTGTCTTCTCTTCCTTTCTCTTTCTCCCTCTCTCCCTCTCCCCTCCCTCTCCCCCTCCCTCCCCCGCTCACCCTCCCTCTCCCTCTCACCCTCCTGCTCCCTCCCAGTCATGTTGGGGTAGGAATACATCATGGTACATTTGGCTGAAAAGGAGTGGATATTTGGAAAAGGAGTGGATATTTGGAAAAGGAAAATGATATTCCAAAAAGAAAAGGATATTCCAAAAAGGAAAAGTATATTCCTAAAAGGAAAATGATAATCCGAAAAGGAAAAGGACATTGGCAAAAAGGAAAAGAAAGTTGATAAAAAGGTGTTAGATATTCCAAAAAGAAAAGTCTTGGATATTTTTATTTTTTCCTATTTCACGTTTATATCCTTTCATATGGGGGACAAAACAGTCCATGGATGTGGATAATCAGGCTCCAGCTACAGGTAGCCGCCCATCCACACTTGCGGACACCCCTGTTACCTCTCGAGGTAAATACATCAACCCATATTATGGTCTATGCCATATAAGGTAAATAAAAAAGAAGACGGAGCCAGCCGCTATAACAGAGTTTGGACAAATTCAATGATTTAGAAGATTACAGTAGAAAGGTTATGATGCACCAATTTTTATGGAATTTTCCAGTATCATTTAAATTGGGGGCCGAGAACGTTATTATATTTGACAAAACGGTCACCCACTACATATTTGTTTGGTACAAACAAAAATCTAAAAGAAAATAAGGCTTAGGAATCTTACACTTCCAAAACAAATAGACTTGTATGAAATGTAAGATTGGTCTTATATACAGTGAAGGAAAAGGAGTCCAGTAAGGTTGGTACATCCAACACGCACATGCCTACAGTTGTTAATGTAGGCTGTACATGTGTGATGTGTTTTAGGGAAATGAGTCACAAGTCGCAAAACTGATATTTTCCAAAGTGTTATATTCACAAGAACCCTTGCTTGGAATGTTTCTATTCTTGGAGTACTTTGAGCTGCTAGTAGCATTAATACATGTACCAAGTTTCAAGGCAGTGTATGAAATATATCCATGCATTTCTAAGCTCATCCTATAGAGTATATTTAGCTTATTTACTAGTAATTTTTCACCCAGAGATATTGCAAAGTGTTTTGGTTTTTTTCAAAAATAAAAATATCTTAAAATACAGAGGCATTTCTTGGATGTCGGACTGATCACCAAATATTTGTGAGTTGTAAACATCAACTGACATCCACATAATACTGTGCAAGCAAGCAATGTTAAAGAATGTAACAGAATGGGACAAATCCGGCAATTCACTGCCGGAAATGTATTGGAAAAAACATCTCAAAGGAGCCTGAATCCATTGAAGTTTTCCTACCCACTTTAGTTGAAAATGATTTCAAATACATGATGCATGTTTACAAATACTTGTAATCAGCACTGAAAGGTGTTTCTCAAATTTCCCGCTAAGCCTTATCCCTGGAAGTCGTAATTATTTAGCTATTCGCGTCTGTGAGAGTTGCGATTGGAGTTTCTTGGCAAAGACGTTAAAGTTAAATAAAGTTGTGCAAAGGAGAAAGCTTTATCAAAACTCACTCAGTGATGTCGGAAGCAGGGGGGGGGGCACAGGGGCCATGCCCCCCGCCACCAATGAAAGTGGGGGGGGGCAGAGTATACATTGGGCCCCCCTACTATTTCCCTTATAAACATTTTTAAAATGCTGAAAAATGAACCTTTTTTTTCCCACTTCCCAAATGCTAGTTAAATTCTGTGCAAGATGGATTAAAACTCAACAGTGTCTTGAATTAAAGTCATAGGGCAAGAAAGACTCTTATCAACTGAAACTAAAGCACCCTGATGCAGCTTTTTTCCCCCATTTTCATTGGGACAGTCGTCATATCGATGTGGCTGGTTTGCAGCGAGTTTTGCATGTTCATTATCAAAAGAATCGAGGGAAATAAGTAGGTCACAACTTAAATTCATATTTAGAATGATAGGCAATAATGATTATGTTAGCTGTTCATTGAAAGCATGCGTTTTATGAAGCTGTTTCAGCATTTCTTCTGAACTGAGATACACATGCTTTGCCGACTATCAATGTGCGTCAGTCTAAGTTAAGTTTTGCATTTGTTGTCTCCGGGTATCTTACCAACTCAACTTCTTATAATCCATTCATGATTCTGACAATATCAGCACCCTAAAAAACTGTTGTTTACATTAGTGACTGATAAAAAACACAGACCTTCACAATCACACAGAGGCAAGAGTCAGTCTTTATATTGTATACACTTTCCCTATTCATTTGTGGGACAGAGTTGCCCCCCCCCCCATGTTCAAATTGCTTCCTACACCACTGTCGCTGCAGTATAGTTGAATGCTCTTTATTTCTTGACTAAATGAAATAGGTATTAGGACTACCATTTGCGACCATTGGAGAAATAGCACCCAAGCACGAGTCAAAGCTGCACTCTCAGTTAACATCCGTCAAAAACTAAATTATATTTTCTAATTATTTTTCCATTTTTTCCAATCCATCTAGGAGTCTTTGACCTAGAATTTGGAGAATTGTGTCTGTTTATTTCTGAGTCCTAAACGTCCTCATTTGTATTTGAAGGACCCACCAGAACCCTTTCCTATGATGACTTCACTTATTATCGCTCACCGGCGGCTGTTTTCACTCGGCGGATTCAATATAACAGCTGCAGAATATCGATAAGTTCAGTCCTATGTGTCATAATAATTATGGGTAAAATTGGTAAGATTTCTTTGGATGTAATAGCTGAGAATGCAGCTTTAGCGACAAGATTATGATTGGGTATCTTTGCACTGCAAACTGCAACAATGAGTAGAAACTAAGACAATGCCCACGATGGGTTTTTTCATTAATAGGGGATTTGCATGTCTCACTGCGCATGTCTACTGCAGTGCATGCTGGGATGGATTCTGATGAAATCTGACATATAGATATTTAGCAACATTTTTATCGAAAATTGCAAGAATGTTTTCACCAATATCATAGCTTTTATAAATGATCTATGAAAACCAAATGCATGATGGGAAAGATAGAGACTTGTGTCATGGAAACATGTATAACACATGTATATTGACATTAGAACATTGATAATTATTACATGCTGAACATCATCAACATGGCATGTTTTCTGTAGATTTTTCACCGTATCATTACTCCCATAATTCAGTGCAAATCAAGATTCAAAATGGCGGCTATGCAACTCCCCTATTGGGTTAATACATCTGGCTTATAATTCTATGGTGCCTTGATTCTTGGCACACTTCTGCCGATGATTATGTGTTGCTACAAATGGAAACAATCTGATCATAGTCTGGAATTGTTCCGAAGCAATTGAGTCCATATCAATCGACAGGCGAGATATGTGACAATTTAACATTGACAATATGTGTATCTAAATCCTAAACCCTGGACCCATGACGCAGCAATAATCGCACTAATTATGGCATAAATCTTGTCCTCAATGTTACCTCGCGCACCCGAGAGACTATGTCGGTCAGATCTTCAGAAAATGTACAATTGCCAGATCTACACATTTAGTAATTTCTGCTAAATTAGACTGACAAATGGTCAATACTAGGTATATCTGAGTATATTTAGTATTGCCTTGATTCAAACAATTTGTTTGGTTATGTTGAACTGAATTTTGAACCTTATTCTTGACTTAAATTGGTTATTTGAGAGGATTGAGGAAGGAGAATTGTACATTTTCTGGCGATTTCACCCATATACTAGTAGCAGTTTTAACACATGTACTCACATGACTCTATATTATAGTTCTGCGATGTCCTATAGATACGAATGTCATGAAAGTTGTATTATAAGACTGGCTTGAATGGTTTACGCCAGGTTTCATAGTATATATGGGTCAGATTTTCAGAAAATGTACAATTCGTCTTCACCAATCCTCTCAAATAACCCCCATTTAAGACAGAAATGAGCTTCAAAATGCAGTTTAATATAACAGAACTGATACTTTAAATCAAAGTGATACCAAATATATTCATATATACCCAGTATTCACCATCTTTCAGCCAAATTTAGCAGAATTTACTGAATGTGTAGATCTGCCATTTGTACATTTTCTGAAAATCTGACCCATATATACTTGGTTTATTATAGTAGTATAGTTGTTTTAATACATGTACTATGGATGTCATGAAAGTTATATTTTTAAAAGACTGACTTGACTGATTGATCCCAGGTTTTCACAGTAAATAAAAACATGTGATCCTGGTTTAGTATAGTAGTAGTCATCGAGGTGTTTCGATGGTTGAGGAATCGATATATTTGTTTTTGCTCAAAATATTTATTCAGGTAATAGTCGTACATATTAGTCAGATTTTCAGAAAATTTACAATTGGCAGCTGTACATATTTAGTAATTTCTGCTAAATTCTGCTAAAAAATGATAAATTTTGGGTATAGGCCTATCTGAGTAGGCCTATATTTGGTATTGCTTTGATTTAAAGTATCAGTTCTGTTTATGTTAAACTGTATTTTGAAGCTCATTTCTGTCTTAAATGTGGGTTATTTGAGAGGATTGGTGAAGGCGAATTGTACATTTTCTGAAGATCTGACCCATATAGGCCTACATCAGTTTCATATACAGTTGAAATTCCTGACCACGGCTCACCTTACGGTGGTCTTCCGCCGCTAACGTTACCTGATTTTCGGTCGACGAGACAAGACAAATAATAATAAAATAGTTCACGATTTATTGCCCTTGTAAAGTTATTTCCAGACCTTAGAATTATAGAGTCTGTAATTGCGTGTTTTAACATTTTTCTACATTTTCCTCAAAATTCTATAGGACCTACATTTATACACCCGTTCCTTCATAAATGTAAAAAAAACTTAGAGACCTTAAAATCATAGTCTTTCTTCTACCTCCCTTTCACCAGTTAACTCAAGCCGAAACGCGTAGGATCAGACAAGCTAAAACATCTAGGCCTAGCTGTCTTTTAAAGTATTCTATAAATAAAACGACTGTAGGAAAGGACTTAGATCTACTGTGTTCTTACAAAATTACAAAATACGGTAATAATTATAATGATAATAATTTACTTACTGTAACGTTAGGACTAGGCCTATGTAATTATAATCGTCATAAAAATATTAATGATGCCGTTTTTCATGATTAGGTGGATTAATATGATATTAATTTGGAGGGAGTGAATCGTTGTTAGGTTGGGTTCAATGCATGGGTAGCGTACTACATTTAGCAATAATAAAGTAGGTTTTTATTGTTTAATTACGCTTCGAACACAGAACTACTTTCTTGCCGAACAACGCTCGCGTATGGTTATGTGTAGGCCTACTACTTTCAGATTTTCGCTTTTCCCGCTGTATTTCAAAGAGCCTACTTTTGTATTCCCATACTCTTAATCGGCCATTTCGCTCAATTTTCAAGCCTTTTCGTACAGACCACCAAACAGTACACATCATTAGACTGAAAATCGTCCAAGCTTTAATTTGATATAAAAAATGTTCCTGAATTTGTATTATTAGTCTTTCTGGCCTACCTTTCATCCAGACATTTTTGTCAACAACTAGGCCTATGCCATGTCCGCAGGGAAACTGGCTCAATATTTTCAGATTTCACGTCACTTTGTATCCGCGGTTACGCTCGCTTTTTAAGCCTTGCTGTACGACTGACCCACAAACAGCACACATTATGGGACAGGAAATTGTCCAAGCTTTAATTTGATATAAAATATGTTCCTGAATTCGTAGGCTATTATTAGTCCTTCTAGCATAACTTTCATCTAGACATGCCAGATTTGTTGTCAACAACTATGCCGGCAAGGACGCAATATTTAGTAGGACGTAACGTCCTGTAATTTACGCTACGTTAGTAACGCGTCCTTAAAGGTAAATACCAGTGTTTAATACAAAAATTAAAGGAACCACTGAAATTTACTACTGTTCACTATAGAAGTCTATGGGAAAACGGGTATTTTCTGCATTTTCCCCAATAGCATATGATTGAATCATACGATTTTCTTTAAAATCTGCATATACATTGCTGACATGTTATTCTACCCTCCCAATTTAGAAAAATAAGGGGTCATTGAACTAAAAAAAAAGTTTTTCAGCTTAACTTGTATCACAATGAGTTTTCCCCATTGAAATCAATAGTGAATGGAAGTAAACTTCACTCATCCCTAAAACACAAAATAATATGATTTTGAATATACTTTTTGCATTTTGTATTCCCCCAACCATGTTCTTTCTCAAGACAAAGTTTGAACAAAATATATTGACTTCTATTGTTTCATGCATTAGTTCCTTGAATTCCCGCCTGCTGCAGTGCTGACAACGCTGGTATTTACCTTTAACAACGCTTTTTCCCGTGTGGGCTGTTGATTATTACATCATTGTGGTGATTATTACAGGTCTGGGAAATAAGGGCTCACAGTTGGTGCGATATTGAAATAAAGTGGCTATGACTATGTGTGATGATCCCAAATACCGGTCGTAGATAGGCCTACCCCAGGCTGGAAAACCAAATGACACCCTATTGGGAGAATTACTCATATGAACCATGTACTTTGTTTTCTTGTCATTATCATCATATATGTACAGTTGGTGCGGTTCAACTTGTAATAATAATAATAATAATAATAATAATACAAGACAAATTGACATTCTAACAAATGCTATCTGAATCCCGGTTCTATAATAGAAACCCTCTTTGATTAGGCTAACCAACACCTCTATGACGTATACAATCCCAATCCATAAATAGGACCAACCAACCAACTTGACCCCATCTCTATTTTCCATCTCATTATTTTTCACAAATCTCAACACTTCCATATACAACCATTAATATGTGAAGCGAAAATTCAAAATATTGAAAATTGCTAAAAACACTAATGTTGTCTTCACAACCCATCTATATAGCAGCCTCACTAGAGGCATATCGCCGTCCAGAAGGAGCGACCAACAAACAATTAATGAGAAACACCTGGTCCCTAATTCTCAGGGACTGATTTATACCTTCTGGACTAGACTGATTGACGGCTATCTTAATCAAAAAATAAGAATAATATGCCGTAGAACTAGGTGACATTTTCCTGATACAGCGTAAATTATCATTTGCACTTTTGGACGGCATGATGAAAGACAATAGGGAGATTTAGCAACCACAACGCACCAACACAACACTAACGCATCCACTACTGTAAAGGTATTAATCTTCGCGCAGTAGGCTATTTATTTTCGCTATTTTCGCGCACCTACCTTTGTGCGCAATAATAAATCCTGCGCGAAAGCTATAATTATTGCATAAATAATGTGTGAGACTTCCTTGCTGCGCGAATTTAAATCCCCGCGAAAAGGTGTCAAAGTACTAAGTGCACGAAAATTTATCTGCGCGAAATTAGATACGTTTACAGTAACTATTTATAACTCGAGATATCCCTACAACGGTAATAATGTACAAATAGTTAGTTAGCGTTAGTGTTGTGTTGGTGCGTTGTGGTTGCTAAATCTCCCTATTAACATAATGTCCTAAACCGATAAACTCCAATATATCGAATGCTTTTAATGCACCTTTTAGTACTAAATATCCCTGAATCAGTTCAGGTGTGCACAAAAGCAAGCAACTAATTCGTAAAGAGATGACCAATAAATAATTCAAATTCTTTTCAAATCGAGTTAGCCCCATATGGGGTCCATAGACTATCGGCTATTTTTTCGTCCCAGTCCAGGGACAATCTTGATCACTTTGAGCGTTCGAACTCTGACAATGATTTGAGCGTAGGTTAATCAGAATTTGCGCTCGACACTCACGTCACAACAACAGTTACTGAATGAATAATCGATGACACTACTTGTCTTAAAAACCTAGCAACGCAGGATCAAAGAACAATGAAGTGTTGTCACTCCTGGGTAAGACCATAAAGTGCCTTTCTGTCTCTTTTCTCTCTCTCTCTCCCTTCTTCTCTATCTCTATTTCCTGGGTATAGCCATCTCTTTTCTCTGTCTCTCTCTCCCTTCTTCTCTATCTCTATTTCCTGGGTATGACCATCTCTTTTCTCTGTCTCTCTCTCCCTTCTTCTCTATCTCTATTTCCTGGGTATGACCATAAAGTGCCTTTCTGTCTCTTTTCCTCTGTCTCTCTCTCCCTTCTTCTCTATCCATATTTCGATATTATGATCATAAACTCCCTCCCTCTCAGCTCTCCCGCCCTTGATATAACCATATTAAACGTGTTGATAAGGGCGTAAAGCAACCAATCTCACTCACTCACTCACAATGAAGTGTTGTTATTCTACGCTAGCGTAAAACTAAGACAAAAGACCCTATGGGTCAGATTTTCAGAAAATGTACAATTCGTCTTCACCATTCCGATCAAATAACGCAAATTTAAGACAAAAATGACTTTCAAAATGTAGTTCAACCTAACCAAACAGATCGCTAGAATCAATACAATGCCAAATATACCCGAATTTACCTAGTATTGACCAAATTTCAGCTTAATTTAGCACAACTTACTAAATGTATACAGCTGCCAATTGTACATTTTCGGAAATCTGACCCCTATATAAAACGTTACTGGCGTACTCATGTTCTTCTCTGGCTGATTTGCGGATCTGATAAAGACATTTGTGAAGCATTGAATTACATGTGTCAATACCAATTGGGGACAAAGAAAATAATGGGTCTAAAACAAGCAACACTTAATTAATTGAATTTCTATGGAACCACAGAGAAATTGGTCGTATTATCAATTCTGGTGCACATCACTTTAAGTGGTAGCCGAATGCTGGTGAGAAATAACCTTTCTGACTGTTAAAGACAACAGGAATTGTCTGGCAAAAAGCACCTGCTTTCATCATCCGTTCTTGCGAGGTCACTATCCAGATTATTATCGTTAGATACTGTTCAGTTGATTTCGGTATAAGGACATTGGTCCCTAAGGTTGGATTCATGTCTAAAGTAATAAATTATTGTGACTTTGTGGGTAACTGGATTTGACGGTGAAGAATGTCAGGTCGCAAATGGATGGTTCAGGGTGCATGTATAGGTCGTACTATGCCAAACAACGTGACATGTTGGAATGGAAGTGCATGTGCTACCATGGGAGTCGTAAGTAGTATAGAGAAAGTAGGATTCGTTGCTCCGTTTCTCGCTAGCTAATCGGACCTGAGCTCTTGCAATATTTGTTGCAGAGGTGTTGCTCTGATGAATTGGCAATCTGTATTTATAAGCCCATTTCTTGGTTCTAGAGGCACATTGAGTCCCTCTCTGGCGTATATGGGTGAAACACGGACGCAACAGTGGTATAGAACAGCCCTTGATTTTGATAGATTAATATATGGGTCAGATCTTCAGAAAATGTACAATTCGCCTTTACCAGTCCTCTCAAATAACCCACATTTAAGACAAAAATGAGCTTCAAAATACAGTTTACATAACAGAAGTGATATTTTAAATCAATGCGATACCAAATATACTCAGATATACCCAAAATTTATTATTTTTTAGCAGAATTTAGCAGACATTACTAAATATGTACAGCTGCCAATTGTGCATTTTCTGAAAATCAGCAGCTATTCACATTTAGTAAATTCTGCTAAATTAGGCTGCAATTTGGTCAATTCCTAGGTAAATTCGAGTATATTTAGCATTGCATTGATTCTAGTAATCTGTTCGGTTAGGTTGAACTGTATTTTAAACTTTATTTTCGTCTGAAATTTGGGTTATTTGAGAAGATGGGCGAAGTTGAATTGTACATTTTCTGAAAATCTGACCCGTATGCCAACAAGATGCTCTCTCAGATTTAGAGGTATTTGGGCCGTTAGTAATTGTTACTCTCAACGAAGCAGCACTATAAAATACACTTTGCTCTGGTTAAGGTTGTATACCTAAGTGAGGAACAGAGCAACAGCTGAGCAACACTTGACAACTTAAAGGGTGGTCTCCACTGGCTGCGGTAAACTCTGCGGTAAGCTCTGCGGTAAGCCTTGCGATGGTGTTGTGCTGGTTCTGTAGGTGGAGAGGAGTGACGAGAACGTGCCTACATAGTTCACTGGCCATGTAGGCAGGTCCTCGTCACTTCTCACCAACACAGCACCATCGCAAGGCTTACCGCAGAGCTTACCACAGCCAGTAATCACTATTCTTAAAGGGTGGTCTCCACTGGCTGCAGTAAGCCTAGCAATGGTTTGTGCTGGTTCTGAAGATGGAGGGAAATGAAGAGGTCCTTCCTACATGGTTCACTGGCCATGTAGGCAAGACCCCGCCACTCCTCATCCTCACATCACCATCGCAAGGCTTACCGCAGAGCCTACCACAGAGCTTACCGCAGCCAGTGGAGACCACCCTTAACAGGGCAATGGGTCCTGGTGATAAGACTCCATTCTAACCTGTTGTTAATAACCACAGGTGGTATGTCAAATTTTCAAAGAGCACATTGTTTTCATATTGTTTTTTTGTAGCATAGTAAACTAAGTACAGTGCCACATGTGTGTCTAAAGTCTGACCAGTAATTCAGTCTATTAAGGAATTATATAATATTCCACCACGGTAAATTTGTTTAGAATGTTTATTGCGAAATGTCAGGATACAGTGCAAGACAGGGTCTTACCCTAATCGTACAAACCTAACATTGGCACATGTCACGTTTCTTCTCCTGAATAAAGATTTGTTTTAAAAAAAGGAACCTAACCATTTCATATCACTTTGATCCTTTTACAAATCATTCCGCTGAAGTGTTCCAAGTGTTTCCAACTACCAGAGAGGAGAGATCTTATTATACTCCTTTCTTAACACATGTCACACATATATGTGATGTGTTTAAGGAAAATGAGTCACAAGTCGTAAGAAATGGATTTTGAGATATCATCATATTTGAAAAGATGAGATCAAGGGGATTCCAATGATGGTAAACACTGGACATTTAATATGTATTTCTATATTTAAAGTTTGATATCTTTATTTTTGAAAAGTAAAGTTTGCAATGTTTCTGGGTGGGTAATTACCAGTAAAATACCTAAACATCATTAATATAAAGGCCTTCAAAACGCAAGGATATATTTAATACTATGTGCTGAAATGTAGCACATAGGTTCATATGACATAATAGATGGACTAGTAGTATTGATTAAGATACCAAAAATAACGTGAGGTAAAATGTATTGTAATGTTATAACAATCATTGCCCCCAAGGTAGACTATTATAATTACCGGTCGGATGAATGTATAGTGGGTATAGCAGCATAAGGGTCAGATTTCCAGAAAATGTACAATTCGCCTTCACCAATCATCTCAAATAACCCACATTTAAGACAGAAATGAGCTTCAAAATGCAGTTTAACATAACGGAACTGATACTTTAAATCAATGCGATACCAAATATACTCAGATAAACCAAAATCTATCATTTTTTTAAGCAGAATTTAGCAGAATTTCCTAAATATGTAGAGCTGCCAATTGTACATTTTCTGAAAATCTGACCCATAAGATTAATACATTGTGAAACTGGGATGAGGGGGTGGGAGGTATAGAGTTCCATTGAATTCTCATCCTCCCAGACCCAATCAGACCAAAACAAAAATATTATCGTTGTTTGATATTTTGATATCAGAAGAAATATACCTTCAAAGATAGAGGACTTGTAGTATAGTACAAAAATATAGTACAAAGATATAGTCAAAATATCAATTTTGCGACTTGTGACTCATTTTCTTAAAACACATGACATATGATGATGATGATGATACAGTAGGGTAACTGTGTGTATAAAATACTGGTTCAGTGCAGTTTACGTGCTTATAAAGTGATGTAAATGTTGCATGTTGCCTTGCCACATTGGCTTCCATTGTCCGCAGTGACAACAGTGTCAAATACACAAATGGTGTGCCAACAAAATGTGGTATTAAAGGAATAGATTTCTACCTTTTTTTCTTTTTTTTATTCAACATTTTTATACAGCAAGACATGACTATTTGTCAAGACCAAAGCTCACAGCATCTGTAATGTATACATGTGTGTGTGTCGTGGATAACAGGTTATTTTTAGTTACATTATATGTAATCTTATCACTCATTAAAATGAGTGATAAGTCGCAAAAAATGGATTTTGAGATATCATCATATTTGAAAAGATGAGATCAAGGGGATTCCAATCATAGTAAACACTGGGATACTTGATATGTATTTCTATATTTTATATGACTACGTGTGCTAGACCCTCGAGAAATCAGAATATTTCAATAAAGGAACCTTTCGAAAAAGTTACTATATTATAATATAAATAAAAACCAACCCTCCCTGATAAAGGGCTTAAGTGTCTAAAACGTTGGATCCCTAAAACAATCCACCACAAACACATCTACCCCTTCGCGCACCTATGGGTCAGATTTTCAGAAAATGTACAATTCACCTTCACTAATTCTCTCAAATAACCCAAATTTTAGACAAAAATAAAGTTCAAAATACAGTTCAACATAACCTAACAGATTGCTAGAATCAATGCAATGCCGAATATACTCGAATTTAACTAGTATTCACCAAATTACAGCCTAATTTAGCAGAATTTACTTAATGTGTACAGCTGCCAATTGTACATTTTCGGAAAATCTGACCTATATGTTCTGGGCTGTTGTCTTCTCTCAAGATCTTGGTCCAATGTTTATGAAATATGCTTCAGTATGTTTTACAGTTTCCCTAGAGCTAGGATACCACTGAGCTATATGGGTCAGATTTTCAGAAAATGCACATTCTACATTTCTACACATTTCTGAAATTCTGCTAAATTAGAGTGAAAAATGATAAATACTAAGTATACCAGAATGTATTCTGTATTGCATTCATTCGATAAATCTGTCTGGTTATGTTGAACTGTATTTTAAACCTAATTTTCGTCTTAAATTGGCGTTATTTGAGAGGATTGGTGAAGGCCAATTGTACATTTCCTGAGAACTTGACCCATATCCTGTTGGCAGGTAAAAGACGGATCAGAGTTGCCGGATATTATTAGATTGCACTCAATATTTTACTAATTATACCAGCAACAAATAATGTCAGGAAATGGTAAAATGTCAGGAAATGATAATGTTGGAAGGAAACGGCTTTGTACAGGTGTCAAAGTCTCGTTACATGGGGTAATGACGCTCACACACTGAATGAAGAAAAGTTATTTTTTGCCGCATTGGGAGAATTCATAAGATCAAAGAAAAAGTTTTGTTTTCTGATCCCGCAGAGACTTTTAATAACTAATGAATAACTGCCCGGGAGAAGAAATCCCATTCTAAATAATTGCGCGATTTGTGGAATAAAGTGTTTATTATCTAAAGGTCAGGAACCCAGTTAGAGAGATTATTGAGAGATTATTGTAGGCCCAAAGATGAGAGAGTCCCTTTAAACGGAGGGAAAGCCTCTCGCCTCAAACCGCAAAGTGCCATTATAATTCCACTAAGACCGCAAAATGTCATTATATTCCCATTAGAATGCCTAGTACTAGGCCAGGAAACCGATTATCGAAGTAGGCGTCTAATCACTGATATACCGTTCTTATCTGATCTGAGGGTTTGGGCCTAGACTGTTCGGCCCCTCTCTAACGCCTGGGGTAGTATACTACCATCTATTGCTAGGAGGAAACACGCTTAACCCTTTTGGAATATATGGGTCAGATCTTCAGAAAATGTACAATCGGGAGTTTTGGTCAATACTAGGTAAATTCGAGTATATTCAGCATTGCATTGATTCTAGCAATCTGTTTGGTTAGGTTGAACTGTATTTTGAACTTTATTTTCGTCTGAGATTTGGGTTATTTGAGAAGATTGGCGAAGTTGAATTGTACATTTTCTGAAAATCTGACCCATAAGCTATAGATCTTTAACGTGGATATAGACACAGACAGTGTTGGATAAAACAGTCAATGAGTACTGAATGAGGCGAAGGAGGGGTTTGAACCAACAACACTATATACAGTGGAACCTCTCCATTGAGACCACCCTTGGGACGGAACGATTTATGGTCTCATAGCGAGGTGGTCTCATTAGAGGGTCCAATCTAATAAGAGGAAAGCAATTTGGGACTGAGAGAAACTGGTCTTAATAGAGTGAGTAGGTGAGATTTGTTGCTTTACGCCCTTATCAACACATTTAAGATGGTTATATCAAGGGCGGGAGAGCTGAGAGGGAGGCAGTTTAAGATCATACCAAGGAAATAGAGATAGAGAAGAAGGGAGAGAGAGACAGAGAAAAGAGACAGAAAGGCACTTATGGTCTTAATAGAGGGGTGGTCTTAATAGAGGGGTGGTCTCTATAGAGGGGTGGTCTTTATGCGAGGTTCCACTGTATTATACCACTGGGTGCACACCCAGTAGTTCTGTGCCATCCCTCCACATTAATTATCCATGTAATTATTTACGTCAAAACCAAACAAAATCAATGTTTCATCGAACTTATTGGAGGTTACCTGCAATGGTATTAGGGATTACCATTTACATAAACCCCTTGTATCAATTTAGTGATGGAATAATACAATAACATGTATATGCATTTATACATGTATGGTGTACATGGGTCAGGTCGTCAGTAAATGTACAATTCGCCTTCCCCAATCCTCTCAAATAACCCACATTTAAGACAAAAATGAGCTTCAAAATGCAGTTTAACACAACAGAACTGATACTTTAAATCAATGCGATACCAAATATACTCAGATATACCCAAACTTTATCGTTTTTCAGCCTAATTCAGCAGAAGTTCCTTGATGTGTAGAGCTGCCAATTGTACATTTTCTGAAAATCTGACCCATGTATGCATGTGTACATAGAATGTCTACATGTCGGCCTATAGCTAGACTCAAAATGTCCGTAACAAGAACTACCAACCTTAAGGTAAATTTGGTACAAGTCGCTGTAAACTTCCTCAGGTGCGAAATACGTCAGCAAACTTCTCTTCCGCGACAGCTATGTAAATTCACATTGAAATCCATTCCAAGAAATTACTAGTTTACTACCACAAGAGTTGTTTCAAGGCGGAGGCGGCGAGAGACATTGAAAAAGAGCGCACTCGCTGGTATAGTGGTATATATGCTACAACTTATTGTTATTTTTCCCCGGGCGCGTCATACATAGAACCCCGCTACCACCACAAGTGCTCGAGAGAGAGACCTGGTGTGGTGGGAATGCCACCGAGGATCGTGGGAGAGATAGTGCCTCGGTAGAAGCGGTAGAAGACAGAAGCCTCCTCCTCAGAGCCACGACCTGTCAATCGGCGCCAACACAACAGTCGATTGTCGGCCCCGCCATCTACTACTTACTTCTCCTACCACCCACGTGGGGTCTCTGCTAGCTAGCCTCCTCGTGACGTCACTGCGAGTCTGCGCAGTGGACGACGAGCCCGGGCCTGACTTGGTTGGTGCCAGAGAGAGTGGTTTTCATTAGCAGAGGTTAAACCGCAAGTTATGTTGCAGGTTCTACCCTCATAGGCGGGAGGAAATGCCTTGGGCGCTTGGAGCTTTGCACCTCAAAGGGTCAGAGAAAGTGTGTTATTCAATCTGACCGAACACTTCTTGCGTGTTGCTGGGCCTATGGGTCAATTTTTCAGAAAATGTACAATTCATCTTCACCAATCCTCTCAAATAACTCAAATTTCAGACGAGAATAAAGTTCAAAATACAGTTCAACCTAACCAAATAGATTGCTGGAATCAATGCAATGCTGAACATACTCGAATTTACCTAGTATTGACCAAATTGCAGCCTTATTTAGCAGAATTTACTAAATGTGTAGAGCTGCCAATTGTACATTTTCTGAAAATCTTACCCCTTAGATGCAAGCAACACCTCACTCAATAGAGGTGTTACGAGGTTGTTTTATCCAATGCTGTTATGTCCCAGAATCATCATGACCTGTGTGATCTACTGTTATGACACATTGCAGTTGCTTTTTTTTCAAATATGACAGTTAGGACAGCTTCCTTTTCACTTCTTTTCTAATCGTCATAGATAGCCTTGCGCACCTTGATTATTTTTATTATCTAAAGAATATCATTATATACAAATAAATGCAATTTATCCACACGCAACCACAATATCTTGGGCATTACCTACAAAACAATTATTGAACTAATTATTCTTTTACAGAAATGAAATGTATCATATAATAACCAACTTCACTTTGGTCAGATTTCTGGTCTATGTCTATAGACTAAGGGACTCAGTGCTAGTCTACTGGCCACTACTCAGACACCACATAGTAGTATATGAAAATGAACAACTGACTCTGGCATGGATATCTCTGTGAGAGAAAATAATCCCAAATCCAAGAAAGTATCTCTTCGGATATTAAGATATCCATTAGTCATATTGATTATGTGTTGGAATATCTTAGAAAAGGCAAATGATAATTGAAAAAGAAAAATGTTGCATATGTTGGATATTTACTGTGACATATTTTTATCCTGACAGTTTGGGGACAAAACATATGCCAAAATATGAAATATATCTTGGAAAGAAGTTGCCTTGGGATTGCAGCGATATAACTTCTTACATGAGATGTTTTTCTCTCTCTCTCTCTCTCTCTCTCTCAAATTAGAGACTTTTAGCTATGTAACCGGGTATGTAACATAGGAGTCTCATTTCCTTGCAATACTATAAAGCAATATCAGCTTGTAGGCCTGAAATGCAAAACGCAAACAGGAATCTGCAATTTATGTCCCTATATATTCTTCCTGGTGTTAATTATTTTTTTAACATTATTCCATTACAATAACTTGCTATGGCGCCTTATGCAAAATCATTACAGAACGTTTTATCTAAGCTATATATCGATTTTAAGCTTATATATAATAAATCACATTCCTAATGGAATGTGTTGGGAAGATAAATACCCATTCATTGCAAATACAAGCTCCAATTATAATATGAAGAGGAGAACGTATCCGTCTAGGCCCAAAGGTGAGAGAGTCCCTTCAAACGAAGGGAAAGCCTCTAGCCCTCTAACTTTTATTCTGGTCTGTCCCTCCTTCTTCCTTGGCTTGAAAGTTTGGCTTGCTATGCTTTTCATGAACAAACTACACCATGTTCCGCTTAACCTGAACGGAATTTCTTATGGTATAAAGGTGGTCTCCACTGGCTGCGGTAAGCTCTGCCGTAAGCCTTGCGATGGTTTGTGCTGGTTCTGTAGGTGAAGAGGAATGACGAGGTCCTGCCTACATGGTTCACTGGCCATGTAGGCAGGACCTCGCCACTTCTCACCATCACAGCATCATCGCAAGGCTTACCACAGAGCTTACCGCAGAGCTTACCGCAGAGCTTACCGCAGCCAGTGGAGACCACCCTTAATGGTTCACCTAAGGTATCTTGGAACACAACGTGTTTAACAATAGATAAGGGTGGACTAGGTCTCCAAGACATTCTATATATTGAAAGATAAATGTGATGTTTATCTCTTTTTTTTTTGAACTACGGATATTTGATTTTTCATATTACAGTTCAAACAGAAGAGACATATGTACTAAAGGTACATTTTCAACACGGAAACATGGGTAAAACTTCAACCTAAAACTTTTAGTAAAAGGCATAGTATAAACATGATGTTTCTCGTTAGGTGCAGTTTTGATGCGCACTCAGGATATGGGTCTGGCACGTTCGTTTCACATAATGACAGGCAGATAATAAATTCCAATGGTTGTGTTTATTTACCAAAATTATCCGGTATGCAGGTAGCGTTAATGCATGTATCAAACATTACATTACTCTTATTATTACAAACTTTTATTCAGTAAACATATATTTCTGGTTTATGCAGAACTAAAAAGGAATGGTCCTTTTACCCGTAGTTTATCTACTTGTTGATTTACCAGGTATATCTTTTTTTGAAAAATTAAAAAATTTTAAAAATAATTAATAAGGGAAAAATGAGAGAATACAAGTACATATTCATTGAAGGAATATGTATCCTCCGAATTCATGAAGATATACAGAAAATTCAAAACTTCATTATTGTTTCACAAAAGTATGAGATTTGGTTGAGGGTATGGTTTGATATGAGGAGATCGAAACCCAGAACAGAAAAAGCACCAGTGGCTGAAAATGTATGGAACAGCTTTATGGTGAAAATACCAACCCAAAGTGTATTAGGTAATTATAATATCTTCAAAAGAAAAGGACTTTGGTCGGACATAAATTTGATGCATTGTACTCTGCACAGTTGAAGAAAGCAATATTGGGATATAGGTAAGAGTTTCAGAAAATGTACAATTGGCAGATCAACATATTTTGTAAATTCTGCTAAATTGGACTGAAAAATCGTCAACACTAGGTATATATGATTGTATTTGGTATCGCCTTGATTCAAGCAATCTGTTTGGTTATGTTGAACAGTATTTTGAACCTGATTGTTGTCTTAAATTTGGGTTATTTGAGAGGATTGGTGAAGGCGAATTGTACATTTTCTGAAAATCTGACCCATATATAGGTGGCAATATTACTGGAATGTATGGAGCACAAACAGAATATTTATGTCCGAAATCACAAAGGTCATGAAGTAAAGTGAATGTACTAACACTTAAGTCAAAAGAAGTGTATTCATGTTTAATTGCAAAGAATTCTCCTCCCTCTTATTCAAAAATGAATAGAAAAATATCCAGAAGTAGAATACCTCCAAAATATTAATATTTAAAATTAAAATTAAAATTAAAGATACACCCCTATATGAAGAATCTGAAGAAGTGGGAAATATAGAACATTTATTCTTCACATAAAAACTGAGAAAATATCCTTTTCCCCCATAGACTTCCAAACCGTAGTAAACTTCAGTAGTCCCTAAAATAAAATGAAGCAAAATGAAAAAGAATCTTTTTTCATTGAAAGCTGGTTTATCCCTTTAAACAGTTTCACGTTTTCCAACACTGTAGGTCCATTATAAGTACTTCCCGTGGCATTTTTGCCGATCGTGTGAGCATGTAGAAAGGAGCTTGGCAAAAATAAATTTGTCTTTGTTTTTGTTTACCGGCGATATAAGTATTCCTGTCAAAGACATAGAATAGACTATATAGCCTATATGTGATGTGTTCCAGGAAAATGAGTCACAAGTCGCAAATCGGATATTTTTTTAAGTGTTTTTTCACAAGACCTCTTTATTGAAATATTCTGATTCTTAGAGGATTAGCACTTAAATAGTCATATGAATCCTTGTAACAAATTTCGGGACATTAATTAAATGTATCCTTGCATTTTGAAGGCCTTCGTATGGAGTATATCTAGTTATTCTACTAGTAATTGCAAACTTTTTTTTTTCAAAAATAAAAATATCAAACTTAAAATATAGAAATACATTAGGTGTCCGAGTGTTTACTATCACTGGAATCGGCTTGATCTCTCTTCAAATATGGTGATATCTCATAATCCATATTTTGCGACTTATGACTCATTTTCCTCAAGCGGATCACAAATATATGTGCCTGGATTTGTAAAAAAAAAAAAATAAAAAAAAAAAAATAACTTCGTCTGCAGCATTAGGATGGCTGAGTCTATCGTGCAGTCAGAAAATGGCTTCTCTGCAATTATTTGCCGTCTGTACCACTACACCAAACTAAATCCACCAAACTAAATATATCTCCAACAGTGATATTTTACCTACACCAATAACATTTTGAAGCATACATGGAATAGCAATGTCAATGGATGAATTCCTCTTGTGATAATTTGATAACTAAATGCATCATCAGTAAGGACACAGATAGAATAATATCCTTTTTCCTATTGATGTAATTTGTTTATATACAGGCAATATTCTAAGCGACTGAAACCAACGAGTTAGTAAACAGATTTTATACATGCTTTTAATTATAAAAATAGAAAAAAATTGAGTCATGAATTTGAATTTTACCGGTAATCTTAGTAAAAAAAACCAGATTAGTTGCCATGACAACCCCACGTAAATCACTAGTGAAATACGCACTATGCGTAAATCACTCTAGATATGTTGTTTTCAGAGCAATGCGTGTATAATAATAAAAAGGAAATAAAAACATTTATATATACATGTGTGCTTGCAAAACAGAAGAAATTACAGAAAAAATACGGGCTTCCTTTTAATTAATATTTGATTTTTTTTTCAGACAATGGGTAAAAAATGTATTGGTAATAATTGTCTCAAAATTTCTCGCAGATGCATAAAATGGAGGTTGCTATTGCTTAAGTATTACCACAGAAACCACTCGGGATGTCTAAAATGTTATAAAAGCACCGTTTCATAAATGCTCATTATGACAAATACCCCCAACGGTAGAATTGACCATATTTATAATATGTTAAAGTCCAATAAAAAGTGCAAAAATTCCACTCCATAACTCTCTTTTTCAACCAAGTCATAAGCTAAAAGAATCTTCAGAAATTCAGACGGTTGGCAGCACCCCTCCCAACAGCTTATAATATGTATGTACAGTGGAACCTCGCATAAAGACTACCTCTCTATAGAGACCACCCCTCTATTCAGACCAGTTTCTTTCAGTCCCAAATTACTTCCCTCTTATTAGATTAGCCCCTTCTAAAGAGACCACCTCGCTATGAGACCATAAATCGTTCAGTCCCAAGGGTGGTCTCAATAGAAAGGTTCCACTGTATACATAAAAGGAAAGCTATTGAAAACATAGATGTACCCATTATACCCATGGATTTTGGGAGATGAAGTGAGCAGGAAAATAAGTAGACAGATGGAAATAACGAAACACCTAAATTATCCAAAATTGAGGAGGAGGCAGAGGAAACGTTTCAGAAGTCTGGGGTCGGAGGTGAAAAGATTAGATCAGAGATGAACATGACGTTTACCTGACAAATCGTTTTTTTTGCAGCGGTAATTACTACATGAAACGTTGTCAATGTCTAAATATTGAGGTTGGATATTTTTGAGTCGTTATTGAGCAATATGATATCAAGGTGTGAACATTTCACTCAACCGAACTTACGGTTCCGGGTGGCGGGGGGGGGGGGGGGGTAACAAAGGCTGTAGTATAGGAACAATTATTACATGGGTCAGATTTTCAGAAAATGTACAATTCAACTTCGTCAATCCTCTCAAATAACACAAATTTCAGACGAAAATAAAGTTCAAAATATAGTTCAACCTAACCAAACAGATTGCTAGAATCAATGCAACGCCGAATATACTCGAATTTACTAGCATTGACCATATTGCAGCCTAACTTAGTAGAATTTACTAAATGTGTACAGCTGCCGATTGTACATTTTCTGAAAATCTGACCCATATATGTTTTTGTTCTGGAGCTATAGTATGCCTTGACACAGGGACTATAACCGCCTTTTGCAGACACTAAAAGTATTAATAACCCCCATCTCTCTCCTGCTGGCGCACTTATGTTGCATAATCTCCCAGCTTTGAAAGGCACTTTTAATTCCGACTTTACAAATTCTTGACGTAGGAATTATAGCCTGCGTCTGCACAAATTGAACGAGTCATCAATTGAGCCATGGGTCATTAATTGTTTCATTAATTGTCTCATTAATTGTCTATTAAACATTAATAATCAATTGGGATCAAATACCGTACGTAATAACGAGTCCAAGTGACAGTGTAAACAAGATGGGACCGGTTATTAATGGATTCCCATTACCAAATAATATTACCAAATACTTCCGATAACGTGCATACATGTGCATCACATAAGGGTGGTCTCCACTGACTGCGGTAAGCCTTGCGGTAAGCTCTGCGGTAAGCCTTGCGATGGTGCAGTGATAGTAAGAAGTGGCAAGGTCCTGCCTACATGGCCAGTGAACCATGTAGGCAAGGACCTCGTCATTCCTCTCCATCTACAGAACCAGCACAAACCATCGCAAGGCTTATTGCAGAGCTTATCGCAGCCAGTGGAGACCACCTTTAAGTCCATGAAACTATTTACGCCCACTGTGCCGAATGGAAAAATGTATAGGCATGGGATACAAAGTGTAAAGTGAGAAAATCCATAAATGACTGCCCCTTTCCTGCCTTCAAAAATGATCGGCAGTTGTGAAGACCAAGTAAGCAGTTTCCATGCATGCAAGGAGCGGTCATACGTTATTATTTCCATAAAGTGTCGTATGCAACACATCCGACAACAAATGAGGCGCCTTGGAAACTGTCTGCCCGTGGAAGAAATACGTGGGTTAGATTTTCAGAAAATGTACAATTGGCAGCTCTACACATTTAGGAAATTTGGCTAAATTAGGCTGGAAATTGATGATAACCAGGTATATCTGAGTGTATTTGGTATCGCATTGATTTATAGTTTTGGTTTTGCTATGTTAAACTGCATTTTGAAGCTCATTTCTGTCTTACATGTTAGCTATTTGAGAGGATTGGTGAAGGCGAATTGTACATCTTTTAAAAATCTGACCCGCGTAATAGAAAAATGTGTGGTGTCAAGAGCGAGTTTTGAATAAAGTGTCCTGTAGCAAAAGTAGGGCCTTGAATAGTTAGAAAAGCCCTGAATTTGGGTACAAAAATTCAAGGCCAGGAAAACGGTCATTAATTTTGGTGGAAGGGCCCGGGAAATCATCATATGGGTCAGATTTTCAGAAAATGTACAATTAGCAGCTCTACACATTTAGCTAATTCTCCTAAATTAGGCTGAAAAATGAAGAATACCGGGTATATCTGAGTATATTTGGTATCGCATTGATTTAAAGTAGCAGTTCTGTTATGGTAAACTGCATTTTGAGGCTCATTTCTGTATTAAATGTGGGTTATTTGAGAGGATTGGTAAAGGCGAATTGTACATTTTCTGAAAATCTTACCCATATGGGGCCTGAATTCTGTTGAAATCTGTTAAATGGCTTTGCAAGTTTCGAGGATTCTCAGTGTCTTACTGAAGACTAGACTAGCCCTCGTGTACTAAGACTGCTGTTGTTTATAGAGCCCTCGTGGAAGTCTAGGCACTCCCCATTCATGGACTGTCTTAGCATTCAAGGGGGTAGTGACTCAATCTAATTTTTATTTTAATTGAACTTTTATTTATAAAAAAAATAAGAAAAAATCAAGGATAACTGAAGACCAACGCCCAGGGATTGTCCAACCCGTCCTCCTAAAACCGCTAATCTGGGCCTCGTCTCATGTTGACGTTAGATGTTGGTTTTTCAAATAGCCCCAATAAGACCAAGTTGTTCCTCCTATTTAGTCTAATGCCAAAGACCCGGGCATGGGTGGATTAGGAGTCAAGTGAGTAAAGTTTGTGTAGGATAGACTGAATTAGCCAGTATACCATGGTCACTGGTGGTGGAGTAGCGGTGGGTTCTAGGTGAATAGCCACCTGGTAAAAAGCCACCTGGCCACTAAGCCACCCGGTAAAAAGCCACTCGGTAAAAAGCCACCCAGTAAAAAGCCACCCTGATAAACCCCCCCCCCCCCCCCTACTAAAAAGCCACTCAGTAATAAGCCATCCCACTCAAATGCCACCTGGTAAAATGCTACCCGGTTAAAAGCCATTCTCCTGACACCGTAGCGGTGTGTGGTGGAGTAGGATAGAGTGGTACAAGCATGGTCCAACCTGGTCCCAACCTGGTCCCAACCTGGTCCCAACCTGGTCCCAACCTGGTCCCAACCTGGTCCCAACCTGGTCCCAACCTGGTCCTAAGATGGCTAGGTGAAATGAGCGCGACTTAGCTTACTCCACTAGGATAGCAGTGGAATATCGGCACTCTTGTCCTAATGCCTGGGCCTGCACATTTCAGTGGTATTAAGGATGCACCCCAACTTAGGGCATCCATCTTAAACCAACATCATGAGACGAGGGGCTTCATGAGACCTTTGCCCCTCTTACCCTATTCCTGCTGACCCTTTCCATGTATTCATGGAAAGGGTCAGCAGGAATAGGGTAAGAGGAGCAAAGGTCTCACGAATGCCTTAGAGGATGCCCTACATTCTACCATTGGATCCAACAGAAAAATGCAATGTTGTTCAATATGTCCCTGTTCTCATAGATAAGCCTACTAAATGTCTTTGAAGGTATGTTTAGCTACACATATTAACATAGGTGTAAACATGACTATATATGGGTCAGATTTTTAGAAAATGTACAATTCGCCTTCACCAATTCTCTCAAATAACCCAAATTTAAGACAAAAATGAGGTTCAAAATGCTGCTTAGCATAACAGAACTGATACTTTAAATCAATGCAATACCAAATATATTCAGATATACCCGGTATTCATCATTTTCCAGCCTAATTTAGGAGAATTTCCTAAATGTGTAGAGCTGCCAATAGTACATTTTCTGAAAATCTGACCCATATAATGCTGTTGGTAGAAGGGGAGAGTGTGTTTGGGTTTTTTTAAACAGCTTTATTCAATATATCAACAAAACTTGCTCTCTCCGGGCCGATAACACACAAAAATACATCGAACACCTTTTCGTTCCTTAATGTAGACATTAATGAAGTGAAGAATATGAAATACAGACTCATCTTGATGATAACATTTGCGAGAAGGGTAAAACATATGCACAGCTTTATATTTTTTTTTCCATACAGCTTTATATTTTTAATTCATTATGGAGAGACTATGTTTCCTTAAAATAAGGATCTATCCTGTTAAGCTGCTTAAGTAAGCGTGTAACATCCTCCATGCGTTTTTCCATTCACTTGAGGTATTAGATTTTTTGTTCTGATATAAAACTGTTCTACATCTACTATCTAATTCTGCAATAAGGTGGTCAAAAGTAAGTTCACCTTTATAAAAAAAGTTTTTGTCTGTGGATGAACGTTTTGAAGGGGAGAGTGTCACTGTATATCGGTTAGGGCCGGAGATGAAATGATGAATCGATGTAGAATACATATCATGATACTTATTATAAGATCGTGTTTGCTTGGTTTGTGTAGTTAATTATAATATATTAGTCAATCTTCTTGTCATAGCCCAAGAGTGGTTATTTACTGATATATAGGTTATAGACTCAATCGTTCTGATATGGGTCAGATTCGCCTTCACCAATCCTCCCAAATAACCCTAATTTTGCAGAATTTCCTAAATGTGTAGAGCTGCCAATTGTACATTTTCTGGAAATCTGACCCATATGATATGATGTCCATGGTAACTCACCCCCACCACTACTGACTAAAAAGGGAATTATCAATTGGAGGCACAAACTGGAACGAACTGCCAAAATCTGTAAAAAACGAACACGATTCACGAGCCTTCAAAAACAAAGCCCTACTAATCCTAAAATCAGGCTTGTGACGTGACCTGACTACAGACATTATCAAATGTACACTATTTACTTAATAGGGGATTTGCATAGCCGCCATTTTGAATCTTGATTCGCATTGAATTATGGGACTAATGGTACAGTGTAGAATCTATAGAAAACATGCCATGTTCAGCATTTAATATCTATAAATGTTCTTATGTCAAAATACATTTGTTATATGTGTTTCCAAGACACAAGTTCCCATCTTTCCCATCATGCAATTGGTTTTCATAGATCATTTTACAAGCTATGGTATTGGCAAAAATATACGTGCAATTTTCAATAAAAATATTGCCAAATATTAGTATGTCATATTTCAACAGAATCCATCCCAGCATGCACTGATGTAGACATGCGCAGTGAGACATGCATCTCCCCTATTGAAACTGCCTGAATCATACACTGTAATCTGGGTTCACATTGTCTATCGCATACACTAATTTATTTATTAAGTCAGCTGGTGCTATAACTGGCTACAGACTAATGATGCTAATAAGTATTACTGTCACTACCTATGTATCCCTATAATTAAGGAAACCACTTGCCCGTCTCTAAGATGCATTTGTCCCTTGATCTGCTTATCTTTGAGTATATCACAAATTTAATCATGTACTATCAATTAATGTATCGCAAACTGTAGTATATTTTATTATCATTGTTAATCAAGTAGACTGCAGCAGCAGGTAGAACGCCACAGAGTTGTAATGTGTTACCTGTTCTCCACTGTATCATGAATATATACGTTTGGAGAAGCTGGATAAATAAAATCATTAAAAAAAATTTTTAAAATTAACTAGTCAGGATCTATCACTTCTATTGAATTAATCATCATCTCATTCACCCATTCATTCTCAATTATGTACGTAATTATTCTATGTAAATTTTTTGTTTTGTTATGAATGTCAATGTTGCAGCTAAAATAATTTTACGCAATAGTCGTTCCACAATTATTAAAGTGACTTTGTAGTTCAGGAACCGAAAGAAAAACACTATTGCTGTGAGACGGTTAAACAATGTATTCCTGAATAAATATGTGATGTGTTTTAAGAAAGTGAGTCAGAAAGTGTTTTTTCACAAGATCTCGTTATTGAAATGCTCTGATTTTTAGAGGGTCTAGCACTTATATATAAATAGTCATATGAATCCATGTAACAAATTTCGGGAAATTGTATTAAATATATCCTTGCGTCTTGAAGACCTTTGTATAGAGTATATTTAGTTACTTTACTGGTAATTACCCACCCAGAAATATTGCAAACTTTTTTTTCAAAAATAGAAATATCAAACATAAAATATAGAAATACAGTGTTTACTATCATTGGAATCAGCTTGATCTCCTCTTTTCGAATATGATGGTATCTCAAAATCCATATTTTGCGACTTATGACTCAATTTCCTACATATAACAACGGATTACATATGTTTGTGAAAATAAAAGCTTTCGGGCTGTAGATGCCCTTCTTCAGGTGTAACAGTATCATGAATAATAAGTATTATAATGCTGTGTTGTGAAGCATACGTGGGTCAGATTTTCAGAAAATGTACAATTCGCCTTCACCAATCCTCTCAAATAGCCCACATTTAAGACAAAAATGAGCTTCAAAATGCAGTTTAACATAACAGATCAATACTCTAAATCAATGCGATACCAAATATAGGCCCTACTCAGATATGCCCGGTATTCTTCATTTTTCAGCCTAATTTAGGAGAATTTGCTAAATGTGTAGAGTTGCCAATTGTACATTTTCTGAAAATCTGACCCACAAATGACAGCATGATTGGCATAAGATGATAGTACCTGTTCATATTAAGGGTGTTATATAATTCATATATATCAACAACGATACCATGTTATACTAACAAGGTGGGGAAGATAGGCTTTTATACTACCAAGCATTGTTTATGTAAAGATCTTCCCAAGAATACATGGAACGTGCTTGAGTATGCAATGTTCACTTCCGGTGTAAAGGTCACATTCTTTAATGTAGAGGAGATAACATCAATCTCCCGCCCTTTCTTACAAAGACCTACGTTGCACAAAGTTCGCCAATAGGAGTATATTTAGGAGAGTTATATATGGGTGAGATCTTCAGCAAATGTACAATTCGCCTTCACCAATCCTCTCAAATAACCCACATTTAAGACAGAAATGAACTTCAAAATGCAGTTTAACATAACAGAACTGATACTTTAAATCAATGCGATACCAATTATACTTAGATATACCCAAAATTTATTATCTTTAGCAGAATTAAGCAGAAATTATTAAATGTGTAGAGCTGCCATTTGTACATTTTCTGAAAATCTGACCCATATATGAGTGGAGTTTCCCCCCATTATAGCCTTAGCTGCAAGACCTAGTAAAAAACATATCCTACACTGCAGAGCCTTTAGAAATTTATGATTTGCTATAGTTAGCGTCACAATTCTCATTCTAACACTAGCTCCTGTCTAAAAAAAGTATTTCTAGGTTCAAAATTGTATAATTTACTTTGGAAATGGTTACTTTTATTCGTTGTTATTTTGATGTACGCCTGAAACTAAACAAGGTGATTTTGGAAAATGGAATATCTATTGGACAATAGTTCTTGTTCTACGACCGCCGACCGCCTTTCCCATATGGCCATAGATTCCCGTAATTAGATTGACGAAATCATATTTACTTGACCAAGTTTGTACGTCCTACAGGGCATACAAAGGCATGGGTGGATCTACCATTACAACAAACTAGGTCTTATATTTGTTGCTCCTCTCTTTTCTTGGACTTCGGGTTTAAAAATGTTACCTCGCCTTATTTTATATATATACTGCTACAGCATACTAATTATATTGAATTGAATTGAATTGAAAAACATTTTATTGCAATACATTCGTTGCCAATCGAAAGGGATCTCCTGCATATTGGGAGGTATCAATTCCCCTTCAGACTTTATTTTACATTTTTCTGAGGTAGAATAACAATGTCATCTCAGTCATAGACTGTCGATGATTCTCTACATAAGTACAATTCTAAATTAAGAAATTCTATCAATCGTAAGATGGTGCAATACTTTTAACAAGAACGTTCACTCGAGATTTTTTTTTTTTTTTTTGAAGATTTTATTTTCACTGGGTTGGCATTATCCCAGTATTTCTCTGGGTTCTTCTAATGCGCCCAGAATTTATGCATTCTTTGGTTAATTGGATTTGCAACAATTCCAGTCAGATGATTATATATGAGGACATGTAAATAATAAATATCAAGTATAAATATATTGTTGAGTTATGATATCATAATCTATCTATAGAATGTTGTGCCAGGAACGTTGAGAACAGTGCAGTATAATGGTAAACGTATCAATGTTTGTGCAGTATTTATTTTCGCGCACCCACCTTTGTGCGTGAAAATAAATCCTGTGCGAAAGGTATAATTATTGCATAAGCAAGGTGGTAGACTTCCTTGCTGCGCGAATTTAAATTCGCGCGAAAAGGTGTCACAAATACTTAGTGCGCGAAAATTTATCCGCGCGAAAATAAATACGTTTACAGTATGTACTGTATGCAGTATTATTATAAAAGGGTGGGGGAAGAAAAGATATGATGACGAACTGAGCAGATTAGATTAGATTTGAATGACTAATAGTTGTTGACAATATGATCGGTCTTAATGACTTGATAAGTAACATTATGGTCATGTATTGTTGATGTGTGATACTCGCATTGATTAATTTACCTAGACAGTAGAATGACACTGTTTGTCAGATATGTATTTGTCTTTGAGCGATGTTTTAGTGCTCAAATTTATTCTCTTATGATGCCATTATATAATTAGTAGAATGAGTACACTTGTGAGGTTTAATTTTAGGGACTTTGCTTTAGGGCATCGTGCTTATGCGTGCGAATCTCGTCCAATAAATTTTCGATTATTGCCAGCTCATTTCATTCTCTCTATATATGGGTCAGATTTTCAGAAAATGTACAATTGGCAGCTCTACACTAGCTCTAAACTAGGCTGAAAAATTGTGAATACCAAGTATATCTGAGTATATTTAGTATTGTATTGATTTAAAGTATAAGTTCTGTTATGTTAAACTGCATTTTCAAGCTAATTTTTGTCTTAAATGTGAGTTATTTGAGAGGATCGTTTTCTGAAAATCTGATCCATATGATGCCCAATTACAACCATACGCTTGCTGTGATTAGGATATTACTAATACATTAAATGTATTGCATAATAATTGCCCTTTACTACATATACTTGGCATTTAATGCGTTGTTCTAATCATAATATAGTAGCACTGTTGAGGTCTACGCAACACGACACGTACACTATATTATCAGTGGTGGCAGAATGCCTCTATCCTGACCAATATTCCCATTTTCTTAAACTACTTGGTTGACCGACACATCCCAATACGCGTACAGTGAATGCAATACTGTGACGTTTGCCATTCCCACCCTCTAGCAGCAGTTCCTGAAACTAAACTATAGAATTGAGGCCCCTTTACTGGCCGCTCATTGTCTCCTATTCCTCTTGAAGTTTAATTTGGCCTTTCCATCGGTCGGTCTCAAGCTCTATATCCATTACCACGGCCGCCTCGTGTACGAGGGTCAGATTTACAGGAAATGTACAATTCAACTTCGCCAATCCTCTCACATAACCCAAATTTCAGACTAAAATAAAGTTCAAAATACAGTTTAACCTAACCAAATAGATTGCTAGAATCAATGCAATCCCGATTATACTCGAATTTATCTAGTATTGACCAAATTTCAGCTTAATTTAGCAGAATATACTAAATGTGTAGAGCTGCTAATTGTACATTTTCTGAAAATCTGACCCGTGAGCATCGCACGGCAAATACCATAATGCTAAAGTATTATAGTCGGCCGGCCGTGGCAATGGACAACGGTCTTTATACTAAATCTCTACTTTTTGCACTCTATTCTCCTTTTGTAGATTATCGACAAAAACGATATTCTTGGAATATATTGTATCGTGCTCCTAGAGAGCATGTCTGTATTGGACTGTGTTGTATGACTTTTCTTGCGACTTGGCTTATGTTGACTATAGAGAGTGCAGTGCTTTAACGATTAAATTAATTTAATTGAGGAATTTAAAGTGTAATATCCAACGGTATATATGTAAGAGCACGACACAAAATATATTTTCTCATTTGGTTTCTCATCTAGTTAGTTCTCTCTTGATAATATACTTTAGGCCTAACCTGAAGCGAAAATGCTATCAAACATAAAGAAAAAGATCTCGATGTACCTATAATGTCTATAACATTAGGTGCTGAACCTGTTTATTTTATATAAAATCGTCATACTATGACTTATGCCCATCTTGAAATAATTAACGCCTTTGCCTTATGAAATCAGGCAACTTCTGAGAATATCAACGCTTGTCGCTGGAATGTATTTTTTGTTCTCCTGAATAAACATATTTAAAAATCAAATCAAATCTTTGTGAGAGCCATCCTCAGCAAATGTAATTGAAACACATTCAAAAATGGAAATAAATGGTTCACCAACCTTATGCTTATCCATGATGGGATTCTTATTGTACAGCCAACGGTAAAATATAGACCTTCTTATTTTATGTTGTTAAAAACAGAATTGTCGATCCTGGAATTGATTTTCTTGAAATTGTGGTCAGTGCGAGCAGACAAGGAATGCGTTAAGCTGATCTTGCCAGCGTATTTATATGTTGGCATCTTCTTGACCTGTGAAGATATCGATTTGAATAAAGGTACCACCCCATTTCATGCTCTGTGAATTGCTGATAAATGAGTCAGATTTTCAGAAAATGTACAATTGGCAGCTGTACATATTTAGTCAATTCTGCTAAATAAGGCTGCAATTTGGTCAAACCTAGGTAAATTCAAGTATATTCGGCATTGCATTGATTCTAGCAATCTGTCTGGCTAGGTTAAACTGTATTTTGAACTTTATTTTTGTCTGAAATTTGGGTTATTTGAGAGGATTGTACATTTTCTGAAAATCTGACCCAATATAAGAATGATGGGGAAATTCACCGAGAAACACTTTCAAGCAAGAAGAGCAAATGAAATCAACAGGAGTGAGAGAAGGTGATTTACCACATTTGTCAAAATATGGCAAGATGTATCATAGGTTTATTTCATGGGCCACTTCATGGAAGTTAGGCTATAATCTCATATTGATTTCAACACCAAGAGAAGGTGAAAGGTCATATACTCGAATTACACTTCGACAGCAGCATCTCCTTCTCTATGGAAACGGTGGAAACCTTTCACCCCATTAGTCCTTACTGATGCAATATAAATAAAGTGTGGGTGGGGGGGGGGGGGTAACCGAAAATGTATTGTCTAGAACCAACTAATATATACATATAAATGCTTTTATTTCCTCCATAAACGTTACAATAGACAGGAAAAAGACAGGAAAAAGACAGGAAAAAAGATAATATACTTTCTGTGCCCTCACAGCTCTTCCAAGAAACCCAGAATTATTTTTACTTTCATTGATATAACTATACTGACTACTAGATTCCCTTAACACTAAGATTGAAGTATATTGGTACAACGTTTTCTATTTGAATATAATAATATATAATATATTAGATACAAAATTTCAATTCCCTCTTATCAGTTTTCAAGTCTTACATACCTGAGTTAGTTGTTTATATCTGTATCCAATATATATCCAACATATTTATCGAGACAAGGGATCAAAGTTCTATTATAGATCTCGTTAGCACGCTGTTTTTAACCAAATTTCCCCTTCTTTAACATCCTAATATTTCTATAGGTCTCTCGAGCCTGGATAGTTACAAAATGGAAATAACTCAATCACAATTTAATGATTTAATCTTAAAAGAAGCGCAGCAGTGACCAATAATGGTGTTGATATAAACCTTATCGTTGGTTTACAATGCCCGGAACACTGCTAATATCTAGATTGTTATTCTCTACCCAGTATCCATCCATACGTGGGTCAGCCTTTCAGAAAATGTACAATTGGCAGCTCTACACATTTAGCAAATTCTCCTAAATTAGGCTGAAAATGAAGATTACCGGGTATATCTGAGTATATTTGGTATCGCATTGATTTAAAGTATCAGTTCTGTTATGTTAAACTGCATTTTGAAGCTTATTTTTGTCTTAAATGTGGGTTATTTGAGAGGATTGGTGAAATCAAATTGTACATTTTCGGAAAATCTGCCCCCCGTGCTTCATGCCTTCGAATTGACGTACAATTAAATCAGCGAGTGACCAGACGAAGGAGGCCTTTTAAATTACTTTCCCCAATATTCTTCAAAAGGCCAGGCCTTCTTGAGGAAGGGAAAGACAGGAAATTTTCCCTCACAGACGTCACTGTCCCGATGCTTTTTATGGCTCCTTTGATCGACGAGTAGACACTTGGCCACAAGGGATGCTCTCTTAGGTCTCGCACTGTGACAGTCAGTCCCACGGCACCGCCCCCAGATAGTCCTTGGTCATCCAATATTTAACATGTTGTTGAAAGCCAACTTTTATTTACAAATATCATTATACAAACCACAGTGGGGAATATGTCACAAGGAGGAGGATTATCTATAGGAGGACGTGGATTATTTCATTGAAGTTACAATTAAGAAGTGCATGTATATGGGTCAGTTTTTGAGAAAATGTACAATTCAACTTCGCCAATCCTGTCAAATAACCCAAATTTCAGACGAAAATAAAGTTCAATTTACAGTTCAACCTATCCAAACAGATTGCTAGAATCAATGCTATGCCAAATATACTCGAATTTACCTAGTATTGGCCAAATTTCAGTCTAATTTTGCAGAATTTACCAAATGTGTACAGCTGCCAATTGTACATTTTCTGAAAACTTGACCCATATATATGGCAATGGATTTATATGAGTCAGATTTTCAGAAAATATACAATTCGCCTTAACCAATCCTCTCAAATAACCCATATTTAAGACAAAAATGAGCTTCAAAATGCAGTTTAACATAACAGAACTGATACTTTAAATCAACTCGATACCAAATATACTCATATATACCTGGTATTTATCATTTTTCAGTCACATTTAGCAAAATTTCCTGAATGTGTAGAGCTGCCAATTGTACATTTTCTGAAAATCTGACCCATATATTGTCAATAGATGGATTTGGTAGGATAGAAAATAGAATGATATAATGACTGGAGTGAAGTCCATTATATGAATCTCTCTGTAATTGCTAGTGTGTAGGCTACTTTGGTTGTATACCTTATTTGCCATGTATCGGACCTAAAAGAGCTAAATTATGTGAATTTTGTTAATTATATACCATCCCATTATCCTTTTTCAATACTCCTGTATGATAAACTTATACCCGTAATGATTAAATTGACATTAAACTCAGAAAACCAATATATGATTTTAACATGTATGTATGGGCAACGCATGAAAAATAGCTGCGTGGACTGCTACAGTCAGGTTCAGAAGGCAGATTTGGATCCCTGAGTCTCAGGGGGTCATTAACACTTTAGCCTTAGTCTTATATATATAGCCTTGTGGTTAAGCTTATCGCTGGATGTGGAATCGAGGAATGTGGGTGTCTGGAACTGACTGGCTATGCGTATTTCATCTTTGATTATGATACTATAACTGTTAAATAATGTATTCATGGCCAATAAAAATATTTAAAAAAAAATATGTATAGATTATTTCACTTCGAATGTGTAATAGAATATAATTATCTATCGCGCACATGACTCGGGGTTGAAAATTGGGATGTGTTACAGCAAAATGAGTCACACATCCCAAAGTTGTTATTTTTCAAAGAGTTTTATCAACAAGATGTATTAGTGGGAATGTTTTCATTTGTGGGTTGCTTAATGCTTTTTGTATCATGAATGGATGTACCAAATTTCAGGACAGTATATTGAAAATATCCATGCATTTTTAAGGTCATCTTTTAGAGTATATTTAGCTACTTTACTAGTAATCATCCACCCAAAACTTTTTTTTCAAAAATAAAAATATCAAACTTAAAATATAGAAATACGTATTATATGTTTTTAAACATGATGAGATCTCAAAATCTATTTTTTGCGACTTGTGACTCATTTTGCTGAAACACATCACAATTGTGATTGTTGCAAATGAATATAATTTGAGTATCATATATTTTATAAAGCAAAATAAACGACGCCCACACTCGCATGATATAAGGCTTTTCCATAAATAGCACGTTTTTCTATCGATGTGCATTTGCTGGAAACGCAAAATCCTACTTATCAGTATATGGGTCCGATTTTCAGAAAATGTACAATTGGCAGCTGTACACATCTAGTAAATTCTGCTAAATTAGATTGAAAAATGGTCAATACTAGGTAAATTCGAGTATATTCGGCACTGCATTGATTCTAGCAATCTGTTTGGTTAGGTTGAACTAACTGTATTTTGAACTTTATTTTCGTCGGAAATTTGGGTTATTTGAGAGGATTGCATGGTGAAGGTGAATTGTACATTTTCTGAAAATCTGACCCATATATGTTGCAGGATTTATAGGTAAAGATCAGTGAATTTATGACTGTGAACTCAGTAGATAGCAGCTGGTAAGATTCCGGCGTTGACGTTACTAATTTCCCTGTCGGATATAAGTATCCCCTTCATAGGAAAGGCATTCCACGGGGTCTGAATGTCCGCACCGATGAGATTTTCAGGGCGAAAAAGTCTGTTCCCATCCATTCCATTCGCCATGCACCTTCCCGGTCTCTGGGTAAAGTATGGAAATAGGAGTCGCGTCTGATGGTGACAAGGTATTGCTGGAGGGGAAATAATGTTCATGGGGATAGGTCCGTGAAAAATTATATGCATAGGAATCGGTTATTGGAAAGTGCGTTCATGGGGTTAGGCGAACTTGGAAAATTGGAAAATGATATGCATGCATGGGTCAAGTCCTGTACTGGTGCATGTACTTGGGTCAAGTTTTCAGAAAATATACAATTGGCCTTCACCAATCCTCTCAAATAACCCAAATTTAAGACGAAAATCAGGTTTAAAATACAGTTTAACACAACCAAACAGATTTATTGAACGAATACAATACATAATACACTCAGATATACCTAGTTATTTATCATTTTTCACTCTAATTAGGCTAATAATGACGTGGCATTATAGGGCATTTAATGGGTGGCGCCACCTTCACGACTTATAACTGAACTCTGACCAAGTCTGTCATACACGCCACTTGGACCTTCGCTCGCAACCTAGTCAGAAGCGAAATCCTTGTTGAGAGAACCTCCGCTATGCCTCCCAAAGGGACGACTACCGCTAAAGCCGCTAAAAAGGCAGAGAAACTAAAGAAACAGGAGGAGGAAAGGCTTCTTAACGCAAATAATAGTCGACGACCATAAAGACGAGGAGGAAACTTATGAGGAGCAAGACTTCACGCCAGAGGAGAGGGCCGAGCACGCCAATATGGCGGAAGCCGCTGACGAGCATGCTTTACGGGATTCTGCCGGCGGGGAAGATGATGGACCGCCTCAGACGCCCAACAAAGTATTGCCCAGACGTGGTTTACGAGCCAAACGAAAGACTATCGTTACTCCGAAAAGGCGTGGAAGGCCAAAGAACGCCCCTATAGTGTGTGGAAACCCGATGCAGCAAATGTCAGATATGCTACAACAGATCTGTACGACAGCCATTCAGACAGCGTCAGCGAGTGTCAGTCATCGTGACAGCTACACGAGGCAGCGGCAGTCGCCGCCTGCTTCGCACCAAGTACATCGCACGCCCAAAAGATCCAGAGTGGATGTTTCACAGATTGACTTTGAGCAGTCCCAATCTGCTGACTCGGACGATACCATAGTGACGTTTAAACGGCCCCGGGAAAGGCAATATACAAGAGATAGCCACCGTCACCATCACGGACGGAGGAAGAAGAAGCATTGTGACTGTAGTGACAGTCCGCCTCTACGCAGCCGGCACCCGGCCAACTCATATAGATCACGCCAGCCCGCAGACAGCTCGGAGGAGTCAGCTTCGGATAGTGACTCTCTCCCCTCGCCCCGACGCTTGACCGCTAGACATCGTTCTTCGAAGGTGGTTAAGCGAGCCCTTGACGCACAGTACAGGTCTACAGGGAGACGAGGTAGGACTGAAATTTTTAGTGCGCCTGAAACTTCTCTACCGCCAGATATGGCGGCACGTATTAAGAAACAGAAGAGAGAGCTGTCCCTTGCTGAATATACCTGCGGCTTCGCACGCATGACCATGAATAGTGTTAAATACGGGTCGACATCGTGGTTTATGCTTCACCATCTCGCCACTCTAGCTGAGGATACAGCTCTCCGCACCTGGGATTTGGTGCATGCATGGTCCCAAGCGTGCCTGGATCTTATTCTAGAGGAACAAAATGAGTGGTCGCACACTGACGTATTCAATGATTATCGTGTAAAAATGGCCTGGGACACGCAAGGAACAAAAAGCATGGAGAATAATACGAAAGCAAACAGCCAAGCAATTTGTAGAGACTTTAATTTTGACAACTGTGCTCACAAGAACAGCCACACAGATGGCAATACCAAGTTTCTACATGTGTGTGGATATTGTTATTTTGCAATGAAAGAGAGGGAGAACGCCCATGCCGTCAAGGATTGCCAAAATAAAAGAACAGCTCAAGCCAATCTACATAGCGGCGACGGCGCTGGCCGAAGGAATAACCAACCATTCCATAAGAAACCAGCATCTCAGGCTTCAAAAAACTCTTAAACTCCTGTTCCATCATACAATCTCAAACGATCGGTGAGTTGACCAACTTTCAAGACAATCTAAAATGTGCAAATAACTCTGAATCTAATGAATATGTCGGCGTCAAAACATATGTGCCACGCCCCATCCAAGATGGCGGCGCCCATACTAGCGAGAGCGGGCAAGCCAACATGGCAGCCGCTTCTCGTGTAAAATCTCGTGTCCCACACGATTCTCGCAAGGAACGAGAACACAACCAAAATGGCCGACATAAACACGAACACTCCGACAGAAGCTATTCTGCCGTAGACAAATCTATCTCTAGAGTTAATATCAACAAAGTTGGTTCGATTCAAACCATTAAAAATGTGAACAGGACAAACAGTGGAACAATCGATGGCGCAATGTGTAGTTCTAATGACAATTTTGTACAATTCCAGGCAAAAACTCACGCCCACGACCGAGAACTTGACTTCCAAACACAAGCGAGTGACGGCGAACAAGCCACGAGAGAGGTGCCTACCTTTCTTCAAAACATTCAATATCCACACTACGAACAGGTGTTTAATGAACAGGAACTAGTGACTAATGACTTAGACGTCTGTGAGTATGAATTACCTGAAACTTCACCCAACAAATGTGATAGTGACAGCCCACAGAACATTGCCTTTGATGCATATACAAACTGGCCTTACCCTGATCTATATATGGACTCTAAAATCATCAACCGACTTATATAATTATGAAGAGAATTTCAGCACCTAATCCGAAGGTAACCATTAAAGGAAGGTGTTTCAAGAATTATACCAATGAAGTAGTGGAAGAAAAAATTAGGGATATAGATTGGACAGGATACTATACAAGTAGTAATCCGAACGAAGGATGGGACATAATACATAGTCATATTTTAAGAATAGCAAATGAAATTGCACCATTTAAGGAATTTAAGGAACATCGAGCGAAGCCATTATGGTACACTGCTGAATTAACAGATTTGAATAGGAATAGGGAACGCTTATATAAAATAGCAAATAGAACTAAGAAAATTAACGACATACGGGAGGCTAGAAGAGCTAAAAGTGAATGTAATAATAGAACAAAAAGGGCTAAATCTGACTACTACAAAAACCTGTTGACCTTACATAGAAAGGATACCACTAAATTTTGGAAGATAATTAAAGAAGTTGATACAGGGGTGGTAAATAAGATTACGAATATCACAGTTGATGGAGAAACGATGTATGGACAGGAGATGATTAATAAATTGAATGTACATTACTGTGAAATAGGTGAAAAAATTAGTGATGATATCGGTCCACAGCCAACTACCAGATACAATGAACGTTTTGGTGGTGAATTACATGATATAGAAATTGACAATGAGAATGTAACGAATTTATTCAAAGGTATTGACACCAAAAAAAGCTCAGGTTGTGACCATATCCCTAGTAGAATTTATAAGGATTGTTTTATGTTATTAAGTGATCAAATGACCTTTTTATATAAGCAGTCGATTGCTACTGGCATTTTCCCAACACAATGGAAATGCGCAAGCGTTGTACCGATACCCAAAATAGCTAACCCGAAGACCTCTAGTGATACTAGGCCTATTTCCTTAACACACATTGGTGGAAAAATATTAGAAAAAATTGTGGTAGAGCAACTTATGGATTTTCTAATGTATAAAGATATCCTAAGTAAGCAACAAAAGGGTTATCAAAAAGGTAAGGCTACTACTGATGCCTTGGTTGAATTTATTTCGGATTTGAATATTGCATGTAGCCAGAAGAAGATTACTATAGCCTGTTATGTCGACTTCAGTAAGGCTTTCAATTCGGTGGTGCCTGAAATTATGATTGATAAGTTACAGGATATAGGAGTGGCCCATGGGCTTAGAGTCTGGTTTGAATCATATTTGACTAACAGAACGCAAAAAGTAAAATTAAATGGAATGGTCTCTGACAAGCAACATATTAATTATGGGGTACCCCAGGGGTCAATCTTGGGGCCTATCATGTATCTAATTTATGCTAATGATTTAAAACACCTTAATTTGAAATCAAAATACCTGCAATACGCCGACGACACGTTCTTTTACTATTCTGGCGTTGATTTGAAAGAATGTGAGGATGCTTTAAGAAATGATATGGATCTGTTTTATAAATGGAGTCTGGGCAATAAATTATTAGTTAATGGTAAGAAAACGAAATTGATGGTATTTGAATTGAATAAGAATAATAAAGATAGGCAAATGATTGATATAAAGTTGGGAGGTGTACAATTAGAGATTGTAAATTCGTACACTTATCTGGGTGTGAATATAGATGATAGGCTCCTAATGATGCAACAGTATAATAGTGTGATTAGACAGATAAATGACAAATTATATACGTTTAGAAAAATAAGACCTAACCTGACTAAATCTGCGGCCATCTTAATAGCCAAATCAAAATTACTCTCCTTATTTGATTATAGTTTGTTTAGCCTATGTTCTTTGAATCAAAAAGAGTTGGGAAAGCTTCAGAAAACCCAAAATAGAATTTTAAGAGTTGCTTTATGTTGTGATTATCGCACTAGTAATGTTGAAATTTTGCGTCAGACTGGGGTTATGAACATTAAAGAAAGATTGAAATTTAATCATTGTATAATCGGTCACAAGGAAGTTTATATTAAAGGAAAAGCATTATTTCCCGTAAGGAACACTAGGCAAGCCAATGCTCCCATGTTAGGCAATTTTAATCCTAGAACCGGTAAGGATGAGAAATCTCTTATCAATTGTATTGTAAAAAACTGGAACAGCCTCAGTCCAGAACTGAGATTAATAGGTGACGAAAATGTATTCAAAATGACTCTAAAACGATGTATCAAAGACTATTGTTAGGATACTTGTATATAATAAATGAATGGTGTAATTGGACACTCATATCGGTCCCACGAGAAAAGATAATAAGATATAAGATCTGTGAATGTATATTAACCCTCCCTGCTCTGTCATGACGACAACCAGCCCCCCTCTCTCCCTCACCCTCCCCCCTCCCCCCCCCACCTCCCACTCCCTAGTCTGTTTTTTTTTTTTTAAAACTTTATTTATACTGGGAGTGCAAAAATCCCAAACTAGGGTTTTTCACTATGCCCCAGGTGTGTCTTACAGTTCACTGATAAAAAACATGTTCTTTACACAGGTAAAAAATCTGTACAACAAAAGTGTAGAAAATTACAATTATGATATGATAGAGAGGTCAAAAGTACGTTATTATTAAAGAAGAACAAGGAATGCACTGTGCCACTGATTCGAAGTGTTGGTGTTCCCGTCTGAATATAGTAAGAGTGGTTTTTGAAGTTTATGAGTTATAATTAATAATTCACAATGGTAGACAATAAAATGTTATGGGGTTGGTATACAGATGATGTAATGGTTGATTCGTTTGAGTGATAATAGTGGTTTTTGGGGTACACTGTGCCACTGATTCCAAGTGTTAGCGTCCCGTTTGCTAAATATATACATGGGGTTGTTTTAAGCTCATTTCAGTATTGATAATAGTTTGGGGGTACACTGTGCCACTGATTCGAAGTGTTGGTGTCCCGTTTGCTGAATATATACATGGGGCTATTTTAAGCTGTTAGGGGATAAGAAAAGGATAAAGTAAGATACAGTGAAATGGTGTAAAACAGTTAAGATGAATAGCATCTTATGTAACATCTTGCCACTCACAGTGAGTGTTGATGGTACTTGGTCCAGGGAGGAGTAGATGGGTGTTTTGTCAGGCAGTTATGGGATTTATTAGTCAAGTTATGGTTTTTAGGGCAATGGGTTAGAGTAATGATTTCAACCAGATTTTTTGATTGGTTTTAAAAGCCTCGATCGTTCCAATTCCTCTCTGCCTTGGCGAGAGCTCATTCCAGGCACGAGCGCATTTGATCTGGATGGTGTTTTGTCCGTATTTAGTATAGTATCTTGGGGTTTTAAGAGTGATGCCTTCATTGCCTCTAGTGGGTCTGTTTGGGTTGTTTGTGAGGTCAGGTATTTGGGATTTCTTGTAGGCTAACGTTCTGAGGTGGACTTTCCTTCTGTCAGCTAGTAGTGAGATTTTAGTTAGCGCGTGTATTTGGTTAGTGGGGGTATCTGGGGGTAAATCTAAGGCTATTTTGAGGGATTTGTTCTGCAGTCTTTGCAATTTCTGGAGAAGTTGAGAGTTGGAGTCATGTATGATAATATCGCAGTAGTCAAAGTAAGGGAGGATTTTGGTTTTATAGATTTTCAAGGCAGTTTGTTGATCGATATACTTTCTGATTTTGTGTAGTTGATGGGTCTTGTGGGCTATGGTTTTGATCGAATGGTTTGTGTGTGGTTTGAAGCTCATTTTGTCGTCTATTGTGAAACCTAAATACTTGTAGGTAGGTACAAGTTTTAGTTTTTCGCCCTGATACATTATATATTTCAATTTGCAAGCTTTCCTGTTCAATTTTGATCTAGAAATGTACATGGTGTTGGATTTGGAGGTGTTCACTAGGAATAAGTTATTCGTGCACCAAGAATTCAGGGAGTCTATTGCTTTTTGTATTTGGGAGTATAGGGTGTCAATGTTTCTGCCGTGGGTATATATTAAAGTGTCGTCTGCATAAAGAGAGACTGTTATGTTTTTAATACTTCCTGTGATATCATTAATAAAGATAATAAACATTAATGGCCCAATTATTGAGCCCTGGGGCACCCCAGTGGTCATGTGTGTTTCTTCTGAAATGGCATTGTTTACAATTGTTGATTGCTTTCGATTTTGAAGATATGATTTGCACCATGTTAAAAGAGGTCCTCTGATGCCAATATGTTCAAGTTTTGCTGCAAGGATATTATGATTCACGAGATCGAAAGCTTTGCGGAAGTCTATAAAGGAGAGGAAATTCTTTCGTGCACTATCTTCTCTATAATTTTACTGGGAGTGGGTAAGAGGGCTATGGGGCGGTAGTTATTTATTTTGTTCGGGTTTCCACTTTTAAAGAGTGGGACAACTTTTGCAAGTTTCCATTTCTCAGGAAAGGTTGCTTTATTGAAGGACAGGTTCACACAGTGAGTGAATTCTTTGCATAGGGTAATCAGTGCTGGTTTTAGGATTGAGTTTGGTATGTGTTCTATCGAGGAGGATTTGTTGGTATCTATTTTCTTTAGTAGGGATCTGATTTCGTTCTCTGTTGTTAGTAAATGCTGTAATGAACTAAGGGTAGGTTGGTTTCTGGGTTGCCAGTTGGGGGGCATGTTTTGAGTGAGGTCTGACGCTATGGTTGCAAAGTATTGGTTGATAAAGTTGGGTAGTTTGTCTTGGCTAACAGGGGTGTCTGTGCTGTCAGTAAGGTTTATTGTTGAGGATTTCTTGTTTGCGTGGGAGATTGAATTTATTAATTCCCAAAACTTTTTTGGGTCCTTGTTATGCTGATTTAATTCCTCTGAGATAAAATCTTTTTTCGCATTGAAAAGTGATTTCTTAGCTTGTTTGTTAAGGGTTTTTGCTATTTCCCAGTCAGTTTGTTTCTTCGATTTTATGGCTTTTGTTCTGGCTCTATTTTTCTCTTTTAATCTATCTATGATTTCCGGAGTGATCCAGGGATCATTTGATATTCTGACTTGGCTTCTTTTCAGAGGGGCTGTGTCATTTAAAAGGTGGGTTATTCTCTCAATGATTAATTCCCATGCCTGATTTGGGCAGGTAATGTTGTCGAAAGTTTCCCAAGGGTAGTTGGCTCTAAGTTTCCTCGTAAATTCATTGGTATTCAAATTTCTGAGTGGCCTAGTCCATTTCAGGGTTTTTTCTATCTTAATTTTTGCTTTTTTCCTTGATAAGTAGATTAGTTCATGGTCGCTTAAGTTAACATTTAGTACACCAGAATTTAGGATGATTTCAGAATTTGTGTATATATGATCAATTACTGTGCCAAGAAGTGTGTTATCTCTATTTAGATAGTATCTTGTGGGGGAGCTTATTAATTGCTTGAGGTTGAATTCCAACTGAAATGATTTTAACAATTTTCTATCAGCTGAGCAACTGTCATTATAGTTGACATTAAAATCACCTAGAATGAATACTTCAGCCTTTTTGTTAGCACATAGTTGGGTTAGGGTGTCGTTTAGGTATGTAATGAGATTGTGTATGTTCCCTGTCGGGGGTTTGTAAAGTGATGCTATGAAAATGGGTTTTGAGTACTTTAGGTTTAGCCTTATCCAGGCACACTCTATGTCAGGTGAGCTTATATTCTGATCCTCTAGGGAGGAGAAGTCAAGGTCAGTGTTAACATAAAAAGCGATACCTCCCCCTTTTTTGGGTGAGGGGTTGTTAGGCACGTTCCACGACCTATCTAGGCGGTGTAGTGTGAATCCAGGAATTTCAATTTCATTGTCAGAGATATTTCTATGGAGCCAGGTTTCAGAGAGTGTCATTACTGAAGGCTTAAGTTGGAGCAATTCTTGTTTAAGAAGGTCGAATTTACCTAGGACGCTTTGGGTGTTTAAATGACAGAAAGATAATCCTTTAAGGGCCATATTTGTATCGAGAAAAGAAATATACCCCTTTTTGCAGATTCCTGCTAGGGGATAGAGTTGCGAGGGGAGTGTGACAGGTAGGTAGGCGGAGTTCCTACAAGATCACTAGGTATTGGGGGGCGTATAAGAGATAGCAAGGGGTCTTAGCAAGGGCACACAGGTGAGGGATAACCACTCTGTTATCTGGTTTTACTGAAAAAGGGGGTTGGAATGTGTCATTAGTTCATGTATTGTTTGCCACACACAGAGCGTGATTACAATATAGTTTTAAAGAGAATGCTGCTTGCTGTTTTATTTATTTGCTTCTGGGTTCTAAGAATAGCCAGTTCAAACATGTTGGTATCATATATCAGGTGATAGCAATTACATAGTAGACAACATATAGACATACATGCACATAGAGTATAGTTCAAAAAAATATCACAACGTCATTTCATAAGTAGGGGCTAAAGCATGCGTTGGGTAGTTAGGATGCAGGCCAACATATATATATATACATACATGCACATAGGGTGTAATTCCAAGTATCACAGTGACAATTCATATATAGAGGTTAAAGCATGCGTCAGGTAGCGATGATGCAAGGATTAAAGATGAGTCTGAAATATGGGGTTGGTAGTTGCGGGACAAGACTTGCCACACACTTGGTGTGTTGTCTTGTATATTCACGATATTATAGTTAGGGGGAAGAAGACGAGACATAGTAATCAGAGATAGTTGGGTGTAAGTCAGTGATTGTGCGCGAGACTTGCCACACACACAGCGTGTTGTCTTATAGTTTGCGTTAGGTATAGTTCTATTGTTAAGAGGTTTATGGAGATATTATATTATATGAGTATGAAATTTATAAGGCAGTACTAGACAAGACTTGCCACACCTCAGCGTGTTGTCTTGCAGTTAAATTAGAATATTGTGAAGAGGATGTATAAAAGTCATGTTATTGGAAAATATTGATTTACGACTTGCTGTTTTAGGTGCAGGTTTTCCTGATGTTTTTATAAAAGGTGGTGAAAGTCATATAGGCGAATTTAGCTATTGTGTCCTTGTTAAAGTGCAGTCCGTCTTTGGTCGTTGTTGAATAGCGGTGGGCTGTATATAATTTCCTCTTTTTATGTACCACTCCCTCAAGGTGGGGGCCGATAATCTTTGCTTTACGGTTGATTTTCCGGATCAGGTTATTTATGAGTAAAATTGCAGAGTGTATCTCGGATTGATCTTCAGCGGATGTCAGCCATCCTTTTGTGTAGCTTTCCAGCGATAAACCAGGAATCTCCATTATTATCAGGGCCTTGCATGTTGCGTTCAGCACTCTGATTAGGGGATATATTTCCCGTCTGTAGTGATCAGCAGCGATTTGGTGATTCTGGAAGCGGGGATAGACTTTCCTACCTTTGAGTTTTTCTGTAAGCTCATTTATTCCAGCCTGTAGATAGCAGAGGTCGAATTGGTGAAATCTGTATCTTTTCAAGGCTTCATCGGCAATGTTACCCAGTCTGGCACCGGGCAGCGGTAGGCAGGTAAAGTTTATATCAAAGCAGTTATGCTTGTTCAGCAATGCTTGCATTGGTTGTTCCCAGTTTTTGACCCTAGAGTCACCTATAAGTAAAATCTCGAAGCACGGCATATTGGTATGACTTGTAAGGAATCAACCTAGATCAGGGAGTTTCGATCGTATTTCTTTCAGTATTTTCCCTCCGATGTTCTGATGTGTAGTGATTTGATCTTTACTAAGTCCTGGGGCGTCCGAGAGGTGAAACCCACACCCATAATAGGGGTCAAGGGTTGCCTCATAGAACGTCGCATCTTTTGTGTATCCCCGTAATAGGGTATTCAAGTCATTGTTTTGGTCGAATTTCAAACGTACACAATCGTAGAGTGTGTCATATGCAATAGTTTCAGTCCAATTGGCTGATTCAGGAACTTGGTTGGCGAGACGCTTTGCAACATAAGGGTTCTTGACCGATTTTATTCGATCGATCAAGGATTGGTCAGCGTTTGACATAATTGCCTTTCTTGTCTGGAACAGCTGTTCCGCTGAGTTTGCCTTTATGTCATCGAACGAGATATTGCATTCGTACATATTGGATAAGGGACTTAGGTGACTTTGAAATGCTACACCATCGGTTGTATCTATAGTGGACGCATTTTCTTTGGTAATCCCATTTGGGAGTCTATCAAAATCATTTCTGTCATAGGTCTCCCCGTCAATAATGACAGAAAAACCTTTGGGCCTGGCATTGAGTTTGTGAATTGTTTTCGCGGCATTCGCAATTGTTCTGGCCTCGGACAAGTACACCTGTTCTTCCTCGGTGGAATCCGAGGAAATCCTGATCTTAGCTAGGGCAGGGTTATTTTTACTGTTGTTTAGGCATCTGAATATTTCTAGTTTGAGCTTTATTGAGGGGAGAGTTACTTTAATTGGGCGCGGGTATTTGGCGTTGGCGATCGGTCTTGGTTTTCCTAACCTCTCCGGGTTACTGAAATTGACATTCATGTTCATCAAACCAAATAAATCAATGACTTGCTTATCTAATGCCACACCGTCTTTTTCTTCCACCCCCCTAATAATAATCCTGAAGTCCCTAGGCCTTTCAGTAGGATAGGAATTTTCTGTAGTATTTTGATTACTAGCTGGGTATGTGGCTTGCATTCGAGTACTGTGGGGATTTAGCATCGATCCCAGTGGGGGGAAATGGGAGCTCATCTTGGCCGCTTCAATTGAAGATCTGTTATCCTTTATTTGGTTAGAGAGATCATCGATTTTGCCTTGAATACTCATGAGATTATTGTTAATAGAGGAATCAGCGGCTGCTTGGGTGTCAGACATGCGTTTCATGCTGCTATTCAACGTTGCAATATGCGCTTGGTTAGACACGGCTAGAGACTGAACATTATTGAATGATGATTGCATTTTGGAAAAACCCTGTAGGATTTCATCCATTTTCTTTTCCCTTTCCTTAAACACTTGCATGAATTCAGATCTCATAAAGTTATCGTAATGCATTTGACTTAGCTGTAATTGGGCTTGTTGTGTTTGCTGATACGACTGCTGTTGGTATGACTGCATGGCCGAAGAAGCGGGGACGACTGTAGTCATTCTGCCATTTTGTTGTTGTTGATTTTCCGGAGGGGGATGGTGGTAACTTTGGCCCAAAGTCGAAGGATCGATTGGATATCCAGTAGGGGGGGGGGTCCAAATACTTGTAGGGATGGTCCTTGGTAACATGTACTGTCCGATTGCTGATGGGAATCACCGTTTTGCGATGATCTATCACAACGATTGCTCGGCGGTTGGTGGGGGTCCATTGTCCTAGGCATGTTACACAACATGTCACTGTTTAGCGTCCGTATGTCCTGATCGTCAAATAAATTCACCGATCCTAGGTTCCTAGATGAACGTGAGGATCTATTGTTCGTACTAGACATGTCCAGTCACTTTGCTCTTACGTTTACCATCAATCGGTGAAAATCGGTAATGTATTTCTCCTTGTAGTGGATAAATCACCTGCGCGCCCTGCTGAAGCGTCTTACCTCGCTGCCGCCATCTTGTATCTGTCACTCCCTTGACTGACTTCTCTGCGGAAGACTTTTGTATTTGTACATTATGTAAATTATGGTACTTATAAGCTGTCATACCAGTAACCATACTCCAGTTTGTATATAGATTCTCAATATTTGATAAGAATATAGAAACAAAGTACCACCCATCTCATCTCGACTAAAAAGGATTGTAATTAACTTAGACAGGTACACTTCACCCCATTATTTCTACACTCATCCCTCATCACCTCATTTCATATCATGTTTTCCTTTATATAATGTCCTTTTATAAATAGTAATGATTTATGGCTGTATAATGATAACAAGACCAAAGACGGCTTGTCGAATAACATTGATTATATATCTAATTGCGATTGTATATAATAGATTACCACTCGATAGATGCCTGAATGAAATCAGGGTGCTAAGAACATCACCTCTGAGGTGAGAGCGTCATTAATGTAAATAAAGCCTGAATAAAATCTGTTCAAAAAAAAAAAAAATGGCTGACATTGATGAAAAGGTAAAAATCTGCAATGTTCCCAACTATAAAGGTGCAAAAATCCCGCTTGAGTCGACGCTAAATATTGAAAAATGGTCAGACATAGCCACGGGACACAAAGGCGATAAAATGGTGTTGGAAGGCGTTACCTTTGGTTTTCCGATGCAATATGTCGGCGGGCCTCGCTATTATGCACAGTCAGTAGTGAATCATCCGTCAGCACAGCAACATATGGCGCATGTTCGAGATTATGTAAAAGAGGAGATGGAACATAACGCCATATCCGGACCGTACAAACGGCCTCCTTTCACGCCATGGTTAAATGTCAGTCCACTCATGACTCGTCCAAAATCTGATACAACCTCCAGGAGGATTATAGTGGACTACTCCTTCCCGGAGGGGGGCGTCAACGCCAAAATATACAAAAATCGATACAATTGTGCGCCAGCATATCACCAACTACCCACTATAAACTGTGCAGTCGAGATTATTCGAAAAATGGGCGTGGCTCCTGTAATGGCTGTCATCGACTTGAGCCGCGCATATAGACACTTTCTTCTCTGCCCGCTAGACTGGCCGCTGACGGCAATCATGGTAGATGACGCCTATTACATCGATAAGGTGCTCCCCTTCGGGGCTCGCAGTTCTGCCTTTGTAATGCAGTCTGTGGCGGAGTTTATAGTGCGTGCTTTGCAGAAGAAAGGTGTAACAGCAAAGCAATATTTGGACGATTTACTTATAATCGGTGAATCTGTTGAGGTAGTGAAATGTCAAATGCAATTAACAATTGAACTTTTTACAGATTTGGGACTACAAGTCGCACGCAAAAAGCTGCAAGGCCCTAGCCACGCAGTAAGGTGGCTTGGAATTGACATCAATACCCAAGAAAATCGTCTCTCAATACCTCTCCCTAAACTTGCAGAAACAAGTTCCTGCTTGGCAAATACTCTGCGTCAACACCAAATAACAACAAGCGCCATGCAATCACTGGTCGGTAAGATTGCACACGTCGCCAAAATTATTGCACCTGCACGCCTTTTCATGCAACGACTTCTGGCTGGCCTCCGTGCAGCCGCAGGAGAGAAGGTCACCATCTCCTCGTACATAAAGTCGGACTTGAAGTGGTTTCTCAAATACACAGAAGCTTTCAACGGGAAAGCCATAATTCCGCACCAACAAGTAGTGGAACACATATGGGCCGACGCTTGCCTCAAGGGAGGAGGTGCCACCAACGGTCACCACGCCTATATGTACACATTCACGCCCGAAATGCTGTCTGAGAAATCCATCAACCACTTGGAGGCAATCAATTGCCTAGCAGCTGCTCGGTTCTTTACAAAATCCAGGCACGCCGGGGGCATAATAAGGATTCACTGTGACAATACTGCGGCGGTGTTTGCCTATAGAGACGGTAGAGCTAGAGACCCGACTCTGGGTGCTTGCGCCAGGGCGCTCTGGTATCATTCAATGAAATTTCAAGTCCGATATGAGTTTGTTCACGTCCCGGGCGTACAAATGGTCATAGCTGACGCACTCTCTCGGGCGGCTCTCTCTTCTGAAGAATTATTCAAAGCTAAAGACATTGCTAAAGAAAATGACATTTATATTTCCTGTGCTCGTGATAATATGTTCAACATTCGTATGTTCTATTAGGCAGGCAACCTAGGCACCTCGTGGAAGCTGCTCAGGCCAGACAACGCCAAGCACATCGCCCGGGGACTGTCGCAAATAGGCATGCGGCCGTCAGGAAGTATATCACATTTTGCAAAGCTGTGGGCCACGATTTCAAGCAACCCTTTCCCGAGTTAATATGCTGGTTCATCGAATACTTAGCTAAGTATACAAAAGTTCCTGCTACTATCATAAACACTCTTACAGGCGTCAGGACGTTCTTCAAGCTGACGGGCTATGCCGCGGCTTCTCTCTACCACCCACGGGTCGCCTACGCCATAAGGGGCCTGCAATTGACGCTCAGGCATGTCCCCAAGCCGAAGCTTCCTGTCACGCCACAGATCTTGAAGAAAATACTAATGAATATACACCTCCTCGACTTTCCTACGCACATCAGAGTGGCTATACTCGTCATGTATATGGTATATGGGGATGCTGCGTCAGAGCAATCTCGCTCCTAGATCTGGTGCCTCCTTTGACGCCACTAGACATCTCACGCGGGGAGATTGCAGAACAGCATCGGACGGCTCGTATATCTCCATAAAGTGGTCAAAATCAATGCAGTCATCGCGCCAGGCCACGATCTTGTTTGTCCCGACGACAGATGACCCAGTGTTCTGCCTCCGCAGAGCCCTTCTACGCCTCGACAAACAGGCGCCGCCAAGAGACTTGAGCTCTCCTTTACTACAATTCCCTAACGCCCGACACATGACTATTAACTACATCGTGACTCAATGGAAGGTGCTTCTCGAAGCCTCGCGCCTTGATTCACGCCTTTTCTCCCTACACAGCCTTCGCCGAGGGTCGGCGTCATATGCTTATAACACTGCCGGTGCCTCCCTCCAAGATGTCAAAACTCACGGGACGTGGGCGTCCGATGCGGTGGCGTCGTATATACGCCCCTTTTCTTCCACAAGAACCTCTGTTCATCACGCCCTAAAGAGAATCGCATAGCGAATCCCCTTGGTTATCTCTTTTAATCTTCAACTATTTATTACCCAGCAATTTCAACAGACAATGTGATATTTATGTGATATACTACACCATTTATTTTATTCAACAAATGAAAATGTTCATCGCTGGATCTTTATAACCTTTTACCCAAAATAATAAACAAAATGTATTTTAATTTACTCTTCGCCTCCTCATTTAATGAGGCTAATAATGACGTGGCATTATAGGGCATTTAATGGGTGGCGCCACCTTCACGACTTATAACTGAACTCTGACCAAGTCTGTCATACACGCCACTTGGACCTTCGCTCGCAACCTAGTCAGAAGCGAAATCGCCCACCCTCCGCCCTGAATCTTTTACCAAAAGACTCCACAAAAACTATCCCACGAAGGGTTATCTCTTTTAATCTTCAACTATTTATTACCCAGCAATTTCAACAGACAATGTGATATTTATGTGATATACTACACCATTTATTTTATTCAACAAATGAAAATGTTCATCGCTGGATCTTTATAATCTTTTACCCAAAATAATAAACAAAATGTATTTTAATTTACTCTTCGCCTCCTCATTTAATGTAGCAAAATTTGAGAGATGTGTTGAAATGTAAATTGTGCATTTTCTGAAAATCTGACTTACTTGAAAAGTCATGTTCATGACGATATGCACATTATGTGCATGGTGTTAGGTGCTGACCTCAACACAGATCATTAAATATCCTAATGATTTATATCGACTATTCCATGTTTAAATGGTATATCTCACATATTTTGTATTTTATATTCTTACATTTTGTATTTTATATTTCATATTTTATATTTTATATATTGTATCGCACAACCGAATTATGTAGAAATCTATCCCTCTTGTCAAGGAAACGGCCGGAAGATCTGGGTATAAATCCTAAATGGTACCCAGAGGCCTGTCGACCTGTTCGTCAAAACTTTGTAACCCCTTGATGAATAAAAGATTGCTCTATTCTATTCTATTCTATTCTATTCTATTCTATTCTATTCTATTCTATTCTATCCATAATATATCTCCCGACATATCATCATGTTCATAAATATGTCTTGGAAAATCATCTTCATGGTAACAGGTTAGGTATAGAGTCATGGATAGGTACTTGGAAAGTTGTGGAAAACATTATAACTTAGAACGCCGTGTTCATCGGGGTCTACCTGAGAAATAGGATTACAACTTCATTTCAGTCTAGGCCCAAAGATAAGAGACACCCTTCAAACGGAGGGAAAGCCTCTCGCCTCAAACCGCAGAGTGCCATTATACTTCCATTAAGACCGCATAATGTCATTATATTCCCATTAGAACGCCTAGTCCTAGGCCACGCAAGAAACCGATTAGTAAAGTAGGGGTCCAATCACTGACACACCATTCTTATCTAATCTGAGGGTTTGGGCCTATACACTGATTTAACACACAGCACTTCGTCTAGTACGTGTACAATCGTGATTTTAGTTTTTTTTTAAAGTCTAATGATGTTGATTACTTACTCAAGGATAAGTATGCCTAAAATGTTCAGCTATTTGTTAACATTCTCTTTGTTCTAGGTTATGCACCCCACCATGCACTTATCTAAATTCCAGATATCATATACAAAAATTATAGTTTATGGCAGGATAATTATAATGCGGTGATTTCTCTCTGATGTCCATGTATGGAAGAAGGAATTCCATAAGTCCCTCTTAATCAGTTAACATCCTCATAAGAAGAACAGCTGGGTCATTGCCTCCGTTTGCCCCCCCCCCCCCCGCCCCCTTCGACCCTATTGGGGTAACATTTCCTCCTGTTTTAGCTTAGCCATATCAAGCAACCGGCGCTTAAAGTGTCAGTAAACCCCAAAATATTATGAGCAAATCCATTTCCTTGCTATTATTGAAATGTAACCACCCCGGTTTTACTTAATTCAACGTATTATTTAGTGAGTTTTACCCATCTAAAGGAGTGAAAAAGTAGTTACACAGTTTAACACTCCATTCAAGGCGCCACTGTTTGCCTACGTCATAAAGCTGCGCCAATCTTGAAATGTACATGCAATGAACATAATAAACAACTCTCATAATTGCTGCTAGAAAGAAGGAGGGTGGGGTGGGCAGAAGGATATTGAACAACACAGGTGTGCATACCAAAACAAACTGTTTCAATTGCTGGGAGATTGGAGGGGGAAGGTAGAGATATTATGTTCATTTCTGGCACACCTTTATGATGTCACACAGCACTCTCAGTGCCCTCTTGTGCTAAACAGACTTTTTCAACTAGGATTTCTCAATTTATGCCTGTAAGTGACTATAAGTTAGACATAAATGGAAGTAAAAAAAATCGAGACTTGGGTGTTGTATTTATGGCTCCATGAAGTTTATTGTCCTAAAAGTGACCATGAACCCGTTAACTGACCCTTTAATGACACTTTAAGCTACTTTAATGACCAAAGCATCTGGCCTTCCCGCTTCACCCTTCCCTATAAAGGAATAGCACCAGACTATATATATGCTATTTTTTTATATAACTAATTTTATTGCCAAAATTCCGCAATAGCGGTACGTTTCATTTGACATGAAAAAAAAGATTGGTGAAATATCTAGATCAAATATCAGATATACTAAACTTAACATTTTTAACTTACTGATATCAATTTAAATTAATCATAAGCATCACATAATATTATGACATACAGTATTGATTTTGTCTTTTTTTGTTTTCTTGTGGCTGTATGTTATATTTTTCCTTTTTTTCTCATTGTGTTTCTGTGATTTGCAATTTTTAAATGCATGCACCCATTATAATTATTGGTTATATCCCTGAGGATGTCATTATAATGACGTCATGTCATTCATATCAGGATTATTAGGTTGATGAATCGTATAAATTATATCTAATTATATGTTTAGTAATTCAGATAATAATTAATTCCCATTTAGCTCATTGATCTCTGTCTCATATACATGCGTTTTGAAGCTCATTTTTGTCTTAAAGTGGCTATGGACACTGTTTGACTATATAACATTTAGAAATATGTTTGTAGTTTTCGATTACCTGCACAAGTAAGAACATTTGTGTGGAATACCAACTCTATATATTCCTTAGATTAATTGATATTTGTTAACGAAGAATGTGGCAGAGATTCCATTGAGGAATTCAAATCTGAGAGAGAAGTAACTTGACCATAAGGTGGTGCCCTCAGTGCATGGTGAACTAGGAGCGAGGCAGGAGTTACATAGTGACATATCTACCCTGTCCCATCCAGCTGGTATCACTTAACTCTCATTAAGATAAGAGGCGTCTGGGACCTTCCCTAACTGTCTGGCAGTTGGGTAGGGTGACTCCAGCACCCTACGAAATTGTAGTTTTAAACTCTTAAATACACACAATATATGTAATTTCTACATTAATGCTCCCGGGTATACATTACAAATATACTAATCTAGAACATAGTTGAAATTCAGGCAAACTTTCCCCAAATCGGGAGCTGAGTGGCATGTGTCACTTTAATTAAATGTGGGTTATTTGAGAGGATTGATGAAAACGAATTGTACATTTTCTGAAAATCTGACCCATATAATCAACGAGAGTGGAAGGACTTCTTCCACTCGCGTTGATAAAATTATTAAGGAAGTGATCTCACAGGCAGTGAAACTAGAGAGAAACGGACCAAATGTTTGGGTGAAGCGGTCCAGTCCCTCCAGTCAACACGCTTGCATGTAAATCCATTGTATTCACCCTTGGATCTCGGACACCTCGATCAGCTATCCCGAACCCGGTTCAGAGAGGTACAGAATCATAAAATGAATATCAAAGTTATTGTGTTGACCAACTCATCGCCCTGGAAGCAGGAAATCACCCAACCAAAACAGGGAGAGTATTTTAATTTAAATTATTACAATATTACATCAAAATATCCCAGCGGCTTGTAAGCACTGATCTATATGGATATTTCAACACCCTCTGTTTATTACAAATCATATATCATAAGGTAGAGTGTTTTTAATTAATATAATTATAAGTATAAGAATGAGAAGAGGGGGAAAGGAAAACTGTCTAAACAAAAGCAAGTTTCATTACCGGTGTCTTTACCTTCACTGTGTACACTGTCAAGCGAGCTATAATAGAGTGATTGTATGTATCCTGTCAATGGCCAGGCATATATAGTGTAGGCAAACATGATAATACTGAGCACTAATCCCTGTGTAAAGAAGTGTAAACAACATTTCTTATTTTGTTCTAGACCTGCCGCTATATCAGTGACTTACAAATACGCTATTCCTAGGCATATTCATGTCCGTAATCTTATTTTTGTTTTCCATAATTAGTTTTAATTTTGTTTTGTTTATTTTATAGTTATTATTCTAATACCCTGGGAGTAAAGAATTCACGCCATTCTCTACCCAAAATGCTCCAAAAGATAAACAATTTTATTTTTTTGACAATTGTCTGTTCGAATGTTGGTTTTTATTTCTCCAGAACCTTATACCTAAATATAGACCATTCTTGAGCGATGATGAACCTTATTTAAGTCACTCCAATATAATATATTGATACATGACGATGTGTACATGACAAGTGCCTTCGGCACTTGGACTGTAGAGGCTGTTGTGTTTCTACTTCTTATAGGAATCCAACAATTTACTGGACGATTATTTTAACTTGGAGATATTAATTTGATTGCCCAAAATGGCTAAAATCACAGGGGGCCTATGTGGGGTAGTAGGCCTAAGGTGTAGGAGGGAGAGAGAGAAAGAGAGGGAGGGACAGGAGGAGAATGACTGATATAAGAGGGTTTCATGGAAAAAATTTGCACCCCCCCCCCCACACACACACCTATACATCTATCAATTTTCCTTCCCCTCCCCGACTACCTCCCTTGCTCTCCCTCCCCTTTTATTCCCCCCTCCTTAATAATAATGAGTAATGTACATTCTTTCTCTAAGAGAGACAGAAAAAGTGTCAAAAAAAAAGTTTGTCAAAAAAATAGTTGGGCGTAAAAAATGCTGGTTGAAAAAAAACTTGTTCGAAAAAAAAGTTGGTCGTAAAAAAAAGTTGGTCGAAAAAAAAAAAGTTGGGCGTAAAAAAGTTGGTCGAAAAAAATTGGTTGGAAAAAATAGTTGGTCGTAAAAATAGTTTGCGAAAAAATAGTTGGTCGTAAAAAAAGTCTCCCTCCCTTTTACCCCCCCCCCCCCCCCTCCTTCACCTCTCCTCTCCTCTCCTTCCTCCACCGCTTCAATCCCTTCCTTCTTCCTCCTCCCATTCCTACCTTCTTGTCCTCATCCTCTTCCCTCCCCCCCCCCCCCCCCCCACACGCACACACCTGTACCTCTTCTTCCTCCTGCGCTCCTCATCCTCCTCCCCTTGATTTAACCATATTAAATGTGTTGATAAGGGTGTTAAGCAACCAATCTTACTCACTCTTCCCCTCACTCCGCCCTCCCCCAGGAGGAGGGTGAGGTGGGGCGGGAGTAGGAAGAGAGATGGAGGAGGAGGAGGAGGATATGAGTTTAGAGAGATAGAGAGGGAGAGACAGAGAGTAGTTCACAGAAGGAGAGGGGTGACATCACTTTGTGAGAATTCATTCAATAAAATTATGTTAAAAAAACATTTGATGTAGGGGCCAGGGTAGGGGTGGGGGTATGTACTGCCATTCATTATTTCATTTAGAACTTGCATCCCCCCCCCCCCCACACACACATTATTTAGCTTCAATATTAATTATTCTAGTAGTTTCAATGTTTCCACCTTAGCTGGTGAGGTTCAATAAGTCTCTCCCCCAAATTAAGGAGCCCCCGGTCTCCCTAGCTACCGGTACACAATGTGAACTTTTCTGGTTTTGTCTCTTCATTTCAAAGCCTATGACATCAACTATGTTCAAATCGGACTATTATTTCAAAAGTTATAGCATTTGAGCTTGGCTAAATATTGGCTATGTTACAATGTTACTATGTTACAAAGCATATATATGCTCCCCGAATGCAACCACTAACTGGCCATTTGACAACTACTCTATACAACACATTCATTAGCTTCCCGAATGCAACCACTGAGAGCATGCATGCTTTGTAAACAGTCCCAGACCTGGGCCATGCGTCGACGGAAATGTACGCAAAAAACGGCCCACTCAAAGGCTTAAATTAATAAGTGTGGAAAGAGGGAGATATTGATACGTTACAGTAAGGGCCAATTTAAATGACATCACAACTTAGGAAGTACTTAGGAAAAAAACGGAAAAAAACTCTGACGCCCTGCTTATTCGACGGGTACCCTGTTACTGTTGCCTCCGGGAGTGCACCGTTCCCCGAGCCGTGGGAAAGCTCGCAATATCTCGTTTGGTGTGAGGAATCACGTGCGCCGAACCTCGGCGCCGACCCTCGGCGGCAGACCGATTTAATATTATAGGCCACTAGCCCTCGTCCCCAACGACAGGTGCAGCTGCTGTACTGACACGCCCCCTGACCAGGTAGATTGACACCCTGAACATAGGCTAATAAACCAAGAGAAACAGCAACCCCCGTTACTCCTTCATTTACCTAGGACACCTGTGGAGAAAGGCCAGGAATATCCTACCATTGCATTGCAAGTTGCATTGTTGTTATAAGTCACAAAGCGCTATTTACCATTGTTTATTATCCATGTCTTATTCATGTATAATATTACGCAACGTGGCATGGCATGGGGTATATTTCTACAAACAATCATACAGTTAATAATACTGTTATTGTGTTGACCAACTCACAGCCTTGGAAGCAGGAAATCACCCATATATTACGTAACGCTTTTTTGCCTCAAAATTTAGACCGCCACCGCAACCCCCAGGGCTGTTAACGCTATGTTATTGTTATACTAATGGGACCGTAACCGGGACCGTAACGCATGGTCTGACAACCCCCCCACCCCTACGTAATGCCACAGAACTATAACCGTGGTTATAGTTCTGTGGTAATGCATGGACGGCCCCCATATCAGCATGAAGCTAATACATGTATTCGAAAACATGTAGCGATACTGGCATCAGTCGCTTGGCCAATCATAAAGGTGCAGTAGTAGGCCACATTGTTTCACAACGCGGGAACTTTCTTATCTCTTTGACCTCAAGCTACCTCACGATCGGCTAGGCTGCCATATATATATACCTAACATTTCAGCTGTATCCTCTCGACTCATGGAACATGATGGAATAATTCTTCTACAAGGTGAGAGATAAATATCAGAAGGGTCAGAATTGTGACCATGCGCTGACCAAACACATATGATATAAGGTTGATTGGGCTTCGAAAATATTTTAATCCTCAGACTAGCTCAGACTCTGAGGGTGAGAGTGCGAAAGAAACCGACTGATCGAAAGATTGCACTTACTTACCCTAGTAGTGCCAAGTAGGTTAATAGGTCATGGAGACTTGGCACTGATGTACCGTCCAAAAAAGTAGACGCGAAGCTTTATTTAATAGGCCTACAAACAAAGTTCATATCTCACCTATCCGATTCTGATCGAGAAGTTTTAGAATTATGTGCGCGATTATTATATAAATATGTTGGACCTTTGCTTCATATAATTACCACTACATGCATGCCACTAGGCACATTTTGTCCCGTCATTTTTTAAACTATTAGGTTGTTATAATAAAGATTGTACGACTAAAACTGCATGACATTCATACCCTTAGGGGAGTGACACTTGCCACTCGCTGAAGTCATTAAATGTGCTCCCGGAAATATACTGTTCTCAGTATTGTCAAGACTCGCCTGACTTATTAAGACTAAGAGAAGGGAAACATAATGAACATCTAGAAAGTAACCGCACAAGGTATTTATTTGTAGGAAGTAAATTGGTTATACTTGTATTATATCAATATGTAATCTTTTTCTCATGTTCAATGCTGCCCACCACCCCATCCCCCGGCTCCCGCACCCCCACCCTTAGCGCTGTTTAGCCTCAATGGCTAAACAGCGCTTGATACAGTTGCGCTTGCGGCGGTATTGGGAGACACCATTTTCGGCGCTTGTTGATATATTTCGCGGCAATGGCGGCCGATTCGAATCTTCCCGACGGGACCTATCGAGCTATACCTGACTCTAGCGTTGTATATAGACAATATTGTTCCAGTAATCACTAGCTAATATCGTTGCTTACTAATATACGGTAGTTCTCACACCTGACACAAAGCTGAATGAGCATTTATTTCGTTGGCAGAGACAGCAGCAATTCCCTTTTCTTCTACTTTGTACGTGTGACCGTGATAACGGGTACGACTGTTCCAATTTTAGAGAGGAGCCGGTGGCGGCTTTTTTAAAAAAAGCGGTAGGTCGCGGGAGAGTCTAGAAAGTAACCGCACAAGGTATTTATTTGTAGGAAGTAAATTGGTTATACTTGTATTATATCAATATGTAATCTTTTTCTCATGTTCAATGCTGCCCACCACCCCATCCCCCGGCTCCCGCACCCCCACCCTTAGCGCTGTTTAGCCTCAATGGCTAAACAGCGCTTGATACAGTTGCGCTTGCGGCGGTATTGGGAGACACCATTTTCGGCGCTTGTTGATATATTTCGCGGCAATGGCGGCCGATTCGAATCTTCCCGACGGGACCTATCGAGCTATACCTGACTCTAGCGTTGTATATAGACAATATTGTTCCAGTAATCACTAGCTAATATCGTTGCTTACTAATATACGGTAGTTCTCACACCTGACACAAAGCTGAATGAGCATTTATTTCGTTGGCAGAGACAGCAGCAATTCCCTTTTCTTCTACTTTGTACGTGTGACCGTGATAACGGGTACGACTGTTCCAATTTTAGAGAGGAGCTGGTGGCGGCTTTTTTCAAAAGCGGTAGGTCGCGGGAGAGTCTAGACAATTAGATCTGAGCTCGGAGTGAATTAACAAAAGCTATGCCCCAGTCAGGAATTAATAAATAATCTAAGTAGAAATAATGGAAAGGGAAGATTAGCTAGATATCAAAAGGCACAATTTTGGATTTTTAGGAAGTTTCCGATTTGGTCTCTAGTTCTCAGCTAACCCGGAAAAAAATTTCCCAGTTCGCATGCATTTTCAATGGTTAATTCGTCATTCATTTTCCTGGTTAGCCTACTAGTTCTCCCGATTTAGGGTTAATTCATTACATGTATAATTGACCTTCCATAGTATGTATAGATTACTCACATATACAATTAGGTACATCGGTGTCATAATTATATATATGCCCGAGATTACCGCCCCATTTAAGCTAATTACTGTAAACGTATTTATTTTTGTGCAGATAAATGTTCGCGCACTAAGTGCTTTGGCACCTTTTCGCGCGGATTCAAATTTGCGCAGCAAGGAAGTCTCACACATTTTTTATCCAATAATTATACCTTTCGCGCAGGACTAATGTTCGCGCACAAATTTAAGGTGGGTGCGCTAAAATAGCGAAAATAAATACTGCGCGAACATTAATATGTTTACAGTAGTTATAACTGAGGATTTTGTGTGTGTTCTGCATGGCCCGCTGCATGGTCACGCCAATTAAGCTTCTTTATACAGGGTATAGGGAATACCATTTTGGGAACCGGGATTGGGGCCTTTTTTAGGCCGGGATTCGGGATTTAAAAGGGCCTACGGGATTCGGGAAACGGATTCAGAGCTAGCTTTAATTTTTCCAGGTAGTGCAAATAGAAAAACGGGATTGCGAATTGAAAACCTGTGGGATTCGGGAAATGGGGCTTAAATACAAATTGGAAAACGGGATTCAAAGGGTGGAGGTGGAGGGTGTATTCCCTGCCCTGTTTATGGTCCATGCCATCGGTCAGGGCCGCAAATTTGGGATTTGGTACCATCTTGTGGGACAGATTCTCACCTATCCCCAAACATTTAGACCCAGTTTGGTCAGATTCTGGGGTGTATTTTTTCACAACAGACCACGGCAATCACTTCCGGCAACTTCCGGTAAGGAATGGGGGTTATAGATGTCAAAATAACTGGTAAATAAAAGTCAGTAAGTGGTAAATAACAGTCGAATCTGACCAAGCCGGGTCTAAAAGCACTAATACCCTCGGTTTTGGATGGTCTGGGTGGTCTATGGCCTGGTGGAAATTCTCGGGGCTAACGCCCCTCGAATTATCCACCAGGCCATAGACCACCCAGACCATCCAACACCTCGGGTATTAATGCTATAATAGAAGGGGTCAGGGGCTTTCTAATGAGCTATGACAGAAATGAGTACCGTAGCTTATTGGCCACTAGGGGGCGCTGAAGGTGAATATTTTAGGTTTTTGGCCCATATGCATGGTTCAAATATTATCTGTACAGCATGCGATTATGCATATTAAACCAAATAAACTGTAAAATTCCCTTTTGATTGATGTATGATACATGACAAACATTATTAGGTGATTTTGGGCGATTTTTCAAAATTGCTTCACATTTTTCTTATCTGGAAGTATAAAACACTCATACATGTATATATGCACTAAGAAACAGAATATTGGTAAACCATGTACTGTAAACGTATTTATTATCGCGCAGATAAATTTTCGCGCACTAAGTACTTTGATACCTTTTCGCGCCGATTTAAATTCGCGCAGCAAGGAAGTAATAAATTATACCTTTCGCGCAGGATTTATTTTTCGCACAAAGGTGGGTGCGCGAAAATAGCGAAAATAAATACTGCGCAAACATTAATACGTTTACAGTATTATCTATCACTCCATATCTCATCACTGTCTTAAGTATCTTGTTACAAATAATCTTGTCCGGTAGTGATTAGTCATAATCACTAAGATCAAATCGCTCTTCTATCCTGCATGGGAATGCACCAGTTGGTTCGTGTAATGACCATCTCCGACCTATGAAATTGAACATTCTCAAGAACAGCTTCTTTAAAATAACCTTGAAACCAGAAGCCGGCCTGTTGGCGCAACACTGGGACAAGAAGAGTATTACCAGAGGCCAGGTATATTTGATATTATAAGACCTAAGAGACCTAATTTAAGAAATCTTTATATTACAACATTTGCTCAGATTGGAATATTCGATTTAGGACCATGGAATCTTATTTTCGCCCATGAACTTCAGCATTGAAATCAACTAGTCATGCGAACTTCACAGATATTTGTCGTTTCTTGATGTGTCACAAAATATTTTATATTTTATAGTTTTAAAGTTTATCCGAACTGTTGTTCAATATATATCCACTACTTATTATTTAACTACTAATTATATTATCAGAAATCTTAAGGTTAAGAAATTGATCTATTATATTTGTTTGATAAAATTGTTTATACATCTTGCATAGTGTTAAAATAACATTCAGGGAATAAATAAAGTCCAAGAGTTGAAGTCCAGTTAAGTTTCTTGTATTCAATCACAGGTACATATACAGGTAAGATATGTAATACAGCAGTTCAGTCCTGGATCAGTAAATCACTAACTGATTTGTACAGTCCAATACACAGATATTTATACTCAAAATACATGCTGGTATCCAATGGTAGCTTGGGGTCTCCTAGGAGATTCTCTTTTTCCTGGGCTACCATTGGAGGAAACCAGGTAACCCTCAGTCACATGATCAGTCAGGGCAACCAATAACATAATCAGAACAAGCTTTTTCGCAGGGAGAAAGCTTAGCAAGCTAAAACATGTTAGCTAACCCCTGGTCGCTCACCAGTGCTAATCCTTAGCTTTTATACATGTAGCGAAAATGCTAACTTAGTTAATCAGTAAAGTTCTCATTTAATTTATATATTTATTGCTGAATAAAGTCATTTAAAAATATCCTTTTTACATTATTCCACACACACTAGTCGAGCATTACCACTATGCTTGAGAAAACTTATATCATTGATTTAAGAAAATCACCAATAAAGGAATAAGAACTGATCATGAGGGAAACCTGCCTCCTAAGCTTTCAGAAACACAAAATTCAATACATAAATAGATTGGGGAGTCTAGTTATATTTCACACATAAATCATAAGAGCACTATCATTACAGTAGAGGTATCAATGTATCGTCAAATGGGGCGAACCCTGTTACTCAAGAATTGTTTCGATATTTCGATCATTCCAAATTATCACAGTAAACATACAAGTAGTCAAAAACATAAATACTTAAATAACTATCTTCAGTATACAACATATCATTAATTAGATCTAATCCGTGGACCTCTGGAATGTTTTGCACGGCAGAATCTATCTGATAACTATCACCAATAAGTTACACTCATAAAACATTCAAAACATCATATAATCTTATCACACGCCACAGAAGTGACTATCACATAAATAATTTCATAATTAGAGTAGGATATAGTTGACCTGGGGCTGTCGATCCTCTCTAGAAACATAGACATACAAACAAACATATCATATTTTAGAAGGATTTGTTGTTAAATCATAGATTAGTCTGCAAGTAATATCTCAATCAATCAATCAATAAATAAAAACATTTGTAAGGCGAGTGCCTAGGAAGCAAAAAGATTCTTAAAAATAGAATTGTGACAGTCTGTGTCAGAACCTGAAATGTTCTCCAATCTCACTCCCCCTCCCGCTTGCTAACCCTGGGACCTATAAGTCCATACCGTTTCAATGTTACACAAAACAGGGCATAGGTAAAGTGGATCTCCTAACTGTAAAAACTATTTCTCTAAATCTGGGATCTATAAATAATAAAAGATAAGAATATACTACGCTAAACTCATTTCATATGCTAGTTAAAGGTAATTCCTCGTCTAGCTCATCTTCCATGAGGGTGAAAACATTGAGTCTAAAACTGAGCGATTGAATTCTTTCTTCTCTTCTTTCGGTGGATTATCTTTCATCTGGTTCATTGGCATATAATCGTCTTCAGGTTTCAGGAGTGCTTCGTTTTGACCGCTAGAAGAAGGTGCTACATCAAATGGAGTAAGGTTAATGGATGTAAAGGGCTGGGATGGCTTTCTATTTCGTTCTGACCAATCTGGTCGCTTGACAAGGGGTGTACTTAGTCCTGGGTCATCCAAAAGTTCTTTCAGAGTTTCTCCCGTGTTTATGAGGAAGATTTCTTTATATTGCTGATGATCCCGCTGTGTGAGAATGGCCTGTAACCGTTGTCCCATCCATTTCTCAACTATAATCGCTCTAGGCACACCTACGTCCATTAGGTTGGAACCCTTGCGAATAGTGAAGTTTCCTCGGCTATGAAAGGTAATTTTAGCTGATCCGCAATATATCTCGGTTTCAATCCCATGTATTAATGGTAGTCCCATGATGTTTAATTCATCCGCTCCATCCATCATTTCCACGATGGGGAGACACACATTGTAACGGGGTAACCCTACCTTATATATAAGGATCGCCCCTTGGTGGATAAACATGGGCTGGTCATGTTCTGATTGCACTGCAGAGCAACAGATAGAGACTTTACGCCTAATAAAGCGGAACACAGCCAAAAGAACTTTCTTCAGAATCACACCAACTAATAATAAGAATAACAGGGACATAAGTACATCTTGGTATTTCAAGCTTGGCAATAGTTTATCATACCACTGCGGTTCGTACTCAGCCTTACTTTCAATAGGTGCAAACATGGTAACATATTCCCGATTGATTGGCGCAGCTTTAGCTAGATGTAATTGGAACGATAAGATAAGTGGAATCCAGGTCCGGACTTTATAAGCTGCATAAAATCCTGGTAGGGATAAGGCTGCTGATACTATATATGAAATTATGGAAACAGGAAGAAGAGGATGATCACTGGTTGACTCATCTGTAAGGGGTACATATCCATTCAATTGTTTCTTCTTAAGATTGTCTATAAAACGTACCAAATCTTGTTCCTCTGCCATGTCTTCCTTAAAGTCCATTTCTGGCATTCTTGGTAAAGATATGATTTTTGATGGATCTGGCAAACTATCTGGAGTGATCCCATCAAGAGAAATATTGAGAGCATGTAAAAGGGGTAAATTAATGGCTTCCACTGGTGCGTCCATGCTAATATCTTTACAAACTGTTCCGGCCTCTATATATTGTCCGTCAACTATTAATCTATTGGAACATGCAAGTGAGATCAAACAATAATGGCATGAGATATTTCTGGTAATGCCTACTGTAGTGTTCACGATTTTAATAAAGCCGGTCCTACTTTGAATGGCAAAATTGCTCTCTCCTAAGTGTATTATCTGTGACGCAATTTGTCCATTCACAGAGATGGTATAGGCGCAAGACTGTTTCACCTGCCTACCTGTCCATACTGCCCATTCACAGGTATAAAAGGTGGCTTCATGCTTTGCAAAACGCTCGTGACAGTTATAAAAGTGATCGTCGCTACATTTCCTAATAAAATTACTGGAGACCAATCCATAATTCGTTCCAGTTTTACTGATAAGTAATAAATCCTTTACTCGACTCATCTTGGTAAATCCTGAGTTCCTTCCAGGAAGAGCCATTGGTAAAGTGATAATCTCATAAGGGAGATAAAAACAATTAGATCTAGTAACTGGTACGGCTAAAGAGATAAACATCCTTGTACGGGTGTACATAAAATGTTGTAGATGGTCAGAGTAGTAGAAATGTACATCTCTGACGCAAAGCTTAAATCCTTCTGTACCAATAAGAGTCGAAAATCTTCTAATAACTTTATGTAGAGTGGGTGGTGTTACCATACTGGTATCTATAATTCCTCTATGGAGGTCCTCTAGAGCTGACATCCACTCAGCTGCATGTTGTATATAAATTGACAATAGTTCCATATGATAGCTGATATAAGTAGAATATAAAGAGAAATAAGCGTTCCACATGTCCCTTCTTAAAGCTGATTTGGATACCTGCGAAAGTTGCGAGATGGTCTCTGCCAAACCAGTTCTAGTCGTGTTCATGATCTGACCCATCCTCGCAAAGCGTGAACGAAAGGTATCCATTATGTTGGTTGTCTTGGATATCAACATAATTGTCCTGTTACGCATGTATTCCTCATTTTCATTAAGTCCAACCATGCTCCTATGTAAGATATCCATATTTCTAGCTAGCAGTCGCACATCCTGAATCGTTGCGGTTCCGAACAATGACCTTGACAAATCTCCAATAAAAGCAAGTGGAGCATTCTTCTTAATCCTATGTTCAGGTCTTTCCTTCGGACGATTAAGCATGGCTCTAAGATCTTTTTCCTTGTTGACAGCTCTGTCCTTTAGAGCCTGCCAAGTACTCTCTCTTTCACTTAAGAAATTGCCAATGCCGCTGCAAAAGTTCTTAAACTGGTAATAAGTATTGTTCGATGCTCCAAGGCCATGGCACGGATCAAGTAGTGGGGGAATATCTGTTCCCAATTCGGTCGGTAAGTCCAAAACTAAAGTCAATGTCTGATACCCATCAGGTGACATTACCGCCTTGGGCAACTTCTTAAATATAATACCCACATTATGGCGTTCTCTAACGGCCGGCCAGGCTCCAATACTGGTGATGACTATAATAATAATCAGGTATTGTAGTAGTGACTGCATGATGGCGATGGTCATGAGCAACTGACCCTTCTAGATTCTCGGCCTCCTATTTATGCTCCATTAGGGCGCCAGAACTAGCCTTCACACTTCTATCATAAAATAAAGCTTCAATTTCGCCTGTACCATCAGTCAGCGCAGGGTTTCCACAAGTTCGCAGCCTAGTCAGGCGTCAACGCGACCCTTCCCTAGTGCGACTTTCCTGGCTTTCCTACTACTTCATAAACACATGTAATACTATTAAAGCTTAGCAAACGCTACAAGCTTAAAGGGGGTTTGTCACAGGTTGGGGTTTGGTGTAAATAACGGGGAAAGAAACAAGTAAGGCTCAACCTTGAAAAAGCTAGATGAAAATATTATCATTAATCTGAAAGCATTCCACGCACACTTAATATAGGCTTAGCGCCAAGCTTTCTATACAAGTCAAGAAGCTCTAATTAAACTAAATGAATGGAAACTTCCCAGATGCTTTCCATAGGAGCAGGCTCAGGTGTAATAACTCTGGAGCGGCTTACTGTTCTTTTAGGGTAAAGTCATGAAATACAATAAATGTCATCTCACAGGAGGTGTGAAAACTGCGAAGCACCATAATCAAGTTGGATTCCAATAAGCACCGGGAAATATAACAATATTTCACCCTCTACTGTGGCCAGAAAACTTAAAAAGAAAGGTTTGTATATTAAATATACTGGACACACTGGCATATTACATACACCATAACACACATATGTACATGAATAAAAACAGATTTTGTTAATAGGAGGGTACCGAAAATTAAACTGATGACTGAAATTAAATTTAACAGACTGAGTTTTACCTAGACCGGGTGTGAGGAACCTCCCTTACCTCTGCTTCAGTGCAGATATATTTCTCACGAGCAAATTGATTGAAATTCTCGGCCGGCAACCAGCGAATATCCCCATCTTTAAAATGGATCTTATATTTCACCGGCTGTCCTCGAGGTTTGCACGTGGATAACACCTCCAGGATGTCATGGTAAGTTGGATCTCCCTTCTCCGGAATAGATTTAGCAGCCTGATAATGAGGGGTAGCCTCATCCGAGATAAAAGCAGCTACTTCCTCTTCCGTTAGGAATTGATCTTCATGTAAAGATTCATCAGCAGTTTCCCCTTCTATATCGATCTCTGGTTCAGGTGTGGTGTTTTCCTGAAAACTATCTAGAGGTAGATCGCCTTCATCCAGGTCGGCAGGATCATCACACCTTGCTAGATCTTCCGCCCATCTCTCTTCAAGCGCTTCTCTTGATTTTCCCTTCTTTAATCTCATGACATTCACAGGTTTGTCCAAATATTTTCCCGACCTAGCATTCCTTAAGAAAACGGTAGTCTTGGTGTGATACCGGACCAAATAATAAGGTCCATGGTAATGTTGGGCCAGCTTTAGCTTGGTCTTCGGATCCTGGATCCTTGGCCAGTAAAGCCACACCCTATCCCCTGGTTTTAATAAGGGATCATATACCTTTAGATCGTACCGTTCCTTCATTTGTTTTTGAATCTTGATCAGATGCTGGCGAGCATATTTGGTAGCAACCTCCTGTCTCTGGATTATCTGAGCAAACTGGTCTCCTACATCATGCGCTCCTCCCAAATTAAGTCTGATATTGGCATCAAAGACAGAATTGGGTTCCTTGCCATGAAGTAAAACATAGGGAGAATAGCCAGGGCCGAATGCCTCGGTGGTATTGAGTGCATAAGATAGGGCATCAAGATATTCATCCCAATTGTCTTGATGTTCCCCAATATAGGCCCTTAGGATGTTGAGAATGCTGCGGTTGGCGCGTTCGACCAATCCCGAGGTCATCGGGTGCGCAACCGTGGAGAAGGAATGAGAGATGTTATATGCTTTCGCAATTTCAGCAAAATGTTTGCTGGAAAAGGATTTTCCATTATCACTGACTATGTGCTTGACCCAGCCAACCCTACATAATACCTTATCAAAGAAGGCCTTGGCAAAGGTCTCAGCAGTCATGTCAGGTAAAGGCACACAGATTAAATACCTAGAGAAATAGTCCACCACGACCAAAACATGGGAATTGCCTTTCTTGGTCAGTGGAAGTCTCTCCAGTGCATCCAAATTCACTGTGTCCCAAGAACAGGGGGCGGGGTCCCTGAGCGTCAATGGAAGTCTATAGGGGTGCGTCATCTTCTTTGTCTGAGCGCACACATCACACGAACTACAATAATCCATGATGTCTCGGCTGATGGCAGGCCAGTAGTACTTAGCTCGCATTGCACTGACCATCTTTGATACGCCCAAATGTCCTCCTTGAAGGGCATCATGATGCAAGGACAGACACAGTTCTCTCATTGAAGTTGGAACGACAACCTGGGGTCGTACATCAGCTTTGGGACCTAGAGAAATATCAAGGTGATAGAGAATATCGTTGACTATAATATAGTTTGACTCCCTTAATACTATTCCTCTGGCCCTCCGATCGTCTTCTGGCAGCTGATTGTTTCTAAGAAAATTAAGGATTTCCATGCAGAATTGATCCTTTGCCTGTGCCTTCTGTACATCCTTGGGGGATATACCTGTTCCTTCCAGACATGTCGGGGCTTCTGATTTCATGAGTCGCCGATACTTGTTCCTCTTTGCATTGTTGGCACTGGCTGGAAGAGTGCGAATACTGGCAACCACAAATTGGTCCTCATCTCTCTCGAAGATATGAATAGATACATTATCATTGAATGTCACCTGTTTTGGTTGGTCTAACTGTCTGCGTTGTTCCCGACGAACTCGTTTTGGTAGGCGTGGTACAGATGCAGGGCTGGTAGTTGTCATATCATCTATCTGAAGACTGCAGATCATAGGAAACTCATCAAGTACAGTTTTGCCTTCGTCAATCAATGGCTCACTCATGGGGAGGCGAGAAAGAGCATCCGGGACATGGTTATCTTTGCCTCGGACATGCTCGACCCGGAAACTAAATTGCCTTAAGTCAGCTCCCCATCTGATTTGTCTGGCTGACAACTTACTCCTGGGATTGAGAATATATTGAAGGGGGGCGTGGTCCGTTTGGATAAGGAATTCCCTCCCTTCTAAGTATACCCTCCATTCTTGGCAGACGAAAATTATTGCAGCCAGCTCTCGATCAAGTGTGCTGTAATTTCGCTGGGCTTGGTTAAAAAGCTTTGCCGCATAGGCCACAGGTCGCAAATCTCCAGCGTCACCATATTGACTGAGCATTCCGGCCATTCCGTAGGCACTTGCATCGGTAGTTACCACAAACTCCTTCTCAAAATCAGGGTAGAGTAAAACACCCTCACCTACTAGAGCCTCTTTCAAGTCATTAAATGCTTCTTCGCATTCAGGTGTCCATTCCCATGCGAGATCTTTCTTAGTTAAAGTATACAGAGGTCTTGCCCTGTCAGCATATTTTGAAATAAACTTTCGGTAGAAACCTGTCATACCTAAGAACTTTCTGACTTGAGTCTGATTTTCAGGAGTGGACAAATTACTGATGGCTGCGATTTTGTCTGGATTGGGCCGAATTCCATTTTCTCCCAAGATATGTCCTAGAAATGGTACCTCCTGGGCGGCGATGACACATTTCTCTGGTTTAAGCTTGAGACCTGTTTCAGATAGACGTTTGAAGAGTTCCTCTAGATGAGCAAGATGATCCTCAAAAGTGGACGAGTAGGTGATTAAATCATCCACATAACAAAGGCTGGACTTAAATCTCAGTCCCTTAATAACCATATCAATGATCATTTGGCAGGATCGAGCAGCATTCTTAAGACCCATGCTCATGCGTTTATACCTAAACTTCCCTGAAGGAGTTAAGAAGCTGGTCTTATCTTTGTCCTCCTCCCGGATAGGAATTTGATGAAAAGCCATCATGAGGTCACAGGCTGAAATGTACTTAGGTTTCACCTGCCCAACAGCATCAATTATATCATCAATTCTAGGTATATTCAAGTACTGTGGCTCGGTGACGGCGTTTAAATTTCGATAGTCACAGACGAGACGAAAACCTCCTTGGCTCTTGGATACTAGAAATGCAGGTGATGCCCAAGAACCTCCGTAAGCTGGCTCGATGATGTCAAGGTCTATCTGCGTCTGTACGGCCTTTTCCAGTTCGTGTCTCATCTTCGGTGACATTCTAAATGGCATTTGCTGTACCGGTCGTGCTCCTGGTACCAAATCAATTTCGTGCTGTGTCCATGTAGTACACCCTAGTCTCCCATCAGGGCCAACAAAGGCAGAACAGTACTTCTCCAGTAATCTCTCGACGGCATCCTTCTGTTCTCTAGTGAGATTGGATCTGGAAAAGTCTACCTTTGGGACAAAACTCTCTGTGTGAGTTTTTCCTTGAACTGTTGGTGGATGTACATCTTGGGGTAAAGGAACGGTGATAGAAGAAATCCTGCAATACTCAGTTTTATTAAGGCTCTCCATTCTACCCACTACAGTCCCCTTTTTCAATACCCTCTTACAGGACCCGGTATTCATTAGTCTAATCGGTACTGACTTCTTATCTACTTTTACACATGCTTTAGCAATCAGTACCTCTGGATAACTATGCATATTACTACCCACTACCTTCATATACTGACCCTCAGCTACGGGAATACTCTCCGAAATCGGGACACTCAATAAAACTTCTGTCTCAGGGGGTATATACAAATCCTCAGATAACCTAATCTCACACCCACCCTGAAATCCATCCAGTTCCTCAGAGTAATCAATTGTCATCCCATATTTCCGCAAGAAATCCCTCCCTAGGATACAGCTAAATTGTAGTCTAGGTAGAACATAGAACTTAGCTTGATAACTTATCTGGTCAATAGTTAGTTTAACTACAACCTCACATAAAACATCCATGGTCCCCCCTCCCGCAAAGGAACAAAATATATGGGAAGGAGAAACAGAGACCACATCACCCAATTGTTGTATTTGTTGATAATATTTGTAACTCATACAGCACTTATCGGCCCCAGTGTCGACAAGAGCAGGAGTACAGACTGATCCCACACAAATTCTAACACAACTGTCATTATTCAATATATGTGCTTCCTGGCACTCACCTTTCTGTTTCATAATGATGTTCTGGATCAGGATTCTTGTTGGTTCATCAATGGGTATGGTCGGTAATGTCTTGCGTTGCTTGCTTTTCTTCTTTTTACTAGCCCTTGTAGCACCTTCTATTCTACAAGGACTCTCTAGTTTTCCTTCTGCTGGTCTTGATCGAACGTCTGGTTCTTATGTTGGCCGCCATACATCCTTCCACGTCCACGACCACGACCGCCTCGTCCTCCTCGTCCACCGGGGTTCATCGCACATCCTACCGAATAATGGCCGACGCCATTACACGTCCAACACCTCACTTCAGGAATAGGTGCAGGTACTGTTGCGACTGGAACCACATGTTGAGTAATTGCAGGATAGGCTTGATTAGCCTGCACTGCATTTACAGAGAGATTCCTCTGCATTTCCTGGAAACGGCTGTCTACCAATCTGGATACTACATCTTGCACAGATGACATTGCATTGTTATTTCCTATTGTTTGACATTGACTGGCACAATTTGTTGAATTACCATTACTCATTGTTATCTGTAGAGCTCTGATCTGTTCCTTCATTTGCTCTACTTCAATTGAACTAGATGATACTGCAGCGATTGGGGTAGCAGGTTTCTGATCTTGTACCATAGAAACCATAAGGTCTGCGAATTGTTTAAATTTTTCTACTGAAACACCTGGACTATTTCTTTTCACGATGTTTTCTGATTCTCGTGCCATTAAGATTGCTTCTTCGAAACTTCTGGGCTCTTTCCTGGCTAATTCTGTCATGTAGTCAGGAGTCAACGCGTCTAAGAAAGCATTAAATTTCTCTTCTGGCTTTAGTTTTAAAGAGCGGTAGGCGGCACATGCTCTTGAAATGAATTCTGTAATCGGCTCATCTTGCCTCATTCTAGTGTATCTTAACTCAGCTCTTGCTTCGGTTGAGAGGTGACAGAAATACTTTATAAATGCCTTCTCTAATTCTGCCCAAACTTTGATTGAGTCTATGTTGTGGTCAGTGTACCATTCTTTTGCCTGACCTTCTAAATATAAGGGAAAGTTCAACACTCCACATTTATTAGCATCTTTAGGTTCAGAAATCTCAACATATCTAATATAGTCTTTAATCCAAACTGTAGGGTCTTGTTTCCCTGTAAAACTCTGCGGTCCTCTTTGCAACCGACCTTTGTGCATGTTAACTGCAGAAATTTCTAATTTCTCCTCATCATTGAATATATCTTTTAAAGCAGTCACAGCATCTAGTGATTTCTGTGCCTTTTCAAAACATTGTTCTAATTTGCCTTCTGGCACTCGTTCACAAAGTGTATTTAAAAGTTCTGTCATGGCATCCATCTTTGCAGCCTGGGTCATTGTGATTTATCACAGATATGTAATTAATACACACAAGTCAATCTTCACCAAGAAATAGTCAATAATCGTGCCAATCAATACAATGCAATAATGATTGTAGAAAGTTCTCACTACCTTGTAGATCTTATCTTGAGTCTTGACGATGCCCGGGTTCTCCACCAGAAATGTTAAAATAACATTCAGGGAATAAATAAAGTCCAAGAGTTGAAGTCCAGTTAAGTTTCTTGTATTCAATCACAGGTACATATACAGGTAAGATATGTAATACAGCAGTTCAGTCCTGGATCAGTAAATCACTAACTGATTTGTACAGTCCAATACACAGATATTTATACTCAAAATACATGCTGGTATCCAATGGTAGCTTGGGGTCTCCTAGGAGATTCTCTTTTTCCTGGGCTACCATTGGAGGAAACCAGGTAACCCTCAGTCACATGATCAGTCAGGGCAACCAATAACATAATCAGAACAAGCTTTTTCGCAGGGAGAAAGCTTAGCAAGCTAAAACATGTTAGCTAACCCCTGGTCGCTCACCAGTGCTAATCCTTAGCTTTTATACATGTAGCGAAAATGCTAACTTAGTTAATCAGTAAAGTTCTCATTTAATTTATATATTTATTGCTGAATAAAGTCATTTAAAAATATCCTTTTTACATTAGTAATTAGCGTCTGCCTTGAAGAAAACATTGACTGTCCAGTTCTTGGCAGCATTGACAAGGACTGGGCCATTCATTTGTTTTCCCCTATTTTATCATGAATAATTACTAAGAGTATTTTTTTAACTATTTACCTTTTATGTGGATCAGATTTTCAGAAAAATGTGCAATTGGTAGCTCTACACATTTAGGAAATACTCCTAAATTAGACTGAAAAATGAAGAATACCGGGTATATCTGAGTATATTTGGTATCGCTATAAAGTATCAGTTCTGTTAAACTGCATTTTGAAGCTAATTTTTGTCTTAAATGTTGGCTATTTGAGAGGATTGGTGAAGGTGAATTATACATTTTCTGAAAATCTGACCCATGCATGTAAGTGTATTTTCTGCGAGCTGTTTTAAATAAAGATACTCCTTTATAGGTTGTGTTTTCTATATTACTTTCTCGCATCATGTTTTCCTCTGCTTCAATTATGCTTTTAATAGGGGATTTGCATAGCCGCCATTTTGAATCTTGATTCGATTGGAATTATGGGACCAATGGTACTGTATAAAATTTATAGAAAACATGCCATGTTCAGCATGGGATATTTATCAATGCTCTAATATCAATATCCATGTGTTATACATATTTCTTAACACAAGCCACCATATTTCCCATCATGCATTTGGTTTTCATAGATCATTTATTAAAGCTAAGATATTGGTGAAAACATTATTGCAATTTTCGATATAAATTTTGCCCAAAATTTGTATGTCAGATTTCATCGGAATCCATCCCAGCATGCACTGTGACAGACATGCGCAGTGAGACATGCAACTCCCCTATCGTTATCTTACTAAGATCACCACAGTAAGTCGCCATATTCCCATTCTCTCCTTTGCAGAAATTAGCAGCTGCAGAGCTAGGTCATTGAAGCGAATAGTTGTGTGGTTTTAGGCGATGGAAAGTCACGCTAGCTCATAGCACGGAGTTCCTAGCATAAATCACAATGAAGTTTGGACTGGGGCTGGGAAGGATTGGCCCCTTTATCATTAGGCTTTTCAACAGATATGTGAGTACGGAATAGAAGAGCATTTCGTCCACATCCACAATCCTGGGAATTGGTGTTTAGAACTTCAAAATACAGGTAAGATAGGAATTACTACCAACAGTTACCTACCATTAAACTAATTACATACGGTAAATCTCTTCATGCATCACACATGTGTTCCGTTTTAGGAAAATGAGCCATAATTAGTCGCCAAAGATGGATTTTGAGATATCCCCACAGTTGAAAAGAGGAGATCAAGCTGATTCAATGATAGTAAACACTAGGACACCTACTTAGTATTTCTATATTTTAGATTTGATATTTTTGAAAAAAAAAGTTTGCAATGTTTTTGGATGGGTTATTACCAATAATTTAGTACCAACTAAATATATATACTCCATACGTAGGCCTTCAAAACGCAAGATATATTTAATACAATGTCCCGAAATTTGTTACATGGATTCATATGACTATAAGTGCTAAACCCCCTAACAATCAGAACATTCCGGTAAAGAGATCTTGTGGAAAAAACACTTTGAAAAATATCAATTTTGCGACTAGTGACTCATTTTACTGGAACACATCGCACATAGATAATGACTTTGAATGAAATAATTGAAATGGCTCAGAGATCGCCTCCTTGGTTTTTCAATTGTTTAGGCATGCTATATGTATTCATGTGCAACTGCTTAATTAAAACTCCTATTGGGATTACTCAATGATTAGCCTTTATATTCGTTGGAAGAGGAGGTTTCAGAAATGGCCTGGTCACAGCACCGAGAGTGGTGACCTTGACTCTAGGACAGGGTTATAGCACGCCAGTGGTCATATACCTTCATGATAGGTGTCAAACTTTCCCACCTTGACCCACCTAGAATTGATTTAACCACTATAGTTTAGCGCTCCTTTCCTTTATAGGGAAGGGGGAAGGAGAGAGATGTAAGGGGGAGAAATGTTATTTAAGTGTCATTTTATGATTTTAAGTGCCATTAAACGTCGTCTACGTGATATGTGCTATTATGACCTGGCTTAGAGGGGAGAGGATTAAATCTAAGATTTCCCCCCAAATTCAATCGAGGAGATGAGCCCAGATGTTCTGTATGGGGATGTGAACTGATTAACAGGGACTAATGGAATATGCCTTCTTCCACACTTCGACATCAGAGAGACATCATTTTGAGATATCATTATATTTGAGAAGATGAGATCAAGCGGATTCCAATGGTGGTAAACAGTCTAATAATCCAATAAGTATTTATAGATTTTAAGTTTGATATTTTCATTTTTGAAAAATAAGTGTTCAATATTTTTTGGGGGCAATAAACAGTAAAGTAACTAAATGTAGTTCATATGAGGACCTTTAAAACGAAAGGATATATTCCATACATTGTCCTGAAATTTGATACATCGATCGATATATCTATGTGTGATAAACTCTCCAAAAATCAGAATATTCCAATAAAGTGATCTTGTAAAATAAACACTTTGAAAAATACCATTTTTTGCGACTTGTGACTCATTTCCGGGAAACACACCACATATAGTTTGGTGCTGTATTCCTTAACAGGGAAGCGGGTAGAGGGAAGCGGGGGGAATGACCTGATGTTTTGGTAATTTAAGTGTCATAAACTTTGGCTACGTGATATCTAAATGTCATAAAACGTTGGCTATGTGATATCGAGAGGGGAGAGGATTAAAGCCAAAACAGGAGGAATTTTCCCCAAAATTGGAGTGAGGGAGGCGAGTCGACCCCATGGCCCAGCTGGGTTTTTTTTTATGAGGATGTTAACTGATTAACAGGAACTAATGGTATTCCTTCTTCCACACATTGACATCAGAGACAAAACACCGTTGTTTAAAATTCCCTTCCCAGCTATTTTCTATACAAATCTCAGTTTTCACTTGGTAAGCTAACTAATACACTGCCCCACCTTAACCCAATCATTTGGGTTTCTTTGTTAAGGTTGGAGTTTAATATTTGAGAAGAAATAGTCGTTCTCTGGTACTGGTGATCACCAATACAACCTATATAGCTTTGTTCCATTCTGATAGTTGCCGCGCATGCGTTGAGAGAGAAAATATGTTGGCAGAGAGAGAGAAACATGGAGCTGGGCCTGGGACAGCGGCGCCACCATGTGTCGATTCACTGCATCTTCAGTACTACGACCATGGCGTCCACGTTCATTCCTGGGTCGGTCGGGTGATCGTAAAATCACAGAATTTAGACATTTATTTTACTTTTCATCAATAAGAGATTGATAATATTGAGTTTGGGAACTAATATGAATGTAATTCCAGAAGAACCACTCGATCTTAATACCTGGCAAGGCAGCTTTAATTATCCTCTCATAAACTATAGTACATAATCGGGGATGCAGCAGTGCAATGGGGGAAAGAGGAGCCTGATTGGCTGTGGGTCACTTACCAGGACACAAAGTGCCTGCAAACGCCCAAATTTTCTTCTGATGTGTCTGTCGATGCCCTGTGCATTCGAACTTGTTCTTAAATTATTATCTTATTTTTTTTATTTACTTAAATCTAGGCTCTGGCGTAGTAGCGGTAGGCCCTATTATGTCGACTTTTGTAAATCTTTATTATTATTGTTTTGATTAGCTACAACTGAGAATAAGGTGTATCGCATAATGTTTTAGCAAAATAAAACCATTTGAATACAATAAATACATGAGTTCAAACATGTGTAGAGTGGGCACACAAAGGGCACACAAGGACCACACACTCACAAACTGGGGAACTTGTGGAAGCTCCTACTTTTATTCATGAGCATTGCATAATATTATAAGTGGTAAAATTCCCATCCTGTCTTTCAACTGTCTTAATTACTTAGTAACATATGACAACTTTGTCTTCCAGTGATCTGTAGACATTGGCCACCATGGATGTCCCCACTTCACATGTCGAGGTTGGTTTATATCTTTATTCAAGCATAGAAATAGATTAAATTAAAATAAGTTGAATATAGATATGTATCATTCTGTGATTTAGGCCTACCAGGTTCTATGACATTATATTTAATTGTTAAGAGCATGTGTTCCATACTCAAATTTGGGCTTTCTACACTTTTTTTCCTTATGAAAAATCTCAATTTTACTATAATTATTTTCATACATTCTTAAGACAGTAGATCACCCAAGGAGTTGTTCATCTAGTATACATTATTATCACTACTCTAGAGATATTGTTACTTCTTAATTGTACAACAAATGAATGAATTTGGAAGTGGCATTCCATCAAGTACAGTTATCATGGTTTGATCTTCCAGGATGAAGAGGATGAACCCATGCCAGATTTTGTCATTATCTTTTCTACTGATGAAACCGTAAGACCCCAAACTATCCGAAATGAGGTGGTGCTGTATTGGCCAGGAAAATTCATCCAAGAGCATGATGTTGGTCAAGAGGAGCTACTGGATGTCCATCATGCTCTCACCAACCTTCAAGTTGATGGTGATATATGTGAAGACTTTTGTAGAATCCTCTTCAAGCATAAGCCAAGAAAACAAAATGCCTTCCATGAAAACAATGCTGAAATGTCACCTCTTAGCATTAAAATCGATAGAGAACGTGACCCCCTTGGTAATCTAAGAAGAAGAATTGCTCAACTCTGCAAGACGTTGGAATTAGAGATAGAGAAGCAGAAAAAGTACAGTGAGGAATCCCTTCCAGTTGAAGAGGACAATTTTCAGTTATTGGTATCAGATAAACAAAGACAACAAAAGGAGAGACCATGTCAAGCCTTTTTCTACAATAACCAAATAAAGCTGGCAGAAATGTTACTTGAGCGCACTCGTATCATTATGTCCATCCCTGGAGGCCAAAATCTTTCTTCAAAATTTGAGGACTTTGACTTCCTTGTGTTCACAGCTAGAATAAATATGTTGGAAAATCAAACAAAACAAAGACTTGCCAATCCCCGGGCCAAGTGCTTCCCTTCATATGTCTACCGGAGTGACAAGAAACTAAAACATGCTGTAGATTCCCATGTCAAGAAATATACAGACAGTTTTGACGTAACTGAATGTGTTGGTAAATTAAAACTACGTGTTGTAGCCCACCCAAATACACTCTTTGTTATAGTCCCTGATGAAGCACATTGGGGTATCTCTGGGAGGAGAAAAAGACGGGTGCGGGACAAAGATGAAGATGAACAAAAAGAACAGGAGGACTTTGAAAGAGACTCTTTTGCATATGACAAGCTGGTGAACACATGGCAGGATTTTAAGAATGTTCTTATTCTACAGGTATCTGCTACACCTAAGAACCTGCTTACTGAAAACTCTCGCATCGATTCAACCACAAGAGTTTTCTTGGATGAGAACAAGGTTCTCACTAAAACTTCTGATCCTAAGCATCCTGGCGCCAGCAAGCTGCATCATGTGCACATGTCTCAAGGTTGTGATGTCTATCTGGAGGTGGGCATGGTCGCTGTTTTTCATTGTCTGCTTCAAGATGAGAACCAAACACTTTATTTTAACAAAAGCCAAGAGAAAGGTCCTGTTCTTGCCACCGATGATACTGAAGGAAAGGAACATGAATTTTTGTTCCAGGGCACTGTTTCCAAAGTCAAAATCACTTCCGTTGATGGTTCCATGACAATGGTGAAGAGAGGTGATCAAGTCTTCATGGTACCTGCCCATGAGCTCAACAAAGATGATGAGAAATACTTCATGATTGACCTTGAATGTGGAGCAGACATGTTCCACTTGATTTGCCAAGATAATCAATCCATTGTCTACTACTCCCAACAAGAAGGGAAGCTTCGCCTAAAACGATTTCGAATCTGGAAAGCTAGAGAAAACCTTGAGTTTGAGAGGGAGGATCTCTGGCTTATACATAAAAGAAAGGAGAAGAATCAGGCTGAATATGCAAAGCAGTACATTTCCCTGAATTATATTGTTGCTAATTCAGCATCCAAAACTGTCTATGGAACACTCATACGTCATGATCCAAAATTTCAATCTCTGAAGAGCAAGCTCAAGGAAGGAAGGGTAAAGGATGACACAGACTTCAAAACACTCATTGCAGAATATGCTTATTATATCCTGCTTATTCAGATTATTCGGAAAGCCCACATTTGTGCAAGATCCTTCAAGGACATGATGCATGACCTTCATCACGCACTAGGTGAATACACCAGTCAACGGGAAGATTTGGTTGAAGTATTTCTACAAAGATGTGCTAGTGATGAGAAGGAGAACATTGGAGGCTCTACCAAAGGAAGGAATGCAGCAAGAGGTAAAAAGAAAGAAGATGCTTTACCACTCGAACCCATTTTTTTCTCCAGGTATCTGGATGAAATGACAACGGAAATATGTGACAGATTTAAGAAGTCATGTAGAGATTTTTACACAAACCCTACAAACAATGAAGAAAGTGAGTTGATTGATAACTTTTTCATTCGTTTGTGTGAATGTTGTCTGTTCCTTGGAAAGGATTCTTTAGAAGAGTTACAAGTCGTAGCAAAGTATTACGAGAAAACATATCCGGACAAATTCTCAACACTGGAGTGCGCATTCTGGAAGGCATGTCATGAATTTGAGGAAGATAAAAAGTTCAACATTGAAGAAAACGAAACCTGTCGAATCATACAAGATCTTGCATTGAGGGCCGATAAATTCTTGGATGGGAAGATGAAAGTTCTCCGAGTCAAAGGGGGCAGAGACAAAATAACACTTGCCAATAGAATGTACAAAACTCTCTGCATTGCTCGAAGTGTCTCATGTGGAAACACATACACCTTTGAAATCTTGAGAGACTATGGCCATTTCTCCATATGTGATTGGGACCAATGTTCCAAGGAAGAATTGTTTAAACTGTATCGAATTTGGGAAATGCTTCAACCCACAGTTTGTGAATACAAACCCGATGGAGGTATTAGAAGCTGTGGGTGCTCCGCATACACAAATAATGGGAATGATCCTCAGTGTATCAACTGCGATCACTTCCACAAGCGGATAGATTCTTATGAAGATCTGAATAATCTTCCCTGTCTGGTTCTTGTTGTGAATCGAGGCAGGATGGGTGATACGTTCCCAGAGTCCTTTAACTGTATGGACCTACGGCTGAGTGGGGACATTCCAAACTTTACCGCCTGGGTGCAGGAGTTTGGCCGCCTCTGCAAGTATGCGTACAAGGACCAGACAGGAAACATCCCATATGCTTTGGTCGCCAAAGAAGTAGCAAGAAAGATTACAGACATCCGGCTGAGGCATGGTACGTACCTTGCAATACGTGGATTGGCATCCATGGAGGATTCCTATGTGCAACCACATACAAACAATCCTACCCGTGCCAGCATGGACTTTCAAAATGACACTATTGATAAAAGAAGAATACTTCTTGAAGCAGAGCCTCAATCCGGCAAAACAGGAACATTTCTTTGTTACTTGTCTTTAGTGGGTAAGGAAATTTGTGGCCAATCTTATGGGGAGGAGATGCAATCAACTGATGAAAGCCTAGAAATTCATGATGGAAAAGACTGTTGCACATCCTCAGATGACTCTGACACAGAACCTGACAACCATTTCAACAATTGGCTGAAGCCTGAATGGTCCAAGATTGAAGAAGCCAAACACCTCAAAAAAGACACCCAGAATGGGAAATATTGCTCATTCTATGGACCATTTGTCTATGGTAATCGCCCTGAGAGGAGACTAAAGAGTAAGAAAATAAAGGATGCAAACAGAAAGAAGGAAATTACCACAGACTATTCCTCACTAGACTCTAGTTTTCTTGCCTTCCCTTACCATCACACCTGCTCCAGTTGTTCAGATAGAACAGAATTTGTGTCATTCCCTTTAGAATGGAATGAAGAAAGAATTAGATTCTGTGCTCCAAATATACATAGAATGAAACCACTTTTGATGACACTACGGGGAATTCCTCTCCAAGAAGAAGGTGAATCATCAAAAAAGTTGCAAAACTGGATATTCACCCCATCATCCAAGCGTGTGAAACTTGCCCTTCTAAATCTAGAGCACACAATGGTGGATGATAAGGGACAGGCCATAGAATACATACAAATAGTTGTGGTACGGCTTGAGGATGATTTTGAATCATATTTGGAAGCTTGGGGTACAAAGTGTGCACTCATTTCACTCCCTAAGAAACTCAAGGGCTGCAATGAAGCACCAGAAACTGGAGGTGTGGGGTATGCCCGAAGGTTTGTGCAACAATTTGCCATCAAGTATGGAATTAAATCTCTGTTTATGATCGACGATAATGTTCGTGTGGCACGTCAGGTCGTTTTCAAAGAAAGAAATGGTGTGCACTTGGTAGACAGGAACGAACGCAATTGCTTTTCGTATGAGCCTGTCCGACTGTTTGAAGTTCTGAAGGACTTAGAGCTTCAAATTATTGACAGTAAAGGAAAACCCCCCAAGGATTCATCAGAGTTCGAACGACACCAAGGTTGTGACATTGACACTCAGGAGAGCTACACAGGGCCATGGGAAAGGTATGGCTTGATCGGTGTGACCAAATTGAGGGGATTGTCAACTAGAGTGAGACAACCATTCATCAGAACACATGTCACATCCCTCGTTCTCATCAACATTGAGGCGTTGAAACAGAAAGAGATATCCTACAAAGCCTGGGAGGTAATCCATGCTTCATGGTCTAAATATTTCTCTTTTTCCGAGTTTTTCTAGCTTCTTGATGGATTTTTAAGCACCAGTACTAAAAGAGTTATAAACAGTGAATCTTGGTGACATATCTTTAAAATGTTATGGGGCTTTCATAGCAATCATACAATATATAATTTAAAAAAAAGATATTTTACATGTTGCCAATCAGCACAAATTTCATATTCCTTTGTTTTTATTCTCTTCCTGCTCAAGTATAGCAGATACTGAGCATGAAAAACTAGATGAAAAATTGCTTAATGGTAGAGTTAATCCATTAATTTGCGTTGGCATATATATCCCCTTCACAAATAATTTGTATGCTATACTAATCATATATTATCATTGCTTTAGGTTTGGGAAGACCTCACTCTAAATGTTGATTGTGATGATTCTGGCCTCTTCGTGGTGAAGTACAGTCGCTGGGCTATTCAGAAACTTGACCTGAAAACTTGGAGACCTGATATCTACGAGTGGAAAAAGAATGATGAGATGAAATGTGACCCTCAACAGACAACAGCAAATGAGATCGAGAATGAAATCCAAGTTTTGTCTCGCTACATTGCTTCTCATTGCCCAGTAGCAGAGGTTATTGATATCAAGCCTCCAAAGAAATCCCGGAACAAGTCTTCCCCAGTAGGGCTTGTTGTAGATGAGCTGAGATCCTGCCTGAAGGAATCCAAACCATATCTTCTGCTTGCTCTACATGATAAGAAATCGTTAACAAAAACTAAGAATGTCCTATCTCTTGAGAAAAATCAGAAGCAAAAAGTAAAATCTCACCTGCGCAACTCGCCCCATGTTATGCTTCTATTCGCAGCTGACTTCCTTGCAGCGAAGAACATGAGAACAATTTCAGTGCTGCAGGATATCTTCCCACTGCATAATCTGGGTTTGGATGAGGAAGTGAAGTCCAAAATGCACTACAGGGTTTTCACAACTGAAAATGTGAATGAAAAATCTGTCAGCCTTGTACTTTTAACTTGCAGCCCTTCCAGTTCTACCAATACTGAGAGTAAGTTCATTTTTATGGTTGTTAAGATTTATTCCAAATAGATATCAAATTTCACTGCTAGTACGAGTCAATGTGGTTGTATGTATAATATTTAATATAGCTATAAAAACATATACTTGAAGAACTCACTCATAGATATGAAATAAGATTAACCGTTTGGATAATATGGAATTCTATTACCTAAGTTTTCCTGTGTATAGTATATTTACTTTGATCTGAAGATTTAGTTCATTTATCCCATTCAGGAAAACGCAATCCTTCTCAAGCATCCATAAGTGGAACAGTTTCCGGTACAGAGGATCAGCCAGAAGCAGGTGCAGTAAATACTGTTGGCTCTCCCCTTCCTGACAGTGGTTCTAACCATGAATCTGATCTAGACTTGCAGCAATTTGACAAATCTCTGACACCATTGACCATTTCAACAACAGCTGATATTTCTCCACCCAATGGAGAAATCCCTACTCCTAAACCAAGTACCAGCAAAGAAGATACGGTTTCTCCAAAGATTACACCAAGTCTTTCCAAAAGACAAACACCTTCCCCTTCCAAGAGGGCTGATAGAAGTACAAAAACGAAGAAATCCAAATTAAAGTCTCCAGTTTCAAAAGATATACGCAACTTTTTAACTCCTGAAAAGAAGCCCCATCTTCTGTCAACTGATGGAACTGAGTCAACTAGTAACCTGAAGGATGCAGGTTCTCCAAAGATTACACCAAGTTCTTCCAAAAGACAAATATCTTTTAAGTCCACTTCCAACGGGGCTGATACAAGTACAAAAACGAAGAAATCCAAATCTCCAGTTTCAGATGATATACACAACATTTTAACACCTGAAAAAAAGCCCCATCTTCTGTCAACTGATGGAACTGCTTCATCTATAGTATCTCCTACTGAACGATTTATGTCTACTTTACAAGAAATGCATGATTACATAGTTTCTCATCCCACAAGAGATCCAAGCGGGGAACATCAGGAATCTGTCAACAGGCTCATCAAGTATTGTGAAGGTGAATTATTATTACAAAATATGATAGAATAAATGAATGCATGGTCTATCTGCCAATGTTTAATCATTAACCACTTTTTTCTTACCAACCAAAGTTGGTTCAATGCATAGGTCAGTAAAAACTATTGGCTATTGAAGAATAAACATATAATTTAGTGAGGGACACATTTCCCTTGTGAAATACAGATACATTCCTTGCGGATTTCACTCTGTTTACTCATTTTACAAATCCCCCCCCCCCCCCCACCATTGTGACCCTTATCATTGCAAAGCTCATGAATGGATTGATATGATAATAGATAACTCTACAGGGCAAATAAATCATTAACACAAAAAGGAAAACATGACTTATACAAAATGTGACTACTGTCACTTCTTAGATGACTCTAGTCCTCAAATACTGAAATTCTACCCCTTTTACCTTACTTTACTTTACTCGATACAATGTGACTATTAGTGTTAACATAATACCTATAGATATTCTTGACAAACCTGTATAACCCATGTACAACACTAGTTAAGTGTTAAGTGTGATCAGTTTATAAAGCGTGTATTATGTTTTTTTATAAAAATTATTTCTTTACTGGTTCAACCCCAGAGGTCAAGAGTGACCAGCCACCTGAAAAGAAAAGGAAATTGGATGAGAGTGACGGAGAACAATCCAGTGGAGACCATGCTGTTTCAACTTCAGTAGATCCTCAGCGTAAGTATTCTCTCCTGATATACTTTCTGCCATTTGTGTCTTTCTATAATCATCCAAGGTGGTCATTTGGTCCTGCCTATAGCAGGTTTCACATATTTCTGACTGATGTGCCATAAAATGATAGGGGCTGCAAGTCTTGTGACCTTGTTCTTACTAGGTTGGGAAACCACCACTGACGGCACCCCACTTGGGGACTAATGCTTCGGTAACCTCTATATCATAACATTACATCGTAAGTGACAGCAGATTTTCTCCCAAATATAAAAATCAGATAGTATATGTAAATGCCTAGAATTCATTAGAAATGTGTTAGTTATCAAAAATCAAAAAACGGTTAAGACAGTGCGCTTATTTCAGTGACCACCCTAAATTATGTAGCCTACAGTATTAGATTATGTTCTTTATCTCTCATAGTGACTCTATAGTCCTGGCATTTTGACAGATGCCACCACACCCCTTTCTTGGCCTATCTCGGTCTTTCTTGTGACACACTTGCAGGCCCTATTTCCACCGGACTGCTGACTTAATGATAAAGCTTGCCAGATGCTTAGTGTCCACACGTGTCCACCAGTGGGACCTGTCAATCTGCCAATCTGCCAGTCTGGCATCTCCTTAGTGGACACCAGATCTTAGACCAAAGTTTCTATAATCTGATTTTGATGGATGAATCAAGCTAGAATTTCCCTATCCTTGATAGCATGAAAATAAGCTATCCGACCGTCATGCCACCTAGCTTTTCTTTTGGCGTAGATAAAGCTAAGGCGGAAGCTTCCGGTTATGGCACCCGCAACCTAAGAAACATACAGTCATTGCCCATACAGCCGGGCCATACAGTCATTGCTCGGGCTCTACTCTATCAAATACGTAAAATTATATACCTACGGATAGCTGAGAATATACTGTTTTCATATTTTTTAATCCTGTGACCATCTTTACATTTTTTGCTGGTGTTATCGCTGTTTCCTCGGGTGGCGGCCGGCCCGAACACCTTAACAGAGTGGCGGCGGAAGCTTCTGTCTCAGCCTACTGGGAGATATTGCAGCCTACAGCGCCACTGGTGTTAAATTTGCACGCTATCTGGCTAACTGGGTTCAGCAGAATTGGCATTACTACGCTAAACATGTATTGTTTGATAATCCTGCCCAATTTGCCTGGCACCGAGCCAGTATTCTTGGAGAGAAAAGTGGGGAAAGTTGGATGCTTTTGGTGAAAGTATGCAATCACTGGACACCGTCCTGACTCTGACTTGGGGACATTGCCACAACCCCTGGTGTTGCACTGCAGTCAATTGTGTAACTTGCTCTACTTGAATGACAGGGCTGGAGATATGAGGGAACATTCCAGCACCCCCACCCGCACCCACACCCTGTCAGACTCTCGCACTCTCCAACTTATTGTCTCTTGGGTTATCTCTCTCTCACTCTCTCCTTTTCTCATTCTCTCCCTCAAGATTACTCTTTCTCCCTCTCATTGCTTCTCCCTCTTATTCTCTCTCCCTCTCACTCCTTCTCTCCTATATGGTTGGAAAGTATATTTTTTTGACATAGTCAATTATTTTACCATCGTATGAAAATATAATAAGTCTTATCTTCAACAGGTAAAGGCCAGGCTGTAGAAGATGGCAGTGGCAGTGCAGCAACAAATCACGTAAGTGCTTTGAACCGGTGATTTTAACACCCATTTTCATGATAGAAATTCACTTTTATGATTTGATATTATTAAGGGGAGAGCCACATTTATCTGATTACTTTATTCAATTTCAATTTAACAAATTGTATTAAAAATAGGAGGACATGAACTATATATATTGCTTAAGAATAAAATCAAAGTCTTTTCCAAGTGTATCATAAGGACATAATGAAAAATAATGGAAAAATTCATTTTTATGCAAAATGAACGAACCCTGCATGTCCCTGGTGTAAATCCTTTTCTGTTTCAATGAAAAATTATATAAAACTTAATAATTTGTTATTTGTCTTCAATTCTCCATGGTGCATATGTAGGCATTTTCTTTGGAGTTTATTTTTACAATTTATTTTGCTTTATCTATTTTATTATTTTCTGTCTTTTCATTCACAGCTCCCCAACAGCTCTCCATTTATTTGATATTTACATATTATTTGTTAACTTTGAATATATTAGCAGAGAAACCACCTTCTGAGTATGTGTTGTGTTCGAGGACAGGGGTGTTGTGTTCGAGGACGGGGGTGTTGTGTTCGATGCCACAAAAAAATAACCAAAAATCACAAAAAAATAATGAAATTGAAGGTAATGGAAAAATAGACCAAACTCTTCATTTATGCATGCAACTTTGTATGTAACCATTGGCTATATTTCCATTAACTGTTTAGCTTCACTTAGACAAAGAGATTGTTGGTTTGGGGGAGGGAGGGGTGTTGTGTTCGCATGTGTTTGCATGTTTCACAAGTTTTCCAACATTGTTCCGATAATTTGGCAAGAACTACACTACTAGTAAGGTAAATATAACAAATAAATCAGTATGTCATAATTGCCCAATGGCACTACGCATAGTTTGCTATTGATCTTGACAGAGGTCAAATCGCACTTGTGCGATTGTCCCCTTGTCTCGATCGATCACAAACCGCTGTTGTGCTATTGGGTATAATAATTCTGTACATAAATTATTGGTTATATTTGCATTAAATCGTACTGGAGGTGTTGTGTTGGAGGGGGTAAGTTTGAGGAAGGGGGTGTTATGTTTGAGGAAGGGGGTGTTATGTTTGAGGAAGGGGGTGTTATGTTTGAGGATGGGGGTGTTATGTTTGAGGATGGAGGTGTTATGTTCGGATCAATAGATGCTATGATGAAGAAATGATAAAATTTAACAAAAATGAAACGGTCAACTACACTGTTCATTTGGGTAAGTATTTGTGAACATAAATCATTTACATTTCCATTGACTTCTTAGCGTCCCCTAGAAAAAAGGGGGTGTTATGTTTGACTGAGGAGGTGGGGTGTTGTGTTCGGGTCCATAGAGATTGTAAGGTGAAAATGGTAAAATTGAATGATGAAAAAGTAAACCATGCTTTCATTTGTGTATTCAATTCTGGGCATAAATTTTTGGTTATATTCCTAGTGACTGCTTACTTTCCCTTAGTTCGAGGATGGGGGGCCGGGGGGGGAGGGGGTTGTTATGTTCAGGAAGGTTCAGGTTCATAGATGCTATGATGAAAGAATTATAAAATTGAACAAAAATGAAATAATAAACTATGCTATTCAATTGTGCATGTAATTCAGCACATAAATTATTGGTTATATTTTCATTGACATTTGAGCTTCCATTACATAACTCTGCGTGTTCGAGGACAGGATTCTTTAAATAGCATGAGAAAATCGAAATTAAAGAGAAAATAGGAATAATAAAATAAAAATTAAGGTACCCCTGTGAGGGAAGATCAAATGAATACAGGTGTAGACATGGGCAAAATGATTGATTGATAGATTGTATTCTTTATTTTGTTTCCAAAATCGGTTGTCCATTTTTTATTACTCAGGTCTTCCAATGGATGCAGATACAATAAAAACAGGTATTAACAAAACAGAAATGTCAACAGTAGTTGGAAAATGTAGATCAAAGTACCTGGATTTAGTACACCTGGATTTAGTACACCTGGATTTAGTACAAAATGATTAATAAATTTCTTAACCTTAGTTTTGATTTTTTTTAAGGAGGTTGAACAGACCGTCGCCAAGTGAGGGTTCTAACTCTCATTACATGGTAGCAGTATTGAAGGGAGCAGAGGTTGATAGTTTCGTCTCATATAACCTTAGTTTTTACATTCAGTGGAAGTATTTGTTCATATGTTTAAGTTTCTATGTACATGGCAATGTTGGTTATGAGTATTAGGAGGCCCCGGTACGATGGGGGGGGGGGGGGGGGGGGGGGGGGGCTAGTAGCAGTTAGAGCTCAGTAGTAGCAGTTAGAGCTCAGCAGTTAGAACTCAGTAGTAGCAGTTAGAGCTCAGCAGTTAGAGCTCAGTAGTAGCAGTTAGAGCTCAGTAGTTAGAGCTCAGTAGTAGCAGTTAATACTCAGTAGTGCATGGTTACTTGGTTCTCCCTTGGATTATATGTAGACAGATTTCCTGTGTTTACATCTAGTGTTTGCCACTAGTTTGCCTTAGTGATTGAAGGATTTTGTACATAAACCTGTTGTGTATATATAGGGATGTGTAAAGTAGAAGTGCCTCTGATATTATATTAATAAAAATGCTGTGTTAGCCTCCTGGTACTGTATCGAAAGATACCTCAGCAAATAGCAGTTTGTTGGTGTCTTGTACTGGGTTTTACTGCTTCAGTATTTACAAAAAAAAAGGAAATACACTGGCCATGGACATCATTATTTTAGTTTCTAAACATTTTTGACATTTTGATTTAAAATAGTTGTCTAAAAATAGCTCAAACGTTACCTGCACATTGTAGATAGATAGATAGATAGATAAACATTTTATTGCAGACTCGCTGCCATACAAGGAGTCTCTCCTGGTTACCCAGGAGGTTTCCGTATCCTCAATAGCATACATTGGTCTTTGTGTGTAGGGTGAAGTGCTTTTCAGTCGTTGACTGTCAAAGCTTGCTACAAGAATAAGTATATAAAATTTTCTTAAGAATAACATGGTTCCAACGTGACTAGTCTACATTGATCTTATATGATTGCTCGACTTATAGATTGGTTCAAAGTATAAAGTATTCATCATTCCAGATATAAACAGTTTTTGCTTTGGTTGAGAAGGCCTATGCCTATGGATTTGTTGACATGCTTCGCGGAGATCCGAAGCCCTTGTTTAAGTTGTTAATTTCAGAGTTCTATGTAGGCAAACTATGAAAAGGACAACTAGACAAGTGCCATGGCTCTCCGCGAAGCACATCAACAAATTCATAAGCATAGACAGAGTCGGGGGTGCTTGGACTGTCTCTGATACTTGTTTCATACTTTTTCAGGGATATCTGATGTTATATATATAGAGAATTTTTATTCAGCAAACATGTACATTTGTTGTAATATAAGCAGGAAAAGGACAAGGTTCGGTCTCCTATGGAGTTCTTCCGAGTAGCCCTTTTTAAAATAAATAGATTGCAAAGTATACATGACAATGTAGTTTGACAGTGTAACAGTGGTACAATTTCTATTCAATGATTTAAACAATTATAATTTGGACGGTAGTGGTTTTACGTTAATACATTTTGTTCGTTATTAGCTTATGGCTGCAGTCCCGTTTTTACTTTCTACATCTATGTCTTAGATATTAGTTAAGACGCGTTATTTCTGCAGTTAGTTTTTTGTTTCCTCTCTGCCTGGACTGGCAGTGTGGGTTGCTGTAAACAATGTGTCTCTTCCTAAACTGGTCGAGAGTTAGGTAATGTTATGCACATATGATAAATATAGAATTGAACTCACCCTCGTAATAGAAAATGTATTGGATTCATTTGTCTGCATAAGCACTCTGCCCATGTTCTTCAGATTCTATGCAGGGATGCAAGTTGTCAGTCAGTTGACGGATTTCCTTTAATCTCCTCATTACCAAAATGTGTAATTAATTTCGTCAAATTACCTTTTAAAACCTTGAAAAGGGTTGACCGTCAATGTACTGACTGAATAGCATGTCCATCTACCCCAGAGTAGACCCAAACCTTGCATTAGAATATACAGGAGATCGAGCTATGTGTAGGATAGAGGACGAAACGCTGTTCTCTTAGTGAATATGATTGTCCGAGGCCTTTAGGCCGAGGACAATTATATTCACTAAGAGAACAGAGTCGAGTCCTCTAGCATGCTTATCCTCCAACTTCAATTGTTTGTTTATAATTGAAGTGACCAAATCCACCCACCCCCTACCACCCTACAACGATCACTGCCTCATCAGTGACCAGTATTCTCAACTTTGATTGTTTGTTTATTATGGGCCAATCCAGTCCCAATACACATTTGCCATTACCTCGAATTATTCACAATATGCGTATCCTTACACTTCCTACCACTGTTCTATATTGGTCTTCCCCAACACATAAGATGTGCTACAGGGAAATGAGTCACAAGTTGCAAAAATAGGATTTTGATATATCTATTTGGAGAGCCAGTTAGTGATGACAATTAATGCCACAACTACCCGATCCATGATCAGTATTGCTTTGAGATATATGGTCCTATAATTATAATTATATTGTACATTTCCTCACTTTCACTGATACATGGCTCATAGTGAACCTCACACAATATAGCCAATATTTCGAAACAAATGCAAGGTCTGTAAATATATCAAGATTGAAGGTATATATAAAATGATCTGATTAATATAATTATCACAACATTCTGTTACCTTTTGTAAGTAAAATCAGCACGTCCTGGGAATAGTGTAATTGTTACATAATGTTCTATTGCTGAATAAAAATCTTTAAATACAATAAACTTCTCACCACTGTTTACCATCATTGGACTCCGCTTGACTCATTTTCCTGTGACACATCACATTTTCTATTTAAGGAATCATACTATGCTATATACAACAGATCCTATCTGAGCCTCTGTGCCTGAGTGGGTAGAGCCTTCAACTCTACTTGCCAGCCTATACTTATGTGAGAGGTCCTGGGTTCGAATTCAAAATTAAATGCAACAGATACCTGAGCGGACTCTTTAATGAAAGAGTCTGCCCAGGCATCTGAGAGGACTCTTAGGAGCGGACTCTTTCATTAAAGAGTCCGCTCAGAATGCTCAAAGAATGCACCTGGAATACAGGACTGTACTCTTCGAGCATGGGAGTCCGCCCAAGCCAATGCTGGGGAATAGGGACTCAACAGCAAGTGTAGGATAAGTACCAGTGGCGGCTTGTGTCAATCTCTGATCAGCCAAGGTTCCGCTAGCAACTCGATAGCATTGGGAGTTAAGTGGAATTCCGCTAGCGGAGGGCAGCGTGTATGTCGCTACTAGGGCACGCACCCTACACCGCTACCGGGAGCAGGGGCACGCAGCCCGGCAGACGGTCCTGAGTGTGGGTGGTGGCAGCAACAGCTCAATGCCTGCCTATCAACTTGTCTATCATTTTGAATATATGTCTATATGTATAATACTTTCATTATTTAGCTATACACATTGTAAAGTATATATCTTAATGTTTTACCATTGCTCTTACAACTTAGAACCTTTTCCGTCAATTTTGAATACCCCAACTTGCATCCCTCTCTATGGCATTGTGCTTACACAGACGAATCTCATCCAATAAATTTCCGATTACTAGTGGCTCATTCCATTCTCTCTAAACATTGGCTATGACCAGGGGGTGACTCAGATAAATGAAAAGTTGTAAATAAATATGACCCTTTTTTAAAAGTGGACAATATTGGGAGCCCCATCCAAGTGCTTTGAGATATATTTACTAGGCATGTCTTAGTAATGGACGCATGGACCCGGATGAAGATGATTATGGGTTTGTGTATTGGATGGTTTAACGCTGAAACAGTTCTTACCTTAAAACTATATGTATACACAGGAAGGTGTCCCTGAGTACAGGTTACATACTGTATGTGGTCTTTAGTGGGGAAACTGCTACATGGGCTGAACTAGCCCTGATATAAAAACATATGCAGCCTTAATATTTACCTTCCAGATCTGCATGTTTATGTATAATGTTGTTTGGGACTGAATTGTTTCTTATTTTATTTTCATTTCGGTTCAAACAGGCCCAAGCAGAGCCTCAATACTTCGAGGTGAGCAACTTGTGGAGTGAACCTGATGAAGATTCAGATGAAGATTCAGACCGAGCTCTCCAAGAATCTCCTCAAGGTCCAGTAAACCGACAGCTGAACCTGTAAAAGATGACTCCTCACCTACGAAACAAGGCACTCCAACTGCCTATCAGATTGGTCGAGATATAGTTTTGATACCAAAGTGCTCTGTGTCGCATTGGGAATATACTCCATTGTAAATAATCTGGGAGTGACAATTGAAATCACACCCGTTAGACTTGGAACTCTTTACCACCACAGAAAAGACATCAGAGAGGCCCTTCTTTCTCCGCTAGTCCTATCCAGAGAAGATCGGTATTGCCCTCACCTTGGAAACTCAATCTATCTAAAAGTTTGTGCTTCAAAATCTCAAGGAACTTATAGACGTATACACTATTGGGAGCCTGATTACGGTTCATCATCAGTTCTGATAAAAAGGAAGGGGTGACAATCAAACCAGGCCGTACTGAAGAGTTTCTCTCTAAAGTGGAAACTCTGTACAAAAATTGTGATGTTGATGATAAAGATGAATGCAAACATGATGGTAGGATGGACAGTGCACAGTGTCCTGAGTGTAACCCACATTCAAGCCATCAATTACCTCCATTTATTCCTCAGTGATTGATCATCCAAGAACTCATTCAATATCCAGTTTAGTCCTTAGATCTTCTGTCAGGAATTTAAAATGATGGAATTCATCCCTTCATGTTTTATCCTCTTAGACCGATTGTCTAAAATGATTCTATTAATTATATTGTCACGAGCAGTATTGTTCCCGTAATGATGACATAAGATTATGCAATGGCTTAACGGTATATCATTAATATAGAATATAGGATCGCATAAGCAAGAGGCTTATGAATATTCATTAATTACGTTTAAGTACCAAGGTCACACACTAGGTGGACTGTAGGTACCAAGGTCACACACTAGGTGGACTGTGAGTAACTGGGTCACACCCAATTGGGCCAATAGCCTAATGAGACATGTAGTCTGATTGCTTATTGCCCAGTAGTTTATGTCTGGATTTTATGATTGCTTTCACAAGGAATTTTCCTTTTCTGGCTTTTTAGAATAACCTTTTGACGATCTTGGACTTTTGACAATCAGCTATGGTTATTGTGTATATCATCCCAAATGTATTACTGTACCAAATCTATGTATCCATCGGACTAAAGTCCAGGCTGATATTTTTGTAATGTCTATTGACTCAACTTTTACTCAATGACCATGATGATGTGGTTTTTTTCCAGATTTATATTTCAATTACTCTGTTTCTATTGACGGAGATATGATATAATAAATCGTCTGGTCACATACTAATTATTTTAGATGTAGGCCTATTGATTATAATTGTACATACAGTGAATTGTGGAGAACGATAAAGAATATACGATTGCTATAATTCTATGATATATTTTTATTCTTGTACATTTACAAATGTCCACCATTCGATTTATACTTTTGTCCAATTAGTATTTGAAATACTTTACCTTATTTTTATGTTTTTCCTCCAATCTATATTTGGCTGAAAACAATTATGTTGAATGTTGTATCAAGGTCTTACTGCCATTTCGCCTTGATCTTCAGATTTTATATCTAGCTATACTTATATCAAACGCTTATACACATGTACAAGCATGGCAATTATTTTTGTCCCTAGCAAGTTATTGACTATAAACGAATCCCACCTAGGCTAGTTGGTCAACAAAATTGTTGGTCCCTCACCATGTCATTGTTATCTGAGACAATCTTACAATAAACATTTAAATCGCTTATATTCTTATGACAATTGTTCTTTCTATACGTTTTAATGGATTGGTGCTCTGAAACAGTTTTAACATGTGCCTATAATTCCAAATGTATCCATTTTAAAAAGAATATTTGAATATAGTGTGAACAGTAGGCTACAACGTAGGCATACCATATCTCAATGGTACAAACGTTGGGAAGAAAAATACCGGGGGGAAATATCGAATCCAATACCGTATCATACGATATGTGGGTCAGATTTTCAGAAAATGTATAATTCGCCTTCACCAATCCTCTTGAATAACCCCCATTTAAGACAAAATGAGCTCCAAAATGCAGTTTAACATAACAGAACTGATACTTTGAATCAATGCGACACCAACTATACTCAGATGTACCTGGTATTCATCATTTTTCAGCCAAATTTAGCAGAATTTCCTAAACGTGTAGAGCTGTCAATTGTACATTTTTTTAAAATCTGACCCATATATAAAATGTAATGACTAAATTAGTCTATATTTAGATCTTTCTTATCTATAGATAACAAAAGTGTAAAACATTTAGGCTGTATCCACAGTAGGGTGATAGGCTCATCGGGATCGTTGGGCTCGTGCCGGATAATCAGTTTCTAACTTATCACCTACTTATAATAGTCCTCTTTGGCGTCGCGTCAGTCGCGCGGGAAAATTCAAGCTGACCTATATAGTTTCTGTGTGACCCGGAAACACTTGGTTTCCACGTGTACGTGTTTTGCCGGGGCAGCAGCAGACTGACAGACAAGCGCGGCAGAGACAGTCTCTTCACAGCGGGGTAAGTAAGACATATCTTTATTCATGTGTATTGTCATGTATGGATATCTCAGGAATACATCCCTTGTTCATCCTGTGTAGGTTCTGAATCTTGTCAGCTTTTCGTATTAGAGTGAAATGGGGAAATCTTGACGGCGGTTGCTGAAGGATGAAAATCGATAACCGGCGAGACCGGCGAGTGGACTATGTAGGCCTACACAGGCAGTCATTGCATCATTCTTTCATCACTCGGAATGAGAAATAACAGACGGTTCCTCAACTCCATGCAACCTTAATTTAAATATGTCCTTATGCCATATGATTAGAAAATGATCTAGCAAATATGTTTGATGGCTCGATCCGTGAACTATTAGTTCTGAGTGGTTTACCTTAGGCCTAGGGCTAGGTCTATTCACCTGTTTTATGTCCTTTTTTTGTTTTGATTAAAGTCAACAATTTGCCTATTCTAACGTTAGTCTCTTTGAGTTCAAAGATAAGATAATTTAACAGGATATGTGTTCTTTTGTGAGTTAACTATTTCAGAGTATGGATGTGTGTTGGATCCTTTTTCTTGCCTCTCCCTTCTTCCCCCCCCCCCCCCCCCCCCCGCCCCTCCCCTTTCCCCCAAAGCTCCCCGTTACTACCATGAATGACATTCTTTTTAAACCGTGGCCACCGACCATAGGAAAGGTACGGTACATCGTATATAACATCGACCTACCACCCAAACAAAGGATAGCTAAGTGTTTCCTGAACTGTCCCTATTGAGGCAGGATTTACCTTTATTCAACCCAGGTGAAGGTGTTGGCTTTAAGCAACCATCCAAGCCCGGTTAGCCAGCTTATGCTTTCATAGTCACACAATATATGGGTCAGATTTTCAGAAAATGCCCAATCTACCGTTCTGCACATCTCTTAAATTCTGCTAAATTAGAGTGAAAAATGATAAAAACTGACTACATCTGAGTGTATTCTGTATTGTATTCATTCAATAAATCTGTCTGGTTATGTTGAACTGTATTTTGAACCTGATTTTCGTCTTAAATTTGGGTTATTTGAGAGTATTGGTGAAGGCCAATTGTACATTTTCTGAAAATCTGACCGATATAGCGTTGCATTGGGTCGTCTGGAAATAGCTTAACCCTCAAGGCGAATCCTTTTAAGGGATTTCTCCATGACACTTATTTCGTGTCAATGACTAAAACTGGTAGCATCAAATGTTAGATCTATGTAGGTAAGTCTTTACACTCGGGGCTGAATGAATCTTTAAGGTCGATCACTATATGGGTCAGATTTTCAGAAAATGTACAATTGGCAGCTCTACACATTTAGGAATTTCTGCTAAATTAGACTGAAAATGAGGAATACCGGGTATATCTAAGTATATTTGGTATCACATTGATTTGTAGTATCAGTTCTGTTATGTTAAACTGCATTTTGAAGCTCATCTTGGTCTTAAATGTGGGTTTATTTGAGAGAATTGGTGAAGGCGAATTGTACATTTTCTGAAAATCTGACCCATATATAGCCAAGATGACTAGGCCTATTATATATATAATTGTTATTTGACCTCTCCTATCTTAAAAAAAAATACCCATACACCACACTGAATTTATGATATAAATTAAATTAAATTTGTAGAAACGTATTTTAAACCAATTCATTGTTGTTACTATTCATTTAGCTAGAGTATAGTTGACCTATCTCTCTTACATGTGCTGTATGATCGGTAATCTACGGTAAGCTTGTTCTTGTGAACTTGTTGACGTACATTTATATAGCTTTACCCACTTCCAGCTCTTGTTAAACCTAAGTAGCCGTAGCCACAGTCGTCATGATATTACTTTATCACCATAACTGATTCACATACCGTGAACCCATTTCCCATTACACCAATTGCTCCAACTGTATTACCTGTCATTTGTTTTACAACAATGTTCACTAATATTGCTGGATGTCACTTGTCTGAGGAAATGCTGTACTATACAAATTCTAAATTAAAAAAATAAAAATATATATCATAATTATATCATATGTCAATCATCAATATACTTGCCTCATCGCGATGTACAGACTACTACTACATGTATTCCGAAAATAAATGTTCCTCTAACATACATATGGGTCAGATTTTCAGAAAATATACAATTCGCCTTCACCAATCCTCTTGAATAACCCACATTTAAGACAAAAATGAGCTCCAAAATGCAGTTTAACATAACAGAACTGATACTTTAAATCAATGCGATACCAAATATACTCAGATATACCCGGTATTCATCATTTTCCAGCCAAATTTAGCAGAATTTCCTAAACGTGTACAGCTGCCAATTGTACATTTTTTGAAAATCTGACCCATGTGCTTGCCTCTACCTTATCTTTCCCATAATTCCATGGTGCAATTGATTAAGTGAAATGTTAGACTTACCTAAAATATTTGTATTCATATTTTTAAAAAAGAAAATCGCCCGTTATTTTCTAAATGATTCATCCGTCCACCCTTTTAGAGAAGCTATCTATCCGCTAATAAGTAATTATATTGAAGAAGTGCGAGACATTCTTCGTAATATTTCAGGGTCAGTTGTTGAGCGAGAAATTAATCAACGCAACACACAGAGATGTATGCTTCAGGTCAGTAGGATCGCTTAAAAGAGATCGAACTAATCGCTGGTCTTTATTTTTATACTAGACAGATTAGAACGAATACACTGGGCCTGCGCTGATTGGCTTAGGTCTCTCTGGACCAATTAATTAACAGGTTAGATTAGAGATCCAATCAGCCACAGGATAACAATGACAGGAAAATATTAAAACGAGGTTCAGAGTGACCACTGCCACTCTGACCAATCTCTTTGGATGGTGACCAGGTCACGGGGTTATCTCCCCTCCCCCTCTCCCTCCCGTTCTTAATCAATACCCCCCTCCCCTGACCTGGCGGTCAGCCCCTCCCCTCCCTTCCCCTGTGATCAACTTTGAGATAACGGTCAGACCTGGACCTCACCTGTACCTTTGGACTTTGGAGTGATAAGAAATCCGCAAGTGTTGTGGCGGTAAGAAAGTGTAGTGAGCCTTCTGCCCGGTAGGGGCGTGACAAATGTGTGTCCGAATGAGACTACTTTCACTTAAAAATTAGACATTTTGCGCTGTCAATTTTACAATATGAATGGGTAGATGAGGAATTTAATCATTTGGCACGAGCAGGTGCGACTTTCTCTATCAGATCCTTAAGTGTGGACTGTAGTGATGTAATAGCCGATACAATTAACTGGTATCCAGGTGATGTCCATACTTGTCCCTAAAGCCACATTCTCCTCACCCCACTCGGACTCAACATCACACCTTGACCACATATATACCTGTCTATTATGCCATTTATTGAAAAGGACTATTTGGGTCAGATTTCCAGAAAATGTACAATTCGCCTCCACCAATCCTTTCAAATAACCCATATTTAAGTGAAAAGTGACGTTCAAAATGCAGTTTAAAACAATGAAAGGGATATTTTCAATCAACACAATGCCAAACATACTCTGATATACCCATTATTTATAATTTTTCTGTCTAATTTAACAGAAGTTACCAAATTTGTAGAGCTGCCAATTGTACATTTTCTGAAAATCTGACCCATTAGGGGTAGCATACCACCACTATATATATAAGGGGACGGTCCAGCCTTCATTGCATACAGACATAGATAGACGCAAGGTTTGTTTCCACTCTATGATATTCTACTCAATAATGTTTTCAAGGAAGTGATTTTGAAGCTATTTCAATGCTATTCCATTCGGAAGATTGCACATGCTTCGACCCACTTATGGCAACTGGGCTTTACTGGGCTGATGCAATGTCACCCCATTCAGTGGTAGAGTGGGGACCTCTCGCCGACCTACTTACTCAGAGCGCAGACAAACTAATTTACATGTGCTGCAACCAATTAGAAGACAGGACGGGGTAAACAGATAAGATGCACATGCATACCTTAAGGCATACAGTGTGATGGTTAGACATAGTAGACAAACACGACATTGGTAGCATATCTCCCCAGTATGGTGGCCCAGGGGTGACATCTCACATCTCGTCCCTCACCCCTCACATGTTGTCCCGCGTCCCTCACATGTTGTGCCTCGCTCCCTCACATGTTGTGGGAAAACATGTGAGGGATGAGTGATGAGATGTGAGATGTCACTCCTGGGCCACCGTACCCCAGTGCTAGTGTATGTAGTTTTTCTATGTTTAAGCTAATATTCCACCCTTTCTTTTAGATTTAGTCAATCTGTCCACAAAAATATAGTTCTATGTGACATGAACTGTACTTAGTTGTGTTTAAACCTGGCCATTTTATTAATTTGTAATGCGTTTTCTCTTCATTTTCATGGCACAAACCCGCATGTCAAAACAACTTAAAACTATTTATTACAAAACAAATAATGGCACAAGATTCCTTTATTTTGTGAATTCTATAATTACTCATCATCGTGTACCAAGCATTATAGATAAAATCCGAAGCTTTCCATGTCTTACATGCGGGGTAATTGAGTAGTCTCAATTACTGTATACCTGATTGTTTTAAAATATATGAATATATAGGGAAATAGGAACGTTATGGGGGCCTGCATGCGTCTATAAAAAATGTTTTCAGGAACACTAATCAATACCTGTGCACATACTGTGTAGTACATCTTTTAGTAATTACTCTAAAACTACATCAGCATGACACAGACTGACACAGGCTAATTATTCACATAAAGCTGGTTAATTCCATTCATGGAAATGCGTTTTTCCATCAAAATATAAATTGTCAGGAAACGCTGATATGTAACAATGGAGTGCATTAAATAGACATGGGTTGTATCTGTCAATAGATGGTAATTATATCCAATGTGCCGAGACTGTATGACACTATGTAAAATACTAGGAGAAAAATAGATGACACAAGCAGGAACAAACATACATAAGAATAAGGAAAGATACATGTAGGCCTATAATGATGATATTTAAACAAGTATTAAGTAAACAGTTAGTTTATTAACTATTGATCTATTCAACTTTACAATTAGTGTGAACTTAAGGTAATTACTTGGCGTTTCCAAGGGAAACGTTTCTCAGGTGCAGTTGTTGTGATTATAGCCTATGTTCTTTCCATTGAGTCGATGAGCCAGTGTTGCACGTCTGTGATATCGCCTCCGGATCTCCTCCGGGCTTAAACACCACTGATATTCATTATATGTGATTGCATAGGTTACTTCTTCGAGAATATGATGCAATGCATGAGGGTTGGTTGAACTTTGCATTTTGCACCCAAAGTATGCTTGTTATCATCATTAAATTTTTAAACATGTGCCAATAAAAGCATACTTGAAATGTTAAAGTTTAGTTTTTCCTGGAGCTTGTAGGACTTATATCTTGAAGCATGATATGCTACCATTATAAACAATGATTTAGAATGAAAGCATTTTACTCTACGTCGGTGTATGTACCACATACTAATTGTATGGGCGGGAGTAGTGTGGTAATTTGCACCAGTTCAACGCGTGTGGTATGACATTGCCATTGTCTCTTCCTCCTCCACACACCTATATACTTATATGTAGCAACGTGGGAGTAAATATAGAACCTAAATTCGAATGTGGTACTCGGGACACTATTGCACTGTCCCCACTGTTGTTTGTTTTTATTGTAATCCACTCGTCTATCAGCTTGTGGACCACGAAAAAACAAACATCTCGGACAGTGCAATAGTGTCCCTCATACCACATTCTCATTAAGTTCTATCTATGGGTCCCACACCAACTAATAATACCTCAGAATACGGACGTCCATGGGACTGATCAAGTGTACACAATAACGAGGTGTCTGGATAAACCAGGGGTGAGGGGTCTGGATGGTGACGTTCTATAGTTTTTTGTGTTTTTTTTAATGAAGGTTAATTATGAGTATACATGTAATTAACTGGTGAGAAATAGATCCCTCGTTGTTTGGAGGAGGATCTTTGACAAAATATCCGTGCACATAGGTGTTTAATACTCACAAAAGGCAGCACATCTCAGCCCGAGGACGAATCTTTTGCTGGTCTACTGATAAAGTGCCCTTACTGGTCTATTTTCATTGGACATAGTTATACTTGTGGTAATTACCTCAATGGAGGAATCTGGTGTGTTACCATAAAACTGCCAGGTATCGTCCAATGTGGATGCCAGTTTTTCTCCAATAGTAGAGAAATAAGCATTAAAGTAATCAGCTGTTCTTTCCATTCATAAACACAATTCTTACTTATTTCAGAAGCAATAAGAAGTAGATAAGCATGTCGGGAGAAGGATCATCAGAGGTAGGTTAGCCCCCGTTTTCTTACATTTAAAATGATCTAATTTCTAAAAGTCTTAAAGACTTGTCTTTCAAAAATGATGAAATATCGATTGCAAAAAAAAATATCGACTTCAGATCGAACTGAATTGAGTATTTTACTCAAAATTTCAACCTGCTTACACTCTATTTAAGATCTACTTGGAGCGGTTCGCCGTAAGGTTACCATTGGGTCGCTTTGATGTTTACTCTAAGTAGGTCTCAAACAGAGTGTAATAGGCATCTTCCGTGGGGTTGTTTTCATGTATAGAAAGGGTTAAGACCTGTAATGCGTGCATATCATTTTTTGTTAGAATTGTATTTTGTTAAGGGGAAAAAAAATCGAATATTGCATATTGAATTTGGAATTGCTCTTTAAAAATATCTTATGCTTGAAAATGGCAATTGAACATGAGAATATTCTGTGAGGGAATTACAAAATTTACATTTACAAAATGACAAACAAGAAGAAAGAGGTGATTCAACAAAGGTTGAAAACAGTGTAAATAGTTATTATATCCCTTTAACATGGAGTACACCATGATTTAGTTTAGTAAGTTATTAGTGAATAGTTCCAACTTCCCGATTAAAGATCGATTCTAGATGTGATAAGAACAAATCTAAGTATCATATATTAGATGTCTTAAAGAAATGAAAATATAACATCAAATCAAGGCGCTCTTGGAAGATCTATGCTCGCACAGAAAGTGACAAGACCTTTTTCTATGTAAGTGTATTACAAGTTGGAAATAAAAATACTTATATATATATAAGGGTAAGATTCTCAGAAAATGTACAATTCGCCTTCACCAATCCTCTCAAATAACCCACATTTAAGACAAAAATAAGCTTCAAAATGCAGTTTAACATAACAGAACTGATACTTTAAATCAATGCGATACCAAATATACCCAAAATTTATCATTTTTTAGCAGCAATTACTAAATGTGTAGATCTGCCAATTGTACATTTTCTGAAAATCTAACCCATTATACGGTCCTGGGTAAGACCTTAAAGTGCCTGGTCCTGGGTGGGACCTTAAAGTGCCTTTCTGTCTCTTTTCTCTGTCTCTCTCTCCCTTCTTCTCTATCTCTGTTTCCTGGGTATGATCATAAACTGCCTCCCTCTCAGCTCTCCCACCCTTGATATAACACTTCAAAGTGTTGATAAGGGCGTAAAGCCACCAATCTCACTCACTCACTCTAACCCATATATTGTTTTCTGCCAGGGCGCCAAGCTGTGGGGCGGGCGGTTCACGGGATCCGTGGATCCAGTCATGGAGAAATTCAACGCTTCCATTCCCTACGACAAGCGCATGTGGAAAGTAGACATTCAGGTAAAGGCTTTTTATTTAACTCATTTCCTCAAATTTCTTTTATCCTGATTATGTTAGGGCCAGCTATGTTCATTCTAGACATATGGGTTAGATTTTCAGAAAATGCACAATCTACAGTTCTACACATCTATCAATTTGTGCTAAATAAGAGAGAAATATGGTAAATACTGAGTATACCTGAGTGTATTCTGTATTGTATTCATTCAATGAATCTGTCTGGTTATGTTGAACTGTATGTATGTATGTATGTATGTACTTTTGAACCTGATTTTCGTCTTAAATTTTGGGTTATTTGAGAGGATTGGTGAAGGGGAATTGTACATTTTCTGACGATCTGACCCATATAACTCAAGTCATACCACTAATGTCTAGATGCTATGTTTAAGCTATTTTCAATGAATAGTACGTTTTAAAGTTGCCATGATTAACTTATAATACTTCACTATTATATTAAATAAACTTATTAGTCTTTATATTGATGTTTTCAAGTTAAGACCCTAGTCCACTACGCCGATTCTCGTGCGATTCTTACAGGACTTAGTGGAGAAGCGTTCTCTACGGCGCAGAATCGCATGAGAATCGGCGTAGTGGACTAGGGCCTTATGTCTTAAATGTTGCCCACTTGAATGTATAATTATAAGTACCTAATCAGAATTATGTCCCTATATTTTGTCTAAATATTTCCATATTTGATGCAGGGGAGTTTGGCTTACGTTCAAGCTATTGAAAAAGTTGGTTTGGTCACCGCAGACGAATGTAAACAGATCACGGACGGTTTGAACCAGGTACGGTAAATTAACATTATAAATATGTTCCTTAGAGTGAGTGAGTGAGATTGGTTGCTTTACGCCCTTATCAACACATTTAAGATGGTTATATCAAGGGCGGGAGAGCTGAGAGGGAGTGAGTGAGATTGGTTGCTTTACGCCCTTATCAACACATTTAAGATGGTTATATCAAGGGCGGGAGAGCTGAGAGGGAGGTAGTTTATGATCTTACCCAGGAAATAGAGATAGAGAAGAAGGGAGAGAGAGACAGAGAAAAAGACAAAAGAACCACTTTATGGTCATACCCAGGACCATATGTATGTTCCTTAGATATAGTATGAATTAAATTCAGTATTATCGGGATCGCATGCAAGGAAAGCCCCATTTTAATAGTATTTCCAAGGGAAATACTGATTATTGCCGGAAAAGATATTGAAGATATTTTAATTAATAAAACTTGGTTTCGGCTCGGGGGCAAGAGACGAAGACAAAATTCATCTCAATAAATGGATACCAAAAGAAGAGAAAAAAGAAATGGATACCAACATCCTCGGACGATCTAACTTCTCTTGGACCCTGATCTGGGATACAGCCGTGTCCAGAAAGACAGACCAACTAGCAAATACATACACTTCGTTTCCTCTGATTGTAATCAATAATAATTTATAAAAACTAGGCTTATGGGGTCCGCTATGTAGAGAACAATTTTAGACTTTTCTTTAGACAGGTAAAAAAAAATTAGACTTACAGGTACCTGTACAGAGTGTGACACAAGTTTTCCCTAGCCGTAAGAAAAAAATTATGCCATGTTTCATTTCCTGAATAAAGTTCGTGTAAAGAAAAAGTTAATTAATAATTAATAATTATTAATAATTAATCCTCTAATCCTGATGTTGACGATAGCTATAATCTTGCTCCTGCCGATGCTACCATGTCAAAAAAAAATCCTCTAATATAATCCTCAAATTATTATGTGGAAGTTCTATTTCATGGACTTTCATCTAAGAAGGAAGATATATTACTGGATACACAATACATGTATAATCTCCCTGCATTGATAAGGCTAGATTAAAGCCGTGGACACACACAGCCGATTTGGCTCCCGATTGTCCCCCGATTGTGGTCTTCCAATGAATCCTAGGGTTTTAATTCCAATCCTGGTTGATGTTATTTCAAAAACATAAACCAGGATTTGAAATGAGATCATAGGATTCATCAGGAGCCCCAAATCGGGAGGCAAATCGGTTGTGTGTGGGCAGGGTCTTAAGTTTTACATATGATTTTACCCAACAGGTGAATAATCTATGTAGTAACCATAGGCGCAACTGAGAATACGTTCTTGCTGTAACAAAATATGAAAATGTCAAGCCTTGGCAAATACAATTTTTCAAACTAACAACCAAACTTCGCCTCTAGGAAGAATAATGTTACTTCAACCTGCTAGCTAAACCAAGTCTCTTATATACAAAATTATATATTTTATTTGAACCAACACCGCTGCGTGCGGATACAGTACAAAAGCCTGTTACCGAGATACCTTCTTCGTGATGAGTGCAAGATGATCAAAACTGCTATATTCTTTTATGTGCCTTGATTGGCAGGTGGCGACGGAGTGGAGTGCAGGCAAGTTTGTCATCCAAGCTGGAGATGAGGACATCCACACTGCTAACGAGCGCAGGCTCAAGGTGAGAAAATAAAGCCTCCATGGATGTTGGCCGTTCAGATAGCTGCTTCTTGTGTAGGATATCCATCCTTAATCACTCCCTGAAATACTTAACAGTGGCAGTGCATGGCTCAGGGTGTAATTATATAGACACGATTCCTGTCATTATCAAGTTCTGTGTGTGTGTGTGTGTATGTATACATAGGCACGTACATGATACATACATACATACATACATACATACATACATACATACACACACACACATACATACATACATACATACATACACACACACACATACATACATACATACATACATACATACATACATCAATTATATATACATACATACTGTGTACATGTACGTATGTATATACATACATACATAATATATACATGCATACATACATACACACACATACATACATACATATATACATACATACATCAATTATATATAACATACATACTGTGTACATGTACGTATGTATATATATACATACATACATACATACATACATACATACACATACATACATAGGATAGGATAAGATAAGATACTACTTTATTTATCAAAACTCACAAAGTACATACATACATGTGGGCCAGATCGTGTAGAAATGTACAATCACGAGCTCTACACATTTATGAAATTATGATAAAAGAAATGATAAATACCGGGTATATCTAGGTATATTTGATATTGCGTTGATTCAGACACAATCTGTTCGGTTATATTGAACTGTCTTTTGAACTTAAATTTTGTATTGAGTCTTGAGAAACTGCTTGAAATTGCCAGAAAGTGCTTTTAATTTGTCGATTATTTATTGCACCCTCTAAACCACCCATTCCCACAATGTACCTGAACACCACAAAGTTAAGAAAAAAAACTTATTTATTATCTTTTTACCAATAATCTCCAGGAGTTGATCGGTTCTGCGGCCGGCAAGCTGCACACTGGGCGCAGCAGGAACGATCAGGTGGCGACAGACATGAGGTTGTGGCTGAAAGAAGAACTAAAGACGCTCAGGGGATTTCTGATCGAGCTCATCAAAGTACATGTTAACAGAGCCAAAGAGTGAGTTGTTAAACTTGTGTGATATCATTATATCATGATATCTTTCGTAGATGGGTGAGATTTTCAGAAAATGTACAATTGGCAGCTCTACACATTTAGGAAATTCTGCTAAATTAGGCTGAAAAATGATGAATACCCGGTATATCTGAGTATATTTGGTATCGCATTGGTTTAAAGTAACAGTTCTGTTATGTTAAACTGCATTTTGAAGCTCATTTTTTTTTAATTTTTTAATTTTTAAATGTGGGTTATTTGAGAGGATTGGTGAAGGCGAATCGTACATTTTCTGAAAATCTGACCTATATGTGACTGTAGTATGTCCATTTTCCGGTTCGGGACATATCTTGCAGCTTGTCCGAATTCCATACTGCGCGAATTTGTTTTACCAAGAGATGGAAATACCATCATAGTATAACGTCTTATTAAATCGTAATGTCAATTTTAATAAAAAATGATCCTTATTACTTCAAAATATGTTTGTCATTTGTATTGTATTTCTCAATGTGTATTCACTAATTGAAAGACAGTTCAGTCTTCATGATTATTATTGTATTTTGTACTCCTAACGACTTAACATAAACATATTAGTAATTCTTGATGGTCCGCGAGGGAGAAATGTAACGGCGCATAGAACGATTGTCCAATATCCTGTATAACAAATATGAAAAGTCATGGAAATAAAATTCAAATCAATCAATCAATCAGGGGATAACCTTCTGGTCCCTTGACTTAATCGTAAATAATACTTTTTTGTGACCAACATCTTCACTAAACATTTATATAAATATTTGATAAACCTAGAGTCAGCAAATTCGGAGAATAATGTACCTGTTACACAATGCTTTTGACTGAATAAAAATCTTTAAATACAAAAAAATATTTCATTTCAGGGAAATTGATATATTAATGCCGGGCTACACACATCTACAAAGGGCTCAACCTATCCGATGGAGCCACTGGATGCTAAGGTAGGCTCTCAAAACAACACAACTACAATTGTTCTGTTGTTAATAGTTAGTAAACAGTCCTATATATATCTCGACTTAAAAATAATAAATCAGTCAAGACAGATTATGTTATTGTTGTGTCAAAAATCGCACTGTATCGTGAGATTACTACAGCATACTGTACTGTTTTATGCGGATTATGTACTCCTCATTTATGTATTACTGAATATATCAATTGATTTTACTATCACCATGTATACCTTAGCTTCTCCACTAGTTAAGAAGTGGAAGAACTGGGAAATGGGAATAGTTAAATCCCCCCCCCCCCCAGAAGTCTGTCGACCGTTTCTGTCATCTATATGTAATTTTCGACTAATAAATTAAAGATTCAATAGCAAGAAAATGGTGCATTCGATCCAGAACTCAATCAATTATCCTCACCCACCCACCCTTTACCATTATTGCGTTTTAACAGGTTCTTTAAACAGATAGATCTTGATAATTTTTGACAGTTTTATTCAGTTGAGTGTGGAATGCCTTTCCTACCGATTAATCCAATTGTCCAAATGTCCGATTGCAATTTTTTGCTTCAGCTATGCTTGGATGCTCCAGCGCGACCTTCAAAGGTTAGACGAAGTGGCCTCTCGAGTGAACAAGTTGCCATTAGGAAGGTAAATATTTTTTATTTTATTTGAGGCCTGTATAATATTTAAACATTTCACATGAAAAGACGCACTGTCCACCATGGACGTATTGTGGCGTTGCCTTGCTAGTAAAATTAAATTCAAGTATTTCTCTCTCTCAACTACAATTTATATTGAAAGATACATCCCATCATCAACATGCTACTACATCTGGCATACTGGACTGCCTTATTTTATATCTTTTTATTTACCTAACCTGGCTTTGTCCAATATATACCGTACAGAAAAACCACCCATCTCATAATTCACAGAATCCTCACATATATTAATATATGATTCCTTTCAAAACTATTTAGAACCGTTCAAAACTATCAATACTATACAAACAATGTGAAAAAATCATACATTGTACGTAGAGACTAAAAATTCAATCAGCTTTCAGTTTCAAGTTTTCAGTTTCATATATATATTTTATATATATATGGGTCAGATTTTCAGAAAATGTACAATTGGCAGCTGTACACTTTTAGTAAATTCTGCTAAATTAGGCTAAAAAATCATCAATACTAGGTAAATTCGAGTATATTCGGCAATGCATTGATTCTAGCAATCTGTTTGGTTAGGTATAACTGTATTTTGAACTATATTTTCGTCTGAAATTTGAGTTCTTTGAGAAGATTGACGAAGTTGAATTGTACATTTTCTGAAAATCTGACCCATATATTCATATATACTTAGCTAGTTCCTTGACTTTTCTACATACCGGCACATCTTTCTCAGAATCCACCCTTAACCTCTTGCTAATTTCTCCTCTTTCAGTGGCGCATTAGCGGGGAATCCCTTCGCCGTGGACCGGCTATTTTTAGCAAACGGTAACGTCCCGGCTTCTTTCATCTATTTTTAGTCATTATATTTAGCAGTAACGTGTTCATTAAATGTACTTCCCGCGATTAAAAAATTAGCAAAAATAAATTCCACTACCATTAAGCGAAATGAAAACATTTCTTTTCCAGAGCTGGCTTTCGATGGTCCTACTGGAAATAGTTTAGATGGGACAAGCGACCGGGATTTTATAAGTAAGGCAACTCTGTTTTATTTTTTCCCTTAACAAATCCACCTTAAATGATAAAAATGTATGTTCATGTTGATAAGGAACAGCAATATTTATCATGGGGCAATTTTGCAATCTGCTGAAACTTTGGAATTTCTGACATAAATGATTTTATCAATTTTATATTCCCTGTAATGCATTTCCCGATTTTTGAGATGTCAACAACACATTGACAGGAAACGGCACTATACGGGTCAAGTCTTCAGAAAATGTACAATTGGCCTTCACCAATCCCCTCAAATAACCCAAATTTAAGACGAAAATCGGGTTCAAAATACAGTTCAACATAACCAGACAGATTTATTGAATGATTACAATACAGAATACACTCGGATATACCTAGTATTTATCATGTTTCACTCTAATTGAGCAGAATTTGAGAGATGTGTAGAACTGTAGATTGTGTTTTTTCTAAAAATCCGACCCATGTATAACGTATCCTTATCGTAACTAATCGTGATATCTAATCTTGGTGGATCACTCTCATTCTCACACAGGTGTTTCTCACTATGTTTTGAGGTGTGAACAACCCACGTGGGTCAAGTCTTCAGAAAACGTACAATTGGCCTTCATGAATTCCCTCAAATAATCCAAATTTAAGGCGAAAATCAGGTTCAAAATACAGTTCAACGTAACTAGACAGATTTATTAAATGAATACACTCAGATATACTCAGTATATATCATTTTTCACTCTAATTTAGCAGAATTTTAAAGATGTGTAGAACTGTAGATTGTGCATTTTCTGGAAATCTGACCCAAGTATCAATCACTTGTCAATACAGTTGATATTGATAGCCATGTTGTCTCAACCTTGTTGAAAAGTATTCTTAAGAAAGCATAGCAATTAGTCCCTAATTGATTCCCTCCACTAAATCTTCACTCGGATAAAAATTCCGTCCTCTGTAAACCTCAATAAGCCTATAGATCCATCCCATGCATTGTGACCAGAAAGATGTCATTTTAGTTTCACAAAATCACAGAAGGTAGAGTAGAATGAACCATAATGAACATGTTCTCGATGTAGAGAATTACGAAAAATATACATGAATCTAATGATAACTGTTTAAAGTATTTGGTATGGTTCCGACCTTATATTTAAATAATAATTATTAAAAGATGTCGTCATGTTTTGAGTCCTAGATCTATAAATAGACCTGTAGTCACTTTCCATTTCCCGCACTTCTCCAGCTGAGTTCTTGTGGTGGGCGAGCCTGACTGGAGCCCATTTGAGCCGCTGGGCTGAGGACTTGATTCTCTACTCGACAAAAGAGTTCGCCTTCGTCGCCCTCTCCGACGCCTATAGTACTGGCAGTAGTCTCATGCCGCAGAAAAAGAACGCCGACAGTCTAGAACTCATTCGCGGCAAGTCTGGTCGCCTCTTTGGACATGTGAGAACTCATAAAAATGACATTTATTCATTGATATAATTATAATGTACAAAGTTTCTACAAACTTTTAACCATTAGATGTCTCATCAACATCTTTTACTACTATTACAATTATCATAATCAATTGACATTTGAATTATTATTTTTGGGTTTTTGCTTTCTCATACGCGTCCTTTCTATACAACATACATACAATAATCCACACGGTTTGGGGTAAAATCAACATCGCTAATTTCGTTTCCAATTAATTGTCAAATTAAGACGAAAATGACCTTCAAAATGCAGTATAACATAATCAAACAGATTGTTTGAATCAAGGCAATATTAGATATACTCAGATATACCATAAGCATATTGACCATTTTTCAGCAGAATTTACTAGATGTGTAGAACTGCCAATGGTACATTTTCTGGAAATCTGACACATATTCCTCATTTGTCAGCGTAATAAAACATTCTTCAAAACATTATGTTCACTTACAAAATGCCGTTGTAAAATTCTGGCTTAAACTTTGCAAAGTTTACAATTTATTTTGGAAGTCTTATTCAGACGTACATCTGCACTGCTGATCCTAAATATTCATCGGAGAATGACCCTGAATTCTTCACCGTTTCAGTGTACGGGGATGATCATGACGATGAAGGGGCTGCCCTCTACCTACAACAAGGACCTCCAGGAATGTCAGGAGCACATGTTCGACACGTATGATACCATGCACGGGATCCTCCAGGTGGCGACAGGTGTTCTGGCCACACTGACGGTACGTGAGCTCCCTCTGGTGGTTTGTGCATGTAACCAGGGATCCTGGCGCCTAGTATTGGGATCAGGTTTTAAGACAAAAATGAGCTCCCAAATACAGTTTAACATTACAGAACTGCTACTTTAAATCAATGCGATACCAAATATACTCAGATGTACCCAAAATTTATAAATTTTTTAGCAGAAATTACTAAATATGTACAGCTGCCAATTGTACATTTTCTGAAAATCTGACCCATTAATTTAGTTGATACCAAAATCTGAAATCAGCATTTTTGAAAACTTATACTACCGGTAATTGTAAAATTTCCCCAAATTTCATACTTTTAACCTAAGATTTTCAAAAGTTTCTCACATTTTCAAAAACATTTTGCTAAATTTCCCTCTTTCTGGAAATATTTCCCCAATTTTGCCATGACCCCACCTTCATCCCTGATGAAACGTAACATTACGATTTGGTTATATGTAATCAGTGTATTACAGAAAAATGAGTCACAAATCGCAAAATTGATATTTCTCAAAGTGTTTTATTCACAATATCTTTGCAGGAATGTTCTCATTCTTGGGGTATCTAGCGCTATAAGTCTTATGAATACATGTACTACAAAACAAAATTAAACAACAACGAAATACGATTGAATTATTGATAGGTTTTAAATTTCCTAAATGTTAACATCGTTGGAATCCCTCTTTCCCCATCTCTCTCTCCCTTCACCCCCCCCCCCCCCCCCCATCTCTCTCTCTCTGTCTCTCTCCCTTCACTTCCCCCATCTCTCTCTCTCTCTGTCTCTCCCTTCACTCCCCCCATCTCTCTCTGTCTCTCCCTTCACTCCCCCCATCTCTCTCTGTCTCTCCCTTCACTCCCCCATCTCTCTCTCTCCCTTCACTCCCCCAATCTCTCTCTCTGTCTCTTTCTCCCTTCACTCCCCCCCCCCCATCTCTCTCCCTCTCCCCCCCCCCTCTCTCTCTCTCTCTCTCTCTCCCTCTCCGCCCTCTCTCTCTCTCCCCCCCCCTCTCTCTCTGCGATGTCACGGCTTCAGAACATTCCCCAATTAATATCCATTAATTGCTCAAAATGGCAGCCACTGTTGTGGCGCATGGCCTCCCCCTTTTTCAGCACAAAGTGTTGTGAGAATCTTTACAATGCCGGTTTGCCCCTTGCCTAAGAGACTCGTGTGTGGACTAAGACGCTCCTATCATGGAATGACCGGGCACCCAATATTGTTTGCATAACTCGGGCGCTATTTGTTTGAGTTTCGCAATACGCGTTGGATTGTGGAAAAGCGAGTGGGGAAATCTCATCACTTTTAGATTCTCATCACGCAAATTGCCTGATAAATTGGCTTATTGTGTCGTAAGAAACCTTAGGCTGAAGAGGACGGAAAACTGCAATCTAATAACAAATGTAATTCCTGTGTCTAACGAAGCTCAAAATTTGTTTAATGCCAATCCTTTCTCTAAATAAGCTGAATTGTGATCATGTTACGGGGGAAGCCTCTTCAGTTCTGATTACAATATCAAAGGGAAAAAAAAGAAAAAATCAAAGATTACTGGAATATAATATTTGTCAGGGACAAATGAGAGATATTCTCTATCTAGGCATTCCTCATACAAACCGACATTGCGCCGCGATTAATTTAAGGTTTTCGCAGAATTGATATCTAATGTTTGGGTTCAACCAATAAGTAATCTTCTCCAAGCAGATGATATAGATAGATAATTGTATTTCTATCTATATAAAAGCAGTGTTCGTAGCTTTTAATTATGCACGCATTGCTCTGAAAACAACGTATCTAGAGTGATTTACGCATAGTGCGTATGTACGTGGGGTTGTCATGGCAACCAATCTGGGTTTATTTTAAACTAAGATTACCGGTAAAATTAAAATTTATGACTCGATTTTTTTCTATTTTCATGATTGAAGGCATGTATAATAAATATGTTAACTATGACTCGTTAGTTAACCTGTATGTATTCAACTTTGATATTAGTCTTATTACAGTGTTTTGATACCATCTTTCACATATTGATAATATCTCATCTCCTTTATTCTCGTTCCTAAAGCTGCCTACGATAGCGTAATTTCCAGCAAGCTCACTCACATGAAATATTCCCATGTGGTGTTTGGGTTTCGGACCCGAAAATTATAAAATTGCTGCTGAGCCCTGTACTGCATTGCATTTATAATCTTGATCATCAATTATTGAAAGGTTACATTCATGTGTTGTGTCTTATGAGCGGAAACTATTTTTTATTTCTTGGTTCAAGCTCACAGTAAAGATTCCCCTGTGGTGTTTAGGGTTTCGAGGAATTAGGGAAAATTATGAAATTACTACCGAATCCTCAGGCCTGTTATAATTACTGCATTGTATTTATAATCTTGTTCATCAATTATTGGAAGTTTACATTGTTTGTCTAAAGCCTGGGTTCCACTGCCACGCTACTTCTCCCGCTACTCCTCCCTTTTTAAACGCAGGTTCGCACCTGCGTTTAAGGGAATGGGTTCGCCCGTGACCGTTTCAGTGACCGTGCACTCTGGTCAGCGTTGCCTTTAGATCTGAGGGGAAATCCGATTGCTGCGCAATTGCGGCTGACGGGACGAGTCAATATACAGGTCCGCCGGGAGCCGTCACTTTACGCTGCAATCCTAAAATGACATATACTACTCACAGATCCCCCATGTGAGATCCCTATGTAGATCCCTATGTAAGCTTATCGTAGGCTTAGTTCTGGATTCGGTAGGCATAGGTAGGGTTTGGTGCTGCGTTTTGCAGCTGAATTGGTATTTTTGCGTACGATTGCGTGATAGGACCCCTACTTCGTCGTCAAACACTCTCTTTCTCCTCCTCCTATAATCCTTCTATAGGCCTTCTATAGTCCTTCTATAGACTATGTACTAAAAGGTCTAGGGGTTGACAAGTGGTGTCCTCCTCTCTCCTCCTCCTCTCTCTCTATCTCTTGCTCCTCTTTGCGTAATTGCGTGATTGGACCCCTACTGCGTTCCTATGGGCAAATTGCCTTGGATTTTTTTTTGTTTTAAAAATGGTTTCTCAGCCCTGGAAACTAAATATTTTTCCCGCTCTCTTTCTCTCTCTCTCTCTCTCTCTCTCTCTCTCTCTCTCTCTCCCGCTCCCCGCTCCCCGCTCCCAATTATAGGACCCCTACTGCGCTCGTCCTCTCTCTCTCTCTCTCTCATGTTATGATGTTTGCCTAAAGAAATTGTCCCCGGCCTCGGCCGCGATTCGAACACGGGACCCCTTGCTCCTAGTCTAGCGCCTTATCCCGCTCGGCCACCAGTCACAGTTGAGCATTGGTCACACAAATCTAGTGCTGTTTGCAGTGCTGCACGTGCTTGTGACGTCCCTTTACCGCTCAGACAAGTGAAAGTAAACTTATCCAAATTCACAGAAATGTTCATCTATAAACAGAATCGTTCATTTGGGATCTTTAATAAGAGTCATATTAAGCTTCCTATCTCTTTAGTTACTTTAAATAATTCATTAGATAACTTTTAAAGGTGTTTTCGTTGGCCCAGCTGAGTGGGCGATAATGGGGGTTTCAGCCCACTCAGCTGTCTGCGGAGCGAGGATCCAAGTTCATGGACTAGGTGGCAGGGAGAACTGAAGGATGCATACGTATGTATGCGTATACATGTATACATGTATGTATACATGTAGTGTACTTGAAGACATGTGAAAATAAACTTTAAAAAAAAATTAAAAAAGAAAAATTTAAAAAAAAAATCAATTCGGTCCATCAGTCCATCCTTCAGTCCATCCTTCAGTCCATCCTTCAGTCCATCCTTCAATTCATCCTTCAATCCATCCTTCAATCCATCCATCACTCCATCCATCCATCCATCACTCCATCCATCCTTCACTCCATCCTTCCCTCCCCCCCCTTCTCTCCCTCCTTCTCTCTCCCCTTCTCTCTCTCCCCCCCCCCCACTCTCCTCTCTCTCCCCTTCTGTCTATACTGTACTTGTGTCTATACTGTACTTGTGTGTGCACACTGTACTTGTGTGTGCATACAGTGTGCACACTGTACTTGTCAGTGTAGAGTGTACTAGGAGTGTACCGTACTTGGAGTGTACCGTACTTGGAGTGTACCGTACTTGGAGTGTACCGTACTTGGAGTGTACCGTACTTGGAGTGTACCATACTTGGAGGTACTTGGTGGGTACTTGAAGGGTACTTGGTGGGCACTTGAAGGGTACTTGGTGGGTACTTGAATGGTACTTGGTGAGTACTTGAAGGGTACTTGAAGGGCACTTGAAGGGTACTTGGTGGGCACTTGAAGGGCACTTGAAGGGCACTTAAAGGGTACTTGGTGGGTACTTGAAGGGTACTTGGTGGGTACTTAAAGGGCACTTAAAGGGTACTTGAATGGGTACTTGAAGGGTACACGGTGGGTACTTGAAGTACACACACTGTACTTGTGTGCACACAATGTACTTGTGTGCACACAATGTCCATCCTTCAATCCACCCTTCACTCCATCCTTCATTCCACCCTTGGTCTGATATATTCATATTTTTAATTATAATTATACTTATAATTATTATTATGTAATCGACCTATATTTATACTTATAATAAAAAATATACTTAATTTTTACTTATAATTACAATTCTATATAATTCGAATAATTAAAAACCTGCGTTTACACAAGCTTATGCTTGTAATTCTTGTCTTTGCTACCACTACTTTAGAAGAAACGGGAAGTAGCCGTTTCAAATTAAACCTGTTTGAATAGAGGACTTGCATGTGCCACTGCGCATGCCTGTCACAGTGCATCCTGGGATGGATTCTGATGAAATCTGACATACATATATTTGGCAACATTTTCATCGAAGATTTCAAGAATGTTTTCACCAATATCATAGCTTGTATAATTGATCTATGTTAACCAAATGCATGACGGGAAAGATGGGGACTTGGATTATGGGAACATGTATAACACATGAATATTGACATTAGAACATTGATAAATATTACATGTTGCGGGACCGAAGTAGCGGGAGAAGTAGCGTGGTAGTGGAACCCAGGCTTTATGGGTGGAAACTATTTTTCATTCCATGGATCTTTCTGGCGGCCGTCAATTAATCTAAAATACAATAATATTAAGTCATATTAAAACAATTTTCTTTTCGTTTTAGCTCATTCCTTCAGCACCAGATTCAATTACAGATAGTATTAGGGTTTAAGCTTATGTATCATAAACTTGGGTCGAAACTTTTTTTACCCAGGCAACAAGTATTTCTATGACGTAAAGATGCCAACCTTTGGCCCCCCAAAAAATATAGGTGTGTTTCCGATTTATCTGGCTGAAAAAAATTCTATTCTATAACAATAGTTTTGTTTTAAACAAGGAAAATATGCTTCATGGCTGTTTCTGGTTAGGAAAACCTGTTTTCCGGCTTTTATAAGCTTTTTTTGTTAAAAAATAAAAAAATAAATCCGGCATGGCCAAAACAAAGTTTTAGGTAGGGGAAGGTTTTTCTAAGTGTAGGTGGGTAAATCGGAAACGCACCTATTTTTTTTGCCTTTTAATGGGGAAGGACACCTCATGTGGGACAATGACATGCAGTTTTTAATTGCTTAAAATTATTTTTATTCGTGAAAAATGCTTCAAGGATTTCCGATGGGTCTTTCCCCATCGGATGTTATTTCTTCCTATTCTTTTCTTTCAACATGATGGAAAATACCACCGTTTTTTTGTAGGTGAACAAGGAGGCTTGCTACAGCGCTCTTAGTCCTGATATGCTGTCCACTGATCTGGCCTATTACCTTGTGAGGAAAGGCGTAAGTTATTCAGTTATTTACTTGTTTACTGTTTAGTGCGAGAGATTGGTTCAGATATGGATTACACCCTCTCTCCTCTCTCTCTCTCTCCCTCTCGTTCTCTCTCCTCTCTCTCTCTCTCTCCCTCTCTCACTCTCTCCCCCCCCCGCTCTCCCCCCTCTCTCTCTTTCTCTCTCCCCCTCTCTGTCTCTCTCTCTCCCTCTCCCTCTCCCTCTCTCTGTTTCTCCCTCTCTCTTCCTCTCTCTCTCTCCCTCTCCCTCTCTCTCTCTCTCTCTCCCTATCTCTCTCTCTCTCTCCCTCGTTCACTCCCCCTCCCTCTCCCTCTCGTTCTCGTCTCTCGCACACAATCTCTCTCTCCTCTCCTCTCCTCTCCTCTCCTCTCCTCTCCTCTCCTCTCCTCTCCTCCTCCTCCTCCTCCTCCTCCTCTCTTCACTGTCTCTCTCCCTCTCTCCTCCTCTTCCCCCCTCTAGCTTTGTGGGTCAGATTTTCGGAATATGTACAATTCGCCTTTACCAATCCTCTCAAATAACTCACATTTCAAACGAAAATCAGGTTCAAAATACAGTTATTAATTAAAGTTCAGTGAATTAAGCAGAAAACTAAAAAAGAATTATTGCCATTACCACCGGGAATAATTAAGATGATGAGAGGTGGACGAACGTTCATTTAAGTTGGGATGAAACAGCTCTTAATTTTTTGCTTCTATTTTTTAAGGTACCTTTCCGTGAAGCCCATGGTCTGTCTGGGAGGTGTGTGGCTTTAGCTGAGCAGAAGAAATGTAGCCTGTCTGATCTCACCCCTGCTGATTTGAAAACCATTCAGTGAGCATAATTTTAATCTTAACTATTTTATCCATGCTTTTCCACGCTGTACTGAAGTACCGATATTACCATTCAAATAGGGGATTTGCATGTGCCTGTTACAGTGCATGCTGGGATGGATTCTGATGAAATCTGACATTTTAAAAATGGCAAAATCTTTATCGAAAATTGCAAAAATATTTTCACCAGTATCATACTTATTTACTTACTTGCTTACGTACTTACTTATTACTGTTTACTGTGAACGTAGAATATACAAAGGTAGATAATGTAACTAAGAAAAAAAGATAACAAAAAAGGCATGATCGGGAAGACCTCTTTTTGAGATGACCACAGCCTGTTTGTCGAAACATTCTCATGGCAAATAAAGAATTATCTTATCTTATCTTATTGCAGTCCATCTTTTGAGGAGGATGTGTCCAAAGTGTGGGACTACGAGAACAGTGTGGAGCAGTACCAGTCATTAGGAGGCACGAGTCGTAGCAGTGTGCTGACCCAGATAGAGCAACTCAACACTTGCTTGGCCTCCATCTAAAGCTTCCATTATCAATGATAATTGGGTCAGATTTTCAGAAAATGTACAATTCGCCTTCACCAATCTTCTCAAATAACCCAAATTTAAGACAAAAATGAGCTCCAAAATGCAGTTTAACATAACAGAACTGATACTTTGAATCAATGCGATACCAAATATACTCAGATATACCTGGTATTCATCATTTTCCAGCCAAATTTAGCAGAATTTCCTAAACGTGTAGAGCTGCCAATTGTACATTTTTTTAAAAATCTGACCCAATTACTCTATGTCTGGCCACTCCTAGCCAGCACACATACCTCCACCAGCAATCTCCTTAAGTGTCAGATTTTCAGAAAATGTACAATTCGCCTTCACCAATCCTCTCAAATAACCCAAATTTAAGACGAAAATCAGGTTCAAAATAGAGTTCAACATAACCAGACTGATTTATTGAATGAATACAATACAGAATACACTCAAATATACTCTAATTTAGCTTAATTTTTTAGCCTAATTTAGCTTAATTTGAGATACCGGTATGTGTAAAAATGTAGATTGTGCATTTTCTGGAAATCTGACCCTTAAGTTGTTGTCCACCGAAAATGTACCAAACGTGACATGTCATCTAATGTAATTTGTCGGGAGGCCTGTGTTTGCTACAAGAAAATAACTGATTTCTTCTTCCGAATTTCTGTCTCACAATTATTGGTTTTGAGAGGAAAAGAACAATTATTTCTCAGTACTATATTTTTTAATCATGCTTTGATCAAGTCCATTGTCTTTCGTGTAATTTATACGTATTGTATGACAGTTATATAGATGTGAATGGAATTATAATTAAGATGTAATTTATTATTTAAGCGATAGAGTTTGTTGAACTTGTTGTCTGGAATTATTGCACAAAGCGGAATCATGTTTCGTTCAATGGAATGTTGTAAGTTATTGTACGAATCCTTTAAATAAATTACTGCAATTAGTGTAGATGCCTATTGTTATTGTTTTGTTTGTTTAATAAGTTTATTCTACCATAACATTAGCGAGATAATGCAAGCAACACGCATCTCCCAATGCTAACCGAAACCTATCACTCTGCGTTTCAGTCAGTCTCGGTAGAGGCCATTGGTGAAGAGATAGCACTAGTAAACTCACCGTTTTAGCATTGTAAAGCCTTATTCAAATAGGAATTTGATACTCAGATACTTAAAAAACAGGTTTAACTTTAACATGGAACCATTATTTGCGGGATGAATCTGACAGATTTGCCTAGAAGAGGATAGGGAATCCAACCGTATCGACGACCCTTCTTACGTTAATCCCGCAGGGTTGGTGTTCATTACCTATGCATTACGTGACATACGTTTAGGTTAACGGTGTACTCGATACGTTACTTGCATTATCTTGCTATTGTGCCCGGAAGGACACTATTCTCAGATTCATAGATAAATTGTAAACTATTTATATCCGTGATTATTTGAGAAAAATAATTTCTGGTGTGCGAAGAGTCAAAGTTATGCGATTTGCTTATAAGGGTCAGATTTTCTGAAAATGTATCATTCACCTTCACGAATTCTCTCAAATAACCCAAATTTAAGACAAAAATCAGGTTCAAAATACTGTTCAACTTAACCAAACAGATTGTTTGAATCAAGGCAATACTAAATATACCCTTATATACCTAGTGTTGATTTTTCAGTCCAATTAGGCAGAATTTACAAAATATGTTGATCTGCCCATTGTACATTTTGTGAAGATCTGACCCATAAACTATTACATAAATATGGAATAGTTTTAATTTTCATTAACACTACGTCATTCCCCCAGGAAACTGGGAATATGACCCTCTACTCTCCATACTGTGTGATATGATCTAATAATAAGGCCGAATAAATTGGCTCTTAAGAAAACTCCGAACAACTCAACTGAATTGGTCAAGTCTTCAAAGAATGTACAATTGGCCAGTAATACTCAGTATTTATCATTTTTCACTCTAATTTAGCGGACTTTGAGAGATATGTAGAACTGTAGATTGTGCATTTTCTAAAAATCTGACCCATCTCTAAGTTGCACAGACATTGGTGATGTATTTCTTGAAATCTGAAATAGAACATACCCATATATATATATCCATCACCTCATTTGAAGAGAATGAAGTATATCTGAAAGCAATAATAAAGTAACAAGTTGTGTGCTTTTTGTAAAACAGAAGTTTTCATTTATTTCATACTGATACGTGAGGTACAGCTCTGGATTATCATAGTAGTGGTACAGGAATCACACCTTGATATTTGATGCAGTAATCGATATCTTCTTATTTTTTCACTTATTATGTTATGGATAACCAGGTGAGTGAGTATACCAGTATCGAGAACTTGTGGCTGAGTGACCGTGTCTGCATGTTACCCAAGGCAACATCAACGACAGGACACTCAAACCTTCTCCAAGGTCACAAAGGTCAAACAAAGACACCGACACCACATGTTAAGTCAACAAGCTCATTTATAGAGAGGTTCAGATTTTGAACGTATGCGTATGCGTACACGGTAACGTAACGATAGGATCTTGGTTCACTCAGCTTGCGTTTACAGCCTTTATGCTGAGATCGCATGTCGTATGTAACATATGTATGTATATGAGTCATATCTTCAGAAAATGTACAATTCCGCTTGACCAATCCTCTCAAATAACCCAAATTTCAGATGAAAATAAAATTCAACCTAACCAAACAGATTGCTAGAATCAATGCAATGCCGGATATACCTAGTATTGACCACATTGCAGCCTAATTTAGCTGAATTTACTAAATGTATAGCAGCTGCCAATGGTACATTTTCTGAAAATCTGACCCATATATCGATCCCAGCTGTATCTTTTAACTTGCTTAATTCCTAGCTTGAATTCCACGTACCATACACTTCTTTTATGGACATTAAGGCCTTTTTGGAACGCAAGGTCTTACGTTCACGTAAGGTCGTACGTTCACGCAGACGAACACATTAAAATCCCGACTGCTGTAGTTATTTATCATCTCATGCTAAAGCCTCCATATTGGTCATACGGTCAATCTTTAATCTATGTCGATTTTTACAAACATTTTTTTCCAAGTCAGTTGACATCACAATATTCAGTTTATGTACAAATATTTCATTAATACACCTTATTTACCAAACTATGACAGTAGCATCGAGTTTACGAAAATATTTTGCATCTTTATAAAAAGCCGTAGACCAACGGATCTCAACGGGCTTGAATGTCTAAGTGCGTTAACAACTCCTGTGCTTTATTCTAAAATAATGCTTTCGTCCATTCAAACAAGTGCGAAGCTTTCAAGAATTATTCACTTAATCAACCCAATTGACGTCCTTTCAAATGAGATTTAATTACCGTAACTCAAATTCAGGTTGAAACTATTTTCATTCGAACCATTTATTGAGTGATTTCTTAACTAGATATTTTTTTCATTCGTACCTTTCATTTATTGATTAATGTCTAACTTAACTAGAACTACCACACATCATTTCCTGATATGGACTGAATTGAAGTTTAAAGAGGTGTTACTAAATGCACTAACGGATGCTCCGGCAATAGTCCAAGCATCTATCAGTGCAATGTAACTCCCCCATCCCAATTATAAACTGACATTTTGTCTAGTTTTTAGTCGTCGAAGAGGATGGAAAACGTTTGAGATATCCCAACGATACTCCCGGCAGAAAGTCTAATGACATTTTTGTTTGTAACAGCCCCTCCCCCCCCCCCCCAGCCCCCAGCCTTAAGTGAATCCAAAATGTGTTTGAAAACCTGCTACGAACATAATTATTAACTTTCCCATTTTAGCCATTTGATATCAGAAATAGTGTGAAAACAGAGAAAGTTCAATCCTGTTGCACATTATACGAAAATAGATTCGGAATTTGTATAGCAGAATATCAATCATGTATACATATGAGAATCGGGCATTAAACTTCGAAAATATCAGCTATGGTCTCTTTAATTGGCTCTGAGCAGAAAAGCAAGTCCTTAAACAATGTCGATTCATATCATTCGGAAGCAAAGTCGGACTTTCAATTCAGTACACACTTTTCACAAAAGTTCTAAATTTATTTTCGTTCAAACAATTCGCGAATGAAAGGAAACTTTTGTAGTATTTCATCCGTGGTATACCAATCATGCCTGCGAGCAAAACCAGGATGCCAAATAAATATGGAATGAAGCAGGTTCTATGCAAACGATCTCATTTAGACATTAAACAACTTTGGCTAACCATTTTTGCTATCTATTTACACGGAAAACAAGAAGGCTATGTGGGTCAGATTTTCAGAAAATGTACAATTCGCCTTCACCAATCCTCTCAAATAACCCACATTTAAGACAAAAATGAGCTTCAAAATGCAGTTTAACATAACAGAACTGATACTTTAAATCAATGCGATACCAAATATACTCAGATATACCCGGTATTCATCATTTTTCAGTCTAATTTAGCAGAATTTCCTAAATATGTAGAGCTGCCAATTGTACATTTTCTGAACATCTGGCCCGTGTATGAAGGCAGTGTCAACGCTATATTTCATATATATATATATTGTACCTTAGGTATATGATAGTCTCACCTGACGACATGACTATTGTTTCCACACTGACCAATATACAGATAGATAATGTAATATCTGATAAAATACTTACAATTTTATCTTGTTTTGTCCATACAATTGGTATAGTAGATATTTATATTATTATTAACACGTCATTAAACATATGATTAGGTTTGTCACATATGAGGTCAGCGAGGACTAAAGCGGACTCCCAGAGACTAGGTAAAGTTAGCATCATTTGTTCAATTATATATATTTCTTTAATTAATTGAGAGATGGAGGAAATTAATTAAGGGATATTTTTGTAGGTTTCTGTAAATTCTTGGTGACAACAGAACCCTTAAACCCTGCCCCCACACAGCCGATTTGTCTCCCGATTTCCCCACGATTTTGGTCTTCCGATGAATCCTAGGATTTTATTTCAAAAACATAAATCAGGATTTGAAATGAAGTCGTAGGATTCATTGGGAGACCAAAATCGGGAGGCAAATCGGCTGTGTGTGGGCAGGGTCTTACCCTAAAATAGTGACAATCCAAGGAATAAAGATGTCTGCAGTGCCATGGTTTCACGTACGTTCACGACAAAAGAAGTCGGGCAATTTCACCAGATAATGTTGTAGAAACTAGTTGTTCTATATTGAGAGGTGGACTTCATAAGTGGGAATATTGACTACAAGGCCTCTTGTAGGTTTGGCAGCAGCTTGAAGGACACTAAAGCCCTGCCCACACCCAGCCGATTTGCCTCACGATTTGCTCCCCGATTTGGGTCTTCTGATTTATCCCAGGATTTCATTTACAATCCTGGTTTATGTTATTTATTTCAAAAACAAGGACTTGAAATGAGATCATAGGATTTATCAGGAGGCCTAAATCGGGGGGCAAATCGGCTGGTTGTGGGCAGGGTCTAACAGACATATGTGGTAATGTTAACCATCTCAACACCAAGGTATCTTTTGACGCTAATTAATGTATTCTATAATTATTTTAAGTGTAAAATGTGATGTTTTCCAGGAAAATGAGTCACAAGTCGCAAAATTGATATTTTTCAAAGTGTTTTCTTCACATGATCTTTTTATTGAAATGTTCTGATTTTTAGAGGGTTTAGCACTTATAGTCATATAAATCAATGCAACAACTTTCAGGACATTGTTCTAAATATAACCTTGCGTTTTGAAGGCCTTTGTATAGAGTATATTTAGTTACTTTACTGTTAATTACCCATCCAGAAACATTGCAAACTTTTTTTTCAAAGATAAAAATATCAAACTTAAAATATAGAAATACTCATTAGGTGTCTTACTGTTTACTATCATTGGAATTGACCTGATCTCATCTTTTCAAATATGATGATATCTCAAAATCCATATTTTGCGACTTTCCTCAAACGGACCATAAATGTATTAACGTACTACATTTTCGTCAGTTCGCCATACTGGAGATCATCAGTCTCATTACTAGATATCCAATGGGAACATGTTTTTTCCCGATGCCTTCTGGAGTGAGAGCTCAACATTACCACATATTCTCAGAATTTAACAAGGAAACCATATCACATGCCTGGTGTATAGTATACCAGGCCGTAGAAACGAAGGCATTCTTTGGGACGCCTGAAAAAAACTTGTCAGTTGTCTGCTAGGAATAGAATTAAACTGTTTCATTGTATAACAGGGTTTAATCCAGTGATTCACACACATACATGATACTCTCAAGCATAATAACAATCAACAATCTGCCGAAAAATATTTAACTTTTTAAAAAATGTGATGCGTTTTAAGAAAAAGAGTCACGAGTCGCAAAATTTATATTTTTCAAAGTGACTTTTTAGAAAGATTCCTTTATTGAAATGTTCTAATTTCTAGGGGGTCTATCACAATTAGTCATATGAACCTATGTGCCAAATTTCAGTACATAGTATTAAATATATCCTTGCGTTTTGAAGGCCTTTATATTGATGATGTTTAGTTACTTTACTGGTAAAAAACCCACCCAGAAACATTGATATTTTTATTTTTGAAAAATAAAGTTTGCAAACTTAAAATATAGAAATACATATTAAGTGTCCCAGTGGTTACTAACATTGGCATCCCCTTGATCTCATCTTTTCAAATATGGTGATATCTCAAAATCCATATATTGCGACTTATGACTCATTTTCCTGAAACACATCACAAATATTTGTGCTATTTGATAACTGGACAATCGAAGAGATTGAGAAGGGGCAAGGATGTTGCGCTTCATTGACATGAAAAAGAAGTAGAAATTGTAAATGAAAGTCAGGAAGTTTGCAAATTGTAAAAATCGATATATTATTTCCCTCTTCAACCAGAATGCATGGAAACCCTCAGGATGTGTCAGAATGTTACATTTTACTGAGTTTTATTTACACGGATATATGCTACTATTACTCACCTAAAAATAAAATTAAAAACTTTCACCTCGATATGAAAAATAAAACCCACCACATAATTGTACCATTGTATGAATTATTGTATAAGTAATGAATGGTTGTAAGTATTCTGTAGTCGGGCTACCACTTTAAGTAGAAACATGGGTAGGCACATGTGAGGAACTAAGTAATTATACCCACAAGCCAAATAATTAATTCAACAAAGAACAATATTCTATGATGTCTTATCAGATCGTTCGTTCCGATCACCAATACAATAGGCTTTAATAACAGAAAACTGGTTAAAGTCTATATCTCCTCATAGTACCACACAATCGTAAGTTTCACATGGAAAAATAACTTCATCGTTCATAACATATCACCAATGACATTATACTAACTAGAGGAATTTGTTGACAAGATTGGGGTTGTACGAGTACCTATATTTATCACTGAACGTCATGTAACGAATCAAAATATACATCGTATGTACAGATCGGAACATATTATGTAACATCCCTTAAGGATACACTAGAAAACTCAGAAATAGATATGATTTTTTCTTTTCCTGATAGGATATTCAAAAGCCACCGCAGGGGGACATTTCCAAGTATGAAGGAAATATTTAACCCCTACATTTGTAAGTTCTCTTCGTTAGTCAAAAAGATCTATCACAAGTATGACGTCATGCTGAACTAAAGAACGCGTCGTGGGTTACACGACTACGTCGTTATCGTTCGTTTCTCTTCTAAAGATACTTGCCTTAGAAATGGATTTAACACATCTTTGGAGAAAATACATACTTTGGTTCCGACCAAAGATGGGTCACAACACAGTGGAATTCTTCGTACATTAATTAGATTACATTTCATTTATGTTCGGATACGTTCAAACTACCACCCCCAAAGAAGAAAATAAAGGAAAGAAAAATGGTTAATTCTAATTTAATTAACTCATAGAGCAAATCTCCTTTCTAAATAAATAGGAAACTTCAATTAAATTAGAGAGTCAAATTGGAAATTTCCACCAACAGAAATCCTTCCTGGTGAATGCCCTTAACCCTAGAAATGACACTTCGATTCATAGATAAATGCCCTTTATAAAACAACCCTATTTGACAAAGAAATATGGCAAACAGGTAAAGGTAACAAAAAGGCCATATCATACTTGATTGTCTCCCGAAAAGTCATCCTACTATTACTTAAACCCTACCTACACACAGCCGATTTGCCGTCCGATTGCCCCCCGATTTTGGTCTTCCGATGAATCCTAGGACTTCATTTCAAATCCTGGTTTTTTATTATTTCAAAAACACAAACCAAGATTTGAAATGAACTAATAGGATTCATTGGGAAACCAAAATCGGGGACAATTTTTTAAATGAAAAATCGTGGGGCAATCGGGGGACAAATCGGCTGTGTGTGGGCAGGGTCTTACCCTTGATTCCCTCAAGATATCCTCGTGTTCAAGGCAGAAGAACCTAACTACTACATCCCTATGAACCATGATTAATTAATATCTGACAGTATTTATACATGTTTATACACAGAGGCCCATTTAGTACTACTACAAATGCCCAGCATTAAACGCCACCCTGTGGGCAGAAAATACAACTACATATTACCACATGACTGTCACGTGACCATTCTGTACCAATCGCCTAGCACCTTACAATCAAGCAAACTGCCCAGCAGCATAAGAATTAGGTAGAATGGCTGAATGTCTAATATCAACTGCTGAAAAATATTTTCTTCAAATTTTCTTCATCATATGCCCATGAATGAATGATTATTGACTGACTGACAGATTAACAACATCCCATTCAAAATCATCATTTTTTTTGCATTATACCAAGTTAAACAGATCATCATCATGATGCCAATGCCACGAAGAACATGTATTATGGTATGTCTGATGTACGTATGTATAGTACAATCCAAGCTTTATCCATGGTCCAGGTCCAGGGCCGGGGGTCGATCACATAGTTACATCCTTTTCACGGTGGTGGCGCCGCCATTTGGCAACAATTTTGAAGATACTAGAGTGGATCTCTGGTCATCCACCGCCGCCGCAACCGCAGAGACGCGAGTATGTCATCTGGAATCCTGAATATCCTTGTGGTCTCCTTCGGTATCTTTATGATCCTCTATATTGTTAGCACCCACTTCATTTTTGGCACCGTCCACGCTGTCAGTGTCCTTTTGTACATAGCCCTCAGCAGGTTTAGCTTGGTAATTACTCACCCTCGTATTGTTACGCTGGGCTTTACTCATTAGGATAATCTCCTGACTCCGCCTCCTCCAGTAGTCCTCGTTATTTTTTATGAGCTTAGTGTTCTCAGCCACAAACTTGTCGGCCTCCCCGTAGTTGGGAGGGTAGGCGTGCGGGTCGTAGCCGAGTCGCTCGAGCATGGGTGCGACACTGGTTATGTCGCGTTTAACATCGTCTGGAATCGCACCGACCCATTTGGTCAATGCCTCTAAGTTGATAGGTTTGATCACTTGATCTGTGGAACGCTCAGTTCTGAAATGGATAAAAAGTATAAATGTCAGTTTTTTTTTGTTTTTTTTTTATTATTTAGAATGTTTATACAGCAAGTCAATAAGTCAAATCATTTCACAAGTTGCCATGTACAATGAAGATACATAATTAGTTCATAAACGTGTTTAATATGTGGAACGTTCAGTTCTGAAAAAAATAATTGGGAAAGTATAAATGTGATGTTACATAGGGCGACTCCACTAGAGAGAAAAACGGTGCAGACAAATTTTGTTGTTGCCCACTAATAGGGCGACTCCACTAGAGAGAGAAACGGCGCTGACAAATTTTGTTGTTGCCCACTAATTTGTTGCAATAAATATCCATACAGAAACAACAGTTCCCAGAGAATGTGGCAACGCATCTGACACTCCTCCATTCGCGTTTTCATTGCAAACATGAAATGAACTGATGTTAGTGGGCAACAACAAAAATTGTCGCCGCCGTTTTTCATCTAGTGGAGTTCCGCTAACAGGAAAATGAGTCACAAGTCGCAAAAAATGGATCTTCAGATGCCATCATATTTGAAACGATGAGATCAAGCCGATTCCAATCATGGTAAACATTGGGATATCTAATAAATACTTCTATATTTTCAGTTTAATTTTTCTATTTTTGAAAAAGAAGTTTGCAGTATTTCTGGGTGGACAGTAGAATTACGGTACTAGTAAAGTATCTAAATATACTCCATAGGATGATTTTAGAAACGCAAGGATATATTATCAATCGGTCTTGAAATTTGGTATAAGTGTTCATACAACCTCAAGTAGTATACAAGTAGTATACACCTTAAACACAAAAACGTATAAATGTCAGTGTTTAAAGGCTCTTTGTGTGAACGAATTTGTTTATGCCTTTAATGCGCTCTACGGGTTAGGAGTTTATAGCGCAGAGAAAGGGGAATACACATGATAAAGAACCACATTTAAATATTAAACAAGCTATAATACATCTTTTGGCAAGAACACACTTTAAAATTAAAGCAATTCCTTTGATAGACCATAGTTTGATAGACCATGTGCTATAAGAACTAATGTCCCACATCCTGAAATAAGAAACACAGGTTTACAAACTAGAATGATGAGTGAATCACAACTATATCGACCAAAGCAATGTTTCAATATTGTAGCTTTCTGATTGACAGTACATCAGTACATCTACACTCTCGTACGTATACAGAGTATCAAGGCACTCTACCTAGCTCAGATCCACTCCAAACCCCTCCCCCACACAAATGATCCATCTGGATATATCCAGGCGCTCGCTTTCATATGCTCAGCAATGCGCGATCGCCATTGACAGATGTATATATTTTTTTTATTGTTTCTTTGGGGGCTGGGATGGGAGGGTGGATGGGGGGGGAAGTAATAAGATCAGCCTAGCATATGGCGAGGGCAGAGCAGAGTGCGAGAGAGAGAGAGAGAGAGAGAGAGGGGGGGGGGGAGAGAGAGTTGGATGAGAATCTGGGACTAGGACTGGGCCACGAGAAGATATGGGTCAGATTTTTAGAAAATATACAATTAGCAGCTCCACATTTAGTAGTTTCTGCTAAATTCTGCTAAACATATGATCAATTTTGGGTATATCTAAATATATTTAGTATCGCATTGATTCAAACTATCAGTTCTGTTATGTTAAAACGCATTTTGAAGCTCATTTCTGTCTTAAATGTGGGTTATTTGAGAGGGTTGGTAAAGGCGAATTGTACATTTTCTGACAATCAGACCCATATTCAGTAGAACCTGACCAGACGGTCGGGAGTTACTTGCTATTCCTATATGCTCTCTGCCCATTCACATGTGCAGAGGAGCTGCTCGCTGAGTTCATTGCTACTCCATAGCGTGACCTTATACAATCAAAGTCCCCCCCCCCCCCCCCCCACGTACGTTTTTATACATCGGGTCTTGTGTGGCTCTTCAAGAGGAAGAAGATCCTGGTAAATGCACTCTATCCAGACAACGTTCCCATAGCGAGTATATGGGTCAGATTTTCAGAAAATGACAAAATTGGCAGCTCTATTTAGTAAATTCTGATAAATTAACAACGCACCAACACACCACTTGGTCCTGGGTATGACCATAAAGTGCCGTTCTCTCTCTTTTTCTCTGTCTCTCTCTCCCTTCTTCTCTATCTCTATTTCCTGGGTATGATCATAAACTGCCTCCCTCTCAGCTCTCCCGCCCTTGATATAACCATATTAAATGTGTTGATAAGGGCGTAAAGCCACCAATCTCACTCACTCACTCCCTCACTCTCCCTTCTTCTCTATTTCTATTTCCTGGGTATGATCATAAACTGCCTCCCTCTCAGCTCTCCCGCCCTTGATATAACCATATTTAATGTGTTGATCAGGGCGTAAAGCAACCAATCTTACTCACTCACTCCAACACAACACTAACGCATCCACTAACTATTATAGTGCATTATTACCGTTGTAGGGATATCTTGAGAGGCCTGCAATGCAGATGCCCTCGGCCTAGCGCCTCTCGAGATATCCCCACAGCGGTAGTAATGTACAAATAGTTAGTGGATGCGTTAGTATTGTGTTGGTGCGTTGTGGTTGCTAAATCTCCCTATTATTAGTGGATATTAAGTTATGAAAAATAGTGATACCAACGAGGACCAGTAAGTAAACATTAGGCATGGGAATATGATGAGATAGGTACTTGAGGGTATGCCTATCCTCCTTAATTGGGAAAACCTGAGGGAAAAGGGCACAATGACATGGGAGGAATTATGGGTCGTCTTCAGAAAATGTACAATTGGCCTTCATGAATTCCCTCATATAACCTGCATTAAAGACGAAAAAAATCAGGTTTAAAATTCAGTTAAACATAACCAGACAGATTTATTGAATGAATACTATACAGAATACACTCGGTATTTATCATTTTTCACTCTAGTTTAGCAGAATTTGAGAGATGTGTAGAACAGTATAGATTGTACATTTTCTGGAAATCTGACCCTTCTGTTCTTCATCAACAAAGGGAGGAAATCGTACTGGATAGAGTGCAGCTAGCGCCTGGGATAGATCAGCACATGAGAGCAGCTGTTTCCATCGGTCGGTTTTATGAGGAAAATGTGAAATAGGACCCGAGCAAGTGGGATGCTGCAGCTAGGGGGTCAGAGTCTCAAAAAATGTACAACTGGCAGCTCTACACATTTAGTAAATTCTGCTCAATTAGGCTGCAATTTGGTCAATACTAGGTAAATTCGAGTATATTCAGCACTGATTGACTCTAGCAATCTGTTTGGTTAGGTCGAACTGTATTTTGAACTTTATTTTCGTCTGAAATGTGGGTTATTTGAGAGAATTGAGGAAGGTGAATTGTACATTTTCTGAAAATCTGACCCTACTAGGTTCCTGGCCCAGGCTTTTTACCGACGAGGCAATACTCATATTGAGACACGCACGGAGGGAGAGACTATTGGCAAACACGATTGGCACTTCTTTCCTCGTGAGAAGTTGGGAAGAACTTGACAGATGAGTCTTGTGTTTTTTCTCGGCCAAGTTCTTCTATACTTTCTTAGTAGGATGGACTCATGGAGTGGCGATAGTATATATATATATGGGTAAGATGTTCAGAAAATGTACAATTGGCAGCTGTACATATTTAGTAAGTTCTGCTAATATTTAGATAAGGCTGCAATTTGGTCAATACTAGGTACATTCGAGTATATTCGACATTGCTTTGATTCTAGCAATATGTTTGGTTAGGTTGGACTGTATTTTGAACTTTATTTTCGCCTGAAATGTGGGTTATTTGAGAGGATTGGTGAAGGTGAATTGTACATTTTCTGAAAATCTGACCCATATATATATATGAAGGTTTGGTGGGAACGGTGCATGGGAACATAATGAGGGTGATATCGGTGGGAGGAGGAGGAAGGAAGGACATGCTGGAGGAAGGAAGAACGAAAGAGGAAAATGAAAGGAGGGAACAGTAAAAAGACAACTTGAAGGTTAGGTATCTAGAGATCGAAATAAGGGCTAAGACGACTAGAAGCAAGGTTCATAATTGATAGTTAGTGCGCTATGGACCAAGGTTATAGGGGAGATGCGAATAGTCAGGCCTAAAGAAAAATGATCTTTTTTTTCGGTCGGTAGCGACTTTTCATTATTTCGTTTTTTTCAAAAGCCTTAAAAACACTTGACTGGACGGCAATATTTTAGGGTCGGTCGGAAACCGGTAACAAAGATATTTTTATGTTAGGCCTTAGTGATAATCATTTCCATGGAAGGTTATGAGAAAGATAGGGAATTAATGCATCGATAAACACGATTTATGAAGCTCTTTTCGAATATTCTGCTAAGTATCAGAAGATTTATATATGTGACATGAAAGCTACATATAAACAGATATAGGAAGGGGCAAGGTAGGGTTGAATACTAAAGTGGAAAAAAATGACTGATGTAATAATTATGCCCCCATAGGCTATCTATTATGATATACATAAAGAGTACAGATCAGACAGAATTCGTGTGATCTGTAAAACGAATATATTGGTAGCTTTCCTTGGTACTTTTTATGTGGCACTTGTAAACCCTCCACACTGCCAAGAAGCAAAGAGCCGATTGTAAACATCGACTAGTATTACATATGCTCCTATTGGTAGAATGGTACATACGGTAGTCTGGGCAAAGGGTCTGTGCTTTTCACATTTTTTAATCCATGATAGGTGTGCGTATATTGTGTCCCAGAGTTGTCATCTGTACGACATATGTAATATTACAGACTTCCTCTTTTTTTGCACATATTACGCATAGCCAAAATACACCTTTTCCTATTACCGACCAGATATTCCTATTCCTGGAACAAATAGTTTCATGGCACCGACTATTTCTTCATACCTGAGATCTCTTCTCCCATTACAAGAAGTCTTTTTACTATTACCACTCCCCTATTACCTATGACCTGTGTCATCTGCTGCAATGACGCATTGCAAGTTGGACAGTGAGGATTTCTTCCTATTTATCTAGTCTACTAGCCACTATCCAGATACCACATAGTAGTATATGAAAATGAGCAACTGACTCTGGCATGTGTATATCTCTCTGAGAGAAAGAAAAGAAAGTATCTCTTCTGATATTAGGATATCCATAAGTCATGTTGATTATGTGTTGGAATATTTTAGAAAAGGAAAATCATATTTGAAAAAGAAAAATGTTGGATATGTTGGATATTTACTATGACACATTTTTATCCTGACAGTTTGGGGATAAAACAGCGTATCCACAAAAAGAGGGCCAGATTGCCGTGGCATATGCATGCGTAGATTTCATTAGTGAGGGCTGTCTTTCAAATGCAACCAATTTACTCAATATTTTGATTGGATGGGTAAAATTTAGTTGCGCCAATCAATGACACTCATTTCATGATGCAAGGTTGTAGGCGCTTGCTTTTGCCGACTCGGAGGGTTGCGAGACATTAACTAAGGGTAATTAATGATCAAACAACGCTTAAATATATATCATGGCATAAAAATAGAACTAAACTTGAGCTGCATATGTGACTACACATTCACCAAAACCCTCGATCTTGGCTTTTGATGAATGTTTTTCACGCATGCCTTGCGTTTTGTGAATATGTTGTCGCATATGCAGCTCAAGTTTAGTTCTAGCTTATAATATCTGAAAACACTCTCTTCCCCCACACACCAATACCTGCAGCCCCAACCTTCTTCATCCACACGCTGACACACTCATTCTCTATAGGCCTACAATGTTAAAATTCCATTCATTATTAAGGAGAAACTGCATAGCCCCTAGGGCATTCCATTTGGAGACGAAGGGACGACATGTTTTAAGAACAAAATTATTCGAACCGGAATATGAACCGGTATACAGAAAAACCCCACTTAAAGAACATTCAGACCTTCCAATGGCATCAAATTATACGAAAGAAAAAGTAGAAGTATAGATCTACAAGGAGAAGCCTTTGGATTCCAGAACAATTCCTTTAAGAAAAGAAAGCCCCGATTTAATCACAACTATATCGCAATTTAGTCTCACACGACTATGGAAAAATGACCTAAGGTGAAGTCTGCGGAGAGTTGTGCCACAGCTGACAAGGCGTGCGGGGAATTGTCAAGTGCCCCTTGGCCCCAACAGCGGGAAATTCGAGATAAAACACTGGGGTTGCCATGGAGGACGGAGAGAATCTGGTACCCACTAGAGACTATGTGGGTCAGATTTTCAAAAAATGTACAATTGGCAGCTGTACACGTTTAGGAAATTCTGCTAAATTTGGCTGAAAAACGATGAATACCGGGTATATCTAAGGTATATTTGGTGTCGCATTGATTTAAAGTAGGCCTATCAGTTCTGTTATCTGACCCATATATCGTACCATGACATATTATTCACTTTTTTATCACCCATTTACCTTAGAATTACCGACAGTCACATAATATATGATATATAAAAAAAGATGCACAGTAGTCATCTCAAATAAACCAAATTTCAGACAAAAATAAAGTTTAATTTTTTTTTATGATTTTATTTATCCAGCTTCTCAAAACATATATTCATGATACAGTGGAGAACAGGTAACACAATACAAATTCTGTGGCGTTCTACCTGCTGCTGCAGTCTACTTTGATTAACAAATCCGGTTAGAAAAAATACTACAGTTTCCGGTAATTTTATAGTTCAACCTAACCAAGCAGATTGATAGAATCAATGCAATGCCAAATATACTCAAATTTATCTAGTATTGACCAAATTGCAGCCTAATTTAGCAGAATTTACTAAATGTGTACAGCTGCCAATTGTACAGTTTCTGAAAATCTGACCCATATACAAGTTCATTCCATTCTGTGTAAGGGTTTTCCCCAAAAAGGAATAAGACAATCAATATGGATGGAACCAAAGGGTTTCCATCGATCCTTTACTGCAGGAATAGCGAGCAAGGAAACTACCCAGAGACCATCAGTCATTTTCAGTTTGCGAGCGATGCAATCTGGTTGGTATTTAAATTTGCTCTATAGTAGGAACTGCAACTAAACCCAGAGCAAACTCAGGTCGAAGAACCATGCATATATATATGGGTCGGATTTTCAGAAAAAATGTACAGTTGGCCTTCACCAATCCTCTCAAATAAACCAAATTTAAGACAAAAATCAGGTTCAAAATAGAGTTCAAACAGATTGTTTGAATCAAGGCAATGCTAAATGTACTCAGATATACCTAGTGTTGACGATTTTTCGGTGTAATTTAGCCGAATTTACTAAATGTGTTGATCTGGATTTCAACCCTAGATGGTGTTACCCATTTTTGGGAGAAAACTCTTTTACAGGTACAGGTTTAGGTTTAAGTGAATACTGCCACGTCTACCTACTATATATATGTACAATCCAACTTTACCAATCCTCTGAAATAACCCAAATATAAGACGAAAATCAGGTTCAGAATATAGTTTAACATAACAAGACAGATTTATTGAATGGACACAATACAGAATACACTCAGATATACTAAGTATTTATCATTTTTCACTCTAATTTAACAGAATTCGAGATATATGTAGAACTGTAGATTGTACATTTTCTGAAAATCTGACCCATATATAAGAATGATGCATTGCCGTATTAAATCGGGTTGGACGGAATATGCGATCCTGAAGAAGAGTGAGTGAGTGAGATTGGTTGCTTTACGCCCTTATCAACACATTGAAGGTTATATCAAGGGCGGGAGAGCTGAGAGGGAGTGAGTGAGTGAGATTGGTTGCTTTACGCCCTTATCAACACATTGAAGGTTATATCAAGGGCGGGAGAGCTGAGAGGGAGTGAGTGAGTGAGATTGGTTGCTTTACGCCAACACATTTAATATGGTCATATCAAGGGCGGGGGAGCTGAGAGGGAGGCAGTTTATGATCATACCCAGGATATAGAGATAAAGAAGAAGGAAGATAAAGAGATAAGGCACTTTATGGAAGATTAAACAATGATATCAATATACGAGGTTGTGGGTGATATTTCTAGTATTAAAAAGTAGCGATAAAATGTCTTCCATATAGGCTAGTCTATAGTAGAATACGCTACCTAGAAGGCCATATATTTATAAAACATTGGGCCCGTTGTATAAGAAAGGGCTCGTAAGTGGCTCGCATCCCCTCGTATCCTATCGCATCTTTTTGACTTACGAGGGACTTACGAGATATGACAGACTTACGAGGGGTGGTTTGCATAACAACCCTCGCAACTAATTTCGTAATTTGTATTAATCAACACATCGCATCTCCTCGTATCATCTCATATCTGAAGTTTTGATTGAATTGAAGAGTTTATTACAGTATTTGAACTTGAATAATGCGTAATGGTTAATTAATTCTTTACATATATCACGTTGGTAATATGTTGGCCTTTGCATCATCCATTTTCTCCCCTGCCTCTCCCCCTCTCTCTCTCTCCCTGTCCCTACACTACCCCTCTCCCCTGCCCTATTCTCTCTCCCCCTCTTCAATCTCCCCCTCTTCTCTCTCCCCCTCTTCTCTCTTTAACCACTTCTCCCTCTCCCTATCCAATCCCCCCCCCTCTCACCTCTCCTCACTCTTCCCCTCCCCGTCTAATCTCTCTCCCTTGATCTCTCTCCCCTACCTCCCCCTCTCCCTTCCTGTTTTTCCTTCTTTGCCATATCCCCCTCTGCACTCTCTCCTTCCCCTCTGTTTCTCCCCTTCCTCCTCTTTTCTCTTTCCCTGTCCCTTTATACTATGACTGAATGGTTGATTCACTTTGAGCTGGAAGAATACCCCAAGTCACAGGAGCAGATGGAACTGGGCAGGGACTGATGGGGGGTCTGGACGAGGGACTGGACGAGGTATACTGGCGGAGGAGCAGGTACTGAAGGAATTACAGGAGAAGGTAGGGGGTACTGGAGGATGCACTGGAACTTGGAAGGAGTACCCCTCCAGTGCCTCCTCCAGTACCCTGTCCAGTGCCCCCTTCAGTATCCCCTCCAGTGCCTCCTCCAGTACCTCCTCCAGTACCTCCCCAGTGCCTCCTCCAGTACCTCCTCCAGTACCTCCTCCAGTACCCCATCCACTACCCCTCCAGTACTCCTCCAGTACCCTCTCCAGTAACCTCCTCCAGTAACCTCCCCCAGTGCCTCCTCCAGTACCTCCTCCAGTACCTACTCCAGTACCTCCTCCAGTACCTCCTCCAGTACCCCATCCACTACCCCTCCAGCACTCCTCCAGTACCCTCTCCAGTAACCTCCTCCAGTACCCTCTCCAGTAACCTCCTCCAGTAACCTCCTCCAGTAACCTTCTCCAGTACCTTCTCCAGTACCTCCTCCAGTAACCTCCTCCAGTACCCTCTCCAGTAACCTCCTCCAGTAACCTCCTCCAGTAACCTCCTCCAGTAACCTTCTCCAGTACCTTCTCCAGTACTTCCTCCAGTAACCTCCTCCAGTAACCTCCTCCAGCAACCTCCTCCAGTACTTCCTCCAGTAACCTCCTCCAGTACTTCCTCCAGTAACCTCCTTCAGTAACCTCCTCCAGTAATTTCTCCAGTAATTTCTCCAGTACTTCCTCCAGTAACCTCTTCCAGTAACCTCCTCCAGTACCTCCTCCAGTAACTTCCTCCAGTGCCTCCTCCAGTGCCTCCTCCAGTATCCTCTCCAGTACCTCCTCCAGTACCTCCTCCAGTACCCCTTCAGTACCCTTTCAGTACCTCCTCCAGTACCTCCTCCAGTACCTCCTCCAGTACCTCCTCCAGTACCCTTCAGTACACCCTCTAGTACACCCTCTAGTACTTCCTCCAGTACCTCCTTCAGTACCCCCTTCAATACCTTTTCTAGTACCTCTTCCTGTACCCCTTTCAATTTTTTTTCTCCAGTACCTCCTCCTGTAACACCTCCAGCACCACCTAGTGTACCTCCTCTGGTGCGTCTACCTGTACCTCCTCCTGTGCCTCCTTCGGGACCCCCTTCAGTACCTCCTTCGAATGCTTTTCCCAGTAGTTCCCCTTATGCCCCCTCCAGCACTCTTCCAGTACCTCATCCAATACCTCCCCCAGTACATCGTCCTATGACTACCCCAGTACCTCCTCCTGAACCTCTCAAGTATCCTTTCTGAATATCATCCTGTCCCCCCTCCAGTGCCTCCTTTGGTAGGCCAACGAGTTGGGTAGGCATATTCCTGTCTATACATACACACATGTATGTATATATACATACACACATACACCCACCAGCATACACACATACATGTATAGATACATACATAGATTAAGGCGGCCACTCACTGTAGATTAATTCGGTCATGCCTGTACGTTAATGCTAATTGATAAGGTTACACAATGTTATGTAATAGATAAGAGATATATAAATGGTTACCTCCAGCATACCCCCTACTGTCCCCCTAGCTCATTAGTATTTAAGATCAGGCTTGTTTCAGTTAACAGTTCCTGCCTCCTCTGTCCCTTCCCACACTACAAATATGTAACAAAACCAGGTTACGAGGAGATGCGAAAAGATGCGCACCCTTAAAAATGGTCGTAGATATTTGCGAAATATTTACGAGAAAAAAATCCTTATGCACAGCTATAGGGAGATGCGAGGGTGTATTTACGAGGAGATACGAATTTCTGGTGCTTATGCACATGCTTTCAACTTACGAGACACTTACTACTGACATACGAGGACATACGAGGTTCTCGCAACCTTATACAATGGGCCCATTGTGTCCTATGTGATGTGTTATAGGAAAATGAGTCATAAGTCGCAAAAAATAGATTATGAGATATCATTATATTTGAAAAGATGAGACCAAGCCGATTCCAATGATAGTAAACAGTAGGACATTTAATAAGTATTTCTATATTTAAGTCTGATATTTTTAGTTTTGAAAAGAAAAACGTTTGCAATATTTCTTGCTGGAAATTTACTAGTAAAATAGCTAAAATATACTCTATACGATGACCTTAGAAATACATGGGTATATTTAATACACTGTCCTGAAATTTGGTACATAGAAACCCTGCATCAGAACATTTCAATAAAGAGATCTTGTAAAAGAAAGACTTTAAAAAATATCTTTTTTGCGTCACATATAGGTCACAGGAAAATTGGCTACGCCATACAACTTGATAGGATGGCATTTTGACGCTCCTCGGATGCCCGATATCTATAAGGGTGACTTGACAATTCTCCGTTGCTTGATTAGAGTTAATCAGAAGGGTAGGGGTGTATCAAGGCTATCGGGCCTGGTATTAACACAGTGCACCACGAGATGCGGGATGTCAATGGGTGGTCAAGTTATCAGAAAATGTACAATTCACCTTCACCAATCCTCTCAAATAACCCACATTTAAGACAAAAATGAGCTTCAAAATGCAATTTAACATAACAGAACTGATACTTTAAATCAATGTGATACCAAATATACTCAGATATACTCATTTTTCAGCCTAATTTAAGAGAATTTCCTAAATATGTAGAGTTGCCAATTGTACATTTTCTGAAAATCTGACCCCAATGCATCAGAGAAGCACTTCTATTGCTCGGCCAGAGAGGAGGTCAATGCAAGAGAGTCGCTCTTAAAAGGGTGTCAATATCGGTGTCCACTGCAGATTAAACACCCCACGATGGGTTACAAGTAGTAATCTTACCCATGGGTCAGATTTTCAGAAAATGTACAATTCGCCTTCACCAATCCTCTCAAATAACCTAAATTTCAGACTAAAATGAGCTTCAAAATGCAGTTTAACATAACGGAACTGATACTTTAAATCAATGCCATACCAAATATACTTAGGTATACCCAAAATTTATAATTTGTTTGAGCAGAATTTACTAAAATTTGTACAGCTGCCAATAGTACATTTTCTGAAAATCTGACCACCTTATATATATATAGGGGGTTCTGGCAAGACCCAATCATAAAAAAGATTACTCTTCTCCTTTGCCTGAGGTCCTGGGTATGACCATAAAATGCCTTTCTGTCTCTTTTTCTCTGTCTCTCTCTCCCTTCTTCTCTATCTCTATTTCCTGGGTATGATCATAAACTGCCTCCCTCTCAGCTCTCCCGCCCTTGATATAACCATATTAAATGTGTTGATAAGGGCGTAAAGCAACCAATCTCACCCGCTCACTCCCTCTCAGCTCTCCCGCCCTTGATATAACCATATTAAATGTGTTGATAAGGGCGTAAAGCAACCAATCTCACTCCCTCACTTCTCCTTTGCCTCTCTACATCTATTTATAAATAGACACGGATGATGAAGTAGATGTTTCCCATTTGTCCAGTTCACAACAACAAGGATGTTTATTATTCATTTGCAGCAGCGAGGTGCCATTATTATCCCGCTTCCCCCACGACCAAAAAAACACTTTGGGGCTCCTCTCTCGCTCTTCCTTTTCTCCGATTTTGACATATGGGTCAGATTTTTAGAAAATGTATGATTGGCAGCTGTACATATTTAGTAGTTTCTGCTAAATTCTGCCAAAAATATGATCAATTTGGGGTATATCTGAGTATATTTGGTATCGCATTGATTCAAAGTATCAGTTCTGTTATGTTAAACAGCATTTCGAAGCTCATTTCTGTCTTAAATGTGGGTTATTTGAGAGGATTGGTGAAGGTGAATTGTATATTTTGTGAAAATCAGACCCATATCTACCATGGTCGTGACCCAGGCTGCTTGTGCCCCCACTGGACTGTTGGTATGACACACATACAAGCTGAATGGCCACTTTGGTGCGCCCTAAATCACATTAGCAACAAATTCACTGCTGTCTTCTAAACCATTAGCCAACGCTAGACGCTCTCCATGGAAACATGAAGTAGCCATCAGATCCACCAGATGGCGTGGGATGCAAACGGCCGGGCTGATCAGGATTTGTGAGTAGCAGGGCATGAACCTTTAAGGAACGACTTGAGGTCAGCCGCATGTTCAAAAGGTTTCATCGGTTGCCTTATAAGGCCCGACAGCAGTGCTATTCTGGGCAAATAAATGTATAGGTGTAGCCTACCTACTGCACTTTATTATAGGCTAAAACCCTGCCCACACACAGCCGATTTGCTCCCCGATTGCCTCCCGATTTAGGTTTACCGATGAATCCTAGGATTTCATTTCCAATCATGATTTGTGACCAGCCAAGCAGAAAGGGGACTCCAGGGCCAAATTTTCGAATTTGGGTTTATTATAGATTCTGAATCTGCGTGTCCTCCTGAATCAATAACCGAAAAAAATAGTTGAATATTCCCAGAATTTGCCGAGATATGGGCTTTTTTTTATAGAGTTATGTCAGTGTTCAGTAGATGATCTCAAATTGATTGGATTGGTTGGAGTGACTCATTTTCCTGTGACATGTCACATGTACAAAAAATAAATATTAACAAAACCAAAAAACTGACAGGGATGTACAGAGTGGGAAATGGGCATTATAAAAGCGAAAGAATTTTGTTGATACTTCACAAATTAGTGAAGTTACATACTTTCAAAGTTACCTGCCACTCAGAATTACTAATATAAACATTTGTGACGGTGACGGTGACGTGATAAATATGATGCGACTCCTAGCGGAAATTCCCAGGAACTATAACTCCTGCAGGAAGGTACCTTTCTGCTTGGCGGGTCACATTTATGTTATTTCAAAGACATGAATCGCTATTCTGTAGGTATGTATAGGTATAGCCTACCTGTAGCACTTTATTATAGGCTAAAAACGCATTGCTCTGAAAACAACCTATCTAGAGCGAGTGACGCATAGTGCGTATTTCACTAGTGTGTTACGTGGGGTTGGCATGGCAACCAATCTGTATTTTACTAAGATAACCGCTGAAATTCAAATGTATGACTCAATGACTCAATTTTCTTTTTATTTTCATGATATAAAATTAATCTGTTAACTAACTCGTTGGTTTTTGTCGCTTAGAATATGGCATTGTTGCTACACAACGGGTGCAACATTCACGCTCCTTCAACCAACTCGTTACCAACTGTATGTATATATAGGGACCTACAGCTTACAAGTACGTACCTTACCATCCCTTTGTAGTATCTAGACTATAGTGCAACTAGCTTTTCTATCAAAAATACTCAATGATTGGGTAGGGCACTGGAGGACATCGATAGTGAATTTAAGGTTGGGAAGGAATGTGGGACGACAGACCACATTTTACACAATGATTTAGAAATAGTCAAACTGAAGTAAGAAATAATAATATGTGTTTTAACCCGATCCATGGGTCAGATTTTCAGAAAATGTACAATCGGCAGCTCTACATATTTAGTAAATTCTGCTAAATTAGGCTACAATTTGGTCAATACTAGGTAAATCCGTGTATATTCGGCATTGCATTGATTCTAGCAATCTGTTTGGTTAGGTTGAACTGCATTTAAAACTTCATTCTCGTCTGAAATTTGGGTTATTTGAGAAGATCGGCGAAGTTGAATTGTACATTTTCTGACAGCCGATCCCCATGCTGCTTGCACACACACCCTGACCGGGCCTGTAAGCACTCATCCCCTGTCATCGTCCCGAGGGATCGTTAAGAGAGTGCCTTACATGGATGGTCAGGTACCAAGACACACACTATATAGGCCGGGATGAGGCTTTAACTGGCAGCACCTTTACACATAGGAAATAGCCCTGGATCTAGCGTGAAAAGTCCATTCCTCCTCCTCCGATAAATATAAATAGGCGGAAAGTTATCTGGCAATAACCCCTTCCCGACTGGATGCACTGGACAGAGGGTAGGAAGAGAGGGAGCTGGGTTAGCTAGGGTACTCTAGTAGTCAAACTATGAATCTTTTAAATATATTTATGGGTCAGATTTTCAGAAAATGTACAATTAGCAGCTCTCTACACATTTAGGAAATTCTTCTAAATTAGGCTGACAAATGATGAATACCGGGTATATCTGAGTATATTTGGTATCGCATTGATTTAAAGTATCAGTTCTGTTATGTTAAACTACATTTTTGTCTTAAATTTGGGTTACTTGAGAGGATTGGTGAAGGCGAATTGTACATTATCCGAAAATCTGACCCTTTATATCTATTCTAACGTGAATGTTTGCGGACAAGATCAGAATCTACACTTACAAGGCTATATATATATATATGTTGCCAAGTCGTTTCAGGCGTATGGATATTGGACGATTCATATGGCTGTATAAGCCTATATATGATAGGCCCTGACTAATAGCTTTACAATTCATGGCTTTACTTGGCTTTCGGGTGATATAGGAGCAACAGGTTATAGCTTCTGAGTGGATTGAAACAACTGGGTCAGATCTTCAGAAAATGTACGATTCACCTTCACCAATCCTCTCAAATAACCCAAATTTGAGAAGAAAACCAGGTTCAAAATGCAGTTCAGCATAACCAGACAGATTTATTGAATGAATACAATACAGAATACACTCAGATATAGGCCTACTCAGTATTTATCATTTTTCAGACTAGTTTAGCAGAATTTGATAGAAGTGTAGAAATGTCGATTGTGCTTTTCTGGAAATCTGACCGAACTAAAACATCCATAAACAGAAAATGGGTCAGATTTTCAGAAAATGTAGAATTCGCCTTCACCAATCCTCTCAAATAACCCACATTTAAGACAGAAATGAGCTTCAAAATATAGTTTAACATAACAGAACTGATACTTCAAGTCAATGTGATACCAAAGATACTCAGATATACCTGACAATTCATCATTTTTCAGTCTAATTTAGCAGAACTTCCTAAATATGTAGAGCAGCCAATTGTACATTTTTTGAAAAACTGACCCATATACGTACTGAAGCATCATATATACAAATATCACACTCTTCACATCGAAGACCGAACGTTACTGCTCAAAGATGGTAACTTAAGAACACCCCAAAAGCAAATGTTTATGCAAATTACTGTCCCCAGCTCCTCCCATCCATTTCCCCCGTAAGCTGTGTTTTGACCAATCACATCACGTTATTTTAAATCTAAGCACGTGCTTCCAATGCTAGTCATGTGAGAGTCGACCCTCAGGTTAAGTGTGAGTCAGTTCGTTGAGGCAGGAGATGCATGGCGACGAGGAAGCAAGTAATGACAAGAAAACTATCTTCGTCTGAAGCCTATAATGAGAGGCAGTCCTGAGCGGGGTACAATATTGTAGCTGACCCCGGTTGTGCGCAAAAATGGGTCAGATTTTCAGAAATGTACCACAATTCGCCTTCACTAATCCTCCACTCAAATAACTCACATTTAGGACCAATAAAATGAGCTTAAAAATTCTGTTTAACATAACAGAACTGATACTTTCAATCGATACCAAACATACTCAGATGTACCCAAAATTTATAATTTTTTTAAGCAGAAATTACTGAATATGTAGAGCTGCCAATTGTACATTTTCTGGAAATTTGACCCAAATGTATTTTCTATCGAAGCAAACGTTCATTACAATACAGCCCAAACTGATCCCCCTGTATAACTGTTGTATAGTGCCATGTTCTAATCTTACTTTTATTATACTACTTACACTTTATATATATTATGTACGCGCATGCTGCGCAGGTATTTCTCGCGCATTGCGCACATTATATCTTAGCTTTATCATGTTATGTTGGCCTCAAGGTGGCAATGGAAGCCAGTATACTACATTTTATTCTTACCTACTTCTTTATACCTCAATCTTACCTTTTACAACACCTTTATTCTTATGTACACAATTCCACTATGTCTTATGTCCATCGTCGTAATAAAACAGAGTAATTGCAATCTAGATCTGATCTTGTTGTCGTTATTTCTCCTCCACAGTGTTAACCAAGGGTCATTACAGTTATATCACATTACGCAATATTACCCAATGATTGCTTAACAATGATTAACCACATTATTAGTAATATTCCAAATTATCATTAACACTAATTATTAGTTATTAAATTAATTAACCGCAGTACTACGCACGTCTAGTAAGAGGATCAGGTAACATCAGAGTTCATTA